>CM056564.1:18087391-19555724 GCA_029721515.1 Synanceia verrucosa
CTGTCTAATTTAAGGACACAAAGTTGAGTGGGGTTTGTACGCATGTTTCACTGTGACCAACACTAATATCTCATGAATTAATGACCACAGGCTGTGTGTATAAAAATCCTTGTGCGATTTTGACATATTGCTGCAATCCTGCCAGTGAAAGCAACATCTATTAGCCATATATTCTGTAACTGCTCTGTCCACTGCGGTGCTGAAAATACAGCTAACTGGGGAGATTATTAGAGCTTGGCAGAATATTAGTCTGTGCTGGAGAAACACTCTATTGATTTGCTTGGGTATAAAATTCTACCTCCAAATCACGAGTGGTTACTTGCCAAACCAGCATGAAGAACGCTGTGGATTGATTTACAAGCTGCCATGGCAAAAAAAAAGTCTGCTCGGTGTTGACTCCCACCCTGCAGGTGTTCATATTTACCATCACTGCCAGCTTGAAAATGTTCTGTTTGTGAAGCAGACATGAAATCAAAGATGTTCTTCAGGTGAGCGCATAGATCCACCGGTTTGTTATTTGAAGAGGTTCATTAATGCAGCCTCACTTTTCCGTCTCAGTGGAGCTCATTCTCAGAAGCAGTGAAGAGATCTGGCCGTCTTCATTAACCAGTTATGGTGCTTTTCCACTATACAGTAACGGCACGGCACAGTACAGCCCAGTTTTGTTGCTTTTCCATTACAACTGAGTACCTCCTCGGTGTGGGCGAGGTCGTCATACGGCCGCGCAAAACTGCCGTAACTTCATTTGCGTGCGACACAGAAAACCGGGAAGAAGAAGAGCAACGACAACACAAACAAAGGAGACAAGGAAGTGCTCATGTATTTGTTACTCGCTCTGTAACTTTTTTTCACGCACAAAGTGAAAGAAAAGAGACAGACTCCAGGGAGTGTAAAAATAGCGAAGCAGTTGCCAGTTTTAAAAATTGATCGAGTTGTGTTAAGCTTTTACAGTCCAATCGGACGTCCCGCATCCAATGACGCTTCCAATGACGACATTCGTTGGCTTATCAGTGGACGGCAGTCGGCTGAGGAGGTACATGAAAAAGTACCAGGTAGTAGTGGAAAAAAGGCCACAACCGTGTAGAGCCATGCCGTACCGTACGGTACTGCATTAGGCCACTGGCACCAGGAAACTTTGTGACTTGAAATGAGAGTGTACCTTGGGAGTCCATACTGTCTGACTGGTGATGCAAATAGTTGTTGTTTCTCTTAGTTTGATGGATTTAATGAAGTGCATATCAATGCTAACTGGTGCCAAAACAAGTACTTGCACAATACTAAAGACACATTGTGATGACAACAGAAAGCAGTAAACCCTAAAGTGTGACTTGAATGCAGCTGATGCCAGATTTGGACAGACCGAATGTGCTCTAAAGACATTAGCAGTGCCGGCTGTTAGCCAGAAAGGCTGTAGTATTAAACCTGAGACTGTGTGGATAATTCTGTTACTGAGGCTACAAAAGGAACATATAATTTTATATCCAGTTTCTACTGGAACATGTTTACTTGTTAATGACAGTAATGTTCAAAAAGCACATTACTGTCTGTTTGAATAAAAAAAGCCCAGACGGCTCAGATTGGCTTGTGAGAAAAAGGTGCACCTTTGTAAAGGTTGTTCTCAAGGCATAGGTGGAGATACTGATCCTGGCAGCCCATAATAACTGACTGGTTGTCTTATTTTACAGTTGGTAGGTTGGGTGGCACTCCAGATATCCAGTTGTATGTGCACCAGGATGAGCTATTGGCTTTAAAGTGGCAGGTTATGAAACCTCACATGGTGCTGGGACACTGCTGCTGAAACACAAGGGACATATCCTAGTGTGAATAATGTATGTGGACTTTGTGCATGGTCATCTAAAGTTACTGCCCTTGATGGTGTGTGTGTGTGTGTGTGTGTGTGTGTGTGTGTGTGTGTGTGTGTGTGCAATCATTGTGCATGACTAAATCAATCTGTCCAAAACCTTTGCTACCAAAATAAATTCTTAACCCCACTGTGGTTTATAAATGTTTATTTTAAAAGACATCAGTGTCCCCCACTACTCTGGCTAGTACATTTTGAAAAAAAATTTCAGTGTATGGGCAATCTCTCCCTCCTTCACTAAAAATGTATTTATTGTTATGTGGCAGCTTCTCTGTGTAGAATGATATACTATATGTGCAGAGTTTGTTTTGACATGCAACTGCTGAAGGGGGGAAATTCCTCTGTGCTCACCATAAATCTCAGTGAGACACCTGGATGTACCAGCAGGACATCACAACTAGTTTGGAAGCCAATCTCAGTCCACAGGGTGCAACTTATACCAGTGCGATGTGGGAACTTGAAACCGCCAGTGTGCACATGCACTGACAATGGACTTCAGTAATGTAGGAGACATCTTGTATCCAGAATGCAAACTTGAAATGATTAGTGACATATTCATAGTTTCTAGGTCTTTTAAATGAAGGCGAAGGAGGAGATGGAATTTGAGGATTCTTTACCTGGTTAATTAAACTTGGAAATAAAAAAAAAACATATAAGACACATTATTATGGAAAGCAGAGTAGAGCTGTGCGATATTACGATATACATCGTAGTGCATTATATAAATTTCTACTGTACGATATAAGCCTCTGTTGTTTGTATCATAATTTTAACATGAAGGCTACTTGTTTAGCTCTATTGCTAACGTTAAGTTACGTTACTCTGGCTGTGTTTTAGATACACAGTGTAAAGCACATCTACAATGTCGGAATGGCTGCTGGATAATCCAAATGTATTTCATGACAGTTCAAAACTTGTTCATTGTATGAAGTACAGACATAATAGTATAAAGGCTACTGTAACTGCAAAACCGCTACTGCTTTGTGCTTGCATGTTTATGTCACCTGCAAGGACAGGTTTGAGGCAGTTGTAGCTCAGGAGTAAAAAAAAAAAAGTTTTAGCTTGGGAGTAAACAGAGGTAAAGCAGCATGGAGGATGTCGTGTTGCGTGTGAATGATTCCTTCGGCAAGTTATTAGCGATCAAAACACATCTTCATTAGCAGCCAAACAACAAAACGTGTAGCTACTGTTAACGTCAGTAGCAGATAGCATGAATTCTATGTCAGGTTGTTGAGATTAATCCAACATTCTTAGTTGGAGATCTGACTTCACAGAGGGGTCTGATTTAAATTCTGACTTGGAGCATGGAAATTCCCACATTCGTGGACAACTCGAACTGCTGAGTGTAGACACTAAAGGAAAGGAGAGACAGCTTAGATGGCTGGCACAAACTTAAACACTCCTATTAACTCCTTTATTTTGCTCTGAACAAGCTCAGCTAAATGGATAACATGTAAAATGGTGGGTGGTCTAGGTTTTAGAGGCCATGCTTTGTTTAAAAATGTCACCACTCATCACTTTGGCTGAATGTACCATTTAAATACCTAAACCTGTGAGACAGAAGTATGTGAGTGTTTAAGTGGCTCTTGTTGTGTTCGTGTGTTTCTGCTGCAATGAGGCGGACTGATCATATTGATAGACTTGTCTGTTTGAATTATATAATATTTGTGAAGCAGCAAATGTCTCCGGGGTGCTAAAAATGTTTGGCTGTGATGACGTAATATCTGAAAGATCTAATATAGACCTCCTACCTTTAACACACACCTTCTGCCACTCCCTTTCTCCTCTCCTTTCAGTTTTCTTTTCGCCTTCTCTCTTAAGCTTTCTCTTAAGCTTTCTCTCCCTGCTCCATGACTTCTTTATTATTTTATCTGCTGCCTGTCTGCTGCCCTTGTTTTCCCTCCCTCCTTGTTCCTGCTGCGTTTGTTGTCTTCATGGAGTGTTAACAGTCTTAAAGGAGAATAGATGGATGATATCGAGCATGGTGATCATATCTGATTTGGCAGGCAGATGCCAGAGATAAGAATGAAGCCCAAGCTACACTGGTGATGTTACTTGGATGAGTGCACGTTCACACTGCAACTTAAAGTGTGAAGATCCTCATTTTACAACAGAGACTGGAGGAAAGACAACCTGTCAATTCAGTTGAGAGAATGGCAAATGTGAACACAAAATGGATGATGAGTGACGAGTGATGGTTAAGGTACAGTTTGAATATATACAGATAATAAGTTTTGATATTGGGCTATACAAATAAAATTGACTTGACTAGATCAGAAAAGAGTTATTTTTTTGCACACTTATTTACATTTCAGGTTTATTTTTGGCTCTTGGTCATGATTGGTTTAATGATTTACTTAATTAAGGGTCAATATGTTGCTTTAAAAGTTCGATCTGATTACCGTTGGTTTGAGTTCTTCTGAGTTTATCACATCTACTATGAATAAATGGTAAATCAGAGCTGGCTAAATATGGCATTGTCTGCCGGCAAACAGTTTGCTGGAACTTTTCTGCTAATGTCAGTGTTCTTTTGAAGACAGCTTTATTGCATGCGTTAAGGTTGGTTGGAATGAGTCAAGCAGTCAGTGTTGACATCAATGCATTTCAAAAACACCGCTCAGTGTTAAGAAACTCATAGACATGCAGATCTATCCTTTCACTCTGGAAATAGACATGACAATTGGTCATCAGCCTTTGTTTTGTTTTGCCAAATGCTTGATGTTAAACACATTCGATTAGAGTTAAAAGATTTCAATCAAGAGACATGCAACATGAAAATATGCAGCATGCACCATTATTCACCGTGACCATCATCGAATACAAGCACATTATGCCTTGCAACTTTAAGAGGTTAAAGGACCTTTTCAGGATGGAAATGAACAACAGTTGTAGGTCAGATGTGTTGAAACTGGGGCTGTCAAAATTAACACGTTAACACAGATTAATCCATCATCATAATGCAATTAACCCACCTGCAGCACAGAATGACTCTGAATGTCTCCAGCACATTTTGAGCAGATATATTCACTACTATCTTGGGTCTGTCAGCTCATGCAAAATGGAACATGATTAATATAGATTGAAATATTTAATTGTGATTAATCAAAATTAATTCACAACCTCTGATTAATCTGATGAAAAAAAATTAATTGTTAGACTGCCCTAGTTAAACTGAACTTAAAGACCCAATAATTATCTACGTGCAGATGGTGCTGCCACTGAAAGCAGTAATGATAAATTTCACAGAGAAAATGATGAATTAGTCTAGTTTCAGTAAGCCTTTGGTTAGGACCTTGTTTTTGATTTGATTTCACTGGATATACTGCTCATATTGTGTAACTGACAATAAAGTTGACTTTGAATAAAATACTATGAAAAAGGGAAAATAATTAATCAAATTGTTGGAATTAGAAGACCATGCGGACCCTGTTTGGTTAAACTATTTCAAATTGATCAGTTGTCAACATTAGGCTAATGTGTTATATACCATTATAGTGGGAGTTAGCAACGGCATGCATGGTTTACCTTGAATTACTTGTTGTGTACTGTGTAATGTACTTTGTGTTTCCATCCACCGATTTTATGTGCATTTTCAATTTGTGCTTAAGAAAGGTTTAAAAAAACCCCACTGGAAATAGAAGTTATAAGTCCAAATATCATGATAAGGTTTTTAAACTCAGGTCAGGTGGTAAAGAAAACAACCAAAGATGACAAAATGCAATGAAAACATACTGAATAAATAAGAAAATTAATGCTCTACTGAAGCAATAATTCCATTTTCCCTGTGGTTTAAGGTTTGACTGGTGCTCTTTTTAATTATGTCATCTTGTTGTGAGAAATAGCACGACTGTACCAACTGTCTTATCTCAATGTGTTTAACTTTTTCTGGAAATTCAGTTAAAAATATAAAGAAAAGATCCACGACCCACTCCTTCTGTTCTCACCTTTCATAATAAAAGTTTTAGAGATATAGTATTCATTGGCAAAAGTTTTGTATTTTCGTGTTGTTGATTGATCACAACCCCAGCCTTTCGACTTATGTGGGTAGTCCCTATGAGATTGTCAAAAGATCAGAAGACACCTAATGCCGTGATATTGATTTCATTTTACTGCCCAAGTAAAAGTTATGTTCTTGTACTATAAAGCAGAAAAGCTACATACGAGCTGTAAAGGTATAACTATACAGTGTATACTGTACAGATTGTATTTAATATAAGTTGTTGGGCATGTAGTTAAAGTAAAGCTCAAGAGATCACGCAGAGCTTTTTCTGGTTTTAAAAAGCTTGACATGTTCCCTCCCTCTGATATTGCTTTTGATCTCAAACAGGCTTTTTAATCTGTCTCCCGGATCACTCAAAACACACACACACACACACACACACACACACACACACAAAATCAACAAACTCTGAAACCAAACCATGGTGGTGCACTGTAAATCAGTCCCCTATCTGCCTTACTCTATCCAGTTAACTGGTTGTGCAGTCGGCTGTTTCTAAGCCAGATCTGTGCCGCAGAGCCAAATAGTCTGATGTGGGTTTTCTCTTTATCATTTATTCTGACTGAAACTTTGTTATAGTTTGTGTTGCATCCTGCTTCCAGCAAATAATTCTGACAGTAATGAGGTTGTTGATGACTTTTTTCTGGCCGAGGCCTTTCTGCCGAGTGAGGTGTAATTTACTTAGCTTTCTGTATTTGTTCACATGAAATGTGTTTGCCCTGCTGTCTGGTTTTGTCTGAATGCTCACACTGTAGAGCGAACAGTGCAGATGAGCTTTTGGAGGATTTGCTTCAGCCTTCATCCTAGGGTCTGTTTGCCCCACTGTCTGCCTTGACTGAATAGTCCTACTGTAGATCTTAGTGTACACTGCTGTTCAGCTCGGTGTGTGTTTTGCCTCAGCCTGGTGTATACAGTGTATGGAGGCTGTGTGCTTTACTGCGAGATCGTTTTGGCAGATCCAGTCAAAGAGAGTTTGATTCGGCTTGGGATAAAAACCAAACCACCAAAACAGTCTTTTCTGCTTTTAATGGTGGTTTATAGTTGATGTTCGGAGTGATATGTGGTAGCCCACCAATGTTAGCTTGTATAACATTTTTTTTTTCAAGTTCACAGATCTGCATCTGAGTTGTTTTGTGACTTTAATGTATTAAAAATGTGGAAAGCAACCAAGGTAAGGTGTGTATATTAAATATTAAGCAAGAACCCAGAGTAATCCATATGCTAATTGATGTAATCCAGTTGTGTCCATATTGTTCTGTCCACTATTTAAGCACATTTAAATCTTTTACGTGGGTCTTTTCAACCCCCCATCCCCTTCTTAATTTCAAATCCATTGCTCAGTCTGCAGTAAATTAAGTGAGTGAAGAGTTTAGAAATTACTCCCTGTGGTCAAATGATGCAAGTTCATAATTTTCTGCATTTACACAGTTAAAAAGTGAAAACAATTTCTTCTTTTGCTCATTTGTTTTTATTTGGCATTATTTTTATTTTTCCATTTGGTTTTGATTTGCTTACTTCGGCCCCAAGTGCTTATTAGTTTGGTTTATATTAGTTTTTATGTTTCGTCCTCATTGTTGGTATGAAAGCTCATTGTTATGATGTTTTTCCCACATGCTTACCTCAGTGAATCTATGGTTACTGCCCATTAAACTTTAGTATCTTCTTGGTGATGACCAACACATGTATCAAAAAGAGCAAAAACAGATTCTACTGGACTTGCTTGAGGTTTGTTGAGGACATGTCACCTCTGTAGGATCTCTCTTGGGCATGTCACCTCTGTAGGATCTCTCTTGGATGTTGGGCTGGGACGATACCCGCATCACCGCATCACCACGGTCACGTGATGCCTACCGTGGTGTTGAGCTCACTATCGTCATCAACACAATATATTAAAATCACACATATATATATATACACACACACACACACACATATCACATATATATCTGCTGTTAAAAGTGACAGGAGTGCATATCGTGTTTGATATTTAGTAACATCCTGTTTTTAAAGCTACACGGAGAAACAAACCTTTTTTCGAGGTTTCAATACTTCTCATGATTAAATTAAATGTATACACACATAATACACAGGCATAAAAGACAGAAGCATTGCATAAACATAAACATTTACATTGACCTGAATGACTGAGAACCTATACAGACCAACATGTGTAGCTTGCATACAAAGGACTGTCACCAATTGGTCAGAATCATTACCTCATCAAGGTAAAGTGCACCACTTCCTGCATGCCTTCTCTCCATGAAAGTGTCTTAATGTTTATATAAGGCATTTTTTCATCTCAAAATGTGCATTACATTAGGACTATTCAGTGTCTCTGTCTTTCTCACTTCTTTGTTTCGTTTTCCAGCAGCATTTTTGAACAGACAGTCAGACAGTAGTAATTAAAAAAGCATGGCTTTCACATTTCTGTTCTCGCTTAGGATTGTTTTTCCCCTGGTTGGCAGTGTGCTGTGACTGCTGTGAAGTTAAACTTACTCTTTCTCTTTATCCTTGTGTGTAGTTGAACTACCATTAGAGGTACATTAAACACCTTATTTCCCTTCCTGTATGTATTTTCTCTCTCTCACTATTTCACCCACTTGTGGTTCATCTTTCACTTCTCTCTCACTGTTGTTGTTGTTGTTGTTGTTTTTCTAAATTATCTTAGTCTGTTTTTTCCCTCCCTCCCCTTTTTCTCTTCTCTATTCTGTTACCTACTAAACTCTCTACCTCTCTCTCGCAGCATGTCGGGACAGTCAGTCAGCCAGTCGGTAGTAATGGGGAAAGCATGGAGTTCCCAGCAGAGTGACTCATCGTTCTAGCGAACAGGGGTCGTGTGTATGTGGGTGGAACTGGGTGGTAGGAAGAGAGATTTATATGTGTGTGTATGTGTGTGTATGTATGTTTGTGTAATTGGGATGTATATTTCCTTCCTGCCGAGCACATGGTGGCTGCATTAAAGGTCATCTGTTGGTCAAAGTCAAACATACATGAACTTTCACACACAAACACAGTCGCAAACCTTTGACTTCATCACCACACTGTCATGTTATCTCTTTTGTTAATATTTCCCATGTCATTTCCTTTTATAAGCAGGATTATGGCACTATCATAGCCATGCACTGTTATTGTTATTTTAGAACTAGACAGACTACTCAAAAATGCTGCAATTTGGCATGTGACTCTATGCAGGACAAGGACAGTTTTTAGTTAAAAAAAAAAAAAAAGATTCTCTGCCTCTATGTCTGCAAATATATGGTGATGATTTTAAACACAAAGAAGTATTAAGAGAGGACCTGTATGCTTACTTTTATATCCATACTTGTATTCTCCATATAAAAATATGTTTTCATGTGTTGTTTGGGATAAATAGAGGAACAGGGTTTTTGCCGCTATGGTTTGGATGAAGTGAAGAGGTATAAGTTTGAGAAAAAGTCTTACGTATGGATATTTTCTGTGCTGTCTGTATTCTGATTAGACTGAGAAGTGACATTTTTGATCATTTGCGTAATTCAAAAGGAAATTGATTTCAGATATGTTTATTCTCCATTGGGTAGTTTTTTGGATAATGGCAGACCCCATGTGATCCTCCAGGGTGCTTAGTGTTTTCAATTAATTTGACTTATTGTAATGACGTTGTGTAAAGAAATGATAATGCTCCTAAAACCAATTCTCAGTTTATTGTATTTTATTGTATATTCATGCACATACATGTGAGTTTCTCAGCGTTGAATAAAACGGTAACCTTGGACTATCTGCTTCATGTCTATATAATTGCTCCCAGCAGTCGTGTGGCGCCAGTCAATGCACATGGACGCGCATTTGCACATGCGTGTACTCACATGCACACACATGCTCACAGCTCACACAACACATCATCAGAGGAGTGTGGCAAAGCAGAACTGGGCAGAGTTTGCTGGCTGGCCCCCGACCCACTGACTTATTGACTTGGACAGCGCTTGGTACAGCTATCATCAGCAGCATACATATGTCTGTGTATGTGTATGTGTTCATGCATCTGATGTATTGTACTGTTTTCCTCTTGACAACAAACTGTTACCTGACACATGGCTGATCTATCTATCGCGGTTAGAAGTGAGCTATTTATTTGGTTAGCACACAAAGCAAATGCAGCTGTTTCAGCAACAATGAAGTCCACATTACTAACCAAATATCAATAACTTTATTTTACAAAGATATCTTTTCCATGTCCTTCATCTCCACATTTTTCTCCAGATTTTTTTTCTCTCTTTTGTTTCTGATGATGTGTTGGCTATGCACAGCTAGTCATTGATCACACAGCAAAGATTTGTGTATGTGCGTCTGTGTAGCCTATGTGCCTTTGGCTGTCTCTGTGTAAGGCCTTGTTGGATAACAGAGAGCAGATGTGGGTGGGTAGGTGGGTGTATGTTTAAAGAGCCTGTCATTGGCTCATGCAGAACAGATGTTGGTTGGACCATCATCTTCTTCTGGCTACCAGATTCAAACTGTTCTGCTACATTTCAAATACTCAACCAAACAGCGCAAAAGTAGACTGCTGATAGAAAAGCACACAGACTACATGTGATCACGCACTTTTATCACCACGCTTTTAAGCCGTTGGATTCGCCAGAGCACTGAGGTAGATGCATTGACAGATGTTTAGATCAGTGTACAGATGACTGGGAGTCTTAACTAGGACACTATCGCTGTGGAATTTTCCAAACCGATGTTATAAAAGTGCTGTGGTTTACGGTAATATTCTGGTATTGCCAGCTGACTCCAGTTGAACGTAGTCCAAACAGTTAAGCATAGTTAAACACAGCCAAACATGTTGAGAGGTGAGATCACATGTTCCTGATGGATTTGTTTGTGGAAAAGTTTCACCTTTTTGTACTTGCTTCATTTAGGTTCACTTAACAAGGAAACCAGAGCTTGTAAACAAAAAGTCACTAGAACTTTTGCTTTCTGTAGCTCGTTTGGTTAACAATTGTATTCCTAATTAACTGCACCCCAGTAAATAACTGCACCTCATGCTCTTTCAGAGACAGTGCCAGTCAATCCAAACTTAAAACGGAAGTTATAATGAAATGGGCGAATGGTAACATACCTAAAATGTGAAAAGATGAGGTGCATTCATTCCAGAGTTGGAAATTAACCAGCCAGTGCCACACAGTTGTATGGGTGGTGTTCAGTGAAGCCAGTATTGGCCCAGCATTTGGCAGGTGGCTGGTGTTAATTTCAACCCCAGATTGTTCAAGGAGATTCTGTCTTCCAAAGATTCACCGTAAAACTATGATATCGCCTCATCTATAAATTTATCGTACCGCTACACCCCTTGAGGAAAGTTTGTCTTGACTTGGTTTAGCAGCCAAGAAGTTGTCAAGAACATCTGTTTGGCCACTTCATATGGAGTTCTTGCAGGAGTGCTTAGTTGAGAGCCACCAAGCTGGAACAAAGTGTCTCAGCTTATAGAAATGATTTTAAATGCAGATGTTTTTGAAACCATTTACCAAGCAGAAGAAAGGATAGGCATGTCACTGAAAATAATGACACATTTCTGATCTCCACTACTTTGTATGTTTGTAAAAACATGTGAACTCCAATTGAACTGTGTTTACAATGTCTTTTCATCTTACTATGCTTATTCTCATAGACATACCCAACCCTCTTCAGCTAATTTAAAAATTGGCGTTGTTAACTCTTTGAGTGCCATTGATGTATTTCGATGTCATTTAAAAGACGACACTTGAGTGCTATTGATTTATGTTGAGGTGAGTAATTTTGGGGCTTCTGGGAGATGTAGTCAGAGCATAAAGAGGTGTTTTACGCCACAGAGATCAAAACAGGAAGTGGAGACGATCACAATTAGAGCATAACGGACACATTTTTGGTGAGAGTGGCCTCTACCTCTGATAAAACAAGAACAGAACAAGGTAAAAACAAATGTTTTTTCATGATGAAATACAGTCTCTTCTTTCATTTGAGCTATTCAGTATTTTAAGAGGTAACCCAAAGTAACACTGTAATGCCACTAGATAAGTTAAGAAGCCCATTAAAGGCTTCCTTGATAATTTGGATGTGGGGTATCTGCCAGATGAAAATTAGAAAGAGACAGAAGATCCAAGTACTGGCTATGGTTTCCATTAACTCATGGCTCAGTTTTCTATGGCACTGTCTGCCAGCATAGAGTGCTCTTTTTTGTGAAGCTCACTCCTAAGCAGGATAATATAAACATCTAACACCTGTTGCATGAAGGGGATTGAAGGTTGGCCATCTGTGGTTCTGGTCAAACAGTTGTCATCAAACACAGCTCACACTTTTTATTCTTTAACCCTTCCTTCTGCATCCTTATATATAGTATATTTCAGTCATGGATAACCAGTATGTCATCAAATGTCTGCACCTTTCTAAGTTAATGAATTTCACGTATCAAAGAAATTCAGCTCATCAACAGGCTTGTGTGAAGTCATCCAGCATGGGTTAAACTTTTCTTAGTCATCAATTCAGTCAATGGCCAGTCGGATTTCCATACTTCCTTGTATCCTTACCAAAAACAATGACTCAGACTGATACATACTAGATTTGTATAAGTTTTGGGGCTTTGTAGTAAAAGAGTTAGAGAAGTGTTACCTATTTGCTCAACATTTCATCCTCAAATGTTTATTTTTTATGCATACAGGACAAGATGTTTAATTTATAATACTGTAAAATATCAAATCTCAATATTTGAAAAACTGGAACCAGAGAACGGAGGTAAAGAGGTTTCACATGTCTTAGCCATCTGACAGCCAATAATAGACCTATCCAGTGCTCTCAGAATAGGGCTATCTTGTAACAGCAGAGACTTCAGAGATTAGATGCAAAGTGTACAGGAGCACACAGATTTAAGACATCAAACTTCAATACTGTACTAATGTTTGGATGCCAAGTGCACCATCATCATCATCAGAGGCAAACAGAACAGATTACATGATCACAGTGATGTTTGACTCCGATGAAACTTTTGACTCTGAACATACTTTGGACCTAATCTCTGAGGTCTCTCCTGTCACAAGATAGCCCTATTCTGCGAGCACTGGAAACCTTTTTCCTCTATCCTCTGGTTCCAGTTTCTCACATATTATGATTGATAACATTGACATTTATTTTGTCATGAATGATGAAGTATATATAGTAAGTAATCAGTAATTAAAATGGTTGATTCATTTTCCAGCGATCAGCTAATCAGTTATGATTCTGTGTGTGGCCCTTGATGCGCTGCATCCTCTAATTCATACATAGGTATGCTCAAAGCCACAAATATGTACTGTACACATGGCTGAGTGACATGTATGTGAATACGATTGAAAACGTGTGTTGTGTGTTTTTAGTTTAGTTTAGCACACCCCATATGCATTTCAGCACATTTGTTTGTATGTGTGGTTGGCTTCAGTATTATAAACTTGTATGCTGTGGTCATCTCATTCAGCTCTCTCTCTCTCTCTCTCTCTCTCAGTCTCTCGCTCTGTCTCTGTGTGTGTGTGTGTGTGTGTATATGTGTATGTCAGTGTCAATAGCTGGCATGTGGTAGCCATCTTGCCCTGGCGGCAGAGCCGGAGGAAATTCCAGCGTTGTAGGGCTAAAGCCAAGATACTGTCGCCACACACACACACACACACACACACACACACACACACACACACACACACACTTGTACACAGACCAGCACAGGTTTGTAATACTTGTGCACACATACAAACACAACTTTTTTTAATTACTACCAAGTTGACGGAAAATTCAGCTTTCGTTATGGAGCCAAACAGCTGTTTTGCATTTTCAGAGTGCTTAATGTCTAATTAACTCATATATAACTCAACATAATATTCTCACTCTTTGTCTCTATCGCTCTCACACACAGACGTACACCCAGGCCTTGTTCTGTGGACTGGCTGGGTGCTATCTCTACACACACATGGCAGCCATTACTTCTTGTGTGTTTAGGCTTGGGTAAAAGTTGGAAGTGAGCCCAGCAGCTTGACCGCTGCTGGTCCACTTAGATTCTGTAGGCACAGTTCCTTTGTTTTCACTGTCAACTTAATGTATTTAGACCTGTTTACCTTCTATGGCAGAACTCCAACTTCATCCTAGCAATGCTTATCACGAAATGGCACAAATATGAGCTTAGAAATGAGGATGATATGTATTTTAATTAACACATTTGTCAGTTATTAGGTTCAGTTTTCTCTGAAATCTTTGATTTGGAAAGCAGAATTAGGCTATGTGTAATTATAACACAGTATTGTGATGTTGATGAAATTATTGTGAGTCACATTTCTGAAATCTCTGCAAGTGGGTATAGCCTGTGTGTGCAGTTCATCCCTTGTTGGCCAGATGTTTCCACCACTGCTTATCGGCTTGTCTTATCCTCCTTGGGAACACAGCATCTCATTTTTCCACTTCAACTGTTTCCTTATCTGGTGTACACTCAGGACCTGCCCACAGTAGATGATTTTAATTTCAGAGCTTGACTGAGCCTCTGTCTGCCTGTGCCTCTGTTGCTAATAATATTTATCTTACTCTGTGTATGTCTCTGTTATCTCTGTCTTCTGAGGGTTTGTTCAACTTTGATTTAAACTCTCATTAGCTGTGGTTAGCAACTTTGTCTTGGATCAGTCTTGGCAAATTTCATGTTGCCTTGCACTAGTTGCTTGGCCAGACAGGACTAACAAATTAAAGAATTTGTAAAAATGTAGCTCAAGTTTAGTGGGGCATCATATCTTGACAAGACTTCCTTAGAATTCTGTCACTTGGACATATGTGGCTAAGTGTGCAAATAAGCTATTTTAACCCCCAAACTACTTGAAATTTGTACTTATTTGACATAAAAAAAAATACTATCATGTCAATTGTCTTCAAGGACAAATATGGTTTTGGACAAAATCTGATACTGTGTTGCCTAATATGTGTGTCAGATGCTGCAAGGACGATACTTGAATGAGGCACAAAGGGAAAGAGATGAAGGGCAGGTGAAAGTAGAATGGCCCACTCAAAATGAAATGTAATTTGCAACACTCAAACGGATATTGCCGTTTAGTATCATTAGGGAAACAGCGGCGGAAGAAATGGAGGCAGGAAGACTGACAGAAATTAATGTGAGCTTTTGTCATGTACCTGTGGCATATCATGGAGGCTTATCACTTTAAATATATTTTCAGCCAGACTTTTTGTTCAGCTTCAAATAATAGACAGTGAAAGAAGGAGGAACAGACCGGCCAAAATCTTAGTATTTTAGAATTCACCTTTGTTTTTGGATGATTTATTTTATCACCTCGTTCCCGTCTCGTAATTTCTGAATATTGAATTGCCAACAGGGGGACTTGTTATCAAGATGTAATCCAGTCTAATCCTCACTCAGCCTTGAAACTATACATGATTTGACAGAAAGCATATTGATGTGGTAACACAGAAAAAGGAATCATACATCTATCTCTGAATCTAAATCAACATCTCAAAATTATTCCAAGTTACTTTCAGAAGGTTCTGCATGTGGAGAAAGACATTCATGTCCATAAACACACAGGGAGCCGGCTTGTACTGAGGAGATTCACGTATGGAAACACAACACAAACACATCAGTCAGCGGTGTTATCGCCTGGAAAGGTCAGACGAATGGGGTGTGCTGTGGTTGCCATAGTGACTTGGGTAAACACCAGTACCATTGTAATTCGCCCCCACCATCTAGACTTGACCTCCCTATGTTGATGTTGGTTTAGTGCATGTGTGCACACGTGCACACACACTTAGTCCATACTGTCACACTCACACACTGTATCACTTAGACTAGCTAATCCCTCAAGCTGTCATCATTTCCTTCTCATTATCATTAGAGGCGCAGGTACCCACAGTAACACACACAAACACACTGATGACCAAACTGCAGGCGGCAGGCTAAATTATAGATCAGTCTTCGTTAATCTTTAATTTATGACATCTAATGCCCTGTCCTCATGAACAGGACATCCTGTAATAATTAGTTATGTCACCGGACAGAAAAACAGTGACAGTATAAGTGTGTTTCCAGAAAATGTTAACAGAATAGGCTTTAATTTGACTTCAGATATGTTTGCGTGCATTTTTATTAGCTTGTTTTCCTGCATTTTTAACTCCACATTTCTGCCCATGTGTTTGTTTTAGCCTGTATTTAAGCCCCCCCTTATTCCAGCTCTTTCTCCCTCCCTCAGTCTTTCATTCCTTTCCTCTGTCCTTCTCTCCTCTCACTGTCTTGCTTCTTCTCTTATAAAGCCGACTGAATGTGCAGTGGCATGCCAGAGTGTGAGTGACTCACCATGTGGGATTATGCTGCCACAAAGAGGACTGGCTAAAAGAGACCTCTTTTCAACTGGATTGTTCAGCATGCTGCGCACACCTCATTTTACTATGAAATGCGTTTTAGTATCAACTCTGGATTGGCTCATGGAAAGAATAAGCCCCTTCTCCCTCTAACTTTCCTCAACAGGCCTGTTTCTAATTGTCCTTTCCCAAATGCTTCTAGGCACAGCCATTGTTTGACTTTGGTCGGGATACCTCGGCTTTCACCCTTGACCTCGTTATTACTGTTGACTCGGAAGGAATGTTTTTCACCCAGGAATTTCATCATGTTCTGCATCTGCAATTATTTTTAATTACTCTGGTTGTGGTTCTGGTGTGGATTGGCTAAGTCTACAAAAATAAGAGCAATTTTATTTTCAAGAACAAATTGTGTATTTGGCTAGTCACTGTTGTTTTGCATCTCTGTGCATGTGGGAATACTTGCGTTATGGGCGCATCCTGGTGACAATATCCATAGCTACATTCCCCTGTCTATTCTGGCTGTTGCTGGAAGAGTTACAGTAGAAAGGTGACTGGTGGGGTGAGTCACAGAATAGGCTTGCGATCATACACACACCCACGCTCACACACAACGGAAAGAAAAAAAGTGTTGAAATTTGAGTAGCTCATAGAGGGTCTACGACTGGCAGTGGTATTGGCGTAACACGGCAGCTATTTTGCATTGAGCATTAGTTTTCTGGGCCCAGTAGGGTTTTGGCCTCCAGAGGGAGTTTTTAGTATTGATAGACTGAGCTCACTGATTTGTTTCTTTGATCAGATGAAAAGACATCCAGTGTCTGTGAGTCTGTCTTTCTTTTAACTATATTGAAAAGATTCAGATTAATTTCATGTTGAGTGGAAATGGGACTTGGTTTCTCTAACTCTCTGTCTCTGTCAGTAATAGCTCAACATTTTTGGGTGGAACCAGAGATAGCCAATCTGGACATGCCCATACTGCACACTTCGAAAAGACCCACTGTACATTCACACCGGAGCTATTACAAAAAAACATACTGACACTCTAACATGAGCAGGAACATGTTGCTTATGTCTGAATGGACCGATTAGCACTTTCCTCTCAAGGAGCAGCATTGTTCCCATGTTTACTGGACCTTGAACAGTGTGGCATTAGTGATGGAAAATATAGAGGGCTGCGCAGGAAACCTGCAGGCAGCGAGGTAGAAAATAGACCTCCGAAGATGTTGAGGGGGAGGTAGAGATAAGACAGAGCAAATGGGAATTGACAGAATGGAAAATTGACATGGGAGTGAAGACAAGGCACAGGAAGGTACAGGGAGATGCAGCCTGTGTTTTCTGATCTGTAGTTGATCTGCAGAGAAGCAGGGAAGGGAAGAGGGTAAGCCATTATAAAGTGTGACATAAATATGTTTTCTGAACCTTGAATGTTGTGGCATTAGAGGGATGGAAACTGTAGCCAAGGACTGACTGCAAATTAGAGTCAGGGAGAGAACAACACAGACTGACTGAAAGTAGTGGACAGTCAAGAAAAGTGTCCCTGACATTTACCATCAGGCCAGACCGCAGGTAAGCATTTCAATCAATATTACCTTAACCCATTTAGACTCATCAACAAATATTTACTTCATATTCATTAGGGACATTTCTAGAGGAGGCAAAATAAAATCATATTTATTAATGCATTAAAAAGGTCATTTATCATTTACAGTAAATGCAAAAATCCCATCAATGACAAATTAAGATATCATAGCTGTTAACTCTTTGAGTGCCATAGACGTATTTCAGCGTCAAAGTGTTTTTTTTTTCAGCAGTGGGTCGCCGTTTGCGGCCGCCCACAGCCTGTGAGTAATTTTGGGGCTTCTGGGACATGTAGTCGGAGCATAAAGACATGGTATATGCCACGAAAATTAAAGCAAGAAATGGAGACGATCAAGACTAGAGAGCAAAACAGACAGATTCTAGACAAAAAGTGGTGTTTTTGGTGGGAGTGTCCTCTACCTCTGATAAAACAAGAATGGAACAAGGAAAAAGTTTGGGTTTTTTTTTCATGATGAAATAGAGAGTCTCTGCTTTCATTTGAGCTATTCTGTGTTTTCAGAGTCAGAATACAAAATATTCTGTGGGTCTTGAAATATGACTCAAAATGGGCAAAAACACTGGCAAAAGGCACTTTCTGTTTTATAAAATGACTGGAAGAGTTAAACTGCCCTTTAATTAGACACGCTGAGGTATTTTAATACCATTTTTCATGAAAGGAACCACCATCTTTTGGCCTGATAAAGCTTTTTTTTTCATGCCACCTGATAAGCCGAGTAGTCAATACTCAGAAGACACTCCTTAGGTGAAGTTCACAATCCTCAAAATACACTGTAGGTTATGTTTTGCATTTATAATCCTCCATGGCAATTTTACTGAGGCATGTCATGTGTCAGTGTGAATAAAAAAAGTTGACCAATGTACCAACTGGGTTACAGTTACAGAATGTACTGAATGCAAAGAGGCTTAAGGAAGCAGAAAGGGAGGGATGGACAGAGGAAGAGGAATGCAAGCAAGTGAGGGAGACGGGAGATTTGAATTTGCTGAGTGTGCTGTGTGAAGCTACAGTGGTGAATGTAACACCGGCCTGCTACATCAACACTAGCTGAAATACAGGTTATCTCTTCTCCCCTTTAAGATCCCTGTGGATGCAGATTTTTTTTTTTATAAGCCAATGGATGTCTCAGTCTCAACTGCAAAATTTTCCTCATCTGTCTTTTGGCAGATGCACATGCACCACTAAAGTGGATAATGGATTTCATCACCTACTTTTCTGCTGATCACTGGTCTGTGCTGCTGTGTGTGAATTTCACTCTTAAATTGTTAAAATATGTTTTAAAGTCAAGCCAAGGTGACTTCAAGTGACAAATGGTGTGTTAATAAATGCACCATGGTACTTTTTCCACAGCGTTCTAGTTGTTAATGGTGTGTTTTATTGAGTGGGATCAAACTTTTTAACCCTCAACTGAGCTAAGTGTGACAAGTCATAGAAAACACGAGCAAATAAAAAAAATACTTCTATGGAAATGTTTAGCACCAGTTTTACTAAACTGTACTGGCCTTGTACCTAAAATATCCCTTCATAAAAATATATTTAACACTTTGATAATCTCATTTTTTTTGTAGTAAAGATCTTTTTGAGGTACACATATTATCACATGTAACACTGCAGCCAAATAACACTGTGCTGTACCAATATGTTGAGTCATCAAAATGACTGCCTCTATGGGAAGTTGACTTCTGATGAATAGGACAGTATTGTATCCTGACACCACCCGTGTTTGGGCTTGCATCATAGAAAACATTAGAGGCAGACGTGTTGATGCCATCATACACCACTGTTGTGTATTGCCTTATAGATTATTCAGTGAGTTACTCGCTTCTGGTGTCCTGATTCTCTCTTGTCTGACAGTATACAGTTTACTGAAGCCAAGCTATTTTACGAGCAACAACACCATCAATTAAAATCTAAAATGCAACTTGGACACAGTTAGCCCAATCACTGTCTATAATCACCAAATACCTTGTCACCGTTGTTTAGACGATAGTAGCACCTTGTTCCCCTGATGAAAATTTGATTATATTTCTTTTATGGTTTAAACAAACAGATGGTTTGTTTGGCACCGGAGCTGAGAACTGGAGTTCAGGTTTAATCTCACAGCCACAGAAGAAGTATTAAAATGCCTTTTAGTAACTCTGAAGTCCAGTTTGTGTAGCTCAGCATCACATACAGCTGCCACATACAACTGTTCTTCAAAATTTTCACTTAATAGCCATGTAAATACAGAAGCAAGAAGAACTGACACCTTGTGAGAGCTAGTTGCTGTCTCAGGTAATGATACTCACAGCCAGTTAATGAGCTCTGTGACGATCAATAAGATATAAAGATAGTGTAGTAAAGTAGTGCATTACTGTCTGTCTTTGGGCTCAACTTATGGTTTTCCTCTTCTTCTCCATTCAGTGCCAGTAATGTCAGATGACTCCACAAAGTCTGTCCTGTCAGTACATTCCACATTCAAATCTTGCTTTGTCTGTAAAAAGTCAGTAGTTGTGTTTCCATTATATTGTCAAACAAATTTTGAGCCAACTCTTGAAATGTGGTATAAAAAGAAATGTCGTGTTTCCATTAACTAGGTTGGTGAAATTGGCTACTGTCTACCTTTGTGCTATGTCTTAATATATGTTGTAAGATTCCAACAGTGTATATAGTATAGTAACAGTGTGTGTGTGTATATATATATATATAAATATATATATATAATATTATGTTACCTAAGGTCACTGTGATTCACTCATCTTATCAGTCTTTGTGAATCAGAACTCTGACATTGAGAAAGAAATTTTCTGTGAAAATGAAAGTGCTCTCAGCTGCTTTGTGCTGACTTACGCAACCCACTGAAAATGCTTCTTACTTCCTTTAAAAACATGGCATTGAGCACTTCAGTAGGCGAAGCAGGATGATGAACAGTCAGAGATCGAAACACATTTTAAGTGTTTTATTTGACACGCTGCATGATGGCCATTGCCTGAAAAAAAGGATTCAGTTTAATCTTTTCAGGTTGGCCTTCAGCTCGACCATCACACAAGTTTAAATGACAAAATGAGTGTTCAAGTGAAATGCACCGTAATTATTTTCTCGCTTTTTTCTTTTATCGTATCCCATATTTACATTCTGTTCTTCTTTTGGCCTTTTCCCACCTTTCTGATTTTCATGCTCTCTCTTTTATGTCATTTGACTGTTGCTGTGATCACAGATTGGGCCATTAAAATTCCATTTAAAACTTATCATTTTACATTAATATAATGATGTGTCCATTGGATGCTCTGGAGTTACTAGTACTATAAAGTTTAAAGACATTTTGTGCAGTATGTCTGATCGTTCAATTGGTGTGTGTTGCAAAATAATGTAGCTTGTTGTCATGTGATTTAATTGCTCTATATCTGTCCTAAATGCTTGATGAAGCCTTAGTGAAATATGTTGTCGACTCTTCAGAGCAGAGTTGCGGTGTGCAACAAACCATTTCTTTATTTCTTTTTTGTATTCTTTGAGTTCCTATAGATTGGTCGCTGTGTTATTATGATTAAGTAATATCCTATTTGAACAGGAAATGCATCACACTGAAGACCTAACGAAACCATTTTATGGGCTTTATCTCCCTGTCTCCCTGTGGAGGTGCTATTAACAGTGTTGATATGTCTCTGACATGAGACTCTATAAAGAGCAGTGGCACCAGTGATAAGATGTGTGTGTGTGTGTGTGTGTTTGGCTTTGGGGCTTAGTATCTCCAAACACATTCACCATTTAGTCTTTCACAGTTTATCACGTTCTAGAGGCTTTTTTTCCAGAGTGTTTCTTTCATTGTATGTTTTTTTCTGCTGCATCATACTTTCTTAATTGTTCTGCACTCAGTAAAAAGAAAGATCATGTCCATGGCATTAGACCCATCAAACTACATGCAAGTATAGCTTTATTTTGTTAAATTGAGTTGAAATAAGAACGAGGGAATGTCTGTCCCATGTACCATATGTCCTGCTCACTGTAGTACCATCACAACACCATCATATAAGTCTAAACGAAAACACTTTCATACTCCATGTACTCATTTTTACACTATGTACATCTTGGTGAAATTATATAGAAAATGAGTTGATTGAGGATGCGAAACTGTTTTCCAGCACAAGTGGAAACTACTCTGGGTCTAGTAAAGCCAATGGAAACAAAAAGGAATAAATCCAACATATTTTCCTCTGCTTTTTTTTATGAGAAATGTGTTATTCATTTCGAGAAAGACTCACACTAACAATTCCACTAGTGATAGATCGAGGTGACTATTCGTTTTTGTGTTGAACATTTGAACATTACGTGACACAAAGTTTGAAGTGATTACCTGGAGAAACGTTGTCAAACCTGGCTGTGTAGTCGCTATAGTGAGGAAATTGACCCAAGAAATTAGATTTGTCTGTCTGTTTTCTGAAGCATTTCTCTTTTCATGCCAATTTACTTGAACAAAATTGACTTGAAATGATGATAATGCTTTCTGCCAAACCTTTTAGGCTTGAAAATAACTCCTAATCATCATTCATTTTGCACCTCGCTCTTGCTCTCTTTCTAGATGCCAGGCCTTTTGTCCAGTCCTGTGTGTCTGACAGTCATCTGGTTTTTATCTTGGTCACGGCGTCCCACTTATGCTCAAATTCGGACTGATGAAGGTAAGTGCACACGTATGCACGCACACCATTGTGTTAAGGATCAGACATGGATTCCTTTGTGAACTATTTTGGGCACTCTTAAAGTTCTTGTGGGATCTAAAGCTGCTGCAGAATCCAAAACCTTCACAATGCAGTTTACCATATCAAACGCTGACATATTTTCTTAATCAAGGAACCATTTTCAACATCATTTATAAATTTTATGCTTCTCTCCCTGTCTAATTTTTCATGAACAACTTTTTTTTTTTTTAGTTGAAGCGGAATTCATGTTTTTTTTTTTTTTTTTTGGACAACAAACTGCAACAAGAATTCTATTGTTGAAGGGATCTGTCTGACATTAAGAAATTGGCTCTTATTTTTTTGCTTTCTTTGTACCTCTCTCTATTACTGCATGTCTTTCTAAAACCAGCCAAATGAATCACTCCAACAATAAGAACACCCTCCCTTGGTCTTTCAGGTGAAACTGTCAGAGTTTTCCCTTCTCATTAATTTTACCCTACGGCAGTCCCAGAGTCCTTTTTTCATTGTTTGGAAAGTACTGAGTTTCATCCGGCTTGCAATTTCTGTGTCCATCCTGCCATCTGATTTCAATGTCAGGAGAAACTTGAAGTCTTCTTGTGTATGTGTGTGCATGTGCATGTGTGGTATTATGCATATACAGTGTGTGTGTGCACATGTGCACGTCTCAGCCCTCTTGCCAAAAGCAGAATCAGATATGAGTGGAACGCTGCGGGTTTGGGGAATAATGTACTCCACTGCCAATAAAACATGAATACACACATTCAGATCAGCCAACTCTTTGCACTGCACCAAGGCCCCAGGTAACACTTTAGTGGTTAAAGGGAAAAAGTATTTGGTTAAATCTGGTGAGAAAGGCATTGGTTGAAACAATTGACATAGAGCAAAAGACAATAAGAAAAGCAACAGAGGACAGTTTTGATATTACAGTTTAGTATTAAATAAATTCACTTTTTAAGAAATAAATTACATTTTTAAGAATAGTGACCACTTTTCAATGCAGAATAACATGTCTGTAATCATTTTGTGTCCTTTTGCACTGTTTCCCTGATCTCATTTTAAATAATAAATTCTATTATGATTGATAACAATAGCAGACAGCTAAGATAATCAAAAAAAACCGGTTTCCTTTTGCTTAGATGATAATCATTAAGAACAAGGCGCGTATGTCCTCTCTAATGTCACACAGCTTTGTTTTCAGGAGCCCGTAAATAATTGCTGTCTTTGTGGATTTGTTAACCATGCCTTGTGTTGGATTTGAGTAATTGTTCCCCATATACACCGCAGCTGAATGAACAGCCTTCTATTTGCTTATTTTAACAAAATAAAATCCCAGTAGGTTTCATTGTCCCCATTTCTGTGTGTCTCCTCCAGTTAGAAACATAAATTTAGCCACAAAATCACAGTGGAGCACTTTGCTGCTCTTTCCCCCAGCTGTTTCATTTTGTGCAGCCACTAAAACAACAGCAGAACGGCCAGAAAAGCGAGCTTTAGGTGTGGGTGAAAACCAAGTATTGAAAAGGCCCTCAGTAAAGCCTCCAACTGGAGTTTGAGTAAAATTTAATTTAGGATAGTTGGTCCCTGAAGGGCACATGATGTTATTGCAGCAGGGAAAACTAACATAAATATACCAATACAGCAAATCAAATAAAACATCCCCAAAACCTGCCTGATCCTGTCGAGCCTTGCCGATGTAACATTATAAAGAGAGGTTTATATCAAGAATGATGAAGAAAAATACATGAAAACCTAGGACAAATTGTTTGTTACTAAGGGAGGAGAGGCCAGCAGGGAGTGTGCATGCCTGAGTGATTGAGGTTGAGAATTAATGAAGGTGTGTGCGTGGCAGGCTGGCAGTCAAAGTGATGTTTTTCCACCCCAGATCTACTGTAAATGCCAGCTTTCACATTATGGAGCCAAGCTAAACATGCACACACATACTGCAGATAGTGTATCAACCTGACCAATTACTACAGTCACCACAAATATTTGCCCAGGTATATGCTGCACTTAGTATCGCTTCAAATATGCACCCTCCAATTTTGTGTGATGGCAGGTAACAGTTTAGCAGCTTCATCTCATGGTTGTTCTATTCAGTAAGCAAACTGGCCATACATGACCTGTCAGGTTTATAGATTGACAAATTCTTACGAACTGTTGTGGAGTTAAAACCATTGGAAATATATTATGGAATAATCTTTAAAACTACTTGGTTACATCACATCTGCAGAGGCACAGTGTGTGTATAGCTTTGGTTGTATGTGTCCATGTTTGGTGATATTTTGTCTGAAACTAAAACATGTTCTGCCATCCTGTCTGGTATAAGGTTCCAACTTAAGTAGTAAACCGTAAGCATGGTAGGTATGTTGACAAAGTCATGACATTGTTCCTGTTGAGTTTTTCCAAATATAAATTCGTGGTGATACAATCACCACAAATAAAATTCCATTCACCCACATTGTATAAGGGTGGAGACAGAAATCTGAGAGATGGATATCTTAAAACCACAGCAGATAAAACTGAAGCTATTTGCATGGCTAGATACCACGAGAGGTGATTCTGGATAGGAACAAGTAAAAGCAACAAAGATCTTCCCAAATCCACATATTTTAGATCACTGAATACTGGCACACTGTGTCAGTGAGTGTATCTAGGTCGTTCCTCTTTTCCAAAACCCACAGCTCGTAGGTCGCTTGTTTAGTCAGGGTCTTTGTGAAGTGGAGGCTGGAAGCACAGTATGATGGGTAATCTCCATTGGTCGAGACAATGAACAAAACACAGATTGAGGTGATCAAGTTGGCAAATAATATAGTGTATAATATAAATATATAATACAGTATCATACAAATATATAATAATAAATAGTGTCTCTGTGCTCTTGTGCTAATTCCCATCCTTTATTGGAATGCAGTCGTTGCAATCAATTATATATTATTTCCTCGTGCATAAATCTGAACCCACTCAGCATTTCGAGCTTCTGGCTTAGGATGACACTCACCCCTCTCAATCAACACACTACATGCGGTGCGGTCAGCGTCTGTTCTGTTTTCAGTGTTAATATCAAATAAATGGAGTTTAGATACTTAAGTCTTCTATCTGTATCTTTGCTCTTCTTAACATCTAAACTTCTTCTGCTATCATTGCAGAAAGCGGAATTGCTGCCACACAGTAATATTTGTTTAATAATAATATAAACTAAACTAAATAAACTTTCAGAGAAATAAAAAACTGGAGCAGCTTTATACTGTGTGCCAAAGTCTCTTCAGTCTACTGTGTGCAGGATCCCAACCCTTGTATGGTCATGTTATTGTGATAATGTTGACTCACTGTAAATGGTGGCGCTTAAATCACATTGATACAGACAATGCAGACACATGGTATGTTAGATTGTGCAGTGTGCACATACTCTAAGACAGACAACGGTGTGCTTTAGTGTTTTATGTGATGTCTGTGTTTGCATTGTTAGGCGTGCAGTATGGGCACTTGAATTCAAATGTGACACTGGCATGCGGGAAGTCACAAATCAGGTAAGGAAAGAAAACTATTTCCTTCACACATTTGACTTGTGTTTCTTTTTGTTCTCATAACAAAGACAAATTTCCAGCACAGCCATATGAGTGATCCAAAACATTGATAAAGCAGCTATGTTTATTCAACATTGACGAATTGCACAGAAGCAGAAAGTGGTTAGAAAGCATTAATCAGTGATCTGGCTGTATTAATATAACCATTTTTTTTATTTTTTTTTTTAGTTTTGACAAAAACATAACGGACAAAATAATGACTTAATTTTTTATGCTGGTCTGACAGTCATCTGACATTTTTGACAATTTTTGAGAGAAGATAACTTTTATCTGTAATTATAATAAAAAGGATGTAACAGCAAAGCAGGTGCCAAAAGGCAAAATTGTCTAATCTGACAATGAGCCAATGTTAAAGAAAAGAAAATTCAGCTCACTCTATGTAAAATTGTCAGCAAAATCCACACAAATTAATTGATCCAACTCACAAATAATAAAGAACTATTGTAAACTGTGTGCTATAGACCTTTATACTATATTGTTGTGTATATATTGTTGTCCAAAACTAATAGGTTTTAATAAGGTCATAATATTATGACCTCTGGCCTAATATTGTTAAAAAAAGGTTAAAAAGGCCCCCCCTTTTCTGCCAAAACAGCCCCATATGCAACAAAATCAGAACCAGCATTAACTTCTTTGGCAGTTTGAGTTACAGTAGCTTCTCTGTTGGCTCAGACCACCAGGACCAGACTTCACTCCCATTCACTACTGGTCCTTCCTTGGACCACTTTTGATAGATCCTGACCGCTGAAGACCAGGAAAACCCCACCAGAGCTGCAGTTCTGGAGATGCTCTGACCCAGTCTTCTAGACATCACCGTTTAGTTCTCACTCAAATCCTGACGCTTGAATTTTTCCTGCTTCTAACATCAACTCTGAGGACAAAATGCTCATTTGTTGCCTGATATACTCCAGGTGCCATGATGAAGAGATTAATCAGTGTTATTCACTTCACCTGTCAGTGGTCATAATGTTGTGCTTGATCAGTGAAGACTAACATGGAATTGGTTGACAATGAGAACAATAGAATAATTCCTGCTGTATCTTTTATATGAAAGTTTTACAGTGAGTAAAGTCCTCACAAGCTTAACAACTAACCTCATAATGTGTTCTCAACCAGTGTACCTGTGGTGTGGCACCTCAACCACAGCTCAGTGTTGCCATGGCACAAAGTGACATCAGATGGAACCCTCGTCCTGCTGCATACCGACCACTCAGCGCAGGGCAACTACAGCTGCTATGACAACCAGGGGCTCCTCCTCCACTCTGTCAAACTCAGGCTGGGCCGTAAGTGATGTTGTGTTGTGACTTGTCCAGACTCAGGTCTGATTTAGGGGTTATTACATTTTAACAGCTTTGCTGTACTTTCAGTCTTTCGCCATGAGAGTGTAGCTTTAAAAAAACAGGAACAGGACAGGAACATCTTTGCATCCCCTGTGTTTTAGACAGCATCCCAGTCTCTCACAGCTCACTTCAGTCTTTGGATAATTCAACCTAAAAGCATAAGACTAGTTTCTTATTCTCCCTCTCAGTGGTTCTCATCTCTCTCTTGAATTGGCTTCATCATATTTTCCTCTATGCTTCTCTTTCATCTCTATTTCTGTTTTTGTCCCTCCTCCTTTTTAATGAATGAGTCTCTTAACATTTGATTCATGTTGGCCCTCTGGTTACAACACAACATCTTAACAAAACAGTGATGATCAGAACAGCGCTGCTGGTCCTCAGAGGAAACTTGTCTTATCGGCCGTCACATAGACAAAGCCTTCCACTTCCTGTTACTGTCTCAAACAGGAAGCGGCTCCCTAAGTGGCCTTCCTTTTGAAGGATAGGGAGTTTTCCATGGATCCTGAAATATTTTGTTTCATGATAGGGATGCCAGATCACAGAGCTGTTATTTTAAAAAAATATTACATTAATAGGGCCCTTAAAAATTAACTCCCTCTCTGTCCTGAAAATAAACTCTATGTGACTCTTGTTTCCTAGACCCCCCTGGGCTGCTGAGCATTTCCTGTCAAGTGCCCAATCACACGCATGTTCGCTGCTCATGGGTGGAATCAGTGAAGACCTTCCTGCCAGCTAAGTACAATGCCTCCTTCAGGTAAGATTGAGTTACTGCATGTTAAACAGGACCGCCCAAGGTCACACTCAGAATGGGCTATAAAGAAACTAAATATAGTGCATGGGCCACAGAGTTACATTTTCAAAGAAGTGCATAACTGTGAGTCGTATCCTCATGTGAACCCTGTCTATCCGTCTTTGATTCCCTTTTTTTCACTTAACCATATGGCGCTCAGTGGAAACTTTTAACCATAACACATTACAGCAGAGTTTCTCAGCTGGAGAAACTCAGGATCCATTATTCAGTTCTATTCAGTAATAACAGATCTGCATATCACCCAACAGAATGCAACATTTGACATTTTTTGTTTCGGTTTTTAGTGGGCCTGGTAAGGAGTGGAGGCCATGTGTCTTGGATGTCGTCCGTAAGCACTGTGACGTAGATCATCCTGCCTTCTGGCAGACCATCCATACCCTGAGACTCACAGAGACCAACGCCCTTGGGTCTGAGACAACATCTGTCCGCTTTAAGTTACATGAGCTGTGTAAGATCAAATAAAACACACACTCACACATGAGTGGGGGTATTGAAATTGTTTTTTATTTTAGTGACAAATTAGCACTCAAACATGAGATGAAGCAAGAATGATGCTGTTCAACTGCAGACAAACACACCAAATGTCATGATTCCTAATGCTGCACATCATTTCCGCTTCAACTGCGTTGTTTTGCTGCTTCTCTGTGTATTTGACACTCTTCACAGACTTCACAGCATCTGGACTGCTTGTCGGATATTGCTCAAACTCTGCATACTTTTTGTCACACTGGTGTGAATACACTTTGGAACATAAATCCAATAAACAAAAACAGAAACACAACACTTTTGTTTTTGCTCCCACTTTTCATGAGCTGAACTCAAAGATCTAAAATGTTTTCTATGAACACAAAAGGCCTATTTCTCTTAAATGTTGTTCTCGAATCTGTCTAAATCTGCATTAGTGAGCACTTCTCCTTTGCCAAGGTAATCCATCCATGGCATATCAAGATGCTGATTACACAACATGATTATTGTATAGGTGTGCCTTAGGATGGGCTCAATAAAAAGCCACTCTAAAATGTTTTTTATCTCACAACATAATACCACAGATTTCGCAAGTTTTGAGGGAGCATGCAATTGACATGCTTACTGCGGGAATGTCCACCAGAGCTGTTGCCCGTGAATTGAATGTTCATTTCTCAACGATAAGCCGTTTCTAAAGGTGTTTCAGAGAATTTGACAGTACACCTAACTGGCCTCACAACTGCAGACCATGTGTAACTACACCAGCCCAGGACCTCCACATCCAGCATGTTCACCTCCAAGATGGTCTGAGACCAGCCACCCTGAAAGCTGCTGCAACAGTCGGTTTGCATAACCAAAGAATTTCTGCACAGACTGTCAGAAATCGTCTCAGGGAAGCTCATCTGCATGCTTGTCTTCGTCATCAGACCTTAACGTCATCCTAACAGACTTCATTGGGCCAATGCTCAAATTTGATGGTATCTTCTCTGAGTGACTCCCCAGGAACAGTAAAACTGCATATTTTAGATTGACCTTTTATTATGGCCAGCCTAAGGCACACCTTTGTAATAATCATGCTGTCCAGTCATCTTGGTAGGCCACACTTGTGAGGTGGATGGATTATCTCAGCAAAGGAGAAGTGATCACTAACATGTTTAAACAGATATGTGAACAATATTTGAGAGAAATGGGCCTTTCTTGCATTTTTACGTTACATCTTAGATCTTTGAGTTCAGCTCATAAATAAAGAAAAACAAAAGTGTTGCGGTTATGTTTTTGTTCAGTTTAGAAAACAAAACATCTGTGGGAGAAGATTCAGAGTTTTGGTCAGGGCTAGTGATAGTGAAGTTATATATGCTTAGACATTTTGAATCAAATTCATTGTACTTTCCCCAAATCTGCAAAGGTAGCTCATTCATTTATTTTTAGTTTGGTTTGCTAAATTCTGCCACCTTGTACTTGATATCCTTTCCCCAAATGGTTTATCAGTATTAGTGACTAAATGTCATTTTTTTTTTCTTTTTTCTCTTTCTTTGCAGTGAAACCAGACCCTCCAGAGTCACTGTCGGCGAGGGAGATAGAAGGCTATCCAAAGAGGCTGATCATCTCATGGGACTTCCCCTCTTCCTGGCCGGTTCATGATGCTTTCCCCCTCATTTTCCAGATCAGATACAGGCCACATGGCTCTTTATACTGGTCAGAGGTTAGTAAGCAAAGCCTCGGTGTCATTTAAGTGACAGACAGTGGAAAATAAACTGACAAGAAAGAACATAAATATATGGGGCTGAACTAAAAAAAAAATACTGTGTTGCAAAGTGACTCCTCTTTCTAATGTTGAAGGAGACATATTCTGCTCTCCAAAGTCATACATCGTGAAATATTTAAGTTTTTTTTTCTTTTTAATTTTGCTAAATCCTAAGTCAATAAATATCTGCTGTATTGATTAAATATGTTCATATTCCAAATGACCACTGTACAACCAAACATATTCACCTGTCTTGTCTCTTTCTCCATCAATCAGATTTACTCTGAGAAGAGTCCAGTTGTGATATTTGATGCCCTGGCCGGTCACCTCCACCAAGTTCAGATTCGAGCCCGTGATGAGGTGGATTCTGAGAGCCAGTGGAGTGAATGGAGCCCCTTGCTTCTCATCAGACCTTGGGAAGGTCAGAATAAAAATTCACAAAATTGTTAATATCCAATACATTTTTTTGAACAATTGTTTTTCTTGTGAATACTTTCCACAGAATGCACATATTATCTTGAATATATATCAGTCCAAACCAATGCTGCAAACTCTATTGCTAAAAAGGCAGCACAGACTAGTTCCACTCCTTCCAGTCTTGCCTTTCACAATAAAAGCCCTAGACATAATTTTTGCATTTTCATGTTGCTAACAAACAGAATGCCACTACAAAGGTTTTCACATCCTTACACGTCAGGTGGAAAATCAGTTGGTTTATTTATCAGGAGGTATCATCACATCTGAGACAAGCAGTAGTGTTTGAGCCTTTTAAAGGGGACCCTATATAAATTCTAAATATATGCGGTCATGGAATTAAAACACCTCCTTCATCTAATCTATCGCACCAAACCCACCCTCTAATTACATTGTATTCTTTGTTAAGAATAAATCTCCTAAATGTGTGTGTCCATTTTGTTTGTACTATAGACTCCTCCACTCCTGAATCCACAGAGGAAAGTTTTCCAGACTATTTTTTCCCTTTCTACACAGAACCTGAAACCTCCACTGCAAAGTCACACAGTAAGTTATTTCAACTGACAATTGTTTGTAACTGTTATTGTATTAAGGAGCAACACCAATGTGTTTATATTGTAGCTCAACAGTGGCACTATTACTTATTATTATTATTATTCTTGTTATTATCATTATTATTATTATTAATATTATTATGAGACTTCTTGCACTCTAGTTACTACTATCACAATTAGTACTACTGCTGCAATAGAAATATACTCCGCTACAGTAACTGTTACTGTTATTAATACTACTGTAATGTTTACTACATTCTGTACTTGTATTGCTTCTTCCGCATAATTTTACGACTGTGGCTGTAAGCATGTCCCTCACATGGAACAGATGCACCCACGAAATCTTGTATCATTATATTAAAACATAACCAAAACACCCATTATTTCATTTTGAGGTTAATTATTAACACAGTCAATTTGACCAAAGGTCACATCAGTTTTAAAACTCCCTTGCCTGTTTACAACCACACCAGTCTGGTTTGAGCCTGATAAGGTGGCCCATGTGAATCATATCTAGTCAAACAGCAGAATGAGATTTTGAACTCTGTTGTTTGGCACCAACAAGAAGCTACATCAGTCAGTCATTAAGGCCGTGTTTAGGTGTTATTTACTGTTACTGCTGTTACTATGCTCTAGATAGAGCAGTGCAAGTACCCTGAGCCTGGCTTCATCACCAAATTACACATAACTGCAGTAAATTGTGCCCTCAGGTTATTATGCGCTCTCCAGTAGGTGCCCTGGATGAAAAGTTAAATACATAGCAGCTCACAAATGGAAGGGCAAAAACGCTGGAGAAGGAAGCATGCGAAATATGCATATTATGCGGGATCCACACAAGAAACACCCACACCAAATAAAGAGAGACAAGTAGACAGTTTTGGCTGGATAGCAGAGGCTGAATGATGCAGTGACTGATGCTTTCAGATTTTCAGCTCTGCTGTGAACCAGATGTGTGTCCATTGTCATTTTTTCCAGATGTGCTCATAAATCATTATGTGTTTTTGTTAAAGTGCGTCTGTGTCGTCCTTTTTTTTTTTTTTTTTGCTTTGTTTCACAATTTTCATTCAGCGATGTTTTGTCATGTTTGTGACAGTTGTTTACTCCTCTCAGTATGATAAATGCATGTTTGCGTGAAAGCTGTAATGGCACATTTAAAATTAACTTCTCACCAGAAAGTAATTAAATTTGAAAACCCACACATACCACTATTTTTTTTCTCACATTTTTTTTCTCAGACACACACACACAGAAGATGAAACCCATGTGACAAAATGTGAAATGTTATTTTCACAGGTCCCAGCGACGTTTGAAGTTGAACTACATCCTATTCCATAGCTTTGTTTGTTTTTGGTTTTGAATTCTGTCGTTTATCTTTTGTGCTGTTTGTCTCTTGATCTTTACCCTCTAAGCTTTAATCTTTGAGTTTTTTTCTTTGTATCCCCTCCCTGTTTTTCCCCTCTCTCTTCCCTTCAGATTCTATACATCCTGAGGATGAAGGTAATTTGGGTTTGGTGATTCTGCTGGTTTTGTTCTCCGTGGTCATCCTCACCACCGTCCTTTCCCTCATCTTTGTTGTGTGGTAAGACACAGACACACACACCCGTGCATCCCACATCTACTTTTTGTGTTCGACTGACTGTTTTTTTAAAGCATGGCATTTTTAAGGTTTGTTGTTTACTTAATGTGTAATATTTCCAGGGTGAGGCAGAGGCGGCGCGATCATGTGACCAAACAGGAACTCACCTCCATGGTCAAGATGAAGTCCATGCCAATCTAATGTGAGACCCACATTTCTGCAGATCGTCTTGCTTTTTTGTAGTATTTTCATTAAGTTAGTTTATGGTTTTTGTTCTTTGTCTAAATATCTTTTCTTAAGTATTTTTGTGTAAAACTGTATTTCCCTCTCACATTTGTTTTGTTGCCATTGTGTTGTGAAGATGTTGCGTTCTCACCAAAGCTCACACATGGCAGTTTGCTCTCGGTTTAGCTTGTTTGGTAGATAGTTTTGTAGCCCTAGATGGTGAGCAGCCTCTGCGGCGAAGACAATTAAAATCCTAATTTAATGTCACTTCTTTCAGGATTATAAGAGCACCACAAAGTGCCCTCAAATGGGAGGAAAGCCAGTGAGAGGATCATAGCAAAGCTCTGCCTTTAGTAAGAACTGAAATGGTTCAAAGTGCTGCTATAAACAACATTCAGACAGCCCTTCAGATAGTCAGCCAACGTGTGATTATAAGGCTAACACACATACACACAGACAGATTATAACCCTGTAAATATGCCTGCATAGCTGTCATTCAGCTCTGTTATTTAAATCTGTGCTTTCAACGCAGTGCTTCATTACATGATGATTTATACAGGTTTTTTTTAAAGTTGCCTTTTTTCCTGTTTTCCTCCTCTTTACGCTCCTTCTTTTCCTCTCTTTATTTTTTCAGTTCATTTCATGCTCTCCTCTTCTCCGATTCCTTTCAGGCATCTTCTCCTTGTCAGCCCGTTCTAGGGCTCCTCCTCCAAGAGTCAGCCTCTGCCTTCACCACTGAGGCAAACTGACCGTCCTTCTTCAGCTACATTAACAACCAGACCATCAGCCAGGAACCAACCAGAGTAGGGTAAAGTGACCCACTATATTAAAGCTGAATGAAGGGTATGTTTTGCAAGATTTCCCAGGACATATTCAGTGGTCACATTTAACTGCACTGCTCATAATGGATAAGCAGACTCCATCAGCTGTCCATAGGGACGAGGAAAACAGACCCTACTCTGTAGGAGTGACACTGCATCAGGACATTTTATTTCACTCACAACCAATGCTGCTTCAGGTGGACTGAATCCTCACTTTGTTTTCAAGAGGAGCAACATTAATCTTTTACACAACAAATAAGGAAGTGCAGCTGCCAACAGGAGAACATTTTTTGTGGAAAGGGGGCGACAAACTTTCCTCTCTTCTCTCATCCAGAAATCCTCACGTTCATTTATTTTTATTTTTTTTTTGAGATTCATCGGGAGAAGTAACAGATAAATGTGTGTCCGTTTTTACATCGACTGACCGACCGATCGACTCAATGCTGTGAAGGAAGCATAACTGCCAGTCTCTGTATGTGCATCTGATGCCAAAACAGCAACTAAGGGCATTACTGGTCTCAGCTGAGGGGCAGGAAGCCTGACCTGAGGGATGGACATGGAGAATCAGGCCCTGCATGGGCAGGCTAGGTTGTCTAGACTTTATTCATTTATGACAACTGATTTTATGTTGCATGATATGCTTGTTTTGTTGTCTGATGTCTTTAGCACAGGTGTTCTTTTGTTATACCTCTTTCTATCCATCCCTCCACTGTTATTGAATGTGTGTGCATGAAAAACACACTTGGGGAGAGAGGAAGATAAGAAAAGGGATAATGGCCTTTCACGAACCACCAGCATTATGACATTACATTGATACTTATAAAAATATTAAACCATAGATATTTTGCCGTCCTGTCTAGACTTCAGAGAAGCCCTAATAATGTCTTTCTTTCTTAATATTCACACATACAACCCAAACAAACACCACTGACGGGTGTGGTTGGTGTAATCACACCTGACGCTGATGTCATGTGTGAAGTGTACCTGCACGTCACTGCAGCAAGGTGAGTTAAACCACTGGAGGTCAGCAAAAACAAGATTTTCAAGGGGTGTTAAGGTATTCTTTAAATAATCTTTACAAATATCTCTGGTTTGCCCATAGTGGAGCAGAAAATGGTCTCTCTTCTGATCTTCAGTGTATACATTTGCATCTAAAATGCATGCTTAATATGACAGTGTGACATCAAAGCTTTACCAAGTAATTATTTTCATTATTGATTAATCTGTCAGATATTTTTTTCAGATATATGAAATGTCATATTTTTAGCAAAGCATTACATTTGAGATTTCAATTTTAATATTTGGCACATAAACTACAAGCGACAAACTATTAATTTGTAGTGTTGATCAATGAATAGCCAATGTTAATCGACTACACTGTTACGCCATTAAAGTTAGTGTAACGCCTTTTTAAATTGACATGACTTCAGTGGTTTATGTAAGTTGTTGGTCTCTTTTTCGAGTTATTCGGCCGGGTTCACCTCTGGTGAAACTGACATTTCCTGCAGGTAAGAGGAAAACGGTAACAAGACAAAAAGAGGCATATTTTAACTAGATATAAAAGCCTATGAAGTGTTTCCATTACTGAAAAAAGAGGGTGTAGATTTAAAGATAGAAACACAATAACAAGCTGTTCATTTACATGATGGGGAAAAAGGTAGTCAGCTAAAACAATACTAAGCACTTTTCTTTCAAAGTAATTTGAGGAATAATAATCTTACCTAAACTCATTAACAGCTTACTCATGCAACTCATCGAACTCTGACATTTGCTCTTTTCACATGGAAACATTCGGTAGCATTTGTTCTAGCCGGCTTCACGGACTTGTCAGTTATCCCTCGAGTTGATGTAGCTGCTTCAGAGCATGTTGGTTGGTGGTGTGAACATGAGATGTGCACCAGCACCATAAACTGACAAGAGCGATTCTCGCTCACTGTTCTCATGCCTCATATCCCACCAACTCACGGAAAATGAATGATCTCTGGGTGGCCAGTGCTCACCATATGAAAAGCCCCGAATACCTCTAGAACTATTTGTCGAATATCTGTTTTTGTTTTTGCCTCTGACACCTACAAACCTTGTGTCCTGTCTGCAAGAGATGGAAGTGAGAGGCTCTACTCGTTGAGTGGGGCACTCACATTAAAAACAAACATTTCTTTCTGTTTCTGTTGGTCTGGTGGCAATGGAGGTCCATATCCACCAATACGATGAAAATCATTATAATGCTGGTTCTAGACCTGCTCTAATTCTTATCTTGAAACAATGACTTAGTATCTCAAAATTATGTTTTCTCAAAATAGAATAAATAAGTAAAATAAGTTTTTTGGTATTTTGTGATACCAAGTATTTTTTTCAGAAAGAACAAAGTCTGTAAATGTAGTGATGGCTAAGTTTTCACTTTATTTTGTTATTTTACTGGTGGAAATGGGCTTCCATTGGTGGTTATGTGCTGGCTGATCCAAAGCTCTGCAGTTATTAATCAGTTGATTGATTGATTGATTGATTGATTGTCTGACTGTGTAGTTTGAATCAGAAACACAAGGTGCATCTAAGTCAGACTTTTTCCAGTTTGACAACTGTATGTTCTCTCAAGCTAGCTCCACATATTATGCATGGATCCAGTTGAAGCTTCTTTTTGTATATTGTTGTATATCACACTTTAGGAATACATTTCCTGTTATTATGAATGATGTTTATATGTAGAAAAAAATCGGGAAAAGTTTCACAGACATGGTTTAACTCAATTTAGTGTTTATTTGTACACTGACCCATTAGCAGTTTTGCAGTTTATTATGTTCCATACAATTCAATAGTGAAATTATTAGATAAAAAATGTCTTTTGTTTATTGTAAAAAAAAATCCAAAATAAAAGACCTTTCTTACAAGCATTTTAATCAGAGCAAATTACAATAAACAGTCGTTAATACTCTAGTATACTGTTTGAGGTTTGTGGAGCATTAAGTTGCCATGTGAAATTTCACCGGTGACTGAAGGGAGACCTCCCACAGAAAAATAGTATCAGTGAGTGACTGAGGATAATCCATGTCTGGAGAAACTTCCCAGCATTGTGTATTTGTGTCTTTGTCCCCAGTTATATGAAGCTCTGTTACTGTACGATTACTGTATGGGCAATGTGTTTACTGAACTCATCTTTATCTAACTTGCTTCACTTATCAGTTCAGTTTCATTAATTTCCTTGCAGTCAGATATATGAGATTTTTCCCCTCCCTGTGGCAACATTCACAAAGAAAGTCAAATGGTTTAAATTAGTTAATCACATTATATTTGCCAGAGAGCTGATCTTTCACTCTCTGCTTAAATTGGAGTAAAATTTATGGGGATATCAAATTTGAAAATTGTTAATGGAAAGGCCTGACTGAAGGCATTTTAAAATCATAATATTACCCTCATATTAAATCATTTATTTTAATGCATACTGATATTTTTCCAATCTGAATAACAAAATAAAAGTCAGACTGGTTATGATGCATTTTGAGACCTTCAAATTTTATAAACCCTCCATCAGACTGAATTTTATATGGACTATGTGCAGTATCAGTGACTGTTTTCCAACCTTCCATCCTGTATTTGAGGTTCGAAGTGATCTGTTTTCTGTCTGTATGGTGTATAATTATGAAATGCCACCTTTCTGTTTCACACTAGTGGTGTTTTCTTGTTTTTCTTTTTTTTTTTTGTCAATGCTTCTGTGATCTTCTCGGTTTTTCTATGTTCCTCTGCAGTTTGTGATGGCAGATGGAGCCTGTTGGTTTTAATTCTTAAACCTCAAATTAAACTCAGGCATCCATTCTCAGATGTACATAGTTTTTTGTTTTTTGGGGGTTTTTTTTGCTTTCGTACGACAGATATCACCATAAGCTGTTTTTTCTTCCTCCTGTCCTTGTAAGTGTCTATGAAATAAATACTATTTTATCACACTCCTGGGTTATATCTTTTTTTTTCCTGTGGTGTTTTCATCAAAAACAAGTTTGTTGCTCTCCTTCCCTGATTGTTGAGTTAAAAAAAATAAATATTTGATGGTCATACTATAATATGAATTCATACTATAATATGAATGTCTGGCGAAAAAAGTGGTGAAAAAGACGTTTTTTAGGATGTCAAAAATTTGAAAAAATTGGCATACTATAGTATGCCCAAAAAGTCAAAAAATATCACGTTATAAAATGTCTTAAAAAGTGCTGAAAATGCCTTCTTACAGCATGTTGGATGAATTTGTGGTGATGCCTGGCAAAAAACAAGTTGTGTAAAATCAATTTTTTAGGCCGTCAAAAATTTGAAAAAAAGGTCATACTATAGTATGCTGAAAAAGTCAAAAAAATATCACGTTATAAAATGTCATAAAAAGTGCTGCAAATGCCTTCTTACAGCATATTGAATGAATTCATGGTGATGTCTGGTGAAAGAAGTGGTGAAAAAATCCATTTTTAAGGATGTCAAAACTTTTTTGAAAAATAAGGTCATACTATAGTATGCCGAAAAAGTCAAAAAATGTCACGTCATAAAAAGTGCTGGAAATGCCTTCTTACTGCATTTTGATTGAATTCATGGTGATGTCTGGTGAAAATAAGTGGTGAAAAAAGCCATTTTTTAGGATGTGAAAAATTTTGAAAAAAAAGGTCATACTATAGTATGCCGAAAAAGTCAAAAAATGTCACGTCATAAAATGAAATAAAAAATGCTGAAAATGCCTTCTTACAGCATAATGAATGAATTCATGGTGATGTCTGGCGAAAAAAAGTGGTGAAAAAGCCATTTTTTATGAAATGAAAAATTTTGAAAAAAGAGGTCATACTATAACATGCCGAAAAAGTCAAAAAATGTCACGTCATAAAATGTCATAAAAAGTGCTTAAAATGCCTTCTTACTGCATGTTGATTGAATTCATGTTATGTCTGGCGAAAAAAGTGGTGAAAAAAGCCATTTTTTAGGATGTGAAAAATTTTGAAAAAAAGGTCATACTATAGTATGCCGAAAAAGTGAAAAAATGTCACGTCATAAAAAGTGCTGGAAATGCCTTCTAAGAGCATACTGAATGAATTTATGGTGATGTCTGGCGAAAAAAAAATGGTGAAAAAGCCATTTTTTAGGAAGTGAATTTTTTTGAAAAAAAAGGTCATACTATAGTATGCCGAAAAAGTCAAAAAATGTCACGTCATAAAATGTCATAAAAAGTGCTGAAAATGCCTTCTTACAGCATAATGAATGAATTCATGGTGATATCTGGCAAAATTAGTGGTGAAAAAGGAATTTTTTAAGAAGTGAAAAATTTTGAAAAAAAAGGTCATACTATAGTATGCCGAAAAAGTCAAAAAATGTCACGTCATAATATGTCATAAAAAGTGCTTAAAATGCCTTCTTATAGCACAATGAATGAATTCATGGTGATGTCTGGCGAAAATAAGTGGTGAAAAAAGCCATTTTTAGGATGTGAAAAATTTTGAAAAAAAAGGTCATACTATAGTATGCCGAAAACGTAAAAAAATGTCACGTCATAAATGTCATAAAAAGTGCTGAAAATGCCTTCTTACTGCATGTTGATTGCATTCATGGTGATGTCTGGTGAAAAAAGTGGTAAAAAAGGCATTTTTTTATGAAGTGAAAAATTTTGAAAAAAAAGGTCATACTATAGTATGCCGAAAAAGTCAAAAAATGTCACGTCATAAAATGTCATAAAAAGTGCTGAAAATGCCTTCTTACTGCATTTTGATTGAATTCATGGTGATGTCTGGTGAAAATAAGTGGTGAAAAAAGCCATTTTTTAGGATGTGAAAAATTTTGAAAAAAAAGGTCATACTATAGTATGCCAAAAAAGTGAAAAAATGTCACGTCATAAAAAGTGCTGGAAATGCCTTCTTAGAGCATACTGAATGAATTCATGGTGATGTCTGGCGAAAAAAAAATGGTGAAAAAGCCATTTTTTAGGAAGTGAATTTTTTTGAAAAAAAAGGTCATACTATAGTATGCCGAAAAAGTCAAAAAATGTCACGTCATAAAATGTCATAAAAAGTGCTTAAAATGCCTTCTTACTGCATGTTGATTTAATTCATGGTGATGTCTGGCGAAAAAAGTGGTGAAAAAGCCATTTTTTATGACGTGAAAAATTTTGAAAAAAAGGTCATACTATAGTATGCCGAAAAAGTCAAAAAATGTCACGTCATAAAATGTCATAAAAAGTGCTGAAAATGCCTTCTTACAGCATAATGAATGAATTCATGGTAATGTCTGGCGAAAATAAGTGGTAAAAAAGGAATTTTTTAAGAAGTGAAAAATTTTGAAAAAAAAAGGTCATACTATAGTATGCCGAAAAAGTCAAAAAATGTCACGTCATAAAAAGTGCTTAAAATGCCTTCTTATAGCACAATGAATGAATTCATGGTGATATCTGGCAAAATTAGTGGTGAAAAAGCCATTTTTAGGATGTCAAAAATTTTGAAAAAAAAAGGTCATACTATAGTATGCCGAAAAAGTCAAAAAATGTCACGTCATAAAAAGTGCTTAAAATGCCTTCTTATAGCACAATGAATGAATTCATGGTGATGTCTGGTGAAAAAAAGTGGTAAAAAAGCCATTTTTAGGATGTGAAAAATTTTGAACAAAAAGGTCATACTATAGTATGCCGAAAAAGTAAAAAAATGTCACGTCATAAAATGTCATAAAAAGTGCTGAAAATGCCTTCTTACAGCATAATGAATGAATTCATGGTAATGTCTCGCGAAAATAAGTGGTAAAAAAGCCATTTTTTAGGATGTCAAAAATTTTGAAAAAAAAGGTCATACTATAGTATGCCGAAAAAGCCAAAAAATGTCACGTCATAATATGTCATAAAAAGTGCTTAAAATGCCTTCTTATAGCATAATGAATGAATTCATGGTGATGTCTGGCGAAAATAAGTGGTGAAAAAAGCCATTTTTAGGATGTGAAAAATTTTGAAAAAAAAGGTCATACTATAGTATACCGAAAACGTAAAAAAATGTCACGTCATACAATGTCATAAAAAGTGCTGAAAATGCCTTCTTACTGCATGTTGATTGAATTCATGGTGATGTCGGGTGAAAAAATTGGTGAAAAAGCCATTTTTTATGAAGTGAAAAATTTTGAAAAAAAAGGTCATACTATAGTATGCCGAAAAAGTCAAAAAATGTCACGTCATAAAATGGTGCTTGAAAATGCCTTCTTAGAGCATAATGAATGAATTCATGGTGATATCTGGCAAAATTAGTGGTGAAAAAGCCATTTTTAGGATGTCAAAAATTTTGAAAAAAAAAGGTCATACTATAGTATGCCGAAAAAGTCAAAAAATGTCACGTCATAAAATGTCATAAAAAGTGCTGAAAATGCCTTCTTACAGCATAATGAATGAATTCATGGTGAAGTCTGGCAAAAAAAATTGGTGAAAAAGCCATTTTTTCGGATGTCAAAAATTTTGGAAAAAAGGTCATACTATAGCATGCCAGAAAAGTCAAAAAATGTCACGTCATAAAATGTCATAAAAAGTGCTGGAAATGCCTTCTTAGAGCATAATGAATGAATTCATGGTGATATCTGGCAAAATTAGTGGTGAAAAAGCCATTTTTAGGATGTCAAAAATTTTGAAAAAAAAAGGTCATACTATAGTATGCCGAAAAAGTCAAAAAATGTCATGTCATAAATGTCATAAAAAGTGCTTAAAATGCCTTCTTACTGCATTTTGATTGAATTCATGGTGATGTCTGGTGAAAACAGTGGTGAAAAAGCCATTTTTTTATGAAATGAAAAATTAAAAAAAAAAAAAGGTCATACGATAGTATGCCGAAAAAGTCAAAAAATGTCACGTCATAAAATGTCATAAAAAAGTGCTGAAAATGCCTTCTTAGAGCATAATGAATGAATTCATGGTGATGTCTGGTGAAAACATTTGTGAAAAAGCCATTTTTTTATGAAATGAAAAATTAAAAAAAAAAAAAAAAAGGTCATACTGTAGTATGCCGAAAAAGTCAAAAAATGTCACGTCATAAATGTCATAAAAAGTGCTTAAAATGCCTTCTTACTGCATTTTGATTGAATTCATGGTGATGTCTGCCGAAAAAAGTGGTGAAAAAGCCATTTTTTAGGATGTGAAAAATTTTGAAAAAAAAGGTCATACTATAGTATGCCGAAAAAGTCAAAAAATGTCATGTCATAAATGTCATAAAAAGTGCTTAAAATGCCTTCTTAGAGCATAATGAATGAATTCACGGTGATGTCTGGCGAAAAAAAAAATTTTTAGGGTGTCAAAAATTTTGAAAAAAAGGTCATACTATAGTATGCGAAAAATGTCAAAAATGTCACGTCATAAAATGTCATAAAAAGTGCTGAACATGCCTTCTTACTGCATTTTGATTGAATTCATGGTGATCTCTGGTGAAAAAAGTGGTGAAAAAGCCATTTTTAGGATGTGAAAAATTTTGAAAAAGAGGTCATACTATAGTATGCCGAAAAAGTCAAAAAAATGTCACGTCATAAATGTCATAAAAAGTGCTGAAAATGCCTTCTTACAGCATTTTGATTGAATTCATGGTGATGTCTGGTGAAAAAGTGGTAAAAAGCCATTTTTATGAAGTGAAAAATTTTGAAAAAAAAGGTCATACTATAGTATGCCGAAAAAGTCAAAAAATGTCACGTCATAAATGTCATAAAAAGTGCTGAAAATGCCTTCTTACAGCATTTTGATTGAATTCATGGTGATGTCTGGTGAAAAAAGTGGTGAAAAAGCCATTTTTAGGATGTCAAAAATTTTGAAAAAAAAAGGTCATACTATAGTATGCCGAAAAAGTCAAAAAATGTCACGTCATAAATGTCATAAAAAGTGCTTAAAATGCCTTCTTAGAGCATACTGAATGAATTCATGGTGATGTCTGGCGAAAAAAAGTGGTAAAAAAGCCATTTTTTAGAATGTGAAAATTTTTGAAGAAAAAGGTCATATGCCGAAAAAGTCAAAAAAAATGTCACATCATAAAAAGTGCTGGAAATGCCTTCTTAGAGCATAGTGAATGAATTCATGGTGATATCTGGCAAAAAAAGTGGTGAAAAAGCCATTTTTAGGATGTCAAAAATTTTGAAAAAAAAAGGTCATACTATAGTATGCCGAAAAAGTAAAAAAATGTCACGTCATAAAATGTCATAAAAAGTGCTGAAAATGCCTTCTTACAGCATAATGAATGAATTCATGGTGATGTCTGGCGAAAAAAGTGGTAAAAAAGCCATTTTTTCGGATGTGAAAAATTTTGAAAAAAAAGGTCATACTATAACATGCCGAAAAAGTCAAAAAATGTCACGTCATAAAATGTCATAAAAAGTGCTTAAAATGCCTTCTTACTGCATGTTGATTGAATTCATGTAATGTCTGGCGAAAAAAGTGGTGAAAAAGCCATTTTTTAGGATGTGAAAAATTTTGAAAAAAAAGGTCATACTATAGTATGCCGAAAAAGTCAAAAAATGTCACGTCATAAAAAGTGCTGGAAATGCCTTCTTAGAGCATAATGAATGAATTCACGGTGATGTCTGGTAAAAAAAGTAGTGAAAAAGCCATTTTTATGAAGTGAAATTTTTTGAAAAAAAGGTTATACTATAGTATGCCGAAAAAGTCAAAAAATGTCATGTCATAAAATGTCATAAAAAGTGCTTAAAATGCCTTCTTACTGCATGTTGATTGAATTCATGGTGATGTCTGGCGAAAAAAGTGGTGAAAAAGCCATTTTTTATGAAGTGAAAAATTTTGAAAAAAAGGTCATACTATAGTATGCCGAAAAAGTCAAAAAATGTCACGTCATAAAATGTTATAAAAAGTGCTGAAAATGCCTTTTTACAGCATAATGAATGAATTCATGGTAATGTCTCGTGAAAATAAGTGGTAAAAAAGCAATTTTTTAAGAAGTGAAAAATTTTGAAAAAAAAAGGTCATACTATAGTATGCCGAAAAAGTCAAAAAATGTCACGTCATAATATGTCATAAAAAGTGCTTAAAATGCCTTCTTATAGCACAATGAATGAATTCATGGTGATGTCTGGCGAAAATAAGTGGTGAAAAAAGCCATTTTTAGGATGTCAAAAATTTTGAAAAAAAAAGGTCATACTATAGTATGCCGAAAAAGTAAAAAAATGTCACGTCATAATATGTCATAAAAAGTGCTTAAAATGCCTTCTTATAGCATAATGAATGAATTCATGGTGATGTCTGGTGAAAAAAGTAGTGAAAAAGCCATTTTTTATGAAGTGAAAAATTTTGAAAAAAAGGTCATACTATAGTATGCCGAAAAAGTCAAAAAATGTCACGTCATAAAATGTCGTAAAAAGTGCTGAAAATGCCTTCTTACAGCATAATGAATGAATTCATGGTAATGTCTGGCGAAAATAAGTGGTAAAAAAGGAATTTTTTAAGAAGTGAAAAATTTTGAACAAAAAGGTCATACTATAGTATGCCGAAAAAGCCAAAAAATGTCACGTCATAATATGTCATAAAAAGTGCTTAAAATGCCTTCTTATAGCATAATGAATGAATTCATGGTGATGTCTGGCGAAAATAAGTGGTGAAAAAAGCCATTTTTTAGGATGTGAAAAATTTTGAAAAAAAGATCATACTATAGTATACCGAAAACGTCAAAAAATGTCACGTCACAAAATGTCATAAAAAGTGCTGAAAATGTCTTCTTAGAGCATAAAGAATGAATTCATGGTGATGTCTGGCGAAAAAAAGTGGTAAAAAAGCCATTTTTTAGAATGTGAAAAATTTTGAAAAAAAGGTCATACTATAGCATGCCAGAAAAGTCAAAAAATGTCACGTCATAAAATGTTATAAAAAGTGCTGAAAATGCCTTCTTACTGCATGTTGATTGAATTTATAGTGATGTCTGGCGAAAAAAGTGGTGAAAAAGGCATTTTTTTATGAAGTGAAAAATTTTGAAAAAAAGGTCATACTATAGTATGCCGAAAAACTCAAAAAATGTCACGTCATAAAATGTCATTAAAAAGTGCTGAAAATGACTTCTTACAGCATAATGAATGAATTCATGGTGATATCTGGCAAAATTAGTGGAAAAAAAGCCATTTTTAGGATGTCAAAAATTTTGAAAAAAAAAGGTCATACTATAGTATGCAGAAAAAGTCAAAAAATGTCACGTCATAAAATGGTGCTTGAAAATGCCTTCTTAGAGCATAATGAATGAATTCATGGTGATATCTGGCAAAATTAGTGGTGAAAAAGCCATTTTTAGGATTTGAAAAATTTTGGAAAAAAGGTCATACTATAGCATGCCAGAAAAGTCAAAAAATGTCACGTCATAAAAAGTGCTGGAAATGCCTTCTTAGAGCATAATGAATGAATTCATGATGATATCTGGCAAAATTAGTGGTGAAAAAGCCATTTTTAGGATGTCAAAAATTTTGAAAAAAAAGGTCATACTATAGTATGCCGAAAAAGTCAAAAAATGTCATGTCATAAATGTCATAAAAAGTGCTTAAAATGCCTTCTTACTGCATGTTGATTGAATTCATGTAATGTCTGGCGAAAAAAGTGGTGAAAAAGCCATTTTTTAGGATGTGAAAAATTTTGAAAAAAAAGGTCATACTATAGTATGCCGAAAAAGTGAAAAAATGTCACGTCATAAAAAGTCATAAAAAGTGCTGAAAATGCCTTCTTAGAGCATACTGAATGAATTCATGGTGATGTCTGGCGAAAAAAAGTGGTAAAAAAGCCATTTTTTAGGATGTGAAAAATTTTGAAAAAAAGGTCATACTATAGTATGCCGAAAAACTCAAAAAATGTCACGTCATAAAATGTCATAAAAAAGTGCTGAAAATGACTTCTTACAGCATAATGAATGAATTCATGGTGATATCTGGCAAAATTAGTGGAAAAAAAGCCATTTTTAGGATGTCAAAAATTTTGAAAAAAAAAGGTCATACTATAGTATGCCGAAAAAGTCAAAAAATGTCACGTCATAAAATGTCATAAAAAAAGTGCTTGAAAATGCCTTCTTATAGCATAATGAATGAATTTATGGTGATGTCTGGAGAAAAAAGTGGTGAAAAAGCCATTTTTTATTACGTGAAAAATTTTGAAAAAGAGGTCATACTATAGTATGCCGAAAAAGTCAAAAAAATGTCACGTCATAAATGTCATAAAAAGTGCTGAAAATGCCTTCTTACAGCATTTTGATTGAATTCATGGTGATGTCTGGTGAAAAAAGTGGTGAAAAAGCCATTTTTAGGATGTGAAAAATTTTGAACAAAAAGGTCATACTATAGTATGCCGAAAAAGTCAAAAAATGTCACGTCATAAAAAGTGCTGGAAATGCCTTCTTACTGCATTTTGATTGAATTCATGGTGATGTCTGGTGAAAATAAGTGGTGAAAAAAGCCATTTTTTAGGATGTGAAAAATTTTGAAAAAAAAGGTCATACTATAGTATGCCGAAAAAGTGAAAAAATGTCACGTCATAAAAAGTCATAAAAAGTGCTGAAAATGCCTTCTTAGAGCATACTGAATGAATTCATGGTGATGTCTGGCGAAAAAAAAATGGTGAAAAAGCCATTTTTTAGGAAGTGAATTTTTTTGAAAAAAAAGGTCATACTATAGTATGCCGAAAAAGTCAAAAAATGTCACGTCATAAAATGTCATAAAAAGTGCTTAAAATGCCTTCTCACTGCATGTTGATTGAATTCACGGTGATGTCTGGTGAAAAAAAGTGGTGAAAAAGCCATTTTTTATGAAGTGAAAAATTTTGGAAAAAAAGGTCATACTATAGTATGCCGAAAAAGTCAAAAAATGTCACGTCATAAAATGTCATAAAAAGTGCTGAAAATGCCTTCTTACAGCATAATGAATGAATTCATGGTAATGTCTGGCGAAAAAAAGTGGTAAAAAAGCCATTTTTTATGTAGTGTAAAATTTTGTAAAAAAACGTCATACTATAGTATGCCGAAAAAGTCAAAAAATGTCACGTCATAAAATGTCATAAAAAGTGCTGAAAATGCCTTCTTACAGCATAATGAATGAATTCATGGTAATGTCTGGCGAAAAAAAGTGGTAAAAAAGCCATTTTTTAGGATGTCAAAAATTTTGAAAAAAAAGGTCATTCTATAGTATGCCGAAAAAGTCAAAAAATGTCACGTCATAAAATGTCATGAAAACTGCTGAAAATGCCTTCTTATAGCATAATGAATGAATTCATGGTGATATCTGGCAAAATTAGTGGTGAAAAAGCCATTTTTAGGATGTCAAAAATTTTGAAAAAAAAAGGTCGTACTATAGTGTGCCGAAAAAGTAAAAAAATGTCACGTCATAAAATGTCATAAAAAGTGCTGAAAATGCCTTCTTACAGCATAATGAATGAATTCATGGTAATGTCTGGCGAAAATAAGTGGTAAAAAAGGAATTTTTTAAGAAGTGAAAAATTTTGAACAAAAAGGTCATACTATAGTATGCCGAAAAAGCCAAAAAATGTCACGTCATAATATGTCATAAAAAGTGCTTAAAATGCCTTCTTATAGCATAATGAATGAATTCATGGTGATGTCTGGCGAAAATAAGTGGTGAAAAAAGCCATTTTTTAGGATGTGAAAAATTTTGAAAAAAAGATCATACTATAGTATACCGAAAACGTCAAAAAATGTCACGTCACAAAATGTCATAAAAAGTGCTGAAAATGCCTTCTTACTGCATAGTGAATGAATTCATGGTGATATCTGGCAAAAAAAGTGGTGAAAAAGCCATTTTTAGGATGTCAAAAATTTTGAAAAAAAAAGGTCATACTATAGTATGCCGAAAAAGTAAAAAAATGACACGTCATAAAATGTCATAAAAAGTGCTGAAAATGCCTTCTTACAGCATGTTGATTGAATTCATAGTGATGTCTGGTGAAAAAGGCATTTTTTTATGAAGTGAAAAATTTTGAAAAAAAGGTCATACTATAGTATGCCGAAAAACTCAAAAAATGTCACGTCATAAAATGTCATTAAAAAGTGCTTGAAAATGCCTTCTTAGAGCATAATGAATGAATTCATGGTGATATCTGGCAAAATTAGTGGTGAAAAAGCCATTTTTAGGATGTCAAAAATTTTGAAAAAAAAAGGTCATACTATAGTATGCCGAAAAAGTCAAAAAATGTCACGTCATAAAATGTCATAAAAAGTGCTGCAAATGCCTTCTTACAGCATAATGAATGAATTCATGGTGATGTCTGGCAAAAAAAATTGGTGAAAAAGCCATTTTTTAAGATTTGAAAAATTTTGAAAAAAAGGTCATACTATAGCATGCCAGAAAAGTCAAAAAATGTCACGTCATAAAAAGTGCTGGAAATGCCTTCTTAGAGCATAATGAATGAATTCATGATGATATCTGGCAAAATTAGTGGTGAAAAAGCCATTTTTAGGATGTCAAAAATTTTGAAAAAAAAGGTCATACTATAGTATGCCGAAAAAGTCAAAAAATGTCATGTCATAAATGTCATAAAAAGTGCTTAAAATGCCTTCTTACTGCATTTTGATTGAATTCATGGTGATGTCTGGTGAAAACAGTGGTGAAAAAGCCATTTTTTTATGAAATGAAAAATTAAAAAAAAAAAAAAGGTCATACGATAGTATGCCGAAAAAGTCAAAAAATGTCACGTCATAAAATGTCATAAAAAAGTGCTGAAAATGCCTTCTTAGAGCATAATGAATGAATTCATGGTGATGTCTGGCGAAAAAAGTGGTGAAAAAGCCATTTTTTATGACGTGAAAAATTTTGAAAAAAAGGTCATACTATAGTATGCCGAAAAAGTCAAAAAATGTCACGTCATAAAAAGTGCTGGAAATGCCTTCTTACTGCATTTTGATTGAATTCATGGTGATGTCTGGTGAAAATAAGTGGTGAAAAAAGCCATTTTTTTAGGATGTGAAAAATTTTGAAAAAAAAGGTCATACTATAGTATGCCGAAAAAGTCAAAAAATGTCACGTCATAAAATGTCATAAAAAGTGCTGAACATGCCTTCTTACTGCATTTTGATTGAATTCATGGTGATGTCTGGTGAAAAAAGTGGTGAAAAAGCCATTTTTAGGATGTGAAAAATTTTGAAAAAAAGGTCATACTATAGTATGCTGAAAAAGTCAAAAAATGTCACGTCATAAATGTCATAAAAAGTGCTGAAAATGCCTTCTTACAGCATTTTGATTAAATTCATGGTGATGTCTGGTGAAAAAAGTGGTAAAAAAGCCATTTTTTATGAAGTGAAAAATTATGAAAAAAAAGGTCATACTATAGTATGCCGAAAAAGGAAAAAATGTCACGTCATAAAATGTCATAAAAAGTGCTGAAAATGCCTTCTTACAGCATTTTGATTGAATTCATGGTGATGTCTGGTGAAAAAAAGTGGTGAAAAAAGCCATTTTTTAGAATGTGAAAAATTTTGAAAAAAAAGTCATACTATAGTATCCCGAAAAAGTCAAAAAATGTCACGTCATAAATGTCATAAAAAGTGCTTAAAATGCCCTCTTATTGCATGTTGATTGAATTCATGGTGATGTCTGGTGAAAAAGCCATTTTTTAAGATTTGAAAAATTTTGAAAAAAAGGTCATACTACAGTATGCCGAAAAAGTCAAAAAAAATGTCATGTCATAAAAAGTGCTGGAAATGCCTTCTTAGAGCATAATGAATGAATTCATGGTGATATCTGGCAAAATTGGTGGTGAAAAAGCCATTTTTAGGATGTCAAAAATTTTGAAAAAAAAAGGTCATACTATTGTATGCCGAAAAAGTCAAAAAATGTCACGTCATAAAATGTCATAAAAAGTGCTGAAATGCCTTCTTATAGCATAATGAATGAATTCATGGTGATGTCTGGCGAAAATAAGTGGTGAAAAAAGCTATTTTTTAGGATGTGAAAAATGTTGAAAAAAAAGGCCATACTATAGTATGCCGAAAAAGTAAAAAAATGTCACGTCATAAAATGTCATAAAAAGTGCTTAAAATGCCTTCTTACTGCATGTTGATTGAATTCATGTAATGTCTGGCGAAAAAAGTGGTGAAAAAGCCATTTTTTAGGATGTGAAAAATTTTGAAAAAAAAGGTCATGCTATAGTATGCCAAAAAAGTGAAAAAATGTCACGTCATAAAAAGTGCTGGAAATGCCTTCTTAGAGCATACTGAATGAATTCATGGTGATGTCTGGCGAAAAAAAAAATGGTGAAAAAGCCATTTTTTAGGAAGTGAATTTTTTTTGAAAAAAAAGGTCATACTATAGTATGCCGAAAAAGTCAAAAAATGTCACGTCATAAAATGTCATAAAAAGTGCTTAAAATGCCTTATTACTGCATGTTGATTGAATTCATGGTGATGTCTGGCGAAAAAAGTGGTGAAAAAGCCATTTTTTATGAAGTGAAAAATTTTGAAAAAAAGGTCATACTATAGTATGCCGAAAAAGTCAAAAAATGTCACGTCATAAAATGTTATAAAAAGTGTTGAAAATGCCTTCTTACAGCATAATGAATGAATTCATGGTAATGTCTCGTGAAAATAAGTGGTAAAAAAGCAATTTTTTAAGAAGTGAAAAATTTTGAAAAAAAAAGGTCATACTATAGTATGCCGAAAAAGTCAAAAAATGTCACGTCATAATATGTCATAAAAAGTGCTTAAAATGCCTTCTTATAGCACAATGAATGAATTCATGGTGATGTCTGGCGAAAATAAGTGGTGAAAAAGCCATTTTTAGGGTGTCAAAAATTTTAGAAAAAAAAGGTCATAGTATAGTATGCCGAAAAAGTAAAAAAATGTCACGTCATAAAAAGTGCTGAAAATGCCTTCTTATAGCATAATGAATGAATTCATGGTGATGTCTGGTGAAAAAAGTAGTGAAAAAGCCATTTTTTATGAAGTGAAAAATTTTGAAAAAAAGGTCATACTATAGTATGCCGAAAAAGTCAAAAAATGTCACGTCATAAAATGTCGTAAAAAGTGCTGAAAATGCCTTCTTACAGCATAATGAATGAATTCATGGTAATGTCTGGCGAAAATAAGTGGTAAAAAAGGAATTTTTTAAGAAGTGAAAAATTTTGAACAAAAAGGTCATACTATAGTATGCCGAAAAAGCCAAAAAATGTCACGTCATAATATGTCATAAAAAGTGCTTAAAATGCCTTCTTATAGCATAATGAATGAATTCATGGTGATGTCTGGCGAAAATAAGTGGTGAAAAAAGCCATTTTTTAGGATGTGAAAAATTTTGAAAAAAAGATCATACTATAGTATACCGAAAACGTCAAAAAATGTCACGTCATAAAAAGTGCTGAAAATGCCTTCTTATAGCATAATGAATGAATTCATGGTGATGTCTGGTAAAAAAAGTAGTGAAAAAGCCATTTTTTAGGATGTGAAAAATTTTGAAAAAAAGATCATACTATAGTATACCGAAAACGTCACAAAATGTCACGTCACAAAATGTCATAAAAAGTGCTGAAAATGCCTTCTTACTGCATGTTGATTGAATTCATAGTGATGTCTGGCGAAAAAAGTGGTGAAAAAGGCATTTTTTTATGAAGTGAAAAATTTTGAAAAAAAGGTCATACTATAGTATGCCGAAAAACTCAAAAAATGTCACGTCATAAAATGTCATTAAAAAGTGCTTGAAAATGCCTTCTTAGAGCATAATGAATGAATTCATGGTGATATCTGGCAAAATTAGTGGTGAAAAAGCCATTTTTAGGATGTCAAAAATTTTGAAAAAAAAAGGTCATACTATAGTATGCCGAAAAAGTCAAAAAATGTCACGTCATAAAATGTCATAAAAAGTGCTGCAAATGCCTTCTTACAGCATAATGAATGAATTCATGGTGAAGTCTGGCAAAAAAAATTGGTGGAAAAGCCATTTTTTAAGATTTGAAAAATTTTGAAAAAAAGGTCATACTATAGCATGCCAGAAAAGTCAAAAAATGTCACGTCATAAAAAGTGCTGGAAATGCCTTCTTAGAGCATAATGAATGAATTCATGATGATATCTGGCAAAATTAGTGGTGAAAAAGCCATTTTTAGGATGTCAAAAATTTTGAAAAAAAAGGTCATACTATAGTATGCCGAAAAAGTCAAAAAATGTCATGTCATAAATGTCATAAAAAGTGCTTAAAATGCCTTCTTACTGCATTTTGATTGAATTCATGGTGATGTCTGGTGAAAACAGTGGTGAAAAAGCCATTTTTTTATTAAGTTAAAAATTAAAAAAAAAAAGGTCATACGATAGTATGCCGAAAAAGTCAAAAAATGTCACGTCATAAAATGTCATAAAAAAGTGCTGAAAATGCCTTCTTAGAGCATAATGAATGAATTCATGGTGATATCTGGCAAAATTAGTGGTGAAAAAGCCATTTTTAGGATGTCAAAAATTTTGAAAAAAAAAGGTCATACTATAGTATGCCGAAAAAGTCAAAAAATGTCACGTCATAAAATGTCATAAAAAGTGGTGAAAATGCCTTCTTATAGCATAATGAATGAATTCATGGTGATATCTGGCAAAATTAGTGGTGAAAAAGCCATTTTTAGGATGTCAAAAATTTTGAAAAAAAAAGGTCATACTATAGTATGCCGAAAAAGTCAAAAAATGTCACGTCATAAAATGTCATAAAAAGTGCTGAAAATGTCTTCTTAGAGCATAATGAATGAATTCATGGTGATATCTGGCGACAAAAAGTGGTAAAAGAAACCTTTTTTGAGAATGTGAAAAATTTTGAAAAAAAAGGTCATACTATAGCATGCCAGAAAAGTCAAAAAATGTCACGTCTTAAAAAGTGCTGAAAATGCCTTCTTAGAGCATAATGAATGAATTCATGGTGATATCTGGCAAAATTAGTGGTGAAAAAGCCATTTTTAGGATGTCAAAAATTTTGAAAAAAAAAAGGTCATACTATAGTATGCCGAAAAAGTCAAAAAATGTCATGTCATAAATGTCATAAAAAGTGCTTAAAATGCCTTCTTACTGCATTTTGATTGAATTCATGGTGATGTCTGGTGAAAACAGTGGTGAAAAAGCCATTTTTTTATGAAATGAAAAATCAAAAAAAAAAAAGGTCATACTATACTATGCCGAAAAAGTCAAAAAATGTCACGTCATAAAATGTTATAAAAAGTGCAGAAAATATCTTCTTAGAGCATAATGAATGAATTCATGGTGATGTCTGGTGAAAAAAAGTGGTACAAAAGCCATTTTTTAGAATGTGAAAAATTTTGAAAAAAAAGGTCATACTATAGTATGCCGAAAAAGTCAAAAAATGTCACGTCATAAAATGTCATAAAAAGTGCTAAAAATCCCTTCTTACAGCATAATGAATGAATTCATGGTGATGTCTGGTGAAAAAAAGTGGTACAAAAGCCATTTTTTAGAATGTGAAAAATTTTGAAAATAAAAGGTCATACTTTAGTATGCCGAAAAAGTCAAAAAATGGCACGTCATAAATGTCATAAAAAGTGCTTAAAATGCCTTCTTACTGCATCTTGACTGAATTCATGGTGATGTCTGATGAAAACAGTGTTGAAAAAGCCGTTTTTTTATGAAGTGAAAAGTTTAAAAAAAAAAAAAAAAGGTCATACTATAGTATGCCGAAAAAGTCAAAAAATGTCACGTCATAAAATGTCATGAAAACTGCTGAAAATGCCTTCTTAGAGCATAATGAATGAATTCATGGTGATGTCTGGCGAAAAAAAGTGGTGAAAAAGCAATTTTTTAAGATTTGAAAATTTTTGAAAAAAAAGGTCATACTATAGTATGCCGTAAAAGTAAAAAAATGTCACGTCATAAAATGTCATAAAAAGTGCTGAAAATGCCTTCTTAGAGCATAATGAATGAATTCACGGTGATGTCTGGCGAAAAAAAAAATTTTTAGGGTGTCAAAAATTTTGAAAAAAAGGTCATACTATAGAATGCCGAAAATGTCAAAAAATGTCACGTCATCAAATGTCATAAAAAGTGCTGAAAATGCCTTCTTACAGCATAATGAATGAATTCATGGTAATGTCTGGCGAAAAAAAGTGGTAAAAAAGCCATTTTTTTATGAAATGAAAAATTTTGAAAAAAAAGGTCATACTATACTATGCCGAAAAAGTCAAAAAATGTCACGTCATAAAATATCATAAAAAGTGCTAAAAATCCCTTCTTACAGCATAATGAATGAATTCATGGTGATGTCTGGCAAAAAAAATTGGTGAAAAAGCCATTTTTTAAGATTTGAAAAATTTTGAAAAAAAGGTCATACTATAGCATGCCAGAAAAGTCAAAAAATGTCACGTCATAAAAAGTGCTGGAAATGCCTTCTTAGAGCATAATGAATGAATTCATGATGATATCTGGCAAAATTAGTGGTGAAAAAGCCATTTTTAGGATGTCAAAAATTTTGAAAAAAAGGTCATACTATAGTATGCCGAAAAAGTCAAAAAATGTCACGTCATAAATGTCATAAAAAGTGCTTAAAATGCCTTCTTACTGCATTTTGATTGAATTCATGGTGATGTCTGGTGAAAACAGTGGTGAAAAAGCCATTTTTTATGGAGTGAAAAATTTTGAAAAAAAAGTCATACTATAGTATGCCGAAAAAGTCAAAAAATGTCACGTCATAAAATGTCATAAAAAGTGCAGAAAATATCTTCTTAGAGCATAATGAATGAATTCATGGTGATATCTGGCAAAATTAGTGGTGAAAAAGCCATTTTTAGGATGTCAAAAATTTTGAAAAAAAAAGGTCATACTATAGTATGCCGAAAAAGTCAAAAAATGTCACGTCATAAAATGTCATAAAAAGTGCTGAAATGCCTTCTTATAGCATAATGAATGAATTCATGGTGATGTCTGGCGAAAATAAGTGGTGAAAAAAGCCATTTTTTAGGATGTGAAAAATGTTGAAAAAAAAAGGTCATACTATAGTATGCCGAAAAAGTTAAAAAATGTCACGTCATAAAAAGTCATAAAAAGTGCTGAAAATGCCTTCTTAGAGCATACTGAATGAATTCATGGTGATATCTGGCAAAATTAGTGGTGAAAAAGCCATTTTTAGGATGTCAAAATTTTGTAAAAAAATGTCAAAATATAGTATTACGAAAAAGTCAAAAAATTTCAAATCAAAAAAAGTGCTTAAAATGACTTCATATAGCACAATGAATGAATTCATGGTGATGTCTGGTGAAAAAAGTGGTGAAAAAGCCATTTTTAGGGTGTCAAAAATTTTGAAAAAAAGGTCATACTATAGTATGCCGAAAATGTCAAAAAATGTCACATCATCAAATGTCATAAAAAGTGCTGAAAATGCCTTCTTACAGCATAATGAATGAATTCATGGTAATGTGTGGCGAAAAAAAGTGGTAAAAAAGCCATTTTTTTATGAAATGAAAATTTTTGAAAAAAAAAGGTCATACTATAGTATGCCGAAAAAGTCAAAAAATGTCATGTCATAAATGTCATAAAAAGTGCTTAAAATGCCTTCTTACTGCATTTTGATTGAATTCATGGTGATGTCTGGTGAAAACAGTGGTGAAAAAGCCATTTTTTTATGAAATGAAAAATTAAAAAAAAAAAAAAAGGTCATACGATAGTATGCCGAAAAAGTCAAAAAATGTCACGTCATAAAATGTCATAAAAAAGTGCTGAAAATGCCTTCTTAGAGCATAATGAATGAATTCATGGTGATATCTGGCAAAATTAGTGGTGAAAAAGCCATTTTTAGGATGTCAAAAATTTTGAAAAAAAAAGGTCATACTATAGTATGCCGAAAAAGTCAAAAAATGTCACGTCATAAAATGTCATAAAAAGTGGTGAAAATGCCTTCTTATAGCATAATGAATGAATTCATGGTGATATCTGGCAAAATTAGTGGTGAAAAAGCCATTTTTAGGATGTCAAAAATTTTGAAAAAAAAGGTCATACTATAGTATGCCGAAAAAGTCAAAAAATGTCACGTCATAAAATGTCATAAAAAGTGCTGAAAATGTCTTCTTAGAGCATAATGAATGAATTCATGGTGATATCTGGCGACAAAAAGTGGTAAAAGAAACCTTTTTTGAGAATGTGAAAAATTTTGAAAAAAAAGGTCATACTATAGCATGCCAGAAAAGTCAAAAAATGTCACGTCTTAAAAAGTGCTGAAAATGCCTTCTTAGAGCATAATGAATGAATTCATGGTGATATCTGGCAAAATTAGTGGTGAAAAAGCCATTTTTAGGATGTCAAAAATTTTGAAAAAAAAAGGTCATACTATAGTATGCCGAAAAAGTCAAAAAATGTCACGTCATAAATGTCATAAAAAGTGCTTAAAATGCCTTCTTACAGCATAATGAATGAATTCATGGTGATGTCTGGTGAAAACAGTGGTGAAAAAGCCATTTTTTTATGAAGTAAAAAATTTAAAAAAAAAAAGGTCATACTATACTATGCCGAAAAAGTCAAAAAATGTCACGTCATAAAATGTCATAAAAAGTGCAGAAAATATCTTCTTAGAGCATAATGAATGAATTCATGGTGATGTCTGGCGAAAAAAAGTGGTAAAAAAGCCATTTTTTAGAATGTGAAAAATTTTGAAAAAAAAGGTCATACTATAGTATGCCGAAAAAGTCAAAAAATGTCACGTCATAAAATGTCACAAAAAGTGCTGGAAATGCCTTCTTAGAGCATAATGAATGAATTCATGGTGATGTCTGGTGAAAAAAAGTGGTAAAAAAGCCATTTTTTAGAATGTGAAAAATTTTGAAAAAAAAGGTCATACTATAGTATGCCGAAAAAGTCAAAAAATGTCACGTCATAAAATGTCATAAAAAGTGCTGAAAATGCCTTCTTACAGCATAATGAATGAATTCATGGTGATGTCTGATGAAAACAGTGTTGAAAAAGCCATTTTTTTATGAAGTGAAAAGTTTAAAAAAAAAAAAAAAAGGTCATACTATAGTATGCCGAAAAAGTCAAAAAATGTCACGTCATAAAATGTCATGAAAACTGCTGAAAATGCCTTCTTAGAGCATAATGAATGAATTCATGGTGATGTCTGGCGAAAAAAAGTGGTGAAAAAGCAATTTTTTAAGATTTGAAAATTTTTGAAAAAAAAGGTCATACTATAGTATGCCGAAAAAGTAAAAAAATGTCACGTCATAAAATGTCATAAAAAGTGCTGAAAATGCCTTCTTAGAGCATAATGAATGAATTCACGGTGATGTCTGGCGAAAAAAAACATTTTTAGGGTGTCAAAAATTTTGAAAAAAAGGTCATACTATAGTATGCCGAAAATGTCAAAAAATGTCACGTCATCAAATGTCATAAAAAGTGCTGAAAATGCCTTCTTACAGCATAATGAATGAATTCATGGTAATGTGTGGCGAAAAAAAGTGGTAAAAAAGCCATTTTTTTATGAAATGAAAAATTTTGAAAAAAAAGGTCATACTATAGTATGCCGAAAAAGTCAAAAAATGTCACGTCATAAAATGTCATAAAAAGTGCTGAAAATATCTTCTTAGAGCATAATGAATGAATTCATGGTGATTTCTGGCAAAAACAATTGGTGAAAAAGCCATTTTTTCGGATGTCAAAAATTTTGGAAAAAAGGTCATACTATAGCATGCCAGAAAAGTCAAAAAATGTCACGTCATAAAATGTCATAAAAAGTGCTGGAAATGCCTTCTTAGAGCATAATGAATGAATTCATGGTGATATCTGGCAAAATTAGTGGTGAAAAAGCCATTTTTAGGATGTCAAAAATTTTGAAAAATGATCATACTTTAGTATGTCGAAAAAGTCAAAAAATGTCATGTCATAAATGTCATAAAAAGTGCTTAAAATGCCTTCTTACTGCATTTTGATTGAATTCATGGTGATGTCTGGCAAAAAAACTGGTGAAAAAGCCATTTTTTACGATGTCAAAAATTTTGAAAAAAAAAGGTCATACTATAGTATGCCGAAAAAGTCAAAAAATGTCACGTCATAAAATGTCATAAAAAGTGCTGAAAATGCCTTCTTACAGCATAATGAATGAATTCATGGTGATATCTGGCAAAATTAGTGGTGAAAAAGCCATTTTTAGGATGTCAAAAATTTTGAAAAAATAGGTCATACTATAGTATGCCGAACAAGTCAAAAAATGTCACGTCATAAAATGTCATAAAAAAGTGCTGAAAATGCCTTCTGAGAGCATAATGAATGAATTCATGATGATATCTGACAAAATTAGTGGTGAAAAAGCCATTTTTAGGATGTCAAAAATTTTTTAAAAAAAAGGTCATACTATAGTATGCCGAAAAAGTAAAAAAATGTCACGTCATAAAATGTCATAAAAAGTGCTGAAAATGCCTTCTTATAGCATAATGAATGAATTCACGGTGATGTCTGGCGAAAAAAGCCATTTTTAGGGTGTCAAAAATTTTGAAAAAAAGGTCATACTATAGTATGCCGAAAATGTCAAAAAATGTCACGTCATCAAATGTCATAAAAAGTGCTGAAAATGCCTTCTTACAGCATAATGAATGAATTCATGGTAATGTGTGGCGAAAAAAAGTGGTAAAAAAGCCATTTTTTTATGAAATGAAAATTTTTGAAAAAAAAAGGTCATACTATAGTATGCCGAAAAAGTAAAAAAATGTCACGTCAAAAAATGTCACGTCATAAATTGTCGTAAAAAGTGCTGAAAATGCCTTCTTATAGCATAATGAATGAATTCATGGTAATGTCTGGCAAAAAAAGTGGTAAAAAAGCCATTTTTTATGAAGTGAAAAATTTTGAAAAAAAAGGTCATACTATAGTATGCCGAAAAAGTCAAAAAATGTCACGTCATAAAATGTCGTAAAAAGTGCTGAAAATGCCTTCTTACAGCATAATGAATGAATTCATGATAATGTCTGGTGAAAAAAGAGGTAAAAAAGCCATTTTTTAGGATGTGAAAAATTTTGAAAAAAAAGGTCATACTATAGTATGCCGAAAAAATAAAAAAAATGTCACGTCATAAAAAGTGCTGAAAATGCCTTCTTGGAGCATAATGAATGAATTCATGGTGATGTCGGGCGAAAAAAGTGGTAAAAAAGCCATTTTTTAGGATGTGAAAAATTTTGAAAAAAAGGTCATACTATAGTATGCCAAAAAACTCAAAAAATGTCACGTCATAAATGTCATAAAAAGTGCTTAAAATGCCCTCTTATTGCATGTTGATTGAATTCATGGTGATGTCTGGTGAAAAAAAGTGGTAAAAAAGCCATTTTTTAGGATGTCAAAAATTTTGAAAAAAAAGGTCATACTATAGTATGCCGAAAAAGTCAAAAAAATGTCACGTCATAAAAAGTGCTGAAAATGCCTTCTTGGAGCATAATGAATGAATTCATGGTGATGTCGGGCGAAAAAAGTGGTAAAAAAGCCATTTTTAGGATGTGAAAAATTTTGAAAAAAAAGGTCATACTATAGTATGCCGAAAAAGTAAAAAAATGTCACGTCATAAAATGTCATAAAAAAGTGCTTGAAAATGCCTTCTTAGAGCATAATGAATGAATTCATGGTGATATCTGGCAAAATTAGTGGTGAAAAAGCCATTTTTAGGATGTCAAAAATTTTGAAAAAAAAAGGTCATACTATAGTATGCCGAAAAAGTCAAAAAATGTCACGTCATAAATGTCATAAAAAGTGCTTAAAATGCCTTCTTACTGCATTTTGATTGAATTCATGGTGATGTCTGGTGAAAACAGTGGTGAAAAAGCCATTTTTTTATGAAGTGAAAAATTTAAAAAAAAAAAAAAGGTCATACTATACTATGCCGAAAAAGTCAAAAAATGTCACGTCATAAAATGTCACAAAAAGTGCTGAAAATGTCTTCTTAGAGCATAATGAATGAATTCATGGTGATGTCTGGCGAAAAAAAGTGGTAAAAAAGCCATTTTTTAGAATGTGAAAAATTTTGAAAAAAAAGGTCATACTATAGTATGCCGAAAAAGTCAAAAAATGTCACGTCATAAAATGTCATAAAAAGTGCTAAAAATCCCTTCTTACAGCATAATGAATGAATTCATGGTGATGTCTGGCAAAAAAAATGGTGAAAAAGCCATTTTTTAAGATTTGAAAAATTTTGAAAAAAAGGTCATACTATAGCATGCCAGAAAAGTCAAAAAATGTCACGTCATAAAAAGTGCTGGAAATGCCTTCTTAGAGCATAATGAATGAATTCATGGTGATATCTGGCAAAATTAGTGGTGAAAAAGCCATTTTTAGGATGTCAAAAATTTTGAAAAAAAAAGTTCATACTATAGTATGCCGAAAAAGTCAAAAAATGTCACGTCATAAATGTCATAAAAAGTGCTTAAAATGCCTTCTTACTGCATCTTGATTGAATTCATGGTGATGTCTGGTGAAAACAGTGGTGAAAAAGCCATTTTTTTATGAAGTGAAAAATTAAAAAAAAAAAAAAAGGTCATACTATAGTATGCCGAAAAAGTCAAAAAATGTCACGTCATAAAATGTCATGAAAACTGCTGAAAATGCCTTCTTAGAGCATAATGAATGAATTCATGGTGATGTCTGACGAAAAAAGCCATTTTTAGGGTGTCAAAAATTTTGAAAAAAAGGTCATACTATAGTATGCCGAAAAAGTCAAAAAATGTCACGTCATAAAATGTCATGAAAACTGCTGAAAATGCCTTCTTAGAGCATAATGAATGAATTCATGGTGATGTCTGGCGAAAAAAAGTGGTGAAAAAGCAATTTTTTAAGATTTGAAAATTTTTGAAAAAAAAGGTCATACTATAGTATGCCGAAAAAGTAAAAAAATGTCATGTCATAAAATGTCATAAAAAGTGCTGAAAATGCCTTCTTACAGCATAATGAATGAATTCATGGTAATGTCTGGCGAAAAAAGTGGTAAAAAAGCCATTTTCAGGGTGTCAAAAATTTTGAAAAAAAGGTCATACTATAGTATGCCGAAAAAGTCAAAAAATGTCACGTCATAAAATGTCATAAAAAGTGCTGAAAATGCCTTCTTATAGCATAATGAATGAATTCACGGTGATGTCTGGCGAAAAAAGCCATTTTTAGGGTGTCAAAAATTTTGAAAAAAAGGTCATACTATAGTATGCCGAAAAAGTCAAAAAATGTCACGTCATAAAATGTCATGAAAACTGCTGAAAATGCCTTCTTAGAGCATAATGAATGAATTCATGGTAATGTCTGGCGAAAAAAAGTGGTAAAAAAGCCATTTTTTTATGAAATGAAAAATTTTGAAAAAAAAGGTCATACTATAGTATGCCGAAAAAGTCAAAAAATGTCACGTCAAAAAATGTCACGTCATAAATTGTCGTAAAAAGTGCTGAAAATGCCTTCTTATAGCATAATGAATGAATTCATGGTGATGTCTGGCAAAAAAAGTGGTAAAAAAGCCATTTTTTTATGAAATGAAAAATTTTGAAAAAAAAGGTCATACTATAGTATGCCGAAAAAGTCAAAAAATGTCACGTCATAAAATGTCGTAAAAAGTGCTGAAAATGCCTTCTTACAGCATAATGAATGAATTCATGGTAATGTCTCGCGAAAAAAAAGTGGTAAAAAAGCCATTTTTTAGGATGTGAAAAATTTTGAAAAAAAAGGTCATACTATAGTATGCCGAAAAAGTAAAAAAAATGTCACGTCATAAAAAGTGCTGAAAATGCCTTCTTGGAGCATAATGAATGAATTCATGGTGATGTCGGGTGAAAAAAGTGGTAAAAAAGCCATTTTTTATGAAGTGAAAAATTTTGAAAAAAAGGTCATACTATAGTATGCCGAAAAACTCAAAAAATGTCACGTCATAAAATGTCATAAAAAAGTGCTGAAAATGCCTTCTTACAGCATAATGAATGAATTCATGATGTCTGGCGAAAAAAAAGTGGAAAAAAGCCATTTTTTAGGATGTGAAAAATTTTGAAAAAAAAGGTCATACTATAGTATGCCGAAATAGTCAAAAAATGTCATGTCATAAATGTCATAAAAAGTGCTGAAAATGCCTTCTTACAGCATAATGAATGAATTCATGGTGACGTCTGGTGAAAAAAAGTGGTGAAAAAAAAAAAACAGAAAAAGTGATCAAAACGTCAAATCATATTTTGAATCTATTTCGAGTGCATTATGTCGAAAGCGGATGACAAAAAGCCATAACATAGCATGCCTAAAAAGTTGTAAAAATAGTACAGTGCCTCAAAAAAAGCCAAAGAGCTGGCCTTCCTCACCGGTCTGACTTGTCTCTTCCCTTCCCTGTTCGGTCAACAGACACACTATGTTGAAAGAAATTATAGGAGAGATCGCAAAAAAATTAATAACTAATAATTAATAAATAATTAATTAAAAATAAATAAATAAAAGTTGTGCCTCAAAAAGTCATTAAAAAAATTAAAAAATAGTCATAAAATAGTAATTTATATATTAGTAATTAATAGCAAATAGTAATTTTAGAGGAACACTGTCCGCCTTAAAAAGTCACAGTTGAGTTATGATGTTAAAGAAGGGATCTTGGGAATGTCGAGCAGCCTTCAGGTATCGCCAAACTCTGCTTTCAACCCATGAACACCTGTGAGATTAAGAAGCAATCGGAAAGATGATAAAAGAAATCTAGTTAGTGATTAACATGTATTGATAAGACGTGGATACAAACAGCTTGAGAGGGAGAGGAGGAGAAAGGAGCTCAGTGCCTCAGAGGAGGTCTCCCAGGCTTCAAGTGTGCATTGATTCCCACACACAAATACATGTACACTGGATATACTTTATTAAGATAAAAAGAACACTCCATTAAGACTATTTTCTTACTATCCATACATTCTAACTGTTGAAATCAAAATGTTCTATCATAAGAACATCTTCAACAAAGAAATGATAATGTGCAAAAATCAATGTAATATTGCATCAATGAAAGTCACATTGTAAACATAAGAAACAGTATGAGATTTAGCTTTAGCTCAAAATAACTAACTGAAATGTAGCGGCCATCGTGTCACCTTTTCTTTCTGAAATTCAACAATGAATAACGCTTTTAACTGTAAATCACATGGATTTCTCCATTGGGATTCTCACATTTTGGACATGATTAGTGCCAAATAAACACATTTTGAACCCTACAGCTCACTGTAGCCACCTAGTGGACAAGAAACACCACTACAACCTTATAATAACCAGCGGCAACAACATAATAAACTGGAAAAAAAAGAGATTTTTTTTTTTAGGGCTCATAAAACCTAAAAGTGGAATGAACATCATAACAGTATAACTGCAAAAGAGTGAATATATACAAAGAAATATAAAAATAATGTTAAGTTAGTAGCAAATCCCTTTTAGACTCAAAGCTATTACATTCACACTAAAACTCATTAAATCACTATATTACCACACATTATGCATAATTTAAAATATATTAAACAATACTGTCAATGAATGAATATATGTGCTCAGTCTCCATATAAAACAGTGTAATGACCTTCTACCTCTGAATGTCCTGTGTCTTAGTGGATGATAATATTCATGATTAACAGTCCATGTTGTTCTTTCACCACTGAAAAGCCAACTGGGAATTTCAATATATAGTATGTACTGTATGAAACGTTTTATTACAGTAGCAAAAACTGCAGTGGAACAATATACAGCAAGTTAATGCAGCTATTTCACTTTTCTCAAGTTATATGAACATATTAATAGCAACAGACACACTACTGAACAAACCCTTGAATGTTAAAAAAAAATAAATAAAAATAAATATCCAGCATCTCTCTAGACTTAGTCCCCTACCTTTGCTATGTTTCAGAAGAGTTAACTTGGGACATCATAGATCAACCACACCACCATTAAGTACAAGTACAAAATCATCTGGCATTTCATCCTTAGCAACAACTTAACAAAAACCGTGCAGCATTTTCAGCACAGCGTCTCTTAAAAGTGGAATATTTCTCTCCCCAGGTTGATTCGTGCCCACAGTGCACACAGTCTGGTCACCTTTTAACAAGTACAACCAACACAACTTGAATAAAGATGTGTTTCTACAGCTAAATCCAAAAACGTCAAAGCAAATTCCATGATGCAAATAATAGCAATAAATAAAAAATACCACCTAATTACACAACCACAAAAATCCTGATCCATGATTGGCACTGAAACCACAGGAAAAGTTATTTGTGACTGAACAACAAGGAGCAAAATGCTGCTGAAGTGGGCAGAGAGGTGACAACTGGATAGTACAGGTGTTCACGTAACAGTCGCAGACAATCTGCGGTTTTGTTATTGGAACGTGGTAGATTAAAAACATGGTCTAGATTTAATCTTCTAACGATAGAAGAGGGCGGCACAGTGTTGGTTAGCACTGTCGCCTCACAGCAAGAAGGTTCCGGGTTCCATTCCTGGCCTGGGGCCTTTCTGTGTGGAGTTTGCATGTTCTCCCCATGTCTGTGTGGGTTCTCTCCAGGTACTCCGGCTTCCTCCCACCATCCAAAAACATGCATGGGGATTAGGTTAATTGGCTAATTTAAATTGACCGTAGGTGTGAATGTGAGTGTGAGTGGTTGTCTGTCTCTATGTGTCCTGTGATGAACTGGAGACTTGTCCAGAGTGTACCCTGCCTTTCACCCAAAGACAGCTGGGATATGCTCCAGCCCCCCAGTGACCCCATGTGAGGATAAGCGGTAGAAGATGGATAGATTAGAGAAAACATCACTTCCGGGATGAGTGAACAGGATTTCTTAACTCTTTGAGTGCCAGCCGTTTTTGAAAACAGAAAGTGCCTTGTGCCAGCATTTTTGCCCATTTTGAGTCATATTTCTAGATCCACAGAAGATCCATACAGTATTGTCTCTGAAAACACACGGTAGCTCAAATGAAGGAAGAGACCCACTATTTCATCATGAAAAAAAAAATGTTTGTTTTTACCTTGCTCCATTCTTGTTTTGTCTGGAGGAGAGTAGAGGCCACTAACCAAAATCACCACTTTTTGTCCAGAATTCGTCCATTTTGCTCTCTAAACATGATCGTTTCCACTTCCTGCTTTGATCTCTGTGGTGTATATATTTACACTTTATGTCCCCAGTACAAATCACAGAAGCCCCAAAATTACACACAGGCTGCAGGAGACCACGATGAGCGACCCGCTGCAGAAAAAACACTTTGACAGCATAATGGCGAAAGCTGTCAATGGCACTCAAAAAGTTAATACTGGAAAAAGAAAAAAAAATCCATGATTGGCACTCAAATTGAATCATTCCTTTTTCTAAAAACTATTCTGTTATTTTAAAGATGTCTCAATCCATGGAAATGGTAATTCCAAGTTATTAACAGCAAAGAAAACGTTTGCCCCGATACAATCCATACCAGATCCATAAGTCGGTGTATTCTAAACATCGATAGCCACCCCGTGTTTGGTGGAGATCACGTCCCTGGTTCCTGTCAGATACATGAGCACTGAACACAGGTGAGGAAGCGTTGCCGTGGTGCTGACATACAGCCAGTAGGGGAGCGGAGCCGTGTTGCCGAACGGGCACACCCACAGGCCGTGGCGCACGGCATCACGGACGTGGTGTGTCGCCATGGAAATGAAAAGCATCCACGGCAAGGAGCACCAAGCATCTTTTAGCCGACCAATCCACATGAGAAAACGGAGGGAGAGACAGAGGACGGGAATAAGAGAAGAACAGTGAAGAGGAGGACGCTGAGGGAGCGAGACAGCAGCCTGGAAGAAAGGGGGGAGAGGGAAAGCATTCAATGATTTCTGTAAGATAATAAATTAATCAAAATGATATAATTCCATAATCTATAAATAGTATTATTGCAAGCCCTACAGCAGTTCAGCAGAATTATGTGTCACCCCTTTCATTACTGAAGTACTGCTCACCATCATATTCAAACCTATCATCAAAAGGGTTTCCTTCATGGCACTACTACTTATAAAGCTTCTCCCAAATATCAGTTCAGTAATCAATGTTTTGACAAAAAAAAAAAAAAAAAAGAGCTAAACGTATTTTTGCACTGAAAAACATTACTGTCTGCACCTTCTTCAGACTTTTGCAGATATGAAGCATAAGTGGTCAAAACAAGGTAAATGGAAAGGTTTAAAATGAACTCTGCATGTGGAAGTGCTCCAATTCTGGAGGATGGCAGACTTACTTAATACTTAAAAAACAATAATTCAAATAATCTATCAAACTATCTGACCATCCAGAAGGAAATTCTCCATAATTAAAGCTGGGGTTGGTAATCATCTTCCAACATATTTTTGGTTACTCTTTCTCATTAGAATTCTCATTAGATTCCTATGGCAACCAATAAATCAAATGCAATGTCAATAAATTAAATTCTCTAATGAAAAAAAGATAAACAGATTAATATCTATGGCTGTCACAGGACTGAGATAAGGCACCTGCTTCTCTATCTGTCAGCACTCTGGTGACTTGGACTCACTGCACAAAACCAGTCTTTCACAAGCTGCTAGCATGATAACAGTGGGTACAAACAATAGCCATGTTTGCTTGTTACCTTTATAACAAGAATTTTGGTGGAGCGGCGTTAGAAGGAGGTCTGAATGGAAATACTGTTTGTGTTGCTGGCTGGGCGACTTTACCAATAGATTTCGCGGCTTTTGAGCTTTCATTGGAAAAGGGTTGACAACCCCAGGCTGGGTTATATTTTTTTTTCCTAGTGCATTCTCGTGAGTTTCTCAAGCTCACCAACCACTCGGTAGGAGTCAAAGTAGTTTCAATATTAATGAATTCTGTCACATATACAATAAAAGTAATACAATTCCGCAAATATAAGCAGATATGCAAGATAAAATAATTTGCGATTGATTTATTTTAAAATGAGAAGTTCAAATATACATATATATATATATATATATATATATATATATATATATATGTACACGTATATATACACACACATACATACATATACACGTGTACATATATATATATATATATATATATATATATGAGAGAGAAACTGTATACATCTGTCACGTTCAGTACATTTGTAAGCTTACTGAATGAGCAAGAGAACCCTAAATAATAGCACAGGTGTTACCTTGAGTGACAGGGATCCTGCCATATAGAAGTGGTCCAGGTCTATGATTGATGCCAGAAGACCAGCAAGCAGCACCTCGTACAAATCACTCTTTTTCCTTAGTCCAATAACAACCGCCCATGACCACAGCCCCACCAATCCATGAGTGGCATTGTCCAAAGCAGCACGTAGCCACAGGTGATTCTGGATGACTGACAGCTGGAGGGTGTGGTCCGCCACCACACAGAACATACCAAGTCCTGCTGACGCCAGCAGAGAGGCAGAGCTGAATGTCTGTAGCAGGGCCTGAGCTTTCTCCGTCTCCACAGCCAGGCTGAGAGGTACAGGAGCACCTTCTCCCCTGAGCCCCACCCCTAATAACGGGGACGAGGAGGGAGAGGAGTCGAGCTTGGAGTAGAATCCTTGCATGATGAATGATGGCTGTGGGGGCCAATCGCCACTGAAGGTCAGCAGGAGTCGGGTAAACTGGAGAAGGAAGGAAACAGATGAATTAATGAGGGAAAATGAAAAAGAAGATTCAAAGTGAGGTACTGCTGCTGGAGGTAAGGCTTGTTACAATGTGAGGGGGTGGCAGCAGAGAGAAAACACCAGCTCAACTGTGTGCACTAATCCATGAGCTCTTTGATCCGACATAATAAGTCTACACAATCTGTGCTCTGATTATTTCGTTGACAGTGGGGCTTCATCCTCCACGCTAATGACAAACACAATATAGAGGTTTCACATTTACCATAGAGGGTTTATCTTTAAGACTGCACCTCTGCTGATGTGGTTTTTCCAAATGACTAACTTGATTTCAATTTGTAATTCTGCACCACAACTGGCTAAAAAGGCACAGCTAAACCTTTAATTTAAAATACATACTTTCACTCCAACAAATACACTGTTTAACCTCCACTTCATGGACGATGGAGGCAGAGAGCTCCTCTATACTCTAGATCCTCTCTTCAAAGCCAAACCTAGCATATTCATCTCAGGGAGCACTGTTCATTTATTGCTTTCTGAACCCAGAGGGAAGATAAAACAGATCTCTGCCTCTCATGCAACTAAGTGAAATGTAGGACATGCTCGACTGCCAGTCTAGCTGAATGCGTATCGTTTTTTCCACTTGCTGACGTAACAGCAGCCTCCTGCTCTTAAAAAGAAACCTTCCAGCGCTGGGCACCCTTACGTGTGCAATTTTAATTAGCTAGCCAGCTATTTTCGTCACCTGCTGTTAGCTCCAAGTTATCCGTTGTAACGTCAGAAATGCTAACTATGTAACCACGTTATTTATTTTAGTCTGACATTCACAAGTCAACGTTTAAAAAGAGAGATATGTACTAAATTTTATCTTATCGTGAACAGTAAAAAAAAAAAAAAAAAAAACATTGGCGAGCTAGCTAGTAGCTATGAGCTAAGTGGCTAACGGTGACAGTGTGTGCTTTGTGGAGGCGGACAACAGCTGTCACGTTTAGCTCTGCTATAACTGCAGTGATTTATGCAACCTGACACGCGTCGCGTGCTATTAAAAAGTGAAATTCAGCTGTGTATTGGCCAATTCAAATGTTTAAGTTATTTGGATCAATCGGATGATAAAACGGACACTCACCCCATTGCTCTGCACTGGCTATCCGAGCATCAGACTTGTTACTTCTTCTGCTGTGTTGTCCTGTTGTATTCATGGTCGACAGCTCTTTGCTGCCACTCACAGGTTATGGGTGGAACTACAACATAACGTGAAAGAGTAGTTTGTCTTTGAGACGTGTTGTCATTTTAAAATAACAATAAAAAATATTATTAAGACATGTTATAGCATGAGTTTGATACAAAATACTGGGAGCGTGGCAGTATTGTCTTACACTTTCTTTGGAATGGGATGTGTTACAAAAAAAGACAAAAAAATGTGTTGGATGCTTAAAATAGCAGTGACCTCAGTGCTATATCTGAAAATTCAATGATTAACTGAGTTGAATATTGGGTCAGCTCTTATCATGAGGTGATCAAAGATTTTTTAGGCCTTTTGTCTTTATTTCTTAGTGATAGAGAGAGAAAGTGTTGTAAGGGGGAGAGAGACAAGGGAGGAAATAGCCATGGATCAGACTTAAACCTATGGCAGCTGCAACAAGGGCTATGGCCTTTATACCTGGGGCGCCAGCTCTGCCAAGCACCCCAATATGATGTAATATAAATACAGGCTGATAAGTGCAGAGGTTTGGGTACAACCCCATTCTACCTTGAACATATGACACTATAAATTATTGAGACGTATCATTATTCCACATCATACCTTTGCAGCTTCAATCAATTTCACATTAACTATTTCCATTGTATAATTAAGCAGATTCAGGATAGAGTCCATGTCAGTAGTCCTGATATATTTTGAAAGAGACTGGCTAATGAAATGAATCATTTCTGCACTGCGGCTGTGTTTTGGGGAATCTATGCAATAATGGGCCCTGGCTGGTGCTGTGACCACGACTAGGATTAAATATTTTTAAAACAAACTCAGATCCTACAAAGGTTCATTGTTGGACATTGGATGTCATGTCCTTAGTTGAATCAAGTGAATAAAATTGTTAATGTTGATAGCCCCACAAATTAGTTTTTGGATTTCAGACCTGATATTCTTATACCCTGCAATCTACAGACAAGATCTAACTTTTTTGAAGCTGCAGTTTCACTGAGCACCCTAGAGGATGAAAAAGAAACAACAACCAGGATCATTGTAATTAACTAACCAACTAACCAAATAGCATACAGTGTAAAAATAATTCTTTCACAATAGTTTACACTATTTCAGGATACACAATGCGCATGAGACTAAAATTAAAATTAAACTACCTAAAAACAGCACAGTAGCCTAGATACCAAATTAACAGAATGAATATGAATAAAACAGGCAGAATAATTTGAATATTGACCTCTGTCCAGCGGATGATATCGGCTCCCGTAGGGAAGCCTCCCGAGTGGAGGGTTTTTAAATGATTATGTCAGTTCAAATGTTAAAACTTGCAATATATTTTAATTTCACCACTCATGTAAAATCCAATTTTAATAATCTCTATTAAAGTTCCAAGATCATATCTGTTTAATCCCATTTAAAGGGATGACCTTAATTAGCCTGGCTGTCTTCAGGTAATTCAATCTATGATTTAAGCTCTGTCTACCCTTTGACGCTATATTCAGTGAGCTCCACATTTCCTGATTGTGTGAAAGGAAAAAAATTGTTTTAAATGGAGTGACGGGTGTACACAGTTACTCTGTAATTTTTATGTCTTGTCTGTCTCTGTTTCAAAGAAATCTAAATGTTCAAACCTGGCCTGGAATGTTATTTTTTTCAGATTTCAGATACAGAAATGCTCAGACATAAACTGACTCACAGATGACAAGATTGATGTAATCACAAGATTCACCACAATTGGGAAAATGAGACTGCAGGCCGCAGTGAGTAACATCTTGCACACCAGTGTTGTGGCAGTAATGAATTGGGATGAATGGCAACATGACTCAGGATATGAACTCATTTCATCATGACTTACAGTTCTTCATAGATGACACTGTTATATTGTGTTGGTCAGGATCAGTCCAGAATAAAAGAAAATAGTGACATCATGGGGTTTGCCTATACTTTACCCTTTAAGTGTTCGTTAATTTTACTAATGCATTGTGACGTGCTAATATTCTGTTCCAGCCCCTGCATGTAGTATATGAAATGGACCGACCAACATGACGGAGGATTTAACTGATGTGCTGATCACATGAGGGCAGAGGAGATTTGCAATCAAAGTGGGACATATCATGTGCTTGATTTATTCAGCACCATGGAGAGAGGCACAGAGGAAGAGACAGCCTTTGAATGTTTCAGCACCACAGACAGCACACAGTGGAGGTTTGTCTCTATCGCCCTCCTGTGGCCAAATGCAGGATCGTTTTTCTCAAATGATGTCAATTTGACAATAATGATAAAAACACATAAGTGAAAATATTTGAATTTGGCAATTTAAAGATATGAAAATAAGTTGCTAGCCTGGAGTGTGACGATGTATTTTCTTAACTCCTGTTCATAAACTACAACCTCTATAATAAACATATAATTAAATTCATACTTGAGACTTCAGTCAAACCTGAACATTTTTGTTGAGGTAGGTTTATGGTGGATTTGCATTGGAATACATTAAATGCGAATGCTGACATTCAAATAGAAGCATAACTATTGAAACAGAACGCATCATCATGAGAGTATATGGCACGATGTTTGAACATATTTTGAGAAATATAAACATCAGTGCCAACAAAAGCACAAATATACAGAACAGACCTCATGCTTTGATGTATTAAATGTAAAGGTAGCTTTAGAATTAAAAAGTCAAATAATGTACAGGAAAGACAGGACTCATGAGGTGACATTGTGAGAAAAAAAAAGTGCATTGAGGTAAACACTGTGTTAGAAACAGACAGGAATTAAAAGTAAAACCGAAAGATGCAGTGGAACAAAGACAGAGAGGCAGCAAGCTGAGTGTTTTAAGAGAGGAGAGCAAGAAGCCGGGCAGAACTGAGTGGGAAGGAGAGATCGTGTCATTCATCCAGTTATCAGTGAAAGGTCAAGCTAGTCATTAGAGCAGAGCAAGGCTGTTGGAACTGACAGGCTCTGGATGGAATACACACACACACACACACACACACACACACACACACACACACACTCAGAGTAGAGGTTAATGTGGATCACATTGTGGTAGATGAAGGGAGCACGGCTGGACATTTCAATTGCATTTAATTAGAGTTTGAATCCGTTGAAAGCTTCTATGATGCTATTTATTAACTAACTATAAGTCCAAAATATTTCCAACACAAAGGACAACAAGGGAAATATACAAGACTTGTCCTCACCAGTTTTATATTGTGGTCACCTTACTCTCCTTGTTCCCTTCATGCCCTGTCATTGTAACTATTAATTGGGTTCTCAACGACACCCCTGTTAAAAACAGGACAGGCTAGTATAAGCTAGGGAAGGGGAAGAAAAGAGTAATGAATGCAATACCACAGCAGCAGATACACTCTGCACACACAGAGGACTCCAGCTGACAGCTGTTAGATGGTGTATTGATTTGTCCTCGGTTTCCACGTCGGCCTGCCAGAACTTGTCAGAATATTGAAAGAAAGAGAGCTTGAGAGGAGGAAGAGAGACAGATTAAAGACAGAGGGAAGCACAAAGAGTGACTGCTAAAGGTCATGAGGAGATTTCCAACCAACCACAACTCCTTTTGTTTTATTTACTTGTTGAATGTATCTGCATGAGTGTTAATATTGCATTTATCTGGGAAAGTTAACTGCTGAGATCTGAACATTACATAGAAATGTAAAAAGATATTTTAGGTTTTAAAAGAAACCTCACTAAAATGTGAGTGGCAAAATGTGTAGAGAAAATAAATGGTACAACTACTGTCCAAATATTCCAAGTCCATCGATATTTTACAGCTGCTGGCACACAAACATGAAGACAGTAAAAATAAAGTATCCTCATCCTGCTGTCACATTCCCCTTCCGCTGGAGATCATCTAAAATCTGGAAATATAACTCCTTCTCCTATCAAAGTGAGAAATGAATTTCTCTGGAAGGTCAAATATATTGGTCTGGAAAATGAAAGCAGACATGAAGCAGTGAAGCAGCCACTTACATCTTCATTCTTGTTTAAAAAAATAATACCTTTTTGCCCCTGCATTGAAACTCTCTGTCTCTTGATCTATCAAGAGACAGTAATCTGGATCACCCAGTCAGAGCAGGAAGAAAGGCAGCCCTGATATACTGCGTCATCAGTTCAAAAGGCAAAATGAGAATAAGGCAAGTGTGTCATCATTCATTGTGAAATGGTCACATTTAATGGTTGAAACCTGTCATTGTATATACATCTATAAAAAAGACCCCAGGTACAGGTTACGACATTCTACTGCTAATACATACAATATTATTATTATTATTATTAAATAATAAACTTTTGTTCAATGTTAAAGTTACATATCATAGTTTACAAAATAGGATCAAGGAGAATTAAGCCATTATGAATGTCTGAAAAAAAATAAACTAAAATCCTATATGTGTGTTTGTATTATTTGTCCATAAGATAAAAAAATACAATAAAACACATCAATATTCCTTTGAATAACATAATATTAACTGGTGATATTGGCTATTGAAATGTAAACTGCAAAAAGACATTTTTTATGTTTGTAAAGGCGTCAGATTTTTGGAAAGCAAACTGTCTTGAGTTATTGTATTTTACAGCACAGAGCAGAATGGAAAACCAACATAGCTCGTATCAATATTTCAATCAACATCTCTGTTTTTGTGGAACCAAACAAATGGGTGGGCAAAGAATTGTTCAGTCTCAAATCCACTTTATTTTATTTTACTTTTCTTTTTTTTTTTTTTTTTTTTTTTTACAATCCAGGTCCTCTTTGCCAGACGCCGAAAGCAGAGTGTAAAGCTAATTGTCTAAATAAGCCAGACTACTGTTACTGACTTCTTCCAAGTGTTAGTCCTCGTATCGAAAAAAAAAAGACTCCGTCAGTTTGACTCAATCGTCGGAGTTGGCAGATTCAGAGTCTGATTGAGGATTTGTGTGGCTTCTTTGTTAAATGGTAGGTTTACACAAACAGGAGCTGCAGGGTTCCTCATACTCGTCCAAAGTTTCATTCGTGTCGTGATTCGACATCAATCAGGTGTTGTGCGCACACATACTCACACACATAAACAGTATAACTTTCTGTGGTTTTTAACCCACGACGAAGGCAGACACAGGCTTCAACAAGCTCATTGAATAGTTTGGGAACCATTTTGTTGGGGAGTGAAGTTGAGTCTTTGGCATGATGATTTAGCTGTATGGGGACTGCTGCAGTAACTATACACACAAATATGCGCCCAAATGCTCTATGTTTGTGTGTGTTTGTCTGCACGGTGCTGCAATTTCAGAAGAAAGTTAATTCGTGATCAATAAAAAAAAAACAAAAAAGGTGATGAGGAGATTTTTTTTTGTCATTTGAAGATTTCATTTTCTTGCTTTGAGGAGGAGATTCCCAAATCGACTGTCGTCTGCCAAACAAAGTCTGCTGTGGCCCATCCAAGCCACCAGGGGGTAATGTAAGACTGTTTATGCTGATATCACTGCTGTTGTTGTGGTTGTTGTTGCTCCTGTTGTTGTTGCTGCTGCTGTTGATGATGAAGCCGCTTTCAAAAGTTCCTCTGAAGAATTTCTTTGTCACCATTAATCAAAAATGCTGAACCGCATTACCATCGTCTGGTTTCATGTCTAAGTAATCTCGGTGAGTAACTGTGTGATGGACAGAAATGATCAATGCACTGTATCCTTGAAACATGTGCAAAATAGAAAAAAGACCAGCCTCCTCCTCCTCCTCTTCTTCCTCCTACTCCCTTCAGGAATAAGACATTTACATCTGCAAAGAAAGAGACACAAATGAGCATCAAAAGCTGCACCTCATCAAACAAATGAATCGTCTATTTTGTCGATCTTATTCTTTGTCATATCACTTGTGATTCACCTTCTATTAGCCAGTGCTCATACTGGTTGTATATGTTTGAGCCTTTCCATCGATCAGTCCTTCATTAGCTTTTAAAGTACCTGATTCCTGATCTAAGACATGATGCTGTGTATAAACAGCAGCAGTTGGTAGAGGGTATGGTAAGGACATTGGAATAAATGTTCCTTTAGCATATTCATCCATCTAAATCTGCCTCACTTCATCCTCCAGTGGTTAAAATGAGCAGCAGGTGTTCAGTTGGAGATGTTTAATGCCATTTGACTCAAGTGTTATTATCATGGTGCTGTTGGCATGGCTCTCTTTTGGTCAAATAAGGTACAAAAAAAGCTTCCTGTTTACTGTGAGCTTTGTTGCAAACTGTGACATTCAGCCTTTTGACATTCATTGTTCAACATCTACATCTAGAACATACTATTACATTGTGATTTATAGAGTAAAACCTGTAAAATTAATGAAACGGGACTGTTTTGGATTGGATTTTACTTCAATCCCTCCAGGGGTTCTGCAGAAAAATATGAAGAAAAATGCCCCGCTGGGTTATAAAACAAACTCACCCAGTCGCTGTTGCTCTTGTTCTATTAAACAAGCTCTTGACATCAATAGACATGCATCGACTTGCCAATATGTGACTGAATGATGGAGTTCATAATCAATTCAAAGATGAGGGGTTGCAGACTCATTATAAGGTGTGTGTGTGTGTGCGTGTGTGTGTGTGTTTGCTCACCACATGAACAGCAGCAGCATTCCTAACAGCAAAGGAGAGAAAAATGTGAGGAGCCTGGCAGCTCTGCCCACTGGACGTTCAGCCTTTTGTGGTGCGTTGGAGGACGGTATCGGGGAGGTCTTAGTCTCTGGAAAAACAGAAAACACCACAAACCACACTGAGTGCATTTTTAGGAACCTCCTTACTCTCCTTTTTCATTCAGTTTGGGGTTTGATCATACAATGTTACACAATCATTCTGCTCCCAAGGTGCAAAACACCCAAACTGTTGTATTGATGAATGCACGCTGAAAAGCGCTCATCATCCCAGGAAGAACCAAACAGACAGGGAAATACAGTGCAGAGTGGAATCAATTCTAATCTGCTGGTGCAATCAATATGGGACTTGTCAGGGCAGTTATGAAGTGAGCTGGACAAAAAAAATCTAATTCATAGTAAAGCCACGGGGGGAGAGAGAGAAGGATGGAGACAGAGCGAAATATAGATAGACAGATACATTTGGAGACAGAAATACAAGAAAAGGAAACGGAGGATGAGATAAAACCCCGGAGGTAAAAGAGAACGGATCAGGAAATTTAAAAAGAGGGGAACGTGCACTGTGACAGTTAATACACTGCTGATAAAAGACGGTCCAGTACACACTTTGAAATTCTGCCCTTCCCATAATATACTGTATATTTTTATTTTACAGTACATAACCAGTGCTATAGACCAACTCAAGTTCCCTTTAAAGCTAGGATAGGTTATACTGAGAAACTAAGATCACACAAGATTTTATTCATGATCCAAACAAAAAAAGGAGCTCAGTGTGGCCAACTCTTTTCCAATGAGAGTATATAGCAGTGCTAGCTCCAAAAGTCCATAAATCTAGCATGAATGTCTGTAACAATGACAGCCTGCCACTCCCCTAAAATTAGAATTCTGAACATGAATACTTATTATAATAAATGCAATTAGAATTTCAACTAATACATAAAAAAGGAACAATTTCCAGCCAATACTGTGGTGTTAATACACATAGGGCCAGTCCTTAAAAACATATGCTGAAAATGGCTTAAGCTGTTTTTAGTGTAGTTTTATTTTGACACAGTTTAATATTTTGTAAAAACAGGGCTATCACAGGCAGAACAGCAGATATCAACTCATGAAGAGAGAATATGATGTCCCTCTTCCTCTAATTAATGACTGTAGTCTAATACTGTGTTGGGAGTCGGGAAGAAGCAGCCAGGTGTGAAATAGCCAGAGAGAGAGAAGTGGGGCACATTAAACATGTTTAGCAGCTCAGTGAGATACTACCCTGCCTGCAGCAAAACATTTTGCTTTGGAGTGGTGGAGAAAATAAGAAATTACACAGACGTAATGTGATGGCGACGAAGACAGACAGTTATGGAGTGAACGTAGATGTAACAAGGTAGCCAGAAGCAGGGAGACGATGTGAGAAGGAAACAATGACGGAGAAAAACAGGTAAAGGAGGAGTGAAGCAGCCAGAAGAGTGAGGGTGGGCAGGGAGGATCTGAAAATACAGAGAAAAACAAAAAGGGTGAGAAAACAATAAGGTTAAATTCCCTGAAGTGAACTCCAACTACCCTGTCTGTTTACACGCGTTGATGTTTGAGGATTTAGGATACTCTTTAGGGTCTCCTGGATAAACAATATTGTAGGTTTATCTTATTTATAGCCACACATTTTATTTATTTCAACTTCTTTTTGGAGAAATCCTGCTTCTTCTAAAGATAGTTTGGTATAGCGAGTAGCTCTATACCCATAAGCCTCAACTACAGGGGTAAATTTGCCTTTGGAGAACATAAAACACAGAGCTGGAGATGCCAAATTCATCCAAGGTTGCTTGATAATGTATGTATTTTTAAGTTTCTTCAAACCTCTGCTTCCACTTCCACCTATGTCACATTTATAATATCATGAGCAGTGGTTCTCCTATGAATTAGAGCTACCATGCAGTAGAAGAGATCTTTTAGCTGTGGCTGTTTCTGCTTATTAAGCAGAAACAAGAATTTATAAATAGAGACATAAGGATATAAGAAGTGATATCTAGTGCAGCATGTTTGGTGCTAGACAGTGTCCAGTTTCTGTCTCACAGAGAGGGCAAGGCAGAAACTTATATCTTAGGTGTTTGCAATGCTATGAATGGCTGCAACTTTTTAAAGCATTGACTATGTGCTTCCTACTTCCTGGAATTTGGTTGCTGAGCGACGGTCCAGTCAACGAGGACGGGATTTCTAAATATTGTCTGTCTGTCACCGAGCGACCCCTCAGATGTGAAATGAGGCTGCTAATGCCAGGAAGCAGAGCAGGCAACGTGAGGGCCACCCTCCATGAGGTAGGAGCGACGTGTTCTTGCTGATGCATGAAGGCAGAACAACAGAAACACAAAAACAGCAGTGAGAGGAAATGTGGCAAGACAGGAAAAAGACAGAGAGGAAATGGAAAGAGTGTAACTGTTTGTCAGACTGTGAGCTACACAATCAATAAGTCGCAGGAAGTCTGTTCATTTCCTTTACGACTATAGAGAAATATTGGTCAGTGTGTGGATGTTAACAAGCTAGTCAGCTGGAAAAAACACTGGCCCTGGCTGAACTTTGCCTTTTTATTGGCATATTTTGTGGACAGGAAATAAGATATTTTCCTTGTTTCCCAACTGATTCTCATTTACTTACAATCATTCCAACTAGAATGTGCTAAGTGAATAATTAATGTATGCAAAACAGAGCTCTGCCTGGACTTGAATGAATGACGCTGTGGTTATATTTCCTTCTTTTTATACACAAATTAATAATGAGCATAAAACAGATATAGTCAGTCTTCCTGTGAGTGACATCTGTAAAGAAGGCCATAAAAAAGACAGAGATGTGAGATGAAAAAAAGACAGAAAAAGACTGAAAGAAGGGCCTAGAAGTAAAAGACAGATGGAAAGAGAATGGGACAAGGAGAGGGAAGAGAAGCAGAGAGGCTGCAGCTGGATGGAGCAGAGGCATGAGGAGAATCCCAATAACCTTCTGTTCTTTCCATGACAATGAGAATAATACATTGTGCAGAGTCAGTGTTTATGTGTGTGTACACCGCATGTTAACAGCATGTATGTGTGCATAGCACTGTATATGTATTGTGTTCAAACATGCTGTATTTGCTGCCCAGCATTGTGTTTGTGTGTTTCTAAGCATGCATAAGCACATTCAGTGTTGACTCTGTAGTGATCAGTGCTGCTCATGACCGACAGGAGTCACTGTTGGACTGTAAAAAGTCAAGAAATGTCAGCGAGAGACAGACAGGTAGACAGACAATCTACTCTTAGATTTCAAATTGGGTGATTAAGTGATGATCAGTAAATCACAGCTTTAGGGATAGCTCTTCCCTTCTTTGCTTCATATTAACCTTGTTGAAAAAAAGTAAAAGTGAGTGACTTTATCAATATGACAGGCAGAGGTTGGGATTCAGGACTCTGGTGGACACAGTTGATGCTATGCTCGTGTGCATTGTTATTAATCGCATTTTACAAATTGATGGGAGAGCCGGTATTAGGAAAGTATTATAATGAGGAAGTGCTTAAAAAAAAAAAGAAAATTCAAATTCAAATAATTGTATCTTGCAATCAAACATAAAAGACATTTATATACTATATTTTGTTTGCTAGCTTGACACGCACCTGTCGATAAACGCTCCCTACATTTGTAAGATCACATCATTTGAGCCGTTATGTGTGCACATTAAAACCTGTCAACTCATTTTCAGTGTTTATTCATTCACAATGTGTCCTTCCATTTGTGCATTGCTATTCCAGCGTGGTCGGAGAGGGGAGTATAAAAGAGTGTTCAGACCTGGAGTGGATGTCTTGTTGTTCAGGGATCATCAGTGTGTTGAGAGATTTCGATTTGACAAGAGAGCCATCCTTGATCTCTGGCACACGCTGAAGGGCTGCCAACTAGATAATTCCCAGAGATAGATTTTGTCCTTGTGTGTATGTGTGAGTTTGTATGTGTGTCAAAAGACACACGGAATATAATAATGTGTAATGAATTTAATATTAAATGATCCTTTCTCATGCATAAATAAAACAGAGAACATGTAGCACTGTTAAGTCAGCCCATGTGAGGCTGTTGGAGGGACGTGAGCATTTTTTAAAAAATGGCACTGTGTTTCCCTGAGGCCTTGTTCGGGCGCTCAGGTTGATGTGTGTCGATTTGTCTGGAGGCTGCGGGATCTTGTAGCTTAAGCTGCGATAAAAGTTCAAGGCTATCAAACGCTTATAGTGTATTCAATTTAATGATAAAGAAAGTTATTAAGCAAACTTAATTTCATACCTAACTGGTTCAGGAAATTTACAGCATGACAGCCATGGGCACAAAGAACAATGTTAAAAACACTGTAGGAATACTATATTATCATTATGATGATTTATTCACCTACTGCGTTACAGAAATACTATTATAATATTTCTACATACAGTCGCTCAGTGTAAGCCATTGTTCCTTCTTCCTCTATCTTTCTCTCTTTGAACTTGGACATCCATGGTTCCAAGACAATGTATCCTAATGATTTGTTAATGATTTGACTTTAGTCGTCCTTTGTAGCTTTGAGTGAAATGTCTCGGATGAATGTGTTGGATGAATTTCCAGTAAATAAGTTACAGACATCCTCTTTCTTTCCATCTAGCAACATCAGTACTTTGTCAGTACTTTGCTTTATGATCAAATACTTCCAAAATAATCCCATCAGTCCTGCCTGTACATTGTGTTTAGAGTTTGAATGCTAAACTAAGATCATGATCATGGTTAACATTGTACCTGCTGGGCATGTTAGCATTTAGCTCAAACCACGAACTGATCTGCTGTAGACTCTTGGTCTGCATGTATTAATTTTGATTAAAAAGTATGCATTTGAACATAGAGCATTTTCATTCATAAATTGAAATTGGCTTTATTGGTTCAGTTAGACTTTCTAAACGTGTTTTTAACTGTATGTGGGTGATTTAAAGAGTATATACTATATGTGTTTGGAAACTTCAATCAAAGAACCCTCAAGACAAGAACAACTTCTCTCAATCTTTGTGCTGTGGACTGGATCATGTTTTCAGATATCAAATGTTCTCTCTGTACCTATGAAGCTGACTTAAGTCACTGACCCAGAGGTTTAAAAAAAAAGGTACAAGCTATAACCTACCGGTAGAAAACTCCACTTCAGTTGTGGAAGTGATCGGCAGAGGATCTTCAATCCAGGGTGTAGCATGGACAGCTACGCTCCAGTCGCTCCATGTTCCAATCTCTGTGTCCTTGGCAGCCACCTTAGATATGGAACAGATGTTTACTGTTTCTTTCTGAGAATTATGACTGCAGATTTAGAAGAAACAATTGTTCCTGAGTTGTAGATAATACAGAATGTTGATTATATCAGTCAGGTAGAATAGCAAGATGGGAGAAGTTACCTGGATGATGTATTCCTTCCCAGCATAGGCATCAGTGATGATGTGGGAGGTGCTGTCAGATAGCTCCACCTAGAGCCATCAAAAGAGAGCAGGTGGTAAGTATGGATCAGGGAACAGCATCTCTGGGTAAGTTAATTGAGATACAGTAATGTCTATTCGATTCTAGAAATCTATTCATATAGCACTTAACATTATTATCGTATACCCATTCCTCAGCCCCAGGGGTATGACATGTTCAAACATGATGAATTATGAATATTTTCAGCTTCAAATATCCTTCTACTCATATACTGTAGGTCTACATATAAATCACCATGAGCACTATAGCAATCCTGGCATGAGCCTTTAATGTTTTATGGTGGCCAGATTCAGCTGTGCCATACCATATACAATTTTTATTCGGTGCTTATTTATTTACAACACCTTTCTTTCATCATTATTCTGTGCATAGGTCAAGTCTGCTGCTTTATCCTTGCGGTGTTTTACATTTCATTGTTGAATTGATTGAACCTCGATGCCCCCACAGCCTCCACACTCATCCACATACCAACACTCTGACACGCTTGCGAAATACCAGCAGCATAATTGATGATTATCCCAGAAAGCTTTGGCATCAATGCCACATAATTGTATAACACAATGTAATGCATGCCAACATTTGAAAGGCTTTTGTGCACACTTTAATTTGCAGAGCGCAAAACAGAGAATGAACTAAATGTTTGAGGCGTGCACGAGAGAATGATTTGCTGCCTCTCTAATTTACGGTTAGGTGTGTGTGTGTGTGTGTGTGTGTGTGTGTGTGTGTGTGCGTGCATGTGTACGTTGTGTTCGCCTTCGGCCAGCATCTGTAAGACTGAAGAAAAAGTAAGGAGAAGGAATTGTGTTGCCTTCTTGACTCCTGAAGTTGAATTAAATGATTTAGCGACATGCTTGTTGCTGTCTGTGGTCTAACTCTGCAGTAAGACACACATGCACACACAATTAGGTGATTCAGGCTGAATCGAGACCTCTGAAATCATTTTTTGTCCAATCAATGCATCGCATCTTTAATCAAAAGCGATGTCGCTGCCATCGGCACCAGTTGGAGGCTACTAACGTTGTCAGAAAAAGCGTCAGTCAGACTAGACTAAGATATTCAACCAGTTCTGCCCCTGCTCTCTCTCTCTGCTAAGGGATAAAACATGTTGATGATGGGCTAAAAAGGAGGATGGCATCCCATCTCATAGTGACACAAACACTATCATTACTATGTGTGATACCACCAGATGCAATGCATTAAAGAATCAGCTCGCTGTGTACTGATAAAAACATGGACATCTAAAAAACACTTAATTGTGAGTGTATGCAGCAGGGGAAAGAAACTCCAGCAACAATGTACAGTGTAAAGAACAAGTTATTGTTTTGGCCTGTGGCCTTCATCAGGTCTCTTCATCATGACCCTGATTAAGTCCACAGGCTTTATAATGGAAAAAAAGTGTTGCTGGAGTTTTGCACTCTTCAGACTTTTTCCCCTTCTCCATGCACCTTGGAATAGGTGAAGTTCTGCAAGACGCCCACTCTGCTTCTACTATATCACTATGCAAACATAATGTATAACTGATGGAAATGATGGCCAAAACCAATAAAAAGAAGACTGAAGTTGGAATAAAACAGACTCTCCAGAGCTGCTCAGAAGAGTCTCTGATTTGATTAAAACCCCCGTGCCAACATAGAATTTTTTCCCACCACCGGCTGTAACCAAATCTCCAATTGGAGTTGCCCTTTTAGTTCTTTAGGATGTGCAAATCTGGAGTCAATCCGACAAATAACCCCCTTGCACATCAGTGCCTGCCTGCGTTTCCTCTGTCTTCCTGTAATCTGTCTCTCATCGCTCACCCTCTCTGTGAAGTTGACCCTTCTGTGTTCAACTCTGCCTTCACAGCCTCTCTCTATCTGCTCTAACTCTTTGTCTCTCGCCCCCTCTCCTTCTGTTTAGATGGAAATTCAGCCTTTATCTGCCTAACAGAGCGCTACATTTATAGGCTTAATTTCATTAGTGGAATGTAATAACAATGCCGTTTGTGTGTGTATGTGTGTGTGTATACAGCATATATATTTATAGTATATACTGTATTGTGTGAGTGTGCATGGCGTGCATTAACAGACCATTGTGCAGCCTTTGATGCCACAACTTCCACTGTTTATGTGTAGTGCAACCAGCGTATCCAACCATAGCTTCTATCAGCATTCCTTCCTGACTCTGATGTGTGTGTGTGTGTGTGTGTGTGTGTTTGCATACTAATGTCTATGATGTGAAAGCTGGTCGAAGTCCAGCCACACACGTACATCTGTTTGATTCCATGTGAATCTTTGCATGTGCCTTATAATTTTTGCTCGTGTTTGATACCAATGTAAAAAAAATGTGTACACCGGTTTTGGAAAAATATTCCTCCCTACATTTGTGTTTCTTTATATGCACATGTTTACACTCATGTCAGTACATGTCTGTCTGCATTGTCATTAGGCTGACCTGGAACTGGTGCTCTTAGGTGCACATGTATGTGAACTACGCATATGTTTATATGGAGAGGAGTATATGGAGTAAACAGCTTGGAGATAAACACTTCCAGAGAGATGGATGTGTTGCTGCATTGCCAAGTGGCGAAACAGGGAGAAGTGTGAGCAGCACTTAATATCATGCGCTAGTCAGGGGGAAGAGAGGGGGAAGAGGCCAGATAGATGGGAGGAGGAGATGCTTTTTGGAGAGGCTATTGCTATTGCTGCCAAAAAATGCTGTCATATCATTCACATTGCAAGACCAAGCCTGTGTGTTGTAGAAGTGGCGGTGTGATGTATATTTACGAGTTGCTCTGCATGTAGTTATGCTTCAAATGTTTCTGTAGGGTTGATGTATTATATGCTAAGCTATTCAGAATGTTTAAGAAATGTGTGTCTCATTTACACACACTGACACACAAACACCAGCACAGTGCAACTCTAATATTTACCTTACCATAATCATGTCACATTGACTTGAGTGTAAATATACTGTCATCTCTACACCCAAGATATCATATGATAATGATAATAATAAAGATTCTTTCCAAATGGAATGACCACAAAATGGTCTATTTGGAAAGTAATGATCCCTAAATGTCCTCACTTTGGAAAAAGTTCATCATTTCCACCATAAACACCATATGTCTGTCAATTGTAAACAGCATATGTGGGCATGAATGTTTGACTATCAGCTGGATGTCGAGACAGAGATGTCGGCCTGATATCACTGCAGGAATCCACATGAGAGTCGGCACACCTGGATTTTCCAACCCTTTGAACACACATGGAAATGCAAATTTATTGTTTCCTCCCTAAAACAAGATCAACAGCTGCTTCTTAGTAAGAAATAAAAACAAAAACAAAACAACAGAAGCTGCAATTTTAAGCCGAGTGCTGAATAAACACTTTACTGGGCTCAAGACTCAAATGCTATCAGATTTAGCCAGCTAGCTCCTCACAGTGCACAGACACAGCAAACAAGCTAAAATGACCTAACTTCTATTTCACTGTGACATTATGAGGCAGGAAACGTGACTGGCTGAAAGGTGACAAGGCAGTGACAAAACCACTATCATTGAAAGTGACATTATGAAATAAAAAAGTGCTTTTATTAAATAAAAAAAAGTGCTTTTATGAAATAAAAAAAGTGACATTTTAAAACAGAAACTGGCATTATGAAATAAAAAGTGACATTTTAAAACAGAGGCACTATGATGTAAAAAATGGCATTATGAAATAAAAACTGGCTTTAGAAAAGGGCATTTTGCGATAACATGATGCAATATAATATAAAAACCAACACATAAACTTATGGAAATGGATGAAAAGCAATGATGAAATAACATTTTATTATAAAGAGTTTCTTGAATTATTGTTCCGGAGAAGCTTAGGAAGCTTCACACAAGCCACACACAAACACAGCTTAGTGCTAAAACACACACACACACACACACACACACACACACACACACACCGAGACCCTCTACACAAGTCCAGACAATGAGAGGGGCAGTGAGAGGAGATGTGAACATTCCTCAGGGATTGCATAAGGAACTGTGAGAAACAGAAGTGACCCTTTAATTTTCACACATCCTTTTTATTTCACTCTTTCTGCTTCTCCCTCTTTCTTTTGTATCATAACTCCTGCACTACAACCCATTTTCTTGTGGCTTCTTTCATTGTTATTCTATCTTGCACTTGTGTTTACTCTTGCAAAACCTCAGATACTTTCCCATTGGGATCAATAAAGTTTAATTTTACTCATTTTATGCCCTACAAATATACATTTACTGTGATGCTGAGGAAATTAAAAGTAAGGAAGGAACTCCAGCTCACCCCTATGATTACCACCGACCGCAGGGCATAAGAGGCCAAGTAAGTCTAAAGAAATGACATTAAATATATTCACTATAACCTGCATGAGGGGGATTATATTTGCTATTGCTTGCTACAGTATATTCGGTCATATAGCCCAACATACGCTATGGATAAAGCACCATACTGTACATGAAGGTTAGTGATGGAAAGGACATTGAGATAAGCGCAACAGTCTGAGGAAAAGAGGAACGATATGTCAAGAAGGAAAAGAATAGATAGAAAGACACAAGAAAAGGGAAAATGGAGAGTTTGAGAAAAGAGAGAGAGATGCAAAAAAAAGAAGAGAGAGGGGAAAGCAGAAAGAGGGAGACATGGAGAGAATTGGCGTCGGTGGTCAGATCTAATCCAGTGAGCATGTCTGTTGTCCTGGAAAGGAAACCCAATTATATGGCACTTCCACTGGCCCGATGGCGCTCTGGATGTGTATGTGTGTGCACTGAGAAGGCTGGTCTCATTAGGCTGACTGACAGCTCCCATTTTCCACCACACACTCCTCCCATTTGAGAACACACACACACCCACACGCACAGAAACGGCAGGTTCAGGGGTAAGACAGTATTTCTCTCTTTGAAGCCCCAATCGCCATAGCACCAATTACTGTAAAAGGAAGTTAAACCCCCCCAGTCAATCAAGTATCCCGAACTAGACCATGTATCCTTGAAAAGCATGGGGCAGTTCTATAAATGTGCCGGCAGTAGAGGTGTTACAACATTAACTCGGCTTGTCGACATGTCAGAAATGTCAAAAATAAAATTTGAATCAGAATTCAATTCCCTTTCTTGCTTTTTCCCAGGTCGCCTGGGTGACTGTTAAATTAAGCGCTGTTTTGACAGATAACCCAAAAGACAAATAAGCAATCACATTAAATGTTATAGATGTTATTGTGTAACAGGTTGTCAAAGCTGGAGAGAAAAAAAAGCAGAAAGAATGAAAATCCAATGAAAACGGCTAGCTACGGCACAGTGACCACTGCACAATATGCTGCTGAGCTAGCGCTCAATGATTATTTCTGCACAGCGCTCTCTAAGACTGCCTCCTGATTCGAACGATTTGTCAAAATGCCTCAAATTGAATCATCAGTCTATCACCAGACGGACCCCTGTGTTGCTGCCCGTAGAACATTGCATGATAAAATGACTTTGTACAGCTAAAAGCAATTTATAGAATGAAACAAATTAGTAATCCAACACACTGAACAGAGGTAGCTGCAGTGTGCAAGTGACAAACAACTGCCAAGCACATTGGAAAAGTATGGTGGCAAACCAAAAACTATATACTCCTCTGTCTAGCTGTGTTTCTCTGGGGAAAAAAAAACCCACATTATCAGATCTTAACAAGCTTTAGTGACTTGCATGTTTCATTTGGTGACTGCAACGTTCATTCTATCCAAACTTTATTGGCCATGAGACACACACGCCCCCAGAGTATGTGTGATGTGTATGTCCTGACATTTCAGAGCAGATAAGAGTGTGTGTATGACAGCCCCACGATTGACATGGTGATATAAAAATCAATAGAGGCAGAGGAGAGGGCAGTGGCTCCATTCATCTTCATTCACCCTTACACTGTAAGACCTCCAAAGAGCCACAGCAAATAGATAACACTGACATATCCAAATTCACACTGGTGAGCACACACAGGGTAAGAGAATTAATTCTTTGTGGGATCACATGTATGAAACCTCTTTATATAATATATAAGAGAAAAAAAGCAAACCCCACCATGTTTTTACTTTTATTCTCTTTTCCTGCTTAACCCTTTCTCATATGCTTTTTGTCTTCCCTTTTTGCTAATAACATGTGAACAAAAATTTGATTTACATACAGTAAAAGCATGTACAGTATATTTTTATTTGATTCAGTAAAAGCCGACAGACTACAAAGCCTGTAGCGGATCTACAGAACGCATCTCTGTGTGTATGTAATGTAAAGAATACAATTTGACTCTAATATATTTTGACAGCAGAGCTAAATGATGATAGCTTTCACATGTGACAGGACTGATACTGTCCAGTGTGTGTGTGTGTGTTAGAAAGATTTGATAAATGATCTGTCTGTGGCAGTGTCCTTTAGATGGGATGTTTTCCCCAAACAAGGTCTAAACATTTATCATGTGCACCCATAGATACAAATGGATGGCTTGAGGATGGATGGTTAGATAGCTGGCTTAATGCATGGATGGAAGGAGGGAGGGATGGATGGATGAATGGATGAATGATGGTGAAACCGTAGATTGCTGAGGAGGGGGAAAAGTGGCAGTTTTAGTGGTAGGAAGGTATGTGAAGGTGATAAGGTGAGAGGGGGCGAGACAAAGATGAACAGGAGGGAATCAGACCTTGGCTTTCATGACGTTCATTGTCACGATATTCAGTGACAATCTCTGCTTTTGTTACACAAAAAAACACACAGTTAATACAGTAGCACAACTATGCTAATTTTACACAATCAGGCAAAGAAAAGGAGCGCGCACAATCACATACAGAATGTCAATCTACATATAATTACACACATACAGCCCCTGACTCACTATTGATTCATCTAAGTGCTTGCAGAATGGGAGTGACTATTATTACGTGGATGAGCGCAAGGAGAGAAAAAGAGAAGTGAAGAAAATAGTGAAGCAATATTGACAAAGACATGAGGAGAGAGGAGAATGAGGGGAAAAGAGGGGGAAATGATAGAGGGGAAAAAGCGACAAGGAAAGTAAGGTGGGTGGAGAAGGAGGGGGGGGGTGCAGCATGTCAGACAGAAGGACAAAAGAGAAAAAAAATAGGATGAATAGATGAATGAAAGGCTAAGCTGTGTTGAAAAAACACAGATTCCACCTTTTCTGTTCCAGCCGCCTCATTTATTGTGTCCCTCTGTTTCTGGGTGGATTCATGTCTCTCACATCATAAACATTTCAATGTTTCGCATATGCACAGTACAATACATGAAGTATGTGTGGACAATATGTGGGTGGACAATGCTGACATTACAGGGTAAAATGATGGGGAAAACTCTATGTGACTGTTGCCTGAATATCTGAGATCAACTTGACGGCTACGTCAATTTAGAAATACAACACTGATTGTGCAAAATCCTTGAAATCATAGAAATAATCTCCCTGCGCAGATGGACTGTTTTACTTTCTGGCACACTTTTAGGTCTCAGTAATGACTTGATGAGATGGAGATTTTTTTTTTTTTGCAGTGTGTTATTTGCGCATGTGTTGAATGTCTCTTAATATAATACGAATAATCTGTGACCTTATGTTTTTTTATTTTCACATGTCCACTCATGCATATGTGTGTCAGAGAGTGCTTGGATAGCATTTGCATACATATGAATCTTTTTAATTAGGGGAAGAACATGTATGTGTGTATTATCAAAATGCACACCAGCGTTTAAGAGCGTATATGCATCTGTATGTGCATGTGCATGTATTCATTTCTGTCTGGGTGTTTCATGGAAATGTGAGTTTTCAGTTGAGTTCAGCATCATCCCCAAAGGGCAATTACAGCTCAGCAGATGCAGTTTCATACCGTGGAGTGAATATTGAGCAATCTGAAATTGTTCTTATCACGGTTACTGGACCATTGCTTTAATTGCAGTGAGAGTTTGAGTTCATGTCTCAGTGAAGAGAGCGTGAGGGTGGGATGGAAACAAAACAAGGCCATGGGAATTAAAACAATTCAGTGAATTTACAAGCACAGAGATGAGACACTTCACTTCCTGCATTCTGATGAATTTTTATATGTCAATTAGCGGACCTGCTCTATAGTTGGTTGAGCATCTTGAGGTTTGCTGCCGTGTGTTTGTCCCCAGGGTAGACCTGAAACATGTTGGAGGGATTATATATTTCATCTCATCTGGGAATGCCTCAGACTGGCCATGTTATAGGCAAAAGGGAAGACGCCATCGTCTTTATGGAGTGGATGATCGGGCTATTCAAAGACCAAATTGACTTTTTTGATTACTCGCTTAAGTGCAAGGGCGGTATAACATTCAGTGTTGCATCATTTGCTTTCCTTAAATTACATACTGCACACAGAAGACCTAAGGTTGAAGTAGTCAAGGTCAAGAATCTGAGACATGCTTATCTGAGGAGGAATGTCACACCTAAGAAGATCATAACAAGCACCAATACAGAAAGTAAGAACCAATTATCAGTCAAGTCTGAAGTCTCTCTATCTCCCTATCAGTCACGACTTAACATTCTCCAGATGTTTCTGTGATTCCTCTCTTTTCTTCCCTTGAACCAGTCATCTATCTTCCTAACACGAAACACCTTGTAAGTAATTGCAAATAAAACTTTAGCTTCAGTGTGGCCTTCAGTGATCCTTTCTTCTCCTTGTCTGTCACACTTTCACCCACTTTCCATCTATCTATCTCTGTGTGGCTGACTCTCCATGTGAATTTCTCTGAACCACCTTCCAATCTTCTTTCAATTTTTATAATCAAATCAGGTTTATAAGTTTTATTTTACATTACATCTTTCCTTTTTTAATTAATTTTTTAGTCATTCATCCCAGGATTAACTAACTCAGGTCTGTCTAAATGCCATGTATGAATGCCAGTATCACTTATACTGTATATAATGCTTGTTTCTCTTTGCTGTGTCCACCATACAGTTTTCTTCTCCTTATCCCATGCAGTGCATTCATCTCGACTTCAAAACATTTTCCTTCTTCTGTCTGAATCTCCATCATGCTAAGTATCTGGGCTGTTCACACTCTTCATTCCTCAGCAGGATGGATGGTTTCCTCTGAAGATCAATCTGATCCCTCTACTGCTTTCATTTCTAACTCAAAACACATTTCACATTGTTACATGTGAAAGCCACTCTCACCCAGCTCTGCTGTCTAACCACATTAAAGGTAAATTGCTGAGCAATACTAACCACTTCAATTAGTATTCAACATCTGAGGCTATAATTAATTAACGACGTTTATATGGGGCCAATAAACAGTGCATCTTATTACGGCAACCTCATTTAACGCCACTTAATGATTGATGTCATGGCTTGATAGCGTTAAACCCAAATGCTTTCCACAACAATGTGTTACTATCGTCATTAAACATGCACTTACCTGTAGTATTTTCAGCCATGATCAGTTCTAATGGCAGTATCTGCCTTTACCAGCTGTACAGATTACACCATGCTTATATCAGAACTGCACATAAAAAGATATGCTAGGGTTGTCCACATGTTTTCAAGAGGCTCTGACTGGTTAAGATAGTGTTTTTTTTAAACCACAGGAAAAATGAAAATGAGAGTAATGGATATTAAGATAACACACATTTAAACATTTTAGTTTTTACACTTTTATAGTGTTCATGTCTGACATTCATTTAGATTTCACTTTTCTTCACCACTGACACCGTTATCCAACACCTAATAAAAGAAGGAGAAATGTTCACAAGTCCAGAGGTGCTTCACAGCTTCCCCCCACCACTTCTGAAAACCACACTTAACTGCTACAGAAATTAAAACCATGACCACAGAGACATTCATCAAAGAACACTGCAAAAGCAAAAAAAAAAAAAAAAACTCTGTGGTTTCTCAGCTGTCATCAACCGTATTTATCTAATTTCAAAATTGTGTGCTCTTACCCAAGCCAAATATTGACTTAAGGTTTCCCACCATTCACGCTATGCGCCAGTTCACATATTGATTGATTGGTGGTGAGAGCGAGAATGGAGACTCTAAGTGTGAGTCAGGTCTAATCATGATTTTATACCACAAAGATCTGAGGTGTTATTTAAACGCTCTTCGTTCCAACTGCTGTGTGAGTGAGAGAGAGATTGAATCTGCAGATAATAACAGTATGTCTTCACATTTGTGATCTGACAGTGAAGGTTTGTGCATAGAGCTAACATACGGTGAAATAACTGTGGTGCACATATATGTTACATGTTAGCGAGCAATGTTTGGATAGCTTCTTGTTATTTTTTATTAACTAACTGAGTGCCATTGATGTATTTTGAAGTCATTTAAAATCCAATACTTGAGTGCCATCGACCTAATAATACGTCATAGTAGTTTTTTGGCGGCGGGTCGCCAATCGCGGTCTCCCACGGCCTGTGAGTAATTTTGGGGCTTCTGGGAGATGTAGTCAGAGCATAAAGAGACGGTATACACCACTGAGATCAAAGCAGGAAGTGGAGACGATCGAGATTAGAGAGCAAAATGGACAGATTCTGGATATGGATTCTTTGGTGGGAGTGGACTCTACTTCTGATAAAAAGAAAGGAACAAGGTAAAAACAAATGGTTTTTTTTCATGATGAAATAGAGGGTCTCTTCTTTCATTTGAGCTATTCAGTGTTTTCAGAGTCAGAGTACAAAATATTCTGTGGGTTTTAAAACATGACTCACAATGGGCAAAAATGCTGGCACAAGGCACTTTCTGTTTTATAAAACGGCTGGCAGAAAATAAATTCTCAGAGGCTGACATATCGCATCAAGTCTGAGTGTTTTGTTAAAAACTTAAAAACAAATGAGTGATTAAAAAAAACAAAACTGAGGAAATCTTCACATTTGAAAAGCAGGAACCACCTAGCCTAATCCTTGTACTCACTGAATCACTCAGAAGATTAAATCAATAATTTGAATTGCTGAAGTTAATATTCTGTTAATCACTTGCAAACAGGAAGCCCCCAGTAAATAATTAAAATCAGGAATGTCTTGAGGGTTTACTCATCTCAAGTACATTCACATCCTTAGTTTGGCTTTGTTTGAACTTACTCAAAAATACCACGATGTAAACGTGATGGTTCGATCCAGAGAAAGTGAGCTGTTGCTATAGTAAAATACATGGGGAAGTGAGAAAACAAATGATGGAAATATTGACATAGTGAGGTAATGACAGAGACAGAGACACTTGTTGAAGGACACATACAGGGATGGAGAGAGTGACTGACAAAGGAAATGGGTATTGCTTTATAATTCACACATGTATGTTTTCATGTGAGAGTCCGTAACCCAAGTTCTTGGAACAACACCTTTGCAAACCATTGACGGCCATGATAATAACGGTGCAATGTTAGACCTTAGTGGAGGGAGCTTTCATCCCAGGAATCCTATAGTGGACACATATGCTTTTACTATATGAAGCCCTGAGGGATCTGAACCCACAAGAAACAGTCAGATACAGTAACATACACCAAAGAAGCTGAGCGATTATATCTGTCTGAAGAGGGATCAAACTCAAATAGCTACAGGTTGGACCATTTCACTTCTAAATGTTCTCAGAGGCATCTCTCTCTGGACAAAGTTTTTTATTTTTTTTTCTCCAAAAAAATCCCCATATTTCTATACTTATAAACTAAGATTGCTCTGTAAAATTGTTACAGCTATCCCGCTTCTTGAAAAATCTGCCATTTCCTTTCAAGAAATAGTTTTGCAATGAGGTGAAACTCAATCTGTCTTTTTCTTCAGAGCAGAAACTAGATGTGCTCACCAAAGGTTCTCAAAAACACATAAAGAATCATTATCTAACAGGTGTTTTTCACTGTTGACTCACAGCTTTTGGTAATGGAGCTGTATCTGGACAAACACTCTTGACTGTTTTGAACTTTTGTCTTCTGGTGTAGTCGTTACATGTGTCGGCCAGATTGTTTTGAGGAGATACTTTTAACAATATGTGATTAATGTCCATGTGTTCGGCTTTTACTGGAGTTCAATGTGTTCAATCATGACCTCCAAAAACAAAAAACGTATGCACAAACACAAACTGCAGCTCTACTCACATGCTGCCACTGCTCTCGGATGAGTGGTCGGTATCGAAGGAAGTATTTCAGGGGAAAGTTATCGGTGTCGGGCCAGGTGGCGGGGCTGTGCCAGGACACCTCCAGCCTCCTGGCGTTGAAACGGATCGGGGTTGCCGTCACGCGCTCCGGGGGGTCTGGTTTGACTGTGGAGTGGATAACAACAAAAAGTTAAAAGGGCACCCTGTCAATTTCATGCATTACAAAGTTCTGGATTTCTCAGAGCAGCATTAACCACTAAGGAACTCCTGTTTAGTACAGCACCACTAGTCGATTGCTAAGTTACATATTTCCTAGGCAAATCTTTTTTGTCTGGCTGACAGCTCGGATTTAGCAATTAGGTATTTTTTAGCGAACCCCCTGCTCCACTTGATGCCGTCACACCACATGCAGTTTTTCCATGATAATGTGAATATGCCTTTAGACTTCAGAATTAAAATATTTGACAGAAAACCTGCATTATAAACCAGAGATATGGGGTTTGAAACATGAGGGAAGAGAAGGAAGGGATGGTCTAATGAAAGTTCTTATTGAGTTGCATGAGTTTTCTACTACTCTAGGAACTAAAAGTCAGGATATTCCACCCTCTAACACACTGCTTTGAACTATCCATTTTAACCCTTTAAAGTTAAGAAAGTCACATATATGAAGGGATCTCTCTATTACTAGTACTAATAGACAATAAACAGTCAGAGGATAAGGATGTGTCCATTCATCAGTGGAAGATAACAATGAGGACAAAGACAGACAATGTGAATGTTTGAGGGACTGTTGCGAAGCAGAACATGAGAAGCCATCAGTACCCGATGAAAGGGTTTGTATAAATATTGTGTTTCTGAATACCTGTCAACTGAGAAAGACACACAAGCAGAGACTGAATTCAATTCAGCGCTTTTCAGACGATATTGAATGACCCAGTCTTTGTTTGATCACTCCCTGTCGGGAACACACTGGCCTGCCACTTCAGCTACATGAAACCTTTTCTAAGACACATATGGCATTACAAAAGGAAACGGAAGAGGCAGTAACAACCACAATGACTAATAATGCACTTAAAGATATAGTACCAGAGGATGAAATCAATTTGGGTGAAACACATAACATCAGTGTGGACAGACACGTAAACACACAGCACAAAGGCAAATGCAGTCATAGACAGAAGCAAACAGGCAGTCATCAGTGTGACCTTCACAGAATGAATGATTAAAAATATGAAAGAGTGATGGAGATGATATGAGACAGATAAAAGCAGACCGACAGCCTTCTCCCTTGAGAAAGAGATGCTAATCTCGTTGTGACCTTCTTCAAGCAAACGTGTAAAGAAAGAAAGAAAGAAAGAAAGTGTCAAAGAAAAGTGCGTACAGGCAGAAAGCAAAGTGAAGTCAGTGGAGACCAGAGAACAGAAATCCATCCTCTTTGTCCATATCCGCTTTGTCCAACTATAGAGAAGGAAACATGTGCAAGGACAGAACAAAAAAGAGAGAAATCTGTATGGGTGGGGAGTCTCAAGGGTTTTTAAAGTATTCATCTGACTTGAAGCAGTGTATGAGCTTTGTGTTGCAAAAGTAATGAACACATCCTTCTTTTAATCATTTCTGTGTGTGTGAGTGTGTGTGGGGGGGCTGATCAAGCTCTTCTACTAATACAAGAGCTGAGGATTTCAATGGAAAGTTTAATATCCAGGGAGACAATAAGAGTCTGGGACTTCACTGACCATTGCAGATTTCCTGAAAATAATCTGAAACATGCACAACTGGTGCAACAGATTAAGAGGCTCAAAAACCTAAATGCTACACACTGTAAGGAACAGCATGAAACATTTAGGAGGATCTACCGAAGGAAATGGAGTAAAATATTATATAAATATTATATAAATATATAAGTTTTATATAAATATATAAGTTTTCTTTACTGTATAAACACCTGGTAATATCATATCCGCCATGCTGCACCACATATCTGCCCCTTCCATCCCTTCACAACACGTCACAGTAACATTAATTCAACGACAAATACTAAGCAGAGAGTCTCCTAATCAATAAATATAATATTAAACTTACTGTTACAAATAGTTTAGCGCTTCAAGGCTTCACTCATGACATTGACATGCAAATTCAAAATTAACATCTGAATGCTGCACATCTTTTTGTTTTGTCGATTCTGTTTGAGCCTAAAAGTCATATTTAATTAAAAAAAAGATAGATGTAATAATTTACTAAATGTTTTAATTTAACCGGATATTCAGCATCAATCCATATTTGTTTGGTTTTAGCCTTTCAAAAGCTGAATTTTCACAGGAGGAAAAATGCTTCCTTGTCAATCAGAATCAGAATCTGTTATTTAAATAGCAACATGCTAGGTACGTCTGGCTTTTAAAGAGAATGGGAGATACAACCACTTTGCCCCTTGGGCCTTTCTTTGTGTCCACATTATGTGCTGATTGAAGCTGGACACACCCTAAAAGCATCTTGTGCTCGGCCCTTTAGACCATGTACTCTACTGTAGATTGCTTTATCGAGGCCCTTAATGTAAAAGATGTTAGCAACAGCAGATTGAAAAAAGAAGAGGAAGAAAACAAAGATGTTTGATCTTAAGAATATAATTTAATGAAATTCCATTGTCCATGCTTGGCCTGAAAACGTCTCTTAGACCTCCCTTGACTCTGTTCATTCAAATTTGCATCCACATCACCGTTCCTCTTTCTTCCTTCCAGCCTCATGTTGCAACATAAAGTCAGCGCAGCCCATTCTTTCTCTCCGCTGATGACGCGAGTGAAAAGGTATAGCATAACATAAAAGTCTAATCTTTCAAACAGCTACTTGCGACCATTATGTCCGCTGTCTGCTGAACAAGAGAGTGGGCGGGAAAAAGGCTAATCTTTCTTTGTAAAAAGAAGACATGTTGCTCAAAGGCTGTCCTAGTGGCTATGACAGCTCAGCAATCAAGCAATCAGCAAAAGCTAAACCCTGCATGTAGATGTAGGTCTCCTAAATGTTGTACATTCTCTGAACATCTGATGCTAGTGTTTCTAAAACCCTTACCATGCATCATCTCGTCCCTTTACTTAATGCAGCCAGTTGTGACTGCATGATAAAAAAAAATGCATATAAAAGTCTGTGGCTCCTCTCTCTCACAACACCCTATCTCCTTTCAAATAAATGGGCTTTTCAAAAAAGAAACAAGACAAAAAAGAATCTATGAATCATTTTACAAAAGGTGTTTGATGACAGCAGGGAACATAAGGAGAGTGAGAGTGCTTCGATCTGCAGTGAAATCTTAACAAAAAAAAAAGGAAAATGGAAGAAAATTGGTAAAAAAGCCCAGCCTCCTCTGAGAGTTGTAGTGGAAATACGGCACAGTAAGCCATACTTTCACAAAATCTGCACCATTTTAGGGTCAATCTCTTCAAGTTTGCACATGGGACGCTGAATCTGAAGTCAGAGGAGAGGTAACAGCTGGTTAGTAGTGGTCAAAGTGCCAAATAATGCAGATTGTATTTTAATTCAGAGGTCAACTACATGTGTAAAAAGTGTTATTCAAGCATTTTCTGGATGCACATTACAGTAATTGTGATAAATATGTTCAGCTTATTTTTTACTGATTAATATCTAAAGCACAGGAAATTCTGCCAATGAACTGGATTCCTCATCCACTCATTACAACAAAACTCCACCAAATCTCCTGCTCACATAATTAGACGACTAAAAGTGGTAAATTCTAAATTGTCACGGCTGCTGTCATATTTGTTCAGCGCTAGCGCAGGCAAAGAGAATAAATATGAATTTTAATAAAGCACATCAGAAAGCTCTATGTCAGGCTTTCCCTCTTTTAAAATCACAGTCAGAATGCATATGTTATCATTTCTAAAAAACAACAGGTAGTCGGACCATACAGCTGCGCTTCAAGCCTTCATCTGTGACTCAACTACAACAGGGATGCAATAACCTGAGCTTTGTGGTGTTTATTAATTTGAAGACATGACTGAAGAATACTGAATGAAGCAGGTCGGCAGTTCTTGGATCCTGAGTTAGATACTGCAATGAGCTGCTCAAAGACACATTTGTGCTCGGTTAGTAATTAGTGGAGCTCTTTGGAAATAAGCCTCTATGTATCTGCCATTTCTTTAGTGTTGAATTACAAATCAATGTGTCACTACATTTTTAGCAACTCATTTGGTAATTGCAGGGAAAATAGAAATAAGACAGCTACTATAAATAGCACTTGGGTCTTATTATGAAATTTTAAGTATTTTGAAGAAGCCATCATTAAGCTCTTACCTTAACTTCACTTCTAATGACTGAAGTCTGCATTTACTTACTACTGGTAACCATAAATTAAACCTGAATATGAGCACTCCATTTTTTTAAAATATGAATTGAAAGGATGAAAGTGAAAGACGACTTAATGGTGCGGTGCAAAAGCTGCTGCAGCTACACCTCCCCCATCCCTCTTTGAAATTAGGTAACAGTATATTCATTTTAAAGTGTATTCATTTTAATCACAATGAATGAATGATGTGGTACTTAATCATGTTCGGGTGGACTTGAAATAATCTGTGCAAGTAGTTTAGAAGTCTTAGACAGGATCAGCCATCATTTGACCATGTTGGCAGAGGGAAGCTTTAAGTCTATCATTTGATGAGTCTGGAGCTTCCTTCATGGTCTTCTTTGTAACTATACCCACAGCGCACACGCACACGTACACACACGCACACGCACACACACACACACACACACGCACGCACGCACGCACGCACGCACGCACGCACACACACACACACACACACACACACACATCTAATTTCATCCCAGCTTTGGTTGGATGAACAAGGACAGTTGAGAATCGTCTCACTCAGAATTCAGAAGTGCACCAGGAAGCATGAAATTGTTTTATTTATTTACGATCTGCCTCGTTGTCCTTGATAATGAATGTGGCTTACAACTTTAGAATGACGTGAGAAAGAGTTTTAACAATGCAGGAACAAGGAGGAGATGAGGGGAGGATGGATAGCAGGGGTGAGAGAAGGCAAACAACATGAAAAAAAAAGAAATAAAAAAGAGAGAGGAATGCAGCGAGAGAGAAATCAAGCCCACATCTGCGCTAATTTTGATAAATCTGAAAATGCTTTGGCTTTATATAGAGATAGATGAAGGCTCTCTTAGATACATTTGCACTGTGAATGAAAAAATACAGTTTCTGTTGCTTCTTCCTCTCCTTGTGATCAATCACAACAGCTGTATTGTGTTATCAGTTACAGCAAAAGAAAAAAAAAACAAGCAATCATGTAGAGCATTGCAGGCAAAGGTTGCAAGCTTTATCCTGTTATGATGAACTCTAACTCATAAATTTGTTGTTTACTAGCTGCAACTAAAATATATGGACAAAAAGAAGACATTTCAGGCTATTGTTGGTTTGAAAGCGAACTTAAAGGGGAAGTTCCGTTTTTTTAAAAATTGGACCTTATTTCTGGGATAAAATACTGCTATTTATGCACCCATATCACTTTGGAGTCATTTGGAGTATTTCTGACGATATTTGATTTGGCGATATCCATTTAACAGGAGTGAATGGGGCACTGAAATGCAGCCAGTAAATGATACAAACTTGACCATTTCTCAAATTACAGAAATTTAATAAGATGGGCTTCATTATTACTATTCTCATTTGAGTTAGGACTTGAGAAAATCCAATCTGTAAACAGACTCTACTTCTTCTTCTTCCTCTAAGGTTTCGACAGGCTCTTTGCGGGGTTGCGTAATGCTGCTATTCACTGGTCAATCCAACCTCTACTCTATATTCTCATACAGAGCAGGAACTTTAAACAAACTACTTCCTGTGTATCATAGTTTACTAAGGACCCATCGTGCCTACCATTGTGGCCTTCACAGTTCCTAAACTAAAACAAAGCCTGTGTATGTGACAACATCAAAAATAAGTATTTTTGTTCAGGCACTGTGAAGGCCACATAGGTAGGCACCAGGGGTCCTGATAAACAGGAGGTAGAGTCTGTTTAGAGACTGAATTTTCTCAAGTTACAGACAACTCCTGACTCAAATGAGAATAATAATAGTGTAGCCCATCTTATTCAACATCTGTTATTTGAGATATGGTCAAGTTTGTGTCATTTACTGGCTGCATTTCTGTGCCCCATTCACTCCTGTTAAATGGATATCATCAAAACAAAGATCGTCGGAAATACCCCAAATGACTCTGAAGGGAAATGGGTGAGTAAATGACTGTATTTTATGCCAGAAATAAGATCCAACTTGTAAAAAAATGGCACGTCCCCTTTAAAGAAATTAATACGGAAATAATAGTGCGACGGGAAGACTTGGTCACACAAACAGCTTTTTCACAAGCATCTGAGATAGAGAGGGAGGAAGAAGATGACAGAGGGAGAAAGACGAAAAAAATAGGAGGGGATAGAGGAAAGAGAAGTACAAAGTCAAAAGAAGGGCGTGCAGGAATAAAAGAGAAAGCAGAGGGAAAGAAAGGAGCAGTGGGGTGTTTTGCTATCACCAATAGTTGAGGGATATTTCCTCAGCCAAGGCGCTAATCCGGCTAGCATTAGCATTTTCATGAGTCCTGTGTCCGGGGCTTGGCAGAGCATGTCACTGTCTCATTTGGTTACTTATGTGCACGCACACACTCCCTCCCTCTCTTTCAATACCTCACCCTCTTCAGCCGACACACAATCATTGGTGTCTGTGTGTGTTTATGCGTCATGCACACCCATATCGCGCTCTGAGCAACACAACAGAGCCGAGGACTGCTGGCAGCACTTCCCTTATCTATTAAAGCACTTCTCATTCCTTCTTTAAAATGAATTTCTCCTCTTCACTGCTTTCCAGCCTGAGTCGCTGATGAATTCTAAGAGTCTTGCTGTTATTATGTAGCCTTTTGCAGGCTTAAGCGAACAAAAACTTCACAATCCGAACTGGATTCTTTTTTATTTTTTTTAAACTACTTACCACATGACCGTGACGGTTGTAATTTAAAAAAAAAACATAGCCAAGGACAAACTAACTTTTATGGTTAATTCTTCAATTAAATGGGACTAAATTGTGCTTACATGGCAGCTGGTGTTTGGAGTTATCTGGCACATTCAGTGAGAAACCAGACCTTTGATTTGCGACTGTCACATCCCATCCAAGCCTCAATTAAATAGTGTTTGCAGCAGAAAAGGTTCAGAGGTAGTGTGTTTATTATCCAGTGCCTTTGGTAATGACAGGGGTGCACAGTCAGTGGGTTTCTCGCTAATGGACTATGCTGTTGGTTAAAGCAAGAAAAAAAACAAGCTTTGCACTCTCCTTTCAGCTGGGTGATATTTTTTTGGCCACTGAAATTTCAATTTTCTTTGTCTCTCTGGCACCAAGCATAACTGTGTCTGCAACAAATCTCCAAAAGGAACCCGAAGTCAATAAAATCACTCATTTGTGGTCTAACAAATGCATCAACATTGCTCAAGGGTTGTCATCCTCAAAAAGATGCCTCGACACTCTGCGTTTTTGTCTTTATATTTGTCACTCTGTGTGGTAAAAGGAGCTTAGATTTGTCCGTGAACTCAGTTTGCTTAATTCAATAAAACGTGTAAATACCCTTTTGAAGTCCTTGATGGGGAAATATTTCCAGAATTCTCAAAATGTTCCATTTGAACTCAGAAACTAGACGAAACCATTTAAAATCTGCTCAGAAAACATGAGTGCTTCTCCATGTTGGTGTATTATTTTGTATCCAGTAGGGTCAGAAACATCTGGTACAACACCACAACATAATAACACATCACACTGCATTTTCTCACCTATACTGGACTCTTCAAACGAAATGGTGGTGGAGGCTTTGCCCAATGCATTGACAGCTGTCACATTCACTTTATAGGGGAAGCTGGAGAAGACCTCAGGAAAACGCACACGACAGCGGTTCTTGTGGTCCGGATCTTTCTGCACCTCCAGAGAACGCTGGTTGTGTCTGGAGAGAAAGGGTAATTAAAAAGGTAGGAGGAGATAAAAGAGAGAAACAGGGAGTTTTTTTTTTTTATAAGCTTGTGTGTTTTCTGCTTAAAGAAGCTTCCTACACACTAGTGTGGACACGTAGAAAGAGAAAAGGATTAAGCAGTTTAAGGCTAGAAATAAAAAGAGGCATAATTCAGTGCTCCACTTGTTGAATGCTGCTCTGCTATTGTCCTCTTCATTTACACCTCTCTCCGTCCCGCTGCTCATGATTATTCAAACAGAATAATATCGAGGTTACAACATTAATGAAGGCGGAGTCCACCTGCTGTGGTGTGAGCTGTGATCTGGGGATATCAAAGAGAAGCTGACAGGTTTCCAGCCACACAGTGTCTAAGATCTACCTACTGTTGCCTGAGGACAGGTAGAGACAGGTGTTTAACTGCAGAGTGAAACCAAAATGATATGACCCTTACTTTTAATCTCAAAATGATCATTTTCCACAAGTGCAGGTGTTTCAGTTTAGGGTTTACTCTCTAAATGTAGTGTTTTTATTTGTATAGATTTAAAATCAATTTTTCCATCAAACAACAAAGTTTGTCAGGGATGTCAGGAGGTTTTAAGGACCGCATTTAAGTGATTTATGAATAATGCAGGGCTATATGGTTATTTATTTAAACTCATATTCTGGTCATATTATATTGAATTTGCCGGCATTTTTTTGTTAAAAAAAAAAAGAAAAAAAAAAGCAATAAACCAAAACCGAATTATTTAGGGGGGCTTAAGAATATTTTAGGGGGGCTTCAGCCCTCTTAAAATAGGCCTAATGAAGCCACTGCTTTCAGTCAAGTCACGTAAAGTAAGTCATGCCAATATACGGAGACGACTGTAACTTTCAAAACAGATAAATGCACTTACTGTACATCCACTTCAAAGGTGGTGGGGATGTATGTCGGGTGCAGCTGGTGCCAGCTGCAGTAGAAGCCTTTAGGGTAGGTGTTGGATCGACAGGTGACTGTGGGCTCCCGAGGGGGAACTACAGAAGAAAAAAAAATAAAAAAAATAAGAGAGTTAACTATTATGTGTAGTACACATAATAACTATGTAGAGACATAAAGCTAAACAGAAACACATACCAGAGAGATATGAGATCATAATAATCAAATGCAGAGCAGCTGTGCCTAATTACACATTTCCTTATTGAATAATTAATTCTTGATCAAATATTTCATTATAAAACGTCACTGCCGCTCATTTTGTGTTTTATTAGATGCACATTTAATTTGTTTAGTTGTGATTGTTGTGATTTAGACTCAGAGTGGGACTAATTAAGATTGATTACATACATCAACACTGAAACAACTTTGTTTACAGTATCACTTATATTTTCAGTGCATCAGGCCTGCTCAGTAAGCCATTCTGCTTGACTACAGATCTTGTCTCTCATGTTTGTGTTTAGTGATTGCAGCTGTGTTATCTACTCTAACATTTGAAATGTATGCGACAGTGAACTGAACACTGTGACAATTTAATAGAAATTCATTGATTTGGGAAATGATTAAAGCTAAATGTGATGGAGAAATTGGACAGAGAGAGAGAGAGAGAGCTGGGAGAGAAGAAAGGAGGGGAGATACTGTGTGGAGAAAGGAAGGATATTGGAGTGTTGGAGCAAAAGAAGAACACAAGAGGTCGGCTAGAAAAGTGATGTTGCGCCAACTCTGGCCTCCTCTAAGATTAGGATCCTTTCTTCACGGCTAGTCGACCGCTCACTCGTCTACCACTCCCTCTTTCTCTTCACAGCTTCTTACCCTTTCATGCTTGTTATCTCCACTGCTTGTAGCATACAGTGAGTGTACAGTGCACCACACAAACACATTTATAAGTGATATTTTCTACTCATAAGTTATTTTCCACCTCTGATGTGTTGCCTGTTCCCTCACCCTGTTTTCTTTATCTTTATCTTCTTTATCTTGATCGAAATTGCAATTTTTTTATTTCAGTTTCAGGGTTAGAAGTGCTGCGGTGTTGACAACAAATGGGACATGATAGGTTGACTGATAACAGCTATATTTACACAATATCTTCATTTGTAGTCAGTAGTGTGCACCAGAGCTGAATGGGTCATCCTGTCTGTTCGAGTCTGGAAGTGGGAAAAAACTGCATGAGCCACCCAGTCGAGCAGGATCTCCTCTGTGGGAAAAACGATAGCTCCCAATGTTTTTGCAGAACAGAGCTTTTAGGGTGTGGCCCAAAATGTAATAAATATACAGAACAATGTTAAAAGGAAGGGACTATTTTAAAATAACTTTTTCAACTGCAGTTTTGATTTAAACTCAAGGGAGTTATGGATGAAAATTTAGTGTTTTATTTATAATTATATGTAATGAGTAAATGAAAATTGTATGTTAATTGTATGTAAATTGATGCTGCAAATACTACATTTCCACTGTAAATACTATATTTATGCCCCATATACATTTCTGCTGTAATGTATCACATTTCTCCTGTAAATAACATATCTCATCTGTGAATATGTGTTTTATATTTTTATATTTTCACTGTGTGCCCTTAAGCCGAGTAACGCAACATAGTTTCGTTACGTGTGCATGATGACTACAAAGACTCTTGAATCTCGAATCTTGAGATGTTGGATGTTGTCAACCACCTTGAAAATTAGGGACAAAATGAAGTAAAAGTACATAAAATGTTAATGTTTATTTTTAGTTATTGGCCTCAAATTGGAAGACAACTGATAATATAAAGAATAAGAGTTACATACCAAACACTTTATGGCACTTTATTGAGGTGATTCACTTTCACAGTCAATTTCAGAGACATTAATGTGATGTTTACTCCTTATTTTTATCTGTCAGATTAATCTGTGATGCTTTAATTTCTCTCTTGGATAATTAATCTTTTTCTTGATGAAAAACATAAACGTCCCACGTTTTGTATTTAAGATGGCTCAGTAAAACAACAGTAAAAACAAAACATTTATATAGCAGCATCCTGTGTAATTAGTTTCTAACTGTGATATGAAAATATCTTTGGATCATTCCTCAAGGTATATTTGGTCAAACACACACACACGCCCACACACACAGCCACAAGCAAGAGGAATAGGCTTGATTGGCTGCTTTGGGGTCATTTCAGAGTCACACACATCAGTTGTGTTTAAGCGGTCACCACGGCAACTAATTAGCCTGTCAATAACGTCAGTGATGAGGTGCCAGGGACGACATCCAATCACACTCAATTAATCACAGAGACTAATTGGGGCCATCTCAATCAATTGGCTCCTCATCTGAGAGCTTCAGTCAAAGTCATACACACACACACACACACACACACACACACACAAACAATCACAGCTGCAGGAATTTCTATTGGCTTTGTAGAATTAGCCATAATCAATCAAACCAGCTTATTTAAAACTTGGACGACAGATTCAGTGATAACATCACAGTTTTAGAGAGACATTTTGCAGCCGATAAAAGGTCATAAAACAAAAAAGAAAGGACAAACGAGGAAGAATGGTGCAGGAGTGTTGTGAGTGCTTTATTTGCACTCTGGAAGTGTTTGATCTTTTAATTTATTTCATTTTGTAAGATGTGAGCGGTGTCAATCAAAGCACGGCTGCGACACATAGAAGAGCAGTTCAAGCCGTGGGGCTCCTCTGAGAGGACTGAGGTGTGTGATTGATCTGAACACTCAACATCAAATGACCCCCATAAACATAAGTTTGTATGTACAATAAGGTAGATGTTGACACCTAAATGCCAGCTGTTCCTCAGGGTTTCAAAACCAAGCATACGGGTTAGAGAGAAGCAAGGGCAAATCAAAAACTGGACTGATGTGTTACTTGTTCAATAAAAGCTACTTTGAAGTAATTTATGTTCACCAGCCCTGGATTGCTTACATCACATAAGTGAGCATATGCTCAGTTTAACCTTATGCAGAGGCCTTTAAACCTGCATTATTGCTCACTTTAAGCCTCACAGATGTGAGCCTACTGTTACCGTCTATGCCTTCTATGTTAGAAAAACAGAAACACTCAAACAAAAAAGTATTTAGGCCTAGTCTTAACACTTCCAACAATGGTTTACATCCAATAAAGTGCTTGGTTCATGACAATGTATGAAATGCCGTAGAAAAGAAAGGAGGGAAGTAAGGACAGGTTAGTCAAAAAGGAGACAAGGAACTGGAAAAATCAGCGAGGTAAAACATGAAAAATGGAGGAGATGAGACAAGCTTATCAGACTTTACTAATATGTCCTTGAAATAACTTTCTAATACACATGCACATGCCCAAAAAGCTGCCACTCAGTCGCTTCAGGAACAATAAAACATCAAAAGCCTTCTTTGCATCTAATGAAAAAAAGAGGTCGAACCAGGAAGGTGAGGACAGAACAAGAGTAATGCACCTGTAGACAAAACAGAGAACAAAGACGCTATGAATATGAAAGCACATAAAACAATAATTCTAATTAAAATGACATTGTGCGTGTTCCTCATTGGTGAACTAACCCACCTGAAACAGGACACCGCTCATGAATAAATGTTTTTTGAATTAGTACACTTTCATCATCCGGTTTGAATTGCTAAACACTGAATGTGATTTTGTTCTTTGTTGGCCTCATGAAACCCACAACTGAGAGTGTGCTCTTGTGCGCATGCCCATGTGGTTAGTAAGGTTACCTTTAAATGGTAATAGGTTACTGTAGAGTGTGGCTCATGAATCATAATGAGACCCAAAATTAAAAAAGGGAAAACACTTCACTAGATCGAAATGGCAAACCAAAGCAGAGAAATCCATAGATGGATTTCTGGGCAACGTCACACAAAAGCTGCACAGGCAGCAGGGGGGCAAAAGATATATGGACAGCAGCATTTTCCACGTTATAATCATAGACTGTATAGGTTATAATGAAAAGTTGTTGAGTAGTAAGTTGCACAAACAAAACTGAAAATGGTTGGCTTATGTTCAACATCCCAAGAGGACGTCATCCCTTTGCCAAAAATAGGAGACAACTGTAGCTTCAGGCAATAAAATAGAGGGTCACAGTGTGATCTGTTGTAATGTTAGCCATCTTTACTAAACTAGCAAGTATGCCTCTTGTACTGTGTACAGTACAAGAGGTATAAAGGGTTTACCATTTAGGTATCTTATTTGTTTTAAACTTTTTTGTACACACATTTGATAATCCTGTTGATGACCGCTCACTAGCAGAGGCTCATAATTAGGTCAAGCTGCTATAATGATGCAAATGAAAAGCAGACAAAAAACCCAAAGATGTAATTCTATTAAACTCTGACACCAGTGGATGATATTGACATCATTATATTCAGACATGACAAAGCATTCTGGGTGTGTAAACAATAGTAACGGTAAAACAAGGTGCTGATGCAACCTCACCTGAAACGTAACTTCGACTACCCTACTTGCGGCTACATAATATAATGTTATATTAAACAATTAAGATCTAAACACCACATGGTATGTTATTCTAAGGGGTGTCAGCAAGAGTACATAAACCACGTGAAAGGCTACAACAGCCAGCCGACGAGAAAACCAGTTCTAATCATACACTGTACAGAGCTCTAATAGGACTTGTAATGTTAGCCTCTTAAGCCCAATTTACACTGCCCGCATAACGGCAGCGTAACTGCAGCCGAGCAACTGTGAAAGCTTTCATTAAAGTCAGTGAGTCAACGGACGCGCAAAACGCAACAATCTCCACTAAGTAGATCAAGCAGACAGGAAGTCAAGCACCAGAATAAAAGAGTTTCTGGTGGATTTTAAAAACAAAATGTCACGACTGAACTCCGGCTAATTCATTTTAGCAGCACAACCAGAGGAAGGCTAAATAATGGACGAGGAAAGATTTATCATCGAAGTGGAGAAACACAGCACTATTCATGATGTCCAGCATGCCTTTTTATAAAGACAGTATATATAGCAGTATAAATAGTATAAATAGCAGTATAAATAGTATAAATATAAAATAGCAGGACAATGGCAGATGAAAAGGTTGATATTAGCAAAATTAAATTAAATTAACGATCTAATTAATTTGCACTGCAATGCCAACAGCTCGATGTCTGCTTGAATCCTTTCTTTTTCTGTTAATCACATTTGATTCCCTGCTGCACAGGCGCACCACACGACCATCAAGTTTTACATGACTATATATAATGTGGCAATATTTACTGGAGCTGCAGAACAAATATCGATTTAAATCCATCGGATTCTATCAATACAAAATCATGATGTAGTCAAGTCAGTGCACTGCAGTCCTTTACTCCCACTAAAAACCACACTTTCTCTTAATCTGTGCCACTATTCTGAACCTGTCACACAAATATTTCAGCCTCGCAATAGAGGATCTTTGTCACAGGAGGGTACGCACAAACCCACACACACACACAAACAAACATGATGAGGGACAATGACATCCAGTGGCCCTGGTTGCTAGGCTGCAGACGCTGTTGTAATTGCTATTTGGTTTTGTTAGTAGCCTCCCTGTTGCTGTTGTGTGTCCTCATGCATCCCTGTGTGTGTGCTTCCTTCTCTGCTTGTGTGTATTTGTAGTGGATTCTCTCTATGACAACAAGGATGAATGCCTTCTCTTTCAATTTCTTCATTCATTCAATTTTTTTATAATAATACTAAATCTTTGGCTTATGATGTTCAGTCTAATATCAATAAAAACACAAAATTACAAGACTTCCTGGGCCTGATTCATTCATCCCCATGTTTTTATTCAGTTTTTACTTTTATCAAATTAATTTGACAAACCACTATCTCTGCCGAACACATTAAGTAAGTGTTAGAATAACGAACCGAGGGAGTGAGAGCAGCTAACATATCCATCCACCTATTTATTAGTATGTATATCTATCATGCATATGCAAAAAAAGAGAAACAAATCACATTTTTCATATTAGAAATACTTCTGGGAAGATCTGGATCCTCTTGGAGTCTGTGCCGTTCTGAATGGCATAACTCGTTTAGGCAGATGGCTTTGGTCTCGGCTCGACTCGGCCCCTGCCAATGCTGGGCTCGCTGCATTTTAGATTAGCTTAGTCATGTGTCATGGGAGAAAGAGGAATGTAAATAAAACTGTAGGACAAAGTCAAAGAGAGACAGAGACAGAGACGTTGTGGTGCCTTTTTGTCCAGACCAGCTGTTGTGGCTAACGCTAATGTAATTGTGGTGTAATATTTTTATCCGGTGCTCTGAAGCTATCCCGAAGCATGAACACACATGCGAGTGTGTGTGTGATTAGTGTGTGCATGTAATGCGAATATGCTATTTTATGTATATGTAATTAAATTGAAAGTGCATATATTTATGTGCACTGTGTGTGTGTGCACTTGTATGTCTCGTTAAAGTATGTCTGAGTGCCGAGTTACCATATCTGAAAAGTGCCTTTGATCCATTAGCATACACTTTAGCTTCCTTTGTAGCAGCTTTGCTTTCATTGTAAATCATTTTAGAGTATATTTATCAAAAGTTTTAGATCTCAAGATTTGATAATAAACTGTGTGCTGTGTTAATGGGTGTGCCCTTCATTGCGACACAATTTGATTACATGGAACCTCCAGTCCTGTTTACAGAATCACTGAGATGAATTTACTGACTCAAGACATAGGAATTGAAACAAAATGCTCACCAAGTGCTCTCTTCTCTACTTTTCTACATTTCACACACACACACACACACACACACACACACACACACACACACACACACACACACACAGACACTGCACAACACAATGATGCCCTGGCATTCCAGGAATGTCTCTGGGCCAATTGGAAACAGCCGTGTGTCAGAGATGAATGAATGAAAGGAGGATGAATACCTTATGAGAGCATCAGGAGTTGATAAGTGAGAGAGAGAGACAAAGGTGAATAGAGCCACAAAAAAAAAGGGGAAAAAAAAATTAAAAGTGAGGTTTAAACAGACATGTTTTCTGTTAAAACCCCTGGGAATGATAGCCAAATCTGAAAGATCCAAGCTGTAAAGAACAGAAATTCTCCTTTCAGAGCACTGCAGAGAGGATTGAAGGGAAGGAGCTGTTGAAAGGTTTGCATCGACCTCTGCAGCTCTGAAGGTCAGACACAGGAAGTTGACCATTATACCTGGACGCTTAGATCACCCCTCCAACCCCGGCCTGTTTCTCACTCTCTCTCTCATATGCACATGCTCACTTATCCAACTGACATCACAAATCTTTCTCAAAGCTCGGGAATAACAGCTCACGTTACACAGGAAATAAAAGACGACTCCCAAGCGGCTTCGCACCTCTAAACACAATCTCACCTCAAGCGCTTCTTGTTTTGACTTCTCAACCGCTTCCTTCCTCACGCCAAATATCTGATGTGAAAGGCGCTACAAGATGTCCATAAGCTCATGTACTGATTCAATACTTGTGTATAAATCTGAAAAAGTTTTCACCTCCAAGAAAAACTTCTCTATGAATGACGTAATATTAATTGTTTAATACTGCATCAAAATGTGGTCCAAACTGTTATTTTCAGAGACAGTTCTTATCTCTTTGCAGGAGAGCAAATTCTCTCACTGCTGTCCCACTTGTCTCTTTCCTTTCCCCCTCTCAAGCCCTCTTTTTCTATATCTATACTGTTCAATATTCATGGTGATGACTGTTTTATATTCTAATGCAGGATTACAGGGGCTCTATATGAAGACACATCTATATTCTTTTTCTGTGTTGCTATTTCTCTGTGATTTGCTCACCCTCCGTGTGCTTAACGTGCCCCAGACCTCTACACAATCTAGTAGCATTGAATCCAGAAGCTTATGAGAGGCCAGGCATTCCTTTCATGCTACTTCATTCTTACCATATTTCATCATTATTTGTCTCGACAGCACAGTTGAAGATTGCCAGGAAAGTTGAGAAACAGCACAGTGAGGGATTCGTTCATTTAAAAAGTAATCTTCTTAGTGGAATTGAATTTTTCAAGCTGTGGCCTCACATAACTGGACCTTTTCTCCATACTTTGTTTCAATTTCTTCTTAGTCCACAGGAAAGATCTGACATCAGCCAAAATCACCACAACATTTCTGTTGACATGATACATAAATAATAGAAGTCCCTCAGAGCAGGTTGGCTTAACCACCTTTGTCAGGGGCCAAACGCTTTGACTAACAGAGAGTCTAGCGCCATGTCACACTGTGAGTAATACAGGGTGATGCTCAAAACTGAAGGCATCAATAGTCATTATCATACACTTTTCAAGTGGAAAATGGAAAGCAGACCAATTATTTCCCTCTGCTGTTCCCTCACCACGGATCTCACAGATTTGACACCTTTTCAGTCAGGTGAAGGTCAAATCCTCCTCCTTTATGGCACAGCGCAACATATAAAGAACAAAACACTTTGGATTTTATCTGTAAAAATGAAAACATACATGGACAGTACCTCTGCCCCCTAGTTACACACTATGGAGCTTTCCTGCCTCATCCATCCATTATCTACCGCTTATCCTCACATGGGGTCGCAGGGGGGCTGGAGCCTATCCCAGCTGTCTTAGGGTGAAAGGCAGGGGACACCCTGGACAAGTTTCCAGTTCATCACAGGGCACACATAATACAGACGTTTATACAAGACAGACAACCATTCGCACCCACGGGCAATTTTAATTAGCCAATTAAACTAATACCCATGCAGGAGGAAAGGCCCCGGGCTGGGAATCGAACCCAGTACCTACCAGGTACCACTGTGCCACCCACCTTCCTGCCTCAGAACCACCTAACTAACAGCTTCAGCCACATTTTCCTGCTAGGGTAAAAATACTAATGACAGAACTCCAGTTGGTCCTGCAGAGCAGTAGGTAGTGTTTTACCATGGAAAATTGAAATATGAGTGCGTTAAAGCTGTTAAGTTGAGATGTCTCCAGTCTCACTGAGAGGTAAAGCTCTGTGTCACCTCGGCAATAATAACCTGAGGCTCTGCCACTGCCACGACAATTGCTTCTCTGCTGCAGTGTCCATGATGGTGAAGTGAGTGACAGGCTGGGATTGACCAATCAGACATGTCAGTCTGCCATATGCACAACCAGCTAACTGCCATCACTCACAGAGAAAGAGATGAGACGGGCAGGTACCACCCGAATCCCCAGTGTCTGAATTGAAACAGCTGAGTCCTTTAAATAAAGCTGTCAGATTCAAAGCTAGACAGACAGACAGACAAGAGGACAGTGGAATCAAAAGTGTCTGGCCTGTAAAGCTTGAGGCCATTATTGTGAATTCAGCCAGCTGCTTTGAGCAGGAGCACCCTGCGCTGTCTTTCCACATACACCATGTTCTCTTTATATACACACAATGTACACAGCATTTTATGCAGTCCTGTACACCTGATGTCCGTATAACAATTATTCTTGGTTATTTTTGGGATGATATTAAGAGATATCATCATCACACAGCAGCTGTGAACTCAGATCTGAACAGAACTACCAGTCAGCCATGCTGGAAGATCTCTCTGCAACATCAAGCATGCAAGAGAGCTGAAGTGACTGCAATCTGTAACTCTAACCTCCATAAGAAATGGAGGTTAAAGTTGCTTTTTACATAATGTACAGTATGTGTCATTTAGGCAGCAGTCAGTGTGGCATGTTGGTTCATTTGGACAAACTCAGAGTGGATCTACAAGAGAAGCCAAAGCTTTTGCCTGACCAGAGCATTTCCTGAGATATTGCGACGCACTAATTCAATTATCTATCCATCCATCCATCCATCCTCTACTGCTGAACCTCACATACGGACGCGGAGCTAATTCGATTATATATGTTATAATTTACAGACTTTTTTTAACACACCATCATGGTGCAACAAGTCCTCCTAATTAAAGCAGACACATCATGTTCATTTTCTGGTTTCTACTAAAATACTGTATGTTCACAAGGTTTAACAGTCAAAAACACACTCATTTCCTCATCTTGTCTGTGCAGATATACCTGCATGTACTCTTTTTCCAAAATACTCTTTTAGTCTGTGTTTTGTCAACTATTTTGAAAATTAATTAATCAGTTTGAGTATTTTTTTTAAGGAAAAATATATTTAAAAATATATTGTCATTTAAGCTTCTTAAATGCAACTATTTCCTGTTTTCTTTACTACTCTATGACAGTAAACTGAAAATGTTTGAGGGCATCGTCTCAGGCTATGGGAAACAAGGATCATGTTAATCAAAAATGAAATTAACTGTAAGTTGCAGCATGAATCAACAACAAAAACAAACATTTTCATCATGTACGAGTTTGATGCAGATGCTGAAACTTGATGTGAACTTTTTCCTTCAGGGTTGTTAAATTCCCTTCAGCTCAAAGTGGAATGACCTGGTCACTGTGCATCACAGAGCTGATTTATTGCTTGTCATCGAAAAGCAAGCTTCATAGCAAGGAAATGACAGCGTGAAGAATAAAAGGATGCATCCCACCTAATGTGTTGCAACATGTCCTTCTGTGGAGATTCCAGGGCAGATAGTGCAATCATAAAATTCAATTCCCTCGTCCTTGAGAGAAAATGTCCCTAACTTTTCAGTCCTGAGGGCAGGAGCGAGCAGGGAGCAGAGCTAAATTGAAGCAATAAAGCAAGTAGGCGTCAGTCTACATGGTTAAATGAAGGAACAAACAGTAATCTCATTCCCTCAGCAGCATTTTGGCGCAGACAGAACCGAAACAGGACGCTCTTATCACACCTATCCTCATTCCTCTGAGTCCTGTTTGGATTCAGAAACGCAAACAAACAAGCTGATGCCACACAGCTTTCCTTTCACCCTGCTTTTATTCCTTTCTGAAGCTGATTTTGGGATATTAAAAATTGGGGAGAGATCTGAGCAAGAAAACGCATTAAACATCAATAGAAAATATGAGCTTTTTTCTTTCTCCCCTGAAGGTTTTATATTATTGATGAAGTCAACTTTATTAAATTCCTAAGACAGTTGTTCATTCTTTGCTTGTCAGCCATTAAAAAAATACTTTACACAAAGCCCCATGTGACAGGTTTGCAGTTCAACCAATGAGTGGTATTCCATTCTTCTGTATTTTTCATAGCTCACATGTGTTTTTCCACTTCTTTTCTATTATATAATTATCATGTGACCACTCAGCTACATATTGAGTAACCACTGTGTAACTATCTGCTTCTAAAATGGATTCATTAATTTCTTGATAATGTGTGGCATCATATTCTCAGTTTTACTCTGTATTTATGAAGGTTATCATGAGTATAATGGTGCTCATTGGATTAAAAAAACACTGTTATATAATTAGTTTTCAAAGGACCAAATCCTGGGTAAATCAATATTTCAGAGTCAGAGAGAAAGACTGGATACAGGGGATTGCCCCTTTCTGTCCCTTTCTTGCTTACTATGCCCCCATCATCCTTTTCTATTTTTCCCCTCTATCTCTTTCACTTCCTCCCCATCCCTCTTTTCTGTGGTGAGTTCAAATCATGGGTATCAACCATCCTCAACCTCAACCCTCACGACCTATCATTAGTTGATTACAAACAGCTTTATTGGCACGCGGCGCCTCAGCAATATTACAGGGCTTTGGGATGGCAACCTGTTATTATATTTTATCAGCCAAGCTGTTTTTAGTGATGCTGGATTTGCACATTCATGTGCGATTATAGTGTGTGTCATCTTGAACATTTTCCAGTTACAGAAAGTATGTTCTATTTATTTATTTGTTTTTTTTTTTAATATAAAGTGAATTCTTCTCTATGTAGGAACAAAAACACGAAGTAAGAGGCAGGCAGACGGTGAGGGAGACATGGGGGGAGTGAGGGGTGGAGGGGTCAGAGATTAAAAGCAAGGAACAAAGATAAAAAAAGAAAGTGAGTGGGCAAGAGGGAGAAAAAGAGGATAAATGACACTCATTGTTCCTTCCTCTTGCTGTCAGTTCTCAGTAATGCTAATCATTAGGCTAATCTGACAGGATGGTACACACACACACCATGTCCCCCCCCCGTTGCATTCCAGTGCCCATGTCAATGAGAGGGAACTGCCACATTACATGGGTGTTTGTTCTCTTTGTACGCTCTCCTGCAACGCTATTAGGACCGTGGAATGTGTGTGTGTGTGCGTGTGTGTGTGTGTGTGTGTGTGAGCATTTGGACACACTTTTTTTTAAAATACAAGACTAGCATTGATATCAGCTAAAAGCAAATTCATGCTGAAGTCATATGACAATGTTGAAACACATTTTCTGTTGTGCAATATTCAAATAATACTAAATGCTGCCAGGTTTTACTGACACCATTTACATCTGTTGCCATGCGGAGACAGCAGCTGCATTCGCTCCAGCATGGGAAGATGATAAAAACAGGCTGAAATGAAAAATGTTCTGGCTTTGTTTTAATGAAATATTCTTAGATTTAAAACATATTTTCTCATTTTGCTATTTATTGACATGCTTCTTTATACTGATTCTGACAATGTGCCATATGAGTTATTCATCTTTATAGTTGTGGTTTGTAAAGACAATAAAATAGGACTTTTAATTTAAAATATATTGGGCTATGATCTATGCTCCTTTTTCCTGGAAAACCAGAAGGTTTTACTCTGGCCTTGAAGGGGCGCTCTTGCTTTAATCTTCACCATCAAAAGCAAAGAAATTAAGAAGGAACATTTTCTGTGCTGATATAAAAGCAGGGGTCAGGTCACTTGTTCTTCAAGGTTTATTACACATACACCAGTTTAGGTTCATACAATCCAGCAGTCTTTAATCTTAACATCCTCTTTTCTACAGAGTGAACAGGAAAAAAAGTTATTAAAAGTCTCCCCTCGTACCGAGTGATTCTCACTTTCAGTGAAAGTTGAGGAGGCCACACAATCTTGGGCTTAAGTGGGATGCAGTGCCGTTAAATAAGTGTGTGTGTGTGTGTGTGTGTGTGTCCTGAGGGAAAAGAGGGATCTTGGTTTAGAATAGGTAACAGTGGAATGTAATTGAGCTGAAAATTGAAAAGCGGAGCCGTAGCAAAGCCACGCCGGTGAGCGCGTATGTATGTGTGTGCACATACGAGTGTGTGTTGTAGGTAGGCTGTGGAATGCGTGTCCATGTGTGTTACTGTGCGCAGGATTGAGTATGAGTGTGTTTGTGTGTATGTTTGTGTGTGTATACCTGGGTCTGTTTGTGTTTTAAAACCAGAGTGGGATGCCAGTGTAATCCTTGCACAGCCGGACCCCCAAGGATAACAGAATTTACTGCTGTGTGGGTGAGCCACACACACACACACACACACACACACACACACACACACACACCACACACAGCCCCATGCCAACTACCTGAGAGTGTAAAGAGGAGTGAGGATGAGAGCATGCTGAGTCTCGCTCCCCTTCTCCCAAGAAACACTCGCTTGGAAAATTGGAAAGAGCTTTGCGGTCTCCTCTGGGCATCATTCATGATGCTTAATTTTACACAGTATATACATAATACACTGTGCATAGAAATAACTGATATTTGCTGTAACTTCATGGTATAAAGTCAGTTTTCACCATAAGGCTATATTGTTTCACTTTTGAATAAGTAGGTAGTAAGTTCAATGATTAACTCTGTAAACAAGGAAAACGGTGAAGTGTCCTGCAGAGAGTGTGAGTTACATAACAAAGTAACTGAACCTGTAAATTAATGTAGCCTAAAAGCTTCTTACGATGAAAATATGATCTGTTATACTTCTCTTCAGATAACCTGATCCTAAAATATGCAGTTGCTTGCTAATTTCAGTACTCTTCCCTGGAAGTACAGAGGAGGTGGAATTATTGTCTTTGATCCTGAGTATCTGAAGTCAGAAATTTTCCAATCCTACACATAATCACAGCATACACTTCTCAATCCCTGCTAAAATTTTGAAATATGGAACTGTAGATATAAATAAGTGGCATGGATATGCAGCTACACGATTCTCACCTCAACTAGAGAACCGAGAGATGAAATGAGATAATTTTCCAGTTTGATAACCAGAGAAGCAAACACCAATAACCTTTAACTTTGAAATACTCTTGGAATCTTGGAACTGAATGTACATTTTACTCACTGAAAATTCACTCAACAGCAAAAGACATCCAATAATGACTTAAGACTCACTACAAGTGTGTAGTGGAGAGCACACATCCAAGAGGGAGCTTTGAAATAGGCGGAAACAGTGCAGCAAATACATAAAATATAAAATATGGTGAGGCAACAAAGCTTTGTTAGGTTGGCTTTCACCTGCTAGGTGCTTTACCTCCACTATCATTACATTATTATCATACTATTCATATTCCTGGGCGGCACGGTGGTGCAGTGGTTAGCTCTGTCATCTCACAGCAAGAAGGTACCAGGTTTGATTCCCAGCCCGGGGCCTTTCTGTGTGGAGTTTGCATGTTTTCTCTCCGGGTACTCCGGCTTCCTCCCACCATCCAAAAACATGCATGGGGATTAGGTTAATTGGCTAATTTAAATTGACCGTAGGTGTGAATGTGAGTGTGAGTGGTTGTCTGTCTCTATGTGTCCTGTGATGAACTGGAGACTTGTCCAGGGTGTACCCTGCCTTTCACCCTAAGACAGCTGGGATAGGCTCCAGCCCCCCAGTGACCCTATGAGGATAAGCGGTAGAAATTGGATGGATGTTAATATTGTCAACACGAAACAGAATCACAGAGTTTATTTGACAATGATTGTGTGATCGTATGTGTGTAAATTCATGCCTGTGTGTGTGTGTGTGTGTGTGTGTGGGTGTGTGTGTGTGTGGGTGTGTGTGTGTGGTCTACAGAGAGGGAAATTTGACTGGCTGATAGGCCAGACATACAGGCACTGACAGCTTCATCCATCAGTGTGTCTGTCTGATGGACAGGCATCTGTAGAGGGGTCACAGTCCACACACACACACAGTATGTGTGTGTGTGTGTGTGTGGTTATACATAAATAGTCCTCTATTAGAACACATACAGTGGCTCTGCCTCTGTCAAAATATCAATATGATTCCCTGCTTTCCGCTGATATCACATTTTCTTTCTCTGCCTTTCAGCAGGGTGGCATCTGCTGCTTTTTCTTTTTTCTCCTCTATTTCCTTTCCTCTCACCTTTTATCTTCCTTTTTTTCCCTGTCATTACACGTCTTCGCTCTTCCATTCATCATTTTTTTATCTTCCTCATTGGCTATTTTCTTTTTCTTATTTTCTTGAACCCTTTCTTCATTTTTTTCTAACCTTGGCATCAGTTGAGGCAAAGATTGAAGGAAAACATTGTGAACATGCAGAAACATTTATATGTCACTCACTGACCCCGCCGGTGTGCAGATGTAATCATTCAACAATGTGACAACCTTGGGAACTTTGTTGTATTTCATATCATTTCATGCACAGGAGCACGTAAATGACATCGGTATGAAAGAACATGCATACCAGCGAAGAGCGTAGGAAGAAAGACCGTTATCACTCATTTCCTCAAAGGATCAAAATAGTTCCCAAAAAGCCAACAGGGAAGTGTTCCCTGGCAACAGAGAGGAAAATAGAAGGAAACTGACCCCTAATTTTTGGACAAACTGACCTCTACATTTTTGAAGATCTTTGAATGCATTTTTTTGTATTCACAGACAACTTTGTTATGGGAACCTGATGCATTCATCATCAGTTATGTCATTGTCAGTGTGAGATAAAAGAAACCTATCTGCTCCCAAATACTACTGAGAGTATCAACTGAAAACTGCATTTGTATTTCTGCTGAATCACAACACCTGTTTGGTTCAATTGTTTTGACGACTATTTAGGAAATTAAGGTTCCAAAACCATTTGTGTGAGAATGATTTCTCTTCCCAGAAAGCACATGAATCTAAAATGTGTTTTTTTTGTAGAAATTTTGTTTCTTAATTGACTCTACGAGCATTGCGCCACACTGTCTGCTGCAGCTGTGGAAAGCATTTTGTAAGCTGTACGTATCAACAGCTCAAATAATAAGTTCCAGTTGTTTGCCCTAATGTCCTAATGCAGCATCTTTGCCTAATATCACTTGTGTTTTTTAATATTTTGTATCTCGATATTTCTTTCTTTTTGACTTCTTCCTCACCCATTCCCTGGTTCTCTCCCCCTCTCACCATCTCCCTCTCAGTCAGTCTCACATTCCAGGCAAGCTTGGCTTCTTTGTCCTGAATGACATCACAGACACAAGGCTGTGACAGGCAAGACAGGAGGAATGTGGGACGAGAGAGGGATAGAAACCATAAAAGAGAGAGCGAGACAGAGAGGGGGAGAGGGAGAGAAAGAGAGACTAGGAGGGAATGAGAAAATGTGAAAGAAAACGGGAAAAGCAGAGAGATCTGGAGAAAGAATTCCATTGATTCAGCAGGGCATGAATGGACTTCACAGAGGAGTCCCCTACCAACACACACACACCTCCCACCACTACAAGCCTCCTCCCCGTCTATTCCCTCCCTGCCTCCCTCGCGGCCTCTCTCTCATCCCTCCGTCTGTCCCCTCCTTCTCTGTTTCTACTCCTTTCATTAATCTCCTTTAGAGGATTCAGACAACAGCACCCCCTCCACAAACCCCAGAGGGAGAAAGTTTTCACACATGCAGCCGTTTGCACTCCATCACACAGTTTAGGAGAGCGACGTTTCACCATATAGGCCTGATAGGTCTGATAAAAGCTGTGCTAAGCAAGTTAAAGACAAATACACCTGAGTTTTAGATCTTGATCATCTAGTTGGAGTGCAACCAAACACTCCATCCACTTTAAGTCACCAATCAAGACTTAAGAGCGTAACTCAGCTCGTCCTGAATTGATTAGGAGCTCCGTTACAAATTTGTCTTTTTTTTTCCTTTGATGGAAGAAATAAGGAATTTCAAAATATGCTTAAAAAATTTCTGACATTGTATCGACTGATTATAATCATCAAACTTGTTGGTCAATGAAGTTACCTGTCCAGAGATTATTTTTCTGTTTGCCCTGAAAGCACAAAGTTAAAAAGATTGTTTTGTACATCTCATGAAAAAATAAAAATATTTCAACATACCAAGCTTTGCTTTAGATATGACTATTCTGAGATGCTGACTCCCCAGAATAACCAATATTTTGGTGTGAATGATAAAACAGCCAGTCAAATGTAGAACAAGCTTCTTGTCAAGATCACAAACAATTACATTTAAATAATCTGCCATAGGTAGCCTGTATTCATGTCGTCTATGACCTTCCACCTCAGACGAATGGGTTGGTTTGACATCAGTCTCGAAGGAATTCAAGTTAAAAATGTATTAAAAATTGCTATTTTGATCTCCCAGTGTGCAGAGATCGCTGACTCTGTTTCACTCACAAACTCATGCTCAGTATTTATAGTTTCCTACAACGCTCTCGACATGATGCTGAACTACTGTGGCTTTTACAAGAGATGGTGTATGAAGACATTAGCATGAATCACAGCAAACTAGGTGGGTACTTGTCATCGAAAGGTCAAACCCACTTATCTATATAGTGCCGACGCCACAAACAACTTTGTTAGGAGGCACTTTGTGTTATTAAAAGAGAAGATAACATAAAAGGATACGATGTGCTCACACATAAAAGACAACACACATTCAAAGAAAAAGCAGCACACAGGTTACACTAAAAGCCAACAAAATGAAATGATTTAAGCAAATCTTAAAATTGCATTCATTTTTCAGAGTGCTTTATTTGATGCAGCCCTGCTCCCTTCTTGCTTCGCCATCATGAGGAATCACGAGGAAACAGCTGCGGTAATCACGGAGGATCGCTGCAGGATATGGTGGCCTTCCACAGCGGTTACATGGTGGAGAGGAGAAAAGTAGGATAGACGCAGGATGTGGGGACTTCTACAATGGCCGACGCTGTATGAAACTTTAACTTCTGACCACAAAATCACACAAGACAGATTGCTTTCCCTCGCATATCACAGCACAGCCACATCAAGGCAAAGTCTGTTGTTCTGACGAGCGGGAAAGGGAGGGAGAATCGCAAAGAGAGAGAAGGACAGTCAGAGGGATGGAAAGTGAAACTGGAGCCCGGAGGAGAGACTGAGAGTTAAACAAAGTGAACGAGAGAAAGAAACGTGTCGCGCGCTGACCGTCAGCCAAACTTTCATGGTGACAGATTAGTTTCTCAGCAGATCAATAAGTTATTATCAAGACAAGACTGCAAAAACTCACATTGCAAACACAAAGATACAAACACACACACTCAGGGCAGTCACACACACCAGCTCACAAGCAGACAAAGTTGGGGGTTTGAGATATTGAGTGGTTGGATGAACTTTTCCAAACCTCTGTGCTGATGCGGTGAAATCATTTCACCCCATTAAAAACAGCAGAGCAGACTTGGCCAAACTAATTATGGAGAGTTCTGTCAAATGCAAGCTAAGAGGAGAGTGGTAAATAAGATAGTGTGTGTGTGTGTGTGTGTGTGTGTGACCGCAGATGAGGTTAACACACACACACACACACACACACACACACACACACACACACACACACACACAAACCCATAGTGAGAAAAAACCATCTGCGGATGAAATTAAGAACCGATACCGTGCATGAAATCCAGAATCAGCTGGAATAATCTAAACCAGATCCCCTTAATTTTCCAATCAATAGCACTTCTAGCCCATTATAATCTCAATAAAGGCTCGGGTTGGATGACACAGTACAAAAGATCTGCAGACACAGCTGTCAGATGGCGTATTGACGACTGTTAATCCAATCAATAAAGACAGCAATAATTGCATAGGAAACAAGAATGACAATACCAATCCTTCAATCAGAACATCAGTTATTACATTATATGTGCTAAACCTGTCCACTGAATCAATATTGTTCGTAAAATGTCACGGGTAGCAGGGTAATGTGAGCATTCACAAGTAGCTTAAAGGGGACATTATATCATATATATTACATATATAAGGGAAAAAAAAGAGCACTTTCACACAGACTTTGAGTAATATCGGGGCTTCTGGGAGATGTAGTCTGTAAATAAAGAGATATACGCCACAAAGATCAAACTAGGAAGTGGAGACGATCGAGATTGGAGAGCAAAACGGACAGATTCTGGACAAAAAGTGGTAATTTTGGTGAAACTGGCCTCTACCTCTTCAGATGTTCAAAAACATCTTTTTTGTATGTATGTTGTAGTCCTACAATAAAAATCTATGTACAAAAAGAAAATTGTTTATGATAACTGCTAGACCCTGCAAATAGATAAAAAGCAACTACACAATCTCTCTCTCTTTCTCCCACACACACACACACACACACAGAAACACTGAGCTTGCGTAGTCATTAGTGTGTGACTGATGGTGCGTTATGTTTGAGCTGACTCTGGTCTGCATCAGGGCCTAGAATGCAATAAGAGCAACAAGAACTGATCACCTACAATCACTCACAGCCTCTTTCTCTGCTTCTCTGCCTGCCCTCGTTTTCATTTTTGCCTCCTGCAGATTCTCTGCTTTCCCCCCAAAATGTAATATCCATGTGCTTTTCCTGACTCACTTATTGCCTCTCTTTTTGTTAATTGCCGTGCTGCAGCCTCTCCATCCCTCTCACATCACATGTTCGCTGCTCTTTGTAAACCGTTCACTCACATCCTCTCTCGCAATCTGCTGTCCTCCCTTTCTCTCGCACATCGTTTCTCATCCCTCTCTTTCCGCCTCATTCGCTTGTCATCATGATTCTCTAATTCTCCTTTTCCATTTTGTCTTTCTCCTTACATCCTCTCAGTTTCCATACTGTCCCTCTCCTTCCCCACAGACACAGACAGTTGTTCTATTTCGGCTGTTTGATTAATTTGATAAACCCGAAAACACAACTAAACATGCACAAACGATGTCGGGAAGGGGTCAGCGATAGTAAAAAAAAGAATCCGAGGAGACGAGTGGACGGATGGACCTCCAGCTTGCCTGCTTGTTTTACTTTATGGTTTTAAATATTAAATATTTGGTTTACAATAACATTAAGTGGCCTGGGCCTGAGTTATGGTGCCGCAGTGGCTTCTCTGTTTGTTTTGTTGTTTATGGTTTTGAAATATTAATCTTTTGTTGTAGACTAATAAGGCTAAGTGGTCTGGGCGAATGAATTATGGTCTGCGCATCAGCTGCTTTTTGAAGCTTTGAGCACATTTACATGCTCACGAGCTCATGTCCCACTAGAGGTCATATTTGTGATGTGCCGTCTGTGTGTAGTCTCATTTATCAGCCCTTGCAAAGACAGGAAGAGATGCACAGTATAGACTACAGTGGATGAATGGTAGCAGATACACTGTGACATTTGTGTTCATATTCTTTTATCATTTGAGCGAGCGTTAAATAATATGCTTTAGTTACTTATTTACCCACTCTGAAGAGTTGTTTACGAGCCGTTTACGACTTTACATCCCTCCTCCTGTGATCATTTAGAGAATAGCTTCCATAATGAGCAGAAGACTACCGCTGATATTATCCCACCAGTTAAACCAAAAAAAAAAAAAAAAGAAAAAAACCCCCCGGAGAAGGAAAATGCTGAAGAAAAACCCAAGGGAAGCTGAGCGTAAATGGCCACAAACCGCTTGTCTGTTTTGACATTTTCAAATACTCAAAGCATCTTTAGTTCCAACAACAGAACAAACAAAGCAAGCATATTTCTCAAAAAATGGAAACAGATAATGAGGAAAAAAATCCCTCATCCCTACTGTTAACACATCCGAAAAGCCTCTTTAACACACGGTAATGTTTCCATGAGCACCAACATGGGAACCTTTCTGACCGCTCAAAACTAGTTTTTATCAAATTAGCTGTTGTTGTTACAGAAATTCTAGCAAGGGGAACATGTAGTATTTGATCCCACCCTATCCACTTTTCTTTCGTTTTACTCTCTCAGTGATGAAATAGTGGCAATTGTCAACCTATTCTTGGTTTGCTGTTCATGAGTAACGGCTTGAGATCCTTGCAACATGACTCAAAGAGCTGCAGTCTGAATAAAGCATGTCCCCCAGAGATCCTTTCGTTTCTCCATCATTGGCCCCGGGCCGGGATGGAGACTTTGCATCCATGGACTTCCCCTTATGCGAGCATCACACTCTGCTGACAGTTTCAAATGAAATCTTAAAGAGATGGTGCCAACCGAGCTGTCTCAAAATGACGCAACTCCAAATGCTGTTGATATATACAGTATTTTTCTTTTGGTTTAGCTTCTACAAGAGCAGAAAACAGGACAAGACATTCGCTGCACACTGTTGAAATGGGTATCAAGGATCACAATTTACAGACCACACATGAATACAAATCATTTTCTGCCAATGGTTTTGTCTGAAATTCCATACTATCATTCAACATACTTTTGAGTGAATAAATGTAGTATGCATCTTTTCCGATGCACTGCATAGTGCGGAAGTGACACACTTCCTGAGAGCCTCTTGCCGGTTGGATAGGACACACGTAACCATGGTAACCCATGCCAACCTCACCTCTACTGGCAATCTGCGATATTAATACATCTAATAATAATAATCTAATAATACATCCTTGATATGCATCCCGTAAGAAGCAACACAGTAATTAATTAATTAAGCCAATGTCCGTTGTGTTATTGTTGTCATCACTGTTGCATTGCATTGTGGGACATTTATGTTGGTATAGTGTCCAGTGCTTGCATACTGTAATATTTACCGGAAATATTATGCACCTCACGTACTATTGGGTTTCGGACAAACCAAAAAAAATCTCACTCACATACTGTTTTAGCATACTCAATAGGATGTTACTATGGAATTTCAGAAGCAGCCGATATGTTAAAAGGTAGTCATACATTCTTAGTTTTTGTGATTTCTTGTTTTGTGTTTGCATCCGTTGTGAAGCAACTAGTCAATATGATTTGTTTGCATATGTTTGTGTGTTGCAGACGTGCAGGCGGTGGACGTCCCTGGGGGAGATTATGACTGGGTAGAATAATGGCTGTGTGATAATTAATGGGATTAACAGATTTGATCAAAGATTACGCCATGGCTGTCTCAGTCACTGTTCTATGTTAGAGACAGAGAAACAGCAAAATTAAAGGATAATATTGAAAAAGTAAAACACCTCGATGGAAGGAAGATGGAACACTTTTTTGACTATATTGAATATTGCACTTAAAGGTGGCAGGGTTGTCTTGTCAATTCAATTGACATTTTCTTTGATCAGTGGGTTCTGGATTTTTTTTTTTTTAAAAAAATCAGTTTTGTGAGTTTTAGATTATTTTGTTATTTCTTTTTCTCAGAAAACGTCCGTTTGACTTCATCTGTTGGTAATATATAAGGTAATATATTGAAAAACACTGTTTTGTACGTTGTACTGAAACTCTGGGATTATATTTAGATTGGTATCAAATAATAAAAAATAGTTCTGTCTCACTGTTATTTTGATCTTCTTGTTGTTTTACCGCACATAATGATACACAATGTTAATGCAACACCTCCACTAACTCACACTATATGACTTCAAACATGTGCAGCAGCTTTCACATCTGGTGTGAACCCCAGGAGACCTCACCGCAGTTTGATTGAAGTGAAGCCCGGATCACTGTTGGGAGGTGGACATGAGACGGCTTTTCAGGGGTGCACCTGGATTAAAAAACACCTGTCACACTTCACCAAATGTACCAAACTCTCAGCGCAAACAGCAAAGGTCTGGAGAAAAAAAATCCCAGTGGAGAATAAGTGTGGAAATGCTGTTGAACCGCCACCTAATCTGCATCTTTTCCATTGCCGGTACGCTTGTTTATGACTGCAAATATTACATTCTGGCAATAACATCCTACAGGATGTGTCCTTGTGTGTATTTTAATCATGCAAACCCTTTATTACATTTTTTTTTTATTTCATGTGTGTTACTGAAGTACTGCATGCTGCTGCTCTTTGGGAAACAACAATATAACAGAGTCCCACAGTCTGGACCGAATTTGGAATATATTGAGGTTTATGGTTTCAGTGCCCCTGTGGATAAACACTACCTGCTGCCATTAACTACAACACATCCTGACTTGAGCACACATATGGCATGTTCAATCATTTACCCACACAGTGGCAGACTGGACAAGGCCATGGGCAGACCCGGCCAAGGCCACAGGTCTTGCAGATTGCTTGTCATAACAACACAACCTCCTGTCTGGCTTCACACAGGATATATGTGGTCAGGAATTGTTTTCATTCTAAACAAGTGACAGGCTGTGGTTGAGAAAAACATTTATTCATTTTCCTCTTATCCAAAAGTTCCTTATAAGATTCTCTGAAATGCAAAGAATCCAGCCTTTGGTAGTCCTGTAAAAAATGTCATTTGTAGCTTCCGATAGGTTTCTTGCATAAACAGAATACTCCATTCACACACTAGTCAGTTAGTCCACCTTAAGTGTCTTTATTTTGGTATGGAATTAAAATTTTAAATGTAAAATATGATAAAACAGCAGCATCGTCAGTCACAACTAGATGAAATGTTTTGTCCGCCTCATTACAAAGGCTCCTTTCCAAAAAGTCTTACATAGAAGCACAAAGACAGGAGTGCATTAAGAGTTTCACTTTGAAATTCATTCATTGTGACATTAGTCATAATGCACTTGTTTCTCATTACGGACACATTAGTGTTCCTCTGGCAGGTTGAAAGCTGGTCTGTGTCTGCTCTCCATTACACTGAAACTGTTGAAAAGAGAAAATAGCTCATTGTTCTCAAGTTCACTAAAATGCAGCAGAGAGAATATTCACCAAGGTTTGATGTCCATAATGTACTTTTCCAAAGCTTTAATATGAAAAAGAGGGATGAGAAACTTTGAGAGGAAGGCTACCGGGACACATCAATACGCAAAAGTATGGAACCAATTTTCAACATATTTTAATACTTACATTATTTAAAGCCACATTTATATCATCTAACGGGCTTTTTCTTCATCTCCAAGTCTTGCTGGCTCATTGGCACTTTGCTGAGTGCACTACGGTAACCTGTTGACTGATGACACCTGTCGATCAGTGGATCCTCATGGCTTGGAAACACTACAGTAAATCGAGCAACTCACCTGCCTGAAAAATAATCAAACAGCAGTGGCAAAGGATCTTAGTTCCTTCTCATCTTTGCTGTTGCACATGCACTTGCAAGAAAATGCTAATGTAAAAAGCTGGAGCCTATCCCAGACAACCACTCACACTCACATTCACACCTACAGTCAATTTAAATTAGCCAATTAACCTAATCCCCATGCATGTTTTTGGATGGTGGGAGGAAGCCGGAGTACCCGGAGAGAACCCACGCAGACACGGGGAGAACATGCAAACTCCACACAGAAAGGACCCGGGCTGAGAATCAAACCCGCTATTCTTGCTGTGAGGCGACAGTGCTCACCACTACACCACTATGCCGCCGCCAAGTGTGTTATATTAGATTATATCTTTTTATTTCAATACAGGGTAACTGTTTTTTCAAGTTTTACTGAACAAAATTCCATTCAAATTTCGTGTTTTTTTGTGTTTGTTGAAAGTTGAAAGAAAGAAAATTGAAAAGAAAAAAAAGAGTAGAAGTCAAGTCAAGTCATAGTTTGAATCCAACTATGTGTGTGTGTGTTTCAGAGTATCAAAGGAAAGACTATGGTGTTAGCTGGATGTGGATAGAATGTGACACGACTAACCGCTGCGTGCTGTAGTGCAGAAATACCACCGATGTCACCTGCGAAAAGACCTTTTCTCTCCTGTCTGCAGACTCATAAATGTGGACACATACGCATGCACACACACACACACACACACACACACACACACACACACACAGTGAAGTCAGGTCACATAGAAACATTCTGGAAGCTGTGGAGAGTCCTCGGTCAGAACTGTGCTGCTGTTGATTGTGCGGTTACTTTGAAGGGCAACTTCATGTGGCTGACGGAACCGTGTGTGTGTTTAAGTGTGCGAGGGGAGTGTGTATTTTTTTTTAACACCGGGGGGTTAGTCACCTGGGGTGTTCGGGAATTCTCTATCAAAATATGCCTGTGTAATTGTAGAACTGTGCACACGGAGCTGTACGTGTGCATGTGTTCATTTCATCTGCATAACCTGCGAGTGCTTTTCCATGAGGCTGTATGGGCTCTCTGTGTGTGTGCATGCATGCATTTCATATACAGTATGTGTGTGTGTGTGTGTGTGTGTGTGTGTGTGTGTGTGTGTGTGTGTCAGGTTGGCATGAGGCCAATGTGAACAGAGGCCTTGTTAGTGTTTTAAATGCCTTCTTGGATCTGACAGGACATGTGCAGACAAATAGGCATGCCAATGAGGTGTGTGTGTGTGTGTGTGTGTGTGAGAAAGAGAGAGAGTGTTTGCATTTACTGCAGAGAGATGAAGGAAGCCAGTCCATCATCTACAAATCCTATTGTCCTCTTAGTGTGTGTGTGTGTGTGTTTGAGGTATGCTGAGAGACACGAGGCAGACGTTATAGATTTTCAAGAAGACGATAATTTGATGTATCAGTTCAGAGAAAAGCCTCCTATATTTCCATACTCTTACTCAAAATAGGGCACTATAGCAAAATTTTAAAAAAGTAGCATTGAGAGCGCACTGCCCATCATCATTTCCCAACCCCAGTACAGAGCTACCAGCTCATCTTGGAGAGACTGTGAAGCTAATAGAGTTTACCTTTTATTAAATTTCAAATAGGTAAATGCATTTCAACTTGGAAGACTCATAAATTCTCTAATTTATTAACTGTTTAGATAGTTTCCGTTAAGGTTGCATTATACTCCAGTCTGAATAGGTTGGTTGGTTTTAAATGTGTTTTCGGTGTGTATTATTTACTGGTGATGCAGATGGAGCATCAAAGAAGTGATCTTTTTATTGAATGCAAAAAGATTATTAATGTTTGTGCCTGTTTGCTAATTCCATCTCTGGTTGTAAAATTACATATGCATTAGTGGAGACTGTCAAAACAAATCAGATGTCAGGGCAAAGAAAGAATAATTGAATTTTGGCATCAAAACCATTTGTGACTCCGCCTGCACAGAGTCAGATGAATCTTATGTAATCTTGGCACAGAAGCAGGTGTCCTCTAGAATTACCATATCTTCCCAACAAGTTTCAATTTAATATAAATTCTTCAACCATAGGGAATGTTTGCACGCAACAGCAGGGATGCAATTTCATAGGAAATAAGGTAATAAATTGAGTATGACACAGTCCGTAGTGAGGGAGGTTAAGAGGTGATTTTTTCCAATATCTGTCATTCAAAAAAACTGTTTGTAGAATATATGAAAGGTTTCTCCTTTTCCTTGATTGCATCCCTGTGGTCGTGTTATGGCTGCAGAAATGGTTTGCGACATTTAATTAAAGCGATGAGGTCCGTACACTCAAAGCACCCTGCAACTGCACAAAGCTCAGCATGGTTGCCGTTACCATAGTAAGGTATTCCACAAAGGGTACCAGCTGAAATAAACCAAATCATAGTCATAAAGTTAACCTGGATTATTTCATTATGAAACGTTCACAGAGGATCAACTCACAGCTTAAGTGTTGTTCGAAGACAATAACATTTAAATTAAAAAATAACTCAAAATCACAGTAATGCAACAACATAACATATTCTCTATGTATCACACATCCACACAGCAGTATACTGTATATTAATGCTGTTTGAAATACATTTTTTATTATATTACCATTTTAATCCCTCAGTACTGTGCTTGTGCATGTATGTCAGTATGGGTTTATACAAGTGGTTTCAAATGTTTCCATTTAAAGGTTCAATTCACGCACCGACATCACTTCACAGACGAGACTTCACAGGGAGATAGAGACGGAAAAAGAGGATGGAGAAAGTGAATAGAAAAAAAAAAAAATCAACTTTTAGACACTTGATTTGAGAGCAGAAAAAGATGAACAATGGAGATGACCTCAAAGAAAACCAGGAGGAGATAAGGGCAGAAAGGGAGTAAATATTCCTATGAGAGATACAGAGGGGGAGAGAATGCAGGCGACTGGAGAATTGCTAAAAAAAAAACAAAAAAAAAAAACAGAGGGCAGAGAAAACTCAGCGTGAAGAAAGTTGCAGGAAAGAGATGAAAAAAGAAAGGGAGCATGGGAAAGAAGCAATGAGGGGTGGAGAGAAAAGGAGGAGTGTTTGAGAGAGCTTTACGCAGCGCTTGGGTGATGAAATCGTGAATGACCCCCTGCCGTGGATTGCTCTTTGAGGGTGCGTCCCCACTCACACACAAAAACAGATTTGCAGACAAACAAACACAAAGACACAAAAGTGCACATTCACATTCAACCACCATCCTGAGCTCCCATACTGTTCTCATGTATTTCTTCCTCCCCTCATGCAGAGTTTCCTTCTCTCCCCTGTTTCCCCTTCACTTTCTTTCCACCTGTCCATCGCTCCTCACACTAAACATGAGATGACAGTCCATGGCCAGAGAGGGATAGATCAGCACAGGACGAAAGGAAGAAAGACCAGAGGGTAAGCACTCAATAAGAGGAGAGGGAATGGGATAAAGATTAAATAGATTTTAGTTTGAGGATTATACAGGGAAATGAGGTGGGGTGTTGCGAAGTTTTAGCCTCAATCCTGTCTCAAAAAAGCACATATGAAGAATTTAGGCTCTATATTACAGTACATATCCAAAAGTATGTGATCATATGTAGGCAGGCTTTCCACACAATTTTGCCACCTGGTTGCAGGTATTGGCTCCTGTTCATCCATGAGAGCTTTAGTGAGTTTGGCCACTGGTGTTGAACGATAAGACCTGGCTATTTTGTCGCTTCCGTGCACCCTTACTTGCAGCACCTGTTTCCTCCTGCTGCAGTCATGGAAAATATTTACAGCAATACTCATCTGCATGTTTTTTTTTTTTTTTTTTTTTTTAAATGGCTCAGTTGAGACATAAAACGTGATATGCACTTAATTAAAACATCACAAAATGACTTCATGTTTGAGCTACCACCTACAAGCTAAGCATGCTAATGCAGCTAATAAGATGGATGCTAATGGGCTAAGAAGCAAAGCACCATTTTGGAGTGAGCAAGAGACATGTGGATGGAACTAAATAAATGAAGTTAACCCCAGCTCTTGTTAACTCATTGAGTACCAAAGAAATATGTATATGTACATCTTTTAAAATATAATCTCGAGTGCCATAGACGTATATATACGTCTTTCCATTTTTCAGCAGCAGACACAAAAGAGTGCACTCACACAGCTTGTGAGTAATTTTGGGGCTTGTGGGAGATGTAGTCGGGACATAAAGAGACAGTATATGCCACAGAGATCAGCAGGAAGTGGAGACAATCATAGTAGATAGTAGAAGAAACAGAATCTGGAGAAAAAGTGGTGCTTTTGGTGAAAGTGGCCTCTACTCTACTTCTGATAAAACAAGAATAGAACAAGGTTAAAAACAGAAAATTTCTTTCATGATGACATAGAGAGTCTCTTCTTTCATTTGAGCTATTCAGTGTTTTCACAGACATAGCACAAAATATTCTGTGCATCATGAAAGATGACTCAAAATCGCCTAAATCGCTGGCACAAGGCACTTTTGTTCTTTTTAAAAAAAAGGACTGGAACTCTATGAGTTAAATGTGTGGCAGCTCACTGCAAACCAAGAAGACTCTGGTCTAAGAGACATACTCCAGTTGGCTTGTTACATACAATCATTGTTAATATGATCTTAAAACACAGTTGCAATTTCAAACATACAATAAAAAATGATTAATCACTATTAAAAAAAGAATTGTTTGATTGACGTAGTTGTAATTTATCTCAAAGGCTCTCTACAGACCAATCAGGTACACTTTAAATAATGTATCTAAACATGTATACATGTATCTAAAAATGCTTCATCACTGTACTTTGCACCCATTTTGTTATGAAATGTATTTTTCTTAGTACAAGCAGAACTAGCCAACTGTAGAAAAGGTGACATCAAGACAAATCCACAGCAGCTACGATGGAGTTTATCATTTTACACTGACTTTCAACAACAATACAAAGAGAAATCCATCATAACACAAAGAGATACCAATTTCTCCTTCAATAACGGAGCCACAGCTTGAACTCACTTTTTCCGTAGCAAAAAAAACCCAGCTTGTTTTATTGCTCACCATGCTTAGATATAAAATCCTCCGTTGAATGGAATACATTTGTGCATGTTCGGATGTTTGTGGATTGAGGCATTCTGGGAAACGAAGGAAAGCAGGTGAGAAATACATGAAGTAGAAGTACATGGAGAGAGTTGAGGAAGAGTGTGTCTGCCTTTTCTGATAAGTAATTCTCTGCTCAGCTACATTAAGTGGCCAGTTCATTACTTCATCGCCATGTGGATTTGGGTCCATGCAACAGATGGTATAATAACATTAAATCAGAGGTAAAATTAGAGCAGAGCGAGGAAGGAAAAGAAGAAACAGGAGAGTGAGGATGAGGAAAGAAAGATGTTCCTCTGATGCATCATGGGAGACCACATGCAAAGCTGATAAATCCAGCGGCATCTGACTTCATGGCCTGTAATATTTTCAAGCATGATTAGGATATGTGATTTCTTGACAGACGGCATCATCTGTGAGAGCATTCTGCAGCTGTGCACTGTTAAAGCAGGGCCCTATTGATGTTACAAATTGACAGTTTTGAGGTTTTTTTTTTTTTTTTTTTAAAAGAGACTTGACATGAATCAAAACATATCCGCTAATCTTGTCTGAGGCTGGAGTTGTGGGCTGACATGCTCATGTTGACAGCAACATGTTTATTATTGACTGAAGGATTATACGGCCACATTTCTGGCTCTTAAACATCCCCAACTGAAATAAAGTTTATACTTCTGTCACCCCGAAACATGAACGTTTTCATTTTGAAACCCAATATCTGTCAGTTTATTTGAAAACTTAATTTACGTAAAAGATAATTTTCTCTTGTTGGTTTTATTCAAGCAGTAAAACCAAACCAACTGGAAGCTGCAGATATATGAGATTACATGATAAAAACAATATAATACATGAACCATGTTTTATGTTCTATCTTTCATTTGTGCAGTTGTCTAATAAAAACAACAGCGTGTTAGTCTAATGTAAATCCTGCAAATAATATATTTATCGGTGTGATTGCAGGAGGAAATGATGAATAAATGACTGAATAGTGACAAGGCAAAGTGGGATGATGATAAAAAAAAAAAGTGAATAAATGTGGGGCTTATAATATGAGCAAGTATTGTTGCCTTAAACCTCTCAAATCCTCTTATCAGACACACACAGAGGACAAAACTGCTCTTTATGATGTACAAACAACAGCCTGTCAGGTTAAAAAACAGCTATAAAACACAGCCGCTGTGAAGTTAAGTGAGCGTTTTTATCTTGTTCTCAAGCAAACAGCGGAAATATTTCAGTATATTTATATTCAGCTTATTTTCCTGCAGGGTCAGCTCTCTCTGAGTCTTGTGGTGTGATCTTAAAAGTAATCACAGAATAAAGTGAAATTTAGCTGCCAGTAAGTCGGGCACTTAAAGGCACAGACTGTAAAATGTAGACTGTAAATAAAACACATAGAAACTCAGATTACAACACACAGAGGGAGAGCAACTATATATCTTTACATAACAAATACATGTTTGCTGCCTCATTAAGGCTCTAAATTTCGAATTTTTAATTTAATGGTTAATTTAACCTCAACCTAAACAAATGTCACCCGTCATTGAACATGTTTAACACACTTCCTCTATTGCACTTTTATTGCTTGTCTGCCATTAAGAAGAAACAATAATTCAGTAGGTGCCAGCGTATCTGAGGCGTTGTTATTTAAGGAACTCAAAAGCAATGTTTTTCAGCTTTGCTCATTATTTGGAGATGATGATGGCAAACAAATAACCGTGGTGCCATTTCAAGGTGTCTGAACCTTAATTACATTTTTAATAAACATGCATGACATACATGCCTACTATGGATGCGTGCCCAGTCGGCAAAAAACAATTTTTCCATGTTTGTGTGCTGCTCTGCTTTTGCTAAAGAGCAATTTTTAAACACAGAGGCAGAGCAACAGAGATACAGTATATACACGCACACACACACACACACACACACACACACACGCACACACACGGATAGCCAGATGCTACATGGGCCGTATCTGGTGAACTCTAAGACATGTTGATATTGAAGCCTCTAATGGCCATCATTAATCACATGATGCTAAATCACTTTAGAGATAGAGTGGGAGGAGGAGGAAATAAAATGGGAAAATATGATAGAGGACCAAGGAGAGTGAAAATGAATCTAAGAACGAGGCAAAAAAAGTAAGACAGGATAGGGCAGAGGAATAGAACTGCGGATCAATAAATGATTATAATAACATTGATTTTACAGATCACACAAAGCCTCTTTACTTTATTTTTTTACGGCTCAACGTGTTTGATGCCAGCAGCACCACTGGTGGATTACAGAGAGCGTAGCCTTTGGGATGATGTGTTAACCCATTGTTTTGTTTCCCCAGTTGCTGATATCTTTTGTTCAGCTCACCTTTTACATGGAGAGAAAACTTTATTTTTAACAACAACTTCTATTCTATTTCTCTAACGAACTAACCAAGTGCTTTCAGTCAAGAAATAGAGCAGAAAAAACAATTGTGAGTCTGGCTGTGTCATAATTTTTTAATGTAATTCAGTACACTAAAACAGTTTGTGAGGTTTTTTTAGTATGCCTGAACCCTTAGCATAAAACCAACAGTTTATTAAAACATGAATGCCACACTATCTATAGTAAGATTTCAAATTATGCAAACACTGGACATTGGATTAAATATACCATACATAATGGTGGATAATCAATATCAGTTCATTTGAAGTCTAAGTATAACATTTCACTTTGCTAGGCATGATATATGTTTAAATAAGCTTACAAATCATTGTTTGCTTACATGTGGTTGGCATGGGTTAACTGGAAAGGATGCTGGGGAAGCATGACATGGTTGCACTCTTAGGAGATGATATGGTAAGTGTTGCCCAGTGCGTCTAAAAAAAAATACATACTATTGTTTATTCACACCAAAGTATGTTGAGCGGCAGTGCGTATGTGGTGCTGGTAGGTGATTTTGGACGCAGCACCTCCGGCTTGTGGTTGGCTGTTTGTGTGGCGAGACCAAAGGCTGCACCCATATCATTAGTTGTGCAGACGTATCCGTACACATCCCATTTATACACAGTCAACAACACTGAGGTGAAATGCTTCAGCCTTGAACGTGACCCAAAAACCAAAGAGCACACATCAGCAAGGCTGCCATTAAAATGAGCAGCTTCACTGTGTGTGTGTGTGTGTGTGTGTGTGTGTGTGTGTGTGTGTGTGTGAGCACATCACATAACCACTGTGTGAAGGGTAAATGACTGGTTTTGATACTGCCAAGGGAAATTCCCCGGTCAGATTATACACAGATCAATTTTCATGTGGGTTTAGGGGTAGTTGTCAGACGTTGCTATGCATTTTTCATTGCTTGTTCCTAAGTACAAAAGTATGCACATAACGACATCTACAACACCCCGAATACAAACCCCCAAGACACACACAACATATTAAATGGATTACTTTCACCATGACAGTCATTGCATATTATTTTGGAATGTCATTGAAAACTATTATCTGTTTGACCTCTATTTCTAAAGAAAATCATTACGCTGCTAAGTAAACATGATTATTAACCTGCTAGGGCTTATAGTCATCCATAAATGCTGGCATGTGGTGCACAGGAGATACTGTACAACATTTGTTTAAGTATTAAGTGAAGAAAAGCTTTTTGGTTGGCAGCCATCTGCTGTACATTTCATTAGTTTTGCCTTCATTTAGCAGGAGCTTATATACAGAGTGACTTACAGTGAGTGCGCTGTAACAGTGAGCAACACACTTTTTTCCCTTTGAAGACAAAAGGAAGGTCAGGGGCAGTGAGAAACGGATGGTAGAGAAGAAGGATGTGAAGCGCTGTGTTTTCTATTCATGAGGGAAGCGGCTGTCAGTCTGACTGGAGCAGGAGGGTCGATCCTCACGCTAGAGAGCAGAAGTTGAGAAGAGGTGGAACAATGACACAATCGCTACAAGGAAGGGAGACACGAGTGCACAGGCTGCACAGCAGAGCTTTGATGCTCTGAGGGACACTGGTGCAACTCAAAAAAAGCTTGTATGCCTCAACCAGGGCTTTCAATGTGACAGCAGAAGGCCAGCAAGCAAGTGCTGGAGGGAAGGCGTTTTATTTACAATATAAACTCAATCCACAACGTGCTTTCTTCATATCAGAAGTTTCACATTTCTATTTCCCATGCACTTCCAAGAAACATTTTTATGCAAGTTAAATAATACATAAATGGATGTATTGCTGTTTGAGAATGTATTATGATAAGTTTAGTGCAGCGATCTATTGCTGTAAAGCAAAAAAAAAAAAAGTGTCACTGAAACAGCTGAAAGAAACCTCAAGAGGCAGACATGGTCAGTTAGTCATCTGTGTTATGGATTTCTAACCATAAATATTTAATATTTTAGGGGATAAGGCCTACATGTCAGGAAGGGATTCACTTTAGATGAGTTTTTTTTGGTAAGTAATGTATCGGAAATTAGTTAATTAATGGGAATTAGGTCTTGATTACGAGACAACCTCATTCTTTATAGACATAGCCTCTTGATTTTCCTCTCAACATGCACCAGACTGATGCATCTAACTTCAAATGTGGCCTGAAACATGATTTTTTGCCACAACCGCAGCTTTATACTAGACTGTCTGACGAGCCATAATAACAAAGAATGAATGATAATATTCTGCACATTCATATTCTCCCAGTCCCTTCACTACGCCACCAGTATGTAATCGAATATATTGTGCTCCATTTGCCCATCAGGCCATTTATCCCAGTCAAATTGTTTGTCTTTGCATCTGAATTCACGTTCAATAGCATGTAATACCTTTCCTGCCCCTGAGGACAGAGGAGTGAGTATTGTCCTGCTAAAGCTAAAGCTAATCCTCACATGTGTTTGGAAAGCTGTAGATATTGCCCTTGACACTGCTCTGTATAGCCTGTGTGATTAATTTTATAATAGGCACATTTGGCTTCCTATATCCAGTGGATTTTTGAAGATATGAAAAATTGTTGTCATGTAGAACCCTCAGATGAATAATTCATCTTTTTTTCCAAATGGAATGGACAGCAGATATTGTCACCGAGGAAATGTGTTTTGAGCCATGGAACGAGTTAGACCCGTTGAAATTGAATTCTGTAATGACACTAGCGTCCAGATCTAATAAGCTGCTCTAATACCTTTTCTAAAGGGGTATTTGATGCTAGAGGTGTTCGACGTTAGCCCGCCATTAACCTGGAGGTCACAGGATCGAGACAGTAAGGACAAAGCAGGGATTTTCTACACAGGGTTGCAGCGACAAGGTGACAAGAGATAGATTTTTATTCCCACTGCATTTATTTCACAGTTTGCAGATTACAATTTGACACACAAGCATGACCTTATAAACATAAATGTTTCTTACTTGAACCATATTTTTCTTTTTACACTGAGGGATTCCACTTCAGTTTTTTTTTTTTTTTCTTTTCAGTCTCACATTCATTCATTGACATCCTAATAAAGACCTCTGTGTCTGTGACATGCATGCACCAGCAAACACAGCTCTCAGGAATGTGTGAGACGTATTCATCTTCAAAGGAGGATTATATTTCAGAGCATTAAGTCACATCCTTTCATTTTAGTTTCAAACGAATGACACACCTATAATTAACTTTGATAAGAGAGATGCCATAACACAGTGGCTGCATGCAGTGATCGTGGCTTTGGTTGCCACATGCGTGCCAACATTTGCCAAAAAAAATATTTAGAACAATTCTAAATATGTGTGTGTGTGTGTGTTCATGCATCTCACGTATACTGTGTGTGTGTGTGTGTGTGTGTGTAAGAGTGGGTGAGTGAGTGGACATCTCCCTGGGAGTGTTATGTATCTAATTGCTGTATGCTTTAATAATTTACATTCCCTACTCTCTGATGCCCATCATTAAGAAATGAGGGAATTACCCTCAGCATGAGTGTGTGCATTTGCATCAGTGAGTTTGAGTGTGTGTGTTGTTGGGAGTGTCTGTGCACCTGTTTTCTATGTATAAATGTCAGAGTATATCACTGAACGCCTGTGTGTGTGTGTGTGTGTGTGCATTGCATGGCCCTTGTGTGTGTGTGTGTGTGTGTGTGCGTGTGTGTGTGTGTGTGTTCTCTGAACCTCTTCCGACCATTACCGTAAGTGTACATTATTCATTGTGGCCTGCCAAGATCATTATCAACAGAGAGCAAAGATGGACAGAGGGAAATGAAAGGCTGGTTGGAGGAACAGCGGAAGCAAGTTAGATAAATGGTACAACAGTTCACCTTTTGTCACTGACTCCAGATTAATCATACTCTTACATGTCTTGGCATTTTACCACCTCAGATGTGTCTAAATTATTCTTCAAGCATTTCCTGAATACTGCCTTTTGTTTTAAACCTTTACTGAAGCTAAACTTTCCCATGCTTGAAATACGTGATTTTGTACTAGAATGTACTGCCAAATAAATAATAAACTAACTAAAGCTGTGTCTGGGCCTTGTTAGGATGGAGGAGGCTAATCCATGTTTTCATGACATGTGTTAAGTCTAACAACTGGCAGGCCATGGGGCCAACTACTAACTGCTAGCATCTGTGTAAGCAGATTCTGCTCTATTGTTACCAGCCAAGACAGCATGCGACTGGTAATGTTTCCGCCTTGTGACTCTGTATGTGTTATTGTCACAAAATATTGTGCTAGAGATACTTACTGTAGCAGAAACTACCACAGAAGAGGACTGTCAGGTGTTATAACATGTTATGAAACATACTGTAAGCGAGAAATGTTTCATAGTATAAGAAAATACCACCATAGAGATAAAATCTCACGTATGCAATTACAAAAATTAGACTGATATTTCTAAGCCAACAGAGTAATGGGTAATACTTTATTACTGTATGGGTTTCTAATAATTTCCAAGACTGGAAATGACTCTGTAATGTGATATGCTTTCTAAGGAATCATAGATTTGTGTGTATTGAGTGTTTAATTTATTGAATACAGAAAAAAATGGTTCAAATTAATGACTGTCACCCAGATCTGAAACAAATAAAGTGTAATAATAGCAGAAAATGGAGCAAGTCAGTTAATATGCAAGTATTTCCCACCGGTTAAGTTGAACTCTTTTATTTAAATATGAGAATATAGTGATGTTTAGCACATCACATGTTCACAAACTAACATGAATAGAAAAATAATAAGGACATGTCAGGGACACAGTAATGTTTCCTGTCAACAAGAGCATGTTTAATGCAGAACTGTATTTATTTATCATCACAGTGAGGCTGCTAGTCTACTTTTGCCTACATTCCCTCCTTTGCTTGGTATTTCAAATAAGTAATAAAAAGCCTGCATGTTGCCCAGTGCAACAGTGCAACGTTATTAATAATTCCATCTTCATTTCCCAAAAGCATTTTCATGCTGTCAACTATCTCTCATTTCATTGTAAGTCAGTACTATAAAATACCACCGGGATGTTCTGCCGAAAGCAAGAGTGAATTAGGTTAATTATTTCTTAATAAGCTTTACAAAGATATTGCAACAGGACCACAGAGGCAAGACCGTTTTTCAATTGAAATCTTCCTCTAAAAAGACAAAGAAAATACACATAATTATGATCATAATTACATTAAGGTAGAGATAACATAAAGCTGCTGTATGGGGACTAGATATTCCATATAGGTATATAAATAAAGATTATTACAATTTATATTTCAAGTCTAATCTTAAATACCACATGGTCACATGCAATTTGACAACACTGACTGTTGTGTGAGTAAAAATCTGCTGCCATGATGTTGGATGCTGGTTTTAGTTTTGTTTTTTTCTTTCGTAGCATCACTCAGCAGGAAGCGTGTCCTACAACACGCCAACAACAGAACAGAGTATTTATTTGTCTTTGCTGTGCTATTCTTCTGCTGGATCATATATTATGAAATATAAAAGTCTGATCTAAAACAAGCTGTAATTTTATTTTGATGCTCAGATGTTAGAGAAAAGTAAGTGGCTCGTTTTGTGAAAGCGATATCAGAGATACAAATGCAAACCGAGGAAGGCTGACAGACAGGACACTGGAGAGAACGAGAGAAAGGAGCGTGGAAAAGGGAGAAGCTTCGACAGAAAGAAGAAAAGCGCACTAAACAGCGAGGGAGAAGACAGAGACGGAAAGCAGAGGGAAGGCGAGAGAGAAATGAGAAAGCAAACTGAGCATGGAGATGCAGGCGGACTCAGTAGACTGTAGTATTGCTTTGATGATTTCATCTTTCTCTCCGATTAGCACACAATAACTTTCCCCTCTAGAGATGCTGAAAGATATCTGAAATTATTTCTTTTCTCTTCTGAGTGTTTTTCTGATACGGTTAATCTCGCTTTATCACATACCTACAGACAAACGTGTGCATGCACGCCTCTAAACATGAGCGTGAATTATTTATTTGTTTTCTCTCTTTTAACAAGGTATTGAAGCTCAGGTGAATGAATTACTCTTCAGTGCACGTCGTTCAATTTAACAATGCTCAAGACTGTTAGCAGATCAGTAACAAATTATTACCTGCTTCTCACATGCTCTACAGGTGCGTCATTCACTCACAACAGTGAAATTATGCACATTAGCATATGAAATCATCTCATGCTAGAAGGATGTAAACTAACGTAACTGATATCTGCTCTACGTTTGACATGTGATTTTAATTATAGAGGATTCAGCATTGTAGCAATAGACAATCAATAGTGCAAGGTGTAAAGGGAATCAGACGAGATGCCATATTTTACAAAATACCTGGTGGTGAATCCATAAAAAGTGTGTAATTCACAAAGACACATGCAAAGGGTGAAATACACCTGGAACAATGCTGTTAAATTGGCAATATTCTATGTAACTGAGCTTAAATGCAAACACAAACCTATTCACAAAGATTAGCCAAAAGTAGTGACGGCAGTGACAGATTGCAATGACAGTTGTGTCATGAAAAATAAGTGGATAAAACTGCCCTATGTATTATTTTTGGAAATAAATGACAAATTAATGGCAATTAATAATCTTTAAATGACTGGACACACTTATCAGTGGTGTGTTCGCTGCAGGTATTTGACAAATGTCTCAAAAAACTCCTCATAATGAGACAAGAGCGGTATCTGTTCATACCTTGAGACAAGGCAGATGCACAATTTATGATGCTGTCAGCGACTGCAAGCCGTTATTTGTGAATTCGAGCTGATATGTGTTTGCGTCATCAAAACGTGCTGGAGAATAATGGCAACGCTGCTTCCCTATTAGTTAACATCCCTTATGTGTTTCTGAGTGTCAGTGTTTTCCCCCCTGCTGATACAATGAGATGCAGACACTCATTCTAACAGTGAAAAGACTTGACTCGTTTCACACCTTTGAGGTAACAGAGAGAAAGGCGTTCTTCATAATATCCAAATTCAAACTGACAAGATTATTTGTTATGCATTATTAAGCGTGCATCATCACTGTGTGCTGTTTTTTTGACACATATGCATCAACATTCACTGATGATTCCTCACAGTGTGACAGAGGAACTGTTTTGTCACTGCTTTTGCGTCAACTACATTTTGGGTGTGTTCAATTTTAACGTGCACAGAAGGCAGCTTTATCTGTAACTTGTCTATTGAGCACTTTGATATTAACAGAAAATTCACCAAGAGCTTATACAACTCACAGTGAATGAAACCAATCCAAGGCTAAGTGAATGCTCTCCGCATTCAAAGCAAAGACAAAAAAATAGCTGAATGTTTTGTAGTTCCTGGGTTGAGTCAGTAAAAGCTACAAAGATTTCACCTCACAGTGTTTGATCACATCCTGTGTGATTTGCCCTCCATAACATTTGAAAGCTAACAAGGCAAATTTAGACAGATATTAATGGGTACGCCACGTCACGTGAGGAAAAAAAAAGCACTAAGAGCATGAATGACATGGGCTACTGATGCCAGGATAAGAAAACCAAACTGTCTGAAGTTAAAAGAGAAAGAAACAATATGAAAAGGAACATAGTTATGAGAGTGATGGGAAGAGGAAGTAAGTGGCTCTGTGTGCGCACACACACGCACACACACGTCCTTAGATGTGCAACTTAAAATGTGCCGAAAAACAGCGCAATTCACACTTTCCAAAACTGTAAAATAGATAATTAGTCTCGCTATGAGCGTGCTTAATGTTTGTGTCTATGTGTGCATGCTGACTGGTGGAAGCAAAAGCCTGCACAGTGAGCTTTAGCTTTCACTGCAGCAAACACACACACACACACACACACACACACACACACACACACACACACACACACACAGCACCAATACAACCCACATTCTTGTCTGGCCAAGACCAACATCTCTGTGTTTTTCCACAATAAGAGCGGCTCATTCGACACAGGAGCTATGTTTGTGTGAGACTCCTTTCATCCGCCCACCGCAACATGTGTGTGTGTGTGTGTGTGTGTGTGTGTGTGTGTGTGTGTGTGTGTGTGCGCATGTGTCCGGACATCCAGAAGGCAGTGTTTGTTTATCCCAAACACGAGCATAGTTTCTACTTCCCATATCCCTCTCTTTCACATCATGTCTCCCAGTCCTATCTTTTTTGCATCAAACATTTCTGGTACAATATAAGCTTTATAAAGTATTTTTTTTTCATTCAAAATGTAGTGCAGGTCCAGTATTTTTTTGCCATATTGTATGCATATCTTCATATGCAAGTTAACTATCAAGTTAACTCAACTTTGGTAAGAAAAAAATAATTTAGAAAGAAATATATTTAAAAACTCTTTGAGCCCATGACTATTGGCCTCATAAATAAGATATGATGATGATGCATTTGCCCCACGGGGACATTAACGTTTTCACTTGTATTCTAATATTTATTTCCTGCTCCTTTTCCATCTCTCTCTCTATCCTTGTCTCTGTTTTTCTTTTTCCCATGCTATAGTGTTCTGTGGGTATATCTGTCCTTTGGGACCATCACATTTAGCCACAGTCCAGACTCACAGCTGCCTGGTCCCCAGAGAGTGGACAGCCAAGCTGCTGTAATTGAGACATCTCCAGGATGACAGTAGTAGTGCTTACACACAGCAACAAAAACATTACATACTGTAGAGCTACTGCAGTGTTTTATTGATGCTACGTACATATACATTTACTGCGCACAAGGGATTGCACATCAAGGATCCAAGGATTCAAAATGTTTATTATCATAAGAACAGTAAGGGAACGTGTTTCCCTTGTACAATGAAATACTTCCTTTGCTACCCACGATGAATTTCGAGCAACAAAGTGTAAAAATAGATAAAAAGATTAAAAAAAATAGATACATAAAAACAGCTTAAAGAGAAGTATATTAGGTATACTTAGTTAAAACTAAAGTAGTCCAACAGAATAGTGCTCCCTTCATGAAGGTAAACAGTTTTTTGAATCAACACTTTTAATTGGCACAACATCACAAAATGCCACAAAAGAACACACTTGAGCAGTACACCTTCAGGGGCCGTACAGTAGTCTGTCTGCATACATATTATCATCAGCTTAATAAGTCAGTGAGTGAGTGAGAAACAATCTCTTTAAGAAGTGCAGATTAGTTTGCTGCATCAAATAGAAAAGCCTGAATAGACTAAATGGAGAAGTCACTTTTTATCCTGAAGCGTGAAATTATGTTAGGGCCTAGTCCATTACACACACATATAAGGATATATGTGGGGAAAAAAAGAAATATGGGGAGCATGCACACACGTATGAATATGCATGTGATGCATGCATGTTGAAGTCTACATATATATACCCACGCATCGGTTCTCTACTCTCTGACACATCAATAATTTCCTTCACTCACATTCTTTTTATCCTTAGAGCTGCACACTGCATGTTTGTTACACTCCCTATATATGAGCAGCTGAGAGTAAAGGGATGATGATTTGTTTTTTCCATTTGCTGTATATCAGTGATGGAAACCTAAATCATATAGATGAAACATTTTCTATAACTTTCATGAACATGTGCAGTGAAGCTAAAACTGTTACTTACGTGATCACAAAATAATCAAGTCAATTTTATTTGTTTAGCCCCAAATCACACATTAATTAAATTTGCCCCAGAGGGCTTTATAATCTGTACAGAACTAAGATGTTGTATATATTTTTAAAATAGAGACAACTGTATGAGACTTTATATTTTATGTAAAACTTGCCAAAGGCTGTAGTGGAATTTAATCTTTCATCATGCTGATGAGTGACAATCTATTTTTGATGAGCTCCCCTCAAAAGTGACACAGAATACATGGGTAGTTTCAGGAGACAAGGTTATTAAAAGTCCACCATGTTCACTTTATTACCCATAATACTGACTGACTCTAATGCCTCCAGAGTCTTTCACTGTGTTATTTACTATGTGTATAGTTTAACTCAAGTCTGTGTCTTTGTCCATTCAGCATATCTATGCACGAGAGCACATTTGAACAGACAATATAGACGGAAACAGATTCTGATTATTGTATTTTTTCCTCAGATTACACTATTATATTGAAGTATGATCAAGGGTTAAATCTTCAGTAGACGTATATAAAGAAAAAAAAAACAGAAAGTGCCTCGTGCTAGTGTTTTTGCCCATTTTGATTCATTTTTCAAGACCAACAGAATATTTTGAATGTATGTCTGAAAACACTGAACAGCTCAAATGAAAGAAGAGACTGTTTCATCATGAAAAAAATGTTTGTTTTTTGTCCTGTTCTTGTTTTATCAAATGTAGAGTAGAGACCACTTTCACTGAAAAAACGCCAATTGTTGTCCAGAATCCATCCGTTTTGTTCTCTAATCGTGATCATCTCCACTTCCTGTTTTCACTTCCATGGCGTATACCATCTCTTTATGCACAGACTACATCTCCCAGAAGCCCCAAAATTACTCAAGCTGCGTGAGACCGCAATCGGCGACCCATTGCTGAATAAAAACTTTGAAATATTTATAAGTTAATGGCACTTAATGAGTTAAATGTCCATGCTTAAATATGATAAAAAAAACACTGTCTAAAGTGGCCTTGTAGTAGAAGTGGAGTCACAATATTCTCTAACCCCCTTCTTAAAATCCATGAAGATGAGGCCCTGGATATTTCTCCGTCTGAGCTTTGAAAACAAGCTTTTGCAGATTTTCAGTTTATGGTTTGGGACGCATTAAACTAAATGGATGTGACAGGGTCAGCAGAAGTGGACAGTTTTACCTCTCCAAACTTTTGATTTGACATTTCTTTTTGTGGGCACATGCGCACACACAAATGGACGATGAGCATGCTTTCATGGATATCTGACCATTCCTCAGCTGCTTGACGTCAATGGAGCAAACTGCTCAACCTCAGCGCTGGACCGTGAGCCAGGGGGAATAGTTTCTGGTCAAAGTCCCTGTTTTCCTCCGTCTCTCACAGACACACAGGGACGTAAAAGGGCAGAGACAGCCCAGAAATTTCTATTTCACTGGACACTAATCAAGAGGGAACAGGCCTTTACCTCTTTGGCACACACACAAAACACACAGTGACAGCCACATACACACAGTAAAATGCAGCTGCAATTCAAGGCATAAACAAAGATGCGCGTGCACACCCACACAGGCAGAGTGACAAATTAATATGAAGCATATACAAAGAGGCACCCACAAGCATCAACAACTACGTACACAACCCACATACTAAACACACACACACAAAGCGGAGACATTTCTGTTTTGCTGCATATCAACTGTAGGAGAGCGAAGCGAACAGAGTAGACAAGATAATAATACAGTCAGTCAGTTTATTCCACCACGTCTGGATGGGTAATTAGAGTGAGAAAGGGAGAGAGAGACAGAAAAAACAGAAATGCAGAAAGAGAGAGGAAAAACACAATGAACCGTGGCGCACTTTATCGAGACAAAATGCAACTTTTATATCAAAGATAGGCAACATAATTTATTTACTCCAAGAAAACCTGTTCATGCAACGATCAGCCATCTATGTGTGTCCAGATTTGATGGGAATTCACACTGTAGTGTTCTAATGTTGGTATAGAAAGGAGAGGAATACTCTAGAAGGATATGAAGTGTTAAAAGGATAAGAGATACGTCTACTGTGATTGGATAGATGGAGGTGTAGGATTAGTAAAGGGAAGCGAAGAAGGTTTAGGACAGCAGCAGCACACTCATCTTCCACTGCCAATTACTAGATCTGCGTCCACAGTTTTGTTTCATGCAGAGCATTTGAGTGGAACGGAGCTGGAGCATTGCAAATTTAATTGGAGCCAGGAGCAGCATTTTAGAAGACTAGTAGTGATGCTCCAGCTGTTCAAGTTCGCTCGCTAAAGTTTGCTCCAATTGGCTTTAAAAGCCACTAAAAAAACAAAACCGTGAGCCTCCAGTTTTTGACACGGATGCATGCCCTTCCCAGAATGCTCCAACTTTGGTCTTGTATGCTAAATTTGCACATATTACTATATTTTACTGTGCATTGTGCTGTGGTGTGTCTGAGAAAGCCATCACTTCTTCAGGGTCACGTTTTAAAAATAGGATTCGTAGTTCATATTTTTATCGCAACTATTTTACTTTTTCTCATCACTGCATGCACAGTTTCATTTTTACCAAATCCTCACAAAGGTCCTGAATCCCACTTTCTACCTGCACTATTTCCTGTGTTGGGCTCCCATTGCTTAAACTAAGCTCCTCTGTCTCTAGCTGTGCTTTATCGAACTTAGTCTCCCTCCACTTCAGCTTCTTCCCGGGAATACTTTCGCTACACCAGCTTGATCTACGGGCCCCTGTTATGAACTCCAGCTTCAGACTGTTTTGCATTTGCAGGGTTCTCCTCTTCCACCAATCTAATCTGTTTTTCTGCAGGAGCTTGAACTCTCTGTACTCTGTTGTAATATTCACTATAACTCATCAGATCCCCCAAAAACATTCAGAGCCATTAGCCAAGCAACAGCCTTGACTTTCCAAATGTCCAAAATGTAACAATCTTTCTTTCTATAACACATCTGTAACATCATTTTTCTTGAAAAATGTTACCTTAGAGATGTACCTCTCAGTAATTTCTCCAAACTTCCTCAACAAGCCAGAACGCAATGCAGCCATAAGACTGATTAATAATCAGCAATTTGTGCTAATCTGCACTATATATGCAGAATATGGCCTCGTCATACACATTACCACACATGATATATAGTGATCTCAGTGCGAGAGTTTCAAAAGAGCTTACACCAAAGCACAGAGAGAAGTCGACAAGAAGAGAAGAAAGTAATGGGTAACATGGGATGGACTAGGGGGCGGTATAAGAGGATTAGTGGAGGAGATAGAAAGAAATGGAATGAGATAGAGACCAAGGGATCAGGCCAGAATTTTAAGATATAAGGATTGAAAAGGTAGTAGCAGTCGGGGGGAGGGGTGATACAGTGATGGGTGAGAGTGATGGATGAAAAGAGTTGAGGAGGAATTAAGTGTGAAAATGCTTACTAAAAAAAAAAAGGAAGAAAGAAAAAAAAAAACAAAGACCAGAATACAGGACTGAATTCTGTACTGGGTCGATGTTAATGTGTACAGGTGCTCCATTCGTCTTCATCCTGTGCTGTAGTCGGACATATACCGTAAGCTTGTATAAGGTTTCTGGGTAGACGAAATGTTTAATCACTTTATGAGCAGCAAACATTCAGAATATTTTACTGAGGCCTTAACGCTGCTCAAGATTTTTGCCACATCATCTCCTCTTTGACACAGTAGCACTGAGAGGGAAAGGGAAAACAATCTGTCTTGCCAGATTACTTCTGATACCCAACGGATACAAAGAGGCCAAAGTACACAATGACTTTTTTTTTATGTTTGAGTTTCCCTCCTGGCTTCCCATTGACTTCTTAAAGTGGGCCCATTTTCCCATTTCTTATGGTTGTCTGCTACAATAAAGTGATGGGAGTTGCTGTTGTCCTGCAAATAGAGCAAAAAATGGAGAGGGGAGAAATTGGTGATGTGGAGCGGAACAAAAGAGGAGAAAGGGAGAGAAATACGGTGACAATGATGCTTAGGATGAATATTCAGATGTTTAGCATAACACCATCAGATACAGCAGACAGTGAAGATGCATAGCAATGGGATGTATATTCTTTTCCTCTTCCAGTTCCAAGATGTTACTGAACATAAAACTGAATACCAAAATTTACTGTACTGTGGCTCATTTTACGTATTAAAATTTTCATCCAGTCGTTCAGACAAACCGTTCAGTTTATGCTTTATTGATTCCTGCAGGAAAGTCTTATTTTTTCTTGAGGAGTCAGAGGTCAACTACAGTGATATCTCTAGAAACTCTGGGTTGTGCTCAAGGACATTTGGCAGATTTGAGCCCTCAGATCTTTGGAAATCATTGGAAACATGGAGCCTCATGCAGCCTCTTGCTCTTAAATTTCTCTTATATTTTCTGTTCAGAGGAAAAAAAAAAGTCAACTCCAGATGTACCAAATGTTCTCAACCATCTATATCTGCTTTCACCCCGGTGTGCTGAGTGATAAATCCCACTTGATCATAAATAGTGCATCGCTCCCTAAACACTATATACCAGCGTCCAGAAATGGAGACATGACACAAAAAATGCTGTAAGAAGTAGAAGAATTTTAGTGGTAGAGAAATTAAGATAGTGTTTGATAAAGTTGAATGAAATAAATGTGATTTTCCACAGTGTTGTACTGCCGTTAGGGGAAAAACACACAGGGCTCATTATGTGGCAGTACCGAAAATTCCTACATCATTTCCACCAGGTTGTCATTTAAATTCATGACTCATTCCCGAATAAAACTGCTTCCTATTTCCTGTGCATCTTTCAATCCTCCAGGTATTACTCTCCGAACATGCATTCGAGTTTTTAAGACTTTAAAAATACTAACGTCACTATATTTCAGCCTGGGTCGCTTTTCCTAGCTGACAGGAACGAGACCCGAGAGACCAGCTGAGGCTGACAAAGTGTTGAATTAAATTCTAAGGCCGTGCAAATCCTCCACGCAGGTATTTGCTTTTTATTATGATTGACCGAGTACTGGGAGAAGCAAGGATAGTAATTAAAATGGAAGCTGAGTAGCTGTAGCAGTGCCCTTACATGTGAGGCCAAACACTTCCTGGTTTAAACAGGAAGTCCCAGAGGAGCTGGAGCTCTACGTGTTCACCCTCCTACATAGCGATCTGTCTGTGAGAAGACAAGACAATTCCATTACGTGGCTATGTAGCACGGGTCCCCTGAGTGTGTGTGTGTGTGTGCGCGCGCACCAAAAGGAAATAGATACCAAATGGTGTGTGTGTGTGTGGAAATAAGCTGCCTGAGGCCAAGAGATGCACATCACTTTAACAAGAAAACTCACTCCTCCTTCAACTCATCCTCAGTTGGGCTGAAGGCAACCTATCAGTGTGTGTACGTGCAGGTGTTGGCAGTCTAACATTTGGGGGTAAACATTTTATTTTACCAACCGCTGGATTATCTACCTGTGGGATTAATTGGTTGTTCGCTGTTCAGTTAACATTAGAGTGAAGTCGTGAACATACGACGCTGCATTTGTCCACAAATCTGTCCTAATATACCAGTACCAAACCTGACTGACAAAAACAACAGGATACTTTACAAAGTAAAATATTCACTTTATTTTAAGGGAGTAGTTTTTTCCTCTGTAAATTATTTTTTCCTTTGACACAATTTGGCTATAAATCAGTAACTACCTGCTTGTAGATTATATTACAGAGATTCAAACACGTTTCATACTTGATAGTATTTAACAATCTGTGTTCACATTTTCTGAACTATCTTCATTAGACATTTGGCAGGCTTGTTCAGTGAACTAAGACCCACCTTTCTTCTGTTGCATATGACTCATGATTTGTGATTGACCGTTTTATCTGGTTTTCTGTTGCCTTATTTTACTTGTTACCGATTTTTAGGTTCTTATTTTATCTGTCACAAGTTTTGTTGGTTTATCTGTTACCTGATTTTACCAATTTTAATGATTTTTGATTTCACCTGCTACCAGTTTTATTGGTGTTATTTGTTACCTGCTCTGTAAAGCACTTTAATCTGAAGGTGCTATATAAATAAAGGTATTATTATTAATAATAAAGCTATATATCTTATTGATTTGAATATGTTGTCAATAACGCTTGATGTCCTCAAGATAGTGATTGATACCAACAACTGGTGTGGCAAAATCTCACACCAAATGCTCTAAAATCTGTTATGTTGTTGATGCATATTCTATTTTGCAGCAGTGTAATCCCCTTATTAGTTAGATTGAAAGAGAAAGACAGAGGGAGTTTAAGGGGAACATATTTGTGACCTTCTAAGTGAATCTTCCTATTTTTCTTCTATGGAGTTTCAGTACTACTCACATGCATGCAAACACACCATAACAAAAGCCAAATGGACGTGGCCTCATGACCCAATCCATGCCCACAACACTGGCGGTTAAGATTTCTGCTATCATTTGTAGCGTTAAGAAAAAAAAAAAAGGTCTACACCACAACAGTTTATATCATGGCACCGCTGTGATCTGAGAGCACCTCAGATTTGTTTACAAGAGTGAGTCAACGCCAACCTTAAAGGAAGAACCTCTTTTTTGTGCAATGACTGATGTTACAAATTTATCACTATGCTCACAAGATAAATGCTTTTCTTCATTACAGATGTCTAAAATACAGTGATGGGCTTGCCTGTGAATTATCTGTCGAGAATTTTTTTGGGGGGGGTAAAAAAAGAGTTGCCTGTGTCACCTGACAGGCTGAGTGACTGGCTTAATGCACTCTAAAGATGGGGAGTGATCAGCGACAAGGCTTTTAGGTATGCATGACTTGATCAGTCATATCAAATTTCTGATGACAGCGAACAGGATGTGGCTTTTGTGAAGGTGTGGATTGTAAATGATGTGCTAGCTCTGTGATGGTGCAGTAGCTTCAGGTCTGCTTACTGACTGGCTGTTTGCTGACAGACTGTGTTTCTTGTACAATGACAGTGTGACAGGTCACCAGGGTGACCGGCTGGATATATGACCCAATGCAGTTGATGTTGTGTTAGCTGGAAGGCTGAATGACCAGCTGGGTGCAGCCCATGTTGTGATGCTATAAATTGTTCAGCTGATGGCCATTGAAGACAGCAATACATAGAAAAATGGACAAAGCCAGAAAAGGGCAGGGAAGCAATAACTCCCCCCGGTTGTGACAGCAGCGGAAAAAGGATGTTGTATTTCACCAAAGAGCTTTCGAGTTTTATGCCCTCTTACTTATTAAATTCTAATGAACTTTTACGGTCCATGCCATTTCATTTCTTCTTTTATAAGTTTGACACATTCTGTCGCTCTATCATTGTACATCACTTCTCCTTTAGATGTCATCCAGAGTACTTTGGTGCTGGTGTGTGTTTGTGTTAATGTGTGAGTCCCTGATTGTTTAAGACGAGAAAGATTTTCTTTTTTTAAACACCACAGGGGAATAACATCCTGCCATGTGTGTATCAGCTTCTATCCATCAATTTGATATTGTATTGTAGCTTTGTATGTATCCAATGTGACATACGGAATATAAACACCCTGCAGCTATATACAGTGGTGAAATAATGCAAATAGGAAGAGAAACAGACACCACAGCGGCACTAAAGTTTCACATAAAAAGAAATACAAGACGCATGCAACTGTGGTCTACTCTTGCTGACATTATGTTGACACACTCCTGGAAAAAGATCACAAAAGCACCATAAAACTGGTGTGAAGGTGGTGCGAGCACACATACACGCAGCCAGGTTCGGGGTCATGGTATGACGTCCTCTGTTCTTAATGCAAACCAGTGTAAACACACAGCTAACAGATGCTGCCACAAACTAGAAGCCAAAACACAAGAGGCCGGGAAAGACGCAGAGGGACGTAAAGATCATAGAGACAGACAGGGACAGGACGGGCAGGAAAGAAAGAATGCTACATAGATGTAGAAAGGCAACAAAGAGAAAGAACAAGAAAGATGAGATAATCACAACATCTGAGGTGAGACTAGACACAAGGCGAAGGAGTAAATGTAAAAAGGCATAGACAGATGGCTCTGCGTTGTTCTCCTGATAACACTTTATCCGTGTAAAACATAACAAGCCCCCAGTGTGCGTAATAAACACTGCATAAATTCAAACTATCATCATGACGGTAATCACGACAAGTGTAGCCTGTCATGATGTCTTTATCGCTGGATCTGTGCAACACTTTAAAGTTTTGTTGCTGACAGTTAACATAATGAAAAAGCAGATAAAAATAGAGAGAAAGACAGAGAAAGGGGAGACAAAAGAAGGAAACAGAAATGTTCAGAAATAGAGTGACACAGTGGGGTGATGATGACAGATCACTGGAGAAAGCAGATTGAGGGACAAAGAGGACTAATATGGGGTATGGATGTGAGTTTGTGCAGTGTGAATGTAGAATTAAAGTCAATGTTGCCCGAGTGGGTGCCTTGGAAATGTCGTAAAATCACCAGCTGATATGAAAACAATTATATTCGCTGCCAGGAGATTGTAATTGACCCCTGGTGAATGGTAAAACAGTACACACACACTGTTTGAGACCACCAAAGTGTCATTACGATGCAGAAAATGACCACTGGCGAAAAGCAGTGCATGCACTTTCCCTCTTTCTCACACATGTCCAAATATTCTGGTGTGTTTATGCATTGCATCATTCACCCTGCTGACATAATCTCCCATAACATAAAACTATCATTAATTCAGTATTATTTCAGCATTCTGTAATTCATCATTGCCAATATGATTAACCAAACTGTCACCCTCCCATACAGTCTCATTCATCAAACATTTGTATGGGATGGTTGTGTTTAACATCGGCTTGGATCACACTGTTGATGCGTGTGCTCGGCTTTCCATCGGTTCTGTTGACTAGAGAGTGGAATCGCATTGGTGTGGTTTCCTGTTTAGTCGAGGGGGGCTTGATCTGACCCCTACGCTGCTTTGTTTTATTTCTTACATTGAATTGGCTTTAATGGGATCACAGCTGTTTACTGTGGTAACATTTAGACTCACCAGTCTGCCTTTCAAGCTTACCTTTTCTCTGATTTAAACCTGCAGGTGGACTTTATAGTACAACAGTGTCAAAATATAAAAAAAAAAAAAAAAAAATCTGATATGGGCTCCGATTATTCATTGCCACGAAAGTGATGAATTAAGGGGTTTTCTACTGCAGTGTATCAAAATGTGTCACTTCTGGCACCGTTTTGAAGTGGCCTGTCATGACGAATGCTAAAGATGGATCTAATTTCACCTGCTAGCCAGCGAGCAGCTGCAGCGCGATTTCCTGTGGAAATTGAATTTAAAATGTTGCCTACTCCTTGAATTAGCAATTGACTCGAATGGAGGAAGATTTAACATGATTACATATATGTGAAGATCTGCTGGCTGGCAGAGAAGATGTAGAAGTGCATCCTCGGAAATATGAATTCTGTATTGATTAAGAAGTTTTTTTTCTGTCATTTAATAATAGACACATTGGTGCAGTGACAGGTACATTCAGACTGGAGGGAGAATGTGGTTCAGGCTCAGCTAAAATTGAAAACACACTCATGTTGGTTTTGCCTTAGATAAAGCCAGTGGTTTTTACATGACATATACGGTAAAATACTTTTAAAAACAAGCTTAATGACACCTAAGCCATACAGAGTTAGTTAGTTAAATGAATAATAACCAAGATTAAATTTAATAATGACCAAATAGGATTCCACTCCCTGTCTTACAAAGTGAACAGTTTAAAAGTCAACACATGAATAAAGGTTTTTAGTTGAATAGCATATTTAACGGAGGTGTTTTCATTCCAATTATCCTCCGGGCTCCTTGTCATTTACAAGTCTATCCTATCTCAACACCATTATTATGCACGGGTCCATTGTGTAAAATTCTCACCCTCAGAATAATGGATCTCTAAGGAGGCCATTGCCAACTCACAGGCCACTGTGACATGCCATTAAATTGACACTCATTCAGCTTTTGTATGATTATTAAAATGCACAGCCATAACTGCAAAATGACCGAATGCCATTTTAACAACTAATCATTACAGCTTGTCAGCTGCTCCTACTGTGGAGGACTGCTATCATCGCAATTCAACTTTCACATGCAGCCCTTCAAATATTACAACTTGCTGTTATAAGTTAGATTATTATTTTCATTGTGTCACATTTCATGATAGTGGTGTTGTCACATGCCTCCTGGCTCTTAACATAGCATGCTCAACAACTGCTATCTGATTTAGCCCATTAGCCATAGTTAGTTGACACAACCAATAGGTAGATTTCAGAGACCAGCACTCTGCTACTCTGGCTAATCAAGCCTAAGTGGAAGCATACAGCCAGCTGGACAGCCATAACAGAGATATAACATCATTTTGTATATTGTTTTTGTCCGTGCACGCACATAAAATTCAGAAGATTTCTCATTATTAATTCATATATTTCTTTTCGAGTTATAATTGCATGGTGGTCAGTTGAACAACACGTGTCTTTTCCTCATTTCTATTCTGCTGCAATTACCCAGTTTCCCCCCTTTGGAATGATTAAAGATTCATCATGTCTTATTTGAAAGTGATGCTCGGCGGGCGATTGTCTGGGTACTCACTGCCAATGTGGAGGTAGATGGTGTCGCGCCTCTCCCCATGTGGGTTCTGAAAGCAGCTGTAGAGTCCATTGTGGCCCAGGTCTACTTCGGTCAGCATCAGTCTGGGACCCTCTAGACGGTGCTGGGCCTTGACGTCTGTCCCGTTCACCTTCCATGACACCGACGCGTCATTGTCCAGGGAGCCGCACTGCATGGTCACGTCACTGCCCATCCGCTCGTACTGGTTTCTAGCAGCTGGAAACCCACACAGAGGCAGAGGCTAAGTGATACTGTATCAATAGCTTTTAAAACAAAATATAATGTATGTGTGGTTCAATAAAAAAAGTCTTCATAATGATATCAGCTTAAATAACAAAATATTCAGTGAGGGAACATTGATGCTTATTTCATGTCATGCAACCTCCAAACAACATAAAGACATAACAAATGCAGTATTCGTGACATGCTTCTTTGACTTATTTTTATATTATTTTTTTTATATTATTATCCTATAAGTTTATTAAATATATTATAGATTGATGACTTTTTTCAAAATATAACAGACATTTTTTTTTTCAATTTTATTCAACATTCAATAATATTACTTTTTTGGCACAATTTTTGACATATTAAACTATGACTTTTTTCAAAATACTATAATGTCTTTTGATGACCTTTTTACCTATGCCAAGGAGGTTATGCTTTCACCAGGGTTTGTTTATTTGTTTGTTGGTTGGCTTGCAAAAATTAATCAGTTTTAAGTTAGGACACTTCTGACCAACCATGAAAATTTCGTCAAAATCCATCCATGACTATTTGAGTTACTTCGCAAACCAGCAAACAAACAAACAAACAAGCCCCGGTGAAAACATAACCTCCTTGGCGACTGGGGTAACTTTAAATAAAAAGTCTGCACTCTCTGAGTGCTTTTCTAGTTTCAACATATAATACTGACTGTTTTCTTTTCTAGAATTTTAGGGAAAAGTAATAACAATTTCAATATAATGAACTAAATCTGGATAAACAATTATTATGATCTGGCTCATACATCACATCATATTACTTTCCGCCTATGTACTGCACATTACTTAGTCGCTGGTTTGTAGTAGCAGTGAAGAATGAAGGGGGGAAATGTTCAGGACTAGTCCTGATTCCAGTTATTACATATCTATTATATTAAACGCAGAATGGAAAAATAAGTCATATTTTGTTCCCTACAGTGGGCCACTAAAGGAAATTGCTACATATTGTCTTTTCTGTCTTGTGTAATTGCTTTTATCTTTCTATGAACGACCTCAACGCCGACACCGACGCCGCCTTTGTCCATGGGGTCAAAAAAGTTGTAGAGACCGTGACCCCGGGGGTTAAGGGATATATGCGATTCTGATGGGAGCGTTAGCCAGGACACAGGGGTTAGTAGCCCTGCTCTGTTTAGAAGTCCCATGGGCCTTGTCATGACCACACGAAGCAGAGACCTCAGATTAACACTGAAACACTGAGGATCAGCAGCACAACAAGAAACAACAATCAAAATATTGATCCTCATCTAAAGAGAAGCCCTCGACTATGAAGAAAAACAGAGTGCCCCCACTGGCCTGGGATCAGATGCTGTCAAGATCCTTGTCTTACTCTGATGTCTCTCTCCCACTCTTTCCCTTTGTCTGCCTGCCTCCCCTCCCTCCTTTTCTCCTTCACTACAATGCCTCTCGTTTTGCCTTTTCTCACTTGAGCTAGCTTCCTTCTCTCAATCTAAAGCAGCTGGTACAGATGTCAAACGCAGTGTTTCATGTATATTTCATGTCCCATAACAGAGCTATCTATATTTAATAGGACAAGATCTCTGTACCCATTAACATTAACCTGACACTGTTTGTTCTCTCTCTCTATTCCTCTCTATCTGTCATTCCCTGGCCCAACTCATTCATTCCATCTCTCTTATTTCTTGTCTTTTTCTCCGTCTGTATGTCCCAGTTATCTCCGTGCTCTCCCTCCTCATTTCCCCGAGTCCACATAATGTACTTGCATTATGCATGTCAGTGGCAAGAAATGCCCATTTCCTTTGATCTCCTCCTCCGTCAAGTCACTTTGAACGGATGTGTGACTTTATTTACATAAAAACTTATTTGCATCTCGGCAAAAACCATAAAGTTTGACTTTGATGTTAGCTTTGATGGTGGTGCTGGTGCCCTTGCACTTTATGTGACAAGCAAGTGGAGAGAGAAACTTTCCACTTGCTATTGTAAGTCAATATTGTAGAGCTTCTGAGAAAATCATAATTATACAGGGTACACTGGAGTATGTTATTAAATCTGCTGTCATATCAAAGTGAGAGATCGTACTATTAAAAACTTCCTTTGAGCACCTTTAGGTGGCATTAAGCTGTTGTAGGAGAGTGAAATCATAATGTCACGAGAAAGGAGTATTTAAAAGCAGCATGCCCTGCAGAATATTTTGCTGAAATAACTTTTTTTTTTTTTTTTTGCAGAGCTGAATGTCCTTGAAAGTCTCAACACAGCTGATTCTGATTCTTTGACCTCCTCTCTGGCTCTCCCCCTCCCACCCTTCACTGCCACATCCCATCCTCCTTATTTTCTCAGGTTGCATCACTCGTTCTTTCCATCCTTTCCAATATCCATTCTTCTCTTTGGCCTTTGCTCCCTCTCCCTTTCTCTGCGCTTCATTTCTGTCCTCTCCCTTTAACTTCTTTGTTGTCTTTCCCCTGTCCTTTCAAAGTTCACCCTCGCCCCCTCCTCTTGCACGGGCAGTCGCCCTCTATCTTTATCTCATGTCCTCCACCCCCCGTCTCCTTACTCCCTTTTCTGCCGTCTGCCTCTACCCTTATCCTGCTCTGAACCTTTAAGTTCTCCACTTCCCTCGTCTTTCTCACCTCACTCCTCTCTTTCACTTCAGTCTGTGTCTTTTTCTTCTATTCATCTCTGCCTCTTTGTGCTTCTGTTTTCTTTCTCTTATATTGTCAGTTAGTCTACACTAAAAATACATAAAAATCACTAATACCAGTGTTTTGTAAACTATTTTGAAGTTGATATGCAAACATAATAAGACTAAATGTAAGAGGAACAACTAACCACGTGCAAAACATTAATAAGACATTGCATATGTGCCAAACTGATGGGAGTTTTTGTGCAGCTATGAGCTGAGTGCAGTTAGTGCAGCTCTTGTTTTTGTTTGTTTCAACTTCAACTGTCATGGCAGGTCAACAACATGGAACAGAGTGACCTGTGGGTCTCTGTGACTTGTGCAATGGCCACTGAAAATATTTGTTTGTGCTGACAGGCATTGAAAATAAGTAAATCATAATAAATCACCAATCACCTCAGCAACAATGTTGCTGCTAGATGCTGCCCCTTGAATATTAAAGCTCATAGATATGGACCTGTGTCTATAAACTGGCAAAAAAAAAAAAGAATACACTGTTAAATGTTATTGTAAAGTGTTTTGCAGCCCCTGTAAAAACACACTCCAAGCCTATCTTAAATGTTTCTTCTTGTAAACAAATTGCATGAAAAGTCCAAAACCTTGTATGCGCCACTCAAGCCGAGCATTTTTTGATTGATTCTTTTATGTCCAATGAAGTGTTAATCCTTGAAAACAGACCATAGATATTGTCTCATTTCCAAAAACAGCTGGGCACTGTAGTCTTTCACCAAACATTAGTGGGGGGAATAAATGTTGAATTTGTCAGGGACTATTTCCAGCTGTGGATTGTCAGTGATGTGTCCAATGCAACTATCTGACAAAAAGGAATAAACTTATCAGACTTCAAAAGCACAGGAAACTTGATAGAAGGACCAGTTGTTGGTTTTGGTCAACAATTAGAAAACATATAATTCTTCCAATCTCATTCTTTAAGTTGCAAACTGTGATTTGGTTCAAGTGTGTTCAAATGTCATTGGCTACACAGCTGCATCAGGTACCTCTGATACCTTGCTGTTGTCTTTCGCCTTTACCTCCGTCCATCATCCCGTAAATTATTCTCACTGTCTGCGTTTCCCTTATCATGTTCTCCCTCTGTATATCTCCAGACTCACCTTTCCCTTAACACTCACCATCAGCTTCTCTCTCTCTCACCTTGAAAGACCTCTGTCTGAAACTTCAGCATTCATCAGAGGTATATCACCGATCGCAAGAGTTCATAACACAAATGCATTACATATCCTTATCTTATAGCAACGGCGCAAACACAAGCTGATACACTTACGAGTACACTCAAGTGATCACTGTGCACGTATGCACAGGCTCTCGCAGCATCCTGCATAATGTCCTCTTGCCTCATCACCATACAGACAAGCAGGCCTAATAACCATAATGACATTCAGCTCAAGTGCTATTGATCTCTCTGTAATAGACAGGGAAACGTACGGAGCGTTGCAACCCTGTTATTCTCCACCAAAATGAGAATGATAATCATCAATGTCCTTCACAAAGCTTCAATTTCACAATTTGTACTCATTATTCTACTTAGTTATGTTGATGCAAACTGACAGGGCCCCTTGTGAATAAACAGTCTATTATCCTCTAAAAGGCAAAGCAGATCAGAAAGCTTATATAGTTTAACTTTTACACAAGGTTTGTGCATTGTGATGAAGAAGTCTAGTGACTTTAGTAACTTTTTTTTTCCATTGGTGCACCTTTACATGATATATCATGTTTATATATATATATATATATATATATATATATATATATATATATATAAACACATCAGTTTTTTAGTTTGATATTTCTTGCATCCAAGAACAGAACACTGATCTTGCAAATGCATGTTGGGCATGTCATTCAGGAAAAAAAAGAACTTTATTTGAAATTCAAGTCTGGTTTGATGTTTCAAGGTTTAGAAAAACTTCCAAAAGGTCACGTGAAATCCACAAATGTCAAGATGTTGGTCAGTAGATATTTTGGGTGGGAATATTTTTAGTTATTGGAACAAACTGCATTCTGTCTATGAAACTGTTTTAGCCATGACAAGGAAGCTGAACATTTTACTCATAGTCAGATTCTGCAGTGCACTGAGGGTGTTGTAGATGATAAACAGCCCTGTGGTGTTTTCCCAGAGCACAATCATTACGATAAGGAGTCAACATAATGTCATGCTGAGAGGTCACTGGTGTTAGGAACTGCAGGACTTTACAAGCACACATCTCTGTCCAGAGGCAGTTGCAAGAATAATACACACATTCACACAAACCCACGAGCAATGTTCTGCCTGTACGGGTCCGTGGGCTGCTTACTAAACTCATATAAGTGATGAACAGACAACGCACATGCATCATACAACATACATGATGTACACACACGATATCCAGCGGGGATGTATGCATGCATACAAACTGGAGACACACACAGTGAGTGTGTTCTTTGCATTATGTGAACAGGACACATAAATTCATGTCTTTATCCTTTGCGCATTGATTAATCCAAGCAGAAAGATGAATTAAGGTCAAATTATCATGAAGCAAGTGTCAGAAAGGATATTCATGAGAACAAGTGGCCCCACTGTTTGATTAGCTGGTTAAACACTGTTGGAATTACTCGTTCAAACATCGAGTGCAATCAGGCACAGCACTGTTACACCTTTCCACTGCAGCATCATCAAATGATGAAGTGAGGACATTGACCTGGAGGAGGGAAGTTAGCTTATAACTTAGGCGATTTAGGGTTAACAAAAAAGCACACGCAGCGTCAAAGCAAACACAATAGAGCTAACAGGGAAGTGTAACAGTAACAGCCTACTGTATGTTTAGGGAGGGTGTTGGCTTGTTTGTTAGTGATATGTCATCTGCATTCCTGCATCTATGATTTAATTTCCTTATCCTCAAAATGTCAGATAAATAATAGAAATAAAACAGAAGTACTTCATTGATCCCAACCTGGGATTTTTTTGTTTGTAGCAGCAGCAGTAAGTAATATAAAAAACAGAAAAAGCAATATTTCTTAGTACAAGAGCAATATAAAAAGTATCAAAAGTATTAAAATGTATATACAGATAAATAATTATAATCATAATTAGATAAGTGATAAGATTTTTAATCAAACAAGTTGTAATCAGAGAGCAGATCAGAAAATTCATGCATTGTTTTTGTAATGGCCATATGGATTGTTTTGAAAAGCACTAAGAAATGATATTGTCCAGCTAACAGGGTGGTTATTTCAGAAACCACATTTTGTCAATCAATAGTAAACTGCCTTTACGAGGATTTTAAGAATCAACAGACTTTGAAAATAGCATTCCCAACAAATATCCTTCTGCAAATCAGTTGTATTTTTTTTCAAAATATCTACAATCACATGTATAGAATACCCTGCAGGAGGCTCAGCTTGGATTACACTCTGAGTTAGTGGAGAACAGGGTTGCAAAGTTCAAGGAATACTGATGGAAAATTCCCAGTGGAATTAACTGGAATTCATGGGAAATAACAGCAATACACTTTCTGGAAATTTCTCTACCGTTTGCAACCCTATAGTGGGAGCAGCTGCAGCAAAAAAAAAAAAAAAAGGACATCAGTGGTCATGTATTAAAATTACAGGTACTCAGGGTGACAAGTATGTAGAGACATATCTAACAAGCATGCGCACGCACACGCACACACACACACACACACACACACACACACACACACACACCAGGACTACTAGAAAACAGATGAATTTTGATTATGCGGAACCAGCTATATGTTTCAATTTCCAGACTATATGCTTCGCATGTATGATCATTCTGCAACTGTGACTCCACTTGTGCGTGCACGCGTTCATGTGTATGTTTAACGTGTGTGTTTGTGCAAGTGGCCAGCTGTAAGTTATGATCCGACCCCACAACAGCGGTGTGAAATGAAATTGGAGCTCAGCGCTGGCATTCTGATTTACCATCTTAAAGTGTTATATTCCCTGTGCACTGTCACCGTGGGTCCGTGACAGTGCGTGCTTGCATGTGCGTTCCGGCGTGATTGTGTTTCTAAGTTTGTCTGTAATAATGTGTAGTTCTTTGTGTGTGTGGCCCTCCTCGTGTATTCATTGGCATGTGCATATCAGACCGTGTCACCTTCCAGCCGGGCTGTAACTCACTAGCACATTTATCAGTGAATCACATTTGTATGCCTAAGGGGAGCTGTGCCTTTTGAAAGTCCAACAGTAAAATATTGGATTGGCTGACATACAGGGATAGAGCCCAGGAGAATGATCAGTTTAGAGGATCTTCTTTTTTTTTTGTTCTTGTGTGATGCTGCCTGGGCTACCTAAACCACTGCAGTGAAGTAAAACGCACACAGCTGAACAGTTATTAGCAGAGCATCAGTTATCAATCATATTTCTATAGAGATACTTTGTTTTAAGATTTCACTTAGAATGCATTTAAAGGAGAAGTGCTTTTTTTTAAATTAAATATTGACGTTTACTCACCCATTTCACTTTGGAGTATAAAATACTGAAATACTTATTTGTGATGTTGTCACATACACATACATGCTTTGTTTTAGTTCAGGCACTGTGAAGGCCACATAGGTGGGCACTAGGGGTGATGAATAAACTATGATACACAGGAAGTAGGGTCTGTTTACAGATTGAATTTTTACGTTACGGACAACTCCTGATTCAAATGAGAATACAGTAGTAATAGTGTAGTCCATCTTATTAAACATCTGTTATTTGAAAAATGGTCAAGTTTGTGTCATTTACTGGCTGTATATGTCAGTGCCCCCTTCACTCCTGTTATATCGTCAGATCCAAAATCAGTGGAAACACTCAAAATGTCTCCAAAGTGAAATGGGTGAGTAAATGACTGTATTTTATCCCAGAAATAAGGTCCAATTTGTAAAAATGGCACTTCCCCTTTAATCATTTCAGGAGTGGCTTTTAAAACTACCACATATGTCATTATTAATTGTTAGATAAGCAATATTCTCACAACTGGAATAACTAGAATCAAAATGGTCACAGTTTACAGCCCTGCATGCCCAAAAGGTCATCATATCATCATTTTATCCAATCCAATATTTGTGTGTTATGGCCAAAACTTGTTTTATGGTCACAGTGAACTTTGAACTTCGTTGAGTAAAACTAGATGCTCATGTCTAATTTGAAGAAATTCCCCCAGTGCATTCCTTACATGTCTTGTACAGGATGGGATGCATATACAGCAGGAAGGCATTGAAAATATTCTACATAATCAAATCAGTTATACAGAAATTCTACAGTGAGGTAACATGTTGAATCAGTGTTGAAATATTCTATTAAGAAGCAGAACAAAGATTATTTATGGGATCATACATGGGCTATTCCTGTCTGATTAGGCTGCTGCTCACAGCCTCTGGTCCACCACCTCTCCTCCAGCCTTTGGCCTTCACTTGTTTTTCATTGCCTCATGAGCACGGATAGATCATTATGCAGCCTTAAGTCATACATATTTCTCTACAAATAATGTTCGCCGGCTGCTCAAAAACAGTTTTGTCTGCATTTGATTAGCAAAGCTTTGAAGCTGAAATAATATCATAATAACGCTGGCAAAAGTCACAAGGTTAGGCTTTAATGATGCAGTGAAAAATGTTGACCGGTGAAAGGCCAGGAAATCAAAAAGATTGTTATATAAAGGTTTTACTTCTGTCCTCATTTTCTATAAGTCAGAGCAGGTTTTGTCTTATCTTACACAGCCTTGAGTCTTTTGTTAAGGTATGAAAGGTTAATACATTTCAAAGGTGGAAACAGTCATGCAAACCTGTACATAAAATGTTTATACACAGAGTAGTCATCAAGGTTGCGATAAATGGCCATAGCCAAGTTCTTTGTTTGGTGCACAGGTGGGAATAAGTTTGATTCTGATACAGATAGCATCAAACAAATAGTCTGTGTGTTTATTTGTCTGTATGTGGACATAGAGGGCCTTAAAGTGATCTGTGCATGTGTTCTGTAACATACGGGCTGAATTGTATTAAAGGGGAAACTCTTTGCAGGTGCATACTTCACATATTATGCGTGTCCACTTGAACATGTGTTCGTGCTTTAATGTTCGGAAATTGTCCTTTTGTCATGCTCTGTCTGAAAGGCTCGTTTTCGAAAATGAATCACATGGGTGATAGCGCTTGTGCTAAACGGGGCTAATGTTTACCGTGCCATTTTGGATGATGACATCATTAGAAACGGTGCTTCTGAGTGGTTAAACAACTTCTTTGGTTTTGGACATATAAGGAAAAAAACACAGGTGACTGGTACTTGATGTGTAAATGAGTAGTGTTGTGCTACTTACTGAAAATTAGTAACTAGTTACAGTTACTAGTTACTTCATTCAAAAAGTAACTCAATTACTTTGTTGATTACTTACATCAAAAAGTATCGCATTACTGTTAAAAGTAACTTTTCAGTTACTCTTTAGGATCCTGGTTCCCTTTTGGTGTGTTCACCGAAAGTCAGAACTTGGAGCTCAGATCAACATAACGTCAAAGTTTAGTGCTCCCAGCTCTTCCAGCCTCACAGACGTACAACAAATCATGTAGCTACTGTTTCTACTGAATCCAGGTCAGGTTGTTTAATCCAACTTTCTGAGTTGGAGATCCGACTTCACAGGGGGTTCTTTTTTAAATTGTGACTTGAAGTTGGAAATTCCAATGTTCGTGTGCAAGTGAATGCACCGTGAGTTGAATCACACAAACGCTGGGCTCCCAGTGCTGCTGCAGTGATATTAATGCTCTGTTTTACCTGTGATGTATGTCTCCTTATGCTGGGAAAGTGGGGGACGGATCTGTGTCTCTATACAGTCTATGAAGTCTCTATGAACCTGAGGAGGACATGTCCCCCCGTCCCTAGTGCCATCTGCGAGCATGAACGAAAGCAATCTGAATTCATCAATCGTGAAATCATTTTTTACCAAGTAACGGACAAACACACCACATCGTAACGGTAACTATGTTTATTTATTTTAAATTTAATGTGTTAGAGTATTAGTTACTGTCAAAATTAACGTTAGTAAGATTGTATTTTAAATGTGTGTCAAAAATACAGACTGATTTATATCACTGCAACATAAATAAGAATTATTATAATGGATTACTGGTTGGATGCTGTGAAACTGAAATGGCAATTTCTCACTATTTTCTGTACACTTTATAGACTAAACGATGAATCAATTAACTGAAAAAGTAGCAAGAGATTAATGACAATAATCATATCATGCAGTCCTAGTAATGAATGTTCTTACCTAATTAGCATTTCTCTGAGATTGAAATTCATATTCGGCGTCGTCAGATGATAATTCACAGGTGCTTTTTCTTTTTCTCCTCAAGGTTTTCTAATCATCTTTTACAGTGAGGAAGACTTTTCTTGCCTCAGTCAGCACGACGCAGAGCTGCTCGCAGCAGGTTCCTCAGATGTCTCTGTGAGCTTTGACACGGCAAAATGCTAAAACCCCCCCAGTGATTTATAAGGCAGAGATCAGATTAACTGCTGTATGACATAATAAGCATCGCAATAAACTGCCGCTGACACTTTCACGGCAGCGCACGTATTAATACACTGACACAGATGCTCTGTAGATCCAGGTCCACATGTAGGATTTGCTCTCACACACGCAGAGGCCACACAGGCGCCAAAAAACAAACAGTCGACTAGAAGTATGCGCAAACATACACACTTCTGCACCCACCCACACATGCACGCTCTCACACGTACACTTCCTCTCCAAAAAAAATCTTGGAATTAAGTTATCACTTTATCCTCTCCTTTCCCACAACGAGATTAACATTCACTCTCTCTCTCTCTGTGCGCTTGCCTCTCCTTTCATGTGAGCACTGAGGCAGCTGCAGCTGTGTAACTGTTTGTATGTGTGTGTTTACTGTGCATGAGTCAGGGCACCGACGCTCAAATAAATCCACTTCCTGTTTCCTGCCATCTTATCTAAGCCCCAATGCACATGTAGATGTACAGTGTGTGTCAGTCTGATCATCATCTGGCTTGCGGAAGCCACTGGAGAAGACAGAAAGAGTTGGGGTTAATTGATACTTCACATTTTAGATCTCTATGTGTACTGGGAGGAACATGGAAGCTCGAGAGATGAGAGGGAGTGTAAAAGGAGAGGAAGGAGTGGAGAGAAAGAGAGATGGAGTGGGAAGATGATGAGGAGAGAGCAGTAAAGAGGAGAAAGGGGGACAGCGCAGGAGGGAGGAGGAATTGTTGAGAGCGAATAAGGCCAGTTAATATTTTACAAGCCTGGATTAGAGTGGTCGTGAAATAAGGAATGGGAGATGGATTCCTGAGAGTCAACTACAGGGAGAAGGGGAGAAAGGGAGTGGGACAGCTGGATAACACCGCTTTGATCAGAAACATCTGTAGAGAGAGAGAAAAAACAGCGAGCGGAGGGGGAGACGTGACTGCATCCTGCTTCATCTGCTGGTCTGGATTCTCTTTTAATCAGCTTTGTTCTGAAAGGATTATAGCCTCTATTAACTTTAACTACAAATCTCACATATGTATTGTTTTTTTTTTTAATTTTTGAAGTGTGTGTTTTCTTAACACTAGGACACTGATAACCAAAGTTCTCTATACGTGTTTCCATGCAAATTAAAAAAAAGACTTCAAGAAACACAAGTGAGGAGAAAAAGGCATAAATGAGCAATTTAAGATATGCCTTATATAGCATGATACAAGCAAAAATGTATGAATATTAAACAAATAACAGATATTTAAAACATGATTCCCATCTGAACGTTGGTATAATCTTAATTTATGAAAATATACATAAACCAAGTGCAAACAGTACAGTTAAAGTTATCACTGCTGACTCTTTTTCGCAAATCACACTTTAGGTTCTTCAATTGATTTCCCATCCAGGCAGCTGGTTTCCATTCCCTCCACTATGTTACCAGAGACAACTTCAATCTTGCTTGACACAGATAATCGATCACGGCGAGCATTACATCCCACATTGTTCTGTGCCACTTCAGCAAAGAACTCTAAACGTCAAATTTACATTATGTTGACCCACCGTGACATCAAACTCTCAGCTCACTGCAGACTGTAATCAGTTGGTTTGTGTCGAGCCAAGGCAATGAATATTCCAAGCTATGATTAGTCTGCTTTATTTCCAACGTGAAAAGAGATATGTAAATATATATCTTCTGGAGAAACAAAAGGGAAATCAGTGGTAGCATCATAGCCCATAAAAACCGATATGATATTGTTCCTATCTGTATCTTTTATAATGAATTGTGTATCTAATAAATATGTGCTCTGACTCCCCTTTGTAAGACCGTATAATAATGATAATCACACATAAGCCTGCAGGAACCTCCCTCGCAGTCTTAATCTTATTGTTTAATAACATGGCTAACATCACCCTAAGCCTTCCCAGTGAGCCAAACTCTGAAGGTCAGCACTAATATCAGGCTGCTCATTTATTAAACCAAATGGGGAGGATACAGACAGAGAGAAAAAAGATAAAGAGAAGTATATAGGAGATATGGATGATGGAAGTGGGAACAGAGAGGAAAATAAGGAGAGCAAAGGAGGCTAAGAGGAAAGAGTAAAGGGCATATGAGAGGGGTCACAGAGGACTTCAGTAAGGAGTGAAAGAGAGTAGGAAATGATAAGTCGGTAAAATGGGAGATAAAGGAGGGAAAGGTTTCGGAGGGAGATATGAGAAGAGAGGGACGGATAGAGTAATGACCGCCTTAATTAATGGACTGTAATATATGACACTATTCCTGGGTTCCAAGATAATATCAGCAAAAATTACAGCCTTCATCACAGGCACGCTGTGCAAATATACGATGACCTTGACAGAGGCACTGAAGTGGCAGGGAAATTTGATAAAAAAAAAAAAAAAAAAAATCCTTGACAGGAACTAAACGCGTCATGGCTGCAATAAAAAGTTATGATAGCTCCAATTATGAAAGATGCTGATGAAAAACGTTGAGCTTTTTTCCCCTTCCTTAATATTTGCTGCCGTCACTCTAGTGCAGCATCCAGTCCAGATAAATGTGTTGTTTAAGTGTTAGCGTTTGGCTTGCCAAGATGACTTTTAACACATTTTTGACAGTTGTTTTAATTTTCTAATTGCTCCATATCAACTTTATGGGAAATACATGTAGTATTATTATTTAGGCTATCTATTTAATGGATGTAGGGAATGGCTGTTCATCATACATGAATTAACTGAAAATTTATTCTTCAGTGTCAAGAGTTCCTTTGCAACAAATCCAATCTTAGTCTACAACAAAATATGTCCATATACTATAACCATCATGATGCTGGTGAAGGCATTTAGAGTCACACAGCAAGTAGGTTAAAGTCATGTAGAGCTACATAAAGTAAGGAATGTGTCATGTTGAATGGTGGTTGTCTTTGTCTCCAACCATCTTGTCAACGTCAATTTTTATGGCATCCCATGACGTCTGACTTCATCAAAGACAGGCAGCATAGTTCACAAAAGAATAAAAATCAAACACAATCAAATAAATAGAATAACAATCCTTATATAAGGATCAACACGTTGGAAGATTATTAGCATTGACACCTATTTATTGGTGCTTAATACCTGCAGCTGGCCCATATCAAAAGCTGGTTGCACTGGCTGGAATTTTGAATTAGCATTGCTCATATGGGAAATGCAGCAAAAGCATAAGAAAAAACGTATAAGCGTATACGTTATTTATGTCATGCTGCTGAACTCCAGCATGCAGTAGCTGTCATGAAGCTATCAATCACCCAACACTTGGAACAGCAATCAGTCTGGTTTGTCAAGCTGTTGCTGTGGTGGTGAGATGGAGCACGGGCACGAGTCCACCGAACAACAGTGGAGCTTCCGGCGTTATTTTCATTCTTATTTGAGTCAGCGATCAAAGGACCACCATTTCGAAGAAGACTCAAGGCTATTTCCCTGTCGCCACAGAGGTTCAGTAGAATCTGAGGATATTTTTTTTCCATGTCCGTGTGTTTCCAGTGTCAGCTGTGTGGCTCTTTCTCAAGCACTGGTGGGTACCGAGGGACCCTCACATGAGTAGGTCTGAAGCTGCAATCAATCATGTGTGACTGTGGAAGGGTAACAACCATGTATAACAATACACACACTGCATGCACGCACCAATGTGCACAGAATCAGAAAGACACACACACACACGCACTTCAAAAATGTGCATGTCCACCCACTGTCTCTTGATCCTGCACTCAGACACACAACAAGCGAGGTGTGATGGGAAAAGAACTGCTGTCAGGTTCAGCGGCTGCAAAGCACGCTGTCGCATCTGTAATCCAAGCAACCAAGCAAGCACAGATCACTACCCCCCTCTCCTGAGCTTCAGCTGGCGTGCTTTGAAGGGACTGGGCAAAGAAAGGTGTAGAACAAATAACTTTCCGAGAGCCCGGCAGTGCAAGCACTGAGATTTATTTGAACTGGAGCGGAGCCCGCAGTGCTGTTGCTCTGTCCTTCATGGTAGTAAAGTTTTACTTTCAGTTTCACGTGCAACATTTGTCATAGGGAGACTAATGAGGCTGGACAGAGCATTTGCCACGATGAAAATCATCATCAGTGAATCATTTTCCCTGCCCTCTTTTTCCAGTAGCCTTCATGAATACTCCTGACTTCAAAGAAAGACCTGACACGGAGCGGTGCAGACTCTTTCCACTGTGCACGGTTATTATGATTTCAAAGGAATGTAGGTTAATCGATGCTGTAGGTTATGATGATGAATAGGAATGATGACCATAACCATGACGATCAAAGACTCCTAAACAATACAAAAGGAGCATTTTGCTCCTCTAATCGGATCACTTTTAAAAATCTGAATACAGTCTGATAGAGACTGGATGTTTGTGAAACAGGAAAAAAATTGACGGACAAAACATCGTCCTGCAAGTGGAGAAGCATCCTCCACCTCACAAGCATGGGGCTGCACAGCTTCTCAACACTCGTCAAACTGACTTCTGAGACTTTGAAGTGAAGCTCATGAAGTTAACGTTTGAGTCACAAGCTCTAACGAGCTTTTCCTGCACAAGGACACTGTCACTGACACTCATGTGCACACGTCTGTTTTTGTAAATTCAGGATTTGAGATTTAATTTAATGCTGTGTATGTGTGTTTCAGCAAGGACCTGGAGTTCAAGCCTTTCTCTCAGACACACACACCTGTAGAAAAGAAAGCAGCTCTAAGCCCTTGGTATACACAGCCCTCACACACAGTAGGTGGAAAGAGACATCACGATGAAAAATGTATTTTGTAGCGGCAGGAGAATCAGTGGGAATGTATGCATGAATTCATGTAATAAGTCTGTCGACTGAGTGCGCATATTGGAAAAATGTTTGCCGGGATAAACTGTTTGTGCAGCACACAAACATACAAATATGCACGTAGAAACGTATAAAAGGATTGTTCTGTCTTTAAAAGCTTGTATTACTATACAATACAGACATGTAGTCATAGTAACACACAAAAAAACACAAGAGGCTTCAAAGGAAAACTTGATTTGTCTGCTTTTACCTCAGGCCAGGTGGGTTCGAATCGATCCTAATCCTCAATCCTAAAAATGAACTTCTGCTTTACGGCAAAACATTTGCATCTCTTGCCCTTTTGAATGTATATGGGAATTAATTAAAATATGCTTCCTGATGCACTAAATATAAACTGTACACACATAGGCAACTGCTTTGATGAAACAGCTGAGAACAGACGGTCAATAACAAGCGAAACGAACGGGCCAGAATCAATAGACTTCTACCTTAATGTACCCAAAAGTCAGTCGTTACTTCTCCTTTCTTTGTTCCTTTCTTTGTTTCTCTCTCTCTCTGGCTGGCGGTTAGATACTGAACATGGGTCACTGCCCGTGAAAGTCTGTGCTATTGTCTTTTTTTAATTTATTGTCTGTTTAAGGGAAGAACTGAAAGTAATCATCACAATTACTGGCTCAGAACAACAAATATACACACGCATGTTAAGAGCTCTTTCACAAATTAACCATCTTTTTTTTTTTTATCCTCATGCTCTCCATCTGTGGTAGATACACACTGCACACACACATACACATGAAATCAGAGGTGGAAAGAAAAGACATTTGATTGAGGGAAAAAAAGAAAAGTCAGAGCTGTAACAACAGGTCAAGCAAATGGGGGAAATTAAGAGGCTTTGTATGTGCTTAGGAGGAACGTCAAAACATATGTTATGGATGACTGTGTGAAGTGTGGGCTCTTTAAGAGAAGGACAGAAAGAAAGAGAAGTGACAAAATGGAGGTTAAGGAAAAGAAAAAGCTTACTGAGTAAAGTTCAGCGTGCTTGTATAACAACGTATGGATGTATTCACACATGATGTGTTTTGTAGACTGATAATAGATTCATAGACACAGCGTACGCATCCACACATACATGCACAGACATGCAAATGAAAAACATGCACACACACACGTACCATGCGTTATAAGCCCCTCTGCTCCAGCAACAGGCCTGTCTGAAGTCGAGCTATAATGACATCCAGGTATGTTTGCTCTTCATTTTCCACGGCTCATCGCAGCTCCAAACCGGGTGTCTGCTCAGTGTTTGTGCATCTACGTGTGCTTCAACTGAGCTTTTCTGTATATAAACAGGGATCATGGTGTCCTTGTGCACATCTGCATGTCAGCATTGTCCATGTGTGCACTGCCGCTATGTTTGCGTGGTTGTTATAATGTACATGAGCTCATGTAACCACCATCCTGTGTCTGTGTGTGTGTGAGCAGGACTTTGCCCACATGCGTAGACAGAGACCTCTCCTCGGCTTGTTGACATTCCAGTAGCTCGGCCTCTCCTTCTGCTCCAAACTCTCCTCTCATTCAAAACAGACCTCCCTTCTCTCTCTCTCTCTCTCTCTCTCTCTCTCTCTCTCTCTCACAAACACACTCACATATTTGCTGTACCTTATTCTATCTGCTACCTTGTTATTGAAAGCACAAGGAAGACATGAATGTACAAGTTCATCCCGTCATCACAGTTATGTCTGCTGAGTTCATCCTGGAGTTTAACGGGAGCAGAGTATGTTCAGCTCTGTGATGATGTTGATAATAAGGCAGCTGATTGTCACACTTTCTAGTGGTGTACTCTCTCTCTCTCTCTCTCTCTCATCGACTAATCATGTTATGTCGGGTTATAACATACGTATGAAACAGCAACATGAAGGCTCTGTATTCAAACCTGCATGACAAATTCAGTATTCATTTCAAGACAAAATCCACTCATTTTGTCCCTACCGTTCACAATAAAAGCCTAACACATACTGTATATGTAGGCAAGTATTTGCAAGGCAAAGGCTAATATGATTCACACATGATTTTGATAATTCATCAATTTGTTCACTTTGTCTTTGATGAGTTATACTGAAACAAGCACAGAAACAATACTTGAGTAATTGAGTACTGGACTATGAGAGAGAACTAAGGTCTAAATAAATATATCAGTAGAAATAACCATAAAAAAAGTGGGGAAAACTATAAAATATGATTTTTTTCAACTTGTCTGTTCAAGGACCTTGGCGTGCACATGCACCAGTTGAAAGGCAATTTCACACTTTATCTCGATATTGAAGGCATGAGGGTACATGTCTAAAAGCTGTAGGTGAAGACAGGAGCATTCATGTCTCCTGTGCTTGTTGAAGGAAGGGGTATTTAACATTTCCATCCTGCTGAGCACACATGAGCCCGCATATTTTACCTTTTTACTGCACATGGAGTGCTCCTAATGAAAGTCTGAGTAATGAGCATTCTTCAAGAAATGAGCAAAAAGCAAAGTAGAGTGAAAGAAAGTGAAAGGAATGATGTATGAGTGGTCTTCAACATAAAATAGCAACATCATTTGGAAGTCATAACAGAATACCTGTATTGCACTTTGGCATTAAATGCAACAGAGTTTTTGTCATTGCAAAATTAATTAAATCATATAAATTAAAACCGCTTGTTCAGAAATAGATTTCTCAAAATTAAATGGTTGACAGACCTCAGCCACACATAGCTTAATCTAAGCTAAGGTTAGCTGCAGAAAATAAAGAAAGAAAAATGTGTGACACGTGTGGTATGCGGTAGCAGGTTTGGTCATTTTCACAGCGCAACGACTGTGAAAAGACTGCATTTTTTTCTGCTTCCAAGGATGTGACAGGAAATCCTGGGAGAAAGTATCAATGTCCAAGTCGCTACTGTGTGTGAACTAATTGCTTCAAACTGGTTAGAGCTCTGAAGAGATAAAAGCTCTTATGTGTTCTGTTTTTCTGCAGTTAAGTGGCGTAGTTAGCCCTGAGGATGCGACGAGTCGAGGAAGTCCTGCAACAACAATTTTCCTCACTCTCAAGAAATCACACATCAGAGCTGTTGCTTCAAAATGCCAAAGCGTCCAAAAAGAAGGTACCAGCTGTGCTCCACCATCACACCTGCTATTGTATCTTTTTTTAATTATTGTATTTCAGACAGAAGTGAGTGTATGTAAAAGCCAGGGATGAAACCTCATGACCTTCTCAGAGAATAAAATGAACGAGGTGGAGAGAAAAAGACGGAGGAAGCAGAAAAGGTGGAAGCAGATGTACTGCATGTCAATGTGTAGGAGGAGGGGGAGGAGGAGATGCTCTATGGCTGAATATGTAGATGAAAAAGCATGAAAGTGGGCCGTTGAAATGTCTCGAAATTCCATAAAAAAATCTGATATCCGACCCAACATTTTAAAACGTATATCTGATACTACTATTGGTATTAGAACTCTAGTTTTTACTTTACTAATCCACATAGCCAAACTGACACTAAAAGATACATGGACTCAGCAAAACACGCACACACACACACACACACACACACACACAAAGACATTGAGAAAACTAATGAGTATGGCAGACAAGGAGCATCAGACAGTGGGAAAAGTGACAAAAAGAGGAAATCAACATGAAGGAGTGAAATTGCCCCTTGAATATTATTATTTGACATCTGTTGCAACAAAATTTTTACTGCCAGAGAGAATCTTTGTCTCACCCCTCTCTTATTTATCATTGATCATGGTTGAAACCTCTCAAACATGAGTCTTTGCTATGTGTCATGGCTTTATCACCAATGCAAATTCTGGCTTTGGGAAATATTTTTTTTCACATTTGACCATTACAATTAGGCTATGTTCAGACTGCTGCCTAAAGTGACCCAAATCTGATTTTTGTCACCCCATGCGACCCTTATCTGATTTTTTAATTACAGTCTGAATGACACAGATCCCGTTTTTTTTTTTTTTTTTCCGAACACGACCCAGGCCACTTGGATATATGGTCCTAAAGCTGATACATATCTGATCTTTTGACACGCAACTTTAGTCTGAATGGCCAGGTCACATTCATCCGACCTATACGTCATCAGCAAGCGACAAACGTCACTATACTGTGGGGAAGTAGGCGGAACCGAGAAGAAAAACAATAACCATGGAGGAGAGTAGTCAATGGAGGGAAAGTGAGGTTTCTGAGATAATTCATATTTGGGGTGATAGCTCTAATCAGCCCAAACTGGAAGGGTCTTATCGGAACCTGGGCCGTTCACTTTCCGTGCACTTTACTTCCGTAAACACTGAGCATGCTCCCTGTTTGTGACGTTGTTGTGTCCTCCAATGTGCATGCGACACTTTTGGGGCATTTAACCTTCACAACGGAGATCACATTTAATTGGAAATGTGAACAACCTCGCAAAAAAAACATCGGATTTCACAAAACAATCAGAATTGAGCACGAAGCCCTACAGTCTGAACGTAGCCTTAGTTATAGCCCTACATATGTGTTTACATACGCATAAACACTGTCTTTCCACACACATGTACAAAAACATATGGTAGCTTCAAACAAGCCTTATTGGCGTGCAATCACACACAGATGCAAACATGTCTTCAGGGACAGCAGCACTTATGTTCAGTTCAAATTAAAATCACGCGACATGCTCTCTCTACCATCACGAACTTCCGCTTCTTTGTGTGTGTGTGTGTGTGTGTGTGTGTGTGTGTGTGTGTGGTTGCAAGAGTGCAAGAAACATACACAGGGTGTATTTCAGCAATGCTGGCCAGCAGTGATAAGAAGCCTAAATCTCCTACACATTCTCACATGGATGACCGAAGCTATAGGCTTCATCTATAGGAATGGCAGCTTCATCGAAGGACACCACGAGGTCATGTGGAAAAGAACAGTGGTGGGAGGGAAATAGAGTTTCATTTTTCATCCTCAACATCAAATATATCAAGGGCAACAACTAATTTCTACTCACTCTGTTTTTCTTTTGTTTTTTTTGCAGATAGGCTTCACCAAATGTGTACGAATGGGTTTTTATATGCCATGTTTGACTACAAAACCAATTCCATGCTATGAATTTGTCTTGTTATTAGTTGGGAATGAGAATTAACCTTTCAGAATAAGTGCTGAGCAGAGTGAGAAACAGGAGAGAAACAATAGCGGGGGCTGAGATATGCGGTGTAAAACTGTGGCGCTCATATGTGAGACACAAATACACGCGCTCTCACAAGATTAGAAAACCCCTGTTGCAGTGTGTGTGTGAGTGATGGAACAGCCTTGCCTCAATTCATCACTGTGCTTATACTGTAAGTCTTGACATATAGTTTTTTTCCTGTGTGTGTGTGTGTGGAAAAGACATCGAGAGAACTTCAGCCAGAAGGTTAATGCTACCTCTACCAGATTACCTGTAAGCTGCTGTGATAAATATAGTATGTTATCGATTTGACAGATCAGACTTCATGTTATCCTACCGAGGAAATAGTACACACACACACACACACACACACACACACACACACTGCATACAGGCATGATTGTGTGTGCCAGTGTGGCTGTCCTAACACTGAATATACCTTCACATACTTCTGGACAGAAAAAGTCTTGACACTCTATGCGCAGATGATAATACCCAGTTGCTGGTGTCTAAATGAGATACCTCATCATAATCCCACGGCTGGTCACCTACACTATGACAGGACATTACACTGCATAATGGCCTGTTAGTCCTGGTGGATTATGCAATGCAGTATCCCAAGGCAGCTCCTCAGCTGCATGTCTGACAATGACAGAGCAGACTGGGCCTCTGCGTCCTGCTTAAGGGCAGGCGGTTATTGTACAGAGCCAGCCTGTTATCTATTAATAATGCTGCAATCTCCCAAACCTTTATGCCGCACCGCCACTTGTAAAAACTTGAGGCAACTCAAAGCCAGAACCTCATTATGAAATGCTTTATTTTTTGGTTTCTTTTTTCTGTAATATTTTGTTTTTCCTTTTATCATGAAAACCACCAACATATAAAGCATGTTAAAAGATAGCACTTCTTTAAACATGTGGCAACTGTAACAAATAAATTAGGAGTCATTCAATGCCTAAAATAATATTTTAGTCATGGTTAAGGATGGACTGACTGTAACTCGTTGCAAAAAACACACACAGAAATTAGCGTATCTGAAAGATTGCAGCAATATTTGTATGCTTCCAACAAAAAAAACAGAAAATTAATTATTCCGATTCAGCATGCAGATCAAGTGTGACACGGGAAGATGTACTTTCTGATCTTCGAGTTAAAATGAGCAAAGCAAATAAATGTTTTCACGAAACATTCAAAGACTTTCATTTTAACATTCTGTCCTAACATTCCAACGTTCTCTTCTTTCAGTGAAACCTTTTGAAACCCCTTCTTCCAGTTCTGGTATAACTGATGCAATTGCAGCACTTAAACCTCTTCTGTCCATTGGTTTTCCGGACATACGTGATATGTGATGCCACGATGCTCGGGTGACATTGTGAGAATCCAGCTGCTATGTTAGGTAAGGACTGACCTCCAAAGACTATAAATTCAGAAACAGTCTTATAGAAGGTGATGCATCAATTAAGCTGCTCTGCAATGCTAATACTCCTCATCCAGTGCCTCAAAGGCTCCTCAATGGATTATGGCCAAAGCACAAGCCCTTATAGTAATTACTTCTCGAAAAATAAAATGTGTGTGTATGAGTTGGTGTGGGTTTATGCACATGCATATTTTCTCCCACGGGAAGAAAGAGTTTCTTATCAGCCACAGTTCCTTAAGCCTCTATGGACTTTCAATATTTCTAAGCTAAAGTATATGTTTTGTCAGCATGATGGACAAGAAAGCTTTGTGAATTTGAATTTGAAAAGAGTGTGGTCCCAAGACAATACAGTGTGAGGGTTTTGGAGAGCTCATGGTTTTCCGTGTGTGTCCATTCTAACACAGGAAATTGCACATCCACTATAAGACACAGGACTGTCCTTGCACAAAGTCACACCAATAAACACACAAACACACGAGCACAGACACCAACAGACACACGCTTCTCTTTTGTTGGCTCTGCTCTACAAGGACAGCAGCTCTTTCAGAGATGTTGCAGTTTCCCCCCCTTTATTTTTCAAAGTTCATTCAAAGCAGCTTTCTTTCTTTGGTTTCTTTGCTGTCGCATACAGGAAAAAAAAATATAACTTTTCTAAAGAAGACAAGACAGACATTTGCAATTTCAGAACCCACAACAAAAAGCACTTAAGGCAATCAACCATATACTGTAATCTAAATCTGAATTTTCTTCAAATTGAGTGATGGTCTATTATGGAGCCATATTTTGGTTGGTATTATAGCAATGCCATCATGTTACTTCAATATGTCAGACAACAATATTGTATTATAGTTATTATAAACTGGCTACAGTGCTAACCACTACACAGTGGTGTAGTGGTTAGCACTGTAGCCTCACAGCAAGAAGGTACTGGGTTTGATTCCCAGCCCTTTCTGTGTGGAGTTTGCATGTTCTCTCCGTGTCTGCGTGGGTTCTCTCCAGGCACTCCCACCATCCAAAAACATGCATGGGGATTAGGTTAATTGGCTAATTTAAATTGTCCGTAGGTGTGAATGTGAGTGTGAGTGGTTGTCTGTCTCTATGTGTCCTGTGATGAACTGGAGACTTGTCCAGGATGTACCCTGTCTTTCACCCTAAGACAGCTGGGATAGGCTCCAGAATGGATGGATGTTATTATAAACAGAACCAGTTACTTTCACACTATTGCTGTTTTGTCTCATGTTCTACTTTTTGTCTTGGTGTGTTGTTCTGTTTTTATTCGACTCTACTTACATCATCACACTTTTTTCTTGTTTCTTTGTTCACTTGAATTAAGCGGAATGACTTAAGTTGAGAGGAATGACTATAAAGTTGAGCTGAATTCAATTAAACTTAAGTTCCATGTGATAAATGGTGATCCTTTCCCCCTGCCAGTCCTCTACTTTCTCCCCACAATGCATCATGCTGAGATCTTTCTGTTCACAATAGATCAAGTTAAATGTGTATATTTAGAAGTGTTGCACCATTGAGGGGTCCGGGACCCCTTTTAAGCCTCTAGTGATTCACTTCCAATGTCTTGGAACAAAGTTTTATTGCAAGACAACATTAGCCAAAAACTCTGCTCACACTGGCTAGAATTACATTAGTCTCCTGGCAACATCAACTTATTGAACAGTCTATCAGGAGGAATTGGGGGAACTAGTGGGGGCTCAGTGATTTTTAATGGCACGAGAAAACACAACTTGAGATTTAATGGGTTGGAATCAACAAAATGGCTGTGGAAACAGAAAATCTATCTCACAAATGGTCACTCAATTCAGTAGGGGGGACATTCAGTTCATCTACAAATGAAATGCCTTTTTTAATGACTAAAATAAATTGATTTGTTGAGTTGATTTCTTTTTAAGTGCAGAGAGCACTTTTGTTTCTACTATTGTATCTGCTTTAGTCCTTTCTTATATTCTCATTAAAACATAAAAAAATGTTATTATTCTTGAAACCATCTATATGACTGTCTGTCACACGAGGGGCAGTAGTCATTCAACAGGATGCAGAAAAAACAACAAAATTATGTAGAATAAAGCTACTTTTTCCCCTAATTTTGAAAAAAGAAGAAGAAAAAAACACATTTTTAATGGAGATTAACAGCACAACAAAAGCCAATAAATTTGAATAAATTAATTCAAAATAAACAATCGAAAAATGCATCTCTATGTTTATTCTGGCAGCCTTTCAGACACTAAGATATACTACAGCATTGGAAGCAAAAGTGCTACGGTTTCTGTAAGTTTTTGGAAATACATTGAAAGCCTTTGAGCCAACTGCCGCTTCCTCCCACGTAAGGTTAATAACTCAAAACTTAAACTCCTCCCTTAATATTCTGCTCTACTTTTACATCCCTATGTGCTACAGTTATGCTCACACATGGATGCAAACATGCGGACGCACACCTACATTCATCAGCTGCACAACAGGGTAGCGGAAAGTTAATCAGGGTATTACCACAGCCACATGGAAAAGGTCACTGAACCACACACTCACACGGCAGAGCTTTCACTTATTCAGACACAAATTCATATTCACTGACTCTCTCCCACATAACACTTATGCTGAAGACACAGTAACCACAATATGTCAAAGGGTCACATATGTGTTAACCCTTCCACCCACGCACTCACATATGCCTATTCAACATGCTGTCAGGTCAATAAAGCAGTGGTTATGAAGCCTCAACAGCCACTGAGCAGGTAAAATAAAAAAAAAAAAACGAAACACTTGTGCGTCACCCTTTAGGTAAGAAGCGATAGGTATAACAGCCTTGATGTCCTTTGTGTGTTTATATCTGTGTATTGTGTGTGTGTGTGTCAAGTCAAGTCAAGTTTATTTGTATAGCCCAATATCACAAATTATGAATTTGCCCCATTGGGCTTTACAATCTGCACAGGATATGACACCCTCTGTCCTTTACAAATGACCCTCGCATTGACTAAGGAAAAACCCCCCAAAAATACCTTTTAACAGGGAAAAAGAAACAGAAGAATCCTCAGGAAGAGCAACAGAGGAGGGATCCCTCTTCCAGGATGGACAGACGTGCAATAGATGCCATGTGCACAGAATAACAACAATGAAAACATATTAACACTACATATAAAATTGTATGAAAATGTCCAACTCAATATATCAACAGCTAATATACAGTGTATATATAGAATTGTATGAGAGTGTCCAAGGGGATGAAGAGCATCATCAAGCTATCAGCAATGAATGAGCAGTGTGTCTTCCTCACCACTACACCAACCAGAAGAAGCCTGTGCAGCATGTCTTCCACTCCACCAAGATGAGAATAAAACTCTCAGTTACAAAATGTATTGTTCCATCTCCAAAATGCTAAATGCTGTCTGACCCTGAATCCACCACAGCACTCTGTTCTCTATTTATTTGTCATTAAACACTGGTTGGCTCTGACCTGCTGTAAGCCTCATTAGAATACACTTCCATTAATGACTCGCATTAGACAATACACACACACACACACCAGCACACTCACATTATTTAGTTCTTTTAATGAATTGTGCCTGCCTGTGTGAGAGTATGTATGTGCGCTGTCGGATGCAGTACAGTGCTGCTCGCAGGAGCATCCTCCTCATCCTCCTTGTCCTTCGTCTGCTTTCACATCGAAACTGCATTTGAAAAAGCGATGTGAATGAACAGAGGAAGCAAAAAAAAAAGACTTCACTGCCCCATGTTGATGCGAAACTCGTTTTTTAAGTGTATATTTCAGTGTTGAATTATCCAATCAGTCTCAAAAAATGACTAATTGACAATCTTTTTAAACAGAGTGGGTCAATACAGGCCCTGTCACTGAGGATAAGAAAGTGACCTTAAAGGGATACTCCACCCCTATGTGAAATTTAGTCATTCCTCACAGTGCCCAGAGTTAAATAAGTGAGCAAAAGCGTTTTTTAGCCGGCTCAGCCATTGCCCTAAACTGGCAGCGCTGCCGTTAGCTTAACTTAGCATAGGCGCTGTAATGTAGAGTTGCCAGTTAGCACATTGTTGCAAAAGTGATTCCAACTAACTCAACATAATAACACAACAAGTACTTATGACAATGCAAAGTAACACAAATGTATTGACTACTAGGCCGATTTTAACTTGGGAATATATTCTGGCAAAGCACCGCTACCAGGCGCAAAGACACCATGCAGTAACATGTTTATTAAACACTTTAAACAGTCACTGCTGCTGTTCGATTAAACACCCTGCGCATTAAAATGTATTTATTCTGGATTTACTTTAACATCCAGAGCAATACATTTGGACGTTTCCTGTTTATATATTCAGTATTTATCCTTGGTGTAAATTCCAATTTCTACTCATATTTGTATATAAGGCAATTTTACATACTTTATACTATATTTTTATATACTGCTTTATACTTTTTATATATCTTTTCTGCTTTCTTTATTTTTGTGAACTGTCATAGTGTAATATTGCATTACTATTATTATTAATAACAACACGAACATTAGTATTAAGGCACAATTCATATTTACCACATCAAACACAAGCTGATTATAAAGCATGATAATGTGTTGATAATGCATTGCAGACGTGTGCGTCATAGAACATGATACTGTTTATGTTTATGTAGAGTGTTTAGAAATGCTTCAGATTTTTGGGAAGGAGCCATCAGACAGAGAGATAACCTCGGTCAAAGGAGAATCCCTTCTAAAAAATTAATGAGGAAAAGGAACCAGACAGCTCACAGACATATACACACACTTAAATACACACTTGCTCACAAACACCAGCTTACATAGTGAGATTCGGAGATTCCATATCTTAGTAAAAAGGGCCGTGATTGGTTGGAAATGCTCCATTACTAGACAGATGTTATCAGGCAGTCGGGAATCCTGTGTCTATGCGGGACCAATTACAGACCATTCACTACGAAACAATAATGGATTCCATGGATATTTGTTCCCTTGTATCTCACATTCTGTCTTTTGTCTCTCACTCAGATTCATGACGTATGACACAAATTTCCAGGGGAATATAAATAGGCTGACAAAGTGGATGATTAGGTTTCTCTGTGGGGACATCCTCGTTAAAGCTGAATCTGATAGCCATTCACTTTCAGGTTGATAAAATACCCATATTTACTTAATGTAGCTCTGAATTAACATTAATTCAGTGAGTGATTTAACGATGATGAAAATAATAACCAGCATAACATTTCATGCAACCTGCTTTCTGCACGTCTCAATGGAGGCCCTGATGCCAGCACACAAACTGCATGATGGGAAAAGTTTCACTTTTCACCACCTATCTCTGTGTTAACCAAGAACGTTACAAAGCCCTGCGCATTCTCTCTATCTTCTATTACTGCAGCATCCTCCCCCTCTTTCTCCACCTGGCACTTATGCTGGATTGCATTAGCACTCAAGTACATATAAATTACTTCCCTTTTGATCCTCTTCTAAACAATTCCTTCACATGGCCAAGTCCAACAACTCTTCAGCTAAACATCCAATACCGTAATCTAACCGCCAATCAAAAGGCACTAACGTAACCTCTCCCTATCAGTGTCAATCAACCACCCTATCAGCCGCTGTATCTTCTCAGTGTTTCTGCCAACTGGACACTCTGTATTCAATTTTTCTGCCTATAGGTCCTCTACAGGGGATGAGATACTGTTACATTGTGCAAACCAACAAGAATCTGTTGGCCTAAACAGTTTGTCAACCATCAAGCCAGCCAACAGTCTAATCAGCTGCTGAAACAACAATGAATTGGTTCCCATAATGGTATTAATTTGGCTATTGATCACATAATGTAATTACAGTTAGCACAGAAACTCGCTCATCTGATTTTTTTCAGTTACTTAATTTGAGACTGAACAAATAATAGAAAAAAGTTTACAAAGCTCACTGTTTTATTTGTGCATATGAGCACAATTTGTATTCTGTGATATGATTTATAAATTATATTTTTGGCTCTATCACTTTAAAGGTGTTTATTTATGTTCCCTTTTTTCTTGCATTTCAAAGCCACAGCTGAATGGGATTAGTATTGCTTCACTTCACCTCCCTGCCAGTCATCCAGTCAGTCTGACAGTAATCCATCCGCCAATCCAGTCAGTCAATCAATTGGTTGAGCTCCATCTTGAATTTAATACGAACAGCGTGCCAAGCAGCGAACACTGATTACAGAGAGTGCTACTCAGGATAATGAGAGTGATCAAGGTTCCCAGTCGCCACAGACACGGCTTCCACATACAAGACAAACAGACATCAAGCCTTGTGTTTATTTACTTATTTACAGCAGCTGTCTGTTTTCTCTGATGAAACATCAGAAAACCGTTTCATGAATAATTGACCGCATTTAGTTGTCTCAATTTGGGTTTTTTTGTATTTCTAAAAAGTGCGCACACGGGGGGGAACTATAGTTCAACATCTCTCATTGTGTTGCCAGTGTCTTTGTTGTACCAGTGCTGTTTTCTTATGGATAGTTAGGCCTTGTAAATATGCATAATCTTGTGATAATTCTTTGTTTTGTTCTGCTTGTTCTGTTTTTTTTTTTTTTTTTTTTTTTTTTATGAAAATCCCTTCAACAGCAAACCTAAATGATGAGGCCAAAGAAGCAGAACAGGAGGCCACTTTGCCATCATATTTGAAACCTTTGCTTCAGTACAATTAGATGAAAAAAAAAACAAAACATAATTACAGCTGTCCTTAAAATTATGGTAGTTACATCTCCGACATTTACATCCTGACTATAAGCTACAGTGAAGATAATTATCTACATTACTGACACATATAAACTGGGTTTAATGAGTGAAAAAATATATAATTACCTGAAGACACTATTGTATAAAAGCATATGTAATTATGTAAATACACTAAATACTGCGTATTTTCCTGTGCTGTACCTATTACTGCTAATTGTGTCTGCCCATATGAGCATCTGCACATGCTCATGAATTAGGTTAGACTCGGCTGCCAAGCGTGATGTAGGAGGGTTAAAAATTGCAAATATCAATTTCATTTCAACATTTAATATAATCCATTCACAAGGGTGTGGATAAATAAGGCTGCAGCAGAGGAAAGCATGTACTCAGGCATGTTGTAAAGCCATAGCAGCACGCGATGAATGCTCAAGAAGTAAATACAGCTTTGACAGCTGTAATACCATGGAATTAGTGTGAGAGTTAACCTCCTACTCTCCCGCTGTCTCACATTCGCTCCCTTTCCCTCTGCGCTCTGCTTCCTGATCTCTGCCTCTTTTCCACTCTCGCTCCTCTATTCAGAGTAATTAGATGGAATCAACGTGAGTTAGAGAAGCTCAGCAAAGGACAGACAGGAAACACGCAAAAACATTTAGTGACGGCGGTGTAGCGTCAGCAGCAAATGATGTCACGGCCAATAAATCTGCTGTTGGCCGCTTGGGTGATGGATTGAGAGATGAGAGAGCAAGGAGATGGAGATGAGGATGGAGTGAAAGAGAACGGAAGTTTTAGAGAAATAAGAAATATAAAGAAACTAGAGAGACAAAGGATGAAGAGGAGGTGGCAAGAGAGAAGTGTTGATGTGGACAGCGAAGTGGAGGAAGAGGGAAGCGAGACAGAAGGAAATAAAAAGGAATATAAAGACATAAAAGGAGGGGGGGAGATGGAGAGGATGATTATGAGTGGAAACGTTTGGCTCTCAATCAGGATATGGACTCCCATAAATAACATGCTCTCCCAGTCAACAGCATGATGTCATCTCATTCACACACTCAGGAGGAGTGGAGGGTGTAGCTGTTGCCATCATAATAAGATAAAACTGAAAATTCTCTAAAAATCAAGAAAACAATCTGTATCTAATCGCCTTTTGTTCTCCTCCACCACTCTTGTACTTTGTTCATTGGTATTCATGTTGTGCTTGTTCTTAGTATTTACTGTGTAAGGCGTCCTGTTAATGACATTGTATTGCTTTGGCTAGGACTTTCTGGTATATCTCCGGATACAAATGAGATGGGGAGAAACACACAGAGAGACAGATGAAGCTGGAATCAGGGGAAACAGAGACTAGAACAGATTAAGGCAAATAGCAGGAGAAAATAAGGCTCATCTTCAGGTTCTCACTGTGTGGGAGGATTCACTTTGTATGTAATGCGAGTGATTGTATCACCAGTGGAATAGACTAATATCAAAGAAATATCATTTGATCTAATTTGAAAATGTAGTTTTTAACTGGATCTATTAGAGCTGTGCGATATTACCATATATATATTGTAGTGCGGTAAAAAATGTCTACCATACGATATAAGCCTCTGTTGTTTATATCGTAATTTTTTTATCATGTAGGTACTAAGTTAGCTTGGTTGCTACGCTAAGTTTAACGTTACGCCGGTCAGAATGACGCTGGACAATGCAAATGCATCATCCAAGTTCAAAACATGTTCATAGTATGAAGAATAGACATAATCGTTTGAAGGCTACTGTAACCGTAGCAACGCTACTGCTTTGTGGTAGCATTTTTACGTCACCAGTAAGGACTTGTTTGCGGCAGTTATAGCTCGGAGTAAACAGAATAAATCAGCATGGAGGACGTCGTGTTGCATATGAATGATTTATTAGCGCTCAAAGCACATCTTTATTACTGGCCGAACTGCACAGTAAAAGCGCAAACATAGCCGGACGTCCGGTCGCTCTCAAAGTAAGCCTTCAGAATAAAAGCATATTGGGAATATAACACTGATTACGCCACAGAGAAGACAGAGGAGAGCACAATGGAAAACACATCAGAAAAAAAAACTACTATTAGTATATATATCGTTATCGAGTCGTTTTAGACTGGTATTTGTACTTTTATTGAGGTAAAAGTACTTCATCCTCCAATGATGGATGAAATGCTGGTCTGCTTTAAATCAACAGACCATAATCTACCATCAGAGGTAAATATTTAGTTTTATCATGTTTTTATGTCAAAACATATGTGGTTTTATGTAATCACTCATGTATTCAGTATTTCAATATCTTATTTACAGTGTAAACAAGCTTTAAAAGCTGTACTGTGTCACATGTTTTGTGAAGTTCGTGCATTGCTTTTGAAAATATTTCAAACGCAATGTCTTCTTGACAATTCAATGTCAAACAACGTGATTACCCTGATTACTCAAGGCCTGCCAGCTAGCAAATAGCTCACCATGGGACTATGGTGCCTATGGGCTTGCATTAAAACATGTTGTATTTTTCATGAACTTTTGTTCTGCTGACAGAGCAATCTGCTTTCTGTCTAATAGTGATGAATAAAAATGATGTTATTGATCCTTGAATGGATGCCTCCTCCAGAAGGTTCAGAAGTCAGGGTCAACAGAGCAACACAGCATGTCTGGTAGAAATTGACATTTTGCATTTAGCTTTAGAATAGCAGGGAAATGCACAGTTAACACAGATGCTGAAACCTGTAAATGCTTGTTGACTGTTCAGTAGCACTCTTTGCTATTGGTTTGTACTGGCTAGTTATTCTGCAGCTACAGCAATGCTTTACTTTTTCATATGGTTAAAAGGGGATTATGTATGTATATGTGTTTAAGTAATATACCGTGAAAAATCTGTCTGATCTGACATCTCCCACGCTCTCACACTCTCGTCTCTTCATCTGTCGTCTGTTCCTGTATTCTCTCACTTCTTTCCCCCTTATCTCTCTTTTCCACCCACCCAGTATCTTTCCCGTCCCCTTTCTAACCACCTCATCCTCTATTTTTCAGTGGCAATCAAAAATCAAGTTCACATTCAAAGACTCTTAATTGGCATGATATCTGGGTCTCACCCCCTCTCCTTCTGCGGGTATGTAACTTTCAATTATTTCCATTTTCCTCTGTTCAAAGTGATTGTGTGCAAAAAACTTCAGATGACAGATAGTGACATTTGTCAATTAAATATCAGGCTAATCACATGTCCCAGAAGTAGACTATGTAGCATTTTTTTTTGATTTATATTTATTTGTTTCCGGATTTTAAAAAGGAAAAACTAATTTTGCTCTGATTATTTTGATTATTGCTGAATTCATGTTTAAAAGAATGAAAGTGTGGTATATTTCATTGGCATGAAAGGAAAAAAAATCAACTATCAAAAGGGTATCTTCGGCATTGAATGCATTCCATCTAATACTGTTTTCTTTTTCTCTCTGTGCTCTCTTGAATGAACTCTCCGCTCCTCTTGTTTTCATCTGAATCTGTGGATGTTTTCTACTGGTGTTTCTCACTGTCATTGTTCGTCGATGCACTGCCGTCATTAATTATGAAGTCTCAAATGGATTTCCTATACCCTCCATGTTGTACACATTCACATGAGTACAAACAAAGTGTGTGTGTCTTCCTCTGCTTGTGCATTTTGTTCACACTGAGTCAGACCTAACAAGAGAGTTCATCCCCCTTCTATCCTGCTGACTGTTTCATATGTGTGAGTGCAGGCATTGCTTGTGTGTGTGTGTGTCTGCCAAGTGGGACGTACCCCAGGGAATCCTGTCAATCAAACCGGCTACAGCAATTTGTCAGAAAAACAAGGCACTTTCCAAGACAGGCAGATGTATCTCTGTGTGAGTTTAAGGGTGTGCATACGTTTTCGGGCTACGAGAAATCATCTGGTTGAGAGCTAGTTAACTTTAGCTGTTCGCTCTGTGCTGATTTCAACACAGGAGACTTAGTACTTAGTACTTTACACTTCGTAAAAATGGGCATTTGGTGAAGGTGAATTCTATTAATATCTATTATATGGTGTGTTTAAATGTAACCATGTAAAATTTAGTTTGTGGTGAGAAACTTTCAAAGACACAGTTGTTTGTAGGACATGTTTTAACAGTAATAGATAATTATGATCAGTTTAACTTCCAAAAAAAACATTGTGCAAAAGGCCATGAAGGAGTTTATTGATTTATTTTATTTTATTTTGGTATCAACTACTCAATTTCTGGAACTGCTGTCTGCTTGGTTATAGGATCTAATGCCATAGGGGTTAGAGTTAGGGATCTGTACTATCTACCTTACTTTATTTCTGCTTTTCTGTAGCACAAACTATAAAAATACTACATGAGCAGTCATCAGTAGATCATCAGTAGAACATCAGTAGTGTTGTAGGAAGCTCAACTTGATTTTCAAGTATTCCCATTAACTCTTTGAGTGCCATGGACTATTTCGACATCATTTAAAATCCGACGCTTGAGTGCCATAGATGTAATGATATGTCATAGTGGTTTTTCGGCAGTGGGTCACCGTTCGTGGTCTCCCGCAGCCTATGAGTAAAATTGGGGGTTCTGGGAGATGTAGTCAGAGTATAAAGAGATGGTAGATTCCATGGAGATCAAAGCAGGAAGTGGAGACAATCACGATTAGAGAGCAAAACAGACGGATTCTGGAGAAAAAGTGGTGATTTTGGTGAAAGTGGCCTCTACTCCTCCTCTGATAGAAAAAGAACAGAACAAGGTAAAAACAAATGGGTTTTTTTCATGATGAAATAGAGAGTCTCTTCTTTCATTTGAGCTATTCAGTGTTTTCAGAGTCACAGTACAAAATATTCTGTGAGTCTTGAAATATGAGTCAAAATGAGCAAAAACGCTGGCACAAGGCACTTTCTGCTTTATAAAACCGCTGGCACTTATCCATTGTTATTCCTCTTGACTTTCATTCTCAATCTGTCTGTTGTTTCCGCTTATTCCTGCATACTTCAAGTCTTCGTCCACTTTATCTTTTTTCTCTCTTCCACTCACCTTCTCTGTTGCTTTCAAAAATCCCAAAGACAACATTCCTACTCCCAAAGCCATTTCTGCTCTCTTTGTGCATCAGTGTGTGTGTGTGTGTGTGTGTGAACCTCGTGACATAGCCGAGTGCGTCAGTGGACTTATTGACTTCCTTAGACTCTTTCTTTGGGTCAGCTGACATAGCAGCCCGACCTCATTGGCTAATAAGTCAAGGCCACTCTTCAACAAAAGTCAAGTGACAAATTGACTCCCCTGTTAAACACACACACACACACACACACACACACACACACACGGTCTAATTTACGTTCAGACATCTTGTTTGAACTCTCAGATGAGCAAACACTGCATTATGGAAGTCTTTCTCAGCTTCTCTTTTCTGCCTAAAACCCTCAGCACAATAATAAATTGGAAACACACTCATTGGTAAGGCGGCCAAACTCTTAGCATCACACAGTAAGAGGTGACAAGCTGATTTTGTTCCACTATTGTTTTTTTCTGTTTGCACCCACACTTTCTCACAGGTACATTTTCACTTTTCTGCTGCACCTTTGAGCTCACACTGAGTAAAACCTGCTAATGTAGCTCAAACTGGCCAAACGACACACAGCTAACAGCCAGAAACACAGGAAATCACAACAACAAGGAATGCAAAACATTTTTTTTTTTTTTTTAAAAAAGTGCTTTTGCAACATCTTAAGTGGCATGAAATCAAGTTTGTGCAAACAATGAAGATTACTGTTCACTGACAGCCACATATTGTAAAAGCAGATTACAGGAGAGAGAACACAATTTGAGCAAAATCACTGAAGTTGAATAAGAACAGAGTTGAGAGAGGTTAGAAATAAGTAAGTCGAGAGGAAGAGAACAGAAAATTCAGTCAAACACTATTTACCGCAGCAGAGAACAGAGGAGCACAGTCCAGGTAATAGAAGAAGAGGCAGTGTAGAGGCCTCAGCAGAGAGGAGGTGCAGTATAATGAGGGACATGAAATGCATACTCACCGAGCTGACTGCGTTTCTGAGCGTAGGCTACCACCACGGCGGCCAAGACTACACAGCACAGCGATGTCACAAGGTTTGCCATCTGTAGACACACACAGAGCAAAATCATCAGCATGAGCGCGCCTCGGAGACGGAGAGCCGGCGAGTTGAGTGCGTCCGCCTGTCGTCCTGATTGATTGACAGACCCATAGACGCCTACAACACCATGTAAGAGATGGAGAGATAGCTGCTTCCTGTCCTCTCTCTGTATCTCCCTGTATCTCTTAAGCCCCTTTCACTGTTATGGTCCCTTCAGTCTCTATTGCTCTCTATGCTGATTCCTTCCTACTTATTTCTTTACTTCTCTCACTCTTGTTATCCTTTTTCACTGTATTACCCCTCTCTCTCTCTCTTTCTGTTTATGTCTCTCCCTCTCTCTTTCTTTCTGTTCATCAGTCTAATGGGTCCATCCTCTCTGGGATGGGCTATGGCCAGCAGCTCTTAAAGGTATAGCACACTATAAACAAACACACAGCTTTCATGTAAAACAACAAGAGCATATGAAACATTTATAACGTGAAGTTTTACATTGTTGAAAGCATTTTCTTTATTTATTGAAAGTGAGGAAAGATGGAGGAGGTGAAAGGCTCTCTCATCTTTCGTCGCTTCGTGTTGTTGTATTTCCTTGCTTTGTAAACAGTCAATCCTTTGACCAAACCCTGTTGGCAAAGGTACTAATTTGTTCTAGTGTGTGAGAGACTGAGATGAGACAACAGACATGCAGTGAATCGCAGTGCTCCGTCCACATCTTGGGAAATATTTATTTCGCTTTCTTGCCGAGATGAGAAGATTTATTCCACTCTCATGTCAGCTGGCTAACTTTGCTTAGCGGAAAAGGCTCAGTCTAAAGCTAACAAAATAAACAAAATCACCAACAGCTGATTAATTATCATCTAACTTGTTCTTTGTTTGACGTGTACAAAAACAATTGCTGTTGCATAGAGAGTTAGCTGTCAGAAAATTTCATGACCTGAACCAGTTGCTTGGCACCCAGCAGTAAGCTTCATATTTAGCATACATACGTGGCAGTATCAATATTTTCATGTCAAACTTTTTCTTATATCTATAAAGTTTCACCTTGCACATGTTAGTAAATATAATAATTTGTCACGAACAGTTCTGCACGTCTGACAGAGGTCATGACAAACAGCAGTGTAACTAAACAACAGGCAGGTGATGCAGCTGAGCCACGTGTCACATCCAATTGAAATCGCTTTAAAACGATGACAAGGGTGTCTCATTTAGTTAAGCGCCCCTGGCCTCGAGACAAAGGTTTGAAAATGAGAGGTGAGGAAAGGAGTTGAGAAGACGCGTTAGCATAATTAAAGGCACCTACTATCTTTTTGCTTACTCGCTTCCACTAGGTTTAAGGTCAGAGGTCAGAGTCAGAGCTACACCGCCGGCACTCATAGGGATTCACTATCGTGTTCAAGGACACTTGAGCAGGGCAGATGCCTGCCAACAAAGGGGCCTGAACCCAGATCCTCACATTAAAATGTGGCCGCTCTCTCCCTGTTTTTTTCCCCTCTGTCTCCTCTCCTGTTTGAAACAGAGCCAACTATCTCTCCTCGCTGAACAAAGGTTGTCTAAGGGTCTGCTCGCTGCTGAGACTTGTGGTGAGTAAGGTGTGTGTGTCTGCATGGAGAACACAGTGAGCGCTCTAAATAGAGGCAAAGAAAGGAAAGTGATTCTCCTTGTTCTTTTGATGCAACACTCCAGCTGTCACTAAACCACTGTCATCTCCCATTACCTCTTGGTCTTTGTTAAGCGTCACCATTTTATTCTTCCTCTTGTCTTCATTCTCTTCTCTGTTTCTCTTTGTTTCTCATTGTCTTCAGTACAGCCAGTATGTATTTCCTAATACTGTATCCTTCACTCCTTCTGTCTCTCTTTGTTAAACGGAACGTTAACACCACTACACCATGTTTAAGCAACTCAGAGAGAAAGAAACGCATCAGCAAGTACTGCAGAGTGACGTTCAAGAACATGAAAAAGCTTTTATAGTACAGGAGGCAATAAAACAGTCAAAGCTGTTGAATATAGCGAAAATATTTTCATGAACGACAAATTGAACCATGTTTAAAAAAAAGAAAAGCATTTACACTAAAATAAACCTCATTGTGTCAACGTTGACATCTAAATTATACATCCTTTTAATAAGTCTGGGGTTTTCAAATAAAAAAAAATGTGTGTCAAAACTGTGCAATGCAATTAAGAGAAGGTCATTCTCACTAGAAACCATTAAGATAACGGCACTGAAGAAGGTTCTCCAAAAGAAAATGTCAAATTAAATGCTGTTTTCATCCACAGAAGAGAAAATACACAGATTAGACAAAATATTATGATCACTGACAGGTGAAGTGAATAACGCTGATTATCTCTTAATCATGGTTTCTGGGATATATGAGGCATCAAATGAACATTTAGTCCTCACGAGTTGATGTTAGAAGCAGGAAAAAATGGGAAAGCATAAGGTTTTGAGTCAGTTTGACAACAAGAACCAAACAGTGATGTCTAGAGGACTGGGTCAGAGCATCTCCAAACCTGCAGGTCTGGTGGGCTCTTGCTGGTCTGCAGTGGTCAGGATCTATCAAAAGTGGTCCAAGAAAGGACCAGTGGTGAACCAGAGACAGGTGGTCTTAATGTTATGCCTTATCAGTGTATGTTTTTTACATAACAGAGGTCCGAAACCTGCACACTCCCACTGCTGCCCATGTTGTAGTCGTGCCCCTCTACCTAGACCAAAACAAAAACTGTTCCCTACATCACTGTAGTGTCCCTCAGCATCCTAAACTGCATGAACTGACATCATCATGGCAATTTAAACTATCTCTGAGTGTTTTTTAATAAATGTCAGCCACCTACCTAGATGGTTAAACTATAAACTATAAACAGAGTGTGCATCACAGCTGAGCAGACAGCCGCTGTCTTCACTGTAAACTGGTAAACAGTTTGAGAAATAGCTAATAAACAATGACATCATCATTTTCCATTTTCAATATAACTGTAATATAGTCCATGTCACTCATGGTTATAGGAACTGTTTGCAGTGTTAGTGAGGTAGGTGGCCAGCAATAGTTTGTCAGTACAGTCTAGTTTTTACACTTTATAACGTTTATAATTATTTGTTAAGTGTATGTTATCTGTGAAATATCTATCCACCACATGACAACAAAACAACAGTTTATCCCAAAAACTCATTTTAGTGTTTTGCAGCATCCTCACAGTTTCATAGTTTTATATGTGCTTGTTTTGGGAACTCTTGAGGGAAAAACTCTGTTTTTGACTTTTCAATATATAAAGTGTGTGTTTCCATCTGTGACTACAAAAATTAGAAACAGTAACTGAAAGTTTGCATGCACGCATATAATTGAAAGACTGTGTGCGTGTTTGTGTCTATTTGTACGAGTGAGTGATTGGCAGCTCATATGTATTTCATCTGAGAAGATACTGAAGAGAGTGACAGGGGGTGAAATTAAAATTGCATCCCTTGTCAGAGCATCACAATCCACATCTCTGCTCTTCAAGTGCTGGTTTCAAAAGCCAAATGATGTGTGTGTGTGTGTGTGTGTGTGTGTGCGTGTGCGTGTGTGTGTGTGTTTTTGCATGCATCTGGAATACGTTCCTGCATGTGTGTGTGTGTGTGTGTTTGAAACTGTGGGGGTTATTTAGCCCGTCTATCAGTAAACAATACATTTTTGAAATCTGACAGCTTCAGATCGCTCATATAATGACAGCCCATGGGCGGTTAGCGCTGCAATCACATAAACTCAATACAGACCCTCCTTCCTTTATCCATCCATCCATCCATCCATCCTTTCACCCCTCCCATTTATTCTTCCTCTTCTTCCATATTTATTTATTCATTTCTTATTGGAGGGGAAAGGGCTGAATAGGCGTGATTCTTTTGGCTGCTTAATTAAAATATATAATTCATCGCTGCGTCAAATGATTTTGCCTCTGCGTCTTTGTGAGTCCGATTTGGGAACATTTGCATTTAAATTGGAAAGCCAGGAGGGAAATACACTAGGCGGGCAGGGGTGTGTGTGTGTGTGTGTGAGAGAGAGAGAGAAAATAGAAGGCATGCTTCTTTCTCCTCAAGAAATGCACGTATGTACTCTCTTTCTTTCTTCTTATTTCTCTCACAGTGGGAAACACTGGCTGGCCAAATGGCACTGGAACCAGAAGCAACAATAGAGAAATGAGTTTGTCCCTCGTCTCAACTTTACATCCACTAAAATTCATATGTTCGAACTGTAAGTTTCTCTTCCCCTCTCTGATAGCAAGCTGTCACAAATAGCCCATTAAATGTGTGTCTGCAAAGAAAATAAGGAGAAACATCCTCCTTTCTAACAGATGATCTCTCTGTATAGATATCAAATGTAAAAAAGTTAATAATGTCCATAATGCTAACAGGAAATTGTGTGTGAAGAGTTTCAAAATGAGATATCCATCAAGGAAAATGATGCCTACAAGAAAAAAAAAAGTTACTTTTAAAGGTTATAGGAAACAATCCTATTTAGTGGTTCCTTAAGAATATGTGCTCAATAGAGATTTATGGATCTTACAGGCAATTACAGTGTATATGATGCTGAGACAGTGGTGCATTATCCTGCTGGGACGTAATTGGAGGTCGCCTGTTTTTATGATGGTGAGACTAGTGTGTCTGGCTCCATAGAGCACGTTAAAAGTCTGTAAAACGACACCTTTCTCTGCCTGCTCGCTTTGTGCACTGACTCACCATCTGGAGGGATAGGCTGTGCATATAAACAGGAAGAAAAAGTGTCTAATATAAAGCAGCCAGGGAGAGGACAAAACAGGAAGCCATGCTCTGCTCTGCTCTCGGAGCTAAAACGAGAAGTTTGTTGTTGTTGTTTGCTGATGTCTCAAATGATGGGGAATTGTGACGGAGAATCGGAAACTCGCCTAGGAAAAAGGGTGAACAACGCTTTCAGGGAGAATTTCCTAATTTCATCATCATGAAAAGTGAAACCTTGAAAATCTATATCAAAAGGATCCTCAGTGCAGAAATAAGCCCCATGCTCCGTGCAACACTCGCTGACCTGACTGACTGACTTACTTTTGACATGTTTGTCCTACCTCGGGGCAATGATACACAAGCAACGCTGTTATTCCAAGGTAATGTAGAAATGTGATTTTGTCAGCAGTTTGTTTTTTTTTTCCCCCACTTCACAGCGATACTTTCACCAAATGAGGAAACATTTTGATCCAAAAGGTAATTTTGTGGTCTGCAAAATGACATTATTATTATTGGTATGACAAAAAACATACACAGTTTATATTATATGCCTGCATAAGTACTTGACAGCAGTTTAAAAAAAAGTCTAATTTCCTGTATAATACAGCTGCACAGTGCACTCTTAAAGCATGTTAAAGTTATTCAAATCAATCCAATCGATGCATGCTTGAAAACAGCTCAAACAACAAAGTCTAAAATAGCCTATAAACACTCTCTGTGTCTTTCTGGCCATGTCCCTGTCTCACTGAACTGAATGAACTGTATTCCACTGAGTGTTTATTTCTGTCGACTGTAAATCTTTTCTGCGGATGATTAATAAATTACTGTTATTGGCGTTTTTCCTCGCAGTGCTTCTGTTGCACTTGCAGTGCCGTGGTGAGTGTGGTTGTCTGACTGTGGTGAAACTCAATGCACTACAGATGACAGCAGAATGCAAGAGACTCTCACACTGAGCTGAATGCAAACAAGTGCACACAAGGTGAATAATATTTTTTTCAATTTTTTTTTCTACTGGTAAAAGATGCTCACAAGAAATGAATCTAAAATAAATGGATAAAATAAATGTATGTGTGATAAGATAATCAAAGGGAAGCTGGAAGAGGAAAGTGCTGTAAATACTAACACCTGTGGTATTTCTAAAAAAAAAAAAAAAGTACATGGTGGTCTATTTGGAAAAAGATAAAAATTCAGAGCAATCTTTTTTTTTTTTTTCCTTTTTTCTATACCGCTTCGGGAGAGAATTAACATTTGCCTAAGCCTCAACACTGACTGTGAACTAAATGTTAATGAGTTTACTGTGCCAGTGACCCAGACGGCCATAATAGCAGGAAAAATGGGGTTATGACACCTCATCCATCAATAACTGTCCTGCAGATGATCCTTTTTGACCAAACACACACACACACACACACACATTTATGCACATACATAAACACATAATTGCCACTTTAATGTCATGCTCACTATCCACTAATACAACTTCTGTAATTCCCACAATGCTTTGTCTTGCTTGGCAACACTTATTCTCTAATCAATCATGCAGGGTTGCTGCAGATTGTTGATGGTGAGGGAATGAGGCTAATAGTATGGCTGCTGGTATTTTGGGTGCAGCAAACACACATGTGCTTAACCACTGACACACACACACACACACACAGATGAGCACAGTTGGCATTTGGTGTGTTGAGTGTTGATAGCCGGACGGCTGTGACCTTTTTCTCAGTCGTTCTGGCTATAATTGCTCGCTTAAGACAACGCCAAACGTGACTCAAGAAGTGGCAGGGGTCGTGCCCATAAACACACACACACACGCACGCACACACACACACACACACACAAACCTCATGCATGTGTATGACAGCACCTAGCTCTGAGTGATAAATTCAACCATTGATCATATGTGACTGCTCTCAGCTGGCTGAGATTTAGAAGACCTGAACAGCTACTATGCATCACGTCAGCAGCACGGCTGCTACTGTGGCTCTGGTGGAAGTCCCACATCACATACCTGCAGTTAGTTAAACACAAGCAGCATCCCGGGTGTACAGTGTGTCTAATGAGCCACAGGTAGTGTTTGTGCACAGACTTGCATTGGTTTTAAAGCCTAACATGATTAAACATGACAGACTGGGTCGTAAATTTGGCTCAACACTGAGGCTATGTGAATAAATTCAAGATGAGATTGAATAGATTATAGGGCTTCATCACACTTATGTCAGGTAGCAGATTACTGACACTCATGCATAAGTGCTTATCGTGTGGGTTTTTGTGCATTGGAGTGTGACTGTGTGTGTGTACGTGAGAGAGTTTTCGTCTCCACCCAGCCATCTGGACCTCCTTGTGCGTGTAGAAGCAGATATAGGTGGTTAGAAAGCTCTGGGAAAACACGGTGTTACCTCCAGCCCTCTCACCTCTGAACTCTATAAGTGTATCAAAGCTAAGAAAACAGAGCGCTTTGTGTGTCTGTGTGTGTGCATGTGTGTCAGCATTCTTAAGGCCTATAAGGCTTTGAATGATGGGTGTAGACTCCCCTTTGTGAACAGGGAGCCTCCAGCAGCATGTGTGCGTGTGTGTGTGTGTGCGTGTGTGTGTGTGTGTGTGTGTGATGGAGAGTGTGATGTACGGGCTGTGATGTTCTGAACAGAGGTGTTTTTACAGGGAGTTAATCAGAACCAGAGCTGAGGCCCTGCCCACAGTGGATGAAATGCATGCACGCACACACACACACACACACACACACCCTGCTCTACCTTCTTTAATACAACACTATCTAGGTAGGTTCCAAGTCATATTTTAAAATATATCTTGAGATCAGATGTCATCACTACTTACAGACTGACATATAATGACAAGTAAATGCAGTTAGGGCTGCTACAGTACCTGTGATTCATTTTCATTACCAATTCATCTCCCATTTATTAATCCATTAATCATTTTCAGTCACAATCACAACCAGTTACCCACAACTTTGGCTCAGGATCACTTAAGACAGGCTGACATTTCAGTTTGAACACAGCTTTGTGATGAACAATGTTCCAAACTGGTATGTAATAATTAGAGATTCCTCTGACCAGTGTGCATGCCTGCCTCTTTTTTTCACATAACTGAAAATACGGAAGTATTTCTTTCTTTAATAAATATATTAATGTAAAGTATCCAACAGACGGTTCCTGGCTTTCACCCAGACAGGTTTAACCCTTAGTGTGGGGAAATGTTTTCGCATTTCTGCAGTGCAAATATAAAGTTGTGAGTTTGCTGATTAAATAGGTTCTCAGTGCTCTGAGGTCCTATTTGAGGAAAAGGGAGCAATTTAAATGCAAGACACTATCAAATATACACTGTTATTTTGTGCTGCCCATGTTTTTTCACGAAGATTCGGATTTTGGATCTTGGACAGAGGAATGGGTTAAAAATTCACAAACCACAAAGATATAATGTAACCTTGACAACACATAAGGAGGGAGTTCACTGTCTCCTGGATGGGTGGAAAGTGAGAAATAGACATCAAGAGCAAGAAAGCAAACTTCCCTTCTATCTGAAGACACTCTGTGTGTTTGTGTGTGAATGCAAACCTGAGTATTTCCCTGCATGTGCTGGAAACTAAAAACAGTATATTTACTCAACATGTTTGCTGGGCCTCTTTAGTAAATATCGAGGTAGTACAGTAGCACTATAGAGCGAGCTTACACACTCTTACACATCCACCACACAAAAACTGTGTGTTCGACTGTCCACTGATCTTTACCACAGAGGGCTATTTGCAGAGTCCATCCCTGTGGCCTTCATGTAGGTCTGTCTATTAGTTGGGTGGCCTTTCATGCACATCTACACATACACTGTGCATTCAAACGCTCACAAACACACACATGCACATTATGGGAAACACAAAAGTTGGGGATGCAATGCACATGAATGAGCTTTGAACACAATTTATATATGTACACACTGTTTATGCATAAACACACACATCCTCATACACAGGGTGTGCACAAAACCCACAGGCACTGTAAGTTGGGTGGCCAAGAACCTCATTCACCAGATAAACACACTAACTATATTGGAGCATTCATTAAAGCACACATTAGTGTCTGTTGATCTTTCTGAGCAAATACTGGACTAAAATATTCCTGTGTATGTGTCTGTGTGTGTTCAAGGACATCTGCATCCTTGTCTCTAGCATGATACAAAAATACAAAAATGAGAACATTTTTAGGCTTGTCAAACAACTAGTTTTCTTTAATCACGACTATATATATATATATATATATATATATATATATATACACACGTATATATATATAGGAAAAAAAAATCTCTGCAATGTGAATCTGTACTTAACAATTCAATACAAAAAAAAACTAATACAGTATAACATATTGCAATACTCCACTAAGAACTCACAGAGTGTATGCTGGAACAAAAGCTATTGAAATATAGCTAAATATAGCATAATTTGCCTCTTTACTGAGCTAATGGGCTAATTTGTGTTATAATGACCATATTAAGTTAAGTCAATAAAACATCGAAATTATGAAAAAGACAAAGTTTGGAAAGTAACAAGTTTTGGGAGTAATATTTGTTGGTAAAAATGTCCTCCATGGTTACATTTTAAAAACCTATCAATACCATTATGTGTACAATGTACAACAGCATAGCATGGGGAATATAATGCAACGTCTCTTTGAGTGCCTTGCTTAAGGACACTTCATTAAAGGTAACGTCCAGTCTGACACTTGTGCTTTGGAACTGAAAGAAAATATAAAAAAAAAAAAAAATTTAAAATTGGCATATTGTTGAAGTGATGAGTTAGATTTGCATGTCAGAGCATAAATGAGTGCACCTAAACCTGCTGAGCACTCTGGACGCCGTCTTTCATCACACTGGTGTGCTTACTGTTGTAGCCCCAGAAAGAGTCATCCATTGCTGAACAGCACTTTTCTGGAGGGCTACACTTAGTCATCACTGACTTAACACTGATGTCATTATAAGCTCACACGAGTCTGTGTCATTGAGAGCCACAGAGTCATTCATTATCTCAGTCGACTCTCTCAGTCCACGACAAGCCCTATAGGCACACATTCTGAAAGCTATTCTCTTACTTCCTGTCTTTCCCCGTGACTCTATAATTCAGCATTTCAACTCGAGCTGTCTGTCTCTTTTTCCCTCGATCCACGACTCTTGTTCTCTTTCCACCTGCTGCTTTCCTCTCTGTCATCCTTTCCACCTTTTCTCTACCCTCCTCTTTTCACCTTTGTCATATGCTGTCACCTCTGTCATTCGCCGCCTTTTTCTCTCTCTATCTTGTCTTCTCTCCCTCGTGTCCTCCAGTAAACGCTGATGACAGCATTTCCTATTTTCACACAGCAGCGAGCCCTGAACTTCCCGGAGGAATGGCTATGACGATGATACGCCGATGAGTAAGCAGGAGGGCGGTGACAACCTCTGAATATAAATCTCTTTCCATGCCAGAAATAGTTTGTCTTCATATAGACTGGCTTAGCTTGAGTGAATAGGTATTCAGAAATTTGTGGATTTTTACTTAAAAATAATAAATGGAGGGCATCAGATGAAAAAAAAAGAGATATAAAGGCAAATTTGACACCTCAAGCCTTCAGATGTGGGAGGAAAGCACAAATGAGTAATGGCAAACTACTTCCGAGATGCCCTCGAGCAAGGCAGTGAGTCTCCGTGGAGCTGCCCCGCGGCCAGCAACAGACAGCTTTATTCACGAAGCAAATTCATAGCTGTTAAGATGCATGGCAGCAAGAATGTGATTCAGAGCATTTGCTGAAAGAAATGCAGGCTCAGTCAAGATTACCTGAATAAATAAAATGTTAAAATATATATTTTAATCCCCCTCAGCCTGAGGTGGTTTCAGAGTAATCGTCTGAATTCTTATTATATTGTTGAAATTGCTCTATCCGCACAGCCCGTGATTATAGAAAGTAACACATTTATTTGTTGTGAGTGCTAGGTAAGTGGCTGTGTAATTTCCGAATAAGAGGCTATTTTCATCGCTCATGCAGAGTGGAGATTAAAATTCAATGAAAAAGTAAATTATGGAAACAAACACAAAGCAGGGGAGTAAATCTCCATCGTAAAGACAATCACCTAATGTATCGTATCATGAGGTACGGATGTGATTCGAGCTGCATAGGTGAGCATTTGCGTATGTGCCGATTCAAGTAAATGCTCGACTTATCAAGGTCTTGACAGAGCAATAAGCATTTTATTCCCATTTGTCCTCTCCCACACACACACACACACCTTTCATTGTTTATTAGCGATGCAATCTGTTATATAGGTTTCTCTGCACTGCTCGCCCGTTACACTCACACCTTGCGTCCACTCCCGGATGCATCTAAATGACCTGCTGTGGGGAAATATTGCATCAAAGGTGTTTCAAAGGTAGTGGTCACGCTTGTCTAAGCTAAATAAACAGCAGAGGAAAGAAAGGTAGGGAGGAAGAGAAAATAAAAAGGTGGTGTCATTATGAAAAAGACAGAGATGAAGTTGGACAAAAAGATGATGAGAAACAAAAAAACATGATAAAGAATGAAAAGGGGAGAAAAATTGTGGGAGCAAGAAGAAGAGGAGGAGGAGGAGAGCTGGATGACTGAATGAAAAAAAAACAGCACGCTAGAAAGGATATTCATGCGCTGTAGCACACACAAACACACACAGATGGACGTCTGTGTGCGTTTTATGTAACTGTGTTTGTCTACAGATTATCATGAACTCATTTAAGACTCTTACGCAATATCACTTAGACATTCAAAATCATTTTTATCACACAGGCTTTGGAAAATCTGGTCTCCAGCGTTGCTCAACCCAATATCTAACCACCCAAGAGCTGAAAGAAGTCCCCAAACTAACCTGACTAAAAGAATAAACTCTAAAATTAAGAGCATTGAGTATTCTTTGACCCTGCATAGTCATCACAGCGGTGGTATTTTATCTTCTCAGAGCAGTTTTAACATCAGTGGGTGGGTATTATTCAACATGAACATTTTCATATCTCATTTCAAACCAACTGATAATTGTCGTCCACCAGTGGAAAACTTTAATGACTCTGGAGCTGAGCCAAAATGATGATATGTGTTGTTGACTAACAGAAAAACATGGGCGGAACGCTAGAAACTCTGATTCTGCCATTAATCAGTTCACAAGAGGGCATGAAGTTTCAAATGCAAGTGGGAATTTCAACTACCAGTGTCTTTATTTACCTACTTAGGATGAGCTGGACTATTGAGTCCAAGGTCAAAAAATGCATCTCCATTAATTGTATATTTGACGTGAAACACTGCAGTTTATGATGGATTTTACATACATAGAATTTAGCTTCATGAGTCAGAAAATGCATTAAACTGAATTCTGAAAGTGTGGTGCAAATTGATGAAATGTGTGAGGTTTACAGAGTAACAGTGGGCTTTCAAGAGCAGCGTAAAGGACGATTAACACGAGCAAAAACAGACATATGAAACAAGAAGAAGAACAAATGTCAGATTAGAAATTAGTGCATTGAATATATTGAAATAAAACACAGTTTTACAGTTCCAGCTAAATGGGCTTGGTTTTAATTCAAACAGTGAACAGTACATCAGTGCTTTGACAAGTTTGTATCAAGCCGTCAGGAAGTATGTTTAACATTAAACATTTCTGCAAACCACAGATTTATTAAAGGGGAAGTGCCATTATTTATAAATTGGACCTTATTTCTGGGATAAAATACTGCCATTTACTCACTCACTTCACTTACTTACTCATTCACTTTGGACTCATTTGGAGTATTTTCGACGATTTGGGATTTAATGATATCCATTTAACAGACGTGAATGGGGCACTGAAATGCAGCCAGTAAATGACACAAACTTGACCATTTCTCAAATAACAGATGTTTAATTAAGATGAGCTACACTATTACTCTACTCATTTGAAGCAGGAGTTGTCCATAACTTGAGAAAATTCAATCTGTAAACTCAAATGAGAATAGTAATAGTGTCTTAAGTGAATAAGTGAATCTTCATAAATGTCTGTTATTTGAGAAATGGTCAAGTTTGTGTCATTTACTGGCTGCATTTCAGTGCCCCATTCACTCCTGTTAAATGGATATCATCAAATCCAATATCGATAGAAATACTCCAAATGACTCCGAAATGAAATGTATGGGTAAATGGCAGTATTTCATCCCAGAAATAAGGGCCAATTTGTAAAAAAGTGGCACTTCCCTTTTAACTGTTTATCATCTCTATTCTGAACCATTACCAATCAACATATTTCTGATTCAGAGACACAGACATTCAAGCTACCCTACAATGGCAACATTTTTACTGGCGACTGGGTTGTTGTATCAGCTGCTGGTTGCCCTTTTCATTTCGTACTCCCTTCTGGTGTCTGCAAGTAGTTTAGTTTAAATATGGGTTCAATGGGTCTTGTTTTCCATTCTAAAAATATAGCATTTGTTGTCATGTAAATGATAAAAACTTCCACTGACTGGAAAATTACCCAAGCTCTACGATCCATCACAGCACACAATACAAAATGTTGGCCCTTGTCTAATTTATTGGTCTCATTCTACTCCCTTGTGACCAGGTTGAGTGATTTTCTGTTTGTGGATAAATTCATGCTTCCACCATAGGTTTCCATCTTTCTGATCTGCTGAGCCAGAAGGCATGCATGTCAAAGCACATTTGACGTTATAAAGTTTTAACTTAAATGTGAAACCTTTAATTGCCGCAATTACATTCCACTCTCCTTCCTGTCAATCAGCCAACACTCAGGAACGAGTAATCCACGCAAAACACACTGCTGCACATATTTAATCATTATTTACCTCCTTGTATTAAGGGCTGTGTTCCTTGTGACAGCAGTTAATTACAAGCTGGGCACGGGTTAGAGGCTACACTGTTTGAATTTAATTAAAATAGAAAGATGAAATGTAGAAACCGGTGAGGACAAATTCCACACAGCATTAAAAAAAAAAAAAAAAAAAAGACTGTAACACAGGTAAAGGCGTGAGTAAATACACTCGGAATGGCACCAGTGCTGAGTTAACATCTCACACGACTCAGTAAACCACACAAGACAACAAACCTGCAAATTGGGCTTTGAAATGACACAAAACAAACACAAACAGGACTCCAGTGAAAGATGAGTTACAAGGCAATTCTTTGGGAAAAAAGAAAACAGAAAACGTAAAAGGAAGAATAATAACCGAACAAATATAATCTTGTGGCATTGTTATCCAGCACAATGGGATGACAAAAATTCACTGGTGTACAGCAAAAGTGTCTGTAATGGTTTTTATTGTTAGGAGGTTGCTCAGAAAGAGGCGATGCAGAGATGAATGTTAATCAAATGCCTTCCAGCTATCTTACGCATCCATACAATAGGAGTGGAGGCATATGCGTGGCTTTCTGCAGCTCCACTTCTATTTCGCAGTTGTGTGAGATGACTGACAATCGCTGTCAGATTCCACTCCATTACTGGCGTGCGCACACACACACACACACACACACACACACACACACACAGAGGTATATATTGATTACCAAACGATGCAGCTTGTGGAGTGGAGCCAATGTGAAGTGGGCGAGTGAGGGAGGGGCGGTGTGTGTGTGATTTGGAATGGAGGGGCCATGCAAGGACAAATCTTAAGCTTGCATTTCCTACTGACATAGAAACGTGCAGAGACGCGCACGTTACGCAGATTGAACTAAATGCAATTCCATCTGCTTGCTGTTGTCCCACTTTATTTGTCACTTGAGAGGAACAGCAAGGGGAATAATGGAAATCAGAAGAGAGGTGAGAGCATATTCTATCCCTACAAATACCCCTCAGATGATTATTAGGGTCAAAGGATTGCTGTAAGAGCACTTACTCTCTGATCTACAGTACAACTTGAGTTTAATCTGCTGCAGATGGAGCAGCTTATTGTTAAAAAAAATGTAGAAAGACAACAGGAGACAAAATAGACAGGAAGATGAGGAAAAAATTACAGGAGGCGACTGATCAGTGTCATTGTTAGAAACAGGGTAGCAGGAGGCTGTTATGAACTCAGAACATTTGTATGATCATTCACACTCAGACACATCACCATTTAGCCTAAATGCTCCCTCACACCCGGCAACCCAGGCTTCAGTTTCCATCTTAAACACCTTTAATGGGATTCAGCTCTCCATTTGTACTTCGTCTCTGTCACCTTACCTTACATCTCTCTCTCTCTCTGCCTGTCTTTGTCTATCTGTTGTCTGTCTGTGTTTTGCTGCCTTTGCAATAGAGAACTTTGGTTGCACAAGGTGTGAAATGAGACTGTATTGATCTGTCTGCCTGCATGGAGTAGATGTGTGTTTGTATGTGTGTGTGTGTGAGAAAGTGAGAGCTGGCGTACATGTCATCCTTCTGCAACATATTGTGGGTCGTTTGGTAGCATACGAAATGTAAGGCACAGAGTGCATATCTTACGTATGACCGGCAACATGAGCGATCTCTTTGTGAGCCCCAAAGAGAACCGGGGAGTGACAGCCTTAAAAATGCTGGACATTCCTTTCACTGTCAGCTGAAACCATAACATTACAATACGCATTGAAATACGTCCTGACAACACTTCCAGTGATGGTTAGGTTTAGGTATAGAATTACAGGGTTAGGCTTATGGAAATAAAATGCATATTTGCCGCCAGAAATGTGAATAAAATGCACCCAAACTTATAAACTATTCCACTGAAAACGTAAGGTCCGCCGAGAATGTAAAAACGTGTCCGAATTACATGGATTATATACGAATTATAGTGCAAAATTTTTCATAGTAATTTGTACGAATATTTCATGATATATTTCATATTTCATGTACGAATTTTTCATATTTCCAGGTTGTATTCTGATAAGTTTATCAGAAGATAAGATTTATAAGTACTGCAAAAAAACGGAGTCAAATTCCTGTATGTGTAGACATACTTGGCAATAAAACTGATTCTGATTCTGAAGTTTATTTCATGTCAGAAAATGAAAACTAGCATGATAATATCATCTCACATGCACATGTTGCTGTCAAACAGTGTCATAAGTCACATTCATTTCCTAGTTTACAAGCTTAATGAGCTCTTAAATCATAACAATAGTATGTGGTTCTGTTGATTAACCCTTAATGCATCTAAAATTCACACAACTGCATTACATAAATGAATATAATGGCGCTGCATTAGAAATAAAGTGGATAAAAAAAAATAATGACTCCTACTGTGATGCATGGGATCACAGACAGTCAAACAGGACTGCTGGTTCACCATCTAGCAGCTAAAGAGCTGCATTATTGCTGTCTCTCATTAAAATACTTCACAAACATATATACCTAGAGCTGTGCAATATGGATAAAATTCTATATCCCGGTATAGCCAACTTTATATCCCGATAATGATATATATCCCGACATAGTATTTTTTTCTGATGTGTTTTTACTTTCCATTGCACTCTCCTCCGTCTCCTCTGCAGCATGAACCCTTATATGCTTTTATTCTTAAGGCTTACTTTGAGAGCGTCCGGAAGTCCGGCTATGTTTGCACTATATTTTATTATGCAGTTTGCAGTCTGGTAATAAAGATGTGTTTTAAGCAATAATAAATCATTCACACACAACACAACGTCCTCCATGCTGCTTTGTTCTGTTTACTCCCAAGCTACAAGTGCTGCATTAAGTCCTTACGGGTGATGTAAACATGCTACCACAAAACAGTAGCGTTGCTGCGGTTACACTAGCTGTCATATTACTATGTCTACGCTTCGTACAATATACATTTTGAACATTTGTATTATCCAGCGGTCATTCCGACGTTGAGATGTGCGTTACACGGCGTATTTAAACCACAACCGCAGTAACATTAAAGTTGGCGTAGCAACAGAGCTAACTAAGTAGCTACATGTTAAAGTTACAATATAAACAACAGAGGCTTATATCGTATGGTAGACATTTTTATACCGCACTGCGATATATATCGTAATATCGCACAGCTCTATATATGCATATAGCCTATATGTTCACATTTGGCATCCAACTCCTGTTGTTGCCATCAGTGAGTCGTGACAATTCCCTGTACGGTCTGCTGGCTTGATTCTTCCATATACAGTCACTGTAACACCCGTCCCCCCTGAAAGGCTATATCGAACCTCCTAGATTTCATTTTCTTTTACTGCATAAGAGAATCGGTTGCAGTAAAATATGGAGAAGCAATCTGGTCGATTTTTGAAACGTCTTAGCTTAGTTCTAGAAAGTAGCAATTTTCTGATTACATTCATCTAAAATTTGATGGCATGGTAAAAAGTATTTTTATTCCTCTTGAAATTCTTAGTGACTAGCTTTTTTTTGTTGTTATCTTGCTACTACTGCATTGTCAAATGTATTTCAAGGGAACACCATTTCTCCTGGACTCTGTTTATTTTTTTGACCTTTTTTAAAGTTTTTTTTTCTGAAAGTTTGCATAGGGAGGAAGAAGGGGTGGAAGTTTGAGTCAAACACAGGACTATCACTCCAAAGATTAATGTTCTTATTTTAACCTCAAACATGATCTTTTAAAGAACCTACATAGTTTTGTTGCCTAAACCTAAACATAATTCTAGCTTCTCTTTTAATTGTATTACCATTGCTCATGTGTAATAATTATTTGATTTTTCTTCTCTCTAATTCCGTTTTTAACCATCCTTAATGACTACCTGGCTACGTGTTTCTACCTCTTTTCCGCCACCCCTCTCTGTCCCTCATCTCATTTTTCGACAATTTCATCATTCCCTTTCGTGATCCATCTAGCCTCCACCATCTCCCTCACCCTATTTACCCTTTATCCTTCACTTCCTCTTCCCCTCCACTACCCAGCAACCTTCCCTCCATCATCTTCACCTCCTCTTCTCTGCTTCCGCATCCCTTCCTCCATTCATCCCTCACCGTCTTCAACCCTCCACCATTCCCCCCTTTCCTTTGTAAGATAATACATTTGCAGCCTGAGTGATCTATTGATTCTCTGAGCCCTAGCGCCCTTCAGAAACGTAATTTTTTAAGGAGGAAAGAAGATTAGACAGAAACGCAGCACATTTCAAGGTGAAAGGGGCTCTCCTTGCTTTACTTGTCGATGGAAACATCTCTACTTTTTAAAGACGGTGATGGGTGAAAGTGCAAAGTGCTCCGGATGCTCCTCCTCTGCCCTCCTGTCTCCTTTCTTTTGTTTCAGATTGTACGAGCTGCATTGTGGAATTTGATTCATGGAAAGCATAAAACAATATGTAAGGAACTGAACAATGTCAGGCAACCTGTCAATTTAAAGCTTTTTACCTTTATACATTAGCTGATACTGTAATAACTTCTCTTAAAAGTAGGAGATCACTGTAAAAGGTGTGTTATGCTTTGGTAAATTAGTTGGCAGTGAAGCAAACCATCTGTCGATGAATGGATAAGTTATCTGTTGCCTTGTTTCCCACAGGGAATTATTTAGAAGTTGTATTTGTTTTTTTCTGTTTTCAGCCACCAGAGTAACAGAGTAACAGTCTGGCAGATGTACACAGTTAATACCGTATTATCATTATTATTATTATTATTATTATTATTATTAAATGGCTTCCACATCATTTGAGTCGAAAACTTTCCACAGACAAGTGGACCTGAGAAGTCTGTCTTAACACTAAGTCAGTGAGCTCGCTGTAAGAGCTTTAAATGGGATGTCCCAAGCGGACAAACAAGTGGCTCAGTGACCGTCGACTAATGGAGGCTGGCATCAATGATAATTGGCCATCATATTGCTTTTACATAATGGCTCAGATAGATGACGGGGCACTATTCTGTAGCATTAACCAGGGATTCATTTCATTTATTTATTCATAATATGTACATAAGTCCATATATTATTCATCCTGTCATTCACTGATGATAATTCCATTGATTTGCATTATTTTCCATCTTTTAGGTTTGAGAAATTTCCTAGCATAGCCCCACATTGTCAAGGTCAAACAGGGTTTGAGGAAATTACATTACAAAAAGTAGCTTTATTTTGTAAGGAAAGCCACGTGTGCTGTTCCTGGTGGCAGGTGCTTCTAAAACCGACCGTCGCTGCTTTCAGATTTCTGAATGGCTCATTATCCAAACATTTTGACTAGACGTTCCTCCAGTTTTCAGTGAGCTTGATGAGAAAGAGGTGTGACTATGTGAGATTACCTTTGGGCAAATAGGTTAAATGAAAAGTAAGGATTGGAAACTTTGCAGCAGGCCAACTACAGGCTGATAAAGTGGCTTTCTGCATTTGCATTTGCAGCTTAATTCTAGCTTCGAATGAAATTGGATTCTGTCCGGATCCATACCGTCCAAAACCATTTATGCAGTTAACTCGTTGGAGCTTGAGAGTTAGAGCAGGAGAACATGATCAACAAAGAATAAGAGTGACAGTAAGCACAGTGTAGAATCACAGCATGAGCATGTCATCAGTTTAGATTGGTAGGACTGTACGAGGCAGCCGACAACAGTCTGATTCAGATTTGAGTTAGAAGGGCATGAAAGAGGAAAGTGAAAAGGGGGACTGAGAAAAAGAGCTCAGTGGGGAAGGAGTGCATGAAATAAAGGGCAAAATAATGAAAAGGAGACTTATGGCAAAATTTCTGAAAAATGAGACAGAAAGTGAAAAAAAGGAAAGAGAAAGGGATAGACACAGGCGACAGGGAACAGCTAATACCAATGAGAGCCTTCCCTCATCCCCTCCATTCACTCTCTGTCTATTTCTGCTTTTTTTCTCTCAGCCTTGTTTTACCTCTCTTGGGGAGGGGATAAGTCTTTATCAAAACAAATGGGTTTTTGTGAAAATACTGCACTTATCTGTAATCGCAGGCAATCAAAGAAACTCGATGTTTTCTGTCAAGGGCCCGATCACGACCATCTATGGCTGACTGTCTTTCAGCTCTCTGGTGAGCACAGCCGAATGAAACTCTCTGGTCCTATTTTTCTCTCCTTTTCTCTACTTTGTTTGATTCTTTTCCAACACTCCTTTCAATATATCTCATTTGGCATCTGAAAAACAAAATGCATATCACATTCTCCGTCTCCACATAGCTCTTTTTTTTTTTTTTTTTAACCACCGTTTAGGTTTCTTCCATCTCCTTTTACAATCCTCTCACTGCATCACCCCAACCCCCAAAACCACCTCTCTTGTGATGGATGCAACTGCTTAGCTGCTCCATAAAGGTGGCATAATGGATGTCATAGCTCACCGATATTGTTGCTGAACGTCACTGAGACCATGCCTTCTCTGTGAATGGAGCCATTTCGGCGTGCCTCTGTTGTGTTTGCCTATTTATGTGGAAAAGAAAGCACTATATAGGGGACATTTTATACCCACGCCTACGAGAAAATAGGCTTGACATTTCTAATCCAACAAAGAAACATGTTCCTTCAGAATATGGAACGTAAAACAGCTACGGAGTCAATTGACCCTAATTACAGAAGTAATTACATGATTTTGTTTAATACTCCAAGTGGGTTTTGTTATGCACAGGTTTTAAGATTTCTGGTCTTTTTACCTCCACTCCAAAACAATGGATGTGGAGAAATTGCATTTTAAAAAAACATATTACACAAGCAGCCAGGTGGATTGATAGACAAAATGAAACACATGTAGAGGCAAGAAACACAAACAGTGCAATATGTGAGAAAAAGGCCTAGAGACAGATACAGACTCAGAGGAAGGGAAAATTGACAAACTGCAGGGTGTAAAAGCACGAAAGCACATATACTGTCAAAAAATGGCAAAACATAACAATATGGCTGATGGCAGAGTGAGTGCATTTAGCAGATGGCTGATAATAATTAGCTACGAGATGGGATCTCAAGTGCACCACTGGGTTCGGCTAATTCACAATATGCTGGATTCGATGCACAGTTTCACTTCGCCAAGGTCAATCAGCTTGTACGTACCTTGTGGAGCAGCATAGCTTAGCACAGCATAGAATGTAAACTAAAGTTCACGGAAAAAAAAAAAACATGAAGACTATTAGCTCAAAAAAATTGTCTGTTGGAGCTACCTATGCAGAAAACTGCCTTGCACAGTGGTCTTAACATCCACTACTGCAGCTTCTATGTGGTTTCTCAATCTGGTGCGGTCTCTCCTTTTTCGATTGACAATATTACTCCGGTTCTAAGTGACAAGTTCAATCTCTTCTGGGTGGGTAGAACTCTCTGCCTTAACAGCTTCGATCTCAGGCTTGAACTTTTAAACAGACAGAACAGGCTGGTTCTCCCCGAGCATGAAGATGGGCTGGTGATGGTCTCATTTCTCACCTTCTATCTACTTTAGAAAACTTACCGGGACTTATTTTCTCTTGCTTTCCTCCTCTACTCCTTCATTACATGCTCACTTTTAAATTCTGGAGGCATCTTCTTCCCACCTCGTGTCTATCTGTATAGCAGCCATTCACTAATTAGCACACTCTTTATTAAACCAATCGGCTGCTTCTGTAACATTCTGCCTCCAGCTCCTTACTGCGATGCCAACATCTAACTACCCACCACCACTGCCAGCATCAAGACGCTATCCAGAATCAGTGGCAAGATAGCCAAACTAGGACTTATGTACTGAACAATTACAGGGTCCAGCTCAATAATCCAGCATTGACTCCAGATGGACTTTCCCAAAAGCCTCATCCACCGTATGCCTTATCAACAGTCCTTTTCATCCACAAATCAGTCAGTGGATTTCACCAACATCTCCAAAAGCAGGAACTGAAGCCTGTCCTAGAAAGAGCTAAAGTAGAAACACAGTCATTCATGCCTATGACCAATGTGGAGTTCCTAGTTCACTTAACATGAATATAGCCCATTATACAAAACTTCTGCTTAAAAAGAATAGTTCAACATTATGGGTTAACAAATGAGGTTTATAGTGTTATTTAGTGAGATTTAGAGGTACTGATCAGAAGGTTTTTGTTACATTTGTAACCTTGTTACCAGGTTAGCCATTTCCCTCCATTTCCAATTTTAATGCTAAGCTAATTTAGCTGTAATTTAGCCTACAAACACAATTCGAATTACGTGGGAGCCAGTTGGAGCTGAGCTACCACAAGGAGGGCTATGTGTTCCCATAAACGCAGTAAAATCCTACATCTGTGGGGTTTCTCGACCAACATTCATTATTTTAATAATGAATACAAATTTTCTGACTAAAACAAACATGGTTTCCAAAAGAACTAGTAACACTAGGTTTATTTGTTGTGGTAACATTTCTCAACTTCCCCCTCTCTATTTATGTAAAATGGTTCAGTCCACCTGCTCAGTCAGACAGCCTGAACAGCGCAACAGAAAGCGTCTTAGCTAGTAGAGAAGGAGACGGCAGGATGCCTTAAAAAAAAAAAAGAAAAAAGTTAAGACAGGAGGAAGAAGTGGATGGTCGACAGACTGTCACCCAGTTCTTTCATAGGTAACGTGTTCTGTTAGTGGTTCATGTGATGGAAAGTTCTGGAACATTAGCCTGTTGGCTATTCCTAGCTTTGTCCATAGTTTATGAGCTAGCACACTTTTCTCCACGTTAGCTCATATTTCTGAAAAAACTCTGGGTTTATTCATTCAATACTTCCCCCTACCAAGTAACCCTGCCTACAAACATGAACACTAGAGCTGTGCGATATTACGATATATATCGTAACGCAGTATAAAAATGTCTACCATACGATGTAAGCCTCTGTTGTTTATATCGTAATTTTAACATAGAGCTACTTAGTTAGCTCTGTTGCTACGCTAACATAAACATTACTCTGGTTGTGGTTAAGATACACCTTGTAAAGTACAACTCAACGTCGGAATGACCGCTGGATAATCCAAATGTATCATGCGAGTTCAAAATGTGTATTGTATGAAGCATAGACATAATAGTATGACGGCTACTGTAATCGCAGCAACGCTACTGCTGTGTGGTAGCATGTTCATGTCACTCGTGAGGACAGGTTTGCGGCAGTTGTGGCTCGGAAGTAAAAAAAAAAAAAAGTTGTAGCTCAGAAGTAAGCAGAGGTAAAGCACCATGGAGGATGTCGTGTTGCGTGTGAATGATTTATTATCGCTTACAACACATCTTTATTAGTAGCCAAACTGCACAGTAAAAGTACAGCTTCCGGTCGCTCTCAAAGTAAGCCTTCAGAATAAAAGCATATAAGGGTTCATGCCTCAGAGGAGAGGAGAGCGCAATGGAAGTAAAAACACATCAGAAAAAAAAAATTCGATATTGGAATATATATCGTTATCGGGATATAAACTTGGCTATAGCGGGATATAGAATTTTATCCATATCGTACAGCCCTAATGAAAATATATGTATTCCACTATGTCTAACTTTGTTTAACAAACTAGTTACCCCAGCATATTTCCCTTGGGCATTAGAAACCCCTGAATATCCATCCTGAACTTTGTTAGTGTTAACAGATGTTGTGGCTGTGCTTAGCAGCTTTGAGGGTTTTACGGTCCACTGGTCTGGGTCAAAACTGCTTTAATTGCTTGGTTGCTTGAAGTTGAACTGGGTATAATTCTTCCTTGTTATCCAGACTATCTAATAAAAACAGACGTTACTGGAAGTGAGAATTCATTAATAATTTCATTATAGCACTAAATATATAAATATGTGAGCAATAAATCCCTAATCTCTTACGAAGCATCCCCCTATGGGTAGGTTGCTTACTGCCATATCTTCAGCTCTTTGGGATGTCTTCCTTTGTGAACTGGCAGCAGAAACAAAGTTCACAGCTTTACTCGTAGGGAGCTAAATTGGCTCACAGTGTGCAAAGAGATAGACGGGTATTAATAAAGCTTGCAGAGAAAGATGGAGCGTAAGAGATGGGGAGGGAGCGTATACAAAGAAGCAGAGGAGGGACAGAGTGAGGTGAAGAAAGAATGAGTTTGCATAGATTGAAACAGATAGAAAGACATTGAGCTGAGCTGTGCTGGGAAGAAAATTCATATACTATCATAGCGTAAAGCAGAGAAGGCAAACGCAATGGCCTGACTGTCAGACAAGAGACGAGAGGTGCAATACTACAGGGAGAACACAGCCATTTCTCCGGCCCCGACTCATACTCCTCCTTCTCCTCCTCCTTCACGGTAAGTGATAGGAGTTAGTCCCAAATCCCAGAGCATGCAGGCCGATGGGTGGATTAGCGCCCCTGCTCTCCAGTTATTCTCTCTGCTTGATTCTGCCGAGCTTTTTACACCCAAGGCAGGAGGTAAGGAGCAGGGGAGCTGATTTCATGGCTGCTACTGTCGGATTAGACAGGAAGCTGGAGAGCGGTGCCAAGAGAGGTGGGGACACCTTTCACCTCTCCCCTCTTACCGTCCCCAGTGGGGACATCCTCCACGTCTGTGGGCTTGTGACTCTTGCTGATTTCTGTTCCGCCCTTCTTTGTGTCTCTGCTAACCTCCATTGTCTTCCTCTCCTCCTCTAGCAACCACATTTTTTTTTGCAGTTATTGCTAGCAACGTTTTTATCATAAATCACTTTCTCAAGATTTTTCAGCCGTGCATCAAGATAAACTGAATCTCTCAACATGAAATAAATTACAGCCAGGGTTGAGAAAACAGAAGGATCCTTAGATGCCTGGATGGATGAGACAGTTTGAAGCCTTATATTTCTAGTGATCACACACAGTCTCATACACACTTACAGACGTTCATCCGCTGCCTCTACACACCCTTTATGAATCAGAGGAGTCTTGCCTGAGACTATGTAAGCTGAAAATCTCACCTGGCAGGGCTGGATTTCACCTTTGGCTGACTTGTATGTTTAACTTCCCCACATGAGAGAATTTGGCTTGAAATATGGTCTTCCACAGCCACTGAGAGCACAAAGACAGGCACAAAGGATAACAGTAGCATGAAACAGAAGAGCTGATGTGAAATTCATGATCAGCGCATGGATACTGACGGCTATGCTTAGCCACGGGTTTGATCCCTAGATGTTTAGCATTCATTCTTGGACAGGAAACCATTAACTAAAGTGGATAATTTAGGATAGCTGGTGGATCTAGGGCAAGGCTGTAAACATTATTGATGTTGACAAGGGACTTTAATTGCGGCTGTTCTTTAAAATGCACCTTGTGTAATTTATTTTCTGTCTGTGCTTTCAAAAGTGAGTAGGTGTCACTTTTTTATTTTCAAAGAAAAAAATGAATTTCAGGGAAAAAAAAAACTCAACTGTCAAGCATTTGTCTTGTGTTGCTAGCACCTGGGGACTTATTATAGTCTACAGAACGTCTGCACTTCAAAACTGTAATTTCTCTCATATAAGCATGTTATGCATCTGCATCAATGTAACAAGAAAATAAATGGTAAATAAATGAATCAAAAATAAGTAAGTCCATGACAAGAATATGTTCTGTGTGCCCATCTTGTCTCTTCCCAGTTCAGCCTGAAATTGCAAATCTGTCGTTAAACGTGTTGGTGTTAATTAGCCTTGTCATATCATCTATGTGTCTCTTGTGTTGCCATAATTAGATTTTAATCTGAACAATATAACTCCATAACAAACAAGCCATCGGTAAGGAAATTAGACCTGGTAGCACCAGATACGTATCAGAACTAGACCTTTATTCTGAATGTTCCATTTCTAAAGTGTATTGTATCATGTTGCAGTAACAGGCCTCCCTGTTCTGACCTGCTGTTGATGCTTTTCTTAACAGTTTAAAAATACCTCTCGCACGTTTACCTCTTATCTTGATGTAGTCTGATCTCACTCAGAACTGCAAAAGCAGAAGCGACTGAAATGAAAGTGTGAATGGAAACTATTTCTGTTAAAAAGAGATGAATGTGGCATGACTCTGTTGTTTACTCAAGGCTTTACCCCTAATTTCCACTGGATGCAGATCGATGCCGCTGTCCGTCGTCCATCAATACGCACCAGATCTGCGGGATAGCTGGAATAGCGAGAACGAGATCTCACTGATTAACAGGATCTTGCTAAATCACGTATAATAGCGACTTATAACAGGGCGTCAGTAAAGGAGAACCACTCTGTGTCCACTGAGTAGAAGGAAATTGATTATACAATCCACTGCGAACACTGATCATTTTATTTTGAAAATAAACTGGATGTTTTATTTTGTGTCAGTACACAATTTCCTGTCTACGTCCGACAAAAATAGAAGCTCTGTCGATTTGTTTGAACGGGCGTTGGCACGATGGTGGTGTTCCGGATTCAGTGTAAACTGACACAGTGATCTGAATGGAAACATATCGGGTCCAACAAAACATCGCCGTCGTTCCACATCCAGTGGAAATTAGGGGTCAGTGTTGTGGAAATAGCCTTTATTATGATTATATTACAGAAAACCTCTTCCAGCCTAAATGATTTTTTTCACCTGGCCTTAATTAGTGAGCAGTCTTTATGTGTTCACACTGGTAGCTAAGTTTTGGTCTGAAATAATTTGAAGATGTATGAACCTAGCTGCCCCCTATGAGCTCTCATACTGTAGGTCTGCTCGCTTCTCTACAAATCCAATTACTTTATTTCTCAAAACATAACTCCATACACATATTTTATACGATATGACCTCCAACGCTCTGGAACTCAATTTCAATGTAGTTTCAGCACGACTGAAACAATTTAACCTTTGTGTCACATTCACAGCTGAAAATGTGCAAGGCCTGAAACAGCTTTCCCTTGTTGATAAACACACACTTGTGTTTGGTTATGTTTCGTCATGATTTATTGCACATTCTCCATACACAGGCAATCGAACGACTGCGAAATATTAGAAACACTGTCAGAACTGCGTAAGGCCGACCTCTCAAACACACAAGGGCAAACACATACACCCACATGTAACAGTCAACACACACTCGTATGTGCATTTCACTATTTCACAGATACACACTCAGAAGTCAGTGCTACCGGCAGCAAACACAGGAAGATGGTAGATAGAAAGAACAATCAATATGGAGAACACAAAGCGGCACATGATGTATTAATCATGTGCACATATTTCTGACAGACCACTCCACATTGCAGAGGAACATTGACTGAAACATTTGCATGTGAGTTAGAGTATCATTACGTCAATATACGCCATTAACATCGGGGGGAATGACCAGGAGGGTCACGTGAGGTCACTGTCTGCCCTATAATGGTGCACTCATTTGAGGGTCAATCTGCTGGCTGCCTGAACAAAGTTATGGCTCTGACTGATGATGGTGGGACTGAAAATGATCTGCGGTGGCCTTAGCATAGGTGTCGGGATCAGCCGGCTGCCTAGATGCAGTGTTGCTACAATGTAGGCGACTTAAGGTCAAATCAATGCTGACAGCAGTTCATGGATGCAAAGATTTATTGTTGAGCCTTGCAGCAAAGCTGACAGTCTAATTTAGCCAAACATTTATGGTGTCCACACAGTGACCTCTGTGACGTTAAGGCTAAGTCAGGATTTTGTTGGTATTCACATGAGAAGGCATTATATTGCATTTAAAGCTACAATAGGCAAGTCTTAAATTTAACCACAAACTATATTGCTACCTTTTGGCAGGTGAGGTCTGTCTGAACACTTGTAACAGCAGATGCCCTTGAATTTTAACGATGCAACTCATCAGTTACAGAGCTCTAATGAAATATAGGTAAGACCACTGATGGTGGGCGGCACGGTGGTGTAGTGGTTAGCACTGTTGCCTCACAGCAAGAAGGTACCGAGTTTGATTCCCGACCCGGGGCCTTTCTGTGTGGAGTTTGCATGTTCTCCCCGTGTCTGTGTGGGTTCTCTCCGGGTACTCCGGTTTCCTCCCACCATCCAAAAACATGCATGAGGATTAGGTTAATTGGTTAATTTAAATTGACCGTAGGTGTGAGTGTGAGTGTGAGTGGTTGTCTGTCTCTATGTGTCCTGTGATGAACTGGAGACTTGTCCAGAGTGTATCCTGCCTTTCACCCTAAGACAGCTGGGATAGGCTCCAGCCCTGTGTGAGGATAGGTAGAAAATGGATGGATGGATGGATGGATGGTTGCACTTCTCCCAAACTAAAAACCAGCAAAAAGGAAAAAAAAAAATACTCAGGTATGTTGCTCATCTTGATGCACTGCCAAAATTTAAAGGTGTAGCCGGAGGCTAATGTAGCAAAAATTACATAAAATATCCAGAAGTAAAATCTAACCACTGCAGTAAATTAATAATGCTGCTTAGACATATTCGAAAGAGGATCTTCCTTGAATATTTTAGGAGTTGGTGGTATGACTATCCCGTTACTACCCACGAGTTTCACCTTAAAAATGCTCATCATGAACTTAAGTACTGCTAGTCATGCAACTGCGGTCAATGAAAAAAAAAAATTGCACTTTTCATTGAAGTGGGAAAATAAATGTGAACAATGTACAAAGAGACGACACAAGAGGGCAGGTCGTATGGGGATGTGTGTGTGTGTGTGTGCGTGTGTGTGTGTACACAGTCACTTGTCTTTTGGAGGGATTTACAAACCAGACAGGCACATACATTTTCAGCAAAATCATATTATCTCCCAGAGCGTCTGTGATGTGTGAAAGTGTTTGTGTGTGGGTGTGCGTCCATGAAGGCTGAGGTAAGAGGCTCTGGTGCTGTGGAGTGAGACGGAGGGCATTAGTCAGATTTGACCAACAAAGAGGCTGGGAGCACACAGCCAGGGGATTAGACCAACACCACAGACTTTCATTAGTCAGACAGAGAGGAAGAGGAAAAGAAAGAGCAACAGAAAGGTGGAGGGAGAGAGAGACACTGGATTACAAAGATAGTGGGGGACTTCCATTAGTCGAGGGTGAGGGAGAAATGTAAAGATGGAGGATGAGCAGTGCGATACGGAGAAATGAAGCGAGGGAGACACTGAGAACACTCCACACACTGGATTAGTTCAATAGCAAAGGGCTTTCATTAAATAAGGCAGAGGGAGATGGATGGACGGAGAGGGAAAATAAAGAGTCAGAGACAGAGTCAGCAGCCAACAAAACAAAATAAATATGCATGCATGGAAAGAAGCTGGAAAGGAAGCGAAAGAGGGGGGAGACAAAAATCGACACAACTGGGCAGCGAGGGGACAAAACACGTACATGGTAAGAAGACAAAAAGAAAAGTGGAGAAAGAATCAGACCTGAAAGCCAAGGCCGAAAAGAGGAAGGGAAACAGAAAGGGAGAGAAGAGAAGGACGCTGAAGGGGCTGGGGGGGGTAGTGGTGTAGAACAACAAGTTGAGAGGATTAACCCCTCCAATACACCCCCACCACACACACAGACACACTCGGGGCCTGGGAAGAACGCTGCTGTGCCAAACTAATTAGCTACTAACTCAACTACAGCTCACAGACATGAACTGCAGCATTTACAATGGAGACCAAGGCCAGGTCTCAGAGGTGTGTGTGTGTGTGTGTGTGTGTGTGTGTGTGTGTGTAGGTCTGCATCTGTGAAAATCCACAGCAATATGTTTTTATGGCTGTGACCGTGTGTGTGTGTGTGCCTACACTTCAATAAGACCATGATAAATTAAACGTTTCTACTCGGCAAGACAAACAATCTACTCTGAGCAATTGCTTTCTTTTCCATCTATTCCCCCTCCCCAAGTTATTCTAATTCACGTATTCCTCCGTCCTTTATCTCGAAGCTGATTGAAACATTCATTATGTGCTTTATATTACTTTTTGAGCCTAATTTCCAATGGTTGCATGACTCTCATAATAGACAGTTATATTATTGTTTTGGATAAATCAATTCATTGCTTAGTCAATAAAAAGTCAGAATATAGTGAAAAACAAAAAAACAAGACAAAAATATTCAATCAATAAATTCCTGTCTCCTGGAAAGAAATCCCCCCCCCCCCAAGTTAATGTGAGTTGCTTTTTTTGGAGATTAAAGCTAAAGCAACAAAATCACTTTGGCTATATGACATTAACCAAGTGGTGTAATTACCCATTCATAACCATAAAAAGTTTCACAATGAACATTTTACTGATAGGACATGAAATATAGGGCTGCTGACTTTAATTAATAGAATTTTTCATTACGTTAATAGTCGTAATCAAATGCCGGACAAATAGCAGGGCCATCACAGGGCTGATACTTAGACACAGACAACCATTGACGCTCACATTCACACCTACGGTAATTTCAGAGTCATCAATGCCTTGTTCATACTACAGAATTTTAGCCTAATCGACTGGTCTGCGACTGTTTTTTGCTCCCCTCCACAAAATCGGGGTGACGCAGTCGTCTACTCAGCAAGCCTGGGTCACCTAGCTCCGTGTCGCTGACGAAAACTTAACATCCTCCAGTCTTCTAAATACAGTCAATGAGAGCAGACATGGAGGTTGCTGCAGACGTGAAAAGGAGCAGCAGCTGCTGCAGCAACAGTTTTCCTCTTTTTGTTCTTCCACAGCTGTTGTTACATGGAGTGTCTGTGTTTTTCATTGTCGTTACTCTGCACATATGACATGAGTCTGTACATTCTGGAAGAGGGATCACTCCTCTGTTGCTCTTCCTGACGTTTCTTCCATTTCTTTTCCCTATTAAAAGATTTTTTTGGAGGGAGTTTTGCCTTTGTCGATGTGAGGATCATTTGTAAAGGACAGTGGGAATCATATCCTGTACAGATTATAAAGACCTCTGAGGCAAATTCATAATTTGTGATATTGGGCTATACAAATAAAATTGAACTGAATTGACTATAGCGCACAAACAACCATTCTGCTCCATGTCCATGCTTGCAATGAAAAACATTGTGCATTTCCTGTGTCACTTCTCGTATGAGTTTCTGATACAAAACGTTATTTGGAGACCAAGCTGGGCAGTTGGTCATGTCTGCTGATGTAGAGTCACGTAGTTTAAACGCAAGACTGTCTTTGGACTGGGAGAACCAACACTACCAAGGGTAGAACATGCTAACTCCACACAGAAGCACCCGGGTCAGATGCAAACCTGTGGACCATGGCGTGGTTGCTGCTGCAGACTTGCTGTATATAAACATAATTTCTATGAGACAAGGTTGATAACAAAGAGAGGCCTTCAAATGCATGTAGTCACATTTGAGAAGCTGGAGCCATCATGGAGGAATACTTTTCAACACATTCATTATAGGACCATCTATCAAATCAAACCCAGAACACACAAAAAATGTCAGAAATACGACAGTAAAAGTAAAGTGTCTTTACTTTTTCAGGCATTTGTTACTTATATTTGTTACTTATACCAACTTTCTCATGTGACAGAGAACCACATCTGCATCTAATCTCTCCCTGGAAATCTCAAGCTACAATCTGTCCATATAATCAGGGCATCAGTGTAATTTTTATGGAGCAAAAATCATTTTCTTCATTCTTTAAGGCAGTCAAATGTCTTCATGGACGAAGTGCCGGTTTAGTCGGTACCCTGTTAAAACAGTGACGCACACATCGATCAGACAGCCACAAAAAAACTGTTTCACACAATTGATAGTGAGGAGACAAACATTAAATCAGAACTATAATTAACTTTGAGAGCATGGGGTTTAAGTTACTCCCTGCATTGCCTGTATGTGTGTTTCTGAATGTTGCATCATCGAAGCCTTTGAATAGCAACGCTATCTTTAAGATGCACAACTTCAACGCAATGCCTTGTGGGAATCACTGTGGTCAAGTCAATATGGAAAGATTTGTCTTGGAAGCATGTATCTCACTGGATTGAAGATTATAAGGTTTCGAATAAACCCATTTAAATTTAACTCGACACACGCCCACTGACAAGTCACAATATTTCAAGATTTGAAGGAAAATAATGTCACTCCTCGCTACCTCCTCTCGTTTGAGTTGCACTGACGAAACTGCCAGTGTATTTCTCTAAACTCTTTGATTCACTGTCACTCAACACATCATTAAATTGGCATTTAGTTCACAGTGTTTCATTCCTTCAAACTACTCTTTTGCACAACAAATAGCTATTGCTCTTCATACTATTTTCATACATAATGCCAGTACGATTTTGATGACTAAGCGTTTTAGTGATTTGTTTTCCATGTTTCTGTGTCTAACTGAACAGGAAAAATATCTAAAATTGGTATTAAGGGAGAGAGCGGTAGATGGCAGTCGCTCACGGGCTGCAATATGGTACAATAGGGGCATATACATCCACTAAAATTATGTGTTTTTGTTGTTTTGAAAATGATCTGAGCTGATGTGACAATAAGGACAAGATTCAGATTCAGATTCACAACATTATCTCCATAATGTTGACAATTTTAATAACATTTTATTTTTAATTTTAATATCTGAGTGGCTCACTGTCATCTCCAATATAGGAAAATAGGGTCCAGATTGAAAAATACCAAAGTTACAGATGACCTCACACGTATTTTGTCTCCGTATACATAACGTTATATTTCTATATGTTCTCTTTCTTTGTAATTGTATCTCTCAGTCTTTCCATTTCCATCTCTGGCAGTAGTTATAGATTGAATCTTCAGACAAAATTTGATGTTCTCGTTTTGATATTGGCCTCATTACTACCACAGGTGAGCCGTTAAAACATCATGAAAGCAGGACGAAAAGTTTTTTAACTACACACTTTCACACTCACACATGCAATATGGATATGTACATGCACACTTGATATAATATGAAAACTAATTGATAGAATAAAAGTCCTCAAACTGTGTAAAAAAAAAAAAAAAAAAAGCTTTTATTGCTGCTACAGAAAAAAACTGTCTGACTTTTTGAGTTGCCAAAGCCTAATAACAAAATGATATTACGCAGCAACAGTCCTATTCACAACTGACCTTGGTACTTTTCTGAGTGAGTAATTTATTTCATCTGAAAGGTTTTATAATCCATTCAAAACAGCAGTGTTTTGACAAAGTATAAAACTATAAATCCACCAACTTTAGACTGTGAAGCGCTCGTAAAAACCTGCAGGAAAAAAAAAATAACATAAGTTGCAATTTGTTGGGCAGACTCTGATTCTGTTAGAATAGAAAAGGGAATGTTTGAGGTCAAAAAGTGAGGATGTCTGCCAAGGATAAACATTAATAACTGGGATGACATCACTAATAATTTGAGTCATACATGAAGAGTAATTGTTGTTGACATCACTGTGTTTAAGTATTCCATGATACAATGATTGACCTTGACAAAAAGTCATCTGATGCGGAGTGAAACTCATCCTGACGATCATCCATGCAGCTAACAGCCCTACGGTATTGGCGCCAGAACAGATGTCATCTTTTGTGACGTGCCATCAAAGAAAATTGTCCCCATTTGTCATAGTGTATTTGGCTTTTAATCACCATTTCATTTGGAACCGATAGGTGACACAATCTTTGCCTTGGGAAAGCAAAGCAAAGGTTATAATGCACTTCCCGAACATCAATGGGATGTCTACCATGTTGCAAAAATAGTGCAAAAATGTCGAGCTATAGCGGGCCCACGGTTCATTTACTGCTGTCATTAACTTCTACTTGGCTGCATCGTAAATCAGAGAACAAATATTACATCGAACTCAGGGCTAATTTTCTAAAATGCCATGTACTAAACACCATGACAATGAAAGTAATTACTTGGTGAGTTTGCTCAAAGCATCATCAGACAGTGAAAATGGGATTTTAATTCAAAACTTCTTTTTTTTCCATTGTTTGGAATAGAGTTTGGGGTTTTGCGCACCTTTCATCTACTGACTATGTCCTGCCAGGGTAATGTAGCACTGCACTACTGTTCGGCTGACGCTTTGAATGCACCGCCAGATGTTGTCTTTGTCATAATGTGTTTTTAATCACCATTCCTGAAGTCGAATGCCAGCAGGCAGCTTCCAATCCGATTTGCATCACTTGTTTCCCCTCATCTCTCCTTAACAGCTGAGAGGGCTGCAGGCATCAATCACTCTTAACTAGCCACACTGTCAAACATTTCCCAACAACAACTTCTGGGACCCCACGGCCACTTGTGCGCAACAGGGCTAATGGCGCTTTTCCACTACACGGTAAACGGTATGGCCCAGTTTTGGTGCTTTTTCATTACAAATGAGAACCTCATAGTATCTCCTTGGTGTGCGGAGTCATCATACAACAGCGCAAAACTGCCATGACGTCATTTACATGCAACAGAAAACAGGGAAGAAGAAGAATACCACTACTATCACAAACAATGGAGGCCAATGAAGCGATCATGTATTTGTTGCTCGCTCTGTGGCTTTTTGTCACACACAGAGCCAAAGAAGAGAGACGGAGATGACATTTTCTCGTGTAACAATAGCGAAGTAGTTGCCGGTTTTAAAAATGGCGGGGTTGAGTTGTGTTTGGCTTTTACAGTCTAGTCGGATGTCGCACATGACGATAACAATGACGACACTCGTTGGGCAATCAGTGGAAGGCAGTCGGCTCACGGCACGTTTTAGTATCGCTTCGGCTCGCTTGGAACCAGGGCTGAGGAGGTACAAAAAAGTACCTAGTACCAAGTATGAGTGGAAAAGAGCCACAACCATGTAGAGCCGTGCCGTACTGTACCGTGCCTGTGGAAAAGGGTAAAGTACGACTTTACTTTGTCTGGATCAAAACTGTTTTCTACACATCACTGCTCTCCATAAATATATATATACATATAAATATATATATATATATATATATATAAATATATATATATATATATATATATATATATATATATATATATAAAATATATATATATATATATATATATATATATATATATATATCAAGAGAGAAAACACTTGTGCTCACAACATCCACAACGTCCTATAACGCAATGATTTGCCAGGGTCTTCGCTCAACAGGCTTTTGTTTTGGAATATTTACAGCATGAGTTTTACTTGGTTGGAATCTGTTGCCTTTAACCTCAAGCAAGTTTGGAAACAAATGGCTTCATAGAATAGCTTTTCATGCCCAGATGACTTCCCACAATGACTAATTAAGTATGATGAATACATTTTCATACCATCACTTGACATACACACTCTGTTTTGCCTTCTTTTCATAGCGTCGTATACGCTGTTAGCCTGGCCTTGATCCGGGTTGTTGCATTTGTGTGTATTTTGCGCACTCTATATTGTGTTTTGTTGTCTAAGAGTGTATTATAGAACACTCTTTTTTCTCTTTCTTTCCTTTCATCTTTCAAATATGATGTTAGCATTTCAAAGAGAGGCTATGGTGCTTCAATCTTGATTCTTGGCAGCTTTGGACGCCATCTCAATCCCTTTACCAAACTGTGGAAAGCTGTCTTGTGCATTAAGGCACATAACAAACCATATTCCCAACAGACAAACAGCTCTACCTGATGTGTGGGGAAGGAAAAGGGCTATATGTAGATTTACTGCACACACTAGAGTAATACTGCAGGAAGCCTAGATTACATTCAGTAGCTTTTACCATATTTTTATGCCATTTTATTGCTTCTTTCATGCTATACTTAACTTAACTGGACGTATTAACATAATACTGCCAGTGTGTGTTGCCCTTGATAGATTATATTCTAGTAAAAAGGGAGATGTTGTAAATTGACAAACATATGGGAGTAATCCATATTAAATCAAACCACTGAGGCAGGCTTTCAGATATCAGCAAGCTTCACACGTATGGCAAAAAAAAAAAAAAAAAAAGTGGACCAATAATCGGTACACCTTGAAGAGCAAACCGACAAAAGACAGAACATGCCACTGAGCCTCTCCTCTATCCTACCCAAGTTCACATCCTCTGCCTGACACTCACGCAATGATTTTTGTATTCTAGTTGAAATACATTCAATCCAGTCTTTCATGGATTTTGTTGCGCTCATCAATAATACAGACTGAAAAGATTGGAGGCAAACCAAACCTGAATGTTTCAGGTGTCTCTTTTATAAGATTTTATGTTATTCTGAATATTTTTTCCACAAGATGTAAACCGAAAGGAGTATTTCACCCTTAACATGATTTGTATATCAATTACTCACCTGGTGTTACCTTGACTTCATGAGGAAAATGTTTTTCTTGCATAGCTCCACAGGGAAGAAGATCAAAAAAAGTCTTGAAAAAGTGAAGTAAGTGGGGGATCGTGTTCAACAATATCAAAACTATGGAAAAAAAACATGACACATAACAGTACAAGTCTCATTTATTCAGGCATATGCAATTCTTCCCAAGCATCTTCGCTAATTTCGCTATATTTTTTTTTTTTTTTTTTTGATTTTCCATTGGCCCAAGACTTGCTTGCAAAAATTCTCTCCAAGAAGTAAATACAAGATTGCATTTTTGGCATTGTGCTAATATGATATTAATAATTTCATGTTAACTCGAATATAACGAAAAAAAGTAGTTGTGTTTTATTTCTGAATTCTGGGTTGATACAGTGTGTTTGAGTTTGGTACATCCTGTATTTTACAACTGATCACTTCTTTTTAGTGGATATAAATTACATATTGCATGTGTGAACTGTTTACGATCAGCAGGTTTTCCCCTTCTGCTACATGTAAAATGCCACTGATTGGGATACCAGGCTGGAATCCTTAAGTGTTTTTGAAATCTCTGCACATAATTTCGTAAAATATGATATGTCAACATTCTGCCAGAGGGAAATTGCTGAACACGACTGAAAAAATAAATGAGGTGCTTTAGAAAAGTGCCTTTGTCTATAGCAAGGTGGAAGGTGCTTTTCAATGAGAGAGAGCCCTTAAGAAACCCTTAAAAGTCCTAACCAGCGCTCTTTAAAACTGTCATCTTTGCACTACGACAAACTCCTCCTCGACCTCCCTGCGTGTCTCATTGTACAGTGTGTACTCCTTCACCTCCCTGATCCCTTTTTCTTTCCATTCTCTTCTTTCCCTCTCATCTGCATCTTATCCCACTTTCTGTACGCCTCATTGCTTTCTTCCTTTCATATATTTAAAACAGAGTGGTGTGTGTAAATTGATCAATAAAAATATTTTTTATATTATTTTGCATTTCACAACAGTTGTCAGGATTATTTTATGGACAATGAATGCAACCAGCCAAACGGAGGGCATCTGTTAGACCAGAATCTTCCATGATGCAGTCAGCTTACAACCATTTAACAAGAGCTGTAGTTAACTTCTTCCATTTAGTTTCATCCACAGCTCTGTGGAGACTTCATCACAAAATGGTGCTTTGTCTGTGCCCGTTAGCATCCATCTGATTAGCTGCACTAGCACATGCTTAGTGTGAAGATGGGAGCTCAAACTTGAAGTTCTTACACAAGGAAAATAAAATGTTCGATATCTGCACTGAGTTTTTCAAAATAAAACGATTTAGAAGTCTATTGTGTCGCTCTTCTCCGGGAACTGCAGCACGAGGGAGCAGATGTGAAGGACGTGTCAAAGTGAAAAAAATAACATGTTATGCTTTGACTTTAATCTAATCACGATTATGTGTTAACACCGACGGCCTTACTCTCAATCCTTCTCTCCTCTTCCTCCCTCTCCTCCCCTTTTCAAAGGTAAGAGGCTGTCGGCACAACTTCAGTCGGAGAACCACACGACGATCAGACACGTCAGCACCTCTGTCTCTCACACACACACACACACGTCAGCACTTCAAATGCGCACACAGACACACAAACACACATGCACATGTCAGCACCTTAAACACACACAGACACCTCCACACAAACAGGTCCACATGTCATTAGGGAGCTCCACATGGCTCATATAAAAGCCTGTCCAGCAGGAAGGGAGCTGGGCACAGAGGAAGGAGGGGGGAGGAAGGGAGAAGAAAGTGTCAGAGCAAAGACAGAAGAAGGGAGGGAGAAGGTGAAGGAAGGAGGTGAAGAGGGAATAGGCATTGCAGCAGAAGGAGAGGAGAGGAGTGAGATGAGGAGGGATGTACAAAGAGAGAGAGTTCTGAGGATTACCAGTCACCAGAGGCCTGCAGCTTCGGCCATCACTGACGCTGCGCTCTGTGTGTGTGTGTGTGTGTGTGTGTGTGTGTGTGTGTGTGTTCTCTAACTCACTTCCTTCTGTCCTGCTCTGTGCCTGTTTTTTTTTTTTTTTTTTTTTTACTGGCATAGCTCCAACACCTTTTAACACACAAACGACCTGCAATTGCTCACCATACTGGTTTCCTTCCTTCCATCTATCCTTCTATCCTTCACTCCACTTCATTATTCTCATTTCCTCCTCTTTACTTCCCTTTGCTGCTTTTTTCCTTGTTACCTTTTAATCCCATTTCTTCATCTACATATCATTTATTCCATTTGTTCCATCTTACAAGATAATCCTTTAATCGTCCAACAAACGGGGGCATTTTCAGTGTTACAGCAGCTAAGTGGGTGGTGCAACACCACAATAAGACCCCGTGTACAAAATAAGCAACAGTGACATAAGTAAATATGTATGTCAAGAATAATCAGTACAGAAATATGTCAAAATAAGTTGTCAACAAAGGTAAGTAAGAACACAAATGTATCTTTAAAATTTGTACAGGACAAATAACTAATGTAGATAAGTACACAATATACAAACTGAAATAAGTAACAGATGTGATGTTCCATATTCTTTTAGGTTTTTTTTTTTACGTTTTTTATGCTCTCAGAGTTTCATGATTGATGGGAGACGGTGAGAAAAGTCATTACAGAGAAGGAAAGGAAGCTGAAGTTGAAGCGGAGAGAGGAAGACCAGATTTTGGACAGATGCAGATAATAAAGAGAGATGTGGAACCAGAAACGCAGACAGGAGAGTGGGAGAAAGCATGTTTACCAGATAGAAGCAGGCAGAGTAGCAGACACAGCCCAGAGAGAGACAGCGATAATGTAGAGAAAGAGGGGGAGGTAGCTCACAGACAGACAAACGTTATAGGTAAGAGAGTGAGTGCAGAGAACACAGCAGGGAAAGAGAGGGGTTGAGAAAGGAAAAAAAAAGAGAGACAGTGTGGGGTGGCAGAGAGAGAGAGAGAGAAAGGAGAAGAGAGGCTGAGAAGGAGAGGAGTCTATACTCGGATCAATGGATGGCCTGTCCTCTGCTGTGTCTGCATTTCCTCTGGCTCACACAATAAGGCCCTCTCACTACACCGGGGAGAGAGTGTGTACATAAGTGCATGTCTGTGCATGTGTGTAAAGGAGCAAATGTCATTCAGAGGGGAAATGACCCCTCTGCACTCTAGTCTTTCTTAATATTAGAGGTCACTGTTGGGTCTTCCGATGGAAATTTCAACCGGCAGTTTCTTGCAGAGCCCCTTGGAAGAGCGTCTAATCTGTACAGGGAGGACTTTATCTCTGTCACAGTGAATGCTTATGGGTTTTTATCTGCCCAGTGCGAGTGTGAAAGTGTTTGTCCATGTGTTAGCGCTGCGATATAGACTAAATAGTGCTTCTTTTACTTTGTTCTCACAGGACAATGAACGGTAATAGGTGAATATCTAACAGAGGAATTGATTGATCTGTCAATTATTTTTCTGATTAGTCAGTTAAAGTACAGCAAAAAAAATAGTGTAAAATCACCATAATGATCCTCATATTGCTTGTTTAGTCCAACCAACAGTCCAAAATGCAAAATATTTAATCAATAATTGTGTTAATTGACTAACCATTTCCGTACTAATGGATATAGTGGATAGCTAAATGGATGGATGGCGGATGCACAGATGGAGATTGTGCTTTTCAGAGAGTGGGTGTGAACACAACTGCAATTTGGATGCCCTGATGAGCAATGGTGATGTCTGCACACTGTGACAAATGCTGGAAAAGAGGATGGAGAGCATCGAATTCATTACTAGCAGGAGGAATGTAGCATCAGCAGGTAGAAATCAGCCTTAATAATGACACATCAGCTCTTCTCACCCTCCCTGAGTCTGGATGAACTGGTCATTGATTTGTGAGTGATATGCCCTCTTTTGTTCATGACCTCAAAATTATATATATATATATATATATATATATATATATGATTGCAAAATTTTGAGATATATATATATATTATATATGTATATATTGGCCAACTGGGTGCAAACTGTAATGACCCTTTTTCACTATTATCAACAAAACAGAAAACTCCTATCATTAGATTTTAGAAACACATGGATTACAGTTGTCCAGATGGATTTTTTTATAGGATGCAAAGTGTATTTTGACAATCAATAATGCACCTTGTTGAAGTCAATACACATATGTTCTGGGTTAGGTATTATGAAAATACTCTTGTGAGTTATGTGAATAAAATGATTAAAATCTGGCAATATCACTGACAAAACTGTAAAGTCAAATTCACCAAATTAACTTTCCTGCTACCGATCAATTTTGTCACAGTTTAATGCTGGATATCTCATAACGCAGAGCTTAAATTGAAATTTCCTGCTCCGCCACTGTTTGACCTCAGCCAGGCCTTCAGTGATGGTTTCAGTTTATTTTTAGAGACGAGTGATTTGGCCGGCAGACAGACAACAGACTGTTCGCAGATTGCAAGGGCACAATAACATGAGGCCACGGCGGTGCTTTAGACCTGTACAAGGGTATCAGCTCACAAGGGTGTGTGTGTGTGTGTGTGTGAGAGAGAGAGAGAGAGAGAGAGAGAGGGGAAGAGGAAGAGAGAGATAGGGTGAGACAGTGGGTGACGAGGCGTGTGCATGTGTGTCCTCCAGCAGCCATGATGCATTAGTGTAACCTGATCCCTCTCCTCCCCTGTGAGCCCTAACCTTGAGACAGACAGGCAGACAGATAGACAGACAGAAAGATGCAAAGCCGGATTCTGTTGGTCTTCATGTGTCTATTGTCAGCAACCCCACCTGTAAAAGTCATATTAGGCATCAGGTAGCCTTTTCGTTTCTTTCATTTCTGAGAATAAACAAAATTATAACAATGTTTTTTTTTGTGTATTTCAGAGTTGCTTTTCTTATTGTTGAAGTTGAACCAAGTCTATATAGAGCAGGGTATTTTTGACATATTACAGTGGGAATATTAGTAGGATACTTCAATTGATGGCTAACTTTAACAAATACTAACGTGTATTTCTCAAAACTTTTTTTTGATTTACGTAAACTGAAAACAATCTGATCAAGAATGAAAAAAAGGAACATAAATTATGTGACCAGACATTTGCCAAAAACAGCCAAGAACGTGAGTTTGATAATAAGCTTAAATGTACTAAATTCCAGATTAACATAGCAGCATGCAAGTATTATGCTGCGTTTGTGTTGTATCGGAAATTGGGAGTGGAAACTGGGAATGACGTCACACCCGAGTTTAAGGTGTTCCAGTAAACAAGTCAGAAAACCAAGATGGAGGCATCCAGTGAAAATTTTGCTGTGCTTTGATCTGTCGGAATGTTGAAAGCTAATACAGCAACATGAAGTCCTCAAACACAATTAATAGGCAAAAAGAAGATGCGGAGGGTGTGTGTTTGTTCTCCTGCATATTTATGTGTGGGAGAGACGTTTAACTCTACTGTGGGCTCTAACATATAATGCTACACAGCGCTAATCCAGGGTTCTGCCATCTTGGATTATGATGTTGTGGTCAAGTCGGGGTTGGTGAGGTTTGTCCGACTCTACGAGTTGGAAATCCGACTTCGGAGGGCATTCCATTTGAAATTTACAAGGAAAATTTACTAGGAGTGAGGAAATTAGAACTTCCGAGTACAACACTGCATTAGCATCACGAATAAATAGAGGCCAGTTGTTGTCAGGGACTGTGTGCATGCTTTTATAGCGTGTTTGTGCGCGTGTTCATGCACATGAGCGTACTCCACTGGCTAGGTCACGAACACTGCATGATCGAGATGCAACAGAAATGCTCCCAATGCCGTACAAATACAAATAAAACTATCAATGCATTACAGTTTGACTGTATGTTCATCTCTGACTTCACACACTGATTAGAATGAGAATATCATTTCAAAAGTAGAAAATCATCCCTTTCCTATCATCCTCTATAATGAAGCATTATAGAGGAGCAAATGTTCATTATATCCTATTGCTTCATTGTGAAAAGAAAAGAAAAAACTGTGTTATGCCTCAGAGTCATTTCTTTCATTAAAGAACCTGGATCATTATTGGCCCAAGTATAACGAAACTCACAACTGAAATTCTTCGTCTCGAATACATTTAATAATAATGGGGTATTATTCCCCATCTTATTCTCCTACATTAAATAATACTATTCCCAGGGCCCATTAAGAAACTTAATCATCAGGGGGCTGAAATACACTGCGGAAAGATAATTACAGCTGATGATACTCACAGATAAGTCAAAGATGATCATATGATTTTTTTCTCTTTTTCTTTCTGCTGTAACTTCTGTAGCTATCAGGCTCATGACACGCTGCGATCTGTCTTGGTTAAGGATTTTAAAGTAGCAGTAAAAATGTGTCAGAAGAAGAAAGAGAAGAGGATAAAAAAGGAGAATTTAAAAAAAAAACAGACATGTGGGAGGCAGAAGAATAAATCATTTACAGACATATGCAGGGTAAGGGTAAGGTCATCAGGGTTTAAATATTCATTATGGGTTTTAAGTCGAAGCTTTTAGATCTTGTGGGATACAGTTTCGTTTTCCCCCTCATTTGATGTTTGTGTTCGCTGAATTATGCATCAAAACCAATGTTATAAATACTCTTTGTTTCTTTTTTGTTTTTTGTTTTTTTAGGAGGAGCTTTAAATCCCACTGGAGTCACCCAGATGTAAAAGTGTATGGACTCAGAGCACACTAAGGCACTCTGGGAGGAAACATGCATATTCACACCGTAACAGAGACAGGAAATACAACAAAGAGCAGGTTGACATTTACTGTAACTCTACTGTACTGGCTCCATAACACCAACGGGACACCAGACATCTTGATGGACACTAGGGCTAGGTATCGATTCAGATCTTCCAGATCGATTTGATTCAATATAAAAAGGTACCAATTTCATTCAATTCAAGAATCGATCCGATTCAATATTGTTTCAGTCAGGGATATTTCAGTTAAAAAAATGCTGTAAATTTAACAAGTAAACTTTTGGCTTGATACATTATTAAAAATTGTGTATTAAGAATTAAAGCCAAACCAGTTACATTAATCATGTACTTTTATTCAAACATGACCACGTGACAACACAAAAACATAAATGAATCTAAATTAAATTAAAATAAATAAAATGAATGGTTGGTACGCAGTACTATGAATCGATTATGGAAATCAATTAAAATCAATTAAACTCATTTTTTAAACCCAGCCCTGCCTGCAGGAACAGCCTGGATAATATTTTTTATTCATAATTGGTCATTTGCATGGCTGTTGTTGGTGCTGCATTAGCATTGTCTAGCATGTCGACCATTTTCACCTGTTACATAGCATCTCTCCTTGTAACCCTGCATTTGCCCTTTGCCACTTCTTTCATTTCTAACATTTCTTTTATTATTCTTTGCCTTTCTTTTCTTCCTGTCTGATGTATTTAATCATTGATCACTAGCCACATCTTCTCTCTCTCTTCTCATCTCCTTCTTCATCCATCTCTATTTCTTACTTTCCCACTGTCCATCCACTGCTGCCCCTCTTTTCCTTTGTCTCTTCCTCTTCTTTTCTCTCTACATTACTTTCTCCATCTCCACTCTCTGCTGGGTGTCCTGTTCCCTCTCTCTCTCTGGGAGTAGCAGACCTCCTGACGGCTTAGTATTGATCCTCCCATCTCCCTCTCTTTCTGTCTTACGCACACATGCATGCACACACACATGCATTAGAGTGACAAGATAAAAGGGTTTGTATGCCCCAAGGCAAAGCCAGCCAAACATGAGACCAGAGGCTCTCAGCCTGTAGTGTACGTATCCTTACCAAACCCAACACGTTCCCATATCTCTAACAGACACTGTCTGAAAATTACCATTAGATTTATTTACAACAAGCCTATTTTTTATCTGCAAGTCAAGCTCTGTGTGAAAGAACAGGAATCTTGTAGAATCGTAGTGTTTGAAACATTTTTCAGCGGTTGCCTCAGAAAGCTTAAGGCGACCAGCACGCGCTGGTCTCTGTGAAGGAACATTTCCAGATAATAATGCTAATTTATAATCTTTGCCTCAGGGGAGGGATACTTGACTCAAACTGGAAGAAGTTCCTTGTTTTTCTGTAAAACACTGTTCAAGCAAAACTGTCTTGGAGATAGTGTTTAGGGGTCAGTGGGTAATACATATGCGGATAAACTGCAAATGTAAAGGGGACAGTAGAGACTCTGGTTTCTTTTAGATCAGCAGCCCATATAATGTTAATTTTATTGAATTTAATAATGTTCTAATTGAATTCTGACACAAAGCTGTCAGTACAGCACTCAGCGTTTCAGACCTGCAGACAAACTTTTGTTCAGAATTGATAAAAACTAAATGAATAAAACCATAACTAATAATTCTGCACTCATGTTACAACGTAATAGCCTCTTTAATTCCTTTTTGCAAGCCTGTTTGCAAGCAAAAGTTTTCCAGCTGGCTTTCTTGGATTTTTTTTTTTGCTCAAAGCACCTCCCAGCAGACTAACTGTATACAGTACGTTTCAGATGGGAGTACAACTCCTCACCATGGTGATGTTAGCGCCGTGCCCTATCCACTGCCCCCCAAAGCTAACAAGAGCTTGTCAGGAATCGATACCTGGCATGAAAAACGACGTGACTTTCAGCTGCCATGGCCACATCAATCACACCATTACCATTAGCTCATCTCTCAACACCAACTTAGACTTCTCTGCTGCCCCTCCCATCCTCTTTCCACTCCCCTCTTCTCCTCCTCCTCTTCCACTTCATTTTTTCTCTCCCTCTACCTCCCCCTCCCTCTCTCCCTGCCAGCTCAGCGGATGCCCCTTGTCACAGCTCCTATTTCAGCCTTCTGAAGTTTCCTAATTGATCGCAATTAGAGCCGCTACAGAGCAAAGGGGTGGGTGGGTGGGGGGCAGACAAACAGAGATGGGGAGAGAAGATGTGCATGCATATGAGTGAGACAGTGAGAGAGAGACACACACAGTGAGGGAGAGAGAGAGAGAGATTAAAATCAATGAGCCTGTTTCCAGAGTGGTTATATTAGCAACTGGACTACATTTGACCACAGACTGCGGAGGTAATAACACAAGAGACGGAGGAAAGTGACAGAGAGACAGACAAAGAGAGACGGCGAGTCAAAGGAAGATAGTAAAACCAAACGGACCACTGATGGGAGAGAGAGTTAAGAGACAATGAATGACACACATTAAAATAAAGACTAGAAATAAAAGAAAAAAAAATATTTCTGATTATAGAAAGCATTCAATGCTCGGTAAGGTATGACAAATACTTGCTTGCAGATATTATATGTCTCAGTTTTACTGTGAAAGTTAAGAACAGATGAAGTGGATCTGGTGTGTGCTACACTTGTCAAGGTTGAAAGGCGTAATATAATGTGCTGACAAAAACAACAGTTTGAAAAATATATATCATCTGACCCCGGCGGAAACCTTTAGAAAATGAAATAAAGAAACAGAGGGGTACACATTTTTACTTTGTCCAAAGTGAATAAATAACAACTTTAAAGCTGTTTTTTTATATGATGTTGCATGTGTTTGACCAGTATGTGATTATAAATCCAAGTGAGGTGAGGTTTTTTCTCCACACAAGCACAATGCTACCAAACTTGACAACCCAATGTGACAACAAATCTTTGGATTGAATGACATTTTCTTGTTACAAATCTAGATAAACACTGCATAGATGATACACTGCAAAAAAAAAAAAAAAAAATCTGAGGGAAAAAAGTATTCAAAACAAGTGAAATTATCTGTCCATGCAGCGAGATAATTTCACTTGACAAGATTTCTCAAATTAAGATTGTTAAATCTATAATTAAGATGCATTTAGAAGGGTTAAAATGCTGCTTTATTTGTCATATACTCAAACACTGTCCATTTACAAATCAAAATCTAAATATAGACTAAATACAAACATAAAATAAGCAGAAAATGCTGCTTTTAAAATGAGATTACTTCAAATTCAACCTTTTAAAGACCAAAAATATGTGAAATACACTAAATATACACACATTTAACTTATTTTAAGATTTCCCGCCTATTTGAGACAAAAAAGATAAGGCTGTGCTTGATTAAAGATTATAGTTAAAGTTGAAATAAGAAATGACCTCTTAAAACAAGATAAATTATCTAACATGTCTAAATCCAATTTTTTTCATCTTGGTGAGAACCAAATAATTTGCAGTTTAATTTGGGTTCATTTTCAGTCCTCAAGTCACATCAGCAGTAAAGTAACACCTGGTACCTTGTACTGGTCGCCAGTGCAGCTGCATCATGAAGGAATACTATAAGTTTCTGGTTGGGAAATGGCTGGTACGCAGTGTTCTGCAAAATGAATACGGACTGGGGGCAAATGACTGGGACTTCCCAACTTGGCATGATGTGAACCACTTATGACTCTTGAGAGCCACGAGCAAGCAAAAAAACTCATAATAAGAGATACAATAACACAGGTGGGAGGACACATGGGAGAAAATGAAGATGGGGATAAAATCAAGAAAAACAGAGTGATTTTAGCTATAATGTAGCAGCTGAGAGTGAGAGAGCCAGAGTGAAATAGATTTGAAATAGAGAGATAGAGAGACAGAATGACAAAGACGAAGAATAACAATGGTGCCAAAGCCTCTTCCATCCGCCTTGCAAACGTCCCTGATCCCCCTCTTTTCTCTCATTTAAATTCCTCTCCATTGTCATTGCAATCCAGGCCTAACCCCCCACTGCCTGGCAAATACACACACACACTCACAAACACTCATGGACATTAGAGTGCACGTGCATTGACCTCCAGCATCAACTAGGGCCATCCCAGGGAGCCAGGCTCACACATCTTTGCTAATCCCTATCAATGGGCACGCATGCACAACGCTCACAATGTTTGCTGGAAAGATAGGCTCAAGTTTCCCCAGACTGCAGATGTCAATGTGACCCGAGCCATGCTAACATGGGTGAGGAATAGCAAGCAGCTTGTCACCAAGCATCCGGTGTGTTGTCAGAGCCACGAGGCCGGGCAGGCCAGCGCAGCGCTCACTCTTGCCTTGTCAACGTGTATAGTCGATATAGGCAGCCTTAATTCTATTCCTCGCCTTACTATTCCCTGGTCAACAGTGCTTAAGACCACAGTGCACTGTCTTGTCAGCAATGGTATCTCACAGGGCAGACATACTGCTTTCACTAGCGCTAGCCTGAGATGTCTTCAGAGCTGTCTAAGAGCAGAAACAGGGCTTGAAAATAACGTCTTGTCAGCATGATCAGGACACGGCTGGGTTAATACAATTCCTCGGCTTATCCCTTGTCAGCAATTCTAGGTCACAGGGAAGGCAACCGGCGCTGATCTTAATATTGCCTTGTCAATGTGCATAGCTACATCTTGACTGTCAACAGAGTCTGGAATCATACGAGAGAGAGGAAAATGATGCTTTGTCTGCACAGTCAGGACAACACTGGTGTGGTATTATTCCTTGCCTTATCACTCCCATGTCAGCAATGCTTGAGCCGAGATGGTAACCACTGATACACATGCTGTTTGCCTGGCCTTTGTACAAAGTGTGGCTAAAATCACGTCCATCCTGGCTCAGGGACTATGCATAATCACAATGCCAGAAATTTAGTAGTCAATCCCAATACCAGTGAAATTCTATGATTCTCAATATCAAGGTATAAGGTTGAGCCACACCTGGCCAGGGCGATTCAGGGGCTACCTCGGTGCTAACAGCCATGGGCCACAAGACCCATGCCCCGAAACCGTTTGTGTTCACAGTGTCGGGCTACTAGCCCCTCCAGGTTACGTCCCCATTTGCTCTGCTAACGCGGATCGTCCTCATGTTGATCATGTCCTGACGGAGACAAAATGTCGAGTTTGACAAAGAAAGAAAGAAGCTACTTCTAAGAAGAAGTTACGGAGGCTACGTGCGGGATGACGGTAAAGGGCAGTCAAATTACAACAGGAACGATGACTGAGAGCCAAGGCATGCAAACACAAAAGAATTGAGAGATGTTAACCACAAAACAATCCTGTCATAATGCCAGCTATACCACATCGTCACAAGGCTGTATAGAAGATAACTCACTAACTGATAGGCTATTTGTCTACATCGATACTAACAGCAAACATAGGACAAACTTTGCGTTACTGCATTACTTGGCATGGATCTAGAAAGCACTTAGCACCGGCAAGCCCGGGCTGGCTCGGCTTTGGCTCGATAGTGTGAAACCGGCTATTCCCTCTAAAAAGCGGGTTGCTAAAAACATACAAAATCTCTAATAACGGATCAACTCCATTAAGAGCAGCTGTTGGGAAAATGAAAGAATATTGGATATCAAAAATGATCAAAACCAGATTCTCATGTTTGACATGACGAGTGAATGTGGAGAGCTCTCAGTCTCAGAGTAATACTGAATCCATTAGAGCAGAACAGGCTCTTAGGTGACACACACATGCACGCTTGTCAGGAGACGAAGTGAGGTGAAAATGACTGATGCTAACATGCACACACTCACACACACACACAAAAGGACAAAAAACAACTTGTTGAAAGTCAATTTCAAAGTCAATTTGCACCAAACTGTATTTGCGAAATAAATCAGGCACCAGTAGAGGGTATATTGTGGACAAATCAATGTCGATATGATCTAGAATAACCAAGTGCAAGTGTGTGTGTATGTGTGTGTGGGATACAGAGAGAGTGAGCAAGACTGTGTGTGCAAAGGTGATTCTGGCGACAAGGCGACCCCGAGGGATCAAAACACACAGTCTCACATTACTGACGACCCCACACACAGACACTTGCAGGCAGAAGATGCTTGTACAAGTGTAGATGACATGGTGGTGTCGGTCTACTAAGCAATGTGCCGACCTGCATGCCAACGCCAACGATCGCAGTAGTTGGGAGGGGTGGCGTGGGAAAGATGAAAGGAAGGTTGTCATCATTGCGCACCACTTCACAGAGGCGTCTTTGAATGCACCACGGACTAGTCATTTCAGTTAGTCGCCCTGACCTCTATTTTTATCGAAGTGATGTTTCATTGAAGGTTTGTTGTCTTCAACCGCCAGAGAAAACATTACACAAAAAAAACGAAGAAAAAGTTCAAACAGGTAAAACACACAAAGCAGCATTATTGGTTCTCAGAAAATCTGTGGAGGAGGCGTGGGGGTAGAGGAGAACTTGACATTTCCACTTTAAAAAGGTTATGCCCTCCACTGTGTGAGTGCTTTTTACTTTTTCAACCATCTATCATTTGAAGGCAATATATTATTTTGCATACCCTTGCACCGACTAAATTAATAACTGACATTAAGGGCCTAATATAATTGTGTTTTTTATTGCAAACAGGGTTGATTCCAGCAAAATAATCAAAAACAACATATGGAGACAGTGTCAGATGTCGGTTTCTGACTGCAGCTGGGAGCCGGCGAATTCTTTACACGTGCTTGACGTTATAAATCAAGACAAAGCATATGGGAACCAAGGATGCAAGAAGACTTAAAGGAACATGCCACCATATTTCCATACTGAACTATATTCTCCCTATTCTTAGACGAGTTGATGCATACCTCTCTTGTCTTTGTGCGTGCACTCAATCACTCTGGCACAGCGCTACTTTGTTAGCATTTAGCATAGCCCAGTATTTTCACTGGGATCCAAACAGAGGTGAAGTTCAAAGCTACCAAGCACTTCCATGTTTGCCCTTTTTAAATAAGGTTACGTGCGTCGTTACATGACCCAAGTATGATTGCACAAAATAAAATGTGGTGATTTTCTAAGCGGATAAAAAGGATCATTACGTAACCCTATTTAAATAGGGAAAACATGGAAGTGCTTGGTAGCTTCTAACTTCACCTCTGTTTGGACCCCAAGGAAAGTACTGGGCTATGCTAAATGCTAACAAAATAGCGCCGCACACCAGAGCGATTGAGTGCATGCACAAAGACGAGAGAGGTATGTATCAAATCGTCTAAGATCAAGGAAGATTATATTTCAGTATAGAACAACGGTGGTGTGTTCCTTCAAAGGTTAATGTATACATCAGGTCACAGTGCCTTTGTTAACATCCTAAAAATTCAATACAACCATGAACCACGCTTGTGGCGAAATAAAATATTTGAAGTCCTCAAGGGGAAAAGATTTATCTCCATTCCCACTTACATCCCCACCAGTAACACATAGAAAGACCTAGTCTCCTGAGTCTCAGTCCCCTGAGTCTTCCCTCTTTCCGATTCATTTAATGTGTCTTGTGTTTCGGAACCTCACTTCTTTGTTTATCATGATTATGCAACATGACGCGTGCCCCGCTGCGAGCCAAACATCCTGGAGGGAGGACTACATTCTTGAACTTAAACTCAATTACAGTTCCTGGAGAAAAACAGAATCACATCATAATTACAGTGTATTACACCTGGCTGTCACCAGTAGCCTGAAGCTTCTGCAGGCTTGTGTCCTCAGTTCAGATCCCCAGACTGGTGTGGAGTGGGTAGAGCATCCTGTGGAGAGCAAATGACTAATGCTCTCCCCTCCTTCATCGACTTCAGTCAAGCTGCCCTGAAGCGAGGCCCTTAACCCCTCATTTCTCTGGTGCAGCTGCTGACTGAGCAACAATTTGCATTTGCTGATTGTGTATGCAAACATCATCTGTCATTCATGTGTGAAAATAAATCTGTCAAGATCGAACGGTGACTTTTGAGGGGCATTAAACTTTAGCTTCAGGTCTCTGTGAGTTAATAAAAGTGTGTACACATACTGCATAGTCTTCAAAGCATTGCGGCAGCCATGAACTTCCCTGTATGTAACTGTATATAGTCCTGAGCTGTCAGCATGAATGCATAGCCGTGGCCTCCTTGGAATCTGGATATCTGTCTACGTGTGTGTCCACTCCGTCTGAGTATTTCCTACACTATGGAGTGTGTGTGTGTGTGTGTGTGTGTGTGACGTATGTATCTCCTGCCTGCCCACATTGCTGAAGTTTCCCAATCTGACCACTGACATATGTGTGTCGCTGGCATTTCTGGACAGAGGAATTCTATCCGCCTCCACGGTGTCCTTTCAACACCCGCTACCACACACACACACACACACACACACACACACACACACACACACACACACATCACACATCCTATTGCTGACACGTGCATGTCACCACGGTGACCAGATACAGCCAGAGAAGCACAGACCACCACACCGGCAGGCCAGTGGTTCTCATCATGGGGTTACCATGCCGCTGGCTTTGCTTAGTGAAACGCAGCATGAATTTTCTAATGCTATTTGTAAAATCAAACTCATCAGCTAAAAGCAGCTAATTGTGAATCTTAGGGGGTATTCACACCAGGAAGGTCCGTTAGTTCACTTTTTTCAGTGCGGTTCGCATTCACACTGTGATTAATTGCAACAGGACCAGAATTAACACATGTGCTACAGTCGTTCAACCATTGGACTGTAAACGTATGGGTGGGGTAAAGCAGGAAGCCCAAAAGTGAAAGTAGGCCTGCGTAAACAATGGGGACTTTGCTGTTCATGTTATCCTTATAGCAATATGGTTTACACAGTTACAGCTTTTTTTGCAGAAATGTTCGAGCATCAAGAGCGGTTGATGCGACATGAGTTTTACAGTAACTTGCTCGCAATTTTGCAACGATGGAGATGTGCAGCAAAACAGCTGGGAAGGACAGCTCTCGTGTGTGTCTCTCTCTGTGTTGTGTGTCACTGAGTTATCCTACACTTGCCATAATGAAAACAGGAGCCCGTCAAATTCAAAAAGGTAGATTCATGCAAATGGGTCAGATCGAGGTTGGGCCGCTTTCACACCTGAAACGAACTGCAACAGTTTTCGATAGGAACTGCTCCGAGACCACCTCTTCAGCTGGGTCTCGATCCACTTGTTTGGTCCGCACCAGAGTTCAAGTGATTGTATTCACGCCGGCCAAAAAGGTACGAACCAAGTGAGGAAACGAACTTGAGTTTGTTTTAATCAAACTAAACAAGGCAGGTGTGAATACACTCTTAGTGCTGATTCAAGAATTCACAGCCTGCCTTGTTCTTCCATATGCCAAACAGGCAAACATGTGGCTCAATGCTGAAACCGTCTTCAAAGTGGTGTGAGGGCGATTTCATAAGATGGTTGAACACATTTACAAAACGATGTAGATTCACTGCTTACATGGTGGGTGAGCAGGAAAACAAAGGACGAGAGCAACATTTGCGTCTATTTGTACGGCAAATGAAATGAGTTTCATGCGTCCCTGGTTTGTGAAATGTACTCGACACAAACAACAAAAGCAGCACATAAGGTCTTACTTCAACTACAGCGAAACTGCAAAGCAGAAAAGAACAATGGAGCTGCAGCGTGTTCTCGTCAACTTACCTTGGACAGGACAAAACGTCAACACGATCCTCCTCTTCACCCTGACAAACAAACAAACTGGAGTCAGTCACTGTATTCACATAAACAGTGCAGGAAAGAACTGGAATTTTGAATACAACACTCTGAAAGTGATTTAGCTGTCAAACAAAAGATAAAAGGGGGACTATTATTTTGTTTGCACTCCCAGTCACTAGTTTCAAGTCATCTTCAATTGAGCATGCTGTTTATTGAGTGAATGATGGTCGCCTTTAGAGTCAAATAGACCATAAAGCTGGCGATGATTTTGGGCATCGCCACCTTGTGACTGACAGGTTTTGTCTTACAACCTTAACTCTTTTGCAACGTACAACATTTCAGTGGCTTAAAAATATCTTATGGCGCTTTTCCATGGTATGTGGTACGGTACGGCACGGCTCTACACAGTTGTGGTGCTTTGCCACTAGTACCTGGTACTAGGTACTTTTTTCGTACCTCCTCAGCCCTGGTTCCAAGCAAGCCGAAGCGATACTAAAACGTGACGTCAGCTGACTGCCTTCCACTGATTAGTCAACGAGTGCCGTCATTGGAAGCGTCATTGAATACGTAACGTCCGACTAGAGTGTAAAAGCCAAACACAACTCGACCCCGCCATTTTTAAAACCGGCAACTGCTTCGCTATTGTGACACGAGAAAATGGCATCGCCACAGAGCTAGCAACAAACACATGATCACTTCAGTGTCCTCCGTTGTTTGTGATAGTAGTGTTATTGTTTTTCTTCTTCTTCTCAGTTTTCTGTGTCACAAGTAAATGACGTCATGGCAGTTTCACGGTGTCATATGATGACCCCGCCCACACAGAGGAGGTACTATGAGGTAAACTGGGCCGTACCGTGCCGTCCCGTACCGTGCCGTGCCATTACTGTGTAGTGGAAAAGCGCCATTATTCAGCATTCAGATGTACTTCACTCCACCAGTCACGAAACAACAAGATGGCCGATATACTGAATTCCAGGCAAAATTGTAGTCAACAACCTAATTGGTGATGTCACGAAGCTCTATGATGCTATTTACATACAGTCTATGTTCATGGTCCCTAAAGAAAGCTCATCTATGCTGATAAAGAGGATAGTGTCCGTCTATAATGTTGTTTATTGAATCAGTAAAGTCACAATTGAAACATGTTCAGCACCCCGTAGGCAGTCTAGTTCCAGCCTCATCTACTGCATTCATTTCTCCCCTTCCTCCATCTCTCTTTCTTTTCCATCTGGTTTCACTTCTCCCCACCTGCCCATCAGTCTGCAGCCAGGGACAGGTGAGCCTATTACATGCATTTCACACTGTCTACTACACACACACACACACACACACACACACATACACACACACACTCATTCGTCAAAGCACAAAACCACACTAGCTCTACTTCATGGTAAGTTAGCGTACCACGCACATCAGCCAAATCTGCTCTGCTGTAAAATGGCTGTTACCACAGCGACCACGTCATGGTCCTGATGAAGTGGTCTAGTGCCGCCCAAAAAAACTATATAAAAAAAAAAAGATATGAATATGATAGGACCACGTCATGGTCCTGATGAAGTGGTCTAGTGCCGCCCATAAAAACTATTAAAAAAAAGATATGAATATGATGGGTACAACTGAATAAAATAGGTTGGGATCTTAAATTTAACTATTTAATGCCAATCGTATGAGTATAATAAAAATGACACTTTATAGCCCCCTTGGATTACAACACACACAAAGGGAGAGTGACTTACTTTAACTCTTTGAGTGCCATTGACGAGTTTCACCGTCAAAGTGTTTTTTTTTACAGCGGGTTGCTGATCGTGGTCTCCCGCAGCCCGTGAGTAATTTCGGGACTTCTGCAATTTGTGATCGGGACATAATACGCTACAGAGATCAAAGCAGGAAGTGGAGACGATCGCTTTTAGAGGGTAAAACAAATGGATTCTGGAAGAAAGTTGTGATTTTGGTGAAATCGCTACTCTGCCTCTGATAAAACAAGACCGTGATGTAATAGCAGGTCTGTTCTTTCATACTACTCTGTGTTGTCAGAGACATGGTCAAAATATTCTGTGGGTCTAGAAACTCAAAATCGGCAAAAAATGCTGGCTCAAGGCACTTTCTGTTTAAAAAGAGAACACAGCTGGCACTCAAAGAGTTAATGGAACAGAGACAGTATTCAAATATTTGTGATCGAATTTGACTCTCCTGAATTTACTTAGAAAATGGTCCGTCGGCGCTCTAAAGGTTTCGGTTGAGAGCCAACTCGATAATGACTATGTACTCTGCGCTTAAAAGTGATGATCAGCGCACCAGCAGATGACTCACCCCAATCCATTATAACTACAGAGAGAGCATTAAAAGCCAGAAAGCGTAAAAATAGTTTTACTTGATATAGAGGAGAGAAAAAAACATGCTACGGCATTAGCATCCAGCAACTTAGTAATCCTGTTTCCACAGGAATGTACAGGCTTTATAAAAGTTTTTCACCACTGTTCTGCCTTCTTGCTTCATCCTGTGGTGTTTCAGTTCAGAAAACAGAGTTGTCAGATAGCATGTGTCATTTCCTGCCACAGATAAATCTGACCTCAGTATCACAGTTAGACATTTTGCTTGTTTTCTAGTTTGTTTTCATGTAGAGTCAAGGCGTCCCATCTCACTTTCTCTGGAGGCATCAGCGCCTGAAAGGCTATTTATTTATTTCCAGAAACCCTGGAGGAGGTGAAGGGGGGAAAAAAAGCTGAAGGTGGGAGAGATTTGCTGATGTTGCCGTGGCGAATCGCAGAACGTGCTATCATGTGAAAATGTGAAGCACTCTCCCTCTTCTTGTTTGTTCCTCCTCTCGCTGAATCTCTCCTTGTCTCAGTCTCCCTTGTTGTTTTCATCTTTTTGCCTCTACACACACACACACACACACACACACAGGCACATTTCTCGTTTCGCCTTCTTCCAGACCTTGACGCCAGCTGTACTTTTCCAATTCAGCAGTTCCTCAACTCTCCAGATGACACGACAGGATTTCACACCAGCTAACAACTCAAAAAAGCAAAAAAAAAAATAATAACAATAATAATAATAATAATAAATAACAATAATAGTACCCCACAACAAAACCGAGCAAATCGGGAAACACAAATTCCACATGCCTCTGTGCTGTTGCAGATAGGGAGCATTACATTATTAGCAAGCTACGCGAAAATTATTTATGTGGAGGGTGAAAGAAAAGAAAGAGCTAAATATACAGTCGCTACTACAGAGAGAGGGATTAAATTAGATGAGATATGAATGCGAGAGAGGACTCTCGGAGGTAATTACACACCCAGCATGTGTCTTTTCAACACCCCCATAACAGCAGACCACCCAAAATATGTAGCCGCAGATATCTGAAGTCCATTCAAATCATTGTTTTTTTTTAATAATTTTTAATCATAACACTACAGCAGCCCAGCATGGCTGCACAGATGTCCATTTGCCAATCCTGGTTACATCTTTAAGAACAAGTCAAAAGCCTGAAATATTAGAATTGCTAATTCATTATTGCATGAGTAAAAAGTTGCCACATTCCTTTAGACAGCGGGAACATGACTATAAATTACTGTTAATTCTTAAGCCATGTCATGCCGTGTTTCTGATCCTGGGCAAATTAATGCTAAGGCTGGAGGACCTTTAATTTGAAAGGCAAATGAAAAAAAAGGAAAAAAAAAAAAATCAGGTCAAGTGTCAAACCCTGGATTACTTTTGCATCCATTTTACACTATAAGCACATGTAATGACACTAAGTGCTAATTAAAGGCTTTTTATCTATATCCTGTTGGTGGCGTATGTGTCATCATATAGCATATTCCACGATTAAGGTCTGCCAGAAATTTTTCCACACAGAAATACACCTGCGGTTTGATTTCTTTCTCAAACACTCACACATTCTGCTTTACTTCTAAAATCTAGGGCAGCCAGAGGATGTGCAAACTTTGGAGAATAAAAGCATCACCTTACACAAACTAAAACTAAAAATAAAGAGAGAAAATTTAAAAAGGTGCCCCGGAAGAACTACTGCTATAAATCAATGGGCTAAAAGGAGTCGGAGGAGCCACTGAACTGCACATTGTACAAAATCCAATGAGAATCCAGCCAGCAGTGCCCCAATGCTCCCCTTCTGCTCCGTTTGCCTGCCTGTTCTGTTAAAACCAAGGCTATTATTAGCAAGCAAGGGGATCAGGTTAAGAAGATAAATGCTGAAAGAGCAGACAGAGGCACAGAATTTAACTAAGAGCATAGTGAGGGCTAAACCAGCTGACAAGAGGTCCACCTGCCAGATTATCTGCAGAATTTGTTTACCAGCCAAGCAAGAAATTTCAATACAATTAATTCATTACATCCATGACAGCACTGCATGAATTTAACAGAAGCAATGACGTGTTCAATTAATAATCAACTTTTTTTTTTGTAAAACTGTGGTTTTGTTTAGATATCTCATTTTTGTCTTCAATTAGATGAAAGAGTATATTATGGTGTGATCATGTGGATATCTAAAATAGAACAATAATGAATAAATAGAGAGAGGGAGCAGGGGCATGTAAGATGGACAGCAAGTCAACTCTACAAGTGTGATTCTTCATAATTCAATGTATTTAAATGAACATAGGGATTTAAATATTATCTGTACTTTCATTTATATAATAACAAAGAATGACATTGTGTAAATTGTGGTCTTTTGATTTACCTGGTGGAGACCTCGATGGACTGCATACCTCTCTGTTTCAACATAATAGGTTTATGATGGATGGCATGGGATGGATCTATAAACAATCCTGGAAAGCTCCTCCCTGTAAAACACTGGCACCTGTTTCTTGATATACTTATGTCTTATTGTACATACGCCCTTTTCTGGTGGAAAAGTGCTGGCAGAGCGCTGCGGAGCCTTTCAACCACAGTGACAACACCAACTCCTTCTCAGAAGTTCAGATTTTCCACTTTTTGTCCAGAATCCGTCCGTTTTGCTCGCTAATCTCGTTTGTCTCCACTTCCTGCTTTGATCTCTGTGGCGTATACCTCTCTTTATGTATCTCTTTATATCTCTTTATGCTCCGACTACATCTCCCAGAAGCCCCAATAGTACTCACAGGTTGTGGGAGACCACGAGACCCCGGGATCAGAGAGCAGAGCAATCGGTGCTAGAAAAAAAACTTGCTTCGACACAACTTCAGATAAAACAGGAACACAACAAGGTAAAAGGTTTTCATGATGAAATAGAGAGTCTCTTCTTTCATTTGAGCTATTCTGTGTTTTCAGAGAAATAGTACAAAATTTTCTGTGGGTCGTGAAAGATCAAAATAGCACAAGCCACTTTCCATTTTATAAACGGCCTGGCACTCAATGAGCTAATACCAGGTCTCACTTTGAGCACAATGTGCAATAATTTGGTGTGGAAAGAGCAAAAGGGTGGACGAATCAAGTCATCACAATTTCAAAAAATAATAGTATAAGAATAGTGCAGTAGAAAAAAGTAAAGTAAATTTAAAAAAAAAAACATGCAGATTGCACGGTTGGGATGTCAGAGGCTAAGAGAGCAAGCTGGAGACAGAGAGTTCAGACAGTAAGCCTCATAATCTGCTTCATAACTGTCATCTGACATCACTGCAGCAGATGCTTTATCTTGGATCTTGCTCTCTCTGTCTGTTGTAATGTAATGGGTGGGGGTCTCTGTCATACTGTAATGTAATGAAAACAGAGAGGACAATATGGTTTAGCACAGCCCACACCATTAAGAGGGGGACAGAACAGGACTCGGCTCCTCAGCTATATACTGCCATGAGCAGAGACGTTAATAGATAGAGGAGAAATAATAGTGTGTGTGTGTGTATGTGTGTGTTATGCAGCCAGTAAGTCACTTTAAAAATGCACCATAAAGTACATGAATAATGTGTTGAATTAATGTTTGTGGCCATATGTAGTTTCCAGGCATTTACTAAGTGTTATAACCTTTACAATGGCTGACCTGGATCTAACTGTCCCATCAAATGGGGAATAAGCTAGCACAGGTAAACTAAAAGAAGTCACGATTTGCAATATTTTTATTAATGTACAGTGTGTCCGCTGGCACCCGGTAGGCCTATAGCTATTCAGGAGGAGAGACACAAATCTACTGTAATCCCACTGAAATAATGGTGTGTTACGTAAACCTTGTCTAGTGTGTGTGGGAGTGTGTGAGAGACGTGTGCAAGCCTAATTACGACTACATGTCTATCACAGGGTGAGCTGTAGTCCCTCAAAAGAATTGATTTTCTATCAGTGTCTTTAAATGATGCTCACAGCACGTCTTCTTTATTCTGACGTGGCAACTCTCCAGCAGCCAGACAGACCTTAGGCATTGGTTTACCTCTTGTTGTTTGCTCTTATGAGCAAGATTTATGCTTTGAAGAATATAGCAAAGTGATATTTTAGATGAAAGTGAGAACCTATCTACAGCTCATGCTCATTTCATCCATTTATTTTAGTATTACATGATGTATGTTCCCCTCATTCCAGCTGAGTGTTATTTTCCGGCCAAACGTGCAAATGTTTCCTCTTGTTTTGTTTTTGTGTCAGCCATCTCAGTGTAGCTCAATTTCTGCAGTGGACTTGATGTTTATGGATTCATAGCTCCAGAGAGCTGCATTACTTTGTGCTAGTGGTTAACTGTGGTCATGCTCGAGTTAAAGTGGTTTGTTATTCAAAGATCTTGAAGTTTGGGTAAATAAAACCCCTCATTTGCAATGGGTCCTGTTTGGTTTCTCACACAGGACCGAACCAAGGTTGATCTTTTGTAAAGACGATGCAGGGGAGAGATCAACAATAGGTCAAGGCCCTAGCAGATACATGCATACACAAACACACTCTGCAGGTAAGATTTCATGCTCAGATAAATTATTTCTAGTTGCAAGAATGGAGAAACAAACAAGAACAAGAATAGACCGAGCTGGGTTCCACGCTGGAAAAGCCTGACATTTAACTTCTTATTTGGCGATCATGTAATGAGAACAACCCTTAATTTCACACCAGCACACAAAAGTCACCCGTAGGCTATTACTCATTATTTATAATTCCCAAAATGTACCTTTGTTCACAACTGAGTGGAATTAAAAAAAAAACTCATGCTGAAACGGTGGTTAAATTATACAGCTTTAAAAGGCAAAATTAGAAAATAACACAACAAGAAGTGGTGTCAGCTTTTAAAACAGAATGTTGGGTTGATTCTTTACAATGACGGCACATTTTAAATATGAAAGTTAGTCAAAGATGTAGCCACAGGCTTCCCATAAATTGCGAACCACACCATAAGGAAAAAAAAATATGCCTGAGTAAGGCAAAACTGAAAATATGCCAACCAAACTCTGAAAGAGTTCATTTAATGTCAGCGTTTGACAGATCAGAAGTAGGAGATCAGAATCAGGGAGATATTCTTATGCTCGGAAAGTCGGGGGAAAAATATAAATGTCACAGAAGGAAGCTACTGCTGCTTTGTACTGGGGAGTATTCATGGTATATTCCATTTTCCACTGTGTTTCTGTCAGAATCATGAGCCATGCTGCCCGTAAAGTACACTGTGTAAGGTTTTTGTAAGTATTTTAAATCCTATTATTGACTAATACTGAGAACTATTCTTTGTTATATGTAACGGATATATGAAGCCTTTTTGTAATAGCCTGATATTTACTTATAAGGAAGCCACGTTTTTTTGACACCAATGTGGTGAGCCTGAAAGCTATTATGTCAAGTGGAGGAAAGTAAATGCAAACTGTCGAAGGCGATAAAGACAAGGTTTCATCTTAAAAGCTAAGAGAGAGACAAACACAGAATAGCAAACAGAGAAAAAATAATGAACCCTCAAGCCTGCAAGAAGGACAGAGAGGAGAGTGAAGCCCAGAGGGATGCTCAGGAGATACTCAGTCCTCTCATCATCGCCGGCGTCCAGAGCTGCAGCGCGACATGTAAATGCAGCTGAAGCAGAAGGGAGGCGAGAATGGAACAGGACAGAGGAGAAAATGTAGATCGTGTTCTGTCCTCTGGCAGATTGATAACTGTCTGACTTCAGACGTGAATGCAAGGGCAGAGAGAGGAAAGGGAGGAGGGGTATAAGGTGAAATGAATCGAAAGGCTGTCATTTAATAGACAGAAGAGGGAGGGTAGCTGACAGTTTGACAAAGATGGTCATATTTAGTAGGAGATGAAGATATAGATGGGATGAGGTACTGGGAGGGCACTGATGGACCAAATACTGCTCCGTCTTCAGTGTGGGAGACTGAGGCCATTTCACAAAGCTTGTTTGGCTTGAAATGAAAGTTAATGGGATGGAGAATGTGAGTTGAAATGTTGATGTGATTGCCAGGAGTACTAAACACCTTTCATGCAAAAAAAAAATAAATTGAATATGTGAAATACCAATAAAAAAAGATTGAATGCTAGAAAGCTAATGAAAAAGGAAAAGGGAAGAGAATGAGGAAGGAGGAAAAGACATTTCACTTTGCTCATTGTGGTCTGGTTTGAAATTACATCTGTGTTTTTATGATTGAAATCTGAAGTGTTAATACCTGTATTGTCATTTTTAAAGGTTTCTGCTTCTCAACATCACACAAATGTAGCAGTATGACATCATAAATGTCAGTAAGGACTGAGAACATACAGCGGTGGTGTTCGCTAAATATAAACTTTGTTCAGGCATTTTTGAAAGTTTTATAGTTGACATGCTTCCTAGTGCTACAGGCTCTCTGTGTGTTTATATTGAAGGGAAGTGATGATCCATGTCTGTGGAACAGACTTGTAGATTTTTCCTTCTCGTCATCACTCAGAAAAAAAACATGGCAATTCTTCTGGAAACCTCACATTTCGAGGAGAGACAAATGCCGCGTTTGCATCATCGCAATTTCAGATCTGGGATACACGGAGCTAAATAAAGCTGGCAGTTGAGAGGTGTAAATCAACACCCGACTGAAACGGAACACAGCGTCGCTTGCTGTCATCATCGAACCGATTCCAGCGATGAACTGATTGGTTCAGATTTCATTTGTCTGCCTCAAGGGATTGTCAGTGAATCTGAAACTGAGCTTATATGATTTAAGAAAAGGTCTTACGAGGCTAAAGGGAAGGGCTGAGGGGCCGAGGCTTAAAGAGTGACACGTAATGACTGGCAGGTTGATAAAAAGGCTGTCGTCTCTGCTGCGATGTGAATAAATAACTGGATGAAGGTGTGGGGTAAGAAAGGATTAGGAAGTGGAAGAGAGGAAGTGAGAGAGGCATTGAGAATGGATGAGGCATTTTAGACTGTGTAAGGATACAGAGTGAAAATACATTCTGGATAGCAATACAATTATCGACTCTGTTTGTCGATTAGATTCTTTATCGATTTCCTACCCTTTCTGTGGAAAAAAAAAACCAGTAGGTCCACACAGGTTGTGTCAACACACAGCTGTTTTATTATCTCTAGGTCTGAACACGTCCATGACCCACGAGTTCAATCCCCCGGGTCACAGTGACTGTGGATTCCCTCCTGTTGAGAAATGTGCTAATATTTACGGTTTATTATGAAACCATGGCTGGCTACGCAACTGTCAGTAAAACATGCCAGCACTGACAAAAGGAACTGATAAAGAGGCATGCAATTTGGATAAATTTGACGTTTCTCAACTGGAGCCAGTTCTCGAGGTCGGCGAAAAGGGGGAAAACAAGAAATGGAGACACGAAGAAGCAAGAAAGAGAGGAAAAAAAATGTGACAGATGTGGGCAAAGAGGAAATCAGCAGGATAGCAAATGCTGTCAAAGTTGGCCAAAGATGGCAGAGAATGATTGTAAGGCCAAGTGGATGAATACCAAGAAAGATCTAAAGCAGCAAAACTGGACTTAACTGCCGATCAAGAGGAGGGAGGGAGCAAATCGACGGATAGAGACAGAGGGGAGGGAGGGAGGGCAGAGACTGAGAGACAGCAGAACAGTGTGAAATTGACATGAAAATGAGGGGATGCTTGGGGAACAGCCAGCACGCTGTGACACCTGAGGTTTGTGAGGGTTTAGGGTAGGGTTGGCTCAGCACGATAAGATAACTGCCACCTTATCTGTGGCCGTCAGACTGCTAACACACGCACACACACACACACACACAGACTGAAAAATCAACACAAATAGCCATTGCAAACAGTTTCCTGAAAGCAGACGTGGACAAAGCACTATTAGAAGATTGGCAGATGGATGTTTGGGACTGTGACGGGAGTGGATGCAGATGCATGTGTGGTTTTTCAGCTTACATTTGTGATTTTGTGCTGCGATGTGTGTAACAAGACAACTGAGCCTCAAAAACTGAAACCAAAATTATACTGGTTTTGGTTGGTATGATGTGAAAATTTTTTAGGGCGTCTCTGTCTTTTTGGATATGTCAGATATCTTTATGTCATGTCAAATCAACTGAGGGGTTTTGTTTGCTACCTAAATCTTGGTCGAGGTTGGTCGACGACGTTGTTAGTCATACGGTTTCTATGTAATCTATGTTTCAATAGAGGGATAGGTAGGGCTGTGGAGGGTAGCAAAGGTACAGACTTAGACCATTCTGGGATAAAACGGACAGAAAGAAATTGGGAAATAAAAAGATATCAGATAAAGCACTTAATATACTTAACGCATATTGCCTTACAACGCTATTTAAAGAGATAGTAAGGCCATAATTATGAAACACTCGCAAAGGCAGAATACATAAGCCAATTAAACTGAACAACTTGTTGGAGATTTGCAGATTTTGCCAACCTGGGTGTCGGAACCACCTCTGAGACCAAATAATCACACAAATACTGTACCCCCAAAGGGGATCAGGGCCGTTTAGATCCCTATTACAAAACGAATCAACATCATGATCCACCATCATTACTTTGGCAGAGAGTCAGGGACAGAGATTAGATTTTTATACCCTAGTTGCTTTGACGTGAAGGCTGTGAGAGCCAGTCTAACGATTCAGCGGTCATCTCCAGCCATAAATGTTAATTAACAGCCTTAGCTGCTGGACATTCATTTCCTAATATAGCCAAAAGGGAGGGCTCATAAAGAATAGGGTGCATGTGGATATGCCATGTGCATGTGTGTGAGTGTGTGTTCATGTGCATAGCATCATGTCACTGTGTTAGCGTCTGTGCGATCCAAGGACACGCGCTGATGAAAACTGTCCCAAAGGCTCCTCTGTCCTTTTCTAATACAGCAATAAGCCATCAGCACAAACCATAACTAGCTAGTCGCACCATGACAACATAATAAAGCTCTATACAGGGACAAAGTCAGGTAAAAGTCACACCACGGCTACAAATTAGAGGTGCACACACAAACACTACATGAAAGAGGTACACTGTGACATCACAAAGAGCAGGAGAGGATGCAAGGAAAATAAAAATGGCAGCTCTCTGTGGCTGTTACAGTGAATGCAGATTAGTTCATTGACAGAAAATAAATCAGTAATTATTTTTGATGATCTATTCCTATTATTCTCGATTTTATTTATTTTGTGTAATTAAACTATTATTATAACAAGGACTGAGAAAGAAATACAGTAATTAATCAATAATTATTAGCTATGGCCTCAACTAGCCTATTTATTTCTATTTTTGCAGGACTTTGTAACATGTGTTGCTTATTTCTCATACAGTCTATTAGTGTTATTGTACATGGCTAATGGCAAAATCATCATTTCAGAAAAAGCCACAGCTGGCTCCATGTTGCAACACAAGAAAAATGACAGCATTATTTCTAATGGTTGTACTGTCCATGTTACCACCTGCTAGTGTAATTTTTTTACGGCAGTATTCTCACTAGTCCTGTTGTTTGAAAATTCAAGTGTTGTTTAGTGAAGCAGGCTAATTAATGAAGATGAAACCCAAACATTGAACCGTGCCAGTGTTAGCCTGTGGAAAACAGAGCAAATGGAGACGAGCCATAACTCTCTGTTTCCATCTCACTGTCGACGCCTCCCATCCTCCTCGAGCACCATCTATCAATCCATTTATCCATGCCGCCTCATACTCCCGCTCCTCTCTCACTCTCCTCTTATCTATCTAAATGTATTGTAGGACACCACCATTTCAAGCTGGTGTAGTATTCTGACCATGAAGATGTTTTACAGGCTATCACCCCCCCAGCACACACCCTCCTTCCCCAAACAGATAGGAGAAAAGCCCCCATGTTGGAGTCAAGGTTCAGTGGTTTCTAATTATGTGTTCACTGCAGGAGCCTGGTCAGAATATTTCATATACACCCCTGAGAGAGAGAGAGAGAGTGGAGGGATAGAACAAGGGAGGGAAATACAGAGAGGCAAGAAAGAGAGAGAGAAGTACAAACAGAGGGAGGATGAAGACAAGCTACAGTATAAGCTCATTTATAGTCTATGGCTTTTGTACAGGAATTATTTCAGACAACAGGGTAGAAGAGAGAATCATTCACTTATGTCTTTCATAGTCAAGGTCATCACTGTCAATGAAATGTGCAATAGTTAAGTGATACAAATTCAGAGGTCAACACCTAGAGCTGTGCGGTATTTCAATATATATCGTAGTGCAATATAAAAATGTCTACCGTAGGATATTTTAATGTGTAGACTACTTGTGGTGCTTTTCCACGACACAGTACCAGCACAGCAAGGTATGGCCCAGTTTGGGTGCTTTTCCATTACAAATGAGTACCTCATAGTACCTCCTCGGCGTGGGCAGGGTTGTCATACGGCAGCGCGAAACTGCCATGATGTCATTTACATGCGACAACAGCAAGGCAGTTGCCGGTTTTAAAAAAGGCGGGGTCGAGTTGTGTTTGGCTTTTTCTAGTCAAACAACACTCGTTGGCCAATCAGCGGAAGGCAGTCGGCTGACGTCATGTTTTAGTATCGCTTCGGCTCGCTTGGAACCAGGCCTGAGGAGGTCCGAAAAAAGTACCAAGTACTAGTGGAAAAACACCACAACCGTGTAGAGCCGTGCCGTACCGTACTGAGTCTGTGGAAAAGTGCCATTTAGCTCTGTTGCTACGCTAACGTTACTCCGGCTGTGGTTTAGATTCGCCGTGTAAAGAACAACTCAACATCTGAATGACCGCTGGATGATCCAAATGTGTCGTGTGAGTTCAAAGCATGTTGCATAGACATAGTGGTATGAAGTCTAGTGGTATGAAGCAACACTACTGCTTTATGGTACCATTTTTACATCACCAGCAAGGACTCGTTTACGGCACTTGTAGCTCGGGAGTAAAGAGAGGTAAAGCAGCATGGAGGAGAAATACTACATTTTATATATATATATATATATCGTGATCAGAATATAAAATTACCAATATCAAGATATACAATTTTTTCCATATTGCATATACATACACCTGACCTGAGCTTGCACGTTGCCCAAAGCCCAACCCACGGCCGTGCCTTTTGGTAATTATACGATAATTAGGAGGACTTCTTGGCCTTGCAAGTACAGTCAAATGTGCCAAACACACGCACACACACACACACACACACACACTGCAGCTCTTCTCTGGGCTCTTAAATGACTGGTGTCATTAATGTTGGTGTGCGGTTGCCAGCTGTAATATTTCCTGTGGTCATTAGACCATCTGGTGGCCTGACTCCTCTCATATCTCTATCTGGCTTGTCTTCCATCTTTGCCTGTCTGCCCTCTGAGACCATTCTTTTCTATTTCTCTGAATATCTGTCTCATTGTCTCTCCATCTTTACCTTCCTTTTTGTGTCTCTTTCATAGACACAGTATCTATCTGTCCTGTTTTTTTTTTGTTTTTTTTTTAAAGCCTAATTATTTTCACTCAGTCTCATCATCGTGCAGACCCTCACAGCCTGTTGCCCCAGGCCAATTCATCCATTTCTCTGTAATGGAAACCCATTGATGTATGCAGCCATTTTGGTGCTCCAATATGTTAATTGGAGAGATCTGGAGCCTCATTTATGGAGAGGTCAGCATCCCTTTAAATTAAAGCCCCATCACTGCTGTAACTACGGTGGTGAATATAAATATATAACAGAGCACAAATTCCATCCAAATACTCACAAAGGATGCTAAAATGTCCTCACATGTAACCATTATTTCGAGGTTACAGTACTTGTTATTATTAAATTGAATATATATACACATAATACACAGACATAATACAAGCATTGAATAAACAGTCAATGTCAATAGTAAGTGATTATAGCAGACACACCCCTCTTAAGTAGTACTGCTCATAGTTGTTTGCTCTGTTAACTTGATTTTATTCAACAATAGCCGCAAAACTTTTTACAAAGCCGAACACTGTGTGGCCAATTTGGTCACATTTTATGCCAGAGGACAAGGAGAAAATAGCAGGGTTGCGGCGATTGTAGGGGTAGTGGGGGTAGCGGGGTTTTGGCAATCGCAGGGAAGCAGGGTAGCGGGGTTGTGGCAATTGCGTGGTTAGTGGTGATCGACGGGAAGCAGAGTAGCAGTAGCGGGGTTGTAGCGATCGCAGGTTTAGTGGTGGTAGCGGGGTTGCAGTGATCGCGGGGTTACTGTCGGTAGCAGGGTTGTAGCGATCACGGGGTACTGTGGTAAAGCGCCATAGCGCATTTATTGAGTGCTTTATCACTGCTAATAAAAATTCATACAATCCCAGCCCTATTCAAGACTATTTCTCTGAAGATACATGTGTAATTGAAAGTTGAAAAAAGCCTGGAATAACTGTCTCTGGCTTCTGAGCCGTGTATGTAGTTAAGTTAGCCATTGGTAGTAGCCGCAGTATGGTAGTTAGTTCTGTCAGCTGATGGTCATTCAAAATGTAAAAGTGAGCAGACTGTTTTCACCCGTTTGTATCTAACAGCACTAAAAGGCAATAAAAGGTGCATGCTGCCGTAATTGAGACCCAAACATGATGCAGTTTGGTGCAACACTATGCAAGATTAGCCATGGATAGACAGAGAGATTCAGAAACACTCTCACTCACGCACAAACACACAGATAATCATTATTTCCTGGTGGGGAATAAAAACTGCTTCTGTCTTTATGGCAATAGAAACATTTGCAGGTGTTCTGATGCAGCTTTGAATTTGCTCTTCACTTTGTTTCATACTTTGTTATATATTATTGTTACATTATCATTTAATATATGCAACAGTGGTTAGCGCATAACATTACCACATTAATATGGTAAGACCAGAAGAATTACAGAGCATAATTAATATTCACCTCATGTCTCTGCTGACAACTAGGCGTTTCAAAAATAGCTCAGATATATGTGCCTGGTGGAGTGACTTCCGTTACATATTCACTTTCAGCTACGGCAAGCTATCACAATAACGGTGCATGTAACGATGCTATCAATTTAATCATCCCAGGTAGATGCTGTAATGAGATCCATTCGCATTTAATGTACAGCTCCATGAATGACCGAGGTCTAAAATTCACTCGAGTGAAAACACATATTCAAAGTCAAACCAGCTATATCTTAGTAACACAGGAGCTGACCGAAGTACATACACAATATCTCAGACATATCTTAGGAAGGTATACAATCTCAATCCCTGAATCCCTCTCCATGATCATATTTCTGAAACCTCTCTGCACTTTAATTGTCATTTATATTTTTCTGCACTGTAACTGTCAGACTTTCACATTTTAGTTTTTTCTTTTTAGCTCATAGTTTATCAAAAATTGCATCTTGATTATTTTATTATAATCCGCAACTTGCATTGATCCTTCAGATTTTATCACAATTTGCACTTTACATTGATCTCTCAGATTTTATTTTAGCATAATCTGAACCTTGCATTCCCCTTATGTGTCTATGATAGTATATAGTTTGGTACTTGATATCTTATTTTATTTTTTTTCCTCCTGAATCCTGCATGCCCCTGTGTGTTTCCATCTGCTGAAAATATGAATTTCTGTGAGATGAATAAAGTATCTATCTATCTATCTATCCATCCATCCAGCCATCCATCCATCCATCCATCGCAATACATTTCACACTCGCCAATAACACACACCGCATGTAATTAAATTGCCAAACGCCATTTTCGATTCAAACACTTTTGGGCACTGAAATGTTGCTAAATGCAGCATCTGAGCAATGGGTAAAGCACAACACAATACTACAAGCCCATCTGGCTTCAACAGGCTGTTTCTTCATTTCAGTTTATTTTCTATAAGTGTGCTCTTTTGTCTGCAGAAAATACTCTTAGTGCTCCAAATTGCACATGTAGCAATGTAAAAATTTTCAAAATGAAACACCATTTCCTTTTTGTATCATATCAATCAACCCCAAGGGCCCTTATGCCTGCTAAGGTTAAGTCAAAAGAGCCAGAAATAACTACAGAACAAGCGCTTTTACAATTGAAACACTTCACTATCCGAGCACTTCTCCAGGGAGAAAGCAGATTGCTCGCTTTCTCAAATATAGCATAATATATGTATGTATGGCTCCAAAAAGAAAGATTGCACCATTACCATAGAAAAACCCTATATGTGAAAGTCTTTTGCTACAGCATCAACAGAGAGGGCAATTTGTTCAGACTGTGGGCAGGAAAGTTGTTCTTCTTTTGCTTTTATCGCTGAAATCTATAGTAGACAAAAGGGGGTGTAATCTCCATCCACAGTCTATTCACCTCTGAGACAGCAGCAAGAATCATGTCTGTCCATTTCTGTCAGGTCCCAACACAACGAGTGTCCATGCTTTTTTTTCATTACTGCTGTCTCACAAGAGATGAGGCAGTCCTCTCGTATAACAGAAAAATGGTGGATATTGGTTACTTAACTCTAACTAACAAGCAAAATACACGTTACAATGCACATTTAATCAAACCTTAGCAATTACATAGCTACAAAAGGCTATTTATACTCTACAAGTATAGGTTCTGTCACAAGGGACTAATCAGTAATCATCATCAATGGGTTAGCCATTCCACACTTCCATGCCTTAGCTTATACATATATATATATATATATATATATATATATATATATGAGACTTTCCCCTGGATCATTTACAGCCTCCCACGTGTTCATGGTTCAGAGTCATTGACACAAGGGAACTCCGCTAGGCCAATGAGGGTTAACTACCTTGCTTGCAGGCACTTCTGGTAATCATGAGTGTCGTGGAAAATATTGAACCAGTTAATGATGGGAGAATGGATGTACCCAGGAGCCTTCTGCAGTGATCTGATTAGAGAAGTAACATTTATTGAAGATTCTGATATATCAGGAGGAATATGAACTTTGTCGTGGACAACCGTACAGCTGCCAGAGTCCGCTGATATTCCTGCCTTCCCCTATGGTGCTCAGCTCAACTAACAGCCAGTTAAGTACAAGTATATTACCTTAGATTACTCTTGAGTAGCGTTACAGTCAGGGCATTCTCATTCTAAGCTCTGAACTAACAGTGGCACCTGTTGTCTTGCTGACGCTCAGCCATTGGCCTTATCAAAGGGCCAACGCTGGCAGACTCCTCTGACCTTGGTTACCTAGTGAACTTAGAGATAACTAGCCATCTGTTTTCCTTGAGACGCTGTGCTTCAACAGTTTAAGGATTTAGTGCTGTGAAAAAAGGGACACTAGCTTAACCCTAGAAACCCCTAAATTTAGAAAAGTTCCATAACAATGAGACAATGAGTGAATATAACAGATTATGTCCCATTCAAAGCAAAGGACAAGTGTAATATTTTTCACCATCAGCCAAAATTCAGATAACAGATGTTGCCAGGTGAAGCCTTTTGGAGGTGAAATGAAAGGTGAAAACACCCTAAGCTTTACGACACATTTTATTTGATACGCCGTGTGTTTTGAAAGGATTTCATAAAGACACAAGGGATATTTTTTCAACAGGGGACGGTCTAACTCTTCAAATCATGTGAATACATGAATAATACAGTTAGATTTAATGGTTCTAAATGATGAGAGCTGAGTGCTACTGACATGGTGACTCAATAGTTTATATTTGAGTCATTACAACTTAAAAAGACTCAATATCTGTCCTTAGTGGCACATTTGCAGTGCTATATATTCAGAATCAGAAAGCAAATTTGCAACTTGCAACAAGACAAGAATCTTCAGTCAGACTGCTTTCTATTCCTCTGAAGAGAAGACGGCCTGGACTCTCCATTATAAAGCTGTCAGTGCCCCATGGCACATAGTGCACTGCTTTAAAAGGGAGCTGATCTGATTGGCCATGATTGATGCCCACCTCTCACACACCCACTGATAACGTATTCCTCCTAAGCATGCTCCAGATGTGTTTCCAGATGTGCAACAGGTGTGTTCTGCTACTTAAACAACAAAAAAGTTCCCTACATCTCACAGGCTTTTTGCCTAGTGATATTACAACGATGGGTGGGAGTCAAGAAAGTACATATCAGTGCAGTCCATTATGTCCTTGAGAATCCATTTAAAACCAACTTTACATATTGCGGCATGGTGCTGGAGACAGAGGTGCAACCATTCAAATCCTTGTGAATATAGGCAGGAGGACAAGTTTGAAGCAGCGACATTTGCATTTAAAATGAGAAAGACTCTTGGCTGTTTCCTCGACCGCTAAATCACCACAAGTTGGGTTTTTCTACCTCGAGAAGCCGTGACGTTAAATCCAGTTTAGAAGTTCATACAAGAAGAGCGTTTTTGAGTCAGAGCAGCACGACATGTTGGGGTACAATGTAAGCATGATGTGCCTGTGCTGCTGCAGGTGGGAAATACAGCGCTGGTGTGTGTTTCTGCGTTAATGTGTGTGCTGCATTGTGGGAATCATGTCCCTAATGGGAGTGTCACAGCCTCATGAGAATCCCTTACGCCTGTCTTTTGAACATAAAGCTTTCTGAAAGCCTCTTGCACATGAGAAACGATTGGAAGAGCTAAGTCAAGCACAGCCCCGAGCACAGAATTGTCATTGTCAGGAAAAAAAAAAATTTTATTCCAATACTAGTCATAATCCTTCCTGACTGAGGTTATCTGTAGTGTGTGCAAGAATATGTGTGTGTGTGTGTGTTTGTATGCAACGTTACATTTAAACAACGCTATTGTGTACTGTACATCAAAAGGAAATAGCTGGAGCCTTGGGTGCATTAGCAGTTTAATATGAGCAATGTCAACCAAGTGAACATTTCATTTGTTATCTGCCTGTTGATTTCAAAGGTCTGGCCCATTTCTTCAGGGGTAAAGCTTTTCATTTTTCTATTCTTTTTGCCATTGCTAGTCGCACAAATTATCTGAAAATAGACCGTGAAGCTAACCAGGGATGTTGAATAGGTTGATGTTGCTCAGCTCGTAACATATTCCAGGGAATGGAGATGAACATTATTGTTAGAGGAGGGATGACGTGTTGAATTCATGCTTAGTCAGTTAAACACCCCACCCCCCACTTCACTCAGAGCCATTTATCAGTTAAATTAAGCTGCAGCAAAATGAACTCATGAACTCTGACTCAGCAGATTTCTCACATCTCACAGTGATGTGTTATATATTTATATAGACTTTGGTATTAAAACTACAGCAGGGCAGATTTAGGATAATTTCAAACTAATTAACATCCCTCCAGCCAGTCAGAAAGGAGTGCATGTCGAGGTCACAGGGCTATTTAGGAATCATCCCTGAATGTCAACGTGGTAGTAATGCATGGAGATGCAGCCATGTCATCAAAGTACTGCATATGACATATACTTAAACACACAAACATACCAAGAGGAGAGTGAGCACCTCTGATAGTAGATAGTTATGCCTCATTTCAGCTGAATGGTTTGTCTCGATGCAGCTAACTTTTGCCTAACCTATTTTACATTCCACTGAATCCAAAAGAGGAATGTCAGCACTCTGGCAGGTGTACGGCAAACGAGTTTTGCTGGGTGACATTAAAATTTGGGTCAAGATAATAAAAAAAATCATTGAGGTTGGTACAGATATAAAAATGGTGTGCTTATGCAGAACACTCCTTTCTCTGACCAATTGGCTTAGCTCTTTTGGAAGCTCTTCCAGGGTGGCACCAACAAAATACAAAGTATTATTGACAATGCTTGCTAGACCCTGGACAAATCTCCAGTTCATCACAGGACACATAGAGACAGACAACCATTCACACTCACATTCACACCTACAGTCAATTTAAATTAGCCAATTAACCTAATCCTCCCACCATCCGGGTACTCCGGCTTCCTCCCACTGTCCAAATTAGGATGGTGGAAGAACCCACGCAGACACAGGGAGAACTTGCAAACTCCACACAGAAAGGCCTTGGGCCGGGAATCGAGGCGACAGTGCTAACCACTACACCACCATGCCGCCCCGCTTGCTAACAGAAAACAAAAAAAAAGTAGAGTCATATGCAATGGGAATGTAGCAGGAATTATTCAACATTTTTTGTATTCATAATTTGAAGTGGTATAATTTGACACAAAAACCTACCATGTAACCACAGCTTAACTTCCCAACACACAGCACATGCTGTGTAAATACCATCTTACAAAGGATATACAGTCTTGACAACTCAATTTTCTGATTATTATAACATAATTGTGGCAGTTTCTCATTCTCATATTTCATTTAGGTTTTTATGAAAAAATGAGGCCATATTACGCCTAAGTAGGCAATTAAAACAAATTGCTTCTAGTAATGGTGAAATATGGCCGCTTATGATAAGTACCATATGGACTTTTTTTTCTATATTTCAGTGTTTTTGAGCTACCAGTCAATGATTTAAGCAACAGAGGAGGGTCATGAATTATACCACAGATACGCACACACTTAAATGGAAATACCAGCGTGATAGACTCATACCATTGCACAGAGACATGTACTCTATACACATGAAGGAGGCATGTGCATACACACACATAGAGAGGGACAGATGTAAAAACACACCCACACACATTCACACAGACACACACAACCCGTCAAGTCGAGCATAACCGAAGGGCTTCAATATGGATTTCACACTTGAGCTAAACCTCCTTAACTTTCCTCAACAATACGGACGCCTCAAGCCATGTCAGTTCCCCCGCTGCCACTACAAACATTCACTTATTCTTCACAGACACACTTTCTCCCTCTGGTTTAAAAGCTCATTTTACCACGTTGTTTATGGAGGAAAGGCTGAAGAATATTTTAATGTCATTATGTGGCAGCGTGTAGCCGCTTTAATGGATTTAGACAGGATATGACATGACATATTTTTATAAGCTGCCTTCAGACCCACAATGTTGCAAGTAGTATGGGCTGACAGTGTCAACAGATCTTTTGTTTGTCGGAACATTTTCCTTATCGTATTTGAACAGTAATAGCATAGAAAGCCTGCCTAATAGCCTCATAGAAAAAGCAAACTAGGGAAAGTGGGTCTTATTTGTCTATAAAAAGAGTCTTAATTGAGATACTGGAGCATGATTCCACATACCAAACTGGTCCCAACTCTAAATACAGACAATTAAAAAGCCATGAAATTCAAACAAAGTGAGCCAAAATTATGACTTCTTTGAAAACTCCATTAACATTACACTAAATCCTCTCCAACTAGGGCATTAAACATTGTTGGCTTACATGTTGCTGTCTTTCACTTGCTCTCTTTTATTTTTACTTGCTCACATAAACACAAAAAGCAATCTGATACTTCCCAGATTTGGAGAGACAGAATATGTGGGACCATATAATGTCCATGACCAATAATGCATCAGGAATGTGTTGTGAGGAAATCGAAGGAATTTGTCATGGGGAGGGAGAACTGAACGTGCGGCAGGAAATTGACCGACTGTTCAACATGCCTTCACAGTAAAATCTAATCCACTTCTCAAACGTGCACGCACATGCAAGCATACTGTTACTCTTTAACACGCACACGCACGCACACACACACACACACACACACACCCAAGGCGCACACATTTACACATGCAAATGGAAACGCTGTAAACCTTTTAAAGACCTCAACATATAATTTAAGACCCAAAAATGTCATCACAATTTCTTTGGCAGAAAATAGTACATTTATTGTAGAGCCCGATCAATATGGATTTCTTGAGGGCGATGCTGATATCGATATTTAGCAGGAAAAAAAAAAGTATTAATCTCAAATAAAATTTTTTCAGCCCTTTAACACTTGCAACAACGATATAAATTGAAGGCGTAACACTTGTTTTTCTACAACTTTATTTTCACAACTTTCAAGAACAAAGAAGTGAAAAAAAAACGTGGAAAACTGCAGTAAAACCCTGAATACAGTGTTTTCCTATTGGCTTAAATGCACCATTTGAAAATTTAATCCCTACAGCGAATTTACAATAAATTTAAGACATTTTAAGCCTTTTTAAGGAACCGCAAGAACCTTGTACTATGTGTGTGTGTTTTTTTTTTAATTATCTCATGCAGATCTTGGTCAGTTGATGGTCGTTAAGCCAGGACTTAATATCACAAGATGAGGAGGATGCACTGTAGCTAAAATGATATATATAAAACAAAAATCAAACATGTATGAACTCTTTCACACAGAGATGGAGGCGTAGCATTAACAAACAAAACACAATGTTCCTAAAATAGGAGTGGATGAGAGTAATTCTAGCTGTGCCTGGCAGCGATGGAACCACTGCAGGTGGCTGTTGAGAGTGATCATAGAGCCACAGATGGAGCATGTAAAGGTTGCATCTGGAGGGAGGGGTGGCAGAAGGCTAGCATGACTACTGCTGCCTCTGGGCTCTTTGCTGACGGGTCCATTGGCTTTCAAATGTAGCTTTGTTAGGAAAAAAAAAAAAAAACACACACACACACATACGATGAACATAGCCTAAATGTTGTTGGAAATAACCCTGCATTTGGTCTGTAGTGAAATTTGCATTACATTAGTGTTCAACAAGGATTTTATGTTGCAAATGGGCCCAAAAACATTATAAAAGCATGAAAGGATGTACCGAAATAAGGCAGAGGAGACGCAGGCATGAAAACCCAGGTTTAAGTCTCACCTTGAAACAAGCCAAGATAACAAGATGGTTAGCGCTGATCAAACTGCACCCAATAACAGAAATTAAATGACAACGGGAACAAGACGGAAGAAAATAGTAGCACTGGCCATGAAATGACAAGGGAAATAAAAAATGAATTAAAATAAGTATCCCTAATGAGTAGGATCGCAGAGAAACAGATGGTGTGTTCAGCTGGTGTTTGGACCAGCATTTTTTTTTTTATCCACCAGGCATCAATTTGTTGGCCGGAGAAAGACGGCGCTTCAGGCGGCCAGTTTACACGCTCTGTCCGGTTTTGTTTTTGCCAGGGTTGTTTCCATATTGACAATGCTGGAGGACATGGATGTGAGGGAACCTGCCCCTCCGAGGTGACCTTTAAGGTGATTCTATTTGGACGGTATATGTAAAGGCATTCCAATTTTCCAATGTTGAAACGGTATTTGATTTAAGCACTGAGAGTAAATGTGAGACTTCTATCACACATGTACAAATCAGGTTAAAAGACTTCCAAAATACAACATCTAAACTTTCACACTGAGCAGACGCAGGCCACATGTAAACAGCGGCACGTGAATATACAATAATAAGCATATGGTGGGTGCAGGATGGTACACACACACACAGAGATGGAAGCTGAAGTGATTTAAAGAGTGAGTACTTCATTATACCTCTATTTTGAACTCTGCTGCCAATCTCTCTCACTCACACACACAAACACACACACACACACACACACACACACACACACGCACACACACTATGTACTATACACAGATATAGACACAGAAATGGTGCTCATTCAGGTTCTACCGGGGTTAAGGTTGTGGGAAAAGTCTGATGATGTCTTACCTCTGACAGACTGATGCCTGTCTGTGACACAACGTGTACTTTCATGCATGTGTCAACCTGTCACCACTGTGCATGCACTTGTCTGCACGTACCATATGTGATAGAGTGTGTGTGTACTTGCACCGATCACTGTAAATGGAGGATTGTGTGTGTTTTAAAAATGTTGTTGATGCATTTCGCTCGCAGACGTGCATGCATTTGTGTTCACCTGTGTGGTATAGTGTGAATGTGTGTGTGTGTGTGTGTGTGTGTGTGTGTGTGAGAGAGAGACTGTTCACTGTGTTTGATATGTCTCCTTAGCCACAGGTGCACAGAGATGCTGACACTGCTTACAGAGAGACACAGTGCTAGAGAATGAGTTTATTTTCTGTCTTTGTCTCACTCTCTCTCTCTATCTCACACACACACACACACACACACACACACACACACTCAGACAAATGAAAATGCCACAGAGCTGACACACACTTGTACAGAGACCAACATGCCTGCAAATAGACAAATAAACGTGCCTGTACACAATCTCACACACACACATCTGGGAGGAGTATGGGACCTTAGGCACCTCGCCAAGGTAAACAGAGGAAATTGCCAGCCCTGACATTTTTGGTGTGGAGCGAGGCTTCTCAAGGTGACAGCTTTCACTGGGTGTTTGTGGGAGATGTGGATTGGTGCTGCTTAACAATCGACACACTGTCGCTCGCCGCCTGTGTGTGAGAGTTAATGCGTGCATGTGTGACAGCTCTGTGTGTGTTTAGGTGAGTGTTGGTGGTTGTGCTAGACAGGGTAGAACATTGTCTTTTGATTGCATCTGCGGTAACATCTGCTGTTTCATGCATGGGTTTCATCACTGGTTCTTCATAAAACTGACTGAAAAGCAGGCGACAAATTGTTCTTCCATCCAATATGTTGTTTTGACTGTATATAAGAAGGGGTTGTTGTCACTGTGACTTACTGATTATTGACTACTAACTGTAGTGCAGCTTTTAAGCCCAGACCATCGCCATCTTGGTTTTTGTGGAACCAAAAGTTACAATTAGGTTGGGTCCAAAATTCCATACTATACACTACATACTCAATGTGTACTATCATTTAACATACTTTTGAGTGAATAAATGTAGTATGCATCTTTTCTGATGACACACTTCCTGAGAGACTCTTACCAGTTGGATTGGAGACATGTAACCGTGGTAACCCGTGCCAACCTCACCGGCAATCTGTGATACTAATACATCTAACAATAATACCTTATACTTACACTTAAATTGAAGAGTTCCAGTTACAGTGCTGCACTGGTCGCTGTCCGCCGTAGTGTTGTTGTTGTCATCACCACTGCGCTGCATTGTGGGACATTTATGCCAGCGTAGTGTCCAGTGCTTGCATATCGTAATATTTACCATAGACAGTATGCACCTCACGTACTATTGGGTTCATACTACGGTTTCGGACATGCTAAAAGATATCACATACTGTTTTATCATACTCAATAGCATGTTAGTATGGCATTTTGGACGCAGCCTTAATTTTTCTGAACTGAAAAAGACACTGAGAGAGGAAAACGCTCATCTCCAAGACAACACCAACATGGTAGCAATTTGTCAATCACAAGCTGGTAACATCTTAAAGTAGCTCCCTGTTCGTCTATTTGACTCTAAACTGACCATAAATTATGAAATGAACATCATGCTGTGATAAAAACTTGAAATTAGTAATTGAGACCATAATCTCATGTTTACAATGTTTACTGAGGTAATCAATCAGGAGTCGACCCCCGTTGGCTCTGGTCTACTGGGAAAAAAACAAAGAAGTAATACTAGCTGAACAAAGTAGCATTAGACTGTAAATCCAGATTTGAGTTTGCAGAAACAGTTTTATGAGAGCAAAACAAGCTTCGAGATTGAGCAAGGGCAGAGCAGTCAGGCTTCCTTTGTCCACTATCTTCAAAGCTGTGCGCTCTCTGTTTTGTAGTCATTTGTATCTAAACTGAAAGTGACAGCAGAGTAAAATCCATTTTATTTGACCTTAAAGAAAAGAAATATCCTGTGAGACTCAGGTTACCTCGAGAATACAACCCTGTGTGTCTTTCTGAGGCACGACATTGATCAAATTTCAAGTGCTCTGACTGTTTTTGGTCTTTAATAAGACTCCTTACATTTATAATGTTCATTTCTCTGTGAGAGCATGAGCGTGCGTGTGTTTTCCACTCTCTCTGCCATATAATACCAGTTTATAGAAGAGTAGAAGTAACACTGCACATCTGCTGTAGATGATGTGTCTCCTTTCATCTAAACTCCCTTTTGTATGGTGTTGAATACATTAGAAGTAAAAGAACATATGGAAATGGCAAGAATAATTAACACAGTAAGTGATGACTGCAAATATGAAGATGTAAAAGATACATAAATGTGCACTAATATAAACACACGCATCCTTTTGATTTTCTCAGAATGACTTGCTGCAGAACACAATAAAACCCCAACATAATAATGAAAAAAAAAATACTGCATATTTCCTGTTGGCTCTCAACCCACAGTTGTTCCGCTTTTCAGTTCCACCTGCTCTGACTTTCAGACCTCCAAATTTTGACTTTTTCTTGAAAACTAGATTAAATAAAGGTAGTTTTTTCAACTTATCATGGACGGTCCTACAAGTTTTACATGAGGCACTGACTGAAATCAGCATCAAAACAATGTCCTGCCCAGCTGTTACACACAGCCATTACACACAGCTAATCCCCCAGTGGACCTCCATGATGGAGCCAGACGGAGTTGCAAGGCGATTTGTGATTATGACTGCAAAGTTTCTATAGTCCCTTTTCATGCATGAAATTTTTTGTGCAGTGTGGAAGGGTTGTCGCAGCTTTTTGACTCGCTGATTTTGTCACGACAGAGCCTGTCAGGCGGTCAGTGTGAAGCTCCAGGGCTGCAGAGCTGCTCAATCTGATCTCAAAACAGAGCAAAGTGTTGGTCCACTCCCATCAGATCAGTCTTCAAGTTGATCTCCCTGGGACCGATCTCTGAAGGACAGAGGTTTTTTTTAAAAAAAATCAAATAAATCAAATGTGTAGCTGCACAATCTTTAATGTAAGCGCATACGTACATTAGTCCTATATGTCATGCTCGGGAAATCCCACCGAACAGGGAATCCCGATGTGAACTGTGCATGTATGACTGGCTTTATATACAGCTTGTATAGTGATCTGGCACACCTTTTTTATCGATCATGACAGCCTTCTGGCAAGATCGCAATGTCCGCGAGCTGCTCAGCATCCACGGAGAAGCAGAGGGAGGAAAAAAAAACCAGGCAGCGGCTCTCACAGCGGGAGGTCAGACCTGTGACTGCTGGCAGTTTGAAAGAGTCCTAATGCTGAACCAAGACGGGTTGAAGCAGGTTAGAAAATCCTCGTCGACCCACTAATTTCAGTGTAAAAGCGTTATATTAGGAGGAGCAGAGAGGGACTAACAGTTCTGTAAAATATATTAGGATACATTGGGTCAGATTACCCTTATAATTCTGTTCTGTTTATTTGCTCTCAGCATCCTGCTCCTTTTCCTGGGTAAATCCCCTGACAAAGTAACCCCCTGCCACTCCTGCTTTCCACACACTGTCTCTTTGATTCACCCAAAATTTTCTCTCCCCCGCTTCCCTCCCCACTCTTTCACTCTATTCCCCCTCCCTCCCTTCCCTTTACTCTTCTCCCTGCAGTAGCCGCCCAATAAAGGATGTTGTTAATATCATTAGGCAGACTTCCTCCAGCCTAGCGCCCGGCCCACTCCCTTTCAGCCATAATCAAGCATGCACACTAACTATCAAAGGAGACATCGCTAATAAACTACCACAGCGAAGCGGAAAAACACACACGTACACTCCGGCGAAAGAAAATACCATTGGCTAAGTGTGGCGAAACGAATGTGTGCATGTTGGAACAGAGGGGCTGGGTGGGGCTGCAGGGCATGGGGGGTGGGAGGTGTTGGTGTGGGTTACCCAGACAACACTAATAAAGTATACTCCAAAGGCTAGCACAGTCTAATGCAAATCTGCCACTTAAGTATACTAAATTAATTGGGGTTGAGGGACATGTACACAAGCAGACATAGCTAATAAAGAGTGCTCTGAGAAGAAGCAAATAGTGCCAGTTTAGTGGCTCTAAATGGGAATGAGGGTGGGGGGGGCAACTGCTGCAACTGCTTCCATTTGCTGTAAATCACCCCAAAACGGGAGCACATACTGTCCACTGCATAGTTTGAAAGTGCTCTCTCCTGACAGCTGAATGCTACAGTGCATATATCACCCCTTAAACATGGTCTAAAGGGAATACATGATGCAACACTGTGAGGAAGGAGCACTATGTTTAAAGAAAAAAAAAAAAAAAAAAAGAGAGGGTGGGAGGACAATGACTGGGGTTGCTAATAGAGCATGCTGCACAAAAAAAAGCACAGATTCTCACGCAAGCAGCGGCAATTATGTGTCTAAATGAAGAGAGGAATTGTCAAGCACACACATCCATCATGCTTTTAATGGTGGAGACGCAGATAAGATGGTCCCAGTTGTAACAAAGATGGCAATTTGGCAGAGCTTTCTGACAGTAAAAAAGGATTTAACATGTTTTTAGTCTTACTGTTTCTATGCTACTTTTCACGATACATAGCGGGATATATTTAATCTACTATAAAAGGTATAATAATTCTTACTATACATTCTGACAGCCCTACAAAATGGCAAACACACTACACAGTCTGCTATACAGTGGAGAATGAGTGAGCCAGTACATACACCTACAGACCTATATCTAATATGAAATTAATTTAAAATGAAAATTTACCACAATAGCACTGCAATCTGTTTTTGACATAAAATAAGTTGACTTCCTGTGAATCTCAACAACCATTGGGATTTTCCAATGGTATGTGGCATCCACTGAGCTCCACTGTCATGCTTTATTTATCCCATTCCCTCTGCACTGTAATGGAAATATAAAAGGGTGCATTGATTAGTGTTTAAGGATCAGGCTTTAATAGATTAAAAGCCCCCGGCTTTGAGAGAGGCACTCACACTCTGCCTCTCTCTCTCTCTCAGACACACTTCTGCATAAAGTCAAGCTTATATACACATCAACAGGCAAATATATGAATGCATATGGAAAGAGATGCACATAAGCAGCAGCACACATGGACAAAGACATGGGATGGACGTAAAGTTGCACACACTGACAGCCGGCAGTGAGCCTTTCAACATCCTATATTTCATAGCTCAGATAAATAGATGTATCTGAAATATGCTCCAAAAAAGGATACAGATATATCTGCATGTCGTTATCATAAAGTAGCAGCCCTGATGATGATTTTTCAATAGATGGAAAATTCATTCATTTTTAACGTGCTGCATTATTAATCATGTGGTTCAATCCCAGAACGTTTTCTACAGGGCTGGGGATGTCACGTCTCAATTAGAGTTTATAAAAAGAAGTAAACATGATAATAAATGAGGGTCGTTGTGTTTCAGCATCCCACTGGTGATGTACTTTGAGAGCAGACGTGAATATTATAGTGAAAAACAGGAGTTGGAGAAAATTTGCTAATCTTTTCAGGCTGATTGATGCATTATGTTTCACCTGAGTGAAAATACTATACATTTAGAGTATTACTGCTCCTGTACACCAGGCAGGTAAACTGTGATGCAGGTGTCCTTCCTCCTATATTCTTGTCTCTCCTTCTCACTGCATTTGATTTTCACACCTCTTCCACTTGTATTCGGCACGGTGATCATTGTCACATGTCCGAACATTGCGTTGACTCTAAACCTGCCCAACACGTCCCCTTTCATTTTCTCCAGTCTTTGCACCTCTTCCACTTCTCTGACCTCAATCACACCAGTGACCATAATGCTGTTAGCTTTCCGTCCTCCTTTTGTTTTGTGCCCATCCTTTCCCTCAGTTCTTTACTTACTGCACGCTGATCACAGCCATGCCTGTTGATTGTCTTTCCCATAACCGTTAATTTCCTCCCTTCACCTCTGCACCCCTCTCCCAAATTTGACCACAATCACTATTGCCGTTAGCCTCTACCAGGTCTATCCACCCCTCTTGTTGCCGCCTGTCTTCTTCCTCCTAGTTCTAATCATCCCTGATGGTATCCTTCAGTAAAAACAGTCTTATGCTCCATAATTGAATCTCTACTTCCCTCTGACCACAATCACTTTTGTTGTTAACCTCTCGGGTTGTCTTCCCAGTCCTCTTGTCTCTTTTAATCCTTCCCTCAGCAAGTCACATATGCTGTTAGCTAGGTCTTCAGCGTCTGTTGTATCCTCCTCTGCCTCTGGTGAAAGCATCCCTGCTTGTTGTTCGACTCAACTTTTCCTGTCACTTCTCCTGACCTCTGTGTATCTCCTCTCCCTCAAGAATGACCACAGTCTTGTCTGCTGTTAGCGACACATGACCTCTTCTTGTCTCACTTCTTCAGTTGCCAGCTTGTCCCTCGTGTCCTTTAACTCTTCTGACAGACACACATCCCTTCACCCGTCTCATTCAACACCTTGTCTTAGGAGGAGGCAGTAAACAGGCAATGTTTAAAGGGGGTAGTTTTGCAATGAGGACATCTATTGCACAATACCTCTTCCCTTCCCTTCCCTGTCCATATAAAAAGTCTCTCCCACACAGGTATTGATACATTTCTTGTTACTCTGGAATAAGTAGAACTGCAGCATGACCAGCAAGTGATTGTGGGAATAAATGATTACACTACAGCTTAATGTTACATTCTCCCATCATACAGATGGATAGCTGAGTGGGGAAAAGTCAGACATATTGGCAAGTTCTGCCCACAATAATAGAGAACTGCTAAAAAATATACAGGAGAGGAAAACCACAATATCTGTCAGTTGTGTTTCAATAACTCAATATTACATGATAAAATGGGCTCAATTCCCACTTATCTGGTGTGACCACAAACTATCACCATGGGTAACATCCTGCAATAGAAGAGGATGATTTTTCCCAAGTTAAAACTAGGAGGAAGTTTTCCCATTTTATTTTTATTTCTATTTTTATTTACCATTTTCTATAAGGCATGAATGCAGCATGACCACACATGTAGTCTTGCATGTATCTCCTATTAACAATAACCTGTAATACTGAGCAGTACACAAAATCACAATATGGATGGAAGGAAGGAAGGAAGGCACATATGCATACTGCATACGTACTGTATATTGTACTGTAACCTGGAGGTTCATTACTCTACACATCATCAAGAGGCACTTGTGTGTGTGTGTGTGTGTGTGTGTGTCTAGCGTATATGAAATTACATGAAAGTGTTGCCTGCTGCTGTCAGGTTGCATGTTGGTCCATCAGAAATACATTTGCATGCAAACACAATATTACAATACAACTTCAGAGGTGAATCGCCCCCTACTGGACAAGGCATCGTTCATGTGTTTGTGCATAAATATGTAGAGTAGTGAGGACTCGGTTGAGTGACGCATATTCCTAATAAGTTTTATCCATTTCCCTCCCTTCATCCCTCGCTTGCTTTGATCAGAAAGTTAGATGAGTCGTTCTCATCTACTGCAAGAATGCTACAGGCGCTGAACGGGGAGCTGTCGAAGGATGAAAACGCAGCAGAGGCAAGCAGATGCACACACTACTTAACATGCACACTGACCCACTAACACATACAAGATGACAGACAGAAAGGCAGACTGACAGACACCGATTCACAAAAAGAGAAAAAGGCAAACAAGTAGAACCAAAATAGACAGCAGAAAAAAAGAGCAAGTAAGAAGAGAAGCTCACAGACTTTCTAAACATCTCACAGTTTTCGGTAATTGAAGGTCCTGATGCATAATAAGAGGGTATGTTTTATGTCCTCTCCGTATTAAAAATGTACAAAGAAAGCATAAGAGTTCTTTGGGATTACCGAAATAATTACAAACTGAGCACCCCTCCGAGCCAGATCTTCCAACTCTGGGTGCAGAAGAGGAAACTAATGTAAAACATGGATCTCTGAAATGCATGTAAGGTGGCTTAATTGGGGCCAAATCTCAACAAAATCTTGTCATGTTTCCACACCCTTAGGTGCATTTAGATAAAAGCACACAGCAAGTGGCATAACTAACTAAAAAAAAAAAAGAGAGCGAGAGGCAGACGGAGACAGCGTGGGAGCTAAGCGAGAAGAGAGAAGCACTGGCTTCCTCATGTTTTGGCCGTTGCCGTTTGAGGAGAAAGAAATTTTGCTTGCATTTGTGAGGCATGTACTGCATATCTGATTTGTTCTTACTCCACATTTAGCATATCAACATTTCAAATCATTTTAAATCCCTTTGTAAAATTGAAGTAGACTCAGCTTCTAACATTTAGATGTTTAGAAGTGGTAGCTCTGCAGCTAACGCAATCTTTGGCCAAGTACACCCACCTGCTTGTAGCGCCAGCTACAAGTAGGAAGCCCGTTAACTTCTCATAAAAGGTTTTCCTACATCCCCTCCCTGTGCCCTCAAGAAACTGTTTAATTTTAAAGGCCCCCACCTCCACACCGGCTTCCAATTTGTAGCCTTTGTGTACGTTACAGCAGTGAGATTCATGGTCCCCTCCCCGCCCTCCTCTGATCAGGCCCACGCTCGGACATCTGTCCGAGGATGTTTACCCAGGCAGTAAGTATGTTAGAGGAAATATTATCGTAGTTTTACCTTACCTTTCTTCTATCTGAAGCATAAACAACAGCATTGAGAGATGGGGATGGGAGAGGAAAAAGAAAAGGAGTGTAAAGAAGGTAAGACAGAGCGGACCTGAGAGAGTGAAAAAGAAGGATGAAGGATGGGGAAGCAGCAACAGACACAAAGGATGAACAAGGGAGGGATGGAAAAGAAGAAGTGATTGGATTTCCAAGGAAACTTAGAGAAAGAAAGTTGTTAAGGTGATGAGAGAAGAAGGAGAGGAGACAGAAATCAGGAATAGAAAATGAATGATGGGAGGAGAGGACATATTCAGAAGAATCTAACAGAAATACACATACTTTGATTGACACTCTTTAAGTGACAATTAATCAACCCTGACATCATTTCTCAATCACTTTGTGCCCCTCAGTTCCTCGAGAATCACTTTAAATTGTCACCGTCTTTTTCTCAATCGTCTTGGGCCCCTAATAGATGGAAGTACCGACTATCCTCCAATCTAAGGACTTATTCATTACTCAAGATCAAAATGCTAACTTTTTTTTCCTCCAACTTTACTGAGAAAGTACGCTCCTCTTCTGAAAATGTCTTCATAAGAACACATAAAACTTTGAATTTCGGGGTCACGGTCCAAGAAGTCTAGACGTCTTTTTTTATAGTCTGTTAAAAATCAATAGACAGTTTACATGCATGCCTGTCTAGTGCTTGGCATATAGGAGGACACAGACGGGCACACACATGCTTACCATGCATGCACATACATACCTCTCTTTTTCTTGTTATCACTCACACAGGCCTCTTCCCGTCTGGTGCAGCTTCTAGCCTAAAACCAAACCATGTGTGGGAGCTATCCTGTGCTGGCCTAAACTACATGAGCTGTTTGTGCAATGTCCCTCCACTAAAAAAAAAAGAGGGACTGGAAGGACGTTTACTGCCCGTCTCTCTATGTGCCTGTCTCAGACCTTGTGCCTCTATGTGCTGTAGACGGCAAGTCATTTGCATTATTTCACCTTTTGCCTGTTAAGCCTGATTTATACCCTGTCTGTCTGTCTGTCTGTCTCCCTTGAACTCAGTCAGTTTGCAACGCCCCCCCACCACCCCACCCTCCCATCCCTCCCTCCTGCTCCACCACCAACTAGGCATGAAAACGGTGCTCCATTAGAAGTGCCTGGGCTAAGCCCAGTCTGACACACACTGCTTTGATCAACCGTGAGCTGGGCTAAACACCCCGCTAAACTCCCAGTCTGAGGAGGGAAGGAAGGAGGGACGAGGGGGGGTGTTGAGGGAGAGCAAAAGTAGCGAGAGTTATTCAGAGATGGGACCGGGAAGATCAAAACAGAGAAACGAGAGGGAGATGGAGACGCAATAAAAAGGGAAACACACAGCCGAGAAAAGAGGAGCTCAATTTCCCAACCTGCCCCAGAGTATATGTTCCTCCACCACTCATGTCTTTTATCACACTTTCCTTCCCATTTCTTTTTTTTTTTTTTTTATCACTGAGCTTTCTCTCTCTCTAGCCTTCATTCTTTCTCTCCACAACCTCCAAGTAGCCTCAAAAGTGCATCGCTAACAATCTTCTGCAGGTGCATAACTCACAGAAGCTCACCGAATGATGAGAGTGAAAGGACTAAAATGTGAAAACTTCACATGTCTGAGTATTTGGAAAGTCCCCCAACAAATCTTTGCAGCGTCTTTCGAACTTGGCTGTCTTGTTAGTGATATAAATATAGTGCCCACTTGAACACGCACACATGTTGTCTAGGAGAAAAGCCCAGAGAGAGAAAATATATAGAGACCAGACCTCTATAACTGACAACACTTAAAAAAAAGAGAGCTGGAGCTTTTTACATTCAGACAGGCAGATACTAAACCAGCAGCAGCAAAAGGACAAAAACCTCCCGTCTTTTTCTCCCAAGGAGTGAAGAGAAAAGGGATTTCCGCTCAGTGCTAATCAATCAGGCCGTGATAATGGCTCCCATGCCTAGCTGTCGACTGGAGAGGTCAAGGCATCCCGTGACCCAGCGCCCAGGGCCCAGGGGCCAAAGCCCCTCTCAGAATAGCACCCCAGGACGGACTCCCCGGGCTAATTGTCCAAGCCAGTGTCAGCCTTTTCAATGCCTCCCTCTTGCCCTCCCCTCCTTCCACTTTCTCCTTCATTCCTCTCTTTCTTCTACCCCTTCCCTCCCCTCCTTCAACTTTCTCCTTCATTCCTCTCTCTTTCTTCTACCCCTTCCCTCCCCTTCCCTCCCCACAACTCTGCGATCCTCTCTTTCTTGCAACTGAGCAATCCACTATGTACACCGGCATGTACCAGCGTGGGGGAGAAAATGAGATAGAGAGCAAAAAAAAGAACATGCAGAGCTTAGGAGACACCGAAAAACAGAGGGGGTGGTAGGAAAAAAAAAGTTAATGAAAAGACAAGAGATGGGAAAGCATAGTGAGAAGCAGGAGAGGGTGCGAGGGAAAGAGATCAGCGGCGGCAGGGAGGATGAGAGCCAGAGACAGCGAGTCGGCAGGACAGAGAGGGACAGACAGATACAGTTGGTGGACAGTGGAGATAAAGAGGAGGACAGGCAGCCCCCTCCTCCAACAAGACATCACTTATATCACTGGAACAGAGTGCTGTGTTCTATCCCCTTCCATCTGCATATCAATGAGTTCCTATTAATCACAGCCGGAGCGGCGTGCGTCTCTAAGGGGAATCTGCTCAACATCAGCACAGCTGACCACCACCACAATGCAGCCGGCATACAAAACACTTCAACACACACACACACACACACACACACACACACACACACACACACACAGAGGAAAGAGTCCGGAGCAAACCCCACTCCAGCTCCGTGCAGCGGCATTCCTCTCATTCCAAGTGCACGCTGCTAATTAACATCATTACATCCCACAGACAGAGGGACAGATTGATGGAGAGGTAACCCGACGTTGCACTAGCGCCCACATCTCCACTCTCTTCTGTCACCTTTCCTCTCCACTCTCACACAGTGCCTTCCATCCAACTCTCTTGCCCTCTCTCGGTCCCCCCTGGTCAGACAGCATTGAAGACGTCCATAAAAATAATAAAAATATGAAATGGGCTACTCACTGGGAACCTCCTCTTTTTTCAGTTTCTTTTCTTTTTTTTCCTGATCTGTCACTCGTTATCCTCTGTAGCAAGGTGGAGTGTGTCTATCCCGGCGGGTGTGCAGTGTCAGCCCGATGGAGGAAAGTTGCTGTGCATGTGTATGTGTGCGTGCATGAAAGAGAGAGAGAGAGAGAGGGAAGTGTGTGTGTCTGTCTCTGTGTCTCGCACTGCTCTGACTGAGCGAGCTGAGGCTGTTTTAAACAGGCTGCTCTCCCCATGTGACCAGCCCAGCCACAGGCAGGAATACATTACTGAGACACACTCTCTCTCTCTCTGTCTCTCTCTCCCTCTCTCGTTCTCTCTCGCCCATACACACACACACACCATGTCCACAGTGCACCCCCTAGCCACCGCTCAGGGTAGTGGAGGTAACAGCCCACACACACACACACACACACACTGACAAACAGGAGGAAATGCATGTGTGCAAGGTATGCACACAAACACAGCGTATGGACACAGCGTAGATCCCCTTTACTGAACATAGAGAGCATCACAGTAAAACAGGACAACAGAGAAAATAAATAAACCTAATACAATTAGAGACAATTCGTCCAATTAAATGTTTTTGACTTTTCCGCCTCTGCCGTGGTGACGCTTCACACCTGGAAGCACTGACCTTTTCAGTAATGAAAACCTTTTAAAGTTGACCTTCTGCTGCAAGGCTGATACAATTGCATTACAGCTATTACACTTTAAGGAACAACAATGGAAAATGCCACAGATGAAGTGTTTCAAGTGAAAAATGTGTTGGTGGCTACAAAGAAATGCACCTTCTAAAAAGCCAACGTGCATTCTCAGATGCTTAAAGCCGATGCACGAAACGACAGCACCGTATTGAGAAGATGATGGATTGTCTCTTGAGAATATATTCTACATCGCCAAGGCTACAAAACACCACAGATGCATCATTATTCTTTCTAACAAATGCAGCGCGTACAGCATTCAGGCTGCATGTGCAATGGATAGTTGATCCGCTTCTGACACATTTATCATTTACTGTTAAGGAACTTTCAGCACCACATTGCTGCTCTTGAGAACCTTGAACTGAAATAAATGGCTACTGGAAGTCATTTATTATCACAATAATACCCAAGAGGGCAGTCTTTTCTGTGATTACAAGCACCATTCGCCACACCGGTTTAACACAGCACCTTCTAATGTCGACATATCCAGGCCTGAGGCGTGCGTGTGCAGGAGCCCATACAAAGCTTTTTGACTCAGTGGTTTAATCTGAACTGGCTATGTGAGCCACATGGTTAACCACAGCTGGCATGGACACAAAAAAAAATCTCATTTTTGTAGTGTCAGCTATCACTCCTATTAGACAAAATGCATTGCTGGGTTCTGGGACCGTAGCAACTATCATAAAAAGAAGTCTAGAGCTGTGCATATTGCAATTTATTTCTCTCTAAGAACTATAATTGACAGCATATACAACATTATTTCATGGAAAATTCAATTCAATTTCATGTTCATAATAAAACTAATAAATAACTTCTCCAAAACTGCACCAAATATGTTAGAGGATGTTCTCTCACTCTCACTGAAACAAATAAGGCTACGTTCAGACTGCAGGGCTTAATGCCCAATTCAGATTTTTTTTTTTTTGTGAAATCCGATTTTTTTTGCGAGGTCGTTCACATTTCCAATTAAATGCGACTTGTATGTGATCTCCAGTGTGAACTTAAACGCCATGTCCCGCATGCGCATTGGAGGACGCAACGACGTCACATGCAGCGTGCGTGCTCAGTGTTGTTGGAAGTAAACATGGACGCTAGCGTTGGAGTGTAAACAGCCCGGTGCCGATAAGACCCGTCCAGTTTGGCCTGAATAGAGCTATCCCCTCAAATATGAATTCAAATAATAATAATAAATAACTCAGAAACCTCATTTTCCCTCCACTGACTACTCTCCACATTATAGTCCGCCATGGTTGTTGTTTTTCTTCCCGCTGCCTCCTACTTCCGCCGCAGAATAGTGATGTTTGTAGCTTGTTGGTGACGTGTAGGTTGGATGAATGCGACCTGGCCGTTCAGACTGAAGTCGCATGTCAAAAGATCGGATATGTATCGGTTTTAGGACCACATACCCAAGTGGCCTGGGTCATATTTGAAAAAATCGGATCCGTGTCATTCAGACTATAATTAAAAGATCAGATACAGGTTGCTTAGGGGCGAAAAAATCGGATTTGGGTCGCTTCAGGCTGCAGTCTGAACGTAGCCTAAAAGTGCTCCAGGTTACTGGTCAAAATCCATCTGAAAACACACTACAGCGCATCACACTTTACTTTCCCAGAAGAAAACAGGTGCAACATACCTATGTAACAAGACACACTTGATGTAATTTCCTCCACGGTTTATTTTGGTCCTGCAGGTGTTTCAAATTGTTAGCTTTACGTGTTCTTGATTTCAACACCACTTTTACCCAACATGACGTGTGTGTGGCTGTGATGTTACCGTCTGTGCTGCTGTTTGTGCCTCGTAAAAAACATCATTTGGCACAAAAAAAAATACAGATCCAGGAAACTGATCTGTTGGTTACTGGTCATGGTTAAACCTCGATCACAGGGTTGTCAAACTCATTTTAGCTCATGGGCCACATTCAGCCTGATTTGATACTGCATAAATAAGCTATAAATACAAACGTTTCCCTTTCTGCAAGAATGAAGAGGTGCAATTTTATTCTGAAAATGTTCTCAATTGATGAACACACAATCCATTTACAAATCAGATGATTGATTGGTTCTTTTTATTTTTTTTCTATCCTATTTCTTGCCTGATTAGCCTGATAGTAGATCCAAATAGTGTATTCCCTGAGCAGAATTTGACAATAACCGTGTTGTGTTGCATAGCTTGAACGTAGTTTTACAGAAAAATTGGAGCCTTTCACTGGTCCAGCTTGCACCCTTTGTCAGGCCTCAGGCCATATGTTTGACACCTCTGTTCTATCATCTCATTGCCATATCACCCAGCATGGCTCGAAATACCTCCTTATGTCTCCTTCTTTCTCCTTATGTCAAGAATACACTTGAATGCGTGCCATGTATTGCGCATCCCCCTGTCAGAAGCTATCTGCATTCTGATGCTCACCCTCTGGTAGTGAATACTTTGTTTAGCATGCATTGCATTACATTACTGTATTCCTGCATCCTGTACAAGGCATTACTGCACATAAAACAACAAAAAAATGCATATGATAATCATTTAGAAATATGTCCACTCCTGAGGCACTGTATTTTGCATACAGCATCAGAAATAGCAAATAATACCTTGTCGTTATGATGCTGTGGGTAAAAATAACAATGCAAGTTTTTTGTTTTATATGTTCGACATAATCATAGTCTACCCACACAGGTGTTTTCACTTATGGTGCCTAAATGTGTCATTTTGTATTAAACTGAATATACTGTGTCCCTCAAATCAGATCATTTCCTATTTATGATAGCACCTGACTTCATATTTCTATATTTAAAGCCAATCAATTGTTTATACAATAATCTGTGAGGCTGTTAGTCAGTGCATGTGTACTACAGGCCACTGTGCCTGTTATAGCCACTGGGATATTAATATAATGGCACTTACTTTAATATTCTAGACTAGTCTGTTGCTGCAGAGAGCAAAAATACAAGACATGATTTTACAGAAGAGCTTTACAGCATCAAAATAACAGAGGGAAGGACTACAGGTTTGCCATTTTATGGGTCAGAAAGGAGATTAAAAAGTGTGAAAGGTGACTGACCATGCGCTGTCAGGGTCAACAAAGCTGACAGGTGGGTCTCAGTTTAGTAAACAAGCATCACAACAAGCAGAGATAAATGTACAGTGGCTGGGGTTAAACACTGATGCACAAACAAGAATAACCAGACAACAGGGAGATAAATCTGAACTAATGTTAAGACATAACAAAGCAGGAACAAACAAACAAAAAAGATAACAAACACTGCCACAAAGCTGTGTTACTCACCGTTAAAATAAGCGGCGTCATGAAAATAAACTCTCCCAAAGGCCAGCTCCTCTGTGCTCCGTTTCACGCCGAACTCCGCTAGTTTTTATTTAAATATATCTTCCGTGAAGATGTATTCCAAACAGTTATTGTAAACACTAACCAATTAGATGCGTTTACACTTCTGTAGCTTTAAAAACAATTCGGCTGACATTTGACAGTCCAGTGACGGTTACAGGAAGTCGGAAGTTTGTTTGTTTCCTCCTGTTGTTCGGCAATATCCCAAAACAGACAAGTTAGCTGTGCATTTGGCGCATACTTCCGGTTTAAAAAAAAGCATGTCTAATGGCTTTCAAATTTCAAATTAATATAATTTAAGCGAACATTGGCCAGAGTCACCTGCACGACAATCCGGTGAAAAAGAACATTGACACCATTGCAGCACCACCGGGAGCCTGGCGTTTGCGTGATTCTCTCATGATGCATTCATGTTAAAAAGGAATTTCTGAGTTTCAAAGTTTCAAGTCAGAATTTAAATCAGAACCCGCGGGAAGTCGGATCTTCAACTCGGAAAGTTGGATTAATCAACCAGACATAGAATTAATGCTATCTGCTGATGACGTAAACAGTAGCTACATGATTTGTTGAAAGTCTGTAAGGCTGGAAGCTCTGGGAGCACTAAACTTTGAGGTTACGTTGATGCACACTCCAAGTTCCAACTTCATATGAACACACCACAAGACAAACTCTCACTCCCCAGGGTCCTAAACAGGAACCAATTAGTTTCTTGGTCCAGTAATGCATTACTTTTTGATGTAAGTAGTCAACAAAGTAATTGAGTAACTTTCTGAATTAACTAAGTAGTTACTATTTTTCAGTAATTAGCACAGCACTGGTTATGAATATTTTATCAATATATTTTTTAATTACCTCTGCCAAGGAGGTTATGTTTTCACCGGGGTCTGTTTATTTGTTGGTTGGAGGTCTGTGCTCTCTGAGTGCTTTTCTAGTTAATGTAAAAAGGGGTTCAGAGCCCTGTTGTTTTCTGTTGCTGCCCCTCAACTGTGGAATGATCTCCCTCTGCATATCAGACAGGCCTCTTCACTGTCCATTTTTAAAAACCAATCTTAAAACACACTTTTATTCCTTGGCTTTTGACCCAGTATGAGACTTTGCTTGTGTTTTACTATTTTTATTATTTGTTATTTTATTATTTTTACTGTTTTATGGTCTTTTATCATTGTTTATGTACAGCACTTTGTTTCCAGCTGTGGTTGTGCTTTATAAATAAAGTTGAGTTGAGATGAAATCAACATAAAATTTGTCAAGTGGGCCTATAATCATTTGAGCGTGTATAAAATTGAAATTTTGCATTTACATCATGTTTACCCTATTATGGCTCCTACACCTGCAGGAACTGTTGTACAGTTGCTTATCATCGTCTTTCTCCAGTTAAGGTGGAGTCTAAACTTTCTGTACTTTCAGTGACAGTGATTATAACCAGTGATTGCTGCTATTCAGACTCTGAATTGGGAAAAACAAAAAAATACCACGTTACAGGAGACAATTTATTGCATTGAAGCTTGTTTCGTAAATTGTAATTTACAGTTCCTGTGAGAGCAACCCAGAATCGTGTCAGATAGAACTGATTGACAGTAAATACAGAGCAGCAGTACACTAGGGTGAGAGTTTTACTCCTTTGATCCGGGACATGAAACTACAGCTCTGCCTCCAGGCCAAACCAAAATGGATTGAGTGATTTTAAATGCTCTCTGAGGTGAACATCAACAAATTACCATAAGTCCCACCTGACAGACAAACACCTTCACTCAATTTCAAAAGTATCCACAGCACAGCAGTGCAAGGCATCAAATAAAAGTTGCCACCGTCAGGGTCCATTTAGAACAAGTAGGTCAGATAGTCTCTGTAGAGCCATCTCTAAATATCATGTGCCATATTTTAGGACTGTAAAGGAGGTTAAATTTTAGTTGTGTTCCTCTTGCGAAAACAGAGTCAGAAATAATTTGGTTAAAGCTGAGTTATGCATTTTAGGCATCACAGTTTGTTCTGCAGTGTTTTGATTTATTGCAAGTGCAAGATGTTCCTATCCATCCTCCAGGATGCAAAACAGCTGTCAAAATCCTGATTGTATGTCAGCAAAGCGTTTGCCAAACTGCGTGTCCTTGCGGCCGATGTACCTAACAGTGTTTTGTCGCTGAGCCTGACCTCCCAGCCCAGCAAAAAATTCATCATTCATCATAATTTTACCATCACCATCATTAGCACATATTTTAAGGATGCAAAAAATGTGCCCCATGCGCAAAAAATAATGATACATGTCCTTGGGAATTGCATGGAGACCAAAGCAGTTTGGGATTGAAATTTAATGGTGGAAAGTGAATGTTATTCAGGATCAGGAGCTGACAAGTGACTTGAACTGCTAAATGTCTAAAGACTAAAATAAAAATAAATCTAAATACTATTTTCAAGGCCACTGCATTGACACAAGTCTGCATAGTCTTCATATGGACCCCATGAAGAGTATATATTACAATGGTATGTGTGTTTTTCATTTATTATTATTATTTTTTTTTTTTTAGTTTATATGCTAAAAAATCAATCCAAAATTAAGAAAAAAAAAACACAGAGAAAGTAAAAACAACAGAGGAGGGACAAATATGAACATTAAATGGCGAGGCTGGTGAAAAAAAATCTATTCATGCGCTGCCTTAATTGAAAATTCAGATTGGTGAAAAGCAGATTTTCTTTGTGGGATAATGCAGTTTCATTTTGTGACTCATCTTGTAATCTGTTTACTTGTTGCCTAACAAAGCAACTGGGTAGAGATGGAGCCATGCCGTGAACAATTTAACAGATTTAACATTTATTTGCATGTTTGATCGGGTTTTCACAGCTTGAATATTTCTTCCATTATGCTACAGTGGCTAAAACTATTACGTTTCTTATCAAATGCTTTCATGGTTTGTTTATATAATGATGATATAATAATGGCCTCAAGATTGAACCTTTTGCATTATGATCATAGCAGTCCTGTACATTCTAGCAGCCTCAGTTGACACAAACTTCCTTATGAATGTGATATTTGCTAGTTTGCACTTTACCTTTTGAGCCTGTTTTGAGGCAAGTGAAATGAAATGGGGAATAAATAAAAGATAAAACCATACTGCCATACTGCTCATAACACATTACATTATTGTCTTGAATAAATACATACAAAATGTGATACATTGTTGTAAGAGTATTTCAGTGCTTAGAAATGCACAGTACGCAAAGATAAACCATTATGTTCACTAGCATCATCATTGACTGTATACTATAAATGCCTTATCTTTACACCCATTCTATGTACATTAAATACTGAATGTAGCTGTGGCATTCAGACAGTGCAGTATAAAATGATATGACATGAATTTATGATATTTTATTTGTTTGAGATGAGAATTGTACAGGATATATTTAGGGTAGACTTGACCCCCAATGGAATTTTACAGGCAGTTATTTTTTGGCTAAATAAAGCTCTCCACCCACTGTTAAATACATGTTGATACCATGAGATACAATCAGGAAGTGATGCTTTGGTAACAGTTTAAATAACCTTATATCTGTCTACAGCTGATTCTGCATTGCTCACACAAAACATGCACATATTTATTTGCATTACCTATGCGAATAAGAGAAGTCTGTGTAGATTCTCAGTCATCCAGGTCGAGGTAACGATGCTGCTTTCGGAGTTGCAGCGTGTACCCTGCGTTGTTGCTAACGATAATGTCACATCATCACGTGACCAGAAGTAGCTGTAAACAAGGACTTCATGCGCATGCTCAGTACATTCTTTGGTTCTTTTTTGTGGGTTTCTCTGTGTTTCTTTGCAGCGCCACCTATCGATGTGGCATATATTACATCCTTGTCACTTGTTGTCCTGTTGCTATGTAGATAGAAATATTTCCGGACAACGTTGTGAGAAAAAAATCTCACAACGGTAGTTAGCATGCTGTTGTTGTGTGAACAGAGTCTTATACTCGTGTTGGAGCAGAAAAACAAAGAAATGACCGAAACGATCCAAGCAATAGGTCTCGTTATGTGTCGTTACCATTCACGTGGGAGTCGCTGTCTCACCCACCCTAATGAGAGCCGTTAAGGTGAGCTGCACTCAGGTGTGAATGGATACTGCAGTTTCTGGGATGGAGGTCAATACTGAGGTGTAAGTGGCTGAAAGATGGTCCTCCTCCTCTGGTCTTTCCAGTCTCTTAAACATCTGTCTTCCCTGACTAAAATCTGGACATTACTGTCCTCAAAGGAGTGACCTGTGCAGGTGAACTGCTGAGTCTTGTCCAGGAGTTGGCTCTCCTGTGTTGAGCCATACGCTTGTGTCGCAGTTGTTTGGTCTCTCCAATGTACAAGTCACTGCATTCCTCACTACTCTTTGTGCCGTGGGGTTTTGTCCTTGAGATGGACTAGCTTTAGTCTTAATGTGTTACCGTTTGAAGTGCCTGTTCTTTGTTGTGTCTGTTGTTGGTTTTGTTGGTCTTGATAAAGGCCCAGTTTGGATAGCCAGATAGCCAGAAGAGAATAAGAGAATTCATTAAGGATTGTGACGTCTTTTGGTCAAAAAGGAAACTAAAACATAATTTCTCGCACACCCACAACGGATCTGATCTCCACAGTGGTTGTGGAATAGAGCTTTAATGGATCAGTCTTTTCATCCACTTTTAGACAGTGTTGAGGAGGAGGCAAGAACTCCGATGGGAGATGGGATTTTTTTCCACCATTGATCTATGAAAATAACCCATGATTTGCTGTGAAATATTGACCGTCCTTGGTGTGTGCAAGAAGAAGAACCCCTGTGATAGGCATTATTGATTATTCTCCTCTGTTTTGAGGGTATTTGTGATGATCGTACTCAGGAACCTGACTGAGTCGACTGTTTTCCTAATTGAGCCAGTGGAAGGCAATTGAGAAGCCATTAAAGTACTATTGCAGTACATTTACAGTAGGTATATATGCTGTGTGTATCAGACAAAAACGTATGCATGTACCGTAGATACAGACTGCTGCACACAGTGATGGGAAAAAAATACAGGAAAAAAAATACAAAAATGTTGCCAAGTATTCTAACTTTTCTGCCTTAATGCCATGATCACAACACTTTGACATTTAACCCTTTAACACCTAATGTGTTGCCAGTGACAAATTGCACATGCACATTTTGGATTGCCGTAATTACATAATGGTTTGTGCCATCTGAAAAAAAATCCAATTGCTTCTGAAAGCGGAGAAGTTGCACTTTACAGCCAATATGGAGTCATTACATTAATTTCATTCATCCATCAAGTTCCCTGTGGAAGAAAAGCCTGTATATAGTTTTCATTTTATGTCTGATTTTTGCACATTTAGAGAAAAAGACTCACAAAATTGTACTAAAAATAGGTTTCATACTGTTCAAATTTCAACTTTAAAATGCAAAAATGTGTTATTAATGTTCAGTGCCTCAAATTACTCTGTAAAATCATATTTTGTGTTTTTCATAATTTTAAACTATTATTATATACAGTAAATAATCACTTTACTGAGAAGACAAGTACTATACTATAAAGAAGTGCCAGATCGTATAATTTCGAAGTCTTCTGGATAAGCCAAAAAAGTCCAGACAGAAAAAGGGTTAAAGTACTTTTAAATATGTTTAATTTTGAGATGGCTACAGCTTCTTGACTGGAGTGATATTGCCATTGTCATGGCAACATCTCCATATCAAAACAGTCATAAACAATAGGAAACCTGTCAGGTCAGGTCAAAGGCTTAATAAGAACCTGCTCCCCTCTGATAAACAGAGTTTTCAAAATGGCAGTCACCTTCCAGCCATGCCAAGTCTCCTAAATTGCAATCCCTGCTACATTGTCTTACAGTGATAATACATTCTAAACAATATTAGCAACAATGAAGTGTACACATCCCTTTCAGATGAATGCTAATCTTGCCCTTAGTCCCTAAATGTCATCCTAATAGGTTTATACTAAAATTAAATGCCTAATTCACATTCACAGGGTGTGCAGAACAAAGTCCCCGGGACTGTTGTGGAGAAAATCTTGAGTTTGAAATTCAATAATGTGAATTACAGGTCATGAGTTTATTCTCTGCCATGTACTAATCCTGCCCAGAGATAAGGGAGTAAAATGAATGTTTGAGCACAACTGACTCTGTCGTTCTCTGTAAGGTTTTAATTCTCAGCAGATGCCAAACTCTGCCCCGGGCTCAGTATCTCGTTTGAATATAATCACCTTAATGAAAGCATTGTGGATATGTGTTAGAAGATGTGGAAATTATCTAAAAACAGGGTTTCTAAGGGTAATTGATGAAGTGGGGAGAAATCACAGCTGAGATATAAACAGAAAATGAATGGGACAGAATGACTACTGGCATGAAAGAAAAGGCACAAATGGTATTCATAATATGAAATTCCACCTTTATGACATTCTAAAAAGCTAAATCGATGGTTACGCATTTTAACATTAGCTCTATGATCAAAGGTGGAGCCAATTAAGGAGGTACCTCAGGCTTAACTTTCTGCTTTCCATTTCTGAACAATAAAATCTGGAGCTTTATATTTCACTCTTGATACTAGCTTGTTCTCATAAATTTCATGGGCATCAATGTTCAATCTAAGCATGGCTCCACTCAGACTCCTACTTTTAATCTGATAGCTGTTTGAAAAAAAGCCATGAGAATACCTATTGTAGTGAGAGGCAGAGCAAGGTTGAAGATGACAATTGAACTGGGGACAAAGCTCCTTTTACTCAACAAAGGGGAAGTGTTGCCACTCTAGCACCTAATCAACTTATAACCTCATAGAGAGACACACTTGACAATATAGGACCTGAACAAGAAAGTCTGTGTATACGTGGTATGGATTATTATCATTATGTACATGTACAAGTGAAGAAGGACCAAAATGTTTTAATCTACAATTTATTTGTTTTATTCTTTCTTCACAATTAAATGTTGTTTGAGCATCATCTGTGAGCATCAAACAGGTTTCAAAGAGGAAATCTCGCATCTTGTTCTTGAAAGTTTCACCCCCGAAATAAACAAAACAAAATGTCCATCTTGTGTTGCAGTCCTTGAACATTTCAACACACTTGCATCATCTTTTGCTAAATATTAAATTTCCCCAAGTGTGTGTGTGTGTGTGTGCTTGTTTGTGTTCGGCAGCGAAAGCATATGTGTTCATATCAAATGTTTGACATTTCATATTGTTTATGTATCTTTCTTATGTGATTGAGACAAAGAGCGTGCATGAGGGTCAGATTGAGCGCACATGTGGATTTTCTTGGGAAAGATAACAGGAGAATATGTGTGTGTGTGCGTGTGGGACAGAGTGACAGAGTGTATGATAAATATGCAGTGTTTATCAGCATGTCTTGGGGTGTTAGCTGAGGTCAGGGAGATAGATTCCTCCTCATTGGGAGACTGCGGCTGGAAAGCAACAACATGGATTCGGGCCCCGCGGCATTTGATTTCCAGAATCACAAACAGCATTCGGCCCACAAGCCTCCATCAGCGCTAAGCCAATATTTATTTGCTCTGATAAAACAGACACAAAATGTCATTGTTTGTCATGCAGGGTATGTTTGTCTGTTGGACTGTTTGCCTTCTGAAAATTGAAAGTCTTTAGCAGTGATATTGCCACAGGCTGTGCGCTGGTGTCTTTATGTCAAACGTCCGTCCACATCTTCCCATCAACTGACTAGTTAAACCATGGAGACGATGCCAAAGAGGTGATTATACCATAGAAATTTTTAATCAGCTAATACAAACAGTCCTTGTAAGTCAAAGCTTTTTTCAATACCACATTGGCTTAAAATGCAACACACCTTGATCAATCAATCAATCAATCAATCAATAAATATTGACTAAGCTTCAAGGTGCTAAATACAGAGCATTTCTATTCCCAACATGGTTGGTTGGAGTTGAATGGGTCACCCTTTTTTTTGGACCTTATTTCTTATAACTGAAATACTTATTTTTGATGTTGTCACATACACATACTGTACAAGCTTTGTTTTAGTTCAGGCACTGTGAAGGACACATAGGTGGGCATTAGGGGTCCTTAGTAAACTGTGATACACAGGAAGTAGAGTCTGTTTACAGATTGAATTTTCTCAAGTTATAAACAACTCCCTGACTCAGAGAATAGTAATGGGGATGGCTAGTGTGACGTTGTCATGGTCCAAAACGTCACTTCCGTGTCCAACCCGCTGTAGTCAACGTAAAGAGCAATGGCTGTAGCCAGGGAACCTGTAACTTTTTATATGATCACATCGTATTTTGCCGACTTTTTTGGCCCACACACTCCATCGTAACATAAACCAGTTACGTTATCTGGGCTAACGTTTAGCGCTAATACTAGCTAGCTAATGCTAGCTCTAGCCTCCATTTAAATGTGTTTTTTATGATTTGAGAGCCAACTTACCGTATCAGTTTAAGCCACTTTCTCTTCTCGTTTTCATCCAGAGGAAATCGGTAATATGGAATTGTTTTATTAACATCATTTCTGTTGTTGCAACAAGGGACACAGCACTGCACCATTGTAGCTCGGGTTGGTTTGGACACGGAAGTGACGTAGCCACTAGCCATCCCCATAGTGTAGCCCAAAAAAGATCCAAAATCGTCAGAAACACTCCAAATGACTCCAAAGTGAAATGGGTGAGTAAATGACAGTATTTTATCCCAGAAATAAGGTCCAATTTGTACAAAAAAGAGCACCCCCCCTTTAAACTACAATGTTGGCAGTTTGATCCCTGACTCCCACTTATCAGACTTTTTATAATTGTCGAATATAATAAAGTTATAGTGAAAACAAAGGTAACAGTGCTAACAGAGCTAATGACGTTACTCAGGGGACAGTACTGCAGACTGAGTACAGTTATGTCCTTACTACTGAGGAGTAAACTGGTTTTGTTATACACAGCTTAATTTGTTTGTTGTTGGAATACATCTTTGATGAAGTAATGGAAAGTAATGTTACTAATTAGTTCTCCTGTTGAGTAATTCCTAATTTTGTAATGCTACTTCATTCTTAGTGGTTCAAAACACGTTCAAAACAACAACAAATGCAAAACAACTAACTAACTAACTACAAGATTATGTGATGATGTAGACATATCTCAATCTTTCGGTGAATTCCCTCTGTTTTATTACAGGTGTTCTAGTCTTCACTCTGTGATCCAAATGAAGCTGCATCATGTTAAATTTGTAATTTCAAAGTTGGAACCTGACTGACAAAAGCAGCAGGATGATTGTCTCAGTAACATCTCCTGTCTTTATGTGAAAACATAAAATGTAAAAGGCCTCAGAGACTAATCCGTCCTTCTAAATGTTTTTATGTGTTCCCATATTCTAATGTGGGACACTATACACAGAGGAACACTATACAAATTCAGTGTCCAATTCAGGCTCTGTATACTGTAAGCAGGCGGCTACCAGCATAGGGAGCAGTTCATTGTACCTCACTGTAGGCTTAAAACAAAAGGAGACTGTGTCTTTGAGCTTTGAACTCACAGTCTCTGGATTTGAGATGTGTGGACACCGTGGAAACTCTTACAAGGCAATTCTTTTGACTTTGTTTATTGTATCTGTTTAATGCCTCTTGCTTTGGTCATTTACTGTGAAGCTCTATTGTAGAAAAGTGTGATAAAAGTAAACTTTACATACAATCCAAAGTGCCAGTGCCATAAACTTGACCAAGATTCAATGAGATATTTGTTGCCATTCTGCCAGAACAGATGCACCTGTTTGAGTCCATCCTGAGTTGACAATTAGATAGAGATACACTTATAGACACAAACACTCATTAACAGGCATGTATACAGGTACAGATGCACACTCAAAAATATACAGACAGCTGTATTGGTTCTCTGTAGAAAATAATCCCTTTTCATGACAGCTATGTGAGGGTGATTTATTTAGATATTTCACCCATTTCATTGCATCAAATCTTAAAGTTGACAGGTGAGTGCTGTGGGTACCAGGTTGCTACAATAATCTAGCAACTAGGTTTATTGGTCATAAAATTATATACACAGACAAATACATACACAAAACTTGATCTCTACATTCAACCCATCCCATAAGGGAGCAGTGGGCTGCTATACAAAGTGTCCAGGGAGCAACTTTGGGGTTTTGTAGTCAGATGGAGCGGAGTATTGAACCTTCAACCCTGGGGTTGAAAGGCCAGCACCCAATATAAAACTGCTGTCTGCTCTGCTGCATCACCTGAGCCCTCATCTCCACCAATGATCCACCTCCTTTTCCATTCCTGGATTAGCCAGAGATTGATTAGATCAGATGATCAAATCCACACAAAGATAGCAGCGCAAATCACACACTGGTCCTAAAACAGAGGTCATAGATGTACCAAGTTATAAAGTTTGACAATTTATCAGATGAGCATGTAAAGCAGTCTCCTTTTCGTCATTTATTTGTTGATGACAGGTGATGTAACATGTCTTGTCTAGTTGTTGTGGGGTTATTCCTCTCCCACAGAGGCTTGTCGTTTTGCCGTGATGAGCGTTGACATGTTTCTTCTGATGGCCGCATGCAGTGACGCTTACAAGTCCAGCGTAATCAGTCTGTTAACTACTAATACTAACTGGATTAAGTTTCCATTTTGATTGCTTTCATTCTGTACTTTTTCAAACCAACATGATTTGATTCCAACCCAAATGTGATCAGTCAGGTCCATTACCAAGAGGATTTACGCGCAATCAAGTTGTCGCTCTTCTGACGGCACCAGTTGTACGCATCACAACAGAGAGTTTAAAGTCTGGCAGCAACTCTGCACTGACTTATACGCTTGCCAGTAAGATGAAAACCTCATGTAAGGCATGAAACAAATCACCTCATGACATTGCTGTGCACTTTGGCAGCATATCAGGCACCCTGCTGAGTGTCTGCTAAATTAGAAAGGCGCTAACAGGGCAGATAGCGTTCACTTGAAGCACGGACGGCTTTTGGAAACTTGATTTGAGTGATAGGAACGCTGAAGCTGTGATAAATTGCACCTCAAACTGACTAATATTCCTGACAGAAGATGTTCTCTGCTCTCATCCATTTGATGACTAACATGATCACTGCCAATCTAAGAGAAGACAGACACAGATGCCCAGTCAGTTTGTTTTTCCCCCAGAGATATGTGGTTAGAACCTGGGAGACATATCACAGCTGCAGTGGAGGCAATGCCATTATTAATTAATGGAATGATGTCAGGTGGGTCATCTAACTGGCATTACATATCAAGCTTGAAAATGATGATTAGTCACGTAGCAGTGTGACCAGAAGATTGAATCTGAACCATTTTCAAAATGTGCTTTCCAGGCCACGGTGACCTTTCAGGAATGCTACCAAATACACTTGAAGATAAATTCCTGACAATGTGGTTAAACAGTGCAGCTTCAGGTGTGTTGTTTCAAATAGCTGCTCTATTGTTCTGTCCCTGTTCCAGCTCTATCATGATCGCTCTGACCAGCAGTCCAGCAGCACCACAATTTCCAGAAGAACAGACGATGTGACACCAGCTTTTAAAAGTCACTATAGTGAATGCATTTCAGCTGCATAATGTTTTCATTGTTTATGTGTGATGCTTTATTCTCTGGGTGTCAAATAGATGATTATTTTTATGTGTGTTCCAAGTATCCAGTGAGTGCCAAAACCTGTGGGTTGGCAGCCTTTTGCAGTGGCTCAGTTCTCTCATTCTGAGCTTTAAAACACTTAATACAGTGAACATTACAGCATAAATATGGCCTTTTATGGTCAGTTATAGCAAATGGATTTGGTGGAAAAGACTTTGAGAGAGTTCTGCAGGGAAAATAAATACCACCTTAAACACACATATGAGCATTGGACCACAGTAAAGTCAACAATACCAGTAAGTAAACTGGGTGGTATGGGGATAAATGGTGCTTGCATGAATGTGTTAGCAGAGTAGTCAGAATGAAGTGTTTGGTTATAATGGCTGCTCTGTGTGGCTGTACGAGTATGATTGGATGTGAGCTAGTAGCCAAGTAGCACATGAATAAAGCAGAAGCAGTTTTCCTAAACCTAACAAATTAGCTGTGTTACATAAAGTGCTTAACAAGTGTCTCAGACCACCACCCAGTGTAAGATGTTTGCCACCTTAAATGAACAGTATTGCTGATTACTATTTTTTTCTATTTTATGTTTCTGTATTGGGTAATCCACCATTATGTGCAAGCTCTCAAAATGATGTTTATGCTGAAATATAATTATTGATTTTATTCATGGTTTTTCAAATTTACTGTTTTAAAAATAACAGAAAAAAATAGAAAAGCACTTTTTGATTACAGTAATTTAATTGCATTCCTTAAACAGAATGTTTTAGTGGTTGTTGTTACTCTTGATTGATTTCTGACTTTTCAGAGAATTCCAGTGTGCTGTTTCAAATAAAAGTTTGAATTTCGTCACTGATTCAAAATGGTGAAGCATAGGGAACTCAAAGAGAAAGAATTAAAGCACTTCAGATACCCTTTGAGACAAATAGGGCAGTTAGTTAATAAATGTGTTAGGCAGCTGCATTCATTTTTTCATGTCATCACATAATTGTTCTTGGCTCATTAGGTTTGGAGCAAATAAACTAGGCTACAGGGTAGTTTGGTCAGAATTTGCTACGGGCTATGCATGGCCATAAATGGCTTTCAAACAGAGTGAAAGAAGTTCACAAACTGGAAAAAAACAAGTAATATTACTATATGTATCATCTTGCAAACCCATTCTGGTTACAGTTCTAAATGGATGATGCAAGTGTTTATCAAATTCAGTGCTGTATTAGGAACATATTCTTCAAAAAGACAACAGGGGGAGAGAGAGAAAGACATTTGGTTTCAGACTGCCATGACAAATGAGGCATAACATTCTCCCCCTCCACAGAATCCAGATTTGCCTAACTATGAGTGCTTGAATATAAACCATCTTTAACATTGAACTTGTGACACTGTTTCATCATTTTGTTATTCCATTTCTCCATAATATTCTCCTCTCTTCTAATTATTCCCGTCTCGGGAAGGAACTCAAAGTGCAGTCATATTTTCATTGAGTGGTCTCTCCACAATACCCTTCCCTACCTCGGCTAAACCGCTAAAGATTAACCTCTCGTTAGCCCTCAATACTAAATATGTGTCAGCAAAAGGGGCCCATTGAAGTTGAAGCAAAACAGTGAACAAGATTAGTCCAGCGCGTGTTGCATGCCGCTTGCTCTGTTTGTCAGCTCCAATTATCCATAACACTCAGCCTTAATCCTCATTGCAATTAAAATCCCAATTAGAATTGGAAGAACATATCCAGACGCACAGTGAAAGGAAGAGAGCTTGGTAAATATTGGCCTACTGCATGCCATGTCAACATTGCGCGTCGCAGTAGGAGGACATACAGTAAAACACTGTGTATAATAGCTGGGGGAATCATCTCAGAATATAAAATGTTCAATGCATATGCAAGAGCCTATTAGCAGCATAATGTTGGATAAATAAGGGTACATTGATTTCCTAAATGAAGTAAGTGGATAAGGATGATTGCATTAGCATATTTTAGATAGCAAAGCAATCACTGCAAAATTAATTTTCATCTCATTATCTGCCATTGATAACTAATCTGATAACGAAAGTTAATACTTGCATTTTCTTATAAGCTTTTCAACGCTTGGCATACTGTATATCATGAATTGTGCTGTTTTGTTGAAATATGGACACTGTTTACATGCAGTCATATACAGAGTAGGGGTAGAAAAGGCTCTTAGAGAGAGAAATTACTGTGATTGGAGGTTCAGATTAGGCATGAAGAGAAACCGAAGTGAGGAAAACAAGCATGCTAGTAAAATGGCGGCGTACAACAAAGGTTCATAAGAGCAGCTTGTATATCAGCCATCCTCTTCTGGTTTCCCATTTTTACAGTAAAGGAGCAATAGCATTATCAAATATTGTTAACAGTTATGTATATGGGATGTCAAAGATCAGAAATAAAGTTAATGGAATCCAGCTCAAGAGTTGCGTGTCAAGGGAAAATGTAAAAGTAATGAATTTGATAAGTGTGTGATATGAATTAGTATGACTTCAGTATCCTCCTCTCTATCAGCATGGATAGACTTTGTCCTATTTTTTTCAAAATTATTTCTTTTGAAAACTGCACACAGTGAGGTTCCTGAATTTAAGAAATGAGAACAATGTTTCTGGAAAGAAACCAGGCCAACGTAGTCTCATGAAACGGTTCATATGAGATCATATGTATAGTTAGGCACAGATTTTGCATGCGTGCATATTTCTACGAATTAGCAACATGAGCGATCAGCGTGCAGGCACGAGCCCTGAAGCGAGAGCCTTAAAAATGGCATATATTCATTTCATTCTCAGTGGAAACTGCAATATTTTAATAAAAGTTAATGCATTGAAATATGCTTTGACAACATCTCTACTGATGGTTAGGGTTAAGGATAGGGTTACCAGGCTAGGGTTATGGAAATAAAATGCATATTTCTTGCTAGAAATATTATCAAAACACATTTGAACTCATAAGCTATCTTAAAATGTTGCATTTTCCACTGAGAACGTAAGGGATGTCCGCCATGTTTTCACAGAAACAGCAGCCTACATTCAACATCACATGATCACAACTCTGGATCCCATTTGCGTGGGTTATATACGAATTATAGTGCAGTACTTTTCATATAATATTGGGTGAGAACAGCCTGCAGAGGCAGTGGCACACCAATTTGTAATTGTGCACAAATTGATTGTTTTCCCTACAGGGATGAACTGTAGTCTGACCTTCTAGTTGAGTTCAACCCAGTGAAAAAAATGTTGTGTTTACAAAATGGCAACAGAATCTACATATTACCCAAAACTAGAGCTTAGACTCTGATTATCAGCAAGATGCAAAAATAAGCACCCACATTATTAAGCTATGAACAAAACAGAACAGCCCAGTGCTATCAGAAGTCAAAATCAAAGGCCATCTGCTTCAAAGCCCTCTTGTTCTTATAAACTTTCATAGTTTTGGGCCTAAGAATGTGTCTGTTTTCTATATTTATCCCAGATGAATATCAGTTTGCCTGCTCTCTAAGCCAGCGCCACAGTTCAATATCCTGCTGTGTGTTAAAGGATGAGTGAGAAACTACGAGAACACAAAAGAACAAAGACATGAATGTTAGCAATATATCGCTCGCATAAAGCGATACACATTCAGATGCACGCATACAGCCCTGTACAAGCACATATAAAGACACACAATGAGATACACCAGAGACACACAGATGAAACGTTTAAGGAAAAAAAAAGTTCCTTTATTAGAGAAGAGGATAAAAAATGGATTGAAAAAAAATAGCAGAGAAAGCCCAGAGTTGACCACAAATTCAGAGCTTCACACGAGCCAGGGTGAGAGCTTGGCTGCTGGGGGAATGTGTCAAAGCGAGGCCCCTGTCTGAGGAGATTTAGGCCTCAGCCAGAGATGAAACGATGCCTAACCTCAACACAGAGCCTTGCGGTCTTCTGCCTCACTCTGTGTGTGTGTGTGTGTGTGTGTGTGTACGTCTCACCACACTTCCCTCCCTCAGATCCCTCAGCCTCGGTTCTGCGGTCCAGATTTCATCAGCAGCCCTCTGGCTTCCCATCCGCCATCTGAATCTAATCCTTTGGCTTCCTTTGACATGCATCCGACTAATGAACGTCAATATTTTGGTTAGTGCAACCAGGATGTATAAAGACAGAAAGCCTTGGTGAGGGTGAGAAGAGCAAAAGAGTGATGAAAGGAACTGTGTGTGTGTGTATGTGCCAGCACATGTATTTGTGTCTATAATGAAAAACAGTTTGGGTATCATTAAAGAAAATGACAGGAATTTTCAATTTTGCCATTGCAATAACTGGCTTTCATTGAAACTTCAGCAATAGTTCTGCAAAACATTCTCAAATCCAAAATATGGTTGTAAATTATAATGATTGAAATGACACAATCCAGAGATTCTCTTCAAAGGTCAGATGAAATAAAATGTGGTCTTGATATGAAAACAATCTTAACATGTCAAGAGCCTTTCTATCCTTATTGAGCAATTTTTTTTAGCAAAAAAGTCAAACCTGCAGGATTTAATTGGGACTGAAAAGAGCAGGTTTATATATAAAAGCGTCGGCATGTCACAAATCTTCGGAAAATATGTCAACCTTCATTCAAACACTGCCGTCATATTAAAACATATCTCCGTCTGAAAGACCTTGCAGAGTAACATCCTTCAGACGAGAACATCAATATATATATATATATATATATTTTTTTTATTTTTATTTTTTTGGATAATTTTCACAGCCATGATAGCATCATCATATTGTGTTTTACATATTTAATGTTACATTTGTGGTTCACTGATCTGCCTAAAAGGCTTATTTCATCCCTTTTCTAGGGGTCAAATGTTTAAAAGGAGCCCAGTCTCTCACATTAGATTTAATTTTACCAATACAGCTCATTATCTGGTTTACTGGAGCCTTTTCACCTGTTGATGTAAACTGGAAAATACATTAAGAGCATTTGGTTTGCTGAAACAAATCTCCCTTCGAATCTAAATACGCCATCATCATTGTCATGAAGAATGAGATGATAAAAGTTGAAGAAGTCCAGCACTAGGAAATTCTGGGTTGGTGTAGTGTGTATATATATTTGCCTTTCTTTGCCCAGAGAAGATGAGCTGAGTTCATATGCTCCTTTTCAGCAACTCTTTCAGAAATCACTCAGTTACACACTTTTCACACCTGGGAGCTACTGAGTACAACCACAGTATATTATACTGTTGGGTCTGAATGGTTCCACTTGGAGCAGTTAGGGATTAAGCTCTTCCCTCAAGAGCAGCTCACTGGTAAAACGGAGGAAGAAAGCTCTTTCTTTCCCCTTATTCTCAGATTTACCCGAGGGATTAGGAACAGTGGCCATCTTTTCATAAACCCTTTTTCCTCACCAGTCCTTTACCCTCTGTATGTGCTATGGCCACCCTGGTGTGTCTGAGATACAGTGAGAGACAGTGAACATTAACATGTCATGAAATGTTATTCTGGAAGAGCGTCTCAGGCTACATTTTTGGTGTAGGCTAAATGTAAAATGTGTTTCTATCCACCTGTTTGATGCATGATGATTTCCAATTTGCTAGGCTTATACAACAGAAATTTGGACTCGAATGCAAGATTTTTGGAAACCAGTTACATTTGTTTACATGTAAAATACACTTTCAATGAAAATATTGACCAATGTGTATTCATACTCAAATATTAGACATATACTATGTAGTATGTATACTGCACAAGACATTATGATGAACATATCAAGTATAATACCTTAAAAAGTGAAAGCAGAAGCTCTTTGTAACGGTGAATACACAACGCAGCCTTCCCTCATGCTTTGAAACAGTTCTGGTTGGACTTAATGGCACTGTATCAGACATAAGCCAAGCATTCAGTGCTGTGCAGTACTCTGTTACATCACATGTGCTTTAGCATCCTGCAGCATACATCCACCATTTTTTTTTTTTATACCCTTACAAAAGCCAGCTCGCAAATGCTCATTGTGGTCTGGCAAGGCTCAACAGGCATTCTAAAGACAGGTTTAATTTCAAACAGGCTGTAGGATAAATGATTGGCATGTGCTCTCCTTCACAAGGACATAATGTAAACCTTTTCCTGCACCTGAATGGAAGTGCATGTCTCTGCAGAATGATGCTTCATTTTATATCTAAAAAGCCTTTCTCTTGTTTGTTACATTTGAACATTCTAAAAGTTACTGTGTGTTGTATAAAACCTTACCTAGTTCTTATCTTCCATATTTTGCTATATAGGCTGTTGATACTATCAGATCTTAATCTTGTTGACGGATTACTTGGACTTCATGGTAGATAAGGCCTAGCCTAATGTCTTGAAAATGAGTTTATTAGTTTCTCTTTTGGGAGTGTTTAACTTGACAAAATAAGAGGACCAAACGTCCACCCTATCCGGATCCTGGGATGATCATGATTTTCCAGTAAACAGCAAAACCTGTAGATGCCGTAACAGTCAGAACACCATGTGAGATTTCATTATTTGTGTTCACAAACACCCTTTTCTATGTCCTATGCTGATTTACAATATTAATACATCGATCAGGCAAAACATTATGATCACTGACAGGTCAAGTGAATAACACTGATTATCTCTTCATCATAGAAGCAGAAAAAAATGGTCAAATGTAGGAACTTGCGTGAGTTTGACAACAAGAACCAAACGCTGATGTCTAGAGGATTAAGGCGCTTCCTCTCTCCCATACGTTTTTACCATTCAATGTTGACAACGTCACCATTACAGATTTAAATACGCTGAAACACTGCGAGGTAAGCAATGGACAGCATGGACATTAGCGAGTCACATGTTAGTGTTGTTTAGCAATTTTGTCTCTTTTGCAAAGTATACCAACCCAGTGCAGTACAAATACTTATACTAGTACTAATGCATAATGCCATGATCAGTAAAAAAGGTGTGCCAGATCATACAAGCTGTATATAAACACGGTAGCGCTGTTCACATCGGGATTCCCCGATTGGTGGGATTTCCCGAGAATGACGTAGGGCTAATTCATGTATGCGCGTCAGCCTCACATTTGATTTGTTTGATTGAATAAAATCTTCAGAGATCGGTCTCTGGGAGATCAACAGGAAGACCGATCTTACGAGTGAGCAGCTCTGCAGCTCTGGAGCTTCACAGTGACAAAATCAGAATGCGACAGACATTAACACATCAATGGGTAAATTAGCGAGGTGATGCAGGATGCCTTTCACACTGCAGATGAGTCGACCCAAGCTGAGCCAATAAATTCCCGGCTCGAATGAGGGTCATTTGACCCTGGTAAAAATGCTTTCACACTGCAGGAAAATCCTGCATGAGTTCCCTGCAGTGTGAAAGGGGCTTTACTGAAGAAGCTAACCGTCGCGCTGTTTTGATGAGGGCTCTTGGTGTGACCATATCTATTTAAGAAGCTTTATAATCCAGCTTTGAACTACTTTTTGGAGTAAAATCAATTCATGACAATAAATCCTCTACTGAAAGTTTTCCACAATATCCATTATCCTGTGCTGAAAACAACAATTGTTGCTGTTAGCTGTCTGCCAGCAATTCCTGACACTTGAGTGTGTTCCTAACTGTGCTGCAGCTCCGATCTGAAGCGCACTGAGCAATGGAATAGCACGAGATTAAAAAGTGACCTTATAAGGCAATAATGTATAATTTGGCAACTGCGGTCAGTATGACTGTGGTGGCGGTCAGAGGAATAAAATGCTTAGAAATCGTGTTTTATTTTAGTACCTTCCAGGCTTCAGACAACATCAAAAACACACATTTAGGAAAAGTTCTGGGCTCAGAGGATTGTTGTTTCTATTTAAACAGAGTTATTTGAATTATAAAATCCCAAACGATCTGTCAGACCTTCTTGGTGGTCGAAGTGTTAAGAAACATGGATTTGTAGATAGAGATGAAGATAGAAAGACAGAGAGAGGGATATTAATGGGACATAGGAGGGTAAAAGAAATACACAAGAGTGTCTACTGGAGCAGAATGGACAGAGCATGGAAGATAGAAAACCAAAGACTTCAGGACATAGGGGCTAAGAAAGAAAGACTGGACAGAGAAAAGTCATACAGCGTTTAAGTGCTTTACACGTGCGTGCGTCACATCCCATTCTTAGCAAGCCTTCAATCAAGATGTGATTTACAAGCCTGGGTTTCTGTTACCACATTTTACTGCCTACAGGCCTGTGAGCAGGGGCTTTTATTTGGCAGGAGCTTAAACTCTAAGAGTAACAAGTTGGGGTTTTTTATTTGGCAGCGGTTTCTAACTGCAATGGTTCTCTTCAGGTTTCCTGACCGCAGAGCAGAGGGAGAGGATGGGTGAGGGAGGGGTAGAGGAGAAGGCTAGGAAGAGGAGTGGAAAAAGCAGTCAGATCACAGCAGAGGAGGAAGAGGAGGGGAGCCGAAGAGTGAAGAGCATGAAGAGGTCAAAGGCGGTGGGATGATGTGATGCAAAGGAGTGAAAGAAGGCAAAGAGGTTGGGTCATAGCGGTCAGAGGTGTAGATGTAGAATATAGAAACTGATAGTCAATAAAATATTCTCTAATGTGAGGGAAGACAGGGAGAGAGAGCGTGTGATCCTGCATCTTAGAGGCAGTCTGGCAGCCTGAGTACCAAAGCCAAACAGATGTAGACAAACAGGTCATATGTCGTCATATGTCACTGGTCTGCGCTGCAACTATCGATATTCAAACCAGTAAGTTGAATTCCAGAGTGAAACTCTAAGCGGTGTTGGTGATTTAGCTGAAAAGTTTACTCTATAATCTGCCTTTTACATTCAGTTTTATGTTGTTGTGTTTGGGTGGATCCCCTGGGTGAAGCAACTCCAACTCCACCCACCAAATTCGATCACCCAGCGCAAGAGAAGGCCCGGTGCAGCGCAGTGTGTTATAAATGTCAGTGATGAATAGAGCACAGCTCATTCTGTGGAAAGTCACTGTAGCCTATGGATGGTTTTAACATTACATTATCTGTCCTGGTCCTGTCTTGCATCACCAATATAATATTCTACTTTCCAACAAACTTTGTGGTTAAGGTTAGAGAGAATCATGGCAGTGGCACATGAAATATGATTAGATAAGGCAACTGAAATTTGAGGTTTGGGAAAAATCATGGTTTTGAATGTGCTGGTGATTATGGTTGCAGTCACCTTTGCTGGCACTTTCTTAGCTTTTCCTATACATTTCCACCCCAAAAAAATCACTGGAACTCATCACCATGCTCAGGTCATTACAGATTCATACCTATGGTACCATTATACTACTGAGGAGGAGCAAGAGGATGATGCAAGAAGATCAAGAGCAGATGGATGAGGCAAAACAATGAAGACGTTAATGACAGGGAGAGTAATGAGGGATGAATGGACAAACCCAGAAGTGCAACATAAGATAAACATGATTAAAAGGAGACGATGCAAACCAGAAGTGCAGTGATGGCAGAGATGGACACAGTTAAGCAGTTTCACTGACAAGCAGCAGTGCCTCTCCGTTGAATGTTTCATCCAACCGAAACCTCGGCATACCTCCTCAAAAAACAGAATGCAGGATGGTGGGATCTGACCATATGTCTGAAATGTAAATGAAGAAACTCGACATGGTCCACGAGGGGGTACACACTCTCCCCATGTTTCTTTCCTTCCTTCTCCCCTTTCATCTTTCCTTCCTGCTTTTTATTTGCTTGGGTTCCCTCTGGGCCTTCTCCCCCTCTTCCTTACAAATACAGTGTGTACCTGGTAAGCAGGAATGCCTGTTAAGCTCGTGTCTGCGCCGATTTGAAACTGAAGTCAAGTTATGATGGTGCAAACTTGATTATTTGTCTGTCTCTGCTCGGTGCTGTCAAGATAACAGATCATAGATTTCCTGCATTTGCTTGGTAAGAAAATGTTGTCACTGGCGTCTAATAAGCTTCTATTTCCTGGTCGTGACACATTACACCTCACACTGCCCTGAACTAATTGTATGATTCTGTTCATTTTTAATGTTTTGAACTAAAATTATGGGCAGATATTACCCCATGAACCTTGAAGAGAGGGGCAGCTGGAAAGGATGAGCTTGTAGGAACATATTTTCTGCAGTAATCCATCAATGATCAATGGAGAAACAGCCTGTCAGACAAATAATAACATCATTTATGTCTTTCTGAAGAAATGGTGTGACAGTTATACAGTTAATTTCTGATTTGAAGTGTGATTTGTATTAACCTCATTGTCGAAATGTACTCAAACCCATGTTCTTTTGAAAACATCTTCTCACAGAATTCAGTTTACCTCTTAGAAAAATGCTGCAGCTGCAGCAAAACTGTCTGTCTGAACAAAGTGCTCACATCTTTGCTGAATCCTTTTCAGGGAACACTTTCATCATTTGTCAAAAAAAGCTGATTCTGTCACGATGAACACATGCATTTGAAGTACACATACTCTATCTTGCCAGACACTAAGAAGCCTAAAAAATGGAGCGAAATCACCAAAATCAACGAAAATGGAAGGGGAAAGAACAGCACATTTTGTTTGTTTCTCACCGTTAAATATTCATCTAAATGCTGCTTTACCATATCCAGTTGACACAGCATTTGCCCCATTTTTTTCTTCATGAAGGCACGAAGGAAGATTGTTGTTAGTGATGTTTGAGCGTCTGAATTAACTCTTCTGTCCTCTTTTCTGAATCGTTTCACACCAGCAGGAAGCTAAAAAAAAAAATAGGCCAAGTACTATTTTTTTCTCTCTGACTCAAGATTTGGAGTTTATTTATTTTGAAAGGTGTGACTGAGAGGAGAGATATGGCTTTTTGAAATCCCCCTTAAAGTTTTACCTCCACTGTGACCCAAATAGAAGAAAGAAAAATTAAAATTCTCTCCCCAATCCAATTAATCAGTGGAAAAGTAGGAAACGCCTGCTGCTGTGTGAACCAAAAGTTGTTATGAGAATTGTCACTTTTCCAGACCAGATTTTCAACTATATATATATATATATATATATATTTTGTGGTTGGTTATGAATCTTAAAACTACGTACAAACTTCAGACTGTGGTGGAGCTGAGCTTGGCTCTGTTCATCTCTTCTGACTCCTGCTGAGCACCAACTGTCTGGGTAGACTGTAGTAGCTTATTTGGCTGCTGGGCGCAGAATAAAAGTTTACACTCTTTCCCAAAAGATGACATTCACTGGAGACTGAATATAACTTTTGAGCTTCATTCAATTTATGTATTTGTGCTGCTGTTTTTTTCCCATGGATAACTTTGCAAACCTGGAAACAGACTCAACAAATTCTCTAGCCTTCACTCTTTGAGTGCCATTGACGTATTTACATGTCATTAAAATCCAACACTTGAGCACCACAGACACATATACAGATATGTCAAAGTGTTTTTCGGCAGCAGTGCACAAGACGGCACTTTCACACAGCCTGTGAGTAATATTGGGACTTCTTGGATTTGTAGTCGGGATGTAAGGAGACGGTATACGCCACAGAGATCAAAGGAGAAAGTGGAGATTATCATGATTAGAGAGGAAAACAAATGGAAGCTGGACAAAAAGTGATGTTTTTGGTGGGAGTAGCCTCCACTCTACCTCTGATAAAACAAGAACGGAACAAGGTAAAAACGAACATTTCTTTCATGATTAAATAGAGAGTCTCTTCTTTCATTTGAGCTACTCTGTGTTTTCAGAGTCATAGTACAAAATATTCTGTGCATCATGAAAGATGACTCAAAATGGGCAAAAACACTGGAACAAGACACTTTCAGTTTAATAGAATGGATGGCACTCAAAGAGTTGATAAAGAAAATTGAATTCAGTTTTTGCATGAAATTAGCCTCCTTATTGGCAACATTATGCTTAAAGTTTAGTTGACTCACATTTAGTCAGTCATAATGTTGATGTTTTTTTTAATGCATTACAAATAGTGTTCAACAAAAAGCAAGAAAAATGGTCTTTGGGGAAATCAAATATGTTCCTCTTCATCTCTGCAGACTAGGGCGTTAGACAAAGTAAACCACCGTGGCCTCCACAAGATGTGTGCACCTTAGAAGCAGGATTTTCCAAGCTGGGTCGACCCGCCTTTGTTCAGTATTAAGCTGCTTTCACACTGCCTCTCTGACTTTCGTCGTTCTCCCTCTTCCTCTTTGTGGATGCTGAGCAGCTCATGGACCTCTCGAACTTGCCAGTGCACTGTCATTATCAATAAAATAAGGTGTGCCAGATCGCCATACAAGCTGAATATAAACATGGTCGCACATCCGTAGTTCACATCATGATTCCCCAATTGGTGGGATTTCCAAGAATGACGTATAGGTTGAATTCACATACGTGCTTCCATTTGAGATTGTGTCACTACACATTTGATTTGTTTGATTGAAAATCTCTGCCTTTCAGAGATCAACAGGAAGTCTGATATTATTGGAGTTGACCGAAACTTTGCTTTTTTTAATTACTTTTTGAGATCAGAGTCCATGGAGCTTCTAAAATGCCAGCCTGACATGCTGCACAGTGACTAAATCAGAACATCATCTGGTAATTTAGCAGGATGACGCTGAACACCTTTCACACTGCAGGTGAGCCGAGCTGAGCCGATAAATTCCCAGAATGATTGGAGGGTCATTTGACCTTGGTCAAAATGCCGTGAGATTTTTGTGCAGTGTGAAAGGCGCTTTTGACAGAGTACTGACATTAACTTACAGTATTCCATCACATGAAAACATTTTTTTTTCAAAGGAAAACACAGGACACATCTTTTACAAATCAGATATGAATGCTGTAGCAGAAAAAAAAACTTTTTAATTCATGAAATATTCTCTTGTGTTGCTTTATGAAAACATACAATACGTGCAGCAGGTTTCTTTGAGTCTACCAATAATGACAGGACAACAGGACAGGAAGACTATTGATTGGCTCTTAATTTCCATTTGCATCACACAACAGAACTTTTATTTTGGTGCCTATAATGGAAACAGAACAATGATTGATTATTCTTTGTTAAAATTTACATTAATCAATTCCAGGAATTATGTAAAATGAGCTTCCCTGTGCGCCTTAGGTCAGCCTCGTGTTTCAAACAGCAGCAATGAATTTCATTTGTGGCAAGGTCTCACTAATAATGGAAGCCACACTTTTTACATTGAAAACTGTCTGTCGTTAATGAGAAAGACCTGGCACTGCCTGCAGGAAGAGGAGGGATTGTGAGGCACAATTAAATAAATAAATAAAGACAATGAGATTTTATGTGGGAGAGGTTGCAAAGAGGGTAACCAATAAGACGGACGATAGACTGGTTGATGGTTATATGACAGAGGAAAAACAGAGTGCAATAGGGCACAGAAAGAACAGCAGCTGGATGGAGGAAAGATAGTCAGATAAACATGCACTGCCCCTTCTGAGGAGGAGGATGATATGGAGGTGGACTGACTATTTGAGGACTAGCTTTAGTGTTTTGTCAGGAGAGAGGGGAGAGCATATCATTTGCTCACTGCCTACACTGAGACTAAAAGCACCAGTCAGATCAGTCATGTTTATGTAACTTGGAAAATAAAATTCAGTCCATCAATAACTGAACCTCCTGATGGCTTATTAGAACCATCTGAGAAGCTGCTTTTGTAAATGTTTGGGAAATGGCAGGCAAACGATTACTTGGCAGGTGATTGGATGAACCATCTGTCAATCAAACTCTTGCTGAAGCCAGTCAGGAGATGAGTGAAATCACCACCTTCAGTGTGGTTCTTTTTCCTTCTTTCAATGAGGAAATACTCTTCAGTTATGATATAACTGACGCAATTGCAGCATCTACAGTAACCCCTAATTTCCTCCGGATGCGTGACGGTGCCGACGTTTTGTCAGAACCGATGCAATCCGTGACGTGCCGACGCCTGCTGAAACAAATCGACAAGCTTCCATTTTTGTCGGATGTTGGCACACGGCGCTGAATTGATGCACAGCTTGCCGAAGTCTCGCGATTTCACCTGTCCTGCGGAGCCGCAGCTGGCGGATCTGGTGGATATTGACAGACGACGGCCGACGGACGTCAACAGACGTCGGCGTCGTTCCGCATCCAGTGGAAATTAGGGGTAACCTCTTCAGGGGCCACCATTTTTGTTTAGCTTTAGCAGTCACACATACTTTTATAGACATATTTTGTATACAAATGCCTTACAAGATGACAGCAATGGGATACCAAGTGGATGAAAGTAAAGGTTATATGTTCATCGACTAGTTTGCAAGACTTCCCCTGCTGCTAAATTGATACAAACATTATTAAGGATTCAGCTTCTGTTTTCCAACATTTCCTGTTATTTTGCTGCTATTTTTTGTGTGTTTCCTCACATCTGCTTTTTCATATGGCTCTCATCATCATGCAGACTAGATTTATGGGATTGCAGCAGATGACCTTTTTGATCTTGATCAACTTCCCTGTGTAAAAAGCACATTGAACACATTGTGCACATTTGTTAGATATATTGGAATTAACTGTGTCTGGAAGGCCTTTTGGAGAAACACATGGAGGGATTTTTAATTCAACACAGAGAGTAGTGGGCTGCATTTAAAATATTCCAAGATGTGTTTTGAACAATTGTTTTTGCAAATCAAGTGTTGCATTGTGTTTCTCTTTGTTGGGGTTGGTCGTTGGTTCTGTATGTGCTCTCCTACTCACCGTACACTGGGCCTAAAATAACGTTTTACTAGGAGGGATTTGATCCAGCACCATAACACACAAGTTTAAGACAATGGCTTGTAGATAGTGTGATGTGGTTAATGTGTTTGGAGCAAGGGTCTCACTTCCTGTCAATTTGCTGCATGAAGCTAACCTGACTCTTTCCAGCTGAATCTCCACATGGCGTTTCACTGAGCTCCGCTCATCCATCTGGACTCTCACCCAATGCAAAGGACTTCAAGGGAGCAAAAAATGACAGAGCCAATCAGGATCGCCGGGTAGGATTTTCATAGATGTGACGTAACGGAGAAGCGACTGATTCAGACAATGGCGGCTCACAGTGAGATTCATGCGTCAACATTGATTCTGCTATTTCAACTGCTGTCGAATCTATCGCGTATACATTCTTTAAAAGATGAACAGAAAACAGTTTTGAAGGCATTTATTGGTGCCAAGGATGTTTTTTCGCTCTTCTCCCGACCAGGATTTATCAAATAGCTCCACTGGTCGTTAAGAAAATGGTACGAATGCAGGACCCCGTCGTTATTATTGTCTCCCCACTGATTGCTCTGGTAGAGAATCAGAGCCGACAGGCTGAAAAACTGTAACCTGACTCTCGCCAGCTGAATGTCGTTCCCTCTAGCCCCACAGATGACACTGCAGCACTGTTTGCTCTGCTGCTATATCCAAAATGTTGGCTGTTCTCTTTTGGTTTTCCCTGCGTCGCTCTCATCAGTTTCACGGTTGGTTTAAATGTGAGTGGTTGAAGTACACGTCATTAAAGATGATGGACAAGTGGTTTATCCAATCACATGCAAGGATTTTAGATACGGCCCCACCTTCTGAAATACGTCTCCAATAGAGCAAACCCAGATGAATGTGTGGAGCTAGGTGGAACTGCATTCAGCTGGCAAGAGTCAGGATAGCATAAAGCCTGATTTTCCTGAAATGTTCACAATCAAAATGGTAAAACCCATAATCATATGCATTGTCTTTTAAAGTCAAAAGAGTTGGACAGAATATAGAAAAGGCAAAGAGAACAGAGGGATTGCAATTTTGTGTTGATGAATAGATCTCACCCACTGTGTAAAACTCCTGCAAAGTGCTCTTAATAACTCAGTTTAAGCCAATATTTCAATATTACTCCCACTCTGCAACAAACAAAACATTTATCATACCCTTCTCATGTGTTTGCTTTCTCTTTTTTGTGTTAAGTCTTGTTCTTTTCCTCTTTTCTTCTCTATATGTCTCCTTGTTCACATCTCTGTCTTCATCGCCTGTGAATCTGTTCCTTTCTCTGTCTCCTGCTGCCTATTCTGCCAGGAATTCTGGGAAGAAGAATTATGAAATAGTTGAATCATCCCTCTCTCTTGCTTTGCACTGTATATTACTTAGCTCCATATTTACACACCTTGTTCCATCTCTTGTCTAGCTTTGAAACTTTCAATTTTAAAATGAAATTTTGGACACACACACCAAGATTAAGTCCCACACATCAAGACAGGGGCAGCTGGAGTGCCATCATGTCATTGTGTCCTAATGGGAACAGACTGAACCCTGAAACACCCTCCACTATCACTTCTAATGGCAAATAAAGGAAACACCAGATGTTTAATGCTGTTTTTTATTTTGTATCAAGACTCTATAATGTGAGAATTTCTTTACAAATTGTTTAATGACCCTAGGTTATAGAGGTGGGATAGACACACGGTGTGCAAACACAGGTGGTGGTCGGATTTTTATCCATCCATTTGAGTAATTAAGTCAAACATAATGACCTTTATCGTCCAACTTACCAACATTACTTCTATGCCTTAAAATACATTTATTCAACAAAGTGAACTGTCTATGTGACAAGCAGAGACAGACTTGTACACTATTAATTACACAGGTGGAGTCCTCAGAGTTCAGCAGGACTCAAAGAGCCCGAGGCAACTGTTCCTGTAGTGAGCAGATGGTAGAAAATTACTTTTCAAATGGAAATGTGCCATTTTGGGAAAACTAAAAAAAATGTCACCTGATATTTGTAACTTCACATCAATGATTTCATCAAAAAGGTTGCATACAAAAGAGTGTTAAATGGAATGACAGGGACTGTATTTCCAGCAACCATTGATGGGATTTAATAGTACCATATGTCATTCTTATTAAGCATCCATACAGAGACACATTAGCCCTGTTTCCATGTCATATTTTATGCATGTTTTAATTCTCATGTTCGGCAAAGATAAAACTCCCTCATTTGTTAAAGTTCTTATGCTTGCTTGATGTGTTTTTTGCCCTTTTGCCTTGAAAATTAGGTGTTTAAATGGGTTCTGGATGCCTTTGCCAAATAAGTTCTGATGTTTGACTCATCATGAATGATCAGCTGTTTCAGTTGTTATGTCGTCTCACATATTCCTGAAATATAAATTATAACTTAAACAAATTCCTGAAGATCTCTTTTCATTAGGCAGCATTACAGTTAGGTGAAACCAACCTTTATAGTAATTAAAGTAGGCTGTAATGGCATCTGTTCACTCCAAAACAGTTGATGAAAACACACTTATTTTTACTTCTTATTTTTTTTTTTTTTTCGAAACACAGCTACTGAAAGAAGCTCTAGAGTCTGAGACTTGTTCCTGCCCTTGTGGATCAGAAGAGTCACGTTGGGTTTAAATACTATGTCCACAGCGTGATAAGTCGAGAGGTGACCATTGATCCAGGACAAGAAAGACGGACAGCTATTGAGTGTTTTCAAATATTGTAATGAAATTTAATCTCTGTTGCCATCAGCACTGGACCACATTGAGTGGATTATGTCTCGCTCTTTTTTTCAGATACAGAGCAGCTTCAACTCTATTCTTGGATGCATCTATCCATCAAGTGGCTCACTGTGGCTTCACCAGTAGTCACGAATAGCTCCCAACTCACACAGTAACCCCCCCTAATTTCCACTGGATGTGGAACGACGCCGACTTCCGTCGAAGTCCAACATCCGTCAATATGCACAAGATACTCCTGCTGCGGCTCCGCCGAACAGCTGGAATTGCAAGAATGAGATCTCGCAAATTCACGTATGAACCAGATGTTTTACTTTGTGTCTGTACACAACTTTCAGTCGATGTCCGACAAAAATAGAAGCTCTGTCAGTTTGTTTAGGCAGGCATAGGCACGTTGGTGGCATTCCGCGTTCAATGGAAACTGACACATCGATTTGAATGGAAACGTATCAGGTCCGGCAAAATGTCGGCATCATTCCACATCCAGTGGAAATTAGGGGTAACTGGACTCAGCCATTTATAAATCAGTTCATTCACCAGTTTGCTGCTTTTCTGTGCACTCAGCTTGTGCATTACTGAATTGATGCATTCATTTGTACATTCCATTCATCCATTCTTCCATTCATGATTTCATTTACTCATCCACTTACTTGACCTTGTGTTCAGTTATCTGGTAAGATAATGCATTGATGAAAAACAATAAGATTATTATTTGGCTTTAAAGGCAAAATATGGTACTTTGTAACTTCCAGCATCGCCACCAAAACTCTTCTCCTCCCCAACCGCCTCAGTGGAGTTGCTTATGCAATGGCCAAATGGCTAGCTCCTACGTTTCAATGCAAGTGTGAAGCGAGGTGCTTAAAAAGGGCATGTGCATTCAAACAACTTCCTTTGAGCAAATAAAAGCTTAAAAGGACAGTTTTTCATTTTGAGAGTGAGTTCTGTAAATGACAGGAGGTACAGCAGTTAGCACTCTGAAGCCCTTCATTAGAGGTGGCTCCCTCACACCAGCCTCTGGTTTGGTTCAAAGGTCAAGCCACCTAAAGCTGACTCATTTAGCTCCCCATGGTTAGATTTGCCCTTTCACACATGTGTGTCATTACACATAGCTTGGCCCCAAAGACACATTCCTGGCCACATGTTAGCTGGATTACATTTAGTGCTGTGAAGTGGCCTTTTTTAAAAAAAAAGAAAAAAAAAAAAAAAAAAGAAAAACGAAAAAAGTTTTAAAATGTCAGTTGTGTCACACTTGGAAACCAGTGCCATATGTTTATGGCTCCACTTTTAGCTTTTAATACTCAGTTGTGTTGCTAGGAGGAGTTGGGTGGAACCAAAATAAAATCAGCAAACAACAACAGAGCTGACATTCAGACCACTATTTGATTTAGTGTGAGAATGCTAAAAACACAAAAAGGAACATTGAGAGACTTCTGGGAAAAATGGAATCCAGACTTATGAATTAAATTCATCTACATATAATCATATATATACATAAGGGAAAGTCCACCAACTTGACATCAATGTGTCCACAGCTTTTTGTGATTACTACTGCATATGTGAATCAAATAGTTGTACAAATCTTTGAGTGGCTCCAGTGTGAGTTGTGTGAAATCTGATGAATTGCCTCAAGTGATGTCACAGTGTGCGGTGGTTGGGTGTGTTGTTAGTCCTCCCTGCCTGCCAGCTCACTGCTTAGTTATTTTATCTACAATTAATGTAACACACATAACGTTATCTCTAATTCTGCAGCATCATTTTTTTTTTTTTTTTTTTTAAAAAATAGGTGACGTGATGATGGAGAATAGAGAATATATTTTGTGCCTGAACTGAGCTGACTTAGTATCAATTCTTGGAGTCCAAGTCATCATTAGTGTCTAATTACTGCTTGAGAGTTTTTTTCTGAACTGCTGACTGGGACATTTTGAGCCTGCAGGGTTACCTGCCATAAGCATGCTCAGTTCATAATGAGGCACATATCTATATTTAGCATTTTCTTCAAAGTTCCAAGCACCACAGAAGCTGGAGTAACACTTCCATGCCACTATCCATCCATCCATCCATCCATCCATCCATTTTCTACCTCTTATCCTCACATAGGGTCGTGGGGGGGCTGGAGCCTATCCCAGCTGTCTTAGGATGAAAGGCAGGATACACCCTGGACAAGTCTTCAGTTCATCACAGAGCACATATGGCGCTTTTCCACAGGCACAATACGATACGGTATGGCATGGTTCTACATGGTACATTTCGTACCTCCTCAGCCCTGGTTCCAAGCGAGCCAAAGCGATACTATAACGTGATGTCAGCCTTCCAACGAGTGTCTTCATTGCATGGGCAACGTCTGGAAAGGTGCTAATAGAGACAGACAACCATTCACACCTACGGGCAATTTAAATTAGCCAATTAACCTAATCCCCATGCATGTTTTTGGGAGAGCGAGAGAGAGAGAACCCACACGGACACGAGGAGAACATGCAAACTCCACACAGGAGTCAAACCCGGTACCTTCTTACTGTGACGTGACAGTGCTAACCACTACACCACCGTGCTGCCACCATGCCAGTAATGAAATAAAATATTTGAGCTGGCCGTTCAATATTCATCTCTGATTACTGTCTGATAAATTTCCCAGTGTTGCTAGGAAGAAAGATGCCAGGGTTAACTTGTCTATCCTGCCGCCAAAGAAGAAAATGGATGGAATGAAATTTTACCATACCATCAAAAGTTCATTAAAAAAAACACATATTGCATAAGGAATCCAAGACTACAGCTATTATAGACTTGAAAATGTTTAGCCGTGATGCCCAAAAGGAGTTGCTGAGCAAGAATTATGTGATAAATACAGCTCAAAAATGTCCTTTCCATATATAATACACCCCATGGGCTCTGGCCTTGTCAACAGGAGGAAATAGGAAGGTCTGAAAATGTGATATCCGGATTAAGTTTTTGATAAGTAGCTGTCCTCAAGGCAAGCCTTGTGTCATAAAGATTATCATGATCAAAAGAAAGGAAAGCAAAGTTTAAAGATTTAAAATATCATGTTGCACCAGCATTAATCATATTGTATAAGGCAGTTTGTGAATCAGCTATGAGTTTCATCACAACTGCACATGATCAAAGTCAAAAGACCAACAAAGGTTCAACGCTTCTCCAGTTAGAAAAGTATCAATGTGATCATCAGAAATGTGGATCTATCACACACTAAATTCACTATTTATAGCTCTAGAAATACTTATTGCAGAAAGCCTACATATTATGACTTGGGCTGCACTTTATGACAACCTTCAGTGAGTTTGCAGTTGTACTAAAAGAGAAAAAACAGACGTCATTGCCTGTGTGTCTCCACTAATAACTGACTGATGCGGGCCAAGGCTCCCTCATTTCCTTATTTATCAACCAGGAGAGGTTGACCAGTGCCACGGTTTTTGCTGATGCTGCACTGGTTGCTATTTTGTGTTGCGCTACAGTAATCACTATGTTTAAACTGGACAATCTGGAAAGAGCTGTGGCTGCTGTGAATGCAGAAAGCAAAAGTTATTTAGCTAAATCCTCCAAAGTGTGAAAAAAGTCAAATAATTCCTGGCTATATGTCTCAGCAGTGACTAAACCCTTCCACAGGCACATTTTCTAATCAGAGTGGCCTCACAGTAACCACTGCAAGTCATAAGCCCAAAGTCAGCGAAGTCTTGTCGGCCTGAAGGAAGATTGGATGAGCGTTTGCACCGTGAAAGAGCTGATAGGAGGTTAATGAACCACAGTGACATTACAATCTGTAAATTAAAAAAGCCAGCACTAGATTACCTTGTCAGCATATCTTTTAGATGATTGAGATGGGCTCTAAACTGGAATCAACTCTATATACTCTCTATATAACTTATTAAAATGTCAACACAATTTTAGTAATTGGTGCTCTGCTTTTGTTGTGTTCTTGAACTTATTATTATTATTAATACAATTTTTATTTATTATATTTTATTTCACACTGATCTACGTCTTTGTCTTTACTAAGATTGGCTGTACAGATATTATTATTATCATTAATAATAATCTGATCTATTCTAGATCAAGTTAATTGTATTTATATAGTCCCAAATTTCAAATCTTTTTTGTACATACTGTGACTGATATTTCTGACAGATGGATCAGAACTAAGCAAAAAAGTTGCCATCAGATATTTTTTCTCCAAACATTGGAAAAACAAGTTTATTGGACTTTTATTTGCCTTTTATTGGATCTTTTTTATAAAAGCGGTTTTCTCCCACAAACACCCCGACACAAGTTCAGCTTTTGCATGGCGTTACCATGCTAATTAATGCAACAGTGGCCCTGGTGCACATGATGGATTTAATGATGTCTTTTGCTTTCTTATCATGCTGCTTTCTGACAGCCCCAGGAGTCTAGATGTCCCCAAAACAAGATGAAACCTGTTCTGAAAAATAAACCCAACATTAGCCAGGGTGCCAAGAGGGATAGAATGAGGGAGAAGGAGGAGGCTCATCCAATTTTCGTTTGCTGGCCACTGCAGCCAAAACTCTCATTTACAGTATAAACTCCGGGCTGCCAAGAGCTCATGTCCAAATCAAATAGCCCGGCCCAGCAGACAAACGCTTCCACTGGTGGGTTCTTTGGCCAATTCATATTTAGTATAAAATGAGCACAGATGGAAGAAGGTTCTTTTTCTTATATTTTTTCTTCTTTCAGTGTGCTCTGACTTACCTCATCATAAACATGCCTTAAATGGAGCAAAGAGGGTTTGCATTTGAAAAGGACATGCGGTGATGAAAATGCTCTTGTGATTGCTCTCATAGGGTCATGAATATTATTTCAGTAAGAGATGAAAGAGAAGAGAGACAGCTGTGTGTTGTGGTGTTGTGTTAGAAAGGAGTCTGCTCAGCTTCACAGCTTCACTACAGGGAGGGTGACTCTGGGTCGACGTAATCCATTTTTCTCATCACCCTAAATTTCTTGCCAAATCCAGATGAAAATCATAAATGAAATGTCATCTGCCATTCAGCATCAGTGCTTTACAGAATTCCATTTGTATCATTTTATTTTCAGCATCAAAACCGCTATAGTTAGTCTTGGCATCACACAAGGTTCAGGCAAACACACCACTATAGTTAGGATTTGAAAAAAGAAATACATGGTTTGGCTTAAATCTACAATGATTGCATAGCGAAAATGAATCTTGAACTTGTGGGAACATGTGAAACAGCTGATAGTGATACAGCACGAACAGCTCTTTACACCACACCACATTCCCAGAGCATTTATTTATTGCCACAGATGGGTTTATATTGAATATATATATATATATATATATATATATATATATATATATATATATATATATATATATATATATGATATTTTGTACTATGTCTTTGAAAACACTGAATAACTCAAATGAAAGAAGAGATTCTCTATTTCATCATAAAAACATTTGTTTTTACTTTGTTCCATTCTTGTTTTATCAGAGGTAGATTAGAGGCCACTTTCACCAAAAACACCACTTTTTTGCCCAGAATCTGTCCATTTTGCTCTATAATCTCGATCGTCTCCACTGCCTGCTTTGATCTCCGTGGTGTATACTGTCTCTTTATGCTCTGACTACATCTCCCCAACATTACTCACAGGCTGCGGGAGACCGCTGCTGCAAAACACTTTGACATTGAAATACATCAGTTGCACTCAAAGAGTTAACAAACAGCATACGATGCATGTTAATAATGTCACTTTGCATTTAGGTAGCAACTTATCATTAAGATCTGCACACTACACATTGTAATATGCGTAACAACTTACAGCATAGTATTTCTACTTCTGCACCTATGTTTTGTACCTTTGTCTTACTCACTGAAGCTTTGGTAATAAGCAAAATCAAGTGGAGAGGGAAGTCTATGCCCACCTTTGAAGTGTAGCTTGGGGAACTGAGCATTATAATACTCTCAGAGTAGTTATATAATTGAAATATTATAAATCTAAATATCATTGAAACAAAAAGCCAGTGTAATTTGTAAAAGGTTGGCATCCAATTAAAAACCTTTACGGGCAATATTGTCCAGTTACCTTACTATTCATCTTGTTAATGGTTTTCATATTGGGTTATGGTCTTGTGTGCCTTGGCTGTTCTAAGCTGACATTATAGTTGATATCAAAATTCAAAACAATTTACAATGAAAAGCCCCCCCATCAAAGCAGAAAACATTTTTTTTCCCTTTTTGTTTTCTTCTCCTCACTGTGTGCAATCAACAGTCTGTTTGACATCAGTAGAAACTGTTAAAGTCATTGAATCAGCATTGTTATTTCAAAACTTTAGTCCCCTTTAGTCTTGAAACAATGTGTAATCACTCATGACACCATTTCTTGCGTTTCTTGTTGAGTCGTCACATTCCCTGTACTGCTAAACTATTGTTCCACCACTGTTAACATCTGCATTAATGTTGCTCCCTTTCCAGAATGGATTGGAAAGTCTTGATCCTCCTGAAGAGCATCTTGTGAGAGCAAAGCATCTTTGTGGCATCAACACAGTGTTTTTTTTTTTTTTTTTCATCTTTTTCACTTTACATGTTTGTGTGCAGAAACACACTCTGAGGGTTTAAGCCTCACATGCCATAAGGTCAGACTGGTTCATACTTATACTTATAACTGGTACTGTATATAACCTAGGCACTATAATTGGGAGCACGATGTGAGGGACTGCCTGTAAGGAAGTCAGAGGATGAGGTGTATATAGTGACTATATTGTAATTCCACGTAGGGAGGAGCTTAATGGACTGGTCAAACATCACAGGACTTTCACCCTGGACACTACTGATTGTCTCTTGTATGAAACCAGAAGTCAGTGCTGACATAATTTAACACTGATCTGACAAATAACTTTTTTGATTTACAACAGCTGAGAAAGATATCTCAATGGATTTTTGTAATAGGCATTAAAATGTTTAATGTAAATAACTGCATTCAAACTGAGAATGTGCTTTGCTGCGATAAGATTGTTTCGTGGAGGAGAAAACTTTGAAACTGTTTGACATTGAACGATCGTTTCTCTGAGGAAAAGCATCATTTTTACTGAGTGTCCACAAAACCTAATCTGCATTTCAGAGTTACGGTTCATTAAAATAATTTTGCAAGATTGTGTTAGGAGCACAATGGGCTGCCGTGGTTGTAATAATACAGGGGTTTGCAGAAGAAGGCTGGCACTTCATTTTGCCATTTGCTCAAACATATCTATGTAACTTCAAATTACTGAGGTTAATGTCTGTCAGAAGCAGAGTGAGCGGGGAAATAATAAAAAAAAATGAAAAAAATGCAGAGGAGATTGTGTCTTGCCTTTGAACTAACTGACCCAAAATGGCCGTATCCTAAGTCTGTTATCAGACCAGAAGCCTGGTCGTGATCAACCTGCTAGACTGTCTGGCTCACAAGGCTTTCCTCGTAATAGATTGCACACTAAATTCCATTTTAATTCCACCTCAGTCCAGATGGGTAGCCCCCTGAGAATGAAAGTCTCTTTCTCAATAAGAGATTCTGCAGCAGTCTAAATCAGCCATGATTATTTGTTTAAAGCCCGCATATATACAGAGTTATTAACACAAGTTCATTTTTATAATCCGGTCAGGATAGTGGAGCTCAAATTTTAAGTGATTATAATTAGCAACACCTTCCAGAAAGACTGTCTACAAACCATTTATATCTTGTATGACTTTGTGGCACAACAATTATCAGTGAAAGGAAAAAGTATTTGTCAAGTGGAGTAATGGCTCTGAATGATACTGAAATCATACAAAGATGATTGCCTTTAACTCATCAGACCTGTCCTGTGTGAATAAATGTTCCTGAAGCTCTACCACAATGATTTAAAGTAATCTTAGCTCCATACATATTCAGTGTAGCATATTGCAATTTACTGTATTAATCATAACTTGACCTGGATATTCATAAACCATGTTGCTATGATACATCTTGGGTAAATGATATGTGTGGCTCAGAACAAGTAGGTAAATTGTGTCTGTCTTTGAGAGTGAGTCTATTCATACAACTGCTTTAACTCATATATTAGCAACCATTAGAGTACAGTTTAGCCATTGAAATTACACAAATCTGCTGCTATCTACATGTCATCAACTTGTGAACAAGATCAAAAGCAATTATTTAATGGCCCCAATTAAATTTCTTTCTGTTGATTCTGGGGTTATATTAACTAGCCTTGAAAGGACTGTATAGCTGAATGTTGACAATGGATTGGACAGACACTTCATGATGTTTTGGTGTGTGTGAGTGAACAGAAAATGTTCTTCAGATGTCCTTGCAATGTGCAGCAGGTAATAATATTGTCTGAATGGCTAAAATTGTACAAACAGCCTTTACAATCACTGACACTTGCTCCACTTTGATTGCTTAACTGAATGGAGAAGTGGTGAAAGGATGTTGCACAGCTGGACGTGAGTGAGGCTAAGAACTGTGTTGTAAATGAACAGAGAAAACACGGGTGTTACATGGGATAATCAAAGTGAAATCCTAATGATGCTCAGATTTAAGGTGTCAGGTGTTATGGTCTGTCTCCCACTTCCACTTCATCAGACAGCAGCAACAGCCACAGTAGGATGCAGAGAGCATGGATTGATTAGAGCTGCATGGCAACATTTAAATTGTATAATATGCATCAAATAGTGTTGATTTTGCCTCTAGACATGTCAGATAAATATAGAGGGGTTTTTCATTGCACATAAAATGTGTCTGGCATGAAGTTGTTAATGACTGCATGCTATATCAAAAGTGGCACCTACCCTGAAATGAAAAAAGTTCACTTTTCTATCCCGGTCTTGCTGTGAAGGTGAAAACAACAATTCAGGAATGGACAGAACCCAAAGATAGGGTGGAGAATAATCTTGAGCTTCAGGGTGAGAAAGCACCGTCTCCTCAAGTGACCTGCAAAACATTTTAGTGTTTTCTTATTAGCCTCCAGTTCAAGAAGGATTTCATTCATGCTACTGGCACAACTGTGCATCGTTATAGCTACCCAGCAAGAATGAGTGAGAAACTGCTTTAATCATTAACTGTCACCATGGTCATGTAATTGCCACTTTCTCCATTTATAATGACAAAAATGGCTCACAGCAGGCTTTCATAACATGCCAGGACTATAATGAAAAACTGCAGGGATGCTAAAACTCTGTTGTATAACTAATGATGAATACACAGGAGAGAAAGTTGGTTTAAAAAAGACAAATAGATATGTAAGGGAGAATGTAGAGATGATTTCTGGTTAATTTATGCTCATGCAAACCCACAATGTCTAGGACTGAACATGTTGATTTTGACGCACCTTGAAACCCACATTTAACATTGTATTCACATGATAATATGTATATATTTCATATTTTGTCACATTTGAATTTAAAAAAGACCAAAATACCAGGAAAACTTTGCAAATCAAAAAGTTTTAAGTTAGGCCACTTCTGACCAATCATCAAAACCAACACAAAAATACATAAACAAATCCTGGTGAAAGGTGGAAACCTCCTTGGCGGAGGTAATAACACTTTTACTAACCTGCGGGGCTAGAGGTAAACTCAGGTTTCAGGTATAAAGGGAGGTGATAGCAACAGCAGTGCAAGAAGGAACTCATAAATCACACAGCTAGGCTTAATGTGGAGCTAAACGACCCCATTAAATAACACAAATGAATATGCATTGGAATTGATTTGGCTTTCGTGTGCGTGTTCATTGTCTCCTACAAGCCATGAACTTTTGCATTATTTTTTGGGCCAATTAAATGAAAATCGAGAAATCTTATTATTGCATAATATAATCTTATAATTGCATAATTTGCTATTTAAGTGACAGTGATGACACTTACTATTACTTACCTTAATATTAAAATAAATAAATAAAAAATATATGCTAATCTACATAGTTCATTTCATAAGCTCTTATTATGTGTACACTCTTTATCTGCAAAGTAATTATAGTTATCAAATAAATGTAGTGGAATGTAAGTATAAAGTAGTGAAATTATTTCAGAAAGTGCTGCAGATTTGTACATAAGTCCACTTGATTAAATATACACAATTATATTGCACGACTCAGAGACTTTTTTTTGTTAAACTGTTGTGAACATATTAGCTACTGAAGAGTTAGTATCATTGTTTAACCATCATTAAAATATCAAAACTTGCCATGCTAAATCCTAATATTGCTACGAGCAACAAGCTTGTTGAGATGGAGCATATACAAAGCAAGGATTTAAAAACTAATATTAGGAGTGAAAAAAAAAAAACAGGGTTGAAATTATTTTAATGACCAGTTCTTTGCAACAACTGGTGATTGTTATCCTGTTATCATCATTTTACCTATTTACTCCTCAAAATACAAATTTAATTCTTTGCAATTTCCTGGCTTAATAAGGCAGAGAACAGCATTATTTCTGTGAAGGTGATACTAATTTGCAAACGCCTGCATTGATACAGAGCCACTGTCACAAAGCTTCCCTCCTTCTTCCTGTCACACCCTGCAGTGCATCCCTCCATCCTCTATCTCCCTTCTCCTCCTCCCTCCATCCAGCAAACCCAGCAAATGTTTAAATTACACGACCAAGTAAGCAAGATTAATTAAAATGATAATCTACAGGCTGAATATATTTCACAGTTAGCTAGGCGGCGGTTTGAAATTGCTGTGCAGAGTTTTAAAGTCAAAGTGGAGTGTTGACCTTTTCATCTGCTTTAGTGAAACAGTCATTAGCCCAATTAAGAACATCCCCATTATATGCAAAACACTTAACGCTATAATATACTTCATTATCGTAATGTATGGTAATGAGAAAAAAGCGATGTTTGATTTATGTGAGCCGTGAATGTTAAATAATGTGATTCTTTTTAGACAAAGTATTTGGAGAGCTAACATCTGTGCAAATACGGCTGTTAGGATATAAATGATTCCCTTAAAGGCTTAAGAAAAGAGTAAACAGTTATAATTTATAAATCCTGCAGTCTTTTCAGGCACAATATGCCATCTGGAAAATGTCCTCTACTCATTACTATCACTGGTTTCCCATTGCATTTAGTTGTGTTCTACTTTGCTCTATATTCTCTCTGCATTGTTTAAATCTTCATATTTCCCAGAATTCCATTCCCTTGTCTTGTTTTCTTTATTTTTTTTAAGTTTCTTGTACTCGATTGAAAAATAGCTGCTGATGCTTCAGGTTTCCAGATGCTGCAACAATGCTTGCAAGTTTACAAGTTTCTCAGCTGCTCTCTCTCCCCGTACGAACTTAATCAAAACACGGCTCGGATTCCCTTTTCCCTGGATGTCGGATAATCCTCTTATGAAGTAACTGTAAACCCAAACTTGAGGATGTCTCTCTCATCAGTCTCCTATTCACTCTTAGACGCTGCACACAAGCGGCACACTGTGTACAGATAAGCCCGTCACCCTGACATGGGTGAGAGGAAAAAGAAGATTTTAAGAAGATGGTCCTCAATCAAAGTCAATTAACGGCTAAAAGGGTGTGATCTTCCGGCATGTTTACACTTGCATGTATGTGCACACCCGGGCTCTGTGAACATTAAAGTGTGTGTGTTTCTGTGTGTGTAAATCTCTGCACAAGTCTCCTCATCTCCATGCATCATTTATCTGTCATTAGCAGAATTAATGGCTGTGGACTTGGGCCAGGGAGGGAACATGGCGCCTTTCCAAAGAAAGGGTTGAACAACTCTGTGAGAGACTCAGAGGTTGCACAGCAGAGCTGAGAGTGGGGGGGTGGGGTGGTGAAGGATGGGGATGAGGATTAGAGCAAGATGTATAGACAGACAAGAGCAAACTACGGGAGAGAGGGAAGAGATGCAGAAAACAGAGAGAATGAGTACAGGCTGTTCTCATTCAATGTTCATACAAACTACTATGAAGTATTGCACTATAATTCATATATAACCCACATAATTGGGAGCCAGAGTTGTGATCACGTGACGTTCAATGCAGGCTGCTCTTCCTATGAAAACATGGCGGACATTCCTTACATTAGTGGAAAATGCAATATTTCAAGATAGCTTATGAGTTCAAATGCATTTTGGTAACATTTCTAGCAGGATATATGTATTTTATTTCCATATACCTATCCCTGTTACCCTATTCCTAACCCTAACCATCGCTAGAAATGTTGTCAAAGCATATTTCAATGCATAAACTTTATTAAAATATTGCAATTTCCACTGAGAATGAAGGCTCTCGCTTCGGGGCTCGTGCATGCGTGCTGATCGCTGATGTTTCCGGTCATTCATGGAGACACGCATGAATATCTGTGCCTAACTTTTCGTATGGTATCATACAAACAGTTTCATGAGACTACGTTGATGAATAATAAAAAAATATATCCTTACAAGAGAGGAGAAGTAATTGGTATCGCCGACTGAGAGATAAATGGTTGAGGAAGAACCTGGGCATGGAGGGAGTGACAGACAGAGATAGATGGTGTTCATTTCATTAAAATAAAGGAGTGAGGGCTATGTATAGAAAATGCCACAATGGCTTATTGGTCTGGTATTACAGGCAATATCCACACTTGAAGTTGAAAATTCACCTTTTACTCTTGGCTGAAAATAGAGGTTTTTTAAAATCTCCTGTGAAGTAGAGGAAATTGAAAAAAACAGAACATTGTGTCTCATTGTGTGAAACCAGAGAATGAAAGGAACAACTCAAAAGCCTCTGATGCATAATTGTCAACCTTCACAGACACAGACATGTTCTCCATACAGCAACAAAGTTACCAGCTACCGCCTCCGACTTCTGTTCTGTGATCTGTTATTATAGCTCAGAAAGTGTTGTCAATGACATATCATTATGTCTTTGCTGTAAAATGGCTGTATCAGTGTTAAATTATGTCATTTTGAGATGAAATTGGTTAGAACATGGCTGAGTATTCAGCTAGAATACCTATTATATGCTTGTTTTCAAGTGCATACGCATATTTTGGTTTCCACTAGAAAGAAAAACACTTTATGTTTCTCCTGCATGGCTGTAGACTGTTAGTCTTGTTAGCACGTATGCTCTTGTGTGTGCTCCTGTGCTGAAAACTATGATATAAACTCAAACAAAAACATGCCCGCTGACCAAACCTTTACCATTTCCGTCAAAGCAAACATAATTGTGGTAATATAAATGGAAAACATTTCAGCAGTGCTGTGTTGTTTCTTTCATGCTGAAAGGCCAGTTCAGTTGTGTGGAACAAAATAATCTTTTAGAATAAGTGTAAAGCAAGTGGAGTGTAAAATCTGTAAACAAAAACGATGCAGGCAGTTCAAGTGCAGGCAGACAGGCAGAAGATAATTCTGATGTCACAAAAAAAAAAAAACAACAAAAAAAAAAAAAACAATGTGGCAGACTTGCCCTGCCACTGCATGCACTACTGAACTCAGGTCAGCACTGTGAAGACAACTACATGGACATATTAAAACTGAAGGATTTTGTAAAACACAAACAAATTATATCAATGTATGAGCTGGAGTTGAGCCCTCGCGATAAGAGCAACTGTTTCTCTAGAAATATTACAACATGGGTGATGAAAAGCAAATAATGCTGTTTTATTTAATGACACCACAATGTAGAGGCTCAGCTGCAAGGTGACTGCATGGCTGTGCTGTACATAATGTAGTGTGCTGGTACACACTGAGCAGAAAATTAAATGCTCTGACCTTGTATAGGTCAGTACTTTGATACTTAACACAAAGAAGGTCATTTTTTTTTACAGAGTTGGTGGATTAAAAAACTGAATGGACGCAGGTCGGCTTTAATAGAGAGCCCTGGAGTGGCATACTGTATATGATATATAGTGGCTGTTCCTGCCAGCTTTTCAGCTGGGTCACCATGGTAACTGTTGTGTTTTTTTTATACAAAGAGGCTGTGGTTATTGGAAGATGCACTTATGTGAAGAGCAAAAATTTTGCCTGAAGCACAATTTTGTGGTGTGATGATGCTCAAGTTTGCTTTTTGCACATGTCAGGCACAAAAAGTTCTTAGAGGAACATTATTCGCTGATTTCAACAATATTGCCATTTCTCCATTCTTAAAGGTACAGTGATGTATTTCAAAAAATAGCTCTCCAACTGAGAAATCTGTGATAACAAGCAGCCATGATGTTTATATGGGAGAGTCGTTTTGGACAAGGTAGATGGAAAACCACAGAGCTGTACACATCTTCTCCTCAGAGTGCTTCACACTTCCAGGAATCCAGGATGAGTTGAGAATTTTGATAAGTTCATATAGTTTTGAGATTTCTAATACCCTATGGGTATGCTGCAGGAAATCAGTGGAATCTACTGGACTTAGAGTAATTCATAAAGCCTCCAGGCTGACATTCATCACTCAATTTACATGGCAGTCTTTTATAAAATTGAGGATGTAAGTATGGTTATGACCATGTTTTCTTCAAGCTATGAAAACTTAAACAAGGGGTGAGTTCATTCCATTGCTTGGCAGGCATGACTCGGGTTTTGTTGCAGCAGGCATGATTCAGGTTTTGTTGCAGCAGATAACATGGAAGCCTTTCTGGTGGAAATATCTGCTGATTTTGCAGGAACAGAAGTAGTAAAGTCAGCTGCATTCAGTCTGAGGACAGAAGAGTGCCATGACTGTAATGTGAAATTACATCAGGAGATGCAAGCAGAACATATTTTATACTTAGAACGCTATCCCCAACTGATCAGTAAGATGTTTGATCCCACTGTGGGACTCTGGACCATGCGGTTTGAGGCCAAGCACAGTGTTTATTAAGCAGGCTGTGCAATATACAAAATATACAGATGGTTGTGATGGTTGGGGTATGGGTGCTCGAGTTAGAATCTGCATTATTTCTAGAGATAACTTCTCTTCTTCCTCTGCTCTATGTCTTGGTGCTGTGTAGATATATGTAGATAAAGTGCCCATGTATTGAAAGAGTTATTTTTCTTTTATATAGAAGCTCTTTGTGGAGTTGTGTTTGTGCAGAATTATTTTTATAATGACAAACATGATATCCAGTTCAGGATCAGAATATATTTGTGACTACCACACATATTTTTTTCTGATAAATGTTCCATAGAAGGGAAAAACCTTTATCGCTCTTAAACAGTGAGAATGACCAAGTGACTGGTAACAGTGCCTCTCAGGCTTAATATGACATTGAAGCTTTGTACGTCATAATAGTCCACAAAACTTATGACATGATCATTAACAGGCTTTGAAAGGCTCATTAGGTTGACAGAGGACCAGCATTTATTTAAGTGTGTGCATAGTGTGTACACTACACATCCATTTGTGAAATGTGTATGTATTAATGAGTGTGTCCAGGCCTGCTGTCTGTATTTGTATGCATGCACATCTGTTTTCGTGCCTGTGTGTGTGTGTGTTGTAGGGTCAAGCACACAGGCCTGTTGAGGCAGGCATAATTGAGGCAGCAGTAATTAAAGCTGTTTTAATTGGTGTCATTAATGTACTAAGGGTCAAGATGTTGACACACACAGTTGTGAACATTTGATGAAAGCAGTTTGTTGTATGGGAACCTAATTTTTAGGAGACTAGACTGTTTGTGGTTAAACGACAAAAACATACATGTAATCATTTACAATTAAAACAATAATGTGATGACTAAACTAGAGTGTAGAGTGTCTAGAGATGAGCTGAGTACAACTTTTATTATGGTAGACATGTTGACCAGGAATGCTACGTATGTGTTGATGCATAGTTAATTCACAATTTGTAAAAAAAAAACAAAAACTAATAGGTTCATGAACAAAAGGTTCACAGAAAGCTGTTTTGTTGAAAACACAGTGGAGCTCACTCTCATGCCAAGTTAAAAGAACAAGAAATGATCAGTGTTTGGCCTCTACAATGCGTAAAAAGCCAGTCACAAGATTTTAGGTGATGAAAGACAGTGTCTTCTTCTAAATTGCTTTTCAAAACAGTTATATAAAATGGGCTTCTGGAAATTGTTTTTCAATATTATATTCTTCTAATCTTGCAAAATTGTTAAATTTAACAGCAAACCAAACCGTACAACAAAAATAAAAAATACATGTATTATAGATATTTTTTAAACTTCAGCATCCTTCCCTTTCCATCTCAATCTTTCATCTCATTGATTGAATATATGCATGTTAATTACATCATAAATATTGCCAAACTGTACTCTAAATCAATTTGTGTCAATGAGCGCTCAGCTTTAACGTTCCTCTTTCAATATATATTCATTGATTCTCTGTGAAGGCCTAGGAAGAGGTCACGTTTTTGATAATTACAAGCAGTGGCTCACCAAGCTGTAAACAACAACAGCATCATGACTGCATGTTTGAGTAATTAGAAAAGCATCTGTCGTTAATCACAGTCATATCAACAGCATCTCACCTCAAAGCTGGAATTTGAGATGGAGTTTTGTTTTCCTTTTGTTTGCCTCACACCTCATGCGCTTATCCATCCATCCATTTTCTACCGTTCATCCTCACGTGCTGTTTTCAGGGTGCCGGTTCCCGCACCATTTACACTGGGAACCACAGCGCTTACCAGTGAACGACCTGCATTCATACCATTTAAGTGAAGCCATGATGTGTCATCAACAGAGGGTGCTGATTTGCCACCAAATAAAAACAAGGCCATTCAAAAGTTGATGTTTTAGATCGCATCATTGACTACCAGTGAGCATTTGCATTCATAAAATCGTTATTTACCTGCGCCAAGCTATGCTACAACATCTGCCACCATATTCCACACACACATTTTCTTTGTTTATTTTACCCCATGTGACTTGGATGTACCTGCTGTCAACTTTGTCGTCACTGTTCGCTTAGAAAAAACAAGTTTTACTTTTCGGTTCCTGAACGCTCTGATTTTCAGCATGAACACGTCAGTTGGTTCAAGATTAGGAGCAGGAACCAACACGGTTCTCAGTCGGCCTGAAAACACCAACATAGGGTTTCGGGTGGACTGGAGCCTATCCCAGCTGTCTTAGGGTGAAAGGCAGGGTACACCCTGGACAAGTCTCCAGTTTATCACAGGACACATAGAGACAGACTACCACTCACACTCACATTCACACCTACGGACAATTTAAATTAGCCAATTAACCTAATCCCCATGCATATTTTTGGATGGTGGGACGAAGCCGGAGTACCCAGAGAGAACCCACGCAGACACAGGGAGAACATGCAAACTCCACACAGAAAGGCCCCGGGCCCAGGATTCGAACCCGGTACCTTCTTGCTGTGAGGCGACAGTGCTAACCACTACACCCACCCACTGCCCATATGTGCTTATACAGACTTAAATTTTAAAATCAGTTCAATATAATGCTGTTCAGTGCAATACATGAGCACATTACAAATTCATGGCAGAGTTGTCGTAATGGATTGCATTTTGGATAGGTGTACCTAATAAAATATTTTAGTCTTACAGGAAGGGGATATACATGACACATTGCACCACCACTTCAAACTGTCCCTGACACACACTCTAGAACACACACACACACACACACACACACACTGTAGCTCCACTTGAACATCTCCTTGGTTATTTTAATCTGAATCTCCCTTACATCTGTGCTTTGAGTTATTGAGTCAGAGAGGTGCTCATGTGGCATCGCCTGGTCATTTCTGTCTGTCAGGAAGCACAGATCCACCACCAGAGAGATGTTGATACTGTGTGTGAAAGCTCCACAAAATAAACCATCACATGCTCTACATGCTGGAGGCTGAAGTGCAGTCTCCTGCTGGCTGCATCATCCACTGGCTGTTAGCATGGTTGGCGCACTGCGGGGAGGGGGTCCAGCTGAGGTTTTTCAAAATGGGCTGACATGAGTGTTTTGAAAACTAGAGATATCAGGGTGATGGAACTTATTTGGGAAGGGATGGGATTTATTTCTCATGTATCCAGGACAGGGTAGTGGCATGTACAGAGATTCAACATCTCTACATTTCTCTCTCTATGGACATAAGCTATCAGAATACTGAGAGGCATGCAGATTCTGGAAACCAAATGTGCTTACTGTAAAATCTATGTATATGCAGCAGGTCAGAAATCAGATTTCTATTTTGGACATGCCTTACTTAAAAAGAGTATAATTATATTGATGTAACACACTCAGTACATTTACATGCACTTAGAGAAATTTGACTTGTTGCCTTAGTCCATCTAATATTGAAGTTTTAAAAGCCATACAGACATCTTAGTCAGACTCTAGTTGAACTAAATTGGAGATTTTATAATCGGACTATTCGTGCCAGACAATGTGATTCTAAATCAAGCTTTTCCGGCATGTATATGCAAACCACGGTTAGCCGGGCTATTGACTTGCGGCACTCCCTGTTCTGGAAGTGACGAGACCTCGGAAGTGGGATGACAACAACACAGTAGCGAAGAAACAGAAGAATAATGTGAAAGGGTGTGTAGTGCCACCTAGTGTCTCGGAGGCGAAGATACCTCACCCAGTTATTCGATTCTCTTGCCACTCATGTACACTCAGATTTTTCAGAAACTCCAGTTAAATCCTTAGCTGGGTTATTGCCAATAGCTCGGCTTAGATGTGCATGTAAACATACTGACTGTGATGCTTTCTCTATTTTAAGTCTTTGTCATGCACATACATATATGAATGAAAACCCTGTTAGAGGTGTAGTTGAAGGAAACCAGAGTTGCTGTTGTGTGTGGTTTCTGCTGAAAGCTAACAGTACCCTGCTTATGGAGGGAGGCAGGAGAAACAAGTCCTCCCTGGTGTTAAATCTTCTGTACATCCGACTATCCTCTGACAGATCGTGATAGCGGGGAAGGGCAGATGGATGGGGGTGATGTGTGAAGTGGTATGGTTGAGAGGTGGAGTGAGAAAGGACCGGATAGAGCCTGCAGAGCTTCAGCTCAATCAGGTTGTTGTTCAGTTGGTAACCTGCTCACCTGGAAGCAAGGATGGGATTTCCTCTTGTACATGGTGATATCCCACAGGCGTTGGGTTGGGTTTGACCGTTTAACACTACAGTGACCCACGATATCCGTTCTTATGAATCCACCCAGCTTGTATTTGATCTGCCTATGGATATACATATACTTCACTTCTCTGTAGGTTTTAGGCCCAGTGAGGTTGAGTTCAGCTCCAAACCACAGTGGTTTGGTTTTTTGAAAATATTTGGGAGACAAAGAATAATATAAATATGTAATGTAGACTCCTTTTTTCATACAACATTTTAAAATGACCAGGTTGCAACCTCCATTTAGAGGAGCACTGTCATTTTCAAAATAAAGTTTGGAAATAAAACGTAATATTTAATAGTATCTTTCTCAGTCAAAAGAAATATTTCAATGGTTCAGAGGTGGTAAAATGAATCACTGAGCTGTAACCCCATGTTGACATTTTTTTCTTTTTGTGGCAGGCTCACCTTGACATGACTCACTTGCTGTTACAGAGACTCTTTACATCCAGGTAGTCAGAGCAGGGAACACTGGCAGCTGGCTGTTGGTGAGCACATACAGCGCACAGCTTGCCAGAAACCACAAATACTGTGGCAGAATGGAGAAATATAAATGTTTCAAGGGATTTTAATCTCCCAAAGTAAGACTGGTGTGCTAAATTACAACAGTTGATAGAAGAATGAGACATAGAAAAAGGGAAAGACAGAATTATTATATGGGTAGGGGGCTAATTACCCACCACTGAGACTTACCAGTGTCATTATGGAATAATGAAAATATCACTCAAAACACTATTACAGAAATATTAAATTTTCATTAGACACCCCTAGAGCTGCTCCACTCCAAGCCTTTATCACTTTTTACAGCTTGGGACACTCATTTCATTCTGTTAATATTTAATGACTGATGGAATTATAAGTTGGACCACTAAGCATTCAGCTTTTGGGACGTGGCTGAATGGAAACATGATAAAGACAGCATGTATAGTGAAAGGCAGAATTGAATAAGGGTAAGTGCAAAAGTGAAAAAAAAACAAAGGAGACAAAGGTCAATTGAATTTGAAAAGCAGAGAAGAGATTTAAATAAAGTCAATCTTTAGAGAGACAAGAGAAAGACAAAAACAACAGAATGAAAATAAATGGTGGCTTCCAGCAGATATGTTTGACTGAGGGAGCCCTGTTGTGAAGTGCAGACATTTGATTGAAAGGGAAGTTAGTTACATGCTGTTTTCCGTGTTGATGTCTGTGTTTTACAACAGTTTTTTCTCGGTTGTGACCCAAAGCTTTAGTTTTTATTTTATATATATGTATATATATATATATACATACACATATATACGTATATATGTGTATGTATATATATATATATATATATATATATATATATATATATATATATATATATATATATCTAGAATTTTGCTTGTGAAGCTACATAAGAAACATGCTCATCTGTGTTTAATAGTAGCCTATTCAATGTCTTCCTGCAATTTTTGGATAAATAGAAAAAATAGGCTTGCTTTTTTTACACACTGAACGAGCAGTTACAGAGCAGACTGACTGGCACTGGAGCTGTAAAGTGACCTCAGAAAATTAGATTAGAAAATTAGAAACCAAATGAGCCTGAATTAATATGAGGCTGACTATGTGGTAAGTGTACAGAACATAGACTGTCCACAGAGACTGGTAGGTGTGCCACCTGTCTTCATAGCTGCCATTGGTCATGTTATGTTAAAAAAAATCTATCTATATGATGGTATATTATATATTGTCAAAAACTAGAGTGACGGTGCCAGCATTATCATTAAATAAAATGAATAAAATGTCATGCTTGCGTTTCTCTCAGCTACGAACATCACACTCTTTGCTGCTCTGGCACCGAGCGCTGCTACTGAATGTAAATCATTAATGCAGAGTGGTGGCATATGGAAGTTATTCATAGCAGAGCGGGTTGTACAAGGAGAGCTGACAACGGGGGCCGATATGAACTGCTGAGAGTCTTGTGACTGTGAGGAGCGAACTGTTAGAAGATGAATAAAGTCTAATTTGCGGTTTCTTCGATTTCTTATACACTGTCCTCTCCAGCACCTCACGTGCAGAAATCTTTATCCAAAGGGAGTTTAAATTCTCAACTGTGCATGTTGAACTTTTGTTCTAATTTCAAGTGACTTTCGGCAAGTGAAAAAAATTAAACAGTGAGACTGGAATAGTGGAGACAGGTCGGATGAATGTGTGTGTGTGTGTGTGTGTGTGCTCTTGACACAGGTGATGAGAGTAAAAGAGGCTGTTTCTGCTGCTCCTGGCAGCCCTCCAGGATTAAACCTTAGCAGGTTTGCTCATATGCGCACGCTTCACAATGTTTGAGTCACTTTACATTCAATACTAATTATACTGACAGGAGGAAGCACAGTCAGACTACTCTCTCTCTTTCTCACTTACTCAGAGAGGCACATTTAAAGCATATGCACACTCTCATGGTGAAGGGAGGATAATTGGTCTCGGCATTTAGAAGACATTGCAGCTTGATCAATGCCTCAGCCTGTGCAATGTGAGAACATTAACAGTCCTCTTTTAACTGACAGGCAGCTTGACTATCTTCTGCTCTGGATTTAATACTTACCTCAACTGACTTTTCGTTTCAGTGGTATTCAGATTTTTGCTATGTGATGATGAAGGTGACAACAATATGAAGGCTGTCCCAATCAATATTTTTCCAGGGAGTTTAAGAAAGACATCTTTTCTCTAATCCACCCCACTGAAAAAAATGGAAGCTCAGGTAAAATTAATGTAAAAATGGAAGTGAGCGAACTGAGCAAATCACTTAGCATCAAGGCAGAGCTTTGTTTTCTAAAGGGTGGAGAAAAAAAAAACAGAGATAAAAGGAGAATGCCTTTTGGACTAATTCACCAGGTGGCCAGAAACTCCAAATTAACCCTTTAACAGCTGAGCATCAGAATTTCTGTGTGGACTTATTTGCATATCCAAAAGACTTGGAAATTACAATAGTTTACTGAATATATTTAATATTTACTGCCTGTTATATGAGTATAATAACAGTTTAAAAAAACACAAATTGGATTTTGATTTCAGAGTTTCATTTGGGAAAAAAAAACAATGAAATGTTTAAGTTGAAATTTGAAAAATATGAAAACAATTACGATACATTTTGTGAGTCTGTCTCTAAACATGCAAAAATTGGACAAAAAAAATGAAAATTATAGAGAGGTGTTTTGTGCCACAGGGAACAAAGAGGCTGCTTGTCTGGCTTCCAGGAGAGACGTTAATTATATTACCGTAATGACACCATATTGGCTGTAAAGAGCAACGTCTCAACTTTCAGAAACCATTGGATTTTTTCCCGATGGAGCCTGCGTGTGATGCATTTCTGGCAACATGTTAATTGTTAAAGGGTTAATTCTGTTGTTGTTCCACCAGTAAAAAGTAGTTCAATTTCACCCAGTGTGGACTTATTGTAATCAGTAAATCATTTTGCATGTCATAATGTTAATTTATATTATAATATTAGTGATTTTTTTAAAACAGTCTCCTCATTCAATGATATTTTACTTGGTGAGATCTGGCATTCCACTTGACATTAATTATCGATCATGCTCTCTGAAATTTAACATCTCTAACCACTGCTCCATGCAATTAATGGACTCTTTTAAAGTGTGCCTTAAAGCCTTACTCACCCAAACCCCAGCGAGCACACAGCGCTGCTAGTACATGGAGGAAATCAACTTTCCGTTGGCCATCAGGCTAATTGGCTGGTTGATGTGACAGCTTACGAAGTAAGAGTGTAACACTGCGACAAGATGCTATTCCCCGCTTCATATTCCCCCTCACACACATGCATATCCACACAAACTCACACCTACCTCATCCCTGTGACAGCTAAATTGGGATTAACGAGCTTTTATGGAAAAGCTGCAACAGCAGCTCCTTTTCTCTTTGTTTTTCTTCCACTGACACCCCCATGCCTGTCTGGCAGACTGACTGTCTGACTGGATTGTGCTTGATCTTGCATCAAATAAAAAAGGTTTCCTTTTTTTTGGAACACACCTGCTTGGTGTATACAGCCAGCAGGCTTTTTCCTGGTGCCACATTGGTCAACAAACTGAGCTTTGAGATCACAATGGATTGAGAATGATGGTCTGAAATATACATTTGTGAGTAACCCACAGTCTTGTGGTGAATAGTGAAATACACTTATAAGACAGCAGAAAAAGACCAAAAGTTAATGGGCTCTATCATCAATGTGACAGCACATGGCAGATGGTGGGGCTTTGAGTTGGCGAAGTGAGACTAAGTTGTACTCAGCATGATCTGGTAGTGCCAGTTTCACACCACAGCATATTTTACGGTGAACCGAAGCTGCACAGCATGTGCAAATATTGTGGGAAATATTGGTCTTCAATACTTTCACACTTTATCCTCTCAGGCAGTTATATTCTTAAAGGGAAATGATGATGGACTGTCCTTTTGGATGTCTCTATGCTAATATGTAAAGTATCTGCAATTTTACCACCAACATGAATATTTTAGCTTAAGCTTGTAAACCATGGTCAAAGCAGATTCAAGCCATGAGTGTGGAATATATTTGCCAGTGATATTTTCTCTATTGAGTGATGCCTAATAACTAAAAATGTCCATTGCTTTCCTTTGTCAGTTACAGCCAGTAGCACATAGCAATCAGTTGTTTGCCTGGTGATTCTTATGGCTCAATAATTATGTCATACACTGTTTATATGGAGTCATTATGGGTTTCAGGTTCTGCAGCAGCAAAGACAGAAAGACAACAACAAAAACACTATTTTTAAATAAGAATAGTGTGTATCTTAGAGGTCCTCTAACATGGACCTTTGTTCTTTGACTCTGGCATACCTCTGTGTTTTTTTTTCAATACCTATTGTGACAATCTCTTATGTAACATTGCTGGGTGAGGCAGGATTTGAGGCTGTTTGGCATCACATTTAAAGCTGCCACATTATTGTCCTTGTGGACTCCAAGGCTCTGGACATGTTCTGGCACTTTGGCACAGGACACCGGCCCCACCATCTGTAAAGAGGAGGGGGATGCCTCAGTCAGAATAGCCTGCAAGCACAAATTCACCCCAGAGCTCATTCAGATGCTCAGCAGGACACATGTACCATGAACATCTTGCACCTGCTGTATGTCCGCAAGGGGTCGGCCAACCAAGGACGCCAGAGAAGCTCCTCTAGCCTGGTTGTGGGGCATGACGGCTCTCCTGTAGAAGTGATGTGTGGTCCAAAACCACTTCAGGAAATGTGACCATTGCTTATGTCGTCAGACAATGGAAATTATACTGTAGCTCAAGTCGAATGCTGGGAAGCATGCATCGCCAATGACAATGCTTCCCCTATTCCAACTCTCTTTGTATCCATGCTTATGACTGCCAGCAAGCCTTTTTCTGTAATCAGTAAGAGTGTGCCGGTTGTCCCTGGGCTGATGTTAACAGACACATTTAAATTCAATTTTTAACAAATTTGAAACAAACATGATATAATGATAATAAACAGGGCAGCACACATTCATTATAACAACACAACACAAAAAGATTATGCTGCAGTCAAAGTTCTGAATGGAGAAAGCATTGCTGGATGGGGATAAAACAATTGTGCACAACTGGATATAGTATGTGTGCAGATCAATTGCTATACTGTTCCTCACCACTCTGGGTGGCGTTTGATAATCACACACAAACAGATGCTTCACAGAGAGACACTAAATAACACAGTTAAAAGTCCTTTTCATTTCCTTCAGGCATTGACTGTACACAAGCCAGTACTGAAATGGATCAAACAGACGACCAATAGAACCACAAGCTAAGGCCTTTAAACTGTACTTTATGTCTTTAACACAATATTCCACACCTTCATTTGTCTTAAAGTTTTTTCTAAAAGTTGGATTGTATGCCAACCTAGCTGATGTAAATATGTTCATACTTGTACACAGAAAGTGCATTTGCTTATTATGGATGCTGTGTTTACCTGAGTGGGCAGTTTAAAAGCTTTGTGGGTTGTCAGTGTGTGTGGCAGTGAAGTTAAAACATCGAAGCAAAGAGCAGAGTGCACCTCGTCATTCATATTTTGGTATTCAGAAATGAGTAATTCCATTAAGACTGGACCACTTCCACCTATTGAGCTTAACAGTAAATCAGCTGCCTTTGACTCAGCCATGGCTTTTGGAAAGCTCTTGGAAAGTTTGCTACTTGAAACTTGTAAAGTATTTTTTTGTCTCATTCATTAGCCAGTTCTACATCTACTCGCTAATGACCCACTCGATAACTAGCAACTCATTGTTAACCAGATACCGAGCAACCTATTGTGAGCTAGGTAACTACCAACCAGCTAGCCAACCAGTGACCAGCTAGTTAACTAGCAACCCATTGTTAACCAGATAATTAGCAACCTATTGTTAGCTAGACAATTACCAAATCAGCTAGCCAACCAGTGACTAGCTAGTTAATTAGCAAACCATTGTTAACCTGATAACTAGCAACTTAGCTAACTAGTGACCAACTAGTTAACTTGCAAACCATTGTTTACCAGATAACTAGCAACCTATTGTTAACTAGATAACTACCAAACAGCTAGCCAACCAGCGACCAGCTAGTTAACTTTCAACCCATTGTTTACCACATAACTAGCAACATACTGTTAACTAGATCAATACTGTCCAGTTGGCTAACTAGCGACACAGTTTTCACAAGATAATTAGCAGCTAGCTAGCTAACTAGTAACCTATTGTGTGTTGCTGTTTAATTTTCTGTATTTGTTATTTTGTAATATTGTAGCAGTTGGTGTAATAGACACACAAAATGTGTGCTTTTGTATAGCATTTAAATTTGATTATTTTATGTATGTATATAGTTTGCTATGTTGCACTGAATTGTGTGTATGTATAGGGGCTACTATATAGTTGGCTGTTTTTGCTTTCACTTTAACAAAAACATAATTTTGTTACACGTCTGAGATAAAATACTAAACAGATAGCCATGAACTTGTTTGTTCATGAAAATTGTAAGATTAAACAAGTATTAACAAAACGTTGTGATCATTGCAAAGATAAGTAAAGATTCATGGTCAGTACAACTGTAGGTATTAAATGTTCAAGCAGTATGACAGTTCCTGTAGTAATAAACAGCCACATAAGAACACAATTCAATGTCTTCCACAGGCTACGAGGTGTACAAAACTAAAAATGAAACTTGACTCAGAACTCATCATTAAAAAGAGCTTAAAGTAACTGATTATTATTCCTCTCATTAAGGGTTGAACCTGGATCTAAACATAGACCAAAGCGTTTAAAAAAAAACCCAAAAAAAAACAGTTTACAGCTAATTGCAGGTCTTATGTAATGAATTCATTCCTGAAAGAAAAAGTGAAACACCTAATTGCAGGTTAACGCCAAGGTGTGTTAAAAGAGTTAAGTGTGAATTAAAATGGTAAATTAAGGGAAAGTGCTACTGATGCTTAGTGAGCCAAGGTCATTAAGAGAAAATTATTTTCTGGGAGAGGCGATTAGCTGGTGCTAAAAGAAATTTAAGTCTGTTTTGTGTAACAGTATGTGCAGCATGTGTGTTTAGAGCTCTTTCTTTAAACCATTGCCAGAGAGATAAATCACAATTTCTCCCATCTGTTAGCCAGGCTCGAAAAAAAGAGGGGAAAAAAGCTGAGAGAGCTAATGGAAAGATGAAGAGAATAGATTGAGAAGAGGGAGATAAAAGCAAGAGAGTGAAAAGAGACATAAAAACCCTCTTCTGGCTAATGATACATTTTCAGTAAGAACCCCAAAACAGAACTTATTTAACTTTAACTTTACACAAGGTACTGTTTCAGTTTCAAAACCCACTTTTTTCCCTTTTCATTCAAAACTCAGCTCATCTCGAAAAAAAGGGACAAGTAAACATTCAAAAGGTCAGAATTCATTAGCTGGGAAAATAGCTTGCGAAAACAAAATTGCCTCGTTTCTCGCTCTTCTCAGTCTTCCTCTCTTTCTTCAAAGCTCAGCAGAAATAATGAGCTGATAACAGAGTGTCTGCTTGACACCTGCTGAAACGCAGCACCAAAAAAAAAACACAGTGTCACTGATTCTTTAAAAGGTCTTGTAGAGAAAAATGCTTGCCAAGTTTCTGTTATTTTCAACGTGTCAACAGTCACAGTCAGTGCAGATAATGGATGTGAAGGCTTTATCAGTGATTTAGTGTTTATTTTGTTATCTAAAATGTATTTAATATAATGTTAGTATGGTGAGCACACACAGCAAAGACTTGGTACAAACACACATCATCTGAACTTGTGTGGTCCATGGTTTTTTAACCCAGCAATCACTGACAGGCAACTCCAGTATGTAGGCTACAAAATAAGAGAACCACAGGCTGGACACACACACACACACACACACACACACACACACGACCGCCAAGGACCACCACAGTCATTATGGAGTAGCATCTGTTTATAAATGAACCACCTCCTCTCCATAACTCTCCCACTGTGTGTGTTATGATATCCACTTCATGTTTCTGCCATAAACCAGAATCCAAACATAGAAATAAGAGCGACCATGAAAACCTCCATTCTTTAGCCAGCAGAACCATGGATAGGAAAAAATAAAAATAATAATAATGTCATTGCTAAATATGCACTTCACTTAGATAAAATTGTTGTTATTTAATTCTCTATAATCAAGAAACTATTTATCTTTCACATAGTTAGTTAGTCCATGAATTAAAAACTTAAATTAATTTTTCCTGTAGTGAGAGGTAAGAACCTGGATGAAACACTTTCATAATGTGAATAATCAAAACCATGCTAGGATAAAGTTTGAAGCTATCGTGTATAATAGTTTGTTGCCGAAAACAAAAGAAACTCCTTCTTTTTGGTCCTGAAAATAACACACAGCTTGTCTCGTGATAGAGACAGCCATAAACAAGTGGAGGAGTTTGACACTGAAGCTTCATGGAGCAAGAACAGAGCTTCCAGTGACCCCAACCAGGTAAAAAAAAAAAAATGCTTTCTGACTTTCCAGTCAAATATGAACTAATATTCATTCTTATTTTAGCTGGGACTAAATGCTAAAGTTTTTGTTGTATGTTTTTTTTTTCATCCACATGGAACTGGCATTTCAGGAGCCAGTATATGCTGTAACGCACCGCAGAGTATGTAAATCCCAAAACACCACCCTGGCGTTTCTTGAATCTCACCTCCTCCTTAAGTGGTGCATGCGCTAACCCCATCACCACCAACACTTATCGGTCCCTCTAGGATTTCACAGAGTTTTTTTGTGATTGTTGTGATTAAAAATGCTTGATTTTGCAGCAGCTTTTCATAATACTTGCAAAAATAATTTGCAGAGTTTTCTTTGCAAAAAAGTGCTAATTGATAAAAATTGGAAGTCATAAAAAATTGTGACTTTAACTCATTGAGTGTGTGAGTTTTATAAAACAGAAAGTGCCTGTGTCAGCATTTTTGCCCATTTTGAGTCATATTTCAAGACCCACAGAATATTTTGAAAACACTGAATGGCTCAAATGAAAGAAGAGACTCTCTATTCCATCATGATTTTTTTTTTTTTTTTTAACCTGGTTCCATTCTTGTTTTCTAATCATGATCATCTCCACTTCCTGCTTTGATCTCTGAGGCGTGTACCAATCTCAATGGGCAATGTGATGTGTTGTTGTGTCATGTTACTGTGAGGCAACAAACTTTTTTTTTTGTCCAATAATGCAGGGAAATCAGGGGAAGCCACTGCAAATATTGTGGTGATTAATTGAATTTGCCTGAATAACTGTGATCATGATTTTCTTTTGTTTTCTGTGACTGCCTTACACCACCACCCACAGGTGTATTTGCATATATTCCAGTATTTCGGTTTCGTGGGGACCCAAACGTTTTCTGAGACGACACCGTATTTACTGAAAACTTTTTCAAAGCAAAGTCGGTTTCTGTGTGGACACGAGCCAAGACTGAGCCTTTCTCTGTACCCAGAGTCACTGCTTCCAGTGTTGCTTAGATATAAGAATTAATTTCTGCATTAAAAAAAAATATATATTTCATTGCTTTCATTGATGATTGTGCAAATAAACAGCATTGTGATACCATTTGTTTCCTTTGCAATGTATTTAACCAAAAATTCCCTTTCATATTCATATTTACAGTTGTTGAACAGAACTAAATATCTGAAAAAGGACAATTACAGGGAAGTGTTCCACCTGTTTTCACTTAAATAATTAGTTTAACATTTTAGAAAATACTCATAAATTACTGAGAGGAGGAGGTGGTTATCCATTCTCATCACTATTGGTGTAATCAGCAGTAAAATAGCACAAAGATTAAGGGTAAACTGTTGGCCAAGTAAAAAGGGCATGATGTGGCTTTGCAGGGGTTATGTGCTGGATTATTTCTTAACCAGGCACAGTGACCTCCTTGAATCTTGTGAGGATGCCAGCTGACCAGCGGAGACACCAAAATGTCAAACTACTGCTTTAACCTCAGCTCCCTATATAGTGCAGCGATCTTCCATTTTATTTTCTTCTTTTGATTTTTCAGTCCAGCATTCCATGCAAAATTTACTTTTTGTGGAAATCAACAGATTTGCCCTTGACGGTAATGCCTAGTCTGTTTGACGTTTCTGATGTTTTAATTTATTTCTGCTACAATGTTGTGAAAGTATTTTTGTTTATGTAGCTATGGTTCATTACACAGTTTAGTTTTTTGACATATACATTTCACATTTCCCATTGCTGCAATTCCTTAGCTACAGAACTATTATTATGATAGAATCCTCTGTGATTACCCATATCGCTGTGAAGGTAATCCCTCTTTTTGGCAGCTTTCTGCATCATGCTGCTGGCCATATGTCCAGGCGATGGCTGTGTCCAAGCCCTTCTGTGCAGGTGATAGACTCTGCCCAATTAACACTAATTGGGTAAAGCTATATGCCTACTTATTAGCAAACTATTGTAAATTACTCCTTCGTTATTCTGTCTGGAAGTGGTTCTTGTCCTTCCTAGCGTCTTGTTCTTAATGTTCTCTATTCTTTGATTTTTCCTTCCTAGTCTCTGACGCCTGCTTTGTGTCCTCATTCAGTCACCTTCCCCTCTCTCATTCCTCATTCTTTCTTCTTGTCTGCACATTATTTCACATCACTCTTCCACTCTTCTCTGCACATCCATGTCTCTCTTCCTAATTAAACTGTCCTCATTCCTTCTGTCCTTTCTCCAACATTCATTTCCTTAATGTCACTTTTCCAACAGCTTGCACCTCCATAAATATTGACCCTTCAAATCACTTTTTGCTCCTGTTCGCTTTCACTCACCCTCCTCACTCACTGCATTATCTCTTTCATATTTTCTTGCTTTCATTCTGTCACTGTTTCCTGCTCTTTTTGTGCGCCTTTGTTTGTATCTCAGGTAGATGAAAAGGATTTATGGTGAAAGGGCCAAAATGAGAATGAAATGGCAGGGACAGTGTTGATAAAAGACATACATGGACACAGTACACTCACACACACAAAACTGAGTGATTGACTTCACCTAATAATCTGAAGCTCTCTTTTGTGAGTGAATTTTGTGCACCAGTCGCCATGTCAAAGTCCTGGTGCATGCAATTACAGTCTGTGAATAAATTTAAATACATTTGGTTCCCATTCACCTGTTTATTTCTTAATTGATGGGTGCCCTTTGGGTTGATTGCAGTCTTTAGTTTTACATTTATTATGCTCCCTATTGAGTCTTGACAGTGACAGTAGGCTATGCCGTTCACATTATTTTTCTTGCATCTATCCCATCACTGAAAACAAAAGCCAAACATAATCAATGAAGAAGACATTCCATTAACATGTACCGTCTAATAACAGGCAATAGTTTTGACAGCTCGACTCTTAGTGCCAAACTTCCATGGTTAGTCGTGTAAGACCACATAGCTAGATGCCTAAATTTCTAGGAACATGGAAGTTGGTTGTGAGTTAATAAGGCAATTGACAATGTTAAATTTGCCTCATTTGAAGAGCACAGTGTCAGAAGACAAGAATGTTTCTCTGTGAATTGAGCATTTTGATACTTGCACATGTATTTATTTAGTATCTAGACCTGTAGACAAATCTAGAGTTTACTATCAGTCAGTAGCATGAGCTGCAAATTAATTTGTGGCAATTAAATAAAAATGAGACGTGCAAAATATTTGTATGTTATTGCGGTAATGCAACCACTGTGAAATGTGCTGGTTGTTAAGCTAAGTCACCAGCCACCAAGTGGCAAATGAAGGGGCTATTTTCACTGGGTTTCAATATTGTACATCACTTAGCAGAGCCTTTTTTATCTGTAGCCGTAAGCAGTGCGCTCATCATTCACTGAGCATTATGAGCTGTCTTCGCTGATGTAATTTACCTCATTTTATGCCGGCTCACATGAAAAATTGAACCATTGCCATGAAGAATAGTTATGTTTTAGCCCTTAATGAAGTCTATGGGCACACTTTTGCCAGTCAGACTCTGTTGGTACCGTCAGTCTGTCTGAGCATCGACTTTCTTTTTTGTTTATGTTTGAGATGTATGTGGAGATTAGCCAGCAGCTCAGTGATATAAATGTACTCTGGGTGTGCAGGGTGGCACTTTTAACTGCGGTAGAATAATCGTCTGGGTCAAGTGAAGGCTTTCAAGGATGGTAATCACAATATTCTGCTTGTTAAAATGAACAAATTGTTTTATTTTATTCATAATCCACTGTTTGTTTTGTTCATTTCTTTTTTTCTTCCATTACAAGCAAGAATAATGTTCAGATAAAGTACCATAATAAAGTTGAAAATGCAGACTGAAATATAGTGGTACTGAGTTGTTAACTCTGCATTGCACAGTCTGAAGTATTTCTTTTAACAAGCAGGAGACCATTACTAAACCCATTTATATGCCTTTTTTATGACATATAGCCACCTGTCCACGCACACACATTTCTCATGCTTTCACCTAACTCTTAATAAGCTGCTTTTAATTAATATTTAAAGGTAATATTGTACACCAACGGCTGCTAATTAACAACCAGGACTCGGGTACTCATGCTCATTTGGTCAGAATAACACCTTTCTAAAGAGTTTCACACCTTCAAATTTATAAAGTTCCAACACAACACTTGTTGCTAATTGGCAACAGATACACAGTGAAAACAGGCAGTGAGCAAAGGGGAGTACCTCAGGAGAAATTTCACTCAAACAAAGGTAGGCGATAAAGGTTATTGTTTTGATTCATAGATGAGCTGGCTTTAGAGATGTTGAAGTCAGACATTTGCAGTGCTAACACCTGAACTCGATGAGAGAGAGAGAGAAAGAGTGAGAGAGAGAAAGGGAGCATTTCGAATGACATTCAAAATCATCCTAACTGCATCAACTAGCTGAAAAGGGCAATTTAATCAACAGTAGCTCAAATTCAACTCTTAATCTCACAACAAGCCACATGAAATGCCAGCAGTGGTGACAAAGGGAAAATATGTAATCACATCAATACAGGTAGAAAGGTTCAGAACTGTGCAATCGTCAGAATGAGAAATATAAGGTAACACTGTTGTGTGATGCAAGCATTGCATTTAAATGTCATTGTAGGGACAGCTCGTTTTGGGTATACTAACAATCATATCTGTTATGGCACAGATGCCATAAGCAAGAGCTGCAAGCCCCACTGTGGAAAGTGCAATGATGAAGAGTTCATGATCAGGCAGCTACTTTCAAAGACACACAGCCCCAGAGCGGTTTGACTTTAAATGGACTGCCACAAGGCAAAATATAGCTGTGTTAGTATATTTTCAAAAGGTTCATGGATGAATTTTTAATTTTTTTTTTTCAACAACATAGCAATTATGATCTATTTGTATAAATTCTGTACATTACTTGAGGCAACTTGGTCCAGCTAAGTAATCAGAGTAATTTAATGTAATATAATGTGCTGTACAAATTGTTACAAAGGTAGGATGTGCTACATGATTATACAAATAAGGAGAATGTATACAACACCTATTGCGGATGGTGATTACACTCATGGAAGTAAATTATTAGTCATAAAATATATTATGTGAGTTTTAACTAAATAAAGATAATAATGTGTCTTGTTGTAACAAATGGTAGACAAAAAAGAGACAACAAATAGTTCTCATGTGGCCGTGTGGTCATCTGGTCACAAATATGACCATAATCTTGCTTTGAAATATGCAACCATCTGCTCACAAAAGTACCCAAAATGAAGTGCTGGACAAATATCCTCCCTCATTCTTTCACTGACAGCAGCCCTGCAGTCCCTTTAGGCATCTCATCACACTCATTATCAGACTACTTGCATCCAAAAATGTGAAAGCATGCTGTTTTGTATTATCATTATCAGTTGACTGTTGTCGTTCTCAAAATGTGTTGTTTTAAAGAGCCTGGCGAAGTGTTAGACCAGGTCTAACAGCGTGAAACCATGATCAAATCTGGAAACAGTTAAAGGGTAGGCCAATTACACTCAGCTCCCAGTTTATTGGGCCCACCTACTGGGGCTATTGCAGTCTTACTGAATATAGCACACCACCCCACCAATCAACCCGTCATGAATGATATCATCCATTTTTAATGCTGTCAGCTAATTAAATGGCCATTATCAGTCATTTTCACAACAGTAATGCATCAGATAGGCCAATCTGCACTTATTGCATTGTGAAAGTGAAAGAAAAAAATAAAAATAAGATGTAAAACAGAATGAATTGAAATTGGAATAGTTAAAATTGTTTGGAATTAGGCAGCAAAACCACATAGGTTGAGGAAAACGTTATATTTTGGCATAATAACTGTAGTGAAAGTGTAACTGAACTCTGTAAACAAGTCAAGTGATAGTGCTATGTTTAATTGAAAAAAAAATTGTGTCCGACCATGACGACTGATATTTTTTGTTGCTTTGTCTGTGTCTTTTGACTCATTTTTTTATCCAATATTTTGGATACTATGACTACAATTTTTAGACTGTTCACTCAGCATGGACGTGAACACACTCACACAACCTCAACGCTGAAGTCAGCACTAAAGTCAGCCGTTTAACCTTAGTCATGGTTTCTTTTCAAATCCTGTTTTCTGGAGTCCAGAACCAAAACAATGACAAATGTGTTGCTGTCACACTAATTTGTGACTGCACTGTAAGACACAGAGAAGTGACCTAATACCTTCCCTACAGTGGGACCTCATATTTTATATATATTAGCTTTAGACAGACACTCACAAAATCCATAACCTGTATCCTGTCCTTTAAATATGAAATCATCCATCTCAGCCACAACTTTGTGAAGGCCAGTTTCTTTTACTTTTGACCATTTCTATGAATTACAAGTAAAATATGCAAGATTTAAAGGCTGATGTGGGGCGAAAAGTGACAGGGACACAGCGGCAACACTGTTGACTGTTCTGTTTCACAGTATGCGTTTTGACCACATGGTTAATGTTGTGAAATGGAACTACTTGGTTATGTGTTGGGGCGGCACGGTGGTGTAGTGGTTAGCACTGTCGCCTCACAGCAAGAAGGTACCATGTTCGATTCCCGGCCCGGGGCCTTTCTAAGTGGAGTTTGCATGTTGTCTGCGTGGGTTCTCTCTGGGTACTCCGGCTTCCTCCCACCATCCAAAAACATGCATGGGGATTAGGTTAATAGGCTAATTTAAATTGACCGTAGGTGTGAGTGGTTGTCTGTCTCTATGTATCTAGGTATTCAACTGTGTATATTACTCAGTGATGTTGTAACATATTTATATAACTTGGGATGTTAACTTTTGGTTTGGCACGGGGACATAAACTGTAGTTTCCTGGTTGAAAGATAAAGGTTACTGTGATTTGGTGTATTTATACTTTCTCTCCATTGATCTATATGTTCATCAGAAAAAAAGAAACTATATTATTGAGAAACTAAACCCACATGACCATGGAATTTGATGCTGATTTTAGGATATTTAGGATCCAAAACACACAGGAGTCAGAAATCTAAATAACCAAGTTCAGGTTAAATATACTGTATAAACTGCTAAGTTACATTATGTTCTGCATAAATGTATTCTCAAATTTCATTAGTTACAGAGGGTGTCTTGTTGCATGTGGTGTTGCTGTTATCTTTGCAGTCTATTGGACTAGTTTAACATGCACAGTCACATTCACCATCTCAGCACAGTCAGCCAAGCAGCTATTCAACATCCCCATTGTGACATATCCATGAATATTTCCAGCTCTTGCAACAAGTTCAACAAAAAGGGGAGCTTTTATCCAGTGGTTGGACCTGGCGGCTTTGTATACTCTTGTGAAGTGCAAGTTCTCAAATAGTGAATTGCATTCTGACTACGCCTAATGACTGAAGACACATGATAAGCCACAAAGTGCCTTGCTGTAGCCATGGCCACTCAAATCAAATGCATTTTCATAAGAAATAATTCATATTCTTTATCTTTCCGCCACATGTTCTTCCTGCTTTTTAAAAGTCAGCCTCACTTTTCACCCTGAAGTTCAGCATGTTATGCAGCTATTGGCTGAAAGAAAATTCAGGCATTTGCCAGAATTACAAAGTAAAGTTTAAAATATATGGAGTGCTGGGACTTTCTGCATGAGTTGGAAGTTTTTTTTATATATAGGACAGACTGTGCAGAAGAGGAATGCACCATGGATTGGCAGTTACTGTTTTATAAACTTGTATCATGTTAACTCAGAACTTGTGATGCAAATTAATTGAATTGAAACAGGAATGCTTCCATGTTCAAATCAGAAAAGGACAGTGTAATCCTGCTCAGAGAGCTGAGTCGCAGAAAATATGTGTGAATATGTGCGGTATGCTTGCATGTTAGTTTGTCACCAATGCAGCATCACAGTGTGCATCCAACTGTGACATCACCAAGTGTCATTTTTCCATTGGTCCATTTGGACTCTTCCCTCTTCTTGATTTTCTCCTGGTTACATAAATGCTACTCGGTCAAATAGGATTCATGCCACATCTATACTTGACCATCTGATCATAATTTAATATTTGTTGTGTGTGTGGTCAGTTTCACCATCACATCTCTGAAAGCTTCAGCCAGGGATGTCTCACCTGCCAAAGACCATCTCCTGTTGTGGTCCACCTGTTTCCATTCTTCTTGGTTTGGCTTGTATCCGTCTGGCGATTGTTCTTCATAATCACATAAATAAATGAATTGAATTTTGTGGACAAAATCAGTTGCTGCTGCATGATTTTCATTGTTCAGTAAATACAGTATGAGAGCCATATCAACATAGGTGGTTGTTTTGGCAGCCAATTAATGAAATTGTTACACAGCTGTGCCAGCTAAGAAGCTGCTAAGATTAAGATTTCTGTTGAATGGAATGCTTCTATTTACTTCATGTGATTGTTGCTTTCTCCCCATCTTTTTAGGATATTTACTGTATGTATTGGAACAAAAGGATAAATTACAAAGGCATCTTTTCCATCATAACAATGCCCTGGAAATCTCTAAAAAGAATCATATTTCAACTTTTTCTACGTTACCCTTTACACGCAAATGTCCTTATAGTTTACCACAGTGAGTTAACAACATAAACTGGAAATCTTTGAATAAAATCAGATTTCAACCTTTTCTATATTACCCTTTAATGCAAATGTAATTATTTAACCTCAGTGATTTAACAACATCAACTGACTTGACATCAGCAACACTTAATAAAGGGGAATTAAAGGAATGAGAAAATTGAGAAATGATCATAACTGCTGGGGACACAACTGAAATGATTATATACTGTAGATAAAAAATAGTTGGATAATTTTAAGACAATCATGCAATCTTTCCCTTGCCAGTGCTACCTTCTTGCACCTACAACAAGGGAGGCTGGGATGCACTTTTGTTTTTTTTTGTTTTTTTCTTGCTTTGCTGCCATTCTGCTCATGATAATGTGGTATTTCCAAACACAAAGACTGATATGCCAGGCGACATGGGATTTACTGGGACGCATGACATTCTAACTTTACACTTTACATTTCTTTTTAGAAGGTAAACACACTTTAATTAAAAACAGCTCTTTGTGCCCTATGTAGTCTATATTGTCTATTTGTATATTCTCCTCTCCTTTATTGATTAAATGATATGAGGGATTTAACAACCTGCTTAATAAATCTAGTGAGAATGTCAAACATGTCATACAGTCCATCCCTTCAGGCCTCCCTCTAAATCCACTCTCCAAAATTATGGACATAAACAACAAGCAATGAGCATGCATGCAGGTAGCAATTGTTTAATTCATTCATTTATTTATTTGTTTAATTCATTATTCAGGTACTGAATAAACTTTCTGGAAAATGATTTAACAGACTGTGATTGTGGATACATGAGGAAATTATTAATCGCATTTTGTCCAATATGGCTAAATTATTCATGTTGTGAAATGATTTCCCGATTGTCAGAGTTGCCAGTATGTGTCAAGTGGCTTAAATTATCTTGTAAAACTAACACTGGGACATTGCTGGCCCTTCTTGATTAATCTATCTTTGGATGATATGTTTGGAAGTTAAAATTTAATTCAAAACATCAACAACAATTTTCTAAAACTTGTAGAAGATCCCCATGAGTCCCAAAACTTCTGTCAGGCTCTTTGCAATGAGTGCTGTGAGGCCAACAAAAGTCAAACCGAACTGATGCCAGTAGTTAACACTCAAAATGAGAAACTGAATAGATTATGACTCTCTGAAAGTACTTGAACACTGCAGTTAATGGTGGACAGATTCAAGCACCTGACCTGATCTCCAGTTCTACATTATTATTTTCTTTCCAAAAACTTTGTGGAAAAGAACAGTGGAAAGTAATAGTTTAACTTATTTCACCTCTCATCTGAGCTAACTATAACAATCACAATTAATATTAATTGTGATTATTCACATTTCATTCACATCATTTTTAATAGCAGCCTTCTTTTTCAGCTCTGTATATGTGCAATATTTTCATTGTTAGTAGATGACAATGCACTCTGTTTACATGCCACTTCCAGCATGTACGCTCAACAAACCCTTCATCAGATGTAGAGTGGCTATATATTTTACCTTTATTCCTTCTCATATATTTTATTTCATCTCTGCCTCAGCCTTGTCTTCCTCATCACTCACTTCCACACTTCCCCTTGTCAGAACAATTACTGTTTCGAGAGCAGTGGAATAAAGCATTATTATTTTGCCTCCTCTCTGAGCCTTCCCTCTCTATAACCGCAAGGTCAAAAACTGTAAAAGCCCTTCACATTTAGATGGTAGATAGCAGCCAGCGATCTTGGACAATATTCGACTTCGGTGAGTGATAATTAAATTTGACACTGCTGACTTTGGGCTCAACCCCCTCAGCTCCTCAGTGTAGTCCTGGTGCTTTAGTGATGTTGTCACTGAGATCATACATGGCCAAAATCGCTGAACAGAAGTAATGAAGCAGCTGCCTCAAGCTGTGTGTAGACCTCTTGACCGTAAGTTTACCAGCTGAAAACCAATAGGGAAAAATCTGTGCAAAGGAAGAAAATACTTTCTCTGCCCAAAGCAATAACAATGAATGCACCCTTTACCAACAAACTTAACCCCCAACTCTTCCGACAGAGAAACTATTATCCCCAATTTTCACCAGATGCGGAACGACGCCTTCTTTTTTGACGGACGGCAACACACGGTGCATGAATTCCGCACAGAGCAGATCGTATGGGACAGGCAGTCGTGTACAGACACAAAATTAAACATCTGGTTTATTTTCAAATCTGTGTTTGCAGCGGATCATATAATCAATTTCCTTCTACTCAGTGGACACAGGGTGATTCTCTTGTCACAGACACTCAGCTACAACTGGCTATATCGTGCAATTATATGTGAATTCGCAAGATCTTGTTAGTTAGCGAGATCATGTTCTTGTCATTTCCGACACATGTGGTGGGTATTGACGGATGATGGACATCAACATACGTTGGCGTCGTTCTGCATCTAGTGGAAATTAGGGGTTAGAGCGTCCCTGTGTGGGTGTGCCCCTCTGATCTAACTGGAGAAGTAGTTCCGTCCTTCCTTCATGTGCAACCAGATCAATCTAGTCATGGTCAAAGACGAAAAGTGTCTTTTTCAAAAGTTTCTTTTTGACTGTATTCCTGTCTTCAATCAATGTGTCCATTCATCCATCAATAGGTACGTCCTCACCGAGCTAATACGCAATTACACATGTCCTTGAGTCTAAAGACATGTTTGACTGGAAACTCCTTATCTGAGGTTCATTACAGTAGACCCCAATTGTCCAAAGCAATACATAGTACAAGACATTCATTGTCACCAATGACAGCTATACACCCAGACCTCAAGTATAATCAGGATAAAGCCTAATATGCATGGAAACATAAAAATGTTTGTGTGTGTTCCAAGAGGATTTATTTATTATTATATCTCTATGTGGGCTACACTGTAGCTGCAGCTGAAATAGAACCATGCAGATTGATGATTAAAAACACGACTCGGAACACTTGTGAGTTCATCCAGGCCACTCCTGAGCTGTAGCAGACAACAGAAAGGACTGTGATCCCCTACAGCGATGTCAGGACCAATGCAATTGAAGGCAGGAAGGCCACCCTGTGGTGCTTCAGCGCTTCATTACTGAATTAGGATTAAAATGCAATACTTTATTTACTTTGATGGAGTGGAAATCCTTCAGATTTTCATTTCAAGGCTCCGCCATGCCAGCAAAGACACTAAAATGTGACCGTGAGGGATCCAAAGTGAGACGTGACAAGCATGCAGAGTAACTGGGAATATGAAGACAGATACTCAAGGACTATTGTGATTGTTGAAGAAAGGGCCAAGTTAAATATCTGGTTGCATTTTACATTACATACCTCAGTTAACTCTGATCACCATGCATGTATTATATATAGACGCAGTGGTTTTAGCTTCTGGCGGAGTGAGGATCATCTGCATCTTTTTGGAGTAAAACTGTTGAAAGCTGTGAATGTATGTAAGCTATGGAATGTAAAGAAACAGGTTGGTCAGTTTTTCCAAATATCATTTAGGAAATTTAATTTCATTGAGCTTCATTTCATTAGAATGACATAAATTAAATTAAAAAGCCATAGCCATACCACTGTAAATATTATGCCTTACTACTGTAAATAGTACATTATATCGTACATAACTTTGTCGTTCTATTTCATTCAAAGCTGACTGTCTTTTTTTTATATTTTTTACATGTGACTGAACACCATGTGGAGTAGCATTCCTAATTTCGTTGTATGCACGGTCATATAATGACAATAAAGGCTTTTGATTTGATTTGATTTGACTGAAAAACTGGATTGTCTGCGGTTGACAGTTTGGTAGTTAGTTATAAAAGTTAAGAGTTAGATGCAGCCTGATTTGGGTGAATTGACCATTTAAATAACGATAAAAGAATTCATGGTTGATTACTGTATTTTATTATTTTGAAACAGCATTAGTTTTAGGTTAAAACAAGGATATATAAGGCATTTTGAAGACAAACATAGTTTTCATTGAACAGAAACAAGGGGCTCGTGCTATAGACTGAAGAGGCGGTTTAAAGGCACCAAGAGAAAATGGGATTTTGAGACAAATACAGTAAATTTCATCCTTTTTTTCTTGCTAAAGCTTGATAACATGGTGTCTTCATATGTGTATGTGAGAGATAGGACAAGTGCTTGTACGTGGCACAGTCTTTCCATTTAAACTAAGAAATAATCATTTTGCAAACCTGCTATTTGGTGGGTTTTTGGTCATTTTATGATTTTGGCAGTAAGTGCTGAATGAGGATAATGTGGTTGTTTTTGTTTATTCAGCAATTCCCCTGTATTGTTTGGTTCCAGTCCCGCATTTGGTTTGTAACGACTTCTTTTATATCACGTATTTTGCAGCAGTGACAGCATTCAAATTACTGTGGTGGCACATAACTGTTGACGAGATGCAGAGTTAAAACCGGTGGCCATCAACTGACCATCTGACGCTGCAGCGAAATCTCTGTGGGAGGTCTGGCAAAGCCTCAACCTTCATTTTTTACTGGTTTGGTTTCTTTCATCTTTTTACAGATAGGCTCACTAAACCAGATCCTGTCATTTGTTCCCATGTGAACCGAGGCTCTTTTCAGCCTTTGACCACACCACACACAGACCCGTTCACACACACAACAGCACAAGAGAGACGCTTTCCGTCTGCGACCACACCACACACAGAACTCCCAGAGCACGACGACCCACACATTTTTGTAAAGTGAGCGACTCCCGGCTGTGATCATCCAACACATGTTCATGTGAGCATTCTTAATGATAGGCAGCATGTGCATAAGCATACAAATAGCAAAAAAAATAGGTCCACAAGAAACATCCATTAAACTCACCTAAAACATACGCATTTTTAATGACACATGCAAATGCAGCAGCAGTGTAAATTACATTTAAAGTACATGGGAGACACTAGTCTTTACCTTATGGTGCTCATTAAATACAACCTGAATTTAAACAACTTATTGCAGTTTTGTTCAGAGGTGCATAGTGAATAGCTTTACTTTCTCATTCCAGAAGCCTTTTCTGAAAAAATATATTTATGCATTATGGAAATGGCATGAAGAGCCTTAACTCTTACACTCTCTTCTATTCTTATATTTCACATGAAGATAAGGATTTAGTCAGTGATGATTGATGAAACTGATACATTGCATAAACATGGGGGATGGGGGTGAAACAGCTGCATTTATGTTTCCGAAGAAAGATAAAGCTCCTTGTTGGACTATGGGATTGGATTACTGTATATAGAATTAAATGTGTTTTGAACTGAGCAATATTTTTTGTAAAATAATAATTCTTGTACTGAGAATTAGGCAAAACCTACTTCACCAAAGACGCTACTTTGAAGAAGCAACATTAGATAGGGAGTTAGATTCAGAACTCAGGCAGTATCATAAAGTTCAACACATTGGTGACTCAGTCAACATAATAGACCACATATAGACATTTGTGAAGGCTTATCACAACTGTTGATGTTGGAATTTTATTTTGAAAAGACACTATGCATGTAAGGAGCAGATACCATATTTATCGCTGTTGATCTGTGCAGTGTTGAAATAATGAATAATTCTGTTTTATCACAACTTTATATTTTCACAGTTTCAGCCAATATTTTAAACCTGTAGTCACCAAATACACTATTAGTGCCCCCCCATAGCTCCTACTATATTGGCTCTATTGTAAAGTGGTACTTCTGATTTATAAATTTGCTCCACTTTGCAGTGGTGATCGTTCACCTATGTCTCAGCAATTACAACAATGTTACTGTACTGTACTGTAGGGTGAAAGACAGGGTACACCCTGGACAAATCTCCACCTAATCACAGGGCACATAGAGACAGACAACCACTCACACTCACATTCACACCTACGGACAATTTAAATTAGCCAATTAACCTAATCCCCATGCATGTTTTTGGATGGTGGGAGGAAGCCGGAGTACCAGAGAGAACCCACGCAGACACGGGGAGAACATACAAACCTGGTATCCTTCTTGCTGTGAGGTGACAGTGCTAACCACTACACCACCAGCACTATCCACCTACTATACATAATCTATATACACTCAGGATAAAAAAAAAAATCTTACAGGGACTCCCTATAGCCAACAAGTGGAAAATGTTGATACTGTTTCAGATAAACTATGCATTTTAATGATATTTTTCACTATCATTCCCATATTTGGAAGCACTGCTGCTTCACTTGAAACGTCTTTTTGACGAGGGGAATCAATTAATTGAATATGAGCAGAGCAGCTTGTTAAACATTTGCCTACATTGAATATTCAACTAAAAAAACTGTGGAATGTATAAGTCCAGAGGTTTCTTCAGAAATATGAGCTAGCTTATAAACTGTGGACAAAGTTAGGTATAGCCAACAGGCTAATGTTCCAGAACTTTCCATCAAATGAACCACTAACACACCCACCTTGCCTATGAAAGAACTGCTTCTTTCTCCTGTCTGAGCTTATGTTTTTTTTATTCCCTAACTTTTGAGGCACCCTGCCACCTCCACTTGCTGCCTCTGAAAAGTTAGTTCTCTGCAGGCTGTCCGACTGAGCAGATGGACTGAACCATTTTACATAAATGGGGAGTAAACTTAGTGTTACAATACACTGTATTGTGATTGTATTACTGAGTGTCATATTATTTTGTCAGAATTATAATTTTATAGGAGTCCCTGTCAATCATGGTCCCCTAGAATCCGTTTTCTTAGTCTCCCCTTTTCGAAGTCTGTGTGTGTGTGTATACTGTATATATGTATATATGTATATATATATATATATATATATATATACATATATACATATATGTGTGTGTATATATATATATATATATATACACACACATATATGTATATATATACATATATGTGTGTGTATATATATATATATATACATATATGTGTGTGTATATATATATATATATATATATATATATATATATATATATATATATATATATATATATATATATATATATATACATATATGTGTGTGTGTATATATCTATGTATATATATATACACACACACATATATATCTATATACATATATATATATATATATATATATATATATATATATATATATATATATATATATATACATATATATGTATATACTGTATATACATATATATATGTGTGTGTGTGTGAGTCATTATCATTCCCCTTTAAAAATGATTAATTATTTTTTTAATCACTCTTGGGGGGCCCCCAGAGACCAGGGGACCCTAAGCACACAGCTCAGTTATGCCTTATACACAAAATACAAAAATAAGACCCAATATGTAAAGACCTGGAATAATCCTTTAACTCCCTGTTGTAGGCAAAAATCAAATAACCCAATTTCATCTGATGAACGCTGACAACCCCCAAAAGTTTCAAATTACAAAAGCCCAGGGGGCCATGCAGTACAATTCATTATTGTGGAAGCAACATCCCCGACACAGAAACCAGCAGAGCATCACTGTGAATTCAAATAACTCTCTTGTCATATCTATTCTTTAATCTGAATAAATCTTCTTCCTTTTGCAGTTTCTACTCTCTGTGTCTTAAGGCAAATTATTCATGCATGGTTTCACATTCCACGTCAAAAAGAAGAAAAAGCCTTATTGTTATTGCAGCAGCAACAGTGTTACTCTTCAGTTTGCTGATTGCTCTGGCATTCTCCATTTTCTCTTTGTCTTCATTTGTCACACACGCACACGCACGTTGGTTTAAGTCACCTTTGGGGTATTTAAGCATTTTTACCCCTCCTTTGGAGAAAAACTTTGACTTCCTAAAAACTTACCCTAAGCCTAACTACAACAACTAACCACCAACCCTAACCCTAACCTCAACCTAACCCTAACCACTGACCAAAGGTTTGAACAATTGGAGACATGGACTTAGTCCCCAATTGCACAGGCTGTCCCCAATCAACTGGTCTTAAGTCAACTGTGTGACCCCAATGTGGACATAAGGCAGACAGACACACACACACACACACACACACACGCATGCACGCACGCACGCACGCACGCACACACATACACACACACACACACCTCAACAGGCTTGGCTGTAGAACTGACATTTTTAACAAATGGCTGTCCATCGAGGGACTTCAACGAACTCACTTCACTTTTAACAGTCGCTTCTCAGAAGTTAGAGCGTTTTGGTTTCAGCCAACTGTGTTTTTATTTTTTAGCCTTTGTGAAACATCAAAACAGAGAAACTAAGCCAAGCACATGTTGTTGAGACACGAGTGTGGAGAGAAGCAGCAGCGAGTGCCGCTTTCTGTAGGGACTGCAGGCTGTTGACCTTTACTGATGAGCGGAGAAGAATCCCACTCTTCTATCTTGTTCTGTCTCTGTCTCTTATCGTTTGTCTGCTTTCTCTCTGTCTCTTTCACCTTCTGTTCTTCATCTTATATTTCTGCTTTTCATCCTTCTCTACTGAGTTACCTTCACCTGCACCACTGTGGATGTCAGATGTTGTGTGTACCGCTCTCAATAAAGAGTTATGATGTGTTTTTACAACAGCTAATGGGGGTGGAAATTAGCTTAACAACATGAAGTAGTTTTAAAGCCATTTAAAAGGCATAATGACTAGCGAGTAGTAATAGTTTTCATTATCCACTGAAATGTGAAATGCCAGAAAAAAATTAAGGAAAAAACAGACACAAAAAATCCTGCCCTCAATTTACTCTGATCTATAATCAAGAAGTCTCAAAATTCTCCCAGGTATTTTACTAATTGGGGGTGGCAGTAGCTCAGTCTGTGGTGAATTGGACTGGCAATCAGAGGGTCACTGGTCCAGGTCAGACCAAGTCTGGAGAGTGGACTGGTAGCTGGAGAGGTGCCAGTTCCTCCTCCTGGGCACTGCGAAGGTACCCTTGATCAAGGCATCGAACCCCCAACTGCTCGTGGATCCTTGATACGCCTTTAAACTGTAATTGCCCTCACTGAGGGATTAATAAAGGATTTTTTCTTCTTCTTCTTCTAATTGTTTCAGCAGTACTGCTGAATAGTCTTTCCACCTTATGGTATTCACCTGCAGGTCAAACCACAGCGTCACAATGCAGGGAGCCATACGGCAATGCCTGGATGATGAGCTCTTGTTGGTTCCTTCAGTGAGTGAATGGCTTCACTTGTTCACGGTAATGGGGAGGGAGAAGTAGCCCACAGACAGAGAGGAACAGAAGGATAATTCCTAAACTGATGTGAGACTGACAGGAGGAAAAAGAAGAGGCTGACTTGCTTGTTAGCACAAGTAAACATAGAGGGAGCAGCAGCAGCACCACCACCAGCACCACCACCACCCGTGAAGAGATTAGCATCAGAGAATGTTTCTGCTGCCTTTCTGCTCATAGTGCTGCTCCCTGCAGGGTTTTCTCTCATGAGCAGAAAAAAAATCCTAGAACCAACCACATGCACACACTTTGCTACAAAAATATAATGTGATACAATTATTTGAGGTGTTTAAATCTTTGATGCATTGCAGAGATACCAGGTATTGCATGCTCCAGAATCAGTCTGTACGTATCATTCTAACCAAACAAAGTGCAGAAAACAAACAACAAAAGGTCAAATACACATTTGTAATTCTCAACTGTATTCTCACAAAAAAAAACTCCATTTCCATATTGCTTTTGTGTCCTGACCAATCAGCATCCTTTGTGGAGCTGCTGGTCGTGGATTAGGTTGAAACCTGTGATTGATGGCATTAAAATAATGGTTCATTTAATAATCTGGTTCAGTGTTACAAACATTCTGAAGCGTTGGGTTAAAAGAAATTCATCCATTCAGCAACAAGTACATTCTCCATTAGCACTAGCAAGGTGCGAGGAGCTCACACCTCATAGGTCCATGCTTTTCGTTCATTGGCTGGACTGGCTGACAGAGATTTTGTTTTGGATTGGGTCTCTGTGTCCAGTGATAACCTCGTGACTTGTCCAGGGTGTACCCTGCCTTTCACCCTAAGACAGCTGGGATAGACTCCAGCACCCCCACGACCCTACGTAGGAAGACCGGTTGAGAATGAATGAATTTTACTCATAGACCTTGAACACTGAACCAGACTGGGAGAGCAGATTGAACTGACGCAGCTTGGCCTTGGTTGTCCTCAGGCATATTGCTTCCAAACTACAAAAGCCTGATTCCTGCTTCTCCAATGTCTCCAACCCATGTACTGCTCGAAACTACCATCTCATCTTTGTAGGTTAGTATGTAATACTAGGAGGCGGTTTGGTTACTTTGTCGAAGTAACTCTCAAATATGGAGTAAGCAAGCCACATTCATACTTATTTAATTCATTGAGTGCCAGTCGTTATTTAAAACAGAAAGCACCTTGTGACAATGTTTTTGCCCATTTTGAGTCATATTTCAAGACCCACAGAATATTTTGTACTATGTCTCTGAAAACACTGAATAGTTCAAATGAAAGAAGAGGCTCGCTATTTCATCATGAAAAAAATGTTTGTTTTTACCTTGTTCCATTCTTGTTTTATCAAAGGTAGAGTAGAGGACACTTTCACCAAAAACACTTGAAACAATCTTGAACGTCTCCACTTCCTGCTTTGAGCTCTGTGGCATATGCTGCTTCTCTGTGCTCCGACTACATCTCCCAGAAGCCCCCACATTACTCACAGGCACCGGGAGACCGCATTTGGCGACCAGCTGCCGAAAAACAAATCTGACGTATTATGACATGGATGGCACTCCAGTGTCAAATTTTAAATGACGCTGAAATATACCAATGGCACTCAATGACTTAAATGCATATGAACAACATAATGTGGTCATCCTCTTTAAAATTAATGAACGGAAAAAAAATGTCCTTCATTCCTCCTGATGTGCTCCTCCTGTGTGTTTTTATTTTTCTATTCTTCTGGTCTGTATGAGCCTGTAACCTCTGAATAAAATTCTTCCCACCACACTTTGACAATTCAAGATCTAAGAGAGACGACTTTTCCAAACCAAGAACACACCAAGCAAAATATTTCACTAGGAACTGACTAGAAAAAAGGTGCTGACACACTGGAGATCCTTTAACACTTTCAAAGTCTGTACTGGAAGCCAGCGTTTTTCCTTTTTGCCACATAAATATGAAGGTTTTTAAAAAAAAAAAAAAAACAATGATTGTAGAGTACCAACCAAACAACTGCTTGAATATTGAGCTCATTAAGACTTGTTTACACCGGTGCAGCTTTCCAAACACTTTATTTTGTCCTTACATTAGAGTGTGATGTGCTGGAGGACAAAATCAAGAGGCTTCAGAACTAATAAGGACTCAACCCCCTGGGTAACAAGTAACAGTGTGCTACACTGACTTTGTTTTTCAAGTGGAAGTATGTGAGCATGTTGTGAATCTGATGTATAGGCTTGTTTAAATAATAATTCAGTGTGTGTGTGTGTGTGTGTGTATGATGAGGGTCAAAATAGAGTCAAAAAGGTTCAAGGTCAAATTTGATGATATTGGCTGCTGTCAAGACACCAACTCTAAGATCTGCCATTTCTTTATCCCCCTCTGGAACAAAAGGTTAATTCCTCTGTGCCAGCCTTTGTGCTAATGTCATTCTGCTGCTCTGTTTAGTAAGTGCTCATGGCAGCAAGCGTACACATGCCATCAGTCCCCTTTGTACCTCTTTTTAAAGTGTCTAGTCAGTATTGTTTTGTCTAGGCAAATTACACTACACATAGTCCACTTATGTTAAGTCTTGCTTACTTGCTTCAGGTCTAGTTTTTAAAAATACAACAAATATTCACAAAAGATAGAAGAAAAAGAAGAAGAAAGTCTTAAAGAGTGATTCACCTCTCTTAGAATCAATCGTCAAGCAAATATACTATTGACTGTTTCATTCACTTATTCAGGAGTCTATTTGACCATTTAATACAGATTCAGCGAGCAGCGTACAAATATTGCACATTTGATGGTTGATTTGTGTTTCAGTGGCAGCAAAATAAATTATTTTTAAGAGGTACTAAGTCCATTTTAGGACATTTAAATTCTCATATTTTTTAGGTGCAATAAGGTGGCTGTTAAAGATTTTCCAAAGAACTGTTATTGTGGTATTTCTGGAAACATTTCAAGTTTCTTGAAAAAACATGATGAAATACAGAGTTTCTTCTTTCATTTGAGTTATTCAGTGTTTTCAGAGTCTTTTAGAGTGCAAAATATTATGTGGTTCTTACAGTGAAGCTTAGTGCTTCATTCATTTCATAATGAGTTTGAGTGAATGTGGTGGAAGGGAGTTTGGTGTTTATTTTTGAATATCCAAATCTCTGGATTGCCTTCTGCATTGTAATAGCTCTCCCTGTTACAGTTGCCTCTGCTGAATGAAGCTTTTTGCAAACTGAAGCTCGTGAAGACATTTGTAATATTTAAATTAATATCAATGTTCGGGACCATAGGTGTCAATGTGAGTGTGAGTGGTTGTCTGTCTCTGTGTCCTGTGATGAACTGGAGACTTTTCCAGGGTGTACCCTGCTTTCCGCCCTAAGACAGCTGGGATAGGCTCCAGCCCCCCGCGACCCTATGATGATGATAAAATGAATAAATGAATGAATGAATGGATGGATGGATGGATGGATGGATGGACGGATGGATAGATGGATTAATGTTCGGTTCAGAAAAAAACCCCACCATTTTGGGACAAAGTTTGTATGTTTTCCATTCTTTAAGCACCGATTTAGGCACCTTTTAAGCACTGCCATTGTTTCTAAAGTACTGGGGGGGGCTGTGGGAGTGTTCCAATCCTGTAGTCTTGTAGAACCCAAAGGGGACCCTACTTTAAGCATGTACTTTAGTTCATTTTAGTTTCTCAGACAGCAACTCTGTTTTCCAATTTTATGTTTAGAGAAAATTAACAATCACCATAGATTATTTGGAAATTTATTATTTGCTTTATTATTTGGAAAAACAATTATGATAGTGAATGCTTCAAAGATATGCTGAATTTCCTTAAGCCCAATTTACACCACCCAAGTTACTGCAGCACAGCATTTCTCAGGGCGTATTACGGACGTATTGCTTTCAACATCAATTTACAGCGGAAGCATTTCACAGTATAGCACTGTATGCAAGACTGCTCCACACTCTGGAATGCTGCACTTACGCCTCTGTAAATTGGGCTTTACAGTGTTGATTAAAACCAAAAACAATTCAAGCAGCATAACATTTTCTATAAAATATATTTATAGAACCAAATTAGTTATGTATGAAAGTCAGTGTTGGACATTATCATTAAAAAAAGAGACAACACCAAGTGTGAACTTGCCTCAACACTGCTAAAAGCATGCCAGCTCATGAATTCAGCTTATATTCACTGTTAAAAAAAATGACCAGACGATGTGCAAAACAGCTGCACTGCAAAAGCCTTCTTCACAGGGACATAAAATGAGACAGAATGAGAAGTGACAGAATGTGTTTGCCTTCACAGACGAAAGTGGGGGGAAACCATTGCTAAATGGATCCTCTACATCAAAAGAAAAAAAAATGAGAGCCTTATCAAAGAAAACTGATTCTCTGTCGCTTTCATTTTTGCCAATACCAAAGTGCTATATTTTTCCCTCAGCTTTATTCTTGCATTTTAGCACCATAAGTGTTTTTGCATCACAACCATTACCAAAGTTCTTTTTCTTTCAATCATCTAGACACAGTTTGTTTCATTAGAAATGCCAGCCTGTCCTCATTCCCAGGGTGTCAAATTGTTAGTGTGTGATGAGTTCAGTCATTCTTATATCACGTCACCTGTCCAAGCTGCAGATTACAGGAATTACATGCAGATTAATAATTTGAAGCATATTCAAATTATAGTGCACCTACATACATATCTTCATATTTGTTACATACATTTCCATAGGTATAGCAGACAACAGTTTACAAGAACAGCCTAGAATAATGGTTTGATAACAAGTGGTTATTTCATATGTGGCATTTTTAGCACTTTATTTAAAGGCTCCTTTGAGGTTTATGGCTTGTATATTCTGTCCATAATTCCTCTTCATAAAACTCACGACTCAAAGCGTTTGTGTGTGTTTCAGAAAGATATTAGATTTTATTCACGCAGAAAACTGTTGCCACTTGAAATTGTGTTGTGTAACAGTTATAGTACATTTCAGGTGACATTCTGCTCTAAGGTTGGGGACAGCCTAGAAGATTATTCAGCCAGTTAAGATTGGATTTGACCATCTTTGTGACCATCAATTGCAGACCAAATCTTGATTGTTGGCAAACCTTATCGGGTAGTGTGAGAAGGATTTGCAGGCATAATCTTAACCACTCTAAGTGGCTTTGGGGCTAATATGGGCTCATACCTGATAATATCAAACATATTTGCAACTCTTGAGTCCTCAAATTCCCCACAGTGGGGACTGCCAATATCAATATCTGGCCAACAGTCTGTTTTGTTTTTGTCTGTCTGATTCTCAGCAGGGTAACTGAAAAAATATCTGATTTTAATTCAAATGTAGTGCAGTGTGGGTCACGGAAGAACCCATTAAATTTTGGAGTGGATCCGAATCATGCTGCGGATACACACATTATTTTTAACTTACGGAAATGGCCTTGGCTGAGATTTGCGCTCTCCAAGCGCCCTTCTCATATTTAAAATTTCAGTCTAGTGACGCACTTTCTCATGTGTGTACTGATGGCAAGACACAATGGCTCTATCGTCACTTTTAATCTGTCTAAAGTAAAAATATAATAAAATAATAATTTGCATAGTCTGTAATGGATATGAAACAGCCAACAACATTGGAATACTAATGGGGCACGAAGGTAGAGAAGAAAAGAGTTAATTAAAAATGCTGTGGTCAGCACGGCGAGAGCAAATCAGCGGGGAGGAAAAACATGAGAAGCTGCTGTAGTTTTGTTTTGGTTCCTCGTACCTCCTACCAGTCAGAAAGTCATACATAATGATGTGATATGCATTCATGAAGAGGAAATGGAACTGCACCCTGAGATGAATAAGTGGATGGTGTTCAAAGTTTCATCTGACAAATCCATGAAGAAGAGGTGCTTTACGTGACAAAGAGACGGTAGACTGTATCCATGAACCTCTCAATCACCTCTTTTACCATTATTCTGAAAATCCTCTTCTTATTTTGACAGTCTGCTCTTGCTATCCATCCCCAAGTGTTGTGAGTGAAAAGAAATGGCTAAATACAATGTAACATTCATGCAGTATTTTAGACTATGGCACAGACAACAGTCCACAACAAAAAAACAACAACATTGGATTTGACCTGTGATAGCAAAAACGTGCAAATATGCCAAAGTAGGTGTCAGTGATACAAAGGAGAAGCATACTGGTGCGGAAGTAGAGTAGAGTAGCATAAATATGTGGCAGTGGGTGGCTTGGTTTTGTAGCATATTTCAGCAGTAACAAGTATGAATAACCCTGTCTCTATGTCAAATATGATGGGTGTACTGTAGCATTAACAAATGCATTATTTATTTTGAATTTATCTTTGGAGTAGATAACAGTGCATGCAGGCATGGTTTAAGCGTTAGCATGCTGATCGTGTATTGTCACTCTCTTTCTACTGTTTTTTTAACATTAACAACATTAACATTTAACACATACATATGTGTATGACTTCCTTCCACCATCCAAAAACATGCATGGGAATTAGGTCAATTGGCTAATTTAAATTGACGGTAGGTGTGAATGTGAGTGTGAATGGTTGTCTGTCTCTATGTGCCCTGCAATGAGGTGGCGACTTGTCCAGGGTGTACCCTGCCTTCCGCCCTAAGACAGCTGGGATAGGCTCCAGCCCCCCCGCGACCCTATGAGGATAAGCGGTAGATAATGGATGGATATGTGTATGACCCTCAACTCTATTGTCAAATTAGAAAATTGTAATTGGACAATTCTCCAAAGCCACATTTTCATGCAGATGCACGACATAAACATCCGCTACCCATCCTCCACCCCCTACAGTACTTTCCATCTCTCTACATTAAAGAACATAATTCCAATCTTTGTCTACATCCAAATATATGCAGGTACATAAGGTACAATTTAATAATACAAATTGACATCCAAATATATAACTCTGCTTTTGATTGCATATGCATTAGCAGACAAATTCAAATTCTGACAACTCATTGCATACTTTAAATTTTATTGAAGTCAGTGCTCAATCTGCCACAGAATGAACTAGAAAAGCACTCAGAGAGCCAGTTTTAACCAGTTTTAAGTTAGTCCACTTCTGACCAACCCATCAAAATCCATCCATAACTTTTTCAAACAAATAAACAAACCCCGGTGAAAACATACCTCCTCCTTGGCGGAGGAAATTACTGAATGATTTATGCTATTTTAGATTTGCTTTTTTTAACGCACAGTTGGAACCATCAGTACATCACACAGGTTTCAGTATCTGGTGGAAGTCATTAGTCTTACATTAAGACACCTGCCTGGTTGTCATATTGAGCATACAGTAAGCGATGGCTGTGAGAGTTGGAACACACACACACACACACACACACAATCCAGATCACAAAAGTGGCATAAAATTGCATGCACACTGAAACACACACACACCTGAAAACACTCACAAAACAGAAACCCACAGTCAGAAGCAGGGAGGCATACATTTCCACAGTGCTGCTGTCAGTGTGAAGGATGGCTGGTGAGAGATGGGTACACTCACTAAAGGGTCTAATCAGTCAGCCACAGCTACCTTCACTCATTGCAATGAACAGCATGCACGCAAACTCTCCCTTGCTGAATGTCTTGGTCTTTCACACACCAAACATGCCCACACTATCCTATGCACATCCAGACACTCGCTCATCCATGCATGAAGAACACCATCAACACTCAGACACCTCCCTAATATATCATGAACAGTGAATTCTTCCCTGCCATGCCATCACAGATATACCACAATCAATAAAATCACTCCGAGGAGCAGTAGATAACAGGTAGGGAGTACAACATAGGTGGGAGGAAAACGGAGTGGAATGTGGCCAAAAGCAGTTAGACGCAAGAGGATACTGGAGACAAAGTCAAAAAACTACATTAAACCATTTTCTGTCTGGACTTTTTTGCTTTTCCAGAAGATATGGAAATTACAATATCTGGCAATTATTTACAATTCACTGCATGTTATAAGAGTATAGTAATAGTTAAAAATGATGAAAAACACAAAATGCAATTTGATTTTAGAGTTTCATTAGGGACATAAACAATGCAATTAAACTGGAATAATAGATTTTGTATGTTAAAGTTGAAATTTCCAAAACATAAAAACTATTTTCAATACAACTTTGTGAGTCTTTGTCTCTAAATGTGCAAAAGTCAGCAATAAAATGGAAACTATATACACACAGTTTTTACTACAGGGAAAAACGAGGCCACTTCGCCAGCTTCCAGGAGAGACATGAATGTAATTACGAAAAATGACACTGTATTGTCTGTGAAGCACAACGTCACAGCTTTCAGAAACTGTTGGATTTTTTTTTCCAATAGCACAAACCATTATGTAATTACATCTGATGAAAAATTTGTATTTTTAAATGTGATTCATCAGTTCTTTTTAAAAAAAAGAAAAAAAATGAGCCAGTGGTACAGAAGAAAAGGTTGGGGGGTGACATAAGTACAAGGTGTTAAAACAAATATAAAGGCAGTCCTGTGTTGAACAAAACAAAATACAGTGCACAGGGAGACTGGCAGGTGCAAACTGCATTAATTCATTTTCCACTTCTAGGACTCAAGGGAAGAGAGAGAGAGAGAGAGAGAGAGAGAGAGAGAGAGAGAGAGAGAAAGAACCAGAAAAGGGCACCATACAAGACACAAAGAGTACAGGTATTGAAAGAACTAGAAAGACATCATCAGTTCTGCTATCTCGCTTTCAGCCCTGCTGTACTCAAAAGGAGCTTGTGTACTAAAGTAAACAAGTCCAAATGCAAATCTTTGAGTCTTTTGAGTGTTGTTGTTGAATCCTGGAAAGTTACCAGCGTTGAGCGTTCTCATTTAAAGTTTTGTCAGTGTTTGGATGTCAGCAAACCTTACAATGAAGTCACATGGACGACTACCAAAACCACTGTCTGACTTCTTTGAACGATGCTCTGTGGAACAGAGGTGTCTTTCAAACACTGATTGCAGGTTTTGAATAGCATCGTACATAACAAAAAGCAACTAAATCTGTGTCAACAAGCTGCACACATTTATATCCCCCATTCCATAAAACAAATCACTAGAGCATCTCACATTGCTTAGATAATAAGGTAAAGTTGACAGGGCATTTCCTCAAAACAGTAACCTTCCTTAACCACTGAAGGAAAAACAGAGAATCGAGAGTCGAAAATCAGCCATGCCATATATTGTAACAGAAGTTTTTATTTGCTTGCACTGCACATACGTATACTGTACTTGCTTTGTCCATAACGAACCACCAGGTTCTGCGTGGTTATGGTTTCCATTGTATTACTGCTCACGCCGCTTTTGTGCTGACGACGGACTTTTGTAAAATCAGTGTTGGTAGTGTGATTGTATGCTGCGTCATGCTTTTCCTTCCACATGCAGTTTTCTTTGTTTGCATGTTTTTGTACCTTACATATTGTGACATCTCCATTATTCAACCCAGGTAAAGAAACCATGAATAGAAACTACATTCATAAATATAAATGGTTTTGGGTGGTGGGCTTTTACTGTTTGTAATACCTTTGCATGCTGAAGCTAAAATTTGGGAGAAAATCAACAGCAAGTGAGATAAAAAATTAAGTTGAAATGTCTCAGCCTGTATTGGAAAATAGCTCAGTTTTGCTGAACCTCTAAGGCTCTAAGGACTGGGTTAAAGAAATCCTGAAATTATCCTCTCATGTTTAATATCCTTAAGCTCTGACCATTCAGGACATTCTAGAAATGATTTTGTGCCTCCTACATGCAAAATTATTCTACTGTAGGCATCAAGAACGTGGCACGAGAATCATATTCCTGGTCTCTGTCCTCTGTCCATTTTTCATTGTAATTAATTAGATGTCTCAGTGTCAGACATGTCCTATTTTGTTGTCTGTTTATTTCTCTTGACATGTGCTAACTCCTATTGCTTGCTATTGATTCTGCCACTCCCACCTATGCCCTAGCCCCACCCCACCTGCACACCTGTTCCCATTCCCCATCAGCTCAGTACTAAACAAACTGAATATACTGTTTCAGCCATTTTCTCTGCCTGCCTGAGTTTTGCATGTCCTGACCCCCGTTTGAGAATCTGCTCATTGGCCTAATTCCCTATCGGATCAAGTTTACTTCATCTCCCCTGCTTGCCTGGTTTTGACTTTTGCCTATTTTTGATATTGCTTTTTTATTTTGCCAGCCTGGTCTCAGAGTGATTTCACAGAACCTTTACAGTACACAGCCGAACCGTTGCTACAACATGTTTTAGGCCAGCATGGTCTCCTCAGAGACATTGTCTCTGACCAGACCTCAATTCACCTCTTGTATCTGGGTTCTGCAAACTCGTAGGTCCCATCATCAGCCTTTTGTCTCGGTACCACCCGCAGGACAATGGGCAAACGGTGCAGTCCCTGTGCCCCAGCACAATGCACACACACACACACACACACACACACACACACACACACACACACACACACAGGTCTACAGCCATCCGACTTTATCTCTTTGGTTGAACTCTATTAGCCGCTTGCCTGTCTGGAACTGACACTGCTGGTCCCTCGCACCTCCTGGTGTGTCACCGTCCGTTGTCTGAGCTTGGTTAGAGCATGTGATGGTGTGCTGTCCCTTGTGTGTCTTCCCTTCTTTTACCTTTCTATATCCCAGGATTATTGCCTTTGTCCTTATTTAAATACATATTACAAAACAGATTTAAAAGTGCAATGTACATCAAATGAGAATACTTTCATTTAAACCTATCCCCAGTTTTAATTGCATGCTGTTTCTGTTTTTTGTTTTTCATCTCTTTCCCGCTCTACCTGCTAGCTCCTGATGACGCGCTCCTCGCTTGTCCTCTTTCCTGCTGCCTCATCACTTCTGAGGCAGCGGTTCTTAGGATCCTGTCAACAGTGCTTTGGTGCTCGAACTGATGGGAGCGCCACACTCTCCGCCATTCTTAGCATCAGTCATCTGAACACTTCGCCTCAGGAAGGAAATCGATCTCCTGCCAAGCTCGGGAGGGAGCAAGAAGAGCAAGAGAGATCGGGAGAAAAAAGAGGGAAACGTGTCCCCACACCTGCAGTTCTTCCCAGGAAGAAAACTGTGATAGATCTTCTGTCAAAGCTGAGAGCGTCAGTTAGACGTTATAACAAATGGGGGTTCTGAAAGTGGAAAACAGACAGTGTTTCATGAAGCCTAATCAGCTAAAAGCCTAAGAGGAATGACTTGATTATGCAACTGTAACTATTTCCAGTTCCTGCCTTAATTGAAGTTTCAATTCAAGCATTTTTGCTGTATGACCACTGGACAGTTGCGTCACCACACCATGAAACTTTCAAAAGAAAGATGGAAACATTATATTGCATTTATGTGAAAAGAAAGACAGTGATTTATCTTAAGAAGTTTCAATTCAAGCATTTTTGCTGTATGACCACTGGACAGTTGCGTCACCACACCATGAAACTTCTTAAGATAAATCACTGTCTTTCTTTTCACATAAATGCAATATAATGTTTCCATCTTTCTTTTGCTATTATAACCAGTAATACACAATCAATAACCCAGAGTATAAGGCAGTGTATTTTGGCTCATGATCCCTGAAAACAAACAACACATTTACTTGTGGTCCTTACGACAATGTGTATGCAATGGCCAAATTACTACATAACATTGTTTCAACATGTCTTCAGGGCTATTAAAAGGCATCACTCCAAAGCACCATGCATATTTTGTTGCATAACTCCTTTGATGTTAAATCTTCATGAGAATATCAAACTCTGCATGAAGCAAAAGCTAAATCCAACCCTTCCATTACTGTGACGCCTGTTTGGCCACCAACAAAAGCCTCTATGCTATGGTTCAAACAAGCCAATTTTTGGCCTACTTTCTGTTTGTCATTTGCATTTTTCCCCCCCTTTTGCATCAAATCCTGTCCCTGAAACTCAATGAAATGCCCTTTTTTTCTTTAGGACTGCACTTGATTTGGATATGCATTTTTTTAACGTGTGTGTGTGTGCAGGTTTGTTGGAAGCTGCAATTGTAAAAGCTGAAATGAAATAATACATATGTAAATGCATTGCCATCACTCGCTGGGTTTCCACAGCGATATGCTGGCTGCCATCCAGCAGTGCCTCTATTCCAAAATTCATACAACACAGCATGTGTTTGTACCGTGTGTCTATGCGTGTGCACACAAGTATTATTGGGTGTGAGTGCTGTGTATATCCGTGGATGTGTAAACAAATGTGTATGTGCACGTATTCTCGAGAGTGAGTATGATTACTAATGAGGGAGAGGGTGAGAGACTGTTTGTGTCAGAGCATGTGGAGAGATGTACACTGTGTGCTGTAACCTCCATTGTCAATTTGTGCAGCCCAAGATCCGCATGTTAAGTGGAGCAGAAAAGGCATTTCTGTGTGTGACAGTAATAGCGCCTCTCTGCCTTTTATTACTCAGCTGGAAATGCGCACACACACAAACAAATTATTGGACAAAAACTATAGCCTGCCATCCAACTAAACGCAACAAAAGAAATATGAATATTTTGAGACACTTACAACTGTAATGTAGACTGAAAGAAGATATGAATTTCCAGACATGCACACTGCAGGAAGTGAAGATGACAAGAAACATTTTTTTTGAAGAATGATTAAAGCTGTACTTGACATCTGCATCTATTGGGAGCTCCAAATGTGGAAAACAATATAAAACAACATAAATCATTGGAAACAGATACTCAATTTTAGTAATCACAATAAAATATAGTATTTTTGTGTATACTTCTCAAATTACTATAATTTTTGCCAAAATAAAAGTAAAAGTAAAAAAAAAATAATAATAAAAATAATTATATAGCCAAGAGCTTCATGAGATGAACATGCAATGCCACAACATAAGTGATCAAAATAGAAATGTAGAGCTGAGCAAAAATACAGTGGTGGGAAATGCTCCAAGTGAGGACATTTGAGCAAGGCGACTCAAAGACTGCATGTATTTGTCTTTTGAAAATCTTCAGTGCATGCTTGGGCTCACATTCACCACTTTCCAAAAGCATTAATTAAATGAGTTCCCAGTGGCATACACAATTAAAATCATCTGGTTTAGTTGGACATTGGATGGGGCAGGGCTTTTTGACAGTGCTGCTCATTCCATTTTCCTCTATCAGAAAATTTCTATTATTGACATCATTTTTATCCCATGTCTTGGTCCCTAAGTAACCCTCCTCATTCAGTTCACAATGTGCCAAATCATACATTTATCCATCTGGCTTTTTTACTTATTAGCTCAAATCAATAAACTTCCTCAACAAAACAATGGCCGTTCACCATGGCATTTATTAGTTTACAATATTCTATCAATTGCATTGATCTATCAAATCATAACAAGGAGAAACAGAGCAAATGGAAATTAAATAGTCGCTGGGTGACTGCCTCTGCTCATCTCCCCAAACACTGTAAGAAACAGTTAATGTGTGTGTGGGGGCGACATGTCAGAATCAGTGAGTGAAAATGATATTGGAAATATGAAATCGCATGCTACAAATTTGATGAAACAGGCCCCAGCTGGATTCCTACATGGCCAGTCTAGGCTTTTATAAGTGAATTATTCTAGCAGGATAAGGTACTTTGCCACAAAACTCTCATCCTCAAAATTGTCTCAGGAACATGGCACTAATTTACTCCAATGGAGCCACACAGTCTCCAGATCTCAACCTAAGACGAGAACCTCTGGGATCAAGTTGAACAGGAGTTTTACAGCATGAAGACATGGGAATCTGGGATTATATATAATTGTGGCCTGCAGTGTTTCTTTGAAAACATTTCATCCCCCAATCTCCTTCCTTCCTCAACATTCAAATTAAAGCTAAAAATGCAAAGAAAATATACTGTGTGATATTCAGAAAATAACTTTCCCTCCTTGGGATGCCAGCTAATTTTCTGACTCTTCTAATGTGGAAACTCTAACTGCCACTGATTTTTATAAGATATTGCCTAAGCGCTTTTCCAAATGGTCTGTTTTGAATCTGATTATTATAAAGTCATTTTTCCAATTTTACTTGCAGCGGTCTCAGCTGAGTTTAAGTCAAATCTTTCCTCTATTCACAACAATGAAGACTCTGTCAGAGGTATTTTATAACTGCCAGGAATGAAAATCACATTTTCAATGTGAACTTTTACCAATGTTTTGCCCTTTTTCTTTCTGAAAAGATGGCCATTTGTCACATGTATTGAGAGTATAACCTTACTGTGGTTTGTCTGGGCTTTGAGTAATGCTTTGCAACATAGTCGTTTGCTTTCATATTTCCTCACACTTCTGCTCATACTGTCATATCTCAAACAGTTTTTGTCTTTGTTGCTGTGGCAGGTAAATTTCCCCCCAAGGGGGATGAATAAAAAAACTATTCTATTCTATTCTATTCTAACAGAAAGGCATGAATGTTTTCCACCTTGTGAACCTATGGAGTTTTTTTTTCCACCATCAAACACTTGTTGTGTCACAATATATCAGAAGAGGATGTGTGCACCTACAGTCCTAGTCCTCATGTTACAAGAGGAGGTTAATACAAAAGCATGTAAACTACAGTATAGTCAGTGTGAAGGCAGCTTTGTCACTTAAATGTCTTTCAAGAGAGTTTGGCAGTTGCCTCTCTTGAGTGGCTGATTCTCTCCAGAGGATTAGATTGCCTTTGGCCTGGCATATTACTCTGTTAAAGGGTTTGTACATTATAATGTCACATACTATGCTTTGTGGAATCAGAGGCAGCTTTGCCAGCTTCACTTTGTGGCCAGCCATTTCCACTTTTTTATTTCCATACAATTTGTGTTGTGAAGGGGAGCCCTGGCACTCAGAGTTTCCCTGTCATACATGTTTAAAGCTTCAAATGTGGACGGGGTGACATGATAGCCTGTGGATCGACCTTGTTTCTGAGAAATTTACGTTTTCAGGATTGTTGTCACACATTTGATCCTTGTAAACACATGGATTGGCATAAAAAATACTAAGATTAAAACAACAAAACTCATCAGTTTTGTGACAAACTACATACATTCAATGATCAACAAAGATACATATTTCCAACTTCTTTCCCTATACTTTAACTAAGTTCACTATTTTTTTTAGTGTAACATGAACTATGGGTTGATGTTGCCCTCAGCAGAAACACTGAATTTGGATTGTGTCAAGCCAATACATCATCCCCGAATAAGTTCAGATTAATCAAGAAGGATTAAGGTGTATCCTGAAGGTTATGTAACTGAAACACTTGGGTGAGGTTAAGGAAAAATATGGTTGAAAAACTAAAAGGAACTCTGTGTTTTAGTTAGATTTTGGGCAGTGATCAGTACATATCCCCCAATGGGATTTGGCAGAAGCCTGACCAGGAACAACAAATGAATGTATTACTGGCACCCTCTAATATGTGTAATGTAATATCTGAAGTATGCTTTTGTTTTTCCCTTTTCTCTAAATTTATTTACACATATGAGAATAATAGAGACTTTAATTATCCCACTGCAACCAGTTAAACACAGCATGTCAGACTGTAATTCTTACAATTCCCAATCCCGTTTTGGATAATGTTAAATTCCCTATCACAGCGGATGATAAACTAGAGACTCGTTTCATTCTTTCACTCCCTCACCACCTTCCCCTCTGTAATTATTATTGTTGTTTCACAGCTCAGTTATTCCTACCTCCATGTGCTTTGTTTTTTAGTCCTTACAGTACTTTGTGTCTATTGTTAGGCCTATCTTTTCTCTCGCTCTCAGAGCTAGGTAGGTGTTAATAAACACCTCCTGAGCTGTAGGGCTCTCCTGGGCTTGACAGATTGACCTAGTGAGAGGCATTAGAGTGATTGAAATTCTACATAATGGCGACATTATATTAGCAAGAAAATAATGCTGCATATTTACCCGAAATGACTTGGACATAACTGGATTGCAATAATGATTATAACTGACAAATGCTGAAGGATTAAAGCTTGGCTTGCTTCCACTGTTTAATGAAACACTGTCATCCCAAGTCAATTGCTGTACAACAAGAACTTCAACAATAATGTTCAATATACTTAACTACTGTTTGATGGTGATGATTCTGATTTACACTTGGTCTTTTTGTGTGCATCTCTTGATGAACAGGCTCATTTAAGAAATTCAACTTTAAGTTTCAATGACATTAGAAACTGTAGGGATAGAAAATGAGGGATGAGCACAAGCATACATGTTTTTTTTTCTTCCACTGCAGTACAAAGTATGAACATCCTGTAAAATAACATTCCCATACTACTAAATTGCATTCCCATATATGTTTTTATTGTTTTGAATTTTATATTCACGTTAAAATCACCTCCTTATTTCACAGTGTTTGAAAGTTAAGTTAAATTTTCACTGTCCGAATGCAGTTTTAATCCAAACCATGTTGATTTGTCCTAAACCTAACAATCATAGCGTTGTTGCCTGAACCTAAGCATTTTTATTTAGTTCACAACATTAAGCTTGTTGTTAACATTTGTCCCTTCTTTTCCCTTCCCTATCTTTTAAAGACCAATTATAGTGTGACTAAGTTGTTGGATTTGGGTCTAACCACTTACCCCTCACTGCTGCTTTGAGCCAAACAAAGATGGCATTGCTTTGTGCCAAATATATTGCTTTTCTGCAGTTTAAAGAGCTGAATATAGTAGTGTCTCCGTGAGGTGGTGGAGGTTTGAAACAGTGCACACAGTGAGGAGATATAAAATTCTGTTAGCAAGATCAGTAACTGACATCCAGAACAGATAACTAGCATGGGAGGATAACAGTCGTCATCCAGTGACCTGAGGCTGGATACATAAATGTGCAGATTTACACCAAGCTATCAGAAGTCCTTGTCCCAGATTCATAAAAATAAAATCTGTGGATGCATTGTTCCGTGCTTAAAATTCTCATCTTGGTCATTCAAATGTGCATAAATGCACAAGCTTTTTGCTGACTCTCACAGTATGACATTTGTAATGCCTCCTGACAAAGCACCCATGGTGTCTAAATGTACTGATATATAATGAGAGTGGTATTATAACTTGCTGACTCACAAGGCCTACTTTACGATCCATGTTTTGCAGTTTTGAAGGCATTATGTTCACTCTCACAAGCATTTGATTCTATTTGGCACATAATTATTTTATGCTTATGCATTTATCCTATATACAAAACACCAAGGATACAATCCTCTCAAAATCCTCCATCACAATGTTATGTAACCAGAGGCTCATGCCTTTTTATCTGCACATTTTCATCATTTGATGACTGGACTGTTGTGTAATATCTAAAAAAAAAAAAAATGGTGGTGATAAAAGGCCTATAACGAAAAAAAAAATGGTTTGTTTTCCTTACTATTATATGCCTGTTAAGTTACGTCACAAACAGATATGAGAATAAATTGGATAATACAATAAGTAAATCAAAGCCAGAAGCCCCAACTAGGATCGGTGATGCAACAACAAAGACACAATCCCTCACAGGATTCCCACCTGCATACACTTCCAGATTTACCCTACGCTCACTAAATAATAAAAGTACATTTTCCTTTAACAAGTCTTCTCCTTTATGTGTGAGAGGGGAGTGATTTGCACCCAGAATAGCAGAAGAAGGAGGAATAGGCCTCATATGTTCTGCACTGTGATGTGGAGACTTGCAGAGTTTGGAACTAATTAATTCAAGCTATGAAAAAAAGGTTAGCATTTGATGATTTTAATAAAAACAGCTCTTGCACCACATTTTTGACAACTAGGATAGCAAATGAGGTGAACCCCTGGTGGTGCCGCAGCAACTGCATCTCAGATGTTTTATGCTGGTGTGTGTTAAATTTAAAACTTAGAGTGCCTGTACTGTACATGTTATGGAGTTTTGTCAGCTCATGGTCAAGTTAATATCTCTAAACTGACACAAGTCACATTCTCCGAAAAAACAAAACAAAACAAAAAAAAAACGGTGGTCCAGATTGTGCTTTTTTATATTTTTTATGTTGCATGATCTACTCTAAAAAGTACCAACACTTTATTGAAAAAGGAATGCCTGTCCTTTTGTATGCTGGCCGTAGTAAAATTTAACCAGACACTTTTTAAGTGTCTGACATCGACCCTAAAAGAGTATTTTAGTGGCAGCTGCCTTCGATGTGGTTGTCTAGAGAGGAACGGACAGATAATGATCAATGATATGATAGACCACAGTGTGTGAGAAAAAGAAAGAGATGAGGAGGCATACGGTATAAGCAAACAGTGTAGTTAAAATCGAAAGATGGACTAAAAAGTAAGAAACAGACTGAAATTGACCAATTAGACTGAGCAGACAGGTAAATGAACATTGACAGGATGACTAGAATGAGAGAGAGAGAGAGAGAGAGAGAGATTTATTGAATCATTGGACAACTACCTTATAATAAGCAGCACCACTAATGAGGCCCGGAAACCATTATCGGCCCTTACCAAGCTCTAAAAATTCACATCGCACACAGATATATTCTTTTCTCAGATTTTCCACTTGGTCCTCACAAAGCTGCACAAAGTCACATTACCCATTCTGACAATCGGACAAAAACACACGCACACATATGCACACACATATATATGCACACACAGGGACACACCTGTTCCAGAGCAAATGACAACTGAGGACCAACCCCACTGGCAGGATGCCGAGATAATCAGTGAATACTGGAAAGGCAGCTAATTAACAGCTACTGCAAACTGATAGCTTAAGCAGATTAGAAGCTTTCTAGAAAGTTGAGAGGACAGAGATATGCCTGTCAGGATCCATCCATTTGAGTAATATGGTGTGTGTGCATGTTTTTGTGCGCATGTCTCTATACACAAATGACTGTCACTCAGGGGTAGAGGCAGAAACATGTTTCTTCACAGCACAGAGTTGAATATGATTGTTTTTAGGATTTATGGTTATTTTTCTTAGAGAATAAATCAGTTTGGATTGATTTCTAGCTTTCATACTCCCTAATCACCTGCTGCAATAATATGCTGTTTGGAACAGTCTGAAACCTCTTGCGGCAGGCACAGCTCAGAATGTACAAATGAAAATGGGGAAAAAGGCAAATCAATTAACTAGTGTGTCTCTATGTTTGATTATTGATGACTGGATGGCTCTAACTGTTTAAATTTTAATAACAAAAAGACAGAAGTAATGGTTTTTGATGGCACCTCTGTGACCTCCCCCCAAGTAAAGATGGGTTCCTTGGCTCAGTACATCAAACCTGTTGTACTTGATAGTAAAAGTGAATTTAGAGCTGAAGTTTGACAGCCAGATTAAAGGAGTGGTGAAAGCAAGTTTCTTCACTGTAATGCACTTTAGTTGCACGTTTAGCTGCACGTCTCTTAACACAACACAAGAAAGTTTGAGGACATTTCACCAATTTTTAGCTTCACTCCACTGGCTGTTTATCCATTTTAGAATTAATCTGAAAATTCTTTTATTTGCTTTGAAATCTCTAAATGGCGGCTTCTTCACCCCTACACACCCAGCCGAACTCTCAGGTCAGCTGACCAGCTGCTCCTGAGGGTTCCTAAATCAAGGCTGAAGGTCAGAGGGGACCCGGCATTTTCTGTTGCAGCTCCAAAACTGTGAAATGAACTGATGCTGCACATTAGACAGGCTGTCTCACTGTGTTATTTTAAAACACTTTTAAAAACCCACCTTTTTTCGTTGGCCTTTCAAAAAACATAGGCTGTTCATTTTATGTGCATGGGTGTTTTATCTGGGATGGGCAAAAGTGCTGGCAGAAGGCACTTTCTTTTATAGAACAGCTGGCACTCAGTGAGTTAAGGGAAAAATGTGAGAAAGTACATACACAACAAAAATCCAAATGTTATTTGTCATATCACAAAAACGTAACATTTAAAACTTTTGGTTTTTGCATGCGCTTGCCAATCCCTTTCCCCAACAATTGTTTTGTGCTTTCCTCTCTCTGTCACAGGAACTGTACAAGAAAACTTTGAAAACAAGGAGCCACATTGAATATTAAAAGTGAATAGACAGCAACAAAAGACAATTCTACTGCCTGCACTCAAATGTGGAGCCTTTACTTTTCTGCCAGATTGTTTTGGCATGTGCAAATGGAGGAGGAAGCAGACGTAATAATCAATATACACTCTGGCTTTTTGTAAATATTAACTGCAGATTCTCTAAATGAAGTGCCAGAGATCCAAAGAGAGCAGATGCATCTGAACAGAGATAATAACAGAAACGCAAACTTTTTCTTGCAAACATGTTACACACCAAGCAAAAGAAGACATTCAGAGAATGGATGTCAAATGAATTAAAAGAGACAGTGACATATCGTCAGAAACATCCCAGTAGAGAGGAGCGAGTGAGAGAAACAAACAAAGTAAAAATGACAGGCTGGAATAAAGGAAGCTGCAACACAATAAGACAGTGGCAGACAGCTGAAGAGCCGCAGACAGAGTGAGCAATGACACCCTGGGCGATCTTTTCAGCAATTTAGTTGACACTGAAAAATGTATTGGGGATTTCAACTTGGACAAAGAAACAGTATACCTTATTTTGAGAACTGTGTGATTAAAAAAGTTGAAGATATAACCAGAACTTAACTTACACATTTTGGGGCATTACTACAGTGGACAATACTGAAGTAGCACTCTCTGTGGTCTTAGATTAAGTCTCCCAGTGCCAGACGTTTTCATAGAACAGAAAGTGCCTTGTGCCAGCGTTTTCCCCATTTTGAATCATATTTCAAGACGCACAGAATATTTTGTACTATGTCTTTGAAAACATTGAATAGCTCAAATGAAAGCAGAGACTCTCTATTTCATCATGAAAAAAAAAGTTTTTACCTTGTTCTGTTCTTGTTTTATCAGAGGTAGAGGCCACTTTCACCAAAAATGCCATTTTTTCCCAGAATTGGTTTGTCTTGCTCTCTAATCGTGATCATCTTCACTTCCTGCTTTGATCTACGTGGCGTACACTGTCTCTTTATGCTCTGACTACATCTCCCAGAAGCCCCAAAATTACTCACAGGCTGCGGGAGACCGCAACCGGTGAGCCGCTGCCAAAACAACACTTTGACGTCAAAAAACAATGGTACTCAAAGAGTTAAGTTGTCTGCAGTGTTTAAGGTAAACTTACAGTATGTTCCAGTTTGAGGGTGATTTCTTTTAGCAATACCATTCCAACTGGTGTTGGTATATTCACAAATTACGCATAAAACCAGGAGCTGAGTTACATACAGTGCGTTAAGCTTTCTGCTATCTTAACAATCTAACATCTGTCTAAGCCTCAGTAGAAGCTGTAAATATTGTTGTTCTGAGTTTATTTATGAAGCCTTGTCACAGCACAACCACGCACAAGATTACCAAATCATGTCAGAGGCTTGGATTAAAAATACATGTATTTTTCATAACAATTTGTACACAATGTTTAGTTTGATATGTACTAAAATCCATGCAATTACTGCCAAAAAAACCCTAAAACAAAAATGTCCTGCACACGTGGAACATACATTCTAAAATAAAAGACCTGAAATCGGTGTGCTGTTGGATGACTTAACCATGCTAGTCAGTTTAGCCCCTGGATGTATAGGTCCTATATCCATTCATCGTTTAATCTTTCGAAACATGGATTTCGTCACTCATCACAGCCTTATCATTCCTCTTCTTCAGACTGAAAAAAATTGCACTTTTACACAACAACAATTTGACCTTGACTTAACGAATAAATACATACAGTATTGCAACTGCACCCAACTGAATGTTTACTTTGATGGATTACTGGCCTGCAGCAAGTTTCAAGTCTGCAGGAACATTTCAATATCATAGTGACCTGACCTTGAACCAATGGCCGCCTGGCAGGTTGGAAAGAATGACTTCATCAGACTCTAAAACAGTATGGAATGCTGTGGAAAATGGTCAAGTATGGGTGACTTGAAGTAAATGAGCTAAAACATGCAAAACATCGGTGTGATCCCTTTGAAGTTTGGTGATAGAGCTCAGTAGGCCGGGGCCTTACCACACCACTTGTTCCCTATGTCCCGCAGTCTGACCTCAAGTACTATCATGAATGATTATGGGCGAGTGCACATGCTTGTGTGTGTGTGTGTGTGTGTGTGTGTGTGTGTGTGTGTAGGGGGGAGAGAGAGATTACACCTCCCTTTTGTACATTTTTTATGTCCTAGTGCTGGGTGCCAGATGCCAGCTCCCCGCACACACTCGAGCCGGAGCCTGCAAGTGTGTTTATTACCTCCAGTCTTTGGACAGTAAAGAACAGGAAATGTTTTTCCTCCTCCTCTCACCTTCACACACAAACACACACACTCATACACACAAATGCATACACACACAGACTACCTCAGTCACTCCTTTCCCCTTTCTGCTTGTGGCCGCCCACATCCTCTCTGGGCACCAAACAAGGCTTAAGGAATTTATAAGAGTTTATTTTATTTTTGGTTTCTTAATATATTTTCTAGGCTGCTGCATTATTGCTTTTGTGTAAAAGCGTGGGAGTCAAAGCACGAGGAACACTGGAAGCCTTTTTTCAGCATACTACAGCTGTTTCATCATCTGATGTCAGAGGTTGTTGATCATGAAAACAATGTTAAGGTAGTTGGAGAAAGACTCTTCTCTTTTTCAGTAACACACATCAAGCAAAGTCATCTCTGCTGCAGACCTTTAACTCTGCACTGATTGCTGCTCTCTATGAATCAATGAATTGTGTGGCGGTATTCTCTATTCCAGTAATAAAAGGTGAAATTTCTTGAAGTTTCTTGGATGTAACTGCGGTTTGGGTGTCAGATCACAAAATGAATGAATGAAATATGTGTGGTGCCCTTGAAACTTAGTAGGAAATATTTCAGAACTGTTTATTAACAGTGATAAAGTAAGTTAAATATTGACAGAAATTTCCTCAGTTGCACACAGTGTTTGTACGTACACTTGATGTGGCTTGTATCTTTGATGAAAAAGGTGATCCACAAAATGGGATATTCCAAATAAATTCTGATGTGGCAAACATTTAACTCATTTACACTCCCGCAGTCTTCTCAGATATTAATATTTCAGGCATTGTCATGCATGGCCCATAGCAACATCTTTGGACTAAACTTTACTGTAGCAAAGTTTATTTGTTCCAAAGTGTGGAACTTTTTTTCTTTTTTTTTTTTTACAACATTTCAAATGTTTGTCTTTTGACTTGGAAAACAACTGCTAATTATTGGTCTATTTTGGCTGAAGCATTTTGGATTCATGGAACTAACTTTTTCACAATTTCTAGAAAGCCATCATCTTTTAGTCCCTTTTCATTTTCATGAACCCTAGGCAGAGAAAAACTGCAGCCAACTAAAAAAGCAACCCTCACTTGTTGTAACTCATTTGCCATGTTCAAGCTTGTGGCTTCTCGACAGTGATTAAAATGCTACCTTTCACCTCGCCTTCGTGTTTTGTTTCATTTTCATTTCTTCAGTGAAGCACTGTTGCTGGCATGGTCATAAACAGACCATTATCATGAAATCTGGGGAGTCCCTTTGATGTGTCTGACATCTCAGTAAGTAATGAGGAAATTTGCAGCTCTGATCAAGGCATGCTGATTTTCAAGCCGTTACGAGGGGAGTTATTTCTTCACATAGTTCATCTGTGGCCGCTACCTCCCAGCTGAGTGCTAAATGGACTGGAGACCAGATATCACCATTTGCATTCAAATTGCACATTTCCCTTGCAAGAGCCCACACCACCACAGAGCACGATCCTTGTGTTACAGAGAGTTTAATTGCTTACAATAATAAATAGTGGTTAAATGGATGGAAGATTAACAAAGATGAATGAAGCAATGCAAAATTCCCACTGCTTGTTCAACAGGTATCACAGGACACTGGCACTGCTGGGATTTGTTATCCCAGTTGCCCAAAAAATGTTCTTAGCACAGTTTCTTGAATAGAAAGCAGCTTCAGTTTAATATGGAGTCAGATATGTGATGAATATTGTTTAAAGACATTCAGAGTTGAGTCTTGGGAATGAAGAGAATTGAGCAGCACAGGTCAGTATAAGCTTTGGGGGTCAGTACCTCAATACCTTGGCATGGTTAGATACAGCAGATATGAAAAATACTTTTACTTTGGGTAAGATATTCCTCATAAACCATTGCTTGTTTTTTTACATGTCTACACCCATCAGCTCTACAGGACAGGTTCTGTGCAAATTACTAGTGCACAAATCAGCGACAACTTTTCTCTTCCGATGTGGCACAGAGGTGATAATTATGAGCTGAGAGAGAGAGAGAGAAAAATGTCTGAAATATAGCGCAAAAATATGGATAAGAAAGAATCTGTCAGGCTCTGCTTGGCTCTTGATGCAGATCTGTGAATGGACCCAGTTCACTTCTCCTTCATCAAGAATCAAATGACTGTCATATCTAATGACACACACACACACACACACACACACACACAATTCATGTCAGTCATTAATTTACATGGTCAGTTTAGACAGTGCAGATAGTTTCCCAATGATTCACTCATGGCTGAATATCTCATGAGAGTGTGCAGGATGTAGCTGAAAATTTGCCGATGGCCTGGGGCTTACATAATGTCTCTTGACACACTCACCATTGTAAATGAAGATTCTGTCCATTCTGCATGTTTTTGCTTGCTTCAACCAGTGCATCACATCTTATGGCAAAGGGCTTTGTCCAGTCATTGTTGGGTGGCAATGACACTTTAAAGCCTTAGGAGATACAGTGGAAGTGTGAGCTTGCTGCTGTCTGGAAAACCCAGCTTGTACGAAAGCATTAGGAGGACTGACAGCTAACTCGAACCTCGCCCATTCAGCTGGAAGCAATGCCAAACACCACATTGTGTTTCACTAAAAAATACTGTCTCTAAACTGAATTGTGTTGTAAAACATCTATGTTATTATCCAGTATGTAAATTATGGCAAATAACAAGCAGAAAATATCCCCTTGTACAGTTCTCTCTTTTGTCCACTCTTGCAAACAGGGCTGGTTGCTGAAACACTGAAACTGTAATATTCTTTAAATAGAAGCGACACATGTCAAAAACACAGTGGTATTGGAGAAACATCAAGAATAATTCAAGAAGTTATGACAACCTGGCCAATATTTCCCCAAGCAGTTGTGAGTAGGTGCGGTGGTTAGACTGTCTTGCTGAAGTACGGAAAGAGGAAAAAGTCCTTCTCTATGTGCAGACAAGTCTGTGTTCCACCAGCCTCTGATACAGTGTAGCTCAGAGTCCACGCCTCGGGAGATACCAAAACCAACTCAGCAGATGGACTGGTGAGAAGCTCTGCAACATTATTACTGTCATTCTTTCTGAAACAGTGTCATGAATGGATGTTTCTCCTGCAGGTTTTGAACTGCAGGAATAACAAGAAGAGAACTACAACAACAAAAACGCCTCTGTCGATACTATGTGTGTGTGTGTGTCTGTGTGGCACCCAACATTTGAGTGTATGCCCTGGGAACCCAAATGCATATGTTGAACCGCAGTCTTTTCAAAGTAAAAGTCTTTATTGTGCGGGCAGGCATTCAAGGAACACATAAGGAGCACGGACACAAGAGGACACAAATACGCTTTTACCAGCAGGCGGAAGAGACACACCAAAACCTACACCTAACTATTCCACCAAAAACTAAATTAAAACTAGAAAAAAAAGAAAGAAATAAAAACACCTGACAAATGGGAAGGGGGAATCCTAATTGAGCTAAGTAAAAGAAAAGGGCTCTCACTAGAGGCTGTTAAATTATCAAAAAAAGATCACTCTTGTTAGAGGCTAAGAAAAGTACAACAGAAAACACTCTCTCTGGAGAGAGGGGCTGGAGACAGAAACTCAGGACACATGTAATGGACACATGGCAGAGACTAATGACACAACAAACTTGCACATGAAAAGGGGAATTTGTTAAAGACACTTCAGCAGGACAAATGTTTGCAAAATTCAATTTGAATTATGACATTCCTAATCACTTTTGCCCTTTTTCCAACAGCTTTTGCCATAACAAATCCCTACGCATAGTAAAGCCAAACTGAAAAAAAAAAAAAAAAAAATTCTCAACAACAATGATGCGTTGGAGGGAGCATTCGAAAATAAAGTTTGACAAACACACAATGGCAACAAGAATTTTTATGGACAGATTGCGAGGAAGACAATCTTTCACAAAGCGACCAATTCAATATTCCACTCCATGAAGTGGCACCAGATCATCAACCTGCTGCCACCTCCTGCTCTCACAGCACATAATGCTGATGACTGCTTTACAAGGCGCATGCACATGTTTCATAGTTTTATAGGCGGAATCAAACTTGGTGTCTCATGTTGTTGCCCATTAATCTCCGTAAAGAATATGGCAAGCTTATTTTCTGCATACTGCTGCAACTTCCAAATGGCTTTAAACTGAGATTCTGATGTACAGTATGTCAGAAATTCCCCTTTAGTGGTGCATTGTCAACTGAAGCAGAATAAGTGAACGCTGTATTGTCCAAATTAAAATTCAGCTTGCCAAACTGACAAATGTTCATGTTCTGTTATTTCCTGGCCAAACACTTAATGAGCAGGACATAATATTAGAGAGGGATTTTGGAGCAAACCAACTGTGTGCTCATTTAGTAGCATAGCTAACCCTCTGCCAGCTCATCCACTTGCTGTCATTTTCACTCATAAAAAGAATTTAAAAAAAAAAAATCAAAATCTCAGAATCTCAAAAAAATTTCAGTTTGTCAGAGTCATCTTGCCGCACTAATGAAGCATGGCTCACTGATCTCACTGATCACATGTTTCCCACAGGATCAATTCCAGAATGAACACTGGAATATTCTGCAAGAGATCTTAAAGTTTTATTTCCTTCAGACGCTGTTTACACATAGGCGGATATTTATAGAAATGGATAAATCCACCTCTACGGTTTCAATAATGTCCTCGATTACATGACACTGTTTTCCAAAATATATTCATTTACACAAAACCGCATAAACACCCCTCCAAGTGCTATTATGATCATGCCAAATCAATAGGTGGCAGCGTAATGAGAAGTGTAAAGTCATTTCAATCAGTCAGAATTGTGAAGACCACGACATCCTCTGTGACGCAAATTGTGACGTTTGAAAACCTAAAACTTTTCCACTGTTTACACGCAGGCATAAAAACAGAGTTTTCACAAATCTCCACTTTGGCCGGAGTTTTCATTGATAACCGTTTTCAGTGACTGAAACCTGTGTTTACGTGTAGAGGACAGGTGCAACCGCATAAATAAATACTAATTTTTACAGATACCCAGCTACGTGTAAACAGGATCTCAGTCCGCTCTCCTCTTTCAGAAATTCAGTACATTTTATAGTTAAAGAGCATTGCTTGTTTTTAGTTATTTGCTCTTAATTCTTTGAGTGCCAGCGGTTTTATAAAACAGAAAGTGCCTTGTGCCAGCATTTTTGTCCATTTTAGTCATATTTCAAGACCCACAGAATATTTTGTACTATGTCTCTGAAAACACTGAATAGCTCAAATGAAAGTAGAGACTCTCTTTTTCATTGTGAAAAAAATGTTTGATTTTACCTTTTCCATTCCTGTTTTATCAGAGGTAGAGACCACTCCCACCCTAAACACAACGTTTAGTCCAGAATCCATCTGTTTTGCTCTCTAATCATGATCACCTCCACTTCCTGATTTGATCTTCATAGTGTATACCATCTCTTTATGCTCCGACCACATCTCCCAGAAGCCCCAAAATTACTCACAGGCTGGAGAAACCACTATCGATGACCCACTGCTGAAAAAACCCTTTGAAATCAAAACATATCACTGGCACTCAGAAAATTAAATTATGTTTACCGTATATATATCATGCATTTTACTTTCTGTCTAGGACTTGTGTGACAGGTATAATTGAATTATCTTCTCTATGTTTTATTTTGTATGTCCTCATTGTTTCATATCTACCATTTATGCTGCCTCCTGGACAGGTCATCATTGTAACTGGCCTACCTGGTTAAATAAAGGTTAAATATATAAACAAATCTTTTTTAAGCATTTCATACAACACCATCAAGAGGCACATCAAGGTAAACATACTTGTGAGTATGTGAGCTGGTTAACTATATCATTTAGTACAAAGCAGAGCTCAAGGAGCTGCTAATTGTAGTTGGATTAGTGCTGAAAACAACACAAAGTCATGTTACTTTGAAAGTACTGCCTGTGTGTAAATATCCTCCAGGGGGTTAATTAAAAAAGATGATAATTATAAAACCAAAGGGATCCCATCTTTATTTCTGACAAGAACAAAGCTATTCTCCAGTAACCATAATTATTACAGAGGTCATATAGTCATGATCTCTGAGGTGAATGAATGATACAAAAATACAACCAATCTCAGAAATTTCACATCATCATCAATATTAATTCTGAGGGCAATTGGCCAGTTCCTCTATGTATAATAAGAGGAGTACTAATGGAACAAAATATTTTTTTTTTATATAAATACTGAAAAAAATGCTTGTCTGGTGTCCAGATTCAGTTACTTGCATATATCACATATCTGCTGCAAATATTACATTTCTGCCATAAATACAAAATCTATACTGCAAATATCACATTTCCACTGTAAATAGTAAATTTGTGCTGCAAATATTACATTTCCACTGTGAATATGAAATTCCTGATACTTCTGCTGATGATATTACATCTCTGCTGCATCTAAGACCTTCAAAGCAAACCCACACCTCGAATCGCTTAGATTTGTCCTCTATCACCATGCACTCTGTTTCTTATACATTCGTGTCCTCCCACTCCAAGGACAGATTTCGGAAAAGCAACTCTGATTTCTTTCTCCCTCCAGCCTCGAGAGCGACTGTTCAGAGAGTGAAAGCAATCAAAGTGCATCGCCCGCGTCACTTGTGCATCGGTGCTCCAGAGGCAACACTTTCCATCATCAGCCTGATTCATAGCCAGGAAATGTCTTCTGAGTTTCTCACTCAATCAATCTCTTCTTTCACGTTTTTTTTAAAAAAAAGTGCAAGTATGTGCAAGTATGTGTGTTTTTACACGGCGATGTACAAGCAAAATGCAAGAAAGAGAAAGAGAAATTCACAGCAGATCATCTCGTTTTACACTGTCAACTCCTTTCACAGAGACTCTTGCTCCACTGTGACTGGATATCGCACACTTCCATACGCATGCACACACAGAGACGCACATACTTAAAGGATATTACTCACAGGTGCAGAATCCCTCGGAGAGAGGAGACATCGTAAATCAGGCACGATTGAGATGTAATAAAACTGATGTTCTCCCTCTTTTACAACCCTGAGTAATTGAAATGCAACACGGCTGAGTTTGTATGTTTTTCTAAGAGACTCAGGAAGTGTAAGAGAAGCCTCATGTAGAGAATCACTTACTCTTTTTTTAAAAATTTGGATTTTCATGATCATCCATAGGCTGAGGAAGTTTTATGAGTATCAATGATGTACAGCCGAAGAGAGATGTTAGACATTGTAACACTTGTTTCATTTTACACTGATGGAAAGCTCATTAAAAGGTGCTGAGTGTGAATTTGTTATCTTGCAAGAACTGCGGTCATGCAGTATACCTCCGTATTTAATTGATTCAAGTTTCAGGGGGTGCAAGTTTTGTCATCACTACGATGTTACAGTTTTTTTATATTATTAACACTTTGAGTATCAAAATCCAACACGAGTGCCATTGACGTATATATACGTCAAAGTGTTTTTTCGGCAGCTGGCACAAGAGGGAGCTCTCACACAGCCTGTGAGTAATTTTGGGGCTTCTGTGATTTGTAGTCGGGAAATAAAGAGATCAAAGCAGGAAGTGGAGATGATCGAGATTAGAGAGCAAAACAAACTGGATCTGGACAAAAAGTGTGATTTTGGTGAAAGTGGCCTCTACTCTACTGATAAAACAAGAACAGAACAAAGTAAAAACAAACTTTTTTCATGATGAAATAGAGAGTCTCTTCTTTCATTTGAGCTATTCTGTGTTGTCAGAGACATAGTACAAAATATTCTGTGGATCTTAAAAATGACTAAAAATGGGCAAAAACGCTGGCACAAGGCATTTTCTCTTTTATAAAACAGCCAGCACTCACTGGGGTAATATGTAGCTTAGCCTTTAACAGGTACATGTTTACTCATACAAGTTGCCCTCATGTGCAGTCACGTAAAGGTTAATTAATGTAACTATTTGAAAGTATCATAACTGTAGCTGCAGAGAATTTGTCTTCATAAACTGATACATTTGTATGAAACAAATGTAGTGTAATGACTCTAGTAATAGTAGTCCTGCATGCATTATGAGTGTGTCATAGGTAGTTAGGGCAAGAGTTTGTTTTGTATGCTGTTGTTGCCTGATTAAAGCATGCCACTCTGGTTGTATCATCCTCACCTCAATGTGATAAAATTCATCATGTGTTTGTGTTTTCAAAAAACAAAGAAAAAAAGGCTGTTTTTTTCGGCTAACCCATACGGAAAATAAATTAAAAAAAAAATACTGCAAAAAAAAATTACTAAAGATCTTATATCTGGATTCATTTGTTGTATGCTTTACATACTAGTTTCATACAAAGGAGATACAAATATTATAAGATTTATATATATCTTTTCCGGATGGGAAATCAACTTTTCAATCAGCACTTTGGAACATTGCGGTTTGTTGTAGCTGTTGTAGTATTTACAGTCAACACAGTCCATACGTATGTTTTAGTTAGTGGATGAGGAAATAGCATGCTGGTGAAAATATCCTTACATCAGTTCTGAAAGGAGATAATACACCAGCATGTGTTTGCGTATTGTATGTGGGACCAAAATCACTTTGGGGACAAAAAGTTAAGTCACAACTAAGTTTGCCATTTATTTTACGATTACATTTATGTGTTATCAAACTGTGAATATCCTCACATATGCTTTAATTTGTTTGCTTTAGTTTTGACATGTGCACTGAGAGTTAATAGTGACAACGTGGACACATTTGACTATGTGCACATGTGTTTATTCACATGTCTGTGCACATGTGAGCCAGCACATGCTTATCTGGAAGTGTGTTTCTGTGCACATAAATCCTTGCAGCACAGGAGATATGGATGGCTGCTTTCTGTCATCACAGCTCTGGACTCGTAACCCCACTCACATGTGTAGACTCTTAGTGACCAATGCCGTTTCAAGGCCTTATCACAGTATTATTACATGATTATTACATGACTTATGTTACCCTTATACCATAGGAGTTGTTATCACTTGGGACTGATATTTCAAAACTCAATTCTGCATTTAGGCAATTCAAATCTTAAGGCAGAAAATCTTGAAATTCACAATAATTTCTCATGGGTGGATTTGACGTAGACTAATAGCATAGGTACTACTTCCCCCATATATTATCACCCACATTGTTCAAGTATGTTTTAAAGTAATTCAAGAAATGTTAATCATTGTAAATACACAGTAAGGTCACATTTATTTACAACAAATACATTTTTTTTGCAGAAATGTTACTACATTATTTGCACCAAAACATCCAACATAAGGTTTTGTTTGTGGCCGCACAACAGCACAGCAGAGACAACAGGAATGAAGGGTCCAAACAAGGTTTTAGTTGTGTTTTTCATTGTTTTTAATTAGGTAACATCGCCAGAAGTACATAGTTGGCAAAACATTTCACAATGTGGCCTCTAACAAAACTATTTTAACAAAACTCAGCCTACACATCATGGCCTGACTCTGAAGCAAGCGTCTACTCCAGCAGCTCCAGCAGCTGTATTCTCAGGAGTGTCTCAGCTTCAGCTGCTCCTCAGCAATGAGAATTTGTTTTGCTGCCCTGTGAGTCTTATTTTCAGTCCTCACTATCAGCACCACCACTTCCGTCTGTTGCACCGGCTCTGACCTACTCATCTCTTCCAAAAGTGGGGCTCTGTTGAGTCTCCATGTTGTCAGGAGATTGGTGTATAGGTTACCCTTGTATATAGTACCGACGTAGTTTGTGAGAACCTTAAATTGGTTCCCAAAGCAAGAATTGTTCTTTTACAATTGTTGGATTGTGTCTTCAACACAGCAGGAGAAGAAACAAGCCAGGACAATATGCTGAATGCCTCAATTTACAGTAATTGGGGATGTTCTAGTAGTGGCTAAATCCACACCGGGCTGTATGTTGCATTCATTGTAATCTGCACTGGAGAATCTTCTGGGTAAATTTATCAAATTCCCTGACCATGTCCTCTGGCTGAAGACCTCTTTTGAACTGTGACTCACAGCAGAGGTACAGCAGTGTCAATATCTTGCCATGTCAAGAGGGACGATCGAGGGCCTTAATGGAGTACTGAAGTGTACAGTATACTGCAGTGGCAGCTGCTGGTCTTTCAAAGAGGGGAAGCTCATTGTTGGCTTACATCATAAAATTTTATAAAATTATCTAACAAAATGATATTAAACTTAAACCTTCAACTGTAAATCAGTGTAGAGCAGTTTTCTGTTTTACCAGTAACATAAAGTGTTTAAATAATCAAAAAAGTAATGGACAGGGACCCAAGGTACACAAACTATGACAATAATAATCCTGTGCATAAACTTACTCGCTAAAAATGACACAATAAATTTCTAAAAGTTTAACCATTTAATGGGGAAAAAGCTTGCTCTAAGACTGCAAGGGAGGCTCAGCTTATCCTAAAATGTCAAAAATTAAATGGTCAAATATGTACCGTTGTTTTAACATTTCAGTACAGATGTGTTAGAACTCGTTCATGTCAAATATGAGTTTGTACAGAATCAGCTACTTATCACATATTGACTGAGTTGTTAACTTCTCATGTATTTCCATTGCACCGTTTTCTTATACGGTCTATGTCTTTGGCCGTAGAAGCTGAGCGTCCATGCACTTCAATGGGACTGCATGGAATGTTTTTTTCATTGCCTTGAAACTCAACGGTCTCTGGGGGTGAATGTAGACGGGCCTGGACGTTGAGCTTCCTCATGATGATTGAAGGATCAGTCGAAAGGCTGAATTCCATTTTGATTGACAGGTATTTTGAGATATATACCGTCACTTGACAGCTCAGCTCAGTTCCATCATAGAGTTTGCAAGCAAAGTCGAAAGAGAAACTACAACCCATTTGTTGGTATTTGCTCGACAAAATTACTTGTCCATTTCTTGCCTAACTTTATTGGCCTTTTCAGACAATCTAGGCATTGTTTCGTCTCTGGCTGTCAGACAAACTGCAAGGAATTGAGATGCTGTCATGTTCCCTTCTATCAAAGGATCAAAGAGGTAGAGAAGAGGAAGTCCAGAATGTACCAGATCCAGGATGACAGAACCTCCCGGTTGCATGTGTCTTTTTTTTTTTTCCTGAATTGGCATCTGTCTTGTGCACAAATACAGCCAAAAACAACATGAGATCCACTCTTACCAAACAGTCATGCTCAGTGGTATATTTTTTAATAATGTTTTGCTCATTAACGCTCACATGTTAGTGTATTAGTCATATTATACCACATGCATTACCGAGAAACTCCCATGATTACAAGCAGCACAGTCCGTACTGCTGATTGTAGACTGTTTGACACCTATGGTGCTTTACATTTTCTGGGAATGAGACGAAACATCTCCCCTCTGTCTCCTTGATGTCTTCCCACTCCCTTTCCTTTCCTATCCCTTTTGTATCCTCCCATCTTGCCTCCTCCTCCCCTCCTCTCTTCTTCCATTCTCCCTGTTCGTTGTCCTCCTGTGTGATCTGTTGCTCCTCAGGGTGAAGTTTTTGGGCAGATTGATGGTGTTCAAGCGGGCTGGTCAGCGAGGCTATGCTCATTCCCACATTTCTTTCCTTCTCCCTCTCTTCCTCTGTGCATTAATTCCTACTCCATACCTCCTTTCCTTCATCATTCATACCGTTGTCCTGCACACCATTAATTCCTCCCACCTCCTTCTTGTCATCTCAATAGAGAGACCTTCCATTTCGTCTCCATATCTCTGCATTCTTTATCCTTCCTCCCTCTGTTCAGCTATTTCTCCCTCCTCTCTTTTTCCTCTGTCCGGACAGATTTATAGTCTTCCTGTCCAACAGAAAAACCTACAAAGACCTGTCCCTCCCTTGACAACACTAAACAAAGCCTCTCTCACTCCCTTTCTCACTTTCCTTTTCTCTCGCTCACATCCAGTGACCTGTGCTTCCTCTGAGCATACCATACTAGATCTGCGTATCACTCTCATTTCCTTCTGTTAAGATATTTCACTGTTTGTTCTCGCTCCTTTCCATCTCTTCTCTGAATTTCTCCAACACACAGACTCAAGAAAGCACTTTCACTTGGATGTAAAAAGCAATTAAATGCAAAAGCAAATCACACTGACAGAATAATACATTTGTAAAACGTATTCAAGTGAACTGTGTAAATGTATATTTATATTACTTCCATAGGTTATATGAAATATGAAATACAAAGTCCCAAATAGAATACCCTTAATAGACACTTTTTATAATAGATACTTAATACTGCATTTGTGTGGGGATTTTTCTTTGTGAAATAGTTTAGCATTTTGCAGTTATTGGTTTTTTTTTTCTCCTTTCTGGTTATGCCTAAAAATTACCATCTTACAGATTACAGTAATACTTTATTTTGGGGAATTCCCTCAACCTTGAAAAAAAAAAAGTTTGTGTTCAGTAAGAATGGAAAATTCTTCCTATTTCCAAATAGTTCAATCCGTTATAATAATATCTCCCATCTTTGTGTAGATGTAAGAAATATGAAAAATATGTATAAGGGGAAAAAACAGATACCAGTATTGAAAGTTTGAAATTATTGTGTAAGAATACACATGTACACACTGGAAAAGAGTTGTCATATTTTATGGCTGAATCCATATATCTCCCCCCTCCTTACTAGAGGACTGAGCCTTGCAGAAATATGTTATACATACTGTGACAATACTTGAATATATAGTTATAGAAAGTTTTTTAAGCATTTTGTGGGTCCTGGAAGAACTGTGTGAGGTCCAATAAACTGCCTGCAGTGGTGTGAAGTGATCTTACCTGACCTCTGTAGCCTATTTTTCATATATGTTTGAGGCTAGTTAGAGCACACATTAACTGCTTCTACCATGACATACTTTTAACACAGGCACTATGCTTTCACAAGGAAGAGGGGTGAATTGAACACAAAAGGACAGAATCTCTGGTTCTGGATCATACATTGTTATTATTATTTTCCCATTATAAATGTCAAATTACCTAGAAGTAGTCAGTGAGAGTGGGTGACCAATGTTGTTTGGCTCACTTAAAGTACACAGGTAAAATTCAGGCCATTTTTCCAAAAAATAAACTTCTCATTTTTATTGTCTGTGATTGTCACCATCCTTTCTCTGACCTTCTTCTGATGGTGGAAATATCACAAACACTAAAGAATGAAATTAGAAAGTGGGAGAGTAGAAATCGTCCTAACCCTTGCTGGGGTTCAAGAGAGAAAAAAAGTTTGAAAGAGAGATTCAAATTTTAAACTTTAGATGCAAAACTTCTTGTTTTATTTCATTATTTCATTGTTTAGTGTTAGTCCATGTGACTCACTGATAACATCTGTTGGTAGTTGTAGCAGGTGTAATCTTCTGATCCACATTTATAAGGCCTATAACTGCTGATAATGCCTATTTAATGAGTCTAACCAGCTGAATAATTAAAGGACCAGAAGAGTTTTAATGAAGGTGCAGCATAAGAGAATATATATATATATATATATATATATATATATATATATACACACACGTGTATATATATATATATATATATATATATATATATATATATATATATATATATATATATATATATATATATATATATATATATATATATATATATATATATATATACAGTATGGTTGTTTGGTAAATGCTCCCCATATTTTATCATATATTAATCGTTGTTTTTCATTCGTACCTCTGTGAACTGGTTGAGGTTTTATGCATAGACTTGAATTAATTTCATAGGAAAGGCTATTTTCTAACTTACCTTACTGCTTGCTGTGATACTCAATTTGTGAAATAATAAAAAACAGCCAATTATTTAGAAATATTCCTCGTCTATTCTGTGTCAAATGTTCTACGTGCGTTCAGTAAATATAATTAACTGCAATAGCATTCATTGTTGGCAAACATGTAAAGGTCAGCATTCATAGTCAGTCTGCAGTGAGAATATTAAATTAGTGTGTCCTTACGTTTTGGTTGCTTAAGGGGCAAATAACTACATTTTCAATTCAGATTCCCTGAAATGACCTCACCCCAAATGTGTGTCTGTATTCACCTGTGAAAATGGAATGTAGATGTTCAGTATAACTGCTCAAGGCTATTGCTGCCCTTTTATCATTAATTTGCTCGCAAATAACATTGGCGTGTTTGTATTTTTAAGCCTGCGTGAGGATACATGTCTGTATTAACAGCTGGATAATAAAGCAGATGGCTTCATTCAACAATAAATATGTCAACAATTCTGGCAATAACAAAATAAAGACGGCACAATTGTGAGAATGAATATGCAGAAGTCATGTGTTGTTCATTAATCAATATGTGTGTGTGTTCGTGTGTGTGAACAGATGTGAACTGGTCATCTTGTTGACAAAAAAATACCAGAATCCAAAACAAAAAAAGAAAATTGTTACCATAATTTTGCATTCATATTCACAGTCTTATAATTAATAGGCCTTCTGTGACAACCAAGATTAACAATAGCAGTTAATTTATTTGGCAGGCACTCTGAGCCGCAGCCACCGCATTGAATTTGAGTGTTGGGTTTGGCCACTGTGAAGACACAAAAAAAAACAACTCACACAAGAGTGCAACATGCATTTCCTAGTTCAACTTCAAAAAATAACACCTCTGCATTAACACGATCCTCGGTGGTATGTGCTACGGTAAGGCGTATTGGACAAAAACAACTAAAGAAGATTTAAGCAGGTCATGAAGCAGAATTCTACTAAAAAAAAATCAAGGAAACAAAAAAATGCAGTCGTACCTATCGATCAAAAATCTCTTTTGAATCTTCCCAAGCTTCTCCTGTAATTCGGCAAACAAATAATCCACCAAAGAGCATTTTAAAATTATTAATTTGTAATCTAAATGGACAAAAAGGCAAACTGAAAGACACATTATTTTCATAAACACACCGCTCTGATTTCAGCAGTTTCCCAAAGGAAAAAATATGCTGCTCGTTGCCATGGCGAATCTATGAATCCGTGATTGATGACAGGGTCTATTAGAGGAAGTCACAGGCACAAATTCATCCAGGATTTGTTTCACCTGGCTTGGTCTTTGTGCAGCAGATTAAGCCTGGACTCTCTTGTTTTGGAATGGGTGAACCCAGCTCAGTTACTTATCCTGGATTTCTGAATCCTACTTTTGTGCAACAGGCCCCAGATGTGCAGGTTTCTGAGGCAACTAAGAAGGCAAGTTGTAAGGAAATAAGTTGATTTTCTCTCTCATCTGTGCAAGACAAACACTGTGAACAGGAGAGGATACACTTGCTAAGTGCCAACAACAACAATAAAACAACCAAGCAGTCACAATGCAGTATATTCTTTAGGTATTGAATCTATTCACATAGATTACTCTGAGAATAACCCATGTGACTCTTGGATGTAGGACACTGTTTCCTCAGGTGTCTTTGTGCTACGTAAAAGTATTGTATGGTAGCCTATACTACTGACTTTAAATCTGCATCCTATTTTCACATGTTTTTGTTTCCTGGTTACTAATGAGGACAGCACTTTCTGAAACTGGTCCAGCATATAGGGAGTACTCTGACAGCAGCTGCTCAACAGGCTGTAATGTAATCGCTCGGGGCAACCTCTCACCGGAATTGAGCATGGACTAAAAAAAGTGTGCTTTCACCACTGACAGACTCATATTGTTCTTGACGTTATTATGAACAGGAATCTTCCATAAAGTGTACACTGGTATGTTGAGTATACATTCATATCCATGAGTGAGTGATGGGTGTTTATTTCAAGATGAGGTCTGAGGTCTCTCAGCCACAACAACCTCCAACAGCAACTATGCGCATGAAGTTTATGGCACAGTAACAACTAATGGCAACTTTAACAATGTGTTGATCAGCTCCTCTCAGCTAGTAACACATGCCAGACACATTTCAGTGAAGAAATCAACGTGGAAGTATAAAAGTGAGAGTAGTGAAAATATGATTTTGAAAAATTGAGGAGTGTTAAATTATGCCTTTGGAAAGAATAGATGGAGTGACCAGCCAACAGGGGAACACAAGTTTGTTTTTAGGGAAGTCTTCCTCAGTTGATAGATCAATAGATTCAAAGCACAACAGCTTGGAGTGGTTGCTGCAGCAGTCATGCAGAATCGATGCAGGGTTGATGGATAATAGGATATATCAACAGTGTATACCAGGAAGTGTGTGAGGGTCTCTGTGGAACATTTAGAATGTTTACAGGTGTTCATTTTTGCATTGAGTATGGATTTATTGTTGGGTAGCCAGTCATGAAATAGCCTCAGCAGTGCAGCTGTGTACCCATCTGCTCCACTGGGCCCTGCTCTTTCTCTATTGCACACACAGACATTCATTAGATTTACTGTACATGAATTCACATAAAATCTCTCAATGTCATTGGACATTTACTGAGCTCAAATCAATCTTGAATTTTTCATATCTTCCTACCTTTTTTTCAGACCTTCTTTTTCAGACATACTGTATGACAGCCTCATGGACCTGAAAGTGTGTGTGCTGATGCGGATTTCCTGAAAACTTACCCGAAGCCTAACTCCAACAGCTAATTTCCTAAGCCTAAGCCTAAGCCTCAACCTAACCCTAACCACTGACCCATAATCAAGATTTGAACAATTGGGGACATAGACTTTGTCCCAATTGCACATGCTGTCCCCAATCAACTGGTCTTAAGTCAAGTGTAGGACCCTAATGTTGACATAAGGCAGACCCGCACACACACACACACAAACCCTTTAACACCTGAGCCTCAAATTTTGCTTTGTTTATCCAAAACAAAACAAAATTTTGTTTATCCAGAACACAGTTTCAGTCGGTGAGAAACAATGCAATTGAACATGAAAACAGGTTTTGTATTTTACAGTTGAAATTTGAAAAGTCTGGAAACTATTTATGATACAGTTATGTTAGTTTTTGTCTCTAAATGTGCAAAAATCTGACATAAAATGGAAACTCTATATAGACGTTTTTTACCGTAATGACACAATACTGGCTGTCAAGTAATGTCTCAGCTGTCAGAAATCACTTTTTTTTTTCCCAATAGCACAAACTGTTATATAATTACAGTAATCCAAATGTGCAGTGTCTTGTCTGCAACATGTTAGGTGTTAAAGGGTGAATACGGTGCTCAAGCTGTCCTTCATGTACAACCTCATAATCCACTGAGCTTCAGCAATTTTTTTCTCTCTCTGCAATTAACAATATTCATCCATAAATAGAAAACCCTGCTTGGAGCTACTTCTCTGGCATGATAACAACAAATTATTAGATTCTAATCAGTGTGTGACCTCAGCTATAACAAATGCTGATCAATTCATTGTTTTTCCATGTCCCTCCCTTCTGTTTCTCTCTCAACACTCACTTCTCCCTCTCTCCTCCTATCTATCTCTCCTTTTATCCTCCATTTCACTCTCGTGCCTATTGATCTGTCCTGCGACCCCTTTCTCTTACTCTCACTCTCGCCAGATCCAATCTCGGTACTGGCAGCATGATGATAGCTTTGTTTACAACATGTCCCGAGGGCAATCAGGAGGGACACTCTGTCTGTGTGTGTGCAGCTATGAGTAGGGACTTGACAAGTATTCTGGTGTGATTAGGCTTTTTTTTTTTTTTTTTTAAATGACAATCGCCCTGCATATAACAATTACCTATTTGATCTTATTCTGCTGTCTTCTGAATTTACAATGCAATATAAAAGCTTAATTCAAAATGTCTGCGGCAGTTGGTAGTGAAAGAAAAAACAGAAAATGTACCTTTTTTCATGAAGTTTGTTTTTAAGCAAAAGTATTAATCTTAATATTTTAGATTTATGTTTATTTATATTCCAATATATTCTTGCACTTGTTTAACTGACTACCATCTATCTAAACTGTCTATATTAGCTTGTTTGGTGTTGGTAAATTCATCCTTAGTCCATCAACACAATGCTCAGAAATCATGTTAAATATGTATGCAGACATGGACTGCAAAAATGTAATATGCAGAGAGCAATTGCAAGACAACTTAAGTCTCCTTTTTGTCGAATAATGTCATACAGGCAGTTTTAATATAGTTCGTTATAATAAAATAAAAACTGAAAACATGATGAAGCAAGTCATAAGATATGATTACTTCACAATTCATTCCCTCTTTCTCTCAGGCGGTGTTATTAATTCAGTCACCTCACATGACTAGCCACTGTTTTAATCTTTTAATTTAAATGTTTAATTTGAACATCCCAACTCACACTATCCATGCACAGATGCAGGCAGACTTGAACAAATCAACAATAAAGTCACCCTGTTCCCTGTCTCCCAACCATACAAAGTGACACAAATGTGCATACTCAAAGGTTCATTTGCATTCTTGTTTTGTTTTGTTTATTCGACAATTAATTTTAAAGACACGCTTACATGGGTGCAATGCCAATGCACATGCACAGCTAAAAAACATCAAGGGTACTCCAAAATTTTGTCATGGTTGTACACTGAAGTTATTGCATTGGCACTTTTTTATGGCATAGGACAGACTCCCCCCTTTGCCATCCTGCAGCCCCAGGTAATGTTCCTCCTGTGTCACATTCAATGCCTTTGGCTGTCTTCTCTCTCTGAAGCCTCTAAGCCCTTTTCAGGCAGTGTTGCCACTGGGTGTTACAGTCAACAGTTGTCTTCAAAGTCCTCAGATGTGATTCTGCATTTTCTTTTCTTCAGCTGGCCTTTTCAAATGTTTCCTCTGCACTCATGATGACCACTGACATTATGTAAATGACCTGACTGCATCCAACCAATCCTGAGGCATGCTAATAGCATGCCTGAGTCAACGCAGCTGGTGCTGGGTGACTGGCCCTAGCAGTGACTGTATTTCTATCACTTCTTATTTGGAACTGTGTAGTTGTCTTTTTTTATCTATAATCAAGTCAGATCATTCCAAGGACACAATAAGCTTCTGTTTTCATGGAGGTTACAGGACAGTCTTTACTTGGCTACATGTTGGTATTCGTAAAGGTGTAAGTGATGTATGAGGTATGCTAATTTTGAATTTTTTGAGCAAATTGTAAGTAAGAAAACTATTTTTAATTGTGTTGAATACAGGCTTTATTGTTAAATCGCTTAACTCTTTGAGTGCCATTGGCGTATTCTGACGTCATTTCAAATCCTATGCTTGAGTGCCATTGATGTAAGTCAAAGTGTTTTTTTGGCAGCAGGTGACTGATTGCGGTCTCCCGCAACCAGTGAGTAATTTTGGGGTTTTGGGCTTCTGGGAGATGTAGTCAGAGCATAAAGAGACAATATACGCCACAGAGATCAAAGCAGGAAGTGGAGACGATTGCGATTAGAGCAAAATGGATGGATTCTGAACAAAAAGTGATGATTTTGGTGAAAGTGGCCCCTACTCTACCTCTGATAAAACAAGAATGGAACAAGGTAAAAACAAACATTTTTTTCATGATGAAACAGAGAGTCTCTTCTTTCATTTGAGCTATTCTGTGTTTCAGAGACATAGTACAAAATACTCTGTGGGTCTTGAAATATGACTCAAAATGGACAAAAAATGCTGGCACAAGGCACTTTCACTTTCATAAAATGGCTGGCACCCAAAGAGTTATCTACTTCATCTGCTGTTGGTCAGCCATGGAGGACAACTGGACTTTTGGAGGTTTCAATCACTCGGTGAGGACAGGCATGGTCTTGGTGGAGACAACAGCATTAGAACATTTATGTCAGTATCCTGGTGACAGACTGTTCCATGATACAAGGACAGACTGAGAGTCCTCTGACTAATGGGCCAATCACCAAGAGTCCCAGAAAGTTTGGCAGTTTCTAATGTTATCAGTATCAGGATGGCATAGCAAGTAGTCAGTGTCTCAGCTGAAGAGCCAAGGTTCAAGGTCTTACTGGCAAACACCTGCCTGCTGAAGTGTCCTTGAGCAAGACACCAGCGCTATAGATACTGTCCCTGTCACTGGTACAACCTTTAATTCTGTCTAAGGTTCTCTGCAATGACAACATCTTAGTGCCCTTGGTAAATGTATTGATCTTTCTCTGCCAATTGTAAATCATACAGAGTAGAAACTGTGCACCCTGGGTTCATCTCAGCCTGCCTGTTTTTCTGAACCTGAGTGTTTCTTTGCCCTGCACACCTGCGGCTCATCCCCTCTTTGGCCCTTGGGACCTGCTTCCTACTTCCCCAGCTGCACCTTTTAACCTGATTAGTGTTTGTGGACATCTAGAACCTGTTTTCTTTGTCATTGCTTCTTCAGAGTGCTCTTGAAACCTGCATTGCCTGTTTATGTGGACACCAGTCCCTGTTCACAAGCACAATATTCTTATCCTCTACTCACTTGGTGTTTGCTTTAGCATCCATGTCCATGGACTCCTTTTTTTGTTTAAAATGTGCTGCTGAGGCACTGTGGGTCTAATCCTGAACTCTGAATTGACATACCCTGAGATCAGATGAGATGAGAGATGTTTGCATTACAGTAGTTCAGTCAACTCTGATTCACCTTGAGTTAAGCATTTGCACAACAACAACAAAAAGCCATCATCAATGGAGCTCTAATACCTTGATTCACCATGGCAACTAAAGAGAACAAGGCACAATCACCATAGTTTAACTGAAGTTGAAGTTGTTTTTTTTTGCACAGACAAAGTTTTCTGAATGCATCCAGTAGAAATGATCGATTGATATCAGAATCGGAAATAAAGAGTTGGACAACATTGGAATATCGAGCATCCTTTTTTCTTTTTTTTCTCTCTCTATAACTGAAAACCGAGAGGTTCCCTCATTTCAGGGTTTCACTTCACCCACTATCTGGAATACCCCCCTGTTGTCATTGCTGATTAGGATGGGGCTGTTTTCCTGCAGCCAGAAGGCTCATTGTCTTGTAGCTTGTAGCCTGTAACACTGACACTGTGTATTACATTCCAAATTCCTAGCGGATGATTAGCATGATATTTGCAGCAACACACACTAACTCTCACACAAAATTAAATGAAACCTATGCTTTTAAAACATGAATGTGATGATGTTTAAGATAAATGACGTAATAAAGGATGACTTAATTCAAGGCTTTGTCAAAAAAAAAAAAAAATAAATGTTGATGTACTCATCATGGTACCTATAGAAAGTTTGCTCTAGTACTGAATAAGGAACAAAAAAACAAAACTCATCTCTCAGCAACCACAGTAGATGGAATTGTCCACCATGATAAAAGACATGACTTACAGATTTCCTACTCTGATTGCTGTTTGCTCTCATTCCACTTCCCTGTCATCATTGATTTGCTGCTGTGCCGTCTTTCCACTGATCTCTGTCTCCATCTGCCTCCATCCCTCGCTCCACGTGTCCCACCCTCTCACTTTACCACGAATGTGTTTCATTCTCTCCGCCCTGCTGTTTTTGTTGTTTTAGCTGTTTCTTTTGTTGTTGTTGATGGTGTCCGTTGGTCTCCGCCTGACACCTCAAGGCTCTCTCACTGTTGTATCTCTAGAGTGTCAAACAAAGTTTGATAACACAACGAATCAAATGCTCCGTTTTTTGAAGTCCCAGCAGATGGCCTCCAGGACTCCCTTAATGCAAGAGAATACAGAACTGAGAAATCTTTCATTTTGTGCTTAAAAAAACCAAGAAGAGAGGAGATGGGACACTTGAGTCTTTTCTTGGCACAAATATGTATAGACTCATGTTTTTCTAAATCTTAATTTAGCTTGCATCCCTCTGTCCACTTATCTGTTGTTTCCTGTTGACCAAAACCACTCTGTCTCTCTATGATAACCTACTCATTTCTCTCTCCTCCCCAATTGTCTACTTTATCATCCCTCCATCCCTCCCTTGATTATTCACTCCAAACTTCTAGTTTTCAAAGCATTCATTGACATGCCATCATATAACTGGTTTCGCTTCAACAGAATCTCCAATGCCGTGTTAAAACTGAATGATTTTAACAATAAAAAGCACCCTTAACAAACTACATCTGTTTTGGAACATGTTATTCATCCTTGACTTTACAAGGTCCAAGTATGGGCTCAATTACTATTAGACAACTGTCTCTCATCTGTTAGTGATGTTTTCTTGCTTCTCTGTGGGTTTCTTTGTTTACGTGCTTGTTAGCGTACCACTCGTGTCTGTTACTGCTGATTTCATCTGCTCTGATCTTGGGTTTTATTGCAACAGACAGAGGACACAATGTCCATGTTGCTGCTGCTGCTGCTCTGTGCGCACACATTTTAGGCATGTCCGGGTTGCCAGGTCAGTCCAAATCTTGTTAATGAGATCAAAGTTGTTCTGGGCCCTCTCAAATAATGTCCTGCAGCTAAGAGTGAGGCACGTTACCATAATCTCAACACTCTGTCACTACATCGTCACACCTCTCCATCCATCACATGGGCCCATCTGTCTTTCATCACCTCTGTAATGTTCATCCCTCTTTCCCCTCCTTGTTTTGTCTCTCCATTCTTTCCCTTCACTGCTTCTGCCCCATCTGTCACTCATTACCATCATCATGTCACTCTTGTCCTCACAATCCAACACCTCCCTTGTTCTCTTGAAATTCCTGGGTTTCACACCTCTCCTTCATTACATCCTCATCCCATTCTTCACCTCCTCTCCTCCTAACTTCTATGACTCTTTTTTCTCATAACTCACTTCCACACTCTTTGCTTTTTCAGCTTCAATGAGTCACCTTTCTTTTTTCACCCTTCATCATCTCCTCTGTCATGATATCCTCAGCGTCCTTGTTGATGCATTTAACCCATCAACTAAAATTCATTTGGCCTCTTCCATACCCAAGCACATGTAACAAAGCTTCTTTTCAAGCTGCATATGTTTTAATCATGCTTTATCTAAGGTTGACACATTATTTCAAAAATATATAATTTATTAAGTTCTAAGCACAGTATGTGCAGTGTTTACAGACACATGGTCAATGTGGGTGGGTAAGTTTAGGGAGCTCCTTAGTTTGAAGATGTCATGCTATATCATGTCTACCTTTGGCATAAATAAGGTCATTATAATTCAGAATAAATAATTATAATATGATAGCAAAATGTTGACCCGATAAGCCTTCAAAAACATGTTACTTGTGGATAATATGACATTGTGTCACCAAATTCCCACTAAAGCTGGACTGATTGACAAGTGGCTATGTTCTCCTCAATCTAACAGGTCTTCTGTCTTCAGCACCTGTCTAACACAGCATTGCATGTGACGCTACTAAGTCAGGCCAGCTGCCAGGTAGCCTATTGGTTGCATTATATAAAACACTATTGCTGGGGTAACTCGGAACAGCTCGTTCTGTTGCAGTGCATATTTCCAAACAAAGCCCGCCTCCTGCAGATAAATTAAAGTGGCCATAAAAAAGTCAGGAAGGAGGGAAAATATACGACATAGTTAAGGCATTTCAATACATCTCTGAGAGAGTGTGCAACTCAGGATGACAGGCAGAGTATGAAGCAGGAGGGAGAGAGGTGTTTTTGCACAAAAATGAGAGACACAGGGATGAAGGGAGAGAGAGATGGATGGAGAGAGGGGAACTAATAGTGAAAAAGAGGGGATGAAAGAGACAGACAGACATATAGAGCGATAGAGACAGCAGGTTTTTTTTTTTTTCTGCTCACTCTATTACTCCCTGAGATCTCTTTAAAATAAATCAGGGTGGTTTATCTTGCCAACAATGCACTTACTGCTCTGTTCATAAACAATGCTTTTATAGCTTCTCACCAGATTAACTTACTTAGCTGGAGAACCTGATGGAGTGAAATGCATACTTGTAAGAATGTCTAGCTGGAGTAGAGATGGAGGGAGGCGACAGAAAATGATGACACCATAAGAGAGGAGAGGAGAGCTAGGGATGGAGAGGCAAGGGAAGACGAGGAGGGAGGAGGAAGCAGAATTCGTGAAAGCAATTACAGAAAGAGACTGGAATAGATGCACTGTAATTATACAACATTGGTAATAAAAGCAACTGCTATGGAGGCACATTAAACTATAATGGATGCAGTGAAAGACTACAGTCACAGACACAGAGGGCAGACGACCAAAACGTAAATTAATTTATATATCACAGCTTCTTTCAATCACGATACTGGGACTCTTCAACAACTTCATGCAATAATCTAATATGGGGTGCATTAACCAGATTGCTCTAATTGCTATTTGATGTAATCTCGTGCCTAAGTATGGTTTAAAATTTTGTGACTGACATTTGCTGTAATTCCCACTTGCTCACATATTAAAGTGATCTTTCTTTCGATTATTAAATTTACTGTGAATAGGAAAAAATACACATAATTGTTAAATTTAACATAGATTATTTAGATGTATACACGATTTATGATGATTGTACTTCAGCCATCCAATCATCCATCACTCAAATACTCACAGACCATGGAGGCTCATTAAAATATCAAGTATGCCAACCATACGAGGACATGGCATGCATGTTTCCTCCCATGAGTTCACAGGTTTTGGTAGCCCCATACATTATTGCTTCATTGCCTGTCAGAAAACATTGCAAGTGGGAAGAAAACTGACAGCGAAGAGAAAATGTCTTTTAACCAGAAACAGATTTCCCATAAAATCTTGTTTTGACCTTGGTCTGACAGCCCAAGCCGTATCGCTGACTCCTACAGTGAAATTGAGTCTCTTTCTCTGGTCCACATGCACACATTCACTGTAAAACTTGAGGGCTGCATGACTGCAGTGCAGAGACGGTGGGAAACATGTGACTTTCGACCTCCTGGTCTGGGTCACAGCCAGGCCAGGGGAAACCTCAGAGAGAAGGATATCATGAAGATGATCAGATCTGACAGCTTGCTTCCTCCCCAGACAGGAAGTCAGGTGGATAACTGCTCCAAACTGCCAACGACAGTTAGACTGATGTTACCACCTGCCCTTAAACACACAGTAGGAGTTGGACAAGATGAGAGAGCTTCACTTGAGCTATTAAAGGATCAGATTCCACATTAAGAGAAAATAAAAGTGCATTTGTCCTGCTCTTTATCTACAATCCTGATACAAAATGAAAATCTGACAATATTTGCCACAAGATTATATAATCATGCAAAACAGTAAAATAAAAATGTGTGCATCTATCTCCATTTTCTTTTCAGTGTAATTTAGACAACCTGTGTTTCTGTATTTCATTATTATTTGAAGATTTTGTGTTCGTCTCCCTCATTATGAATGTATGAAACTGATTTTTGAGATAAAGTCAGACTGATGACTAGCGATGGCAGATTGGTGCAGTTCTTTTCTAGTATAACAGACATTTAAATCTGCTTTGCTCTTTTCATTTTTCAGACTATGGTTGCTTCACAAGTTGCAGTGAGAAAGTCTGCAACCTCTAAGTCCATTAAGCTCTGCAGTAGCAATACCATTGATAATGGATGTATATCTGGCCTAAGGCTAAATCGACTTTGCCAATATACTCCTATCTGCTGTAGCAGACTGTGTAGAAAGTCTGCAGTACATATTAGTGATTTACTAGCCTATTTACAATGCTCCCACAGCCCCCCATCCCTCACATTGTAACTCAAAACTACATTACAGGTTCAGCCGCCTGCTTATCTGGAGTCATAATGAAAGTTTGGGCTCCCTCTACTTAGATGGACTATCATTTCTCTCCAGGAAAAACAACTTTAGTTTGCTCTAAGGGATTTTTTTTTAAATGAATGATGATATGGAGTTAAGCCGTATGATGGATGAGACAGCTCGCTGCCTCGTGCATGTAAACATACACATAGAAGACCACATGAAGTCATTATGTTCGATGTGCAAGCCCATTTTATCCATCTTTAGTAACTCAGAGTACATGCTTAACCTTAGCTCTGACCTTAAAAACACCATATGTGATCCAAATATAAGCACACTAAATCTCCACCACAGATTCCAGATAAGATTGTGTTTCATGATTAATTCTGCACTTACATCTTATCAGAGTTGCTAGAAAATAGTCTTTTTTTTGTTATATTACGCCTTCATTAAACAGCTTAAAAAGGACAGAGGCAGATCATAATTGATAATAGTAATGGAATAACATGCACAAAAGCCTTGTAACCTGAGTCACACCTAAGACACAACTAACTGTACATTACATTTGCAAACATCTCAGCGCATGATAAATGTACTGTAAGTAAGTGTAAGTGGATACCTTCAGACTGCCATGAGCTAACCAGTATATTTAGCCACACAGCTTTTACATTTAATATAAACATTTCAAATATTTAATTCATTATTTTAATTACAATAAAGCCTTACTCCATTATATCTTAAAAAGTTAAAACCACTGCTTTCATTTATAGGAGAGAGAAAATAAACAGGAAATGTGACATGTTTTGTTAAATATATATATTTTTTATTGTCGCTTCTCCAGCCTTAATCATCTGTATGTGCTGACCTTTATCATAGCCTGTTAATCCACACCAGTTCCCAGGGCTCACATCCATTGTAGTGAGGACTGACCAATTGTCTCACTTTACAAAGACCTCCAGCTAGTCCTCACAAAGACAGAAGTATAGGCGTGCAAACACACACACACAAACACAGAGAGAGAGAGCACATTTCATTTAGTATGTGTTTATCTCGTTTCAGACACCATGCATGCTTTACTGGCCTCAGGGGAGCTGATTTTGAGAGTAGAACACATTGTCATACACACATACGCCCACATGCACAAATACATGCTCTTAATGGCACACACCTTCGGGAAAAAAAAACAAAAAAAAAACACTCAGGCTTATGCAATAATTCACACAGAAACACACAGCACGTACAATATATATGCACAGTCAAAAAACTATATGAACATATGCATGCAGGTTCAATTCAGGTTCAGGTTCAATACCAAAAAATACAAGTATTGTCATGGCAAGTCAAATGGGCATCTGTGTTGCCTGATAGCATGTCCTCTTCTCCACCACACCAACCAGAAAAATGCTGGTAGCATGTCCTCTTCTCCACCACACCAACCAAATAAAGCCTGGGTAGGATGCTCTACTCTCCACCACACCAACCCGATTAGGCCTGAGTAACACGTCCTCCTCTCCACCACGCCAAACAGGAGAAGCCTCAGCAATGTCCTCGTCAGCACCAAGTGCCAAGCATTAGTAGGTTTTCACCTTTGAAGACGTTATCGTCATTTCAGGTATTTTTGAGAGATCAATAGAATCTTAAGACATTAAAAAAAAAAAAAAAATGGCAGTTCGGTAACTGCAGAGTAGTTTTGGTGCTGATCTCATTGGTTTCATCAGTTGACATCATTTTTAGATTAAATTGATGTAATGTGGTTTTATAGTCACATTAAATCACAGGTTCCTAGCTGAATTTTTATATTTCTCAGCCAAAAGGGTTTACTAACTCAAACACTCAACAAAATCTGAAACATCAAAAGAATCCTGTGGAGCCACTTCCTGAGTTTGTGGCTAGCAAAGGAGATGAAGGAGACGAAGCACTTTGATTTACACAACAAGGTTTACTGGTGTAGACACAGGTGTGTGTGTGTGTGTGTCATGGTATGTCTTGCCTGTGTGTGCACATGCACCTGTGTGTGTTTTTACATTCACATCCGTATGTGCATGCTGTTTTGGTTGCATGCTGCTATAAATGCATACGGGTGTGTGTGGAGGCATGTGCCAACGGCAGCAATGCTTTATACTGAAACACACACACACACACACACACACACAACTGACTGCAGACATGCATGCCAAACAGACAGCTCATTCCCTGGTGCTTCTGAGAAAGTCCAACAGAGTAAAAGCAAGTGAGATCTGTATCAGGGCATTTAAATCAGAAACACATGCACTCATGCTGTCTCTCTCTCTCTCTCTCTCTCTCTCTCTCTCTCTCTCTCTGAAGCACACACAAATATACCTCATAATTTTCAGTGTGGGATATTATCTTGCAAATCTGCAAATTCTATTTAACAAGAATTAGATTATCTCTGAACTCTGACCTCTATGTAAATGTCCACGTTTGACAGGAAATTACTTTATAACCATTACATGGCTTTCAAGTCAGGCCAAGTCTAAGTGAGATACATTGTTTCAAATTAGTCTCACTTATTTTTTTTTTTTTTTCCTCCAAACTTGTAACGGGCTCCACACTAAATGCTCCATATCTTTTCAGTGATATAAAATATCATTGATGCTATGGCTCAGGTTTCAGCTTATAGGAAAATATGATTAGATGATATTTTGTTTTCCTATGGGGGTAAAATCAATGCCATTTTGATTTTGAACTATTGATCGGATGAAACAAACGATCTGGTACATGTTTTTATCCTCGTTTCTGACATTTGTGTAGGAAAAAAATATTCGAATCCATGGGCACTTTTGCACTAACCATTGATTTTATCATAGAAAAATATACTCAGGAGAAAAACTAACAATAAAACAAGATAACAATCTGGCAAGAATAAACTATAGCTAGCATACAACATAAACAAGGTGTTTGTTCTGTGGTTAGCAGTAGGTATGCAGGTGTACGAACATTATTGTAACCATAAAAATCTTATATAATAGTATGTAGAAGAAAATGAGCTTACTGGTAAGCCTGGCTCTTCTTCATCTAAAAATGTCAGAAGTTCTCAAACTACTGATAACTTTATTTGCCTCATGAATTATTTAAAATGTAAAGAGATTTTTCACAATTCATTTCGTTCATCCGCCTTTCAGGATGTCAAACACTAATTAAAGGAAACATCTTCATATGTTAGGATAAGTATAAACCTCCTGTTCAACTAGCAATATGAACAGCCTATTTGAACATAGGCTTCCACATTTCAACCACAGCCTAAAGAAACAACTGGTAAATGTTGCTTCTTACTTGCTTGGAATAAACTAATACACTAGACATGTTACTGCAGAGCATCCTTCAATATATTTCAATTCCTACCTCTCGTCTCCCTCAGCGAGTGCTGTCAGATAATTTTAAAGACATCTAAAGCCTGTAAAATATAATTTGTCCCCATCACAAGTACCATACTCTAGATATGGTCTACACAGGATTATAGAGCATCTTCCATCTGAAATGTTTCTCTTTGTCTCCCTACATCAACTAATTTCCTTGCAGTGATGAAATTAGATGATGAGAAATCTGAAGTCTCTCTTCTCTCCTTCTGCCTATCTTTTATTTTCCACTCATCCATAAATGTCTTACCTCTTCTCTCCTTGAATCCCTCTTTCTTGTCCAGTCACTCAATTTTGAAATAGTTTTCTGCTTCATACCTCTCACACACCTCTCCTATACAGATTTGCTTGGAAAACAAGTTTTGCCACAGCGCTATCGCCATCTCTCTCTTTTCATATTCCCGTTCTCTCCATGTCTCTCTACATTTCTTTCCATCCGCCACTTTGCCACTCAAAATCCTTTCCACCTCATAGCCAAACCTCATACCAGTTCAAATCTAAATGCTAATGACAGTAAAAGTCCTTGACCCTTCCCTTCTGCGATCTGCCTCACTGCTGAATTTTGTATGATGGAAGAAAAAGGAAGAAAAAGAGGCAGTCTGAGTTTATTGAGGATAGGTTAAAGGCTGCTGGCCCTCATTATAAAGATCTGACAGAGGGAGAAATGGAGAATTGGACAAGTTACAGACAAATGGGGAAAAAAGCCAATCTTTTTAGATTAAAAATGCATATATAGTGCTTTTAAATCAGAGGCCTGGGGTCATGCAGGCACAGGCGTTCAGGTGTGGCTGCTTGAATCTCTGACCTTTCATTTGCTTGTGGACTCTTTTCATATCATATACCAAGTATTGACCTCATGCATGATGAGGCAGTAGGTTAGATGCACTCATCATATTTAACTCTGCACATATTAGAATGATATTAAGGACTAAAGATAGAAAGCAAGACAGCCAGAGAGGTGAATGACAGCAGACATTTAGAGTTATTCAGTGTGTGTGTGTGTGTTCAAATGGGGGGTTAAAAGCATATTCGTGTGTGTGTGTGTGTGTGTGTATTTGTGTCAGGTATTGAGCTGAAAACTCTTTAAGCTGCTGACCTTCAAAAGGAGCTAAATGACAGGTAGGATCACAGCCCTTTGGTTTCATAATGAACCAGCTGACATTTGAAGATCAGATCAGCAGCAGCAACACCATCAGGACTGAAGAGTAACAGGTTAGATCCAAGGCTTTCACTTCAATCCACAGCTATCTACAATCAGTACAGAGGGTGGAAGATGAGTAGGAACTTGAAAATGACAGAAGGGTGTGTTTGCGTCATGGGTTTAGTGTCCTGTAACAGATGCAACAATTGTCTTCAGTATTCCTTTGAAGATTTGAGATTATTTAAAATAAAAGTCATTATGAAATAGCAAATGGTTGTTTGGAGACTGATGTGTGGAGCATAGCAATGGACATGTCATGTTTAGTCATTTGGAGAAATCTACCAAATGTTTGTCAATTTAATGAACTCCATTAGTTACCTCATTAAAAATAACTTCAGATAATAGTTTTATGATCTTGTTCAGATGATGTGATCCCAAAGACACTAACAAACCATCTACAGTATGATGTGGAACCACCTACAGGGTTGTGCGGGGTGAAAGATCAAATTCTCACAGGTGCAACATGGAGTCCAAATGAACCTATCCTGCATGGCTTTGGACTACGAGAGGAAGCCAGTTGAACATGTTGAGCATGCAAACTACCTGCCATGGGGTTCGAACCCAGAAGCCGCTTGCTGTAAGGCGACAGTGCTAAATTCTGCACCATCATGTGGTCATGTGGAAACAATTTATCTCATCGGATGTCAATCTCCACTGACTCAGTTTGCAGAGCAAGAGTGCAAGTTTACAACCACTTTATGGACAATGTTGTTGTCATAGTTCATTACCACTTACAGGCAAAATGAATTAACAGTAAAATCCAATGTGTTTCCTGTTAAAAACAATATGAGATCTGCCTTTAATTTTGTGCCAGATTTGAAAACAGCTAGCTCTGCCATGGCTGCTTTTTATTGGCAGACTTTGTCATTTAGAAAGAATTAAGATCTGAAAGAAAAAGAAAGAATCATCTTCTAAGCTGCACCATAATTTTGGGAAATGTTCTGTTAAGCCTATGTGCCTCACGATGAAGGACTGTGGCTACATACTGCAGCTGCAACTATCAGTCAAAACACTCCCCTCTGGTCCCCAATAAGGGTAATTTCAGATTTATGCATTATATAAAACAGTTACTTAAATATATTGCACTTACAAGATTCTCAAAAAGGAGTCTGGACCTATTAATCAAACTATGTATGTGTGGAAAAGGAGCTTATGTTAATGCAAGGCTGTCTATAAAAAAGGCTCCAGTTTATGAAATCATGTTCCTTTACCTGCAGGATACAAGGAGCCTCTAAATCAATGCTCATTGACAAACAGCAGCTATGTCATTTCCCTTCTTTCCTTTTGTGTCGGCTGTTCAAAACAACCCATCTAATAACTTCCAATATTGATAACCACTTGCTGTGATTGGCCATCTGTGTGAAGGTGAGAAAGGAGCAAGGTTTGAATTTCTCTTTCCAGCTGGCTTTTTCGTTCACAAAGAATGAATTGCAGCCACTGGTAACACCTCCTGTTATTGAAGTGTTTGCTATTCTCGAGAGTATAATGTCCTGTAGCTGCTGTAGTCTGCAAATAGAAGCTGAAGTGATGTTAATCCATGACTCTGGAACAAATAAAAATAATGCAAAACATGTTTTATTTATATCTTTCCATAGTTTACACTGTTTGAAAGAACATAGTGAAAAATAGCTGCACATGTAAATAAAGTAAAATGATGTGTTCATACATCAGTGTTCTATGTACTTAAAAGCTTGTTTTGTTGCAAAGAATTCCTGTCAGTGAACTGTGTGAATTGAATTCTTTTAATTCACTGGGTACATTATAGAATTAGCCAGAGTGCTTTTACATTTTGTGCCAGTTAAGTGATTTGCTCCTTTATAAATTGCAGGACTTAGGACTTCGTGTTCATTTATTGTACACATTGTAATTTGATGGTCATTCACAACAACAAAGCACAGTTGATATAATGCAATATTGTGGTCCAGGCTTTTCTGTTCTAATACAAGATAATTCTCACTGATTGAAAATGTGGTCTGAGGACTCAAAAGTTCTTGTCAGCAAAGAATAATTACATTTTGCAGAGCATGAAATGGTGCCATAATATCATTTATAGGTTGACTTCCTCATCGTGTATTAATAATGTATTGATTATAAAGTGCAATAAATTGTATTGAAGAGATGAACAATATTAATATGAGGAGAAAGATATCCTACACTACAGTCAGAGTTCTAATTAAATAACATCATTCCACTCCATCTGCTACAACAACTAGTCTTAAGAAGCAAATTTTCTGAGTATGTGATGTCTAATGAATGTCATTGATTGATATTGAAATCAATTTAACTAATCTCTTCCTGGCACTTACAGCATGCCTCTAGCTACAGCTTCCATCGCCATGTTATGTAATCAACGAAAAATTATGCAAACTACTATGGTAATCAGAGAGCCAGAGGGCTGTAATAGCAAAGTCTTGAAGATGCTAACCTAATTATGTGGCTGTTGTTCTGTCAACAAAGTGTTTGGTAATGGATGGGCGGCACAAGGATAAATATGCAACTGACAAACATCAAGAATGTGGACGTTAATATATTCGTTTTGCAATATGTTGTTGTCAAGCTATGTGTGTTAGTCTCAATATGGTTCAGAGGAGCAAGATTAAACTCAGTGTGTGTGTGTGTGTGTGTTAATATGTTTGTGTATTTTTCTAGAGTCTGGATTTGATGTACGGCTGCATATATGGCTGTGTGTACATGTTTTAGCACTCGTTTAGCAAATATGTATATTTTGGCAATTAGAGTGCATCTAGGTCTGTGGGGGTGGCTTATGGAACATGTGGAAGAATCCAGTGAGACACCAAAAATGGGAGGAAGTGTGAGTAATCTTGATTTTTCTTTACCAGCCATTTGCCAAACAAATTTTGGATGATTTAGTGAAACGCAAGATTATCTGCAATACTGTACATTCAATGCCGAAGTTAGAAACAAAACATTCACACACAGCCACTCATCACCATGCGCCACATCCTTACTTTGGGTTGTAAGATCCATTGATCCATCCATTCATCCATCATTAACCGCTTATCTGACAGAGGGCTGGAGCTTATCTGTCATATGGCGAAAGGCAGGCATGCAAACGCCACACAGGAAGGCACCAGGCCGGGACTCAAACCCAGTACCTCCTTCGTGGCAGGGCTAACCAGTGCACCACTGTGCCGCCCCTGTGTTGTAAAACACACATATGCCCTGCAATGGATTTAAAAATCATGTGCTGCAGAATTATTAAACATAGACATAGTTCCCATAGTTCTTTGTTGTGTGTAACTGGGTGTCTGCACTGAACATGGACTGTATTTACAAAAGCATAGTTTGTGTATGTGTCAAAATGCACAAATCTGCATTACTTAACCTGGATAGACCTTTTCTGTAATCTTATTGTTTTTATCAGATTAGTTATATAATACAAGTTACACATTGTGGGGACTGACACGCCCATTTGGAGACAAAAAAATGGGTCCCCTCAAGGTCAAGCGCTCAATTGTGGGGTTAAGGGTTGGAGTTAGGCATGTTGCCATTGGGACCAATATTTCTGTGTTCCAGTTCCAGTGTAACCACCGAATATCCAGGCGGGAATGGAGTGTGAGTTTAGAAACAGCACATAAACTCAGCAAGAATCAATAGGCAATAATTGGTTTTGTGTATATATATATATATATATATATATATATATATATATATATATATATATATATATATATATATATATATAATTAGTTTTTGTTTATGAGTTTTAGTCCATTATAAACATTTTGCTTGAGGAAAGAAAACATGGGCTAAGCCCTTTAGTTCCTTGTAGTCATTCTCAGCATGTTTGCGTGCACCAGTTATAAATTACATGGATAATTATCTGCTATCAGGAAACTCCCTCATAGAGTTAGACCATGGGAGTGTATCCATCTGTTTTTCTGTGGTTACTGGAGTGTGTGTGATGCTCTGTCATGAGGAACTACCCAGTATAATCCCTGCTGTCAGATTTAAGATCGATTGAGGCAAACCAGAGATAGTGTGGTATTAAACCATCATGATGTCATGGAGGTTTCTAGGGAAGAGAAGAAGAGAAGCAAAGAGGAAAGGAAATGATAAAGAGGACGAGATGAGAAAAGAGGAGATAATCACTTAATTGTTGCGGTGCAATAGTTCTCTTGTCGATAAATCATTTTCATGACATACCCGTTTCTTAAAGGTGCTTTATGGATAACCAGAATGTGACAGTCACTGCTTTTGTAGAATCCCAGGTTAGACCTCCAAACTGTTGTTTTCTCCAAGGTGTGAGCTCATTGAGAATTTTTTGGTGTTGTTATCTTGAACAGAGCGTGGTAGGTCCATGTGTTTTATTGGTATGTGACTCATTACCAGAACCAAGGTTGGCGGTTACGTTCAGCCATAATGGTTTCCATTTGCAATTTCAACAGATTTTCTAATTGCCTTTTTGATAGCTGTGTGATGAAGTAGGGTTTAACACACAACATGACACGCTCCACTGCCAGGCTGCAGCCACACTATGAGATATAGCTCATAAATATAGCACACAGTTACGGTTCTCCAAACACAAAACTAGAAAATAGGGGTCTCTAACTGGGATATTAACAAGAGAACTACATGAAAAAACAACAACAACAACAGTGGACTAGGAACCTTCTTATATAGCTTATCAGCCTGGTTGATTGCTACCAGCTGAGGCAGGCCAACACAGGTGCAACTTATGGCACCTGATGAAAGTGAATGAGACCATTAATGTTGATCTTGAGAGCCCCTGACCGTAAAAACACATTATTAATGAACGCACACTATGCATTCTTTTTTAATGAACGAAACTAGAAATGTTAGAGAATTTTTCAAATTTTCCAACATGGAGAGAATTATGTAGTTATAAACTGAACTGAAAGAGTTTAAGAAAACTTAATTCATTCAACAAAATTGTACAAAATTCAGTTAATTATCAATTTTCAGCAAAGTATAATGTCAGACTGGAAGTGAATTTCTACAATGAATCAAAATCATCCAAACAAAATCTTAAGGCTGGGGGAAAAAAATGACAAGAATTTGCCTTTCGCACATCATAATGAGATTGTGAGTAGAGCTTCAATATGCAAATAAAAAAAAGATTGAAAGATTATTACCCCCCCCCCCCCAAACTTTTGATCAGCTAATGAGTTTAAATGCAGTTTTCAATAAATTGACTACTCTCATTTTTTTGTCTTTTGCTCCTGTTTCTTCTTTTTTTTTTTGCAATTTGAAGCAAAAACCTCACAAACTGTTTTAAAATCACCAGTGCAAAATGCAAATTATTGGAATTTTTCCCTCAGTCCTGAGATATTGTTCAGGAGTGTATTGACATAACTCAGACTTTTTCCCCTAGATCTCAAACATGAACTTGGTGAGTTAATCACCATAAACCAAAGAGGAATGCTGATGAATGTTTAGAAAATATGTTCCAATTTTAATCAAATAAATGGGAATTATCTAATCTAGATTTCACAAAATAACTAGTTTTATTGTCATACTGTCCTAACACAAACAATACAGCAAAAAAAAAAATTACAGAAGATGCAAAAAGCAAAGCAAAATGTAAGATGTTGTCATTAGTAAGATGTTGTCCACCTGTAGACTCTGCACACCTGATAGTTTTCCTCCAGTCAGATCTGTGACCTGCTGCACCTCATTTAACTCTTTCATCTCTGGCTGTGTTTGCTCGTTGTCTTCTCAGATTATATAGCTTTGCCTGCCTTGTCTTCTGTTTCCTACCTGTTGGATACATGTGTCTCTCTGACTTTGTAAACTGTGTCCTTCTCCTGTATGTGAATGAATTTCCTGGTAGAATTTCACAGTTTATGCACCATTGATATTTTTTGAAGAGAAATAGAATAAGCTGGGAAGAAAAGATGGAAATAGGTAGAAAAATGTGAAAAAGGAATAGGAAGACAACATAAAGGCAGAATATAATGGCACAGGCAGAAGCAATAATAAGATGGAGACAAAGAGCTCCATGGGGCAAACTGGGTAATTTTCTTCTTGTGAAAACCTAATTTGCATGTTCCTTTTTATTTTTCCCCTAATGGGCAGCACATGAACAGAAACACACAAACCAGATTCATGTCATCATCGAGTGATCGAATGCACCCACTCAGACCTGTCTCTTGCGCTGCCTTGTCCACAGTCTCCATTGTCTCATTGTCTATCATTCTATTCACTTGAACAACACATCACTGAGACATCAGGAACCATAATTATTCCTCTCTGGAAACACTGAATAGGTGACAGGACATTCTCTTTTCTCTGGGTCATTTCTATACTTTTAAGTCCATCTGGCTGACACTGACAGGAGATAATTGGTTGAGAAATATTAAAATGGGTCAAACATGCTGTCTCTCTCATCACTTTCATGTCCATACATACTTGGTATATGATGCAACACAAATCCTGAAATGCTATGGCCTCAAACTAAAGAAGACATCTCAATAATTCATGATAACCAGAATATTATATATTATATACTGTATTTATATTACACACAGGTCAATCTGGACGTGCTGAATGTTTTGTTTTGGTCACTGTTCACATGCTCTCAACTAACTAATCACTGACTGGATTTTGTGTTCAACAGCGATCTCCACCACAAATGTCAAAACACCAAATTAGTTGTTTTCATACTCTACAGTAACTTTAAGAGTGTGTGCAAAGTAAGATGCTTATTGCCATGGCAACGATGACAATTTAGGAGACACTTCCTCATAATTTGGCACCACAGCAGCTCGACTGAGCCAGTGTTACCATGGAGTTCAGAGAGAAAGTGGGACAACTGACTGGATTGGTATTTGGGGAGACGCCTGTGTTCACTCAAACTCAGATGACACAACTGAAAATATGTTGGAAACAAAAGGGAGGTATTTAGAGATAATAATGGACATGATCTCTATGGGTGGTGAGCAGTTTATCTTGAAAAAAACAGTATTTGGAGGGGCAATTTAGAGGCCTGTAGTGAGAGAGTAAGGGAAAATAATTTGAGTGGAGAGACAGTTAAATGACTAATTGTGGATGTGCATGAGGGAGCACAACTGACCAAGAAAATGGGAAAAAAAAGAGGAACGATTGAGGGTACACCAAACTCAATTAAAATGAGCTATACTGTATTTCACTAACAGCTAGAATACCTTCACATTATCTCAGCTGTAGTAGTAGAGCCAAAAAACAAGCACTGCCAAATAAACAAGTATAGAAATGACCACACAACAAGCCTGGGGAAAAGAGGTCTGTGTGTTCAAGCTTTCAGTCGTCGGACCTTAATTGAAGAAATTTTTGACAAAAGGGAATCCCAAAGGTTATAATGACATCAAATAATGCACACCTGTGGTCTGTTATCCTGGCACACGACCTGGGAAATGCAAATCTGTGCCCTGAGGGGGAAAAATAACAAAAGGACAATTCAAGACTAAGCATCTCCAGCCATGCTGACAAATCTGTGAGGCAGTCCTAAGGCCCAGAGGTACTTTGAGCTAACCACTGTCATCAAGCTGCCATGCTTACAATGCACCATTTGTAGCTACACCTTTGCACTTTGGCTAGGAAGCCTGTGATAGTACCGTGTGAAACCAGAATTATTAAGGTTATTTTAACCTAAACCACGTTTTCCTAAAACCTAAGTATTTTTTGCCAAAACCTAACAAAGTTATTTCCTGTGACGATGGAAGTTTATTTTGAAAAGAGTGTATGCATGTAACCAGTGGAAATTGACATGTGTAGAATGAAATGGAAAACACAGTCTTTTTGGAAGATTCCATGCAAACTATTGCATGATGATATATTGCTGCCATGGAATTTTGTACAAAGTGATGGCATCCATCAACAACTTGTGTGGCAAATAAAAACTCCCAACTCCATTTAAACCGAGGCAATCTGGGAGTACATAGGGCACAGTGGCAGCAGAATGAATGAAATATGATAATGGCTTGATGCTTGAGAACCTAGCATACTATTACACTACATAAAACACAAAGTGGCAGAAAGTTAAGGAAGAAGACAGAGAGGAAAGAGGGCGCTGGGAATAGACTGACCCACTAAATGTCATTTTGCGTCTGAATGGACTGAGACACTGAACAGGATTGATGTCACTAGACAGACATTTCGTGCCTGATCTGAGGCAGCTGCACGGAGGGCCATGTTTGTAAATTGGATAAGGCCCCGGGAATGAAACCAAGAGTGATATTTGGAGCAGACGTGAGCCTGTTGCACTGAGGGACATGCTCTTTTAGTATTCTGCAATGAAACTATCCATTTGAGGTCTACAGAGACCTATAGACTTTAAAGGTATAATTCTGAATAGGATAGCTAAAAAATAGCCGTTACGACGTGGGACAAGATTCGTCTGGGTCTCACAGATGCTAGTTCCATTAAGTGACATGTGTTTTTCTGATGAAACTGTCAACTAGGTGATTTTGGGTGAAAGAAGTCTTGGTCCTCAAAGGGACCTGCTGAGAAACCAATTTAAGGAATGGGACCTAGATAGGAATTCAAGGTATTATGTTAGCTCGTTTCACTTTGGGACGCATTTGTTGAACAGGGCAGAGGTGAAATGTCCCAATGTGGAGAACTTAAGGAGATATAAAATTGAGCAGGGGCCAGCAAGCACAGGGTATGCTTTTGGGTATAGTATAGAAACTGTTTTATGGCATCTCTGAAAGCAATCATCACAGTTTTATTGTACATTATTGGATGTATGAATTGTATTAATTGTTTTCAAAACCTTAAGGGCAACAATCTTCACAAGAGCCAGTGATGTATTTAGCTCTCGTGTCTGATTTAAACTAATTGGACTTGGGATACAAGAGTCCTTAATAGTGGAACTACAAGAGCTTTGTGAATACAACATTTGCAAACTGTCACTTTGAAATACGAGATATGATCATGAAACCTGAATTTAAATCTGAATTTTTACAGCACTCTCAGTGGAGGAACTTTAAGGTTAGAAAAGGCATAGTTTTGAATCGCTTAACAAAGTTGATATCATTTCTATCAGATGTAAGGATTTAGTGAACTGAAGTAGATGGCATTAGCGCAGTATTAGGAAGCTGTGAACGACAGATACTGCTTTAATCACATTAAAAGTTAATTTTTGCATGTCAATTTGAAGAGTGATTTAATTAAATGGTTTTTTGAGTTTTAAACACCATTCTGTCAATGCTATGCATTTGTACAAAGTGTTAAATTTCTCTTGTCAACACAAAATATCCTCCAATAGGCATCAGATTTTAAGAACTAATGAATTATATTCTGTTACATATGCTGAGTAATGAACACTTTTGATGGCTGTCAATGCATTTTAATTTTATTTGTGTGTGTGAAGACCAATATTAGAAAATGAAGGTGCAGCTCAAATATAGTATGCACAGGCTAATAGACGTGACTTTGAAAGCAACATTTAGGATAAACCTGCTGTGACTTTGCAGTCTGGCAAAGTGAGACAGACAGAACAAACATTTATTTACGAGCGGAAGCTGTGCAGAGAGACAGACATTTGTCAGAGAAATTTACCTGTCAGGCTGTAGACACCCAAACAATCTGTGGTTTTGTAAATGGAGTGAAGACAACAACTTATCAAGATTGCTGCAGCACTTCTGACAGAGGGTTAAGTGAGACAAGGTACGAGAAGTGTGAAGAAAAAGCTAGTTATTGTGGGTACTTTCTTCTCAGAGTAAAAGTTGTAATGATGATGTTCGACATCTCTGTTTTTTTTTTAACCATATTAACTCTTTGAGTGCCAGCCATTTTATAAAACTGAAAGTGCCTTATGCCAGCATTTTTGGCCATTTTGAGTCATTATTTAAGACCCATAGAATATTTTGTACTCTGTCTTCAGTAGCGTAGAGGCCACTTTCACCAAAATCACCATTCTTCGTCTATGGTGTATACCGTCTCTTTATGCTGCGACTACATCTCCCAGAAGCCCCAATATTACTCACAGGCTGTGTGAGAGTGCCCTCTTGTGCCTGCTACAGAAAAAAACACTTTGACGTATGAATATGTCTATGGCATTCAAGCATTGGATTTTAAATGATATATAAACTTGTCAACGGCACTCAAAGAATTAAGTCTGCACCCTTTGGATTTATTTCGATTCCAAATGAACAATATTACTGGAATTGTAATAATTCTATTATAATGCCAAATAAAAACTACACCACCCCATTGCTACATCCTGTGCATAGTGACGACTGTGATCATTTAAAAGAAACACAACCATGCCAGAGCATTTTTTTTCCAGATTGATAATATTTGGAGCCAGATCTTTCTTCTGTGCTGACATAAAATATTCCAGCTAAGTTTAAGTTGCTGCCAAGAAAAAAAGGTAAAGGGTAAACTGATGATGTAGAGGGTATAGTGGTGGATTGATCAGAATGATATTTACTGCAGTTGGAGGCTTTAAGCAGCAGAGGATGAAAGAAAAGTGTATGTTTCAGGCTGCCCCATTTGCATTAGGTCATTTATTTCTCTAAAATAGTCTTTGGCAGGGATAATTTGTTGAACAGCTAAGTTGCAGCAAGTTCCTGTCATTAAATCATGATTCTTATGGTATGTGAACAACTCTGAGTGCATACCTCCAGGTCATCAAGATGAGGAGGGAAGAGATGGGTGGAAGCATCACACGGGAGAGGCTGCGAGCAAACTGCATCATGGGATGAGCCGAGACAGACAATAAGTCAGTGCCAGTGGGATTATAGGAGGAGACGGAGAGTAAATTGGGCAAAAGTGAAAAGGCAGGGGAAGAAGCCTTGGATGTTGTTAGGCCTAAAAGTAGATGCCAAACTGTTTGGCAGAAAGTGAGGCAGGAGGAATAGGCTGGTTCAGATGCACAGGATTGGATTGACAGCAGATGGGAGTGGTGAAGTGTTGATTGCAGAGGTAACTTTCCCCGTGATGTCTTAAGCGGCAGAGGTGGATGCCAAGAAGGACAAGGGGGATTGAAAGTAGAAGGGTTTATCTTTTAAAAACATCTTCTCTCAACTGCCTGCAAACACTTCACGCGTCTGGAGAAGAAGTGGCAACATGGAGCGATATACAATAAAGGGAAGTTATGCATGTATTTTTTAAGAAACACAAATGTGCTCAACATAGCATTAGAATGGATCATTTGGAAGTTTTTCTGGTCAACACAGAATAATAGGACATTGACATTTCATAACAATATAAAATCTCAGTAGAGTGGACCACAGTGAACACATGACAAATTAAAAATAATGATATATTTAACATAAGATAGAAGCTGAAGCATGTGTTCATGTGTCAAATGCATTCTAAAGTTTAAATAGACATTGCAAAGGAGAGGTGAAAATACGTACTAAAATGTCCGGCTTTTACTTCCTCTTTCTCTACTAAACAACCATGCACCAGGCAACGTCTTTACAATGTTTATTCATGTCATTTTCAAAAGGAAAGTTATGGGGAACTGGAACACTTTGAGTGACTTTCCTCAGCTCCCTGTCAACAGTGCAGTGTATTAATGCCTTATGAAACAAAGTCACAACAGTTGGTAAACATGGCAGTGTGGAAATCTGATTCGCAGTCGCTGCTGTGACCATGAAAGGCTCAGCTGTGCCCAACTGTCCTTGTCCAACAGTTTTGTTGATTTGCCAGTCAGGCCATCGACTGTCTTTTCCGAGCTATTCATCTGCCTTTTATTGAGTGGAATTGTGCAGACTGCTAGAACAAATGTTTACTGGCAGGTCTGCATTATTACGAGAGACCTACTGGACCAGACAAGTTCCGGACTGAGATATCATCAAATATGAGGTGTGAAAAATGTGTGTTCTCTATTTTTGACTCCAGTTAATGAAAACAACAATGGTGTACTACTTTTATAGATAATGACTGCTGCTATACCGATACATGAGGTTGGATTCATGAACAGAATCACAGATTCTATATAGTATAATAGTTATGAATGATTTTTTTTTTTTTTAAAAGGGGGGTTTAAATCTGAGGAGAAAAAAAAGTGCACTGCAGCAATTAAAATATTATTACTTGTCAGAGCTTCTTTGTAAGGAAAAAGGAAAACAGACGGAGGAAATTGGGGTTTAGCTCAAAAAAGATTTGTACTATATATTTGTTGGACTCAGTAAAGAGAATGTGACCTCATAGCTCTCCTCGTTCATACAATATGCTTTTCTTGCATCCTGCTGATTTGTTTCACTTCAAAGTAAGACAGTGTAACTTATCTTGTTGAACGAAATTAGTGTCTGTGTGTCCTTGCATCAGTGTTACTAGGACTCCGGCTGGTTACACAGAAGATGTGAACACTACAGCCTTGTTCAAATTGATGTCATGAGCAAAGTTGCATTTATATACAGTCTATTTACACTAATTACAATATATCCAGAACATCATCATAGTGAACACCCAACAACTTTGGAGGACCATTATATTCTTAAAAAATGACTTAGTAAAAAATAAATCTTCCTATCTCCATCGTCTAATATCAGACCTCATGCAAAAAATCTTCCATCCTGCATTAAATGTGAGTCATGAAATCTGACAGATTAAACTTTCTCTTGAACTCCATCACTGACGTGGGTCACAGAGTTCTGTGGTGCTATTACAGTAGATAGAAATTAAGAAAAAAAAATAAGAAAGGAAGGACTTGAGATGATTTTAATGCCGCTTGTGTCTTTATGAATAATGGCCACTACTTTCTCCAGCACACAGTTTTTTTTTTCCTCATTTGGCTACTTATACGCATGCATGCACACATGCATAAAAGCACTTTAACACACCCTCCTCATTCTGTCACTCACTGCCTGCCTCCCTCCGTTCCCATGCTTGAATTTAACTGGCACAAGAAATGTTGTGGTAAAAGTGGGGGACTCGGTCTAAGTGACTGCATTAAACCACAAGCCGCAATGATTAGGACCAGATGATAGGCGTGGCTCTTAAATTTCTGAAATAAAACGTAAACCCAGTGTACTAAATCAGTCCTATGCGACTACCAGTCATCTGTCTTTATGTGGGAGGAAGTTAAAGATCACCACTGATCTTGTGTTAAACTGCAATATAATCCTTAGTAATAAATCACATTGCCAGACTGGATGTGACTCAAGTCACTTGTGTGATTGGTAGTTCGACTTCATAAAACAGTGAGTTCAAATCAACCATTGATCTTCCATTGATGAGAGATGTAATCTGTGTTGATGAATCGCCTCTCTTTTATCTTGCTTGGGAACATAAAACAGTGAATATTGGCAGGATGCTTCGGTTGGTGTTTCGCTCTATAAATTCAGGACTAGCTTCTGGATTGCAGGAACAGGGTGCCGTCTGTATGTGTTTGATTGGGATTTTTATTATTCTTACCTTGACTAGATTATGGTAGGATTTAAATGGCATATTGGGTGACTGGAAAATATAACCTACTATATTCAAACTGGTTAAAGGTCTAAAACAACTCTTAAAAGTTTTGTGAAATCACTTTAATTCCAGAACTGTTTATTTAGAGTCATTTAGATGTGACTGGCACAACACAAAGGGGTGACATAAAGGAAAGATACCTCAGTCACGATTTTGGCAAAGTGGTGATGATGAAATGTGTTATATCCTTGGACACCATCACCAAAGAAAAACTCATCTTCTCTTTTGATATTTGAAAAGTGCATTGGGGTCCCACTAAATGTTGTCATTTATTCCAAAAACTGACATCAATCACTTCAGCAAATCCTTGAACACAACACGTTTCTGTTCAAGAGATAAAGCCAATATTACAAAATTATGACTCTTCAGGGTCAGAGCAAAGGAGGAAGTAGGGCGACGTTATAATTAGTCAAAAGTCCACAGTCCACAGAGGGAGGATGTTTGGATCAAATTATTGAATTGCTGTTTGTCTCCTGTTTCCCACCAACCATGAGCATGTTCTTTTTTTGTTCCCTCTCAATAAGACATTATCAAACTAGAAGACAAAGGAGATCAACACGCCTCCAAGATCAATTAAATTATTTACTGAAGCATAAAAGACTACACAACTCTGTGTATTATATCACCTTGTCATACCCACTGCAACCTGAAACACAAAACACTTATGAGCCCACACACACTCACTCATCTTTCAGTTTCTAATGATATATATGCACGGTCCTGATCCATGGCTCTTCTCCAACTCGTAGGGAGACCAGCAGCAGCTATGCCTCAGAGCTGTATTGCATCAACAAATACATTAAATCATTGCTCACAAACCACGCCAATTAAGTACATTAAAGATGTGAATATGTTTGCCATTAAATTGACAGGTTTGATAATAACTAGGACTATTCTCTATTGACATTGGTGCTCTGTACACCAACACAGAAAAAGTAAGGTTTGTGATAGAGTTACCTTAACTCTTTGAGTGCCATTGACGTATTTCAACGTCAAAGTGTTTGTTCGGCAGCAGGTCACCAATCGCAGTCTCCTGCTTCCTGTGCAAAATTTTGGGGTTTCTGGGAGATGTAGTCGGCACATAAAGAGATCGTATACACCACAGAGATCAAGGCAGGAAGTGAGACGATCACGTTTAAAGAGCAAAACGGATGGATTTTGGACAAAAAGTGGCCTTTAGGGTGGGATTGGCCTCTACTTTACCTCTGATAAAACAAGGAACAAGGTAAATACAAACATTCATTCATGATCAAATAGAGAGTCTCTTCTTTCATTTGAGTTATTCGCCCACACGGAAAAGATATTGCCTATATAAATCTTGTAAAATTTGTATCTCCTTTATATGAAACTTGTATATAAAGCATACAAGAGTGAATTCGGATATAAGGTCCTTGTAAATTTAAACAAAGTGAACTTGTATGATTTGGGTATTTATCAGAAAAGCATATGATACAATATCCTTATACTTCTGTTTATTATCTTGTATGAAAAGAATGCAAAAGTGGCCACTTTCAAGAGTAAATCATATAAAGTTAGTCTTAATTTTTTTCCTGTTTCTTATCCATATGGGCGGTGTTTTCGGAGACAAACTCTGAAATATTCTGTGGGTCTTGAAATATGACTCAAAATGGGCAAAAAAAACACTGGCACAAGGCATTTTTTTGTTTTATGAAAAAGAGTTAATAAATGATTATCTCAAAAAACTGGCTCGTATAAGTATTAACAAGGCTGACGAGGGAAAGAGGAGAGAGGTGAGCAGGTGAATGAGAGGGTCTTTTGACTGGGACCAAATGTCTGAGGGGCAACAGTACTGGTGGCATGAGATGTCCTGGGAAATAGGAGAATGATGGACATAGGTATAAATAAAATGGATACAGCTATTATAGAGATTGTGACAATCCAAGTTGTTATTATTGTAACTGCATGATGACAAAATAATCTTAATGGCATAGTCTTTTTAACCCAAACCATCCATACGTGTGTTTTTTTCTGAATTATGTAGAATTCTGGAGCTTTGTGAAAGAGGCTCACACTTTCTTCCCTTACCACATCATTCATGGCATTCAGTACAACTAGGCTGATATCATATACCAGCATGGTTGGTCCAGTGTGTTCTTTAGTATTTTCTTTTAGTATTACTGGCTTCCCATGAGCAACTATGGGTTTGAGAGGAACTTATCTGAAAACAAAACCTATTCCCTCAAGTGCCTCCTACCATTTCTGTTTGAGACTACTGAATGAAGCCAGGAATCCCTGAGGGGTTTGCCTGTCTGTGAAGGGACATGAGTGTGAGAACACATAGAAATCCCTGACTCACACAGTCAGTAAAGCCTGTGTACACACGCCTGTCATCCCTGCTTTTCTTTTCATATGTACATTCTTAGCATTTTTATTTCTTCGTTCATTTCCAGCTTGCATGACACAGAATCCTATGGCCATTCATCATTTGACCCTGGATGTCTTTTCTGTGACTGATAAAATTGTGAAGTATAATATTCACACTGTACTGTAGAACCGATCCTGTTGCAATTACAGATTAATGACACCATTTTGTTCGCAGCTATTCCTCGTAATTTGAACATTTTAACAGTGTCCTCTATTCTATACTACACCAGATTTTCAAGTTTGACTAAATCCAGATCTTGTAGTGTCTAATGCTAAAATGTTCAATGCTTACTATCCCAGCTGAACAATTTCAACAAGAGTTTGAGCTTTTCATGCACTTTGGACAGCTGGTGGGTAATGGTCATTTAACTACAAGACTATTTTGCCGCTAGCATCTGGTGACCGGTCTGAAATCTGAAAGCGAGGCTGCTCATTGGATGGCAACAGACGTCCATCAGCATCCCCTGCAGGATTTGTTAATTATGCAAATAAAATGAAACACTTCTAACTGAATACACAATTGAATATGGTTTTAGATGTAAGTATTCATATTTCACTGAAGAGCTGGAACTGGGTTGAGGCCTAATGAATTGGGAAAATGTTTAACACCAACACAACAGTTGTTGAATGATTTAACATGATGCCAAAGATGCAGTGATGACAAACCCTTTGTGGAATGGCTATTGTAAAAAAAAAAAAACATTCTTTCATTTTTTTTTAAAATAAGCAGCCAATATATATTTACTTTTATCTCTCGGGGGGAAAATACTAGTCTCAATGGTGTGGGATCTCACTTTTTATCTTTCTGATTACAAGCTTTTAACTCATTGTGCCAACTGTTTTAACAAACCAAAAGACCCACAGAATATTTTGTACTATGTCTCTGAAAACACTGAAAGGCTCAAATGAAAGAAGAGACTCCCTATTTCTTCATGAAAAATTTTTTTTTTTTTTTTTTTTTTTTACCTTGTTCTATTTTTGTTTTATTAGAGGTAGAGTAGAGGCCAGTTTCCTTTTTTCCAGCACTTTTTGTCCAGATTCTGTTTTGCTCTCTAATCATGATCGTCTCCACTTCCTGCTTTGATCTCTGTGGTGTATACCGTTTCTTTATGTCCCGATTACAAATCCTATAATCCTACAAATCCCAGAAGTCCCAATATTACTCACAGGTTGTGTAAGAGCTCCCTCTTTTGCCTGCTGCCGAAAAACAACTTTGACATATAAATACGTCAATGGAACTCAAGTTAAAAAGCTCTTAGAAGTATTTGAAATCACACTTACATCTAATCTCTTCTTTTTTGATGAAGAAAACTTTTTTTTCAAAATTATACACTTTCTACAGAAATCTGCTGATGTCAGCTGAATAACATTTTAATTGTCTACAGAAAAAAATACACAGCTTAAATTTTTTAATGTCTCTACTATGTTTTAATTAAACCTTTTCCATTTTCTGTCATTAACAATACTACAGTATATGTAATTACTTGAGTCAGGTCCGCACCATAGATTGCTCCATTAATCACTTGAGTCATAATCAAATAGAATGAAAATGACACCCTGAAATGCCTTTCCACTTAATTACAAATCACCTCTGACACAGTCTACATCCATCACAGAAAGGGATGAAGCACTTCTAAACCCTAAATGTGTTACATGGACTGTAATGTTGACATCCATCAGAATTTTTTGACTGGAGTTTTGTCACTGGCAAGCTTGAGCCTCGCAGATACCCTAGTATCTTTGAATTTCTTGTATTAAAGAAAGCCTATCATGAAAAACTTCATACCAACCTGTAAACTGTGACATCAGATGACCCAGTCATTTTTTGTGGGCTGTCTGGATCAGAAAACATTTATAAGCCTGTAGACACCAAAAATACAAGAATGAACCTGAATATTAGCATGATATTTCCCCTTAAAGCTTAAAATGCTTCCTATCCATGGGATCCTGGCAGCAGAAGGGGAAGCACAGAATCACTTTCAAAACCCACAGAGCATTGGTCAGAAATGGTGAATTCATTTAAACTGCCCTACAAGCGTTAAAAAAACATCAATGAACATAAAAAATGGTTGGCTAACGGGCTCAATACGAAGCAATCTGCGGCTCGTACGTATAGCTAATCAAGCAGACAGCATTAGACTGTTCAGTTAGAAAAGGAAAAAAGAAGGAATATAGATATATACTGGTTGTATGCAATAGTGGCACAACAGAAAAGGTTGTGAAGTGTCCGAAACGTAAAAGATGTAATGCTCTAGAGGGCATACGGTACATACCAGTGGAGAATATCAAAACCACTCTCTGGTATATTATTAGGACAGCTGTTGGCCACAGTGATTGACAGATTAAATATGTTGTTAGATCTGGATAGAAAATGTTAGCTAGTCTCTTAACTCATTGAATGTCAGCTGTTTTATAAAACAGAAAGTGCCTTGTGCCAGCATTTTAGCCCATTTTGAGTCATATTTCAAGACCCCTGAATATTTTCTACTATGTCTCTGGAAACACTGAATAGCTCAAATAAAAGAAGAGCCTTTCTATTTCATCATGAAATATGTTCTGTTCTTGTTTTATCAGCAGTAGCATAGAGGCAACTTTCACCAAAAACACCATTTTCTCTCCATGATCCGTCCGTTTTGCTCTCGAATCGTGATCATCTCCACTTCCTGATTTGATTTCCATGGTGTATACCATGTCTTTATGCTCCAACTACATCTCCCAGTAGCCTCAAAATTACTCACAGGCTGCAGGACATCACGATCGGCAACCCGCTGCTGACAAAACACTTTGAAGTATTCTTACATCGATTACATCGAGCACTCAAGTGTCAGATTTTAAATGTCATAGGCTATAGATATATCAATGGCACTCAAAAAGTTGCATTCATTTTTCTGTATTCTATATCTTTTCTTATGTCTTCAATCAACTCCTCCCAATGAAATAAATATTTCATATTGGTCATCCTGTCAATAACTTCATTGAACTTTGTCTTTCTCTCTTGCCTCAGATTAAGGGTTAGCTTCAGAAGAGCACATGTGGAACAGGTCAGGATTCAGTGTCAAATCGTGGATGTGTTCACCAGGGTTTAATTCTTTCTGCTGCCTTGTGGCTCCAGTTTAAAACAAAAGGTTTGTATGATTCCACTGAACTGGGTCCTAATTCATATCAACCACATTTCACAATAAAGTATGATGATTAATGCCCCTTGACCACTTGTAAATCCATCTTGAGCTTGTGCATGTGTCTTTCTGGTTTCTGTACTCTATTTGTGCATATATTTGTGTGCTCATTGATGGATTCAGCTCTGTTCTTAGTTATGATGCCTCAGCAGGACATGAATGATTGTTTGAGATATGACCTCAGGACACATGCTATCCATCACTAAACACCATATCAAACAATGAAGGGAAAATTCTGCCTGTGTGTTCTCACACACACACGCGCACACACACACACACACACACACACACACACACACACTTTGCACATGTGCTCTTGAAATTAACATGCCATTTGTGTCCAGGAGTACCAATGCATTTTATCGTTTATGCATTTTAACCAACAAATGGAAGCTCCTTGCTTACAAAAAGTGGAATTATTCATCAAAGCCTCTGAGTTGTCCTAATAAACAAAAACAGGCATTACAATGAGTCAGAGTGGCTGCAAAAACACGTGCAGAAAGGTGGATAATGTTTTCTTTTGACCTCAGATTGCAGAGTGGCTGTTACTTATAAAGCAGGTGCAGAGCATATGTGTTTTAATGGTGAAGATATGACGTAGCGCATCAGTCAGTCTTCCTCTCATAGTTCATTGAAATGTGTGGGTATCATAGACCTTACACACTCTAATACCACTTTATATTCCACATAAGTATTACACTCTGTTTCTATTGTCCACTTGGAGGACTTTACAAGGGGTGGTGTAGTGGCATAATAGTGGCATATTCATTCCTGGTACGTGGATGTCTGCACAGAGATATTGTTCAGCTTCTTATGATGAAATTTACAACATGTGTACATGCAAGGAGTTAATAACTGCAAGTTCATCCAACTGTGTGCAAAACATGCACCTTTAGAACATGCTTTCAACTGTTTTAGTCCATTGAAGCACTGGCTCTTAACTTGCAAATACAGACACTTTTTCTGTCACTCATGGCTTTATCCCCCATCTCTCTCTCTCTCTCTCTCTCACAAACACACACGCCATGCATGATTTATTGGATTTCATATTGCCACACTTTGACCACAACAGGAAGCGTTCACTTACCCCGGGCATGTATGTATGAGCGAGAGCGTGAACAGTCAAGAAAGTTGGGTGGTGCTTGCAGACAAATGAAATCACAACTTCAACAAACAGAGAGGGAGCGATAATAAAAAAATCCTCTCTGTGTCTGTGATTGATCCAACACATTTCCAAAACTTTAATAATCACTCATTCATGCTCACATTTTCTCATCTCATGGGAGTCAGTTTAACTCGAGGCACAGGATTAATTCACCCCAATGGCAATCACCCATCAATGCATTTATGGATGACCTCACAGTCACCACAGTCCCAGGCTGCTGGTGTACTAAGCAGGGTCTTGAAAGGCTGGTGGACCAGTCCGGATGCACTTCATACCAGCCAAATCAAGATATATGGTGTTGAGGAAAGGAGAAGGTGGAGGATAAGCTGTGGTTCAACACCACAGGCACAACCATCACAGGCTAGCTGAAGTCTGGCCTATCTGGGATGTTCTAAATGGCTAAGACATGTCAAGTAAATTTTGGTGTTATAAACTTGGTATCATAGGACTCACGCCCCACCATAACAGCATATTGGATGCCACTAGTGCATGGACAAAGTGGATGTAGGTGCTGCTGCTGACTCATTAGCGGCACAGAGGTGTGAGCATTCATGTGAGCCTCCAAATTCCACTTTTATTCTTTAGTTGCATTCCTTCATTGTATGCTCATTGGCTTGCATTTCCTGTCACTGTGAACACCAATACACCAAGGGCCAACAATTTATTATTCACTTTATTTCCTTTTAAATTATTGCCAATAATCACATTATTGTTGAACCTTGCTGTGATAATATGTTTGGCTCTGTAGCAGTATGTAATTTATTCTGTAATCCAACTTTAATTAATTTTCTTTTTTTTAATTAAGTATAGCATGTTTAGGGAAAGTCAATAAAACAGAGTGCAGACTATGCCTTTTAATTAATTTACCAAATGACTTTACTTAAGCTCCAAATATCCTGTATGTTATTTACAGAAGGATGTCTCAGAGCAATTAGATAATACAAAACATCTGGAACCTTTAAAACTTTGGGCTAACAAAAAAGTATAAATTATGCCACCATGTTTTATACATGAAACAGTTAACTGTAAATTAGAAGGAAAGGATTTGCGTCTATCATAATGAATTATATTCACACAGTCAAGGTGCTTTTTAACTCTTTGAGTGCCACTGATGTATTTCAACGTCAAAGTGTTTTTGGCAGCGGCTCGCCGATCATGGTCTCCCACAGCCTGTGAGTAATTTTGGGGCTTCTGGGAGATGTAGTCAGAGCATAAAGAGACGATATATGCCACAGAGCTCAAAGCAGAAAGTGGAGACGATCGCAATTAGAAACCAAAACAGATGGATTCTGGACAAAAACTGGTGATTTGGGTGTGGATGATGAAATAGAGAGTCTCTTCTTTCATTTGAGCTATTCAGTGTTTCAGAGTCAGAGTACAAAATATTCTGTGGGTCTTGAAACATGACTCAAAATGGGCAAAAAACACAGGAACAAGACACTTTGTTTTATAAAACTTTGTTTTATAAAATGAGGTGACACCCAGTGGTGTTTCCTTCTCACCCCTGTTTGGTAACGCTGCTCAGCTCACAGGTGTGTCTGATGAGTCTCCACACCTTTCCCTCCGTCCTTTCTTGTCAAGGTTGAAACAAGCTATGCCATGTTTTTTCTCCTTTCTGTTGTGCCAAAGCACATAAACTGTAGCATGTGTACAGACAGAGAAACATAATCTAAAACTACTAAACCTCACCTTTTTGTTTGTTTTTTTGATTCAGAAATGACAGTTGTAAAAGGACAAACTAAGTAATGGCTGAACATTTCGGGAAAAAGCCATTACACTTTACTTCGTTAATGACTGAGCAATGCGGATAATCAATGTTTAAACTGCTCTTTCCCTGCAAAAGTTGTGTTATGGACAACATATTAATACAATTTTCATATGTAAAAACATACCTGTGCCTATACAAGATGCAAAAATTTAAGATTAATGACTGTGTGTTGTCTTGTATCCATTAGTAGGGCATAAATGAACTGAACAGATAGAAGGACAAACACACACTCTCACACGCTGTGATTGTTGTCCAATCTCGGCATCTCACTGCTTCCTAATGAAGTAGTAAGTCCCTCTGCTCTTCATCGTTGGCCAGCCAATTAGGACACAGGCCGCTGGGTATTGACCAATCAAGTTGCAGGCCTTGGGCATTTAGCGCATGACCTTGACGTTAATATAGCTAATCATTACCATAGCCAAACTTTGCACTGTGTTTATGTGTTACAAAGCTGCGTCGGGAAAACTATGTTAACAAATATTGATTCACAGCTAAAATGACAGAGGTAGGAGGAGCAGAGAAATGACACAAAATGCAAAGGAGAACACACTCAGGAGGACAAAAAAAATTAAGGAAGAAAGACCACATGGACACATTGTGAATTGAAGAAGACATAAAAACCTCAGAAAGAGATGAAAAGAATGTGCAAGATGGAAATTAATGTGAGAAAATGATAGTCAGACAACACAAACAACAGACAGAGATTCCTCTAACTAATCACCAGTGAGTACACTGGGAAGCCACTTTGCTTGAGAGATATTTAATCGACTCTTTATAAACGAGGATATTTGGCTGCAGTGTATGAGCAGTGCCCTCTGTTCTCCCTCGAGACTGATTATAATTTTCTTTTCAGGGCACACAGATGGATCCTTGTCCTTGTGCTCCAAAACATAACAAGCTCTGATATAAAAGTTTCACCAATATCCAGACTAATCCAATTTCTAGTCCAACTATTTCTAATGTTGCCTGCACATCAAATGGGAAAAAACTCCTCAGAACTGCTTGATAGGTCTGAGCACAGAGCATCCGCTACATTTTATTATTTGTTCCTTAGACACGTGTATTTTCCTTGCAATAAATGAATAAGAGGTCAGGCTTGACCAGGCCTCACCAACCTAGAATGGTTTGGAGTTTAGTTAAACTACAACTTGTAATAATACTGTTTTAATGAACTTGTAAGTCACACTATACCCCTAATTTCTACTGGATGCGGAATGACGCTGATGTCTGTTGAATTCCAACGTACGTCGCCCGTCAGTACCCACCAGATCGGCCTGCTGCAGCTCCGCCGGAGAGCTGGAACACTGAAATTGACACTTTGATCTGAATAAAAATACATCGGGTCCGACAAAACGTCGGCATTGTTCTGCATCCAGTGGAAATTAGGGGTCAGTGTCATACTATAATCCCTTTAACATGTCTGACTCTGTCTTATTAGTTGGTTGAGCATGGAACACCTCCAGAGGAAGGCAAGCAAGAACCACACATCAAACAACACAAACACAAAACCTGACTGCTTTTGATCCAAATTAATACAGGGTATCTGCAAGGTGTCGGTTAGGGTTAGGTACTCTGCTTGTTTGTCAATGGATAAGTGTGTGGAATTAGACAGATTTCAGCCTGGTTATACTACCCGGGTTTCCAATATAGATGCTTGGGCAGAGGCCCTCTGTGTCTTGATACACAAGGCCAACTTTAGCATCTGTATGAGATGGATTCGGCTTTCAACTAACTCCAGTGTTATTAGATGCAAAGCAATGCGTGTAGAGTTAGGAGCAATGAAGCAGCTCAGGGTGGAGTGCTGTCAGTGTTAACCAGGACCGTTTCACAACTTTAACCATGTGTGGGTCTACCTCTACTTGGGGTGATAGTAGCTCAGTTGGTAGAGTGGTCGTCATGGGTTCGATACCCCACTCTGGCCTAATTGAGGAAGACACTGAACCCCGTTGCTCCCCGGGAGCCTTACACAGCAGCCCACTGCTCCCTGAGGGATGGGCTAAATGCAAAGGACAAATTTTGTATATGCATGTATGACTGACTTATTTATTTTTGTGTCTTGCACAGAAAGTGCCCAACCCCCATGGGTTTATAAGACACCAAATTCACTTGCAGTGCACAAACATTTTCTTACAATACAAACTCACAGTTCATTTCATAGCTTAGTCTCAAACAGAATAGTCTGCCTTCTCTCCCAGGCCTGAAAAATAAAATCTGCCACAAAACAGGTCCCTTTTAAAACACAACTCAAGCTTTGAAGACTCATCCAAAAAATTCAACACTGATCAAGAAAAAAAGTACTTCCATTAAATCCTCATATGCAGGACAGCAAAACAAAAAGTGAACCTCATTCTCAGTTTCACTGAGTTCACACAACAAACAGAGTCTTTCCTCTTCTGGAGTGGCATTAAACCTGCCAGTTTCTATGGCCAATGGTAATGCTCCAGAACGTAACTGCACACATAATGATCTTTGTCCTTTGTTTAAATTATATTTCACATAAGATTTTCCATCATAGCAATTCTTATAAGACAATAAGTTTGTAATTTTGGTTTACCATATATCAACTGACCATTTTTCTTTATACATGACAAATAGTTTCCTTCTAAATTCCTGAATATAGTAAAATTTTTATAGAAAATAAATGACAAGTATGTACCTGTATATATTTATACGATAAATAAAGTTGATTGTATTATTACTTCAAGATGGTACACTAAGGGAAGTAAAATAGCACAATAAATATTTAGAATTTGACAAAGTCAAATCATTGTGGAGCAGCAGCCGAACCTTCGTACTGAGACTCATACAGTCAAGGTCAGTGAGCAGTTTGAATGCTCTATTTTTAATTCACAAAGATCTGTGTATTTTATGCTTTTCCATATCATGCCCATATAGTATGTGAGTATGTTTCTAATCTGATATGAGGTGCTCAGACCAAAAACTGGAGTACAACGATTGGATCTGATGTTTGAGGCTTGGTTGAGACGATGAAATCTGATCAAAAGCTGGAGTTACATATCATATTTAAAGGCTCAAAAACACTGCACAATGCTTTGAGTAGAGTTCTTAACTCTGACTCTGTGAGCAACTGCTGACATAAATGATCATGGCTGAATTGTATTTATATAACATGAATCACGTTGTATATTTAAGGACAGAATAGACTTTTTTAACTCTCCCACGCAACACCTCTTTGATGCAGTGTGCTCAAAAGTAAGACATACTCCCATGGTTCCACTGACTAAACTTAAAGATTAGTTAGGAAATACAACATCCTCCTTCGGAGTGTGGGATTTGTCATCAGCATTAGTTTCAGGAAGTTTAGCTTTTGCACCTACCTGATGCACATTGTTTTCCGTGACTAAGAGTGTCAGTGTGCTGAACAGGGATGACAGTTTTGCTGTCACATTAATCCCAGGTGAGAGGTACTGCTGGTGTGTGTGAGTCATCCACTGGTAGTTATTGAAAGAAATGACATGATGCTATGGGTATGCCTGATGGTGAGTCATAGGGTTTATATTAATATCAAACCAGTCTGCCTTTATGATACCATTTAACAGCACAAACTACAGTTTAAACTAGAATTACAGCTTCATGTATGCGTGCATGCATCTGTCAACTGATTAAGTCACAGTTAGCAACCATGTCTGTAATAACCTCATCATCCCATTTGTCATTAATGAGTTATTGCCAAAATTGTGTTTTTGAGCAGCCACAGCTGCTGCTGATGCAGAGGCATAATAATACATTGTTTGATTTACTATATATGTCAGTTTACACATGTATTGGTAACAAAAAATACAAAATTGTATTGCTTTGAACTGCATTATACTGTGCAGTGGTTACATTTATTGTACGTACCACCTGTGTGATATTTGTGTCTAAACATGGATCCAGAAAGTGATGGATTACAGAGCGGAGTAAACTCGACTGTGGTCTGAGTGTAAATCTGTTATGTGCGCATATGATAGTGGTTTAGAAAAATGGTGCAAATCATTAGTGAAACACTTGTTTGATCACAGTTTCCAGACTTAATGACAGGAGTGAGCATGACTCAATAATGGCTCTGTGGTATTGTGTGTGTGTGTGTGTGTGTGTGTGTGTGTGTGCATGCTCTGGTACTCCTGTCTTTGTGAGGACCATACTGAGGTAATACCTTGAGGTAGAGGGCATTTTTGGAACGTGAAGATATTTAGGATGTGAATCACTTCTTAAAATGAATATTTGAGGTTCTAGGGTTAGGTTTAGGGTAGGGTTTGTAGATAAGAATGGGTCACCCAACCCTAACCCTACACACCCAGGAGACAAGATCACATATCCAGTGTGAAAACCAAGTTTCCAAGCAAAGACTTCCATACCTTTTTTTCCTAAACTTAACAAATTAGTTTTGGGTAGGTTGGTAGTTTCACTGTCGCCTCACAGCAAGAAGGTACCGGGTTCAATTCCTGGCCCAAGGCCTTTTTGTGTGGAGTTTGCATGTTCTCCCCGTTTCTGTGTGGGTTCTCTCTCTCTCAAAAACATGCATGGGGATTAGGTTAATTAATTAATTAGGCTAAATTAAATTGTCTGTAGGTGTGAATGTGAGTGTGACCTCACAACCCTATGTGAGGATAAGCAGTAGAAAATGAATGGATGGACAGTTTTGTTAGTGAAGTTTTGTTGCTTTTTGTTTCACAAAAGCAGCCTAAAATGTGTGACAATCAGGAGAGGTTATGTCCAAAAGCAAGGATGTAAACAAACACATGGCAATATAGTGAAGAAAGACAGATGCAGAGTGACAGAGTAAATTAAAACTCAGTGCATTTTAACTGAGCTAGTTATCAAGAAAAGGTGCCAGTTATTGGCTAATTCTGGGCAGCAGATGAGAGGCTCTTCACAGACCTGGCACACATACCAAACCACAAAACGCACGCACACACACACACACACACACACACACACACACAAAACCACATTGACATGTATAAAGGCCCACACACATTTAGTCTCTCCAACACAGATGTTGCACACACGCACCTCCACACACACACACACACACATTCCTCCCTCGTAATTATGCGTCCGTTTTATCCTTTTCCTTCACCCTCAACGATAGAGCAACTCTGCCAGCTCCGTCTTCACAGAGCGGTTTTATTAGCATACCACTATAATCACAGCTCAGTGCTTTATAGGGTGTATAAATGGCATTGCTGCATCATTGTGCTGGCATATGGTTAGTGTCCTGCTGACGCCGCAGTCTATTTGCTCATTGAATGTCACCGGGAGCGAAGATGGTCCCATTTTTGCATTGGGATGGAGAAGAATCTGAGATGAGAACAGCAGTTACAGGAGAATAGAGGGATGCCAGTTGAAGAAGAAGGATAATACATGAAAAGAGGGGAGGAGAAGGGAGATTAGATATGACAGGAGAGCAGAGGAGTGGAGACGCTAGAGAAAGATGAGGGTAGAAGAAAAGAGGAACGTCATCTGGGTTTAGAATGAAAGAAGGGGATACAGTTATAGATTACTGTCTCATATGAAAACATTCAAACTTTCAGAGATTGAAAGTACATTTTGAAGTCTAGACTTAAAAATAGGTTTCAAACAAATGAAAATAATCAGGCAGTATTCTTTTTTTCTTTCTATTTCTTATTGTTTATATTTCCCGCTTTTGTTGGCGCTGACACCCAAAATGCACCGCGACGTGACATCATGTTCACATTCTCTATAATGTAAGACAATCAACAGGGATCCATCATAATTTATTCCCTTTGGTCCCTCTGGATACCTATTAATGCAATGTGTGTAGTGAATACCTTTACAGTTTGGTAGGTATCATGCACTCTTTTTGTGTGCAAGACATTTTCTAATGGGGTGGTCCAACTCAACAGCGTAGCTAGTTTACTGCTGAGCTGTGTGGTAATAACTGATATGGTGTTAATAACTGATGATGTCGAAAAATACAGAAATAAGCTCCACATTGTAACCCGTGATGCAGAGCCACTGTGACCACCATCACCTGGGGTAGTTGGTGTTTACAGTGCTCAACCTGGGACGAGAGATTCACAACCCAAACCTGACAATGATAGGAAGAAAAATACGGTGCTCCTAAGTACACTACACAGGGATGGAGGGATCAGTGACCGGGGGCACTGCAATCATTGTGAATCATCTGGATTATTCTAGCATAGAGTGATGTAGGCAGTGTTACCCTGCTACAGCAACCAAAAAAAAAAAAAAAACCCTTCACAGTAGCTGTAAATCTAGGCGTATTATGCAACAAACTCAGACTGACACCATGGAAAATTATTTGTTGAGTGATTTTGCCACACACTTGGAATGCCTATATACCTTAATTACATGTGAATTACTTACATGTGATGTTTTACTTCTATATTAATTAAAAATTGAATATGTCCAAGGCCAATTTGGCAAACATAATCAATCAATTACACCCACACATGGGTTAAATGCACAGACAGGCAAAGCATACACGCATGTATATTACACCTGTGAGCCCAGGCAGACATATAAGATAAAGATAATGACATTTCCAGTACATTACTGCCTTTACTCTCATCCAGGGAATGTGATTTATGGAGGTGTTGTGTGTGTGTGTGTGTGTGTGTGTGTGTGTGTGTGCGTGTGTGTGTGTGTGTGTGAGAGAGAGAGAGAACTGCATGGTGAGAATGAATACATTCCTGCTGTTTGTCTGCTCGCTGGACTCCGCTCGTCTCCTCCATTTTTTTTTTAACAATTGGCTTTCTTTCTACCACTATGCAGCTCTCTGTGTGTCTCATTATTTTAAAAAAAAAAAAAAACATATCAAACCGTGGCTTTAAAATCATTACTTTTACATTTGTACATTTATTTATTAATTCATTTGGCATAAAAAAAAGCACTATAACAAAATTAAGGATAGTTCCTTCTGGTATTATGCCACCTTGCATGGCACAGAAATTTCTATTTCTTTGAAATTTTATCATATATTAGAGAAAGAAAGGTAATTCATATAATATACAACTATAAATATTGATGATACATACCGTCTATGTATAGGATAGCTACAACCTGTTCTGTCAATCTTCAGTATAATGGTTCTATAACTGTGCTTAGCCAAATATGTTTTGGAAGAAACGTTGCTGGATTATGTTCACTTGGAATATCTTTTAGTTGCTGGTTATGAAGAGAGCAGCACACGTCCCTGAGCTATTGAGCTGTTTCTCAGTGGAAAAGTAAGTGATGATTTAAAAAATATATATATATATATATTAATTATAGTTTAAAAAGTTGTGATCAAGTACGGAAGGCTTCATCAAAAAGATACAGTATTAAAATCACACAACCCCAGACTTTGATTTATTTTTAATAGGGAATTCCACTGGCAATATCATAACAGCTGTAACTAGCTGACACATCATCTGAATAAAGTGTCACATTTTGCAGCTTATTATTTCACAGCTGAATTCAAACTGTGTTCAGATGCAGATCCTGTATCAATCTAACTGTTACAGAGGTGAACAACTCTACATATAACAGCTACTGATGATCAGGAAACAACACTAAAACAGCATTACTACAGCATGGTATTAAGACTGAGGTACCTCAATGGATAAACAATGGCACACACAAGCAGGCTATAGGAGGCTGCAGGTATGTAGATTGGCAACAAGATGTTGTTCACAGCAGCAGCACTGCCCAGTAGCTTCACTGGGTCTTGTCTGACTTTATTGAAAGATGACATTCTTGACATTTTTTTTTTGCAGGAAAAGCATCAGTCAAGTTTTCAGTCTTGACAGCATGTGAACAATGAGTGTTCAACAAGCCCATACATTTCTGCAAACCAAGAATATATTTTATGTTATTTTTCCATTCTGTCATAGCAAAAAGTTAAGTATTTGGATGAACAAAATGCAGACTAACTGATATAATATATTAGATGATGGCCATGATATTCAAAGGTACACTGCATGAAAGTTAGTTTGTGAAACAATGAATAAATAATATAAATAAAAGACTGTTATTTATTTTTGATTTAATGTTATGGTTGTTACCATGATTTATTTTCTAACCTTAACCAAATTCTGATGCCTAAACCTAACCAATAGTTTCATAATGGTACCCACGTGGCATTGCACATTTCTGCAAGGCTGATCTGAAAGGTGTGGGGTTTTTTTTGTTTTTTGTAAATGAAACCTTGACATTCATTGATTCCCATGGTTTGGAGGACTGTATAATGGTGTCAGTTTTAGGACCATGCAGAACTCTATACGGCTGCACACTTTACTGCCTTTTACTGCACATGTTTATATTTTAACTGCTTTGTGTGTAGTTTCCTTTCTGTGTGTGTCTACCTCAAAGCCCCTGATGTGTGTGTGTTTGTGCATGAATGTGAGTCGGTATGTCCACAGTTGGCTTCCTCCTCTCTCCCCACAGTGCCATTAAAAGGAGCCATTCTGCAGAAAGTGACTCATGTTCAATTTTGCCATTAGTCCCACCATGATCCCTTTTAAGCTCACCAGCAGAAAGTAAAAAACGAAAAGATTATAATAAACTGCTCTTTAAATATTTTCTCAGCAGAAAAAGGACTTTTTTATCAGCTGCTATACAATACTGTTATATGGGAGAATAGCTTCTGAGGTCAGATTGAAGTTCAAGGGAAGCCAAACTGTGTGACTGTTCAGGGTGTTTCAAGTAGGTGCTGGTGTGGTGCTTTTTGATGGTTCCGTTCCCATTTTATTACATCTGGGTTCATTACTGTTGTGATGCAATGACTTCAGATAGAAAGCTGTAAGAATAAGAAGGGTGGATGACAAAAAAGAGGATATGACTGAAAATAAAAGAGGATGACAATCAGAGAGCAGCACCTGGCCACATCATCAGTCTGTTAGCCAGCCTGTCAAACAATCCCCCAGCCATTTAGCCGAGAGTCGGAAAGCCATTCAATCAAGAAAATCAACCAATGGCTCATTTGCTCCATCAGTGAGCTGTGGTCTAGACAGCCACCTAAAGTAGTCATTCAGTCAAGCACAGAAACATCTGGCAAAAAAGCTAGTGTTCAGTTGCCATATTACTCAGCTGCCAGCCAGCAAATCAGCCCTCACTCAGGCAGTCAGCCTGTACAGTAAGTTAGTCAACCAGTCAGTTATTCAGTCCATTAAGTCAGAGTGGAGCCTTCTAGTTAAATAGCTCTCTTCACACCTCATTTCCGCTCTCACTCGATTTTCTCTCATTTCGAGGCAAACAGGGAGCCAGAGAAAGCAGGATTGGGTCAGAGAATTGGAAGAGGACGGACAAAAAAGTATATATTATAGGTACGATTTTGCATTTTTATGCATTTTTGTAACATTTTTCTTGTCTACCGACCACTCAAAAGGCTTTGCAAAACATGCCAGCATTCGCTCAGTTAAATACACATCCATTGCATTAATTTGTAAAGCTAGGGGAGGTAATTTATTTTCGAAGCATTTTTATTACTAGTGTCTCCAGTGTGCTTGGAATGTGTACTCATTGGCCCATTGCATGGCTTCCCATAATGCTGCATGCAGTGTTGCCGGGGATGGGCCTTTTTAGAGAGCGTGCCAGTTGGGAATGCATGCCTGTTTGTAGAATGTAGCCGTTCTGATCTGGTTCATCGCTTTGCACCCAGGATTGCTGCTTATAGTATTGTCAAGAACATTGCTTGGTGGCTCCATGGATGTGTAGAAGAGTATATCCAAAATCAAAACTGAGTATGAAAGACACAATGTTAAGCAGACATATTGCTAAAGCTAGCACAAAGCTACATATTAACTACATTATTTCCATTATTTATTTGTTTTGATAATTTTATACCGGCCTTACGCCTACCAAGTTTTCACTCAATTTCCAAGTCACACACAAAATTCCAAAATCGCATGATCGCCGTCGTTTGTGAGTATGTCTTGTCTGCATCTTGGCATTACGACAATATTAATCATGTTTGATATTCTCGTAAATCTTAAGTCTTGTCGTATCGGAAATGTGACGTCACCATCACAGACAACCAATGGGTGCGCTCTATCAGCACCAAACAGGAAGCGGCAAACATGGCGAAGATGCCGAAGTCACAGAGGTTTGTTTTTTTTTAAACAACACAATGGTGGCTACTGCCAAAAGCTGCATCTCTTCCTGCTCCATTTTTCTCTGCTCAAAAGTAGTTGTTGGAAAGAGATGCATGATGGGAAATAATCTCAAGAGAATCTAGTAGTAGTCTTGTAATTAGTTACTCTGTAAGATTCCCAGTCTTTGCACTTTTGTCTGTGAAAACTCTTCTCAAAGTCTTAAGATGTGAGAGGATGTCAGATGATAGTATTTTAAAAAAATTATTAAAGTTTTATCAAAGTCATCTGGTGTATGAGAGGCATTAGGTGCTCTATGTGAATTAGGTAGTTGGATGTGGTTTTGTAGACTCGAGAGGAGTGGCTTTAATGTTTGTCGTATTTCTTCCACAATTTCTGAAGCTCATTTTTCCTAATTTTTCTCCTTTCTCCTTCACTCTCATTTGTTCTTATGCTTTTGTTTTTTTTCTTGTCTTCATTCTTTTTCTCATACCGTCATATTCAGGTTACTAGACAGAAAATTATCATATGTATTTGTTGGCACATGTAAGGTGGTTTTAAACATGTAGCAGTGTAATAAATGGAAAGTTAGATGCAGCAGAAAACAGTACAAGAAAAATCTCCATGTTATTTTTCTTGATGACAAACCTGATTTTTGCATCTCACTTCTCTCAATAAAGTCATACATGACAAATCAGCCTCTAGAGATCCTCGACTAGAATAACCATCCAGTCGTCAGTGATTTCGCCAACACTGATGAGGTAAGGGACATGTGCCTGCTTCAAGCTGCATTTCTGCAAGCTCTCCATCCTTGAGCAAACTGAGTCCCAAGCAGCAGCTCCACATCCGTGTTCCTCTGTGGCTGACCCTTAACTTCTGTCCACTCTGTGGTGAGGGGATAAGACAAACCTCACACTCAATCGGCCTGTTAAAATGTTTTCCAAGACAGTGTTGGCATCAACTACAGCTGAAAATCACTACAATGAGAGCTGCATTTTTAATATTATACAAGCAACTCCCAAGCTGCTAAAATGTATAATAATTCTATCGAGGTCATGTAAAAGTGCATTTTACTAGTTGCATAATGTATGTCATAATTACAGGGGTTGCAAAATCTCAAGTTGCTGAGTACAATAAAGGCTTTATTGAAAAGCTTTTGTTGAAAACACCAGCTTTGCTGCTGTACCCTCAAAGGGAAGACATTCTTCTCCGTGCGTGTCTGCAGGTGCAGTACTTATACACACACACACACACACGCATATATGACTTGCATGCATGCAATAAATTCTACACCATGAGCACACATCTACAACCATGGAGCATTTTACTCCTCATCTCAGTATAACTGTGATTATCCCTCCATCAATCGACTGCAACTCAACCTCTCCTGTCTCCTTCAAATTGACTCACTGAATTAACGACCTTTTAAAAAACATTGAATACTATACAGACATACCCATAATGCCGCTGTCAGCCTACTCTTTCTGCTTTCTGTAATCTTCATTTTCTTTCTTTGATCAGCACTCTGCAGACAATATAGCCCATGCTAATGCCTTTTGAGGTGTGTGTGTGTGTGTGTGTATATATATATATATATATATATATGCATTTTTTCTCTCTTTATCTTTCTCTTAACAATCTCTCTAGACTCCCATCTGTACTTTGACCTTCAGTTCCTCTTTCACTTCCTTTTTTATATGCTTCAAATTAGTCTTCCCCAATGCAGTGACTATAATTATTATAGCAAATTATATTCTAGGTTAACCAGAATTATCCTTTAAACTATGTCACCAAAGAGGTTTAATGCACTGTACAGTTAGAAGCATTTCTATATATAAGGCTATGACTCAAGAAATGCCAGTTAGTTTGCAATTCTGTTGCATTGTTGCAATTGATTGTAAATTGTGAGACGAATATTCCCTTGAATTTACAGTTTATTCATCGTCTGGTTGGCAGCACAGTTAGCTAAGTAGTTAACAGCAAAACAAACATCCCAGTGCCTAATTTGCAATGGTGTACCGATAGATTGTATTGTGCCTCTTTCTGGTCTGGTGCATGCTTGGATGTTCTCCATTAAGGATTTAAGTAGATAAGACTGTTGTTCTTCTGTAAGTACAGTCTCTCAGGTATAGCTCTTAAATGTGTATTTGCTTATTTTCCAAATTAGGAATGTCAGTTTTTTTTTAACTCATTTAAATCATTTTCTTTTGAGCTCTCTCTTTCTATCAGCTATCTGTATTTTTTTCCTTTTTCTCCAGATATTTCCCCACAACCATACCAATACATCATATCCCTTCTGTTTCTTTTCCATCTAGTCCCATACTTCTTTCCAATTCTTCCCCACAGACTTCCCTCCATAACTATAACAATGTATCTTTCTTTCCCCTTCCCCACTTGTATGTCCCTGTTGGCCCCTCTCTGAACACTTGCTAGCCTTCTGTCCCTCCCTCCCATCCAGCCTGTCTCTTTATCTCACTTTAATATCCTTCATTCCAAAGGGCCCCATCCATCTCCAATGGAAAGAGAGGAGTTAGCAATTAGCAGGTATCAAATGGACATACAGTATGTGGCATATGAAGGCAGATTATCTGTTGATCAAGACCAAAAAAATGAGTGTAGAGGAGAGAGAGAGATTCAGATAAACAGCTGCTAATGTTGTGTTTTTTGTATAACTGTGTTATTGTTTTTGTTTGTCATGGTTTGAGCTTGGCCCTGCAGTTCAAAAATGGAAGCAGCATACAGTGTCTGGTGTGTTAGAACTTGCCTACCTTGCATTGAGGCATGTCACTGACCCTAACCCCATCTAACACCTCTGGGAAGGATCTGAACAGCAGCAGTGACAGGTCATATCACCCAACATCAGTAACTGACCTCACTCGTGCTCCTGTAGCAAAGTGAGCAAACCTCTGCAGCCAGCTTCTGTGTAGAGCTTTTACAGAAGAACAGAAGGATGTTATAGCGGCACATTAACTCTTTGAGTGCCAAGAACGTATATTTACATTCTTTAAAATAGAACGCTTGAGTGCAATAAATGTGTGTGTGTTTATATACTATATACTGTATATTTTTCTTTTTTTCGGCAGCGGGTCCCTGATCGTTGTCTCCCGCAGCCTGTGAGTAGTTTTGGGGCTTCTGGGCTTTGTAGTCGGAGCATAAAGAGATGGTATACGCCATAGAGATCAAAGCAGGAAGTGGAGATGATCATCATTAGAGAGCGAAACAAACAAAATATGGACAAAAAGTGGTGATTTTGGTGAGATTGGCCTTTACCTCTGATGAAACAAGAATGGAAAAAGGTAAAAATAAAAGTTTTCTTCATGATGAAATAGAGAGTCTCTTCTTTCAATTGAGCTATTCAATGTTTTCAGAGACATAGTACAAAATATTCTGTGCATCGTGAAAGATGACTCAAAATGGCACTTTTGGGTTTAAAAAAAACGCTGGCACTCAATGAGTTAATACCCATGATTATAATATGATGGAAGATGATGATCAACATGCACATTACATGCAGTAATGCTGTGACTTTTTTGGACAGGTGGTGCTCAATGCGTAGCTTGTATTATTCTGCCCCTGGGTGCATCTTTAAGATGTTGGAGTACAGGAGGTCATGACTGGCGTGCCATTCTGTGTTTAATCCCTGAACAATGTACCATCCTCAACTCTGTTGCTACCTTAGATAACACAGCCAGGCCCCTTTAAAGAGTTTCTCCAAGCTGCAGATGGCTTTAGAGCATGGTGGGAGCTCTCTGACTTCACTGTCTTTAATAGCACAGCTTCACGGTCAGAGAGGAGAGACACTTGAACCATTGCCGTTTGAGATGCTGACCCACAAGCCACTAATTCCCTCTCCGCTGCCTGGCTGCAGCTGAACCTGACTGTTGTGAGGGGCAGAGAATAATAAAAATTTACCTCTGAAAGGGAGAAACAGCACACGAAATACAAACAAAAATAAATAAATAAATGCTACCACCTCGTTTTCCATGTTATCTCATCCTCTATCTGAGCCTGTTTCTTACCTTTTATTACTCCCTTTGCATATTATATTCAGCTATAATGTTCAATAATGCACAAATGCAATAAAAGTAATATTAAAAAATGGTCATGGAAGAGGAGGTGGAGGAGCCAGGGAATGAACAAGGAAGGAGAAAGGAAGTATTTTGTCTTGGTGCTCTGGAGACACACACACACACACACACACACACTCTACGCACTAAAAGCACTGAAGTCATTTATGAAAATATTTTTCAACATGGGAAATGAGATGATGTCTTTGTCTCCCTCTTCTTCATCTTCTTCCTCTGCCTGTCTGCTTCTTTCTCTCCTTCACCAGAAACACACATGGATGGCTGTATTTTATCAGGAATATTTTTCTGCACTTCATATTTTTTTTTATCTTCAGCTGTTTTTTTTCTCTCCCTGTTATTTAAATGTTCTCCATTTCTCTTTCTTTGTCACTTGTTCACTGGGGTCAGAACACACACACACACACACACACACACACACACGCACACACACCTCCCAGTTATCAAGGGATGAATACTCAATGTGACAAAGAATGTTGGACCCCCAGTCGAGTAATGACATAAATAAATGACGACCCCTACACACAGAATTCTGTACTGAAAATGCTTAGAAATGGGCAAATTTTTATGGGGAGTAATTTTCTTTTGCAAAAAATATTTTAGCATTTAATGCTATTACATTTACTGTCTGTACACATCATTTCCCATTTTCTACTCAAGCTATGACTACAACTTATGTATGTTTCGTACTTTTGCAATTGTGAGAAAAGCATTAAAAAAGCCATATCAGGTCATTTAATATATGTGAGCAGTGTGTAAGCATCAAGCATAACTGTGCAGGAATGTCGTTTGATTTTATGCTCCATTTGACCTTCAATAGCATTGAAATAATGGACATCATGAAATTAAGCACCTTTAAAAAGGTCTGAAGACTCAATGTGAGGTACACTTTATGTCACAGATTTCATAACATACAAGTGTGTTGCTACCGGAGGGCAGGAAAAACAAAAATGCAGGAAATACTACATTAAATCAGAACTGAATATTATACTGTATCTAACTATTTAATATGCTAAATATAGAGTATTATTTTCATTATGAAAGTCTGGGTGGCAGTGTGATTCCTACAGAATGTGATTTTGTAATCATGTCATTTTCAGGAGAAATGGTTACAACAGTCATATCTTTAGTTATTGTGGGATTGTTTTCACCTTTGGGCAATGAGCTTTTATTGATTAAAGAAAAGAAGAATAGAGATAGAAAGATAGAAAATCCAACATTAAAAGCATTGTAGAAAGAGTAGAAAGAACAAAAAGAGGAGAGAACAAAAGATGAAACAGCTCTTATGAGGCTTTTCATCAATATTATTTGCTTTAGTCACAGTGAAGCACAATGTTAGACTGAGACTTAGTTAATAGAAAATGTGAGTTGACACATGTACATTGCAATTTGTTAATTTATGGCCCTTATTATGAAGTCCCAGATGTCACATTTGTTACCCTTGAGATTTGCCTTTGTGATTTGTGAAAGGAAGAGGAAAATGCCAAAGGAGCAATTGTCAATCTTCTGCCGAAGGTGTGAATAGTTTCCAGTGGAAATAGAGAACACAAGAAGTGGAGTTATTCTGGGAAAAATGTCATGGGAGAGAAAGATGAAAAGAGAGATTGTATGAAACCACTTATCTATGACTGAATCAGCTGTTGTTTTGTGTGTGTGTTTTTCAGCCTGACCCACATGTGAAATGGATTACATTTGCAAGCCATTAATAATCCTTTTTCTTCCTGTATTAGGTTTGGCAAAATCTCAAATTGTTGTGTCATTTTGTTCAAGTGTGTTTCAAAGTAAGAAAATAGTCACAATGATCTTTTTGGACTGAAAAAAAACACATCTTCATCAAATATTAATTACTGGCTCTGCTCAGAAATATAAATTTCACCATCAGTCTTACTCTTCTGTCACCTCTTCCAATACACAAACTGTCAGCAGCTGCAGCATCTCAAAGACCACATCCTTATACCTCAACATTTTCATCACTTTACAGGATGAATGGATGTGCCTTTTTAACTCTGACAGCTCCATCTCAGATGCCAGTTCGGCATCTGTCTTTTACCCTTTTTGCACAGAACATGCACACACACATAAACATCTAAGCCAGTGTGCTTTGCTAGTTTATTGGATCTGTGATACCAGCATGGCTGCGTTCACCTCTGATATATAGCTGTTCCATAATGTCAGATTTCATTGGTTATGTGTGGGCTGCATTATGATAAACCATAGCTGAGGTGGAAGCGCACACTTCCCCTCTGTGTTCATTTTGCTTTGAAACATCCCACACACATACACACACACACACATACATAAAGCAACAGGAGCTGTGCAGCACCAACTAGGGAGTCGCTACGTAATAAGCCATATATCAAAGTCTCCCCTTGAGCGACTTCAGGGATAATTGATACAACAAAGGATCGCACTGCCTGAGCCATGGGAATCACTGGGAGTGACTCCTAAATCACAAGAAGCCAACATGACACATTAAGACTCACTTTGGATCGCTGTGTGCCATTTTAAATCATTTGGAAGTTTGGCAGAAAAGTGTTATCTCTTAAAACGGTTTGTTCACAACAGGGGGCACTCTTTCCACCAGACATACTCAAGCATGCATGCATGTGTGTGTTACACCATAAAATGCCACAACACACACTACCACATATCATGCAGGTGTTCAGCTTGAGACCTGGCCAAGAATGACAGCTCATACTAGACACAAATAGTTACAACATGTAATAATCACATTACACATGGATATAAAAGCTACAAACAACAATTGAATTTACAATATTAAATTAGAGCTAAAAAAAAAAAAAAAAAAAAAAAATTGCACTCAGGTAAAACCGTTGCACTCATTAAACCTGGATATAATTGGATTTATCATAGACTTGAATACAGAGATATCCAATTTTGAAGATTGAGCTCTAACTGCAAAATGTTCCTTAAGGTTGGAGCAGATAATCTAAAGCTTTCTTCCCCATTCCTATTCTGACCTTAGGAACAGTAAAATAGAAGAAGTCCTGAGAGCAGAGACTGTAGAAGGTCTTATTCAAGATTAAAAGAAATGATAAATAACATGGAATCATCTCAAGAATAGCTTTGTAAGTCACGACATGCCAATGGCCGAGCCAAACCTGTGCTTCTGGACAGAAAACAACAACATAATAAAATTCAATGTAGTCTCAAGAAATGGTTCGTATGATATCATGCAAAAAGTTAGGCACCAATTTTCATGCATATCTCTATGAATGACCGGCATGAGCGATCAGCGTGCATGTGCCAGCCCCAAAGCGAGAGCCTTAAAAATGGTGGATATTCCTTTCATTCTCAGTGGAAACACAATATTTTAATAAAGTTAATGCATTGGAATACACTTAGACAACATTTCTAGTGATGGTTAGGGGTTAGGGATAGGATTACAGGGTTAGGGTTTAAGAAATAAAATGCATGTTTCCCGCTAGAAAGGTTATCAAAATGCATTTGAACTCATCAGCTATCTTAAAATATTACATTTTCCACTGAAAATGTAAAGGAATATCTGCCATGTTTTCACAGAAAGAGCAGCCTGCATCAAACTTCACATGATCTGGCTCTCAATTACGTGGTTTATATACAAATTACAATGCAATATATTTCATTGTAATTTGTATTAATTTTGGATGAGAACAGCCTGTAAAATTACAATACAGACAACCCATATGCCAAAATAATGTATAATGTTAAAGTGTATGAAAATGATGCTTCCAGGAGAATGTCAAGCAGCGTGCCAAACAATTAGAGCTAGAGAGAAGAGGCTGAAACTCCTGCAGGACAAAGATGAAGATTCAGTCCAGCATGTGGAGGGAGGCAACAACAGCCAGGAGAGAAAGTTGTTCCAGGACAGCTGGTGGTCCAGCACAGACAAACCTGAATTTAGGATTAACATAGAACCATCTTTTCAGCACAGAAGAAAGTGTTTCAAAGCATTTATTATTATTATTTAAGAAGCAAGAAAAAGTTCTTTTTTGATGAAAGTGATGGATGGATGGAAGGATGGATGGATGGACAAGAGGGTGATGTGATGAAGTGATGAAAGGTCAGAACGCTTCATGAATTCTGATCTATGGAAGTATGCATTCAATTCCACGGAGAGTATTCAGCAATAGGACGAGAAAAAGTTCAGTATGTGGCATGAAAAATATCTTGTATGTTCCAAAGAATAACTTTTCATAGTTGCAGTGTATAAGGGTCAAAAGACTTAAAGATGTTTGGAATATTTCAGTGTGTGGGTTTCATTTTCTGCCTCGCGCTCAGGGCCTTGAGGTGATGCATTATGAGCTCTGATGACTTTGATTTTTTTAAAAAACATCTAATATTTCTTGGTCACTTGTAGGCTGCACACACCACTGACATCCTCATCAAGTTGTGAAGCTATGGTTTAAACAGTTGCTAAATCTACACCCCCAGCAGATGGATTTCAGGCCAATAGCTTAGCTCTCTCTCTCTTTCTCAACAGTGAGTATATACACTATACAGTGCTGAACAAATATATTAGCCCACCTGATTCAAGACCATCCAGCATCATGATGAGCTTTAATTCAGACTCTTTCTTTTTGTCAGTTCCCTGTATACATCACCATTTTGAACAAGAGTGAGGAATTTCAAACTGAATTCATGTTTCCATACCCAAATAGCCAAATAAGTAATTTACATAGCCAAATAGAAAATTCCAGTGTGCTGATTCTCCGAGAAGCCAGAAATTCATCAAAAATAATGTATAACCACTGAAACATTTGTTTTTTTTTTCTGGTCAGAAATGCAAGTAAATAACTGCAATTTGTAATCAGCTATTTATTTCTGCTTTTTTATAAGTAGAAAATCACAGATCGTAGTATTCAATATATAAATTTTAAGAGGTTGCACATACAGTACATGACAGCGGTGGCAAACACCTTACACTGGGTGGTGGTCTAATAAATATATGAAGCATTTTATCCTTATTTATTGACATGATATGTATACAAAATTAAATTCCGTCTGTGCATTCTGTCCAGAGTCTGCTGCAGCCAAAGCTGACCAGGCAGATTATTTATAAAATAGGATCTGGATCATCACACCCACCTCTGCATAACTGGCCTTACCACTTACTACCACTGAGAAACATTAGCTGAGAGCTAAATATTATGGTCCTGGTCACAGCTGAGCTGAAAGAACGATGACTTAACCTAACCCTTAATGCATTGGAACACAAAATTGCCAGTGAATCCACACAGCAATTATCCTTTTTCCAAAAGATATGTGCCAATTCAAATTAGCTCTAAATAAATGCCATTTGTAGGAGACAGGGTTATGAGGTCACTGCACTGGCTAACAGGGTGATGGGTTTTTTGGACGACTCGAAAAGAAGTCATTAACCTCTATAAATGTTCCTTTTTTATATGCAAGTCATTTTGTCTCAGTCAGCACCCTTCATTTAAATGTAATTAAGACTTTGACACCTGAACGGAGCAGGTTATAATAGCTGATGAGTTGACATTTTGGAGATATGATTGCTTTTGGAAGGCAGGGAAATGCCAGATGAAGATGTCTTATAGATGTCTATATAAATACAGAATGTGACACTATGCTAACATAATAAATAACCTATGTTATTATTTTGACAATAAGGACTGAATAGATGCCATGTCCTACATTTGTGTCACATCCTGACCTTTGTCGTCCTGGCTGACTCACACCATCTGCTTCCACCTGGATGTCTGAAAATTATCAGCTCAACCACTTGGCTGAAAACATCACTCTGAACAAAGTGCTGAACAAACAGTATGGAGAATCCTCCTCTGTCTCCCTGTCTGCTCGCTCTCTCTCTCTCTCTCTCTCTCCTTCACACATCACCTGTCTCACCTCTCTGAGTCATCTGTCTCAACAATTAATACAGTAAGTCCCACGTAGAACATAAATGTAAGGCTCAGCTACAGTACAGCAGGGATAAACTAATCCCATAGTCAATCCAATAAAATATCAAGATGGCTAAGTTAATGTTCAGGGGAAATGCTTAGTTTAATCATTGATGTGTAAAGAAGGAGAATATGCAGGAGAGAAACATGGACACACATTACAGGTATTACATTTTCTTTTCAATGTATTTTGGATTTATTTTTGGAGTTATGTATTTATTCATGTGAATGTTTTGTTTGCTGCTATTTAGCAACCTGTTTATTAAAAAAAAATACATAAACTAAAATAAAAACAATGTGTAACATATTAGGGGATGTACTTGCAGAATAGCAAAGGGCCATTTGCATTTTATAAGATAAGATAAAATAATATAAGAATATAATAAAATAAGATAAGCATTCATTTGTGCTGCAAACTGGGAAATTCACATTGTTACAGTGCCTACGAGGATAATGCAATAATGGCCTATATTAAAAAAAAAAGAAGAAAAAGAAAAAAAGAAGCACTGACATACTTTAAGTAAACAAGTGTGTCAGGTTGAATGAGTGGAAAGATATGACAAAATAAGTAGATAACAAAGATAAGTAAGTAAACAAATACATCTTCGAAAACATATGTGCAATGTGACTAATATAATCATACATAATATGTCTAAATTAGCAACAGATGAGACGTAAAATGTCAGCAAATATACAACATAAATGAACAAAATGGACCTGATGTGTAGATAAGAGGTGTACTGTGAAAAACAGTGATATTATATTAGCTGAAGGCCACCGTACTCCTCCAACAGGGTGAAAACTGCCAGCCTACCCAATTGAGTACTTGTTAATGCAAACTTTTTTTATTTGCTTCAAATATTGTAGCACACCCTGTCTGTGTGTGACAGCCAGACTCAAAGTGATATACATCATCAATTTCCTCTACTTCATTATGGCTGTAAATTAGCTGAACATGAACCAAGATGGTGTTTCTTTTTATCCTCCCACCTCATAATTGTGTTGAAGACCTGCTGACACCCCTGCTGTTGCCAGAGCAATAGACTCAGCATTGCTTTTGGTTAATGAGAACATGGCCGCTTTGACCCCGAAAGTGTTCAGCATGAAAACACACATGAAGGCACACACACTCAGGTTTTTCACTGATGATAAGTGTTCTGTGTGTGCCTGGGGTGTATTACAACAGCAGACCTATTAATCAGTGTAAATATAAAAACACAGGCACACATGCACATAAAAGACATGCACCCTGCAGAATTTGACCAAAGAGCAGCATAATGTGTTATGCCCTGGAGTATTTTACAGTATGAGCCATATTAATCAATACATAAACACAGTGCACCGAGCAGCAGCAGCAGGTGTTCAATCGATGTGTGCGTGTACATTGTCTACAGCAGAGCAAGGATTTTGATGCACTGACTTTATATTGAGGCTGCTATATAAGATTTTAATGTACTGTAATAATCATGATTTATATTCAGTGGTGTTATACATGTGCAAGCTATGCCTTTTTTTTAATCTTACAGTACACAGCGCTTCTTCATGATACGACTCCCTTTAACTTTATACGCTTGCTGTGGTGTTACAGTGTGAAACTGAAGTGGATTAAATTTGGTGATTTTTATTATTTATCTGCCCATGATTGTCCAGTTTTTGTGCAGAGTTTCATCAAAGTTTACAAAAAAGAGTTCATATAAATACATCACCTCTGCAATGATCTTAATTGATTAGCATTTTAGCATTTTAAAAAGTCAAGTCAAAATGTATTTATAGAGCACATTTAGGATGAGAGCAGTTGATCAAAGTGCTGTACACATAAAATACATAAAACAAATGAAACAAATAAATAGATTAAAACAAAAGCAATAAAATTAAAACAGTGACATAGGAAAAGAAAGTTAAAACAAAAAAATGTCCAGTGCCCATGATTCGAGTGTGCTCATCCGTGAGAAAAGAGGTGAGTTTTTAGAGAAGATTTAAAAGACTCAAGGGTCTGGGAGGTTCAGATGAAAATGGGGAGACTGCTCCAGAGTCATGGGTCAGCTGCTGTGAAGGCCCTGTCACCTCGTCACCTCTAGTCTTTAGCCTGGTTTTGGGGACGTCCAGCAGCAGTTTGCTTCCTTGCAAGGAAGATTTTTTTTCTTAGTATCAAGCAAAACTGTAATGTTGTCAGATCGCATCAGATAAAAGCATTTTTTAAGTTGTCGGCATAATATCAGCGGCATGTTTTTTAACACTTACGGGCATGTCAACTCCTCTTAACTTTGCAGTGCTATAAATTGTAGGCTAATCCCTTAAGCGAAGTCTGTAGGATGCTGAACTAGTTGAGAGTGTTCACAAAGGGCTCAAAAAGTTGACGGGGGAGCCCTCAAGCACTTTGGTAATTTAGCGGAGATACAGTACATCTCTGAGCTTGTATCAAAGTGAGTCTGTGAGGGCAGACGCGATTGGGTTATGATAAGCTGACAGTTGTGCTGTGAAGTGTCTGTTTTTCAGACCAAGCTCATTACAGTACATAGTGTTCTGTGTGACTGTCTAGTGGACACACAGTGTTAAACAAATTTATTAGACCACCATCCAGTGTCAGGTGTTTGCCACCGCTGTCCTAAATTAACAGTATTACCTTTTAACTCATTGAGTTCCAGCCTTTTTTTTGAATCCTAATGTGCCTTGTTCCATTTTGAGTTGTTTTTCTTGATGCACAGAATATTTTGTACTATGACTCTGAAAACACAGAATAGCTCAAATGAATGAAGACACTCTCTATTTCATCATGAAAAAAAAGTTTGTTTTCACCTTGTTCTATTCTTGTTTTATAAGAGGTAGAGTAGAGGCCACTTTCACCAAAATCACCACTTTTTGGTCAGATTCTGTTTGTTTTGCGCTCTAATCTCAATTGTCTCCACTTCCTGCTTTGATCTCCGCTCTTTCGTCTCTTTATGCTCCGACTACATCTCCCAGAAGCCCCAAAATTACTCACAGGCTGCGGGAGACAGTGATCGGCGACCTGCTGCAGAAAAAAAGGAAAAACGTATACATTTGTGGCACTCAAATAGTTAAAAAAAAATCTTTTCTGTAATTAATCAAGATAATTAATCCATCAGTATACACAAGCTCTTAATTGAAATTCAATTTAATAGTGTAATTATTTTCAAATGTAACATTCTTACAAAAAACTGAAAAAAATGTTTTAATTGTTGTATGTTATTCTTGATTAATTTCTGACCTCTCAGAGAATTCCAGTGGCTTCAATTTCAATATATAAAAATTAATTTAGTTCGAAATTCCTGTCGTTAACAGGGCAGTCGTGCATAATGACAGAACTGCTGCATGCCTCACCCGCTGCATCACATCACTAATTAGAGTGTTTGTCACTAAAATCTGAGCTGAGCTGCCTTGCTCTTATTGTCTTTTCGTTTGAACGTTCTTTTCAAAGCAACCCCTGTTGAGTCAAGAATAGTATGAAAGTTTTAAAGAATCCACAGCTGAAAAGTTTTTTTTTTTTTTTTTTATATGTCTTTTTCCTGAGATGCATCTCTGCTTTTGGGGGAAAATACAACTCCTAATACTACCACACGTGAGGGCAGATCTTTGCTTTGACACTAACCTAAATGAAAACAACAGAGGAGTGGGGCTGAGTTTTAGAAAGTGTGACAAATGAATGATTCAAGCCACAGTGAGGAAACACAACAGAAGTTTGATGCTCTTTGCTTCTTGTTCTCTCGTATTTGCCTCCATCCACTTGCTCTCTCCTTCCCTCTCTTGAACTTGTTCATCTGCATTAAGAAACATGAAGCATACTTGACAATTTGATGTTTATCTCTCAAGTGAATTTCAGGTTCAAAGCAATATATCTATAGATAAGCTGCCAAAATGGCTGGTAATATATTGGTATGCATTAGCATGTTATCCCATGGCTTTGTCTAGGGGAATTACTGATACTGAGCCCTCTTTGATTCCCTGTCTGCTTTGCTTTGAAAGGTCAGGAAACAAGGCCCAGGCAGGTTCTCTTTTTCTGTTCGCGCTCTTAGATTGTTGAGGGACTGTAAGTGGAATTTTCTGGTATAAAGCAATACTCCCATGATAGAATATACTGTGGCACTATGCTTAACAATTTTATAAGGTCAGGGGGTTTTGATTACTTCTTAATTCATATTCATGTTTAAAAATACACGGCACAAACCTGAAATTCAAAGTGCTTCTCCACTTGAATGTCATTAGTGTGAATACATTTGCACGAAAAAAATGACAGCTCTTTGTCATAAAAACATCTTATGCCTTGATTGTTAAATTTTCACAGAAGGAAAAGCACCACAGGTATAAATAAAATGATGGCTGAATTTTTGGATTTAAGCTTCCTTGTATCGAGCACGTCGCTCTCAGTGGAATTCAGAGCCACCGTTAATGTTATTGGTAACACCTGTGCCGTCCCTGTTGTGACAATTCATAATGTCTGCTGAGAGAAAAGCCTATTGAATAATCAGTCAGTAGTCTCGGGGTGAAAACAAGGACTGGAATAATGATTGGACATTTAAACACCTGTCACAACCAAGGACAATTAAAGAGGGGATTTATCAAATCTGTCCTTTTAGCACAATTTATTCACTACTCTTAGTGTCCATCACAGCAGAATAGCTTTCACAGTAAAAGCATTGGGTGTATTTATCACGAATATACTGACTTGATGTCACCAAAAACAATGAACAGCATAAAGGATGTCTACAATAGGCAGAAAGTTAACAAAAGTTACTATAAGGAACTTTCAACTATTTAGGAAACTCGATGTGACCTACATAAATAAACAACACCATCACAAAATGAATATTCCTTGCAGTAATAAACTGATGCAAAATGCAATAATATATTCTATATGACCCGTAATACAAAATTTAATTAAAATTCCATTCTAATTGTGCTATACAGAAACAAATTTCTGTAATGTGAACTTAGTTCATATGGATATATGAACTGATTATTAAAATAATTTTTACCCGGACGACCATCAAGTTTAGCTAATAAGTAGAAATGTGCATTTTACCTCTTTGAGTGCTTTCGCCGTCATTCAAAATCCAACGCTTGAGTGCCATTGATTGGCTTTTGGCGTCAAAATGTTTTTTTCTGCAGCGGGTCGCTGATCGCGGTCTCCTGCAGCCTGTGAGTAATTTTGGGGCTTCTGGGATTTGTAGAAGGGACATAAAGAGTTAACATACCACAGAGATCAAAGCAGGAAGTGGAGACGATCGTGATTAGAGAGCAAAATGGACGGATTCTGGACAAAAAAATGGTGATTTTGGTGAAAGTGGCCTCTACCTCTGGTAAAACAAGAATGGAACAAGGTAAAAACAAAAAAAAAAATTCCCCTCCTTTCCCTCCTTTCCCCCTCCTTTCATGTGAGCTATTCTGTGTTTTCAGAGTCATAGTACAAAATATTCTGTGGGTCTTAAAAATGGCTCAAAATGGCCAAAAACATTGGCACAAGGCACTAACAAATGAATTAGCATATAATTTGATTTTACTCGCATAGCTGAATTTAGATAAAATACACTTGAAATACGCTATAAAAACTGCATTCAAAATACCAGAACATAATTGATATACTGTATTCCAATCCGTGTGATCCCAACTTCATACAAAACCTGCCTCACTTTGTGATCACAGAGTGATTACCGTATGGCTGCGTTTACACACTGCAAGTATTTTTAACTGTAAATGTGTTCTGTGAGTGCAGGTTTAAGAAATAGCTTTGGGCATGTTACAAGCAGCTTTAAAATCCAACCTGGAGTCACTCTTTGAGGGTTTTAACAACACTTTCAGTTGTTAAAATAAAGTTTGTAGAGTCATCTCACACATGGGATTTGATGTTGATGTCAGTTTGTATAATTATGAAAATCATGTCACTCTATGAAAGTTAGATGGGGACACTTAACCATTCGCCTGTTGCTCTCGGATTTGTTTGTTTTGTCACATGGCTTGCTCTGGGAGGGCTAATTCCACTGAGGTCTCTTACACCTAACGGCTTTCATAACCTGTTACGCAACTGCACTTTTGGAGGATGATATTATGTATTAGATTAACAAGAGATGTTTTGCCTTTAGCCTTGAGTGGGTGAGAGATGAGACTGAATTCTCAATGCACAATGGGACACCAAAAAATTGAGTGATAAAAGATTTATTAAGCTAAAAATGGTTTTGAAAGACTGACACTGTTGAGCCCCCCTCAGACAAAATCAAGAATCCTATAATACTTACAAAGAGCAACACAGGGGTGCAGCATACACTGCCTGCCACCATAGCTTTGTGTTTCCATGTGCTATTTATATGGGCTATCACAGTAAAAGTCTATTCAGCTGATAAGGTCAGCTGGGTATGAGCTGCCAAGAACACACCACTCCTGAAAGTTGGCCTTTAAAATAAGTGAGCCACCATTCTCTATAAAATGAAGCAGATGGGCTCTTTGCTTTGCTCTCAGTTTATGTTTCTCATTGATCGTTTTAAGCATTGGTGTTTTCTCCTTTTCATTCTGTGATATGCAGATTTAGTCGGGCTTTGTATCACACGCTGACAACCACACTGAGAAGTAAGATACAAAAACATGAATAGCACAGCCACTTTCTGAAACTGTGTCACAGGAACTCCAGAAAGCTACTGTAAAGTTTCAGCACTGCGTTCGTGTGTGGGTGGATAGTGTCTGGAGCTGCCAAGTCTGTCCTGTTTTCAGACTTCGATGTTGGCAGGTAACGTACTGTGGCTTAACAGCGCAGAAGTTGGACATTGAGTTGGCCAAAACATCTTGAGGGATAAAAACTATTACAGTGAGAGCTCTGTTATGCTTGTCATTTTGGTCATGGGTTTAAAATAAGTTTATTGTGTGGTATACTTTTAATAAGCCTGGGGGCTACTGCTATTTGAGGCATTAAACTGGTTGTCTTTTCCCCAAAAAAAGTTTGAAGGGTTGATGGTGTAATAATAAACAAATAAAAATAGGAAGTTTAGAACTATAAATTGGAAGAATAGGAAATAAAATAGAAGAAAACCAAAGTTGTGTTGAGATACAATGTATAGTAGACAGGAAACTTAAGTGCATGAAGCCAGAGATACACTAAGAGGATGCATAAGTGGCAGAGCACGTAAGACAGAGAGGTGAGGAAATGGAGGGCTTAAGGGCATTTCAAATGGAGGAGGGAGGGAATTGAGGGAGGGGACAGAGGGAATTGGAAAGTGCAGAAGACAAAAGAGGCAACGTAGTGTGAGGGAGTAATTTAACTGTTGTTACTCTGCAAGGCAGTGGGTGTGTATGTGTGGTCTCCCTTATGTCCATATTGGGGTCACACACTTAAGACCAGTTGATTGGGGATGGCATGTGCAATTGGGGACAAAGTCCATGTCCCCAGTTGTTCAAACTTTGATTTTGGGTCAGTGGTTAGGGTTAGGTTGAGGATTAGGGGGTTAGTTGTTGTAGTTGGGCTTAGGGTAAGTTTTTAGGAAATGAAAGTTTGTCCCCAAAGGGGAGGTAAAAATGCCTAAATACCCTAAAGGTGACTTAAACCAACGTGTGTGTGTGTGTGTGTTGTCCCTCCTAACGAACCAGGGTCCCTCCTCTCCTCTTTTCCCTCCTCTCCAGTGCTGCAGTGACCAGTGAACAACCCTGCTGAGGAGCGTTTCATCGTCAGTGATAATGAGAGAGGGAGAGACATAGTGTGAGCAAGGGGGAAAAGAAATATTACTCTCCCTCCCGTGGCCTCGGGGAGTACAGCACAATGCTCGCTACTTCAGTGGTTGTGCGGGCACACACATGAAAAGCATGATGTAGGGGCTATTTAAAGGTATCTTCATCAATACAAATAACTGTTGGCAATAGCCTCTTAGTACAAATGAGAATTGCTTTGGGATTACCTGGAGAAATAAATACACAGGACCACTAAACAGAATTAGGGAATGAGGAAAAAAAATGAATGTGGATGCTGGCAGGTATTGTAACCAAGTGGACAGGCAATGACAATAAAAACAAGATAACTATAGGAATTCTATTCAAAAATAGTGATATGGATGGTTTGGGATTTCATGGGGTTGTCAGCTTTATTCTTTAAAACTATATGTTAAATATAATTTTAATCATTAACCATCACAAGTTACTGACAGCAATTTCCAGAGGGAAGTTAAAGAAAATAAAAGCCAATGCAATTGCACAAATTAAGTAATCATGTTCTAATCAAGCCATGTTTAAGACTACTCACTGTTATAGATAGAGCCTATAATTCATATTGAATCTCAATCACTATTGAATCACTGGTCCAACTGAAAATTCCATTTGAATAATATCACAAACTCAACAAACCATGCAATTAAATAGTTCCCAAGGCTCAAGGTGGTGAAATTCTCATGAATTCACAGTCAGACCACGTACGCTGCCTCGTGATAGGCTACCTTCTAACAAACATTAGCATCATGCAGAAAGTGACTTTCATACCTACAATGTGTACCATGAGTGAGTCCATTAGGTCTGCTTCATCGTGCTTTCCTTCTGCCCATATATTTTCATCACTGCAAATTAATTTTGTGGCCAAATGGAGGAACATGGAGTCTGTGATGGTGAAGAGTTTGGTTAAGACTAAATGTTTTATGTGCTGTGTGTACACGTCTTGGGGGATGTGAGTGTGTGTGCATGTCTGTAGACTAAATGTTTAATGTGCAGCCACCACTCTACTTTTATACATTATTAATCAGCCAATAAGGTGACTCTCTCTCTCGCTAATCTCACTGGGAATTATTGCTTTGCCTGTTCAATTGAACAGAAAACAGGGAATAAGAGAAGAGAAATGAAATCAAAGGAAAAACAAGTCAGACCAGCTCATCTGAAAATGTCTGAATACACACAGAATTAAATTTGCCATGCAGAAGCTTAAGCAATAAATTGGTTTAGTATTTAGAGGTTAATTTGCATAATTAAAAAATATAGATATACTCATAAATTGATGAAGATTAAGTTTAGTGAAGAGAATTCTGTGTAAATAAGGAGCAGTATTGAGTTTTGTTGTGAAGCAGATGACAGGTGGCATCAAAGACAGAATGACTCACAGCTATATCTGAACAAAAAAAATCTACCCAAAAACATTGAAGCTAAAGAGTAAAGCTGCACGTTTTATAGCACAATAATCTAAATATCGAAAAAAATCTTTTAAATGGTAGTTTGAAAATAAAAATGCTTTTATTCAACTGAGCTTCCATAGAAATCCCATGCACATATTGTGAATATAAGTAAGCAAATATTGGAATGCAACCAGTCATGTATGAAATATGTATATGTTTTCATGTGTCCAAAAATCAGTCACTGGCGACACATTGCACATGCGCACTTTGGAAAAAAAAATACGGTTTCTGAAAACTGAGATGTTTTACCCTTAGCTGAAGTAGGTTAGTGAAGTTATGTTAATTTCATTCATGCTTCTCTTGGAAGTTTCCATTTTATGGATAATTTTCACACATTTAGAGACAAAGACTTACAAAATTATTTTGTTAATATTCTTCAAATTTCAACTTTAACATGTAAAATCTGTTATTCATGTTAAAATATATTAATTTTTCGCAAATGAAATCTAATTTAAATCTAATTCGTTTTTGTGTTTTTCATCATTTTAGATTATTATTATTATTACACTCTTATAATAGTTATATGCACTAAATTGTAAAGAATTGCCAGATTTTGTAATTTCCAAGTCTTCTGAAAAAGCAAAAAACAAGTCCAAATGCCTCGAGGACTCGCTAGCTATGAGTGATGAGTCTCAGGAAGAGATGAGCGCTTTGAGTCGTCAGTCCAGCGTCTCCAGTGACAAAGGTGAAGACATCTTCAGCCAGAGCTCTGTCGACCGGTCTCAGAGTCTCGCAGAGACACTGTTAAAGATTCATGGCAAGCTGTCTCAGCTATTATCTTTAGACCTACAGGGGCAAATCCACAGCTGTCTAACCACTAAAAAGCACAGCAGAGGTGGCATCTGTCAAAGTTTTGTTTCTCCAGGACACTTAAAACATAGTATACCCCAGTCTGCCAGAAGTGTTCCCTCTACCTTATCTTGAGTTGGGCATTGAATGGTCTCATTACAGCTTACAGCAACCCAACACAGCATTGTGCTTTACCTGAATTTCTTGTCTCTGAGGTAACAGTTTGTGAGAAAGGAAGACATGATGACTATGCCTGAATAAATATGAACACTTAAAACTGATAGACATGAATAAGTGGCAAAGTGCTCTTTTATTTAGGCGTTACAGGAGGAGCACATCTGGAGTATTGTGGTTGAACATCATGAAGTAATATTATTTTAGCATAACATGCAATAACTTAACATTGTGTAAATGAATTAATGTTGACAGAACCTAATGCATTTTCTTGAATTACTTCTAATAGCATATTATTGGGTGGAAATACCTTTTTATATTCACCCAACAAATGACTATTTTGAGTGTTGAATTCCAGGTGACCCCAAAGTTGAAAAATACTACGACAGGTGTTGGACCAAACCCCAACAGGATCTTATATTCAGTACATACAGACATACCAACATGTGTTGAAAATGGTCTTGATAATATCCAGTAATAATATATTATGAAAAGCCTCTTGGCACACAACTAGTTACACTCCATCCACTTAAAGCACTGTTTAATATGTATAACTACTGTAGTATTAAGATATTGCAATAGCCAAGTTTGTTAATTTGGTCATTAATAAAGGTAACAGAGTTATAAATGAAGTATTTATCTACAGCAATAATGCATTGAAGATATTAATTACTTTGATATTGTTTTGCATACTCTGTCTCTCTCCATAACCAATCAATGGTTAATAATATCTCCCGGGAAACACATTATGTTGCTATGGTAATGTATTGATTTTGTGTTATAAGGTGTGTTGATGATGATTAATGTACACACTTCTGTTATTCTTATGAAAAAAAAAATATTATTATCGTTATATCTCCGGCATGATAGGAAGGAGGTAAACTAGACGTGGGTTACTATCACCTAATCATTTTTGGAAAAAAAAAAAAAAAATCCAGCATTGTTGCCTCACAGCAAGAAGGTACCAGGTTCGATTCTCGGCCTGGTGCCTTTCTGTGTGGAGTTTGCATGTTCTCCCCGTCTGTGTGGGTTCTCTCCAGGTACTCCCGCTTCCTCCCACCATCCATCATTTTTCATTATCAACCAACTAATTTCAAACCATTGCGAACTTTTATCTGGAACATGAAATGTACAGGAGCCATTAGCTAACAGTAGAGTTGGCTTTCTGAATTCATATGTCGCATCTGAGGACTGATAAAATTGGCCACCTTTAACTTGCTCTTATTTTAACCCAAATCATGATTATTTTTCCTTAACCTAACCTAGCACTTTTGGTTCCGTAGACATATTCAAGTCATTTTTTCAATTCACAACGTTTACCATTGACATGATTTTAGGTGCAGTCGACCTGTCTGAAGCACCACAATAATAATAATAATAATAATAATAATAATAATAATAATAATATAACAACTGATAACAGTCATTTCAGTGCCTAGAGCAACACTTGGAAGATTTTTAAGGACACATGCGCTGAGCAGGATTGAATGAATTCATCATGATGCTGCACATAGATGGTGCAGTAACCAAAATAAGTTGTATAATTGTAAATAATTGGGAACTGCAGCCTGTTATATTACCTGTGACGTGACGCTCGTTTCATGCCGAGCTCCTGATTTAATCTGCTTTACATGTGAACCTAATCAGCAACAGCAGTAACAGTGGCAGCAGCAAATTGAATTGATTGAGTGTTTTTGGTTTGTTTCTCTAAGGATGCTTTGCTCATTGTCTTTTGTTTTTTGTTCAATATTTAACTAAATACCTGTCCCGGTAATGTTCAGCACATGGATTTCAGTAAAATAAAGGTTTTTTCTTTCCTTAAGTTCCCTATGTTTGGTCAACTTGCCCCCAAAATGCAAATCTCTCTTTCAGATCGTCTTTCTTTGTCTTTGTGAGAGTCATAAAAATGACATTAGACTTTAGAGAGCCATTAGACTTTATTACTCTATTATGAGTTCTAATCCCCTCGCTCTCATCACTGACAGAAAGTCAAACTACAAACACATTCACACCCAGGCAAAGAGCAGAGAAATCAGGCTGGAGCAATTGCACAAAGGAACAGCTCCCAGTGCAGTTATTTAGATAAAGCACACACATACACACACAGACTGTAGGGGAAAGCAAACTGGGGAATGTCCCTTTATGAAACATGCACACATAAACACACAAATATCAGCACATAAACATGCAAATGTCATGCATGATGGAAGTAAATCATTTATTAAATGTAATGCAATACTATCCTGACATTTCATTTTAATTGAGCCAAAAACAAAGCCATAAGTATTAGGAGCATATTTTTTTAACAAATGAATTAGTAATTAATGCTTTTAAAATATTTAAATATTAAAACAATTATTTTGTGAACTCGGTAACTGTCAAGTTAGTCTAGCAGCAACAAATGAAACATCCAGACTGTTCCTAATTGCACAGATGTACAGTAGTAATTCGTAAAATATTTGCCCTTTAGTTACATTAGCCTACACAACTCAGCTGTCTAATTTTACATTAGAGCTGCTGTATATGTATGCAGTGCAAAATAAACAGTGAAAGTTGCCAAACCTAAATACATTGCTTAGGTTTAATCTAGTTCAGTTATTTAACCACCAGTAACAATGGGCCTCATGCAAGACGATGTCGGTTCCCATCCAAAATAATTCACACTTATGTGTTCCACAAATGTCCTAACTTGTATGTTTCAAATGATGAGTATGACCTGTTCATGAGAAGGTGTTTGTTTGCATACTATTAAAAAGAAGTCAAGTCATGCTGTCAGAAATAAGCAGACCAAAAAGATGACAAGTTCAGTAGCGTCAGTGGTGGCATTAGAGAACCCAACACATTACAAAAGCATAGTGCCACTGCTATTGATGCGTCATCAGAGCAGCACCGTACTGTGACAGGAATACAGAGGAAATGGACTGACATAGTTAAATGCTAAAAATGTCTTTCTAAAACCAAATGATCCATGACTTATATGAAAGGTTTTCAAGGATGTCACAAGGATATTGATGAGAGACTATTGTAGTACAGTACCACAGTGCTGTATATGATCTTGCACTGTCAGATGTGAGAACAGAGCATGTTCCTCCTCACAGTGACCTACAAAAAGAGGCCACTGTGGGAGTGAAAAACTATATAAGTTTGTGGAAAAATATACATCATAAAATCAAAATGTCTGTTTGACTACTCTGTGTCGGCGCTTGTGTCAAATGACCACTTCCAAGTGACTGATGACGTCCAAAGCTTCAAACATCACTGGTGCTTCATGAAGCGTTTCAGTGATTTGACAGCTTTGAAAGCTTTGGGTCTGAACTGCTGGGTCTATGATGGCCCAGTGATACTTATGTGTGGAACCAGACCTTTCTTTACTGCTGACACAGATCTGGCTTTCAGTTTTCAGAAATTACGTGGCAATCTAACAAATATAGGCAGTTAAACTAACGGCCCGCCTCACTTCAGACATGACCTTCTCTCTGGTGACCTCAGCCATAAATTTATGTGGAATAGTGAAGGTAGAATCCAGGATGTTTATAAAGGTTCCACTATCACAGATAATGGCTGACCATCTATCATGTCTACCGAGGCTTCATCCAACCTTAGTTTTCTTGACACTATAGATGGGTTTCACAACATTCGGAGATAAGCGCCCAGCTAAGCGGCAAAGTGGTTAACATTACAAGTCCTATTAGAACTCTGTACAGTGTATGATTAGAACCGGTTTTCTAGTCGGCTGGCTGTTGTAGCCTTTCGTGTGGTTTGTGTACTCTTGCTTACACCCATTAGAATAACACATGTCATGTTTAGATCTTAATTATTTAATATAACATTATATTATGTAGTAGGCTAACCAAAGTTACGTTTCAGGTAAGGTTGCACCAGCACCGTGTTTTACCTACCGTTACTATTGTTTACACACCCAGAATGCTTTGTCATGTCTGTCATGTCATATCATCCACTGGTATCAAAGTTTAATAAAATTACATCTCTGGGTTTTTTGTCTGCTTTTCATTTGCATCATTATAGCAGCTTGACCTAATTATGAGCCTCTGCTAGCGAGTGGTCAGTTGGTTCATCAACAGGATGATCAAATGTGAGTACAGAAAAGTTTAAAATGAATAAGATATCTGAATGGTAAACCCTTTATAGAGTGCTGACATGTCCAACAAATTCGCAAAAATTGCAAGGTAGTAGGAGGTTTTTATTGAGCTTCTTTGTCATATTAACATAAACATAAGCTTACGGTAAAGTAGCTAAAATTTTAATGACCATGGCATAATTGGCTATTATACTGTACACAGTACAAGAGGCATACTTGCTAGTTTAGGAAAGATGGCTAACATTACAACAGATTACACTGCGATCCTCAATAGTTCCGATAATGCCGGTGTTGTGCCACAGTCAGCACCCCTGCCATGAAATGCCCCCCTCACCCTTTAGCCTTGTGAAACGCAAGTGAAATACATTCAACATGCTCAAAAATCCATTTAATTCATTTAGTAATCATGACCGGTGTATAGTTCCACAGAAAGTACCGAAAGGTGTTGGTTTGCATTTGCTATTATCCGATTTTGTGTTGAGAATCTGTTATTTGCACTCATTAGACAAGCTTTAAAGACTGTAAGCAACCAATGTTCTTCTCTTCTATCTCCCTCACAAATAATTAAATCGTAAAATAGTATTTTCCCCTGTCTGCGATATTAAGGCGAATTGCAAGGGGGTGCATTTCACAGCAGGGGTGCTTACTGTGATACCTGTCCGCCCTATTTTTTGCCTGAAGCCATAATCATCTCCTATTTTTGGCAAAGGGATGACGTCCTCTTGGGATGTTGAACATTCGCCAACTATTTTCAGTTCTGTTCGTGCAATAAGAGGTACAATTAATATTAACTAGAGGTGCATGATAATTATCGGTCAGATAATTACCAGCCCGATATCAGAAAATTATGACGTAATTCCGATAAGTCCGATATCATGAAAATAATCCGATAATTCAGATAATACATGTTCTTGTTAGCACTGTGGTGTGGGTCGTCTTTTTAAACAAGCACTCCCACTCCTACACGAGACTTGAACGACCTGCAGTGAGTGCTGCGTTCAAGCAGCGTCTGTATAATCGGAAAAAACAAATATCCGACTGGAAAGATTAATTCAGAATACTCCCTCATGTCGGAAAACAACTCGGTCAAACGGGGAACTTCCTACACCATGTGAATGTAGCACAGCGTGCATACGTTTGTAAACAGAGAACACGGCGTCGTGTTGTAGGACTAATATGCTGCAACTGCTACATAATTGATGCTCATGATTACTTTTGTATAGTGACATTTGCTTTCTTCAAAGAATTCTCCATTCACAGCCATGCAGATCTTTGGCATTCCAGCTGTCAATTTGAAAAGGTAATCTACAGAAATGTCAGACCAAGCATTCATCCATAAATTGGACTGGCTTGATGGGCACTTCTAACCACCTGGTCAAGCTGCTCCCACAGCAGCTAGATGGTAGGCTCAGATCTAGGAGATGTGCTGGCCATTCGTTTATAGACAGAATGCCAGCTGACAGCTTCTTCCTTTGGTTTTCCATAATTTGTTGCAGTGATTTGTGTCATTGTCCTGTGTTTCTGTGTCCAGTCAATCACTGTCCACATGGCATTGCAAATTGGAGTGATAGTCTTTGTCTTCCAATATGCCTTTTACTTTGTGTGAAACCCAGCTTAAAAGAAGGCATCAAACACTCCTAAAGCATCTTTTCATTGATTCTGCACCTCTCAAACTTCACTTTACATCAGGTACAGAATCCAACATTCCCTAAACTTTATATCAGATGTATTTTACATACTTTTGTAAACGTGAACTATTTTATCACATCTGTTGTGGAGCATTGAAAACTATCTTGATTTCTTCTTTTTATTATTATTAAATTTGATCTTACAGAATGCCAGTCAGTTGGAGACAGACATCCTCCAGGTCATATACAAACATGCTGCTTTAAGCTTTTGAATCAAATTTGCAAGATGTGCTTACTCAGGGCTGTGTAGCAATGTCTCTGGGTTGTTCATTGAATATAATGTATCTAAAATTGATCTACATGAACCTAACACAGGATTGAGTAAATGTCAGTACTGAACTGTAACTGTAATACTGCAACAATATAAAGTGCTAAAAGCATACACAGAATCCCTAGTGAAATAAAATGCTTAATATGTTTTACCTTATAAATAAACTGACTTTCATGTCACAGGAACTGTGCAAGCTGATACATTACAACACCACAAACATGCTCAAAAAGTTTGACTGTCCTCCAGCTGTGCAGATGTATCACAGCGGAGAAACATATTTGCTTCCTCCAGCTTGCTGTTCCGGGTGTTTGGTTTCGCCAAATGTTTTGTTCGTGATGAGAACAACAGCATCAGAGCGTTGACTAGGCCTCACTGCTCAGTAAAGACAGTAAAAGAATGTAAATTACTTTATTGTGTTTACTCTCAATTCTTTCTTTGTTGTTTACTGTTTAAACACTTTAGCTGTTCACAGAGTTGTGAGACATATTTTTAGTGAAAATTCAATGAGTGTTCTGTGATTTTCAGCCCCAAAAGCCAAAAACCACACAGTTGAATTCCAGTGTTTCCTGTATGGTCAAATCCACCTTATACAACTTTGTTGTATAAGGTGGCTTACCTAGAGAATTTTCATACTGTATAGGTATGTGTCAACACTTCGTTGAAATGGCATGATTGTCCACTCTTGGTTATGTAGGAATGTAAGTGTGGGGGGTATAGATATTGCCTTTACTTTGTGTTTTTGCTGTTTGACTACTGGGCTGTCAGAACAATGGCATGGCACCCGGTCATAGGGGTCAAATCATATATATACCTGTAATCATAGTTAAATATTGCATCATATTTCCCATATTCATGCTTAAAGTAAACCATCATCTCTCAAACTTGGAGTTATTTGATTGCTTCCTTTGGCTTTCTACTTCAATGAGGACATGAGAAACTGCTCACCAGCCACTGGATAATTTCTATGTCAGACTTTGTCAAATATATAATATTTTGCCTACAGTTTAGCTATTGTTAGCTGTCACGGTTGCAAGTCTTCAGAACTTGAGCCTTGTATCATTTATTTGTGCTCTTGCGTTAGTGCATGATTAACAAATTAGCTTACTGAAATGACACATTGAGAGTCCTGGACATTTTTGCTTGTGAGTGTTCACTGGAAGAGCAGATGAAAACAACTTGTTATGCTGGATAACACAGACAGTGTTAAAGAAAGAAGATAAAGGAACAGACAGTCATCAGTAAGTAATAATAGAGAGAGAAAAAGGAAAGCAGGAAACAACAAACATGAAAAATAGAAACTAAATTGCTACCTACTGTGCAGGAACTTTTGTTTGATCAAGCTTTTTATCCACCAGCGAAGCCACTCTGGTGTTCAGGGGAACTCTGATGTGGTTTTTGCATGTTTTAGCCCATTAGTTTTTCTCACAAGCCTCCACTGTTACCAAACTTCTCTTGACAGCACACTTGAAACCCAAAATATGACTCACTTGCTGTATATCTGACTTGCACTGACACGCACAGTGAGTATCCATCAGCAGCACAGCAGGGTAGATACTTGTCGACACAGGGGTTTGCGAGTTATCAGCTTGAAGGATGGTCTTCCTAACCACAGCAGTGAGTTGGCCTGATATCCCTGGAGACAGAAAACTCTGAGATGAACTGCTGAAGAATCTCAAAGCATTGCAGAACTAATGGTACAGTATAATATGGTAGAGGCGGTTATTATTGTGAACCTAAAACCTTAACATTAGCTGTGAAAAAGAGGCAGTGGAAGTCTTTGTGCCTCATTTTCTAACTTGTGCATTTTTCTGTCTCATTCATGGCCATATAGTAACACAAATATCAACAAAAATATTTATCTTATGCTGTCCATCATCCAAGTAGATGATGCTGTGAATCATAAAAACCAAGCCATTTAGATCATGTTTGATGTTTTCTGGTTCTCTGATGAAAAAGCATACACTTATTTCATGGAGATATATTTTAACGCAAGATAAAACGAAAGACGGAGAGAGTGTGCTTAAGGTCATAAGAAGAGATTCAATCAAAGGAGGATTAAGTTTGAGCTTGAGCAAAAACTCAAAGGAAAACTTCTTCCTGGTACAGCTATGTTGAAGATTGATAATTCTCTCAACAACATTGATAGATTGGGTAAACTTCAAATATGTTCCCTGGTCTTTTCGAGCCGCTATGGATGAGAAAAAAAAAGTAGAAAGAGGGAGTGAGCAGACGTTTGGCATAAAAATATGATAAAGTACAGTTTTCTGTCTGCTCCATTCTGTTTTGTCTGTACAGTCTACCATCCATCACTGGTCAGGGAGAGAGCTACAGAAATGTAAAATATGTTTCATTGTCCTGTTGCTCACACCATCTCCTTCACCCTACTTCACCCCTATCAATAATGGACTTTAAAAAGGTAAATCTGTGTTTTGAATAACTTCATATGCTCCAGTTTTGGCAGGGCATGTTAAATAATTAAAAAAATCTATAAATAAATTTGGAATTAATTAGCTATAACAACTTCTTAATATTTCCCTCAGCTCTATGAGTACACTATGTGGTTGTGTGTTGGGAATTTATACACAATGAAATTAACAATTGGAGAGATGAATGGGGGATTGGTTCAACGGTCATGACAGATTTTCTTTGTCTGTGTGCCTGCCTGTGTGATTTTCTGGCTGATGTTACATTTTGAACACATTCTAGATGGAGATGGAACACAAATGAAAATACTGTGAAAACAAAATGGAAAACACTGCATGGTCAATGTTTTGCTGCAATGCCATGAAACATTGGCAAGACATTTCCCACAGTGGATAGATTGGATGAATGAGACAACTCTACACAGACAGCTTTTTTTTCCAATTTAAATTGTAAATAAATTATATTAACTCTCTGAGTGGCAGCCGTTTTATAAAACAGAAAGTGCCTTGTGTCAGCGTTTTTGCTCATTTTGAGTCATATTTCAAGACCCACAGAATATTTTGTACTATGTCTCTGAAAACACTGAATGGCTCAAATGAAAGAAGAGACTCTCTATTTCATGATGAAAAAACATTTGTTTTTTTCCTTGTTCCATTCTTGTTTTATCAGAGGTAGAATCAAGGCCACTCCCACCAAAAACAACACTATTTGTGCAGAATCCATAAAATGATGTAAAAATATGTCAGCGGCACTCAAAGAGTTAATAGAAAATTAACTATAGTCATGCTTACAGCTCTGTGAAACACAGGCACAGGAAGAGTCAAATGCTAACAAGCTAACAATGCTATACAAATACTAATATGCTAATGGCATAATGTGTGCCATGTTTATTATTTCAATTTAGTACGTTAGCCTGCTAATATTTGGTAATGAGCAATAAAAAAACAGCTGTGTATCAAAGTATCAAACAAACATAATAAAATAAATAAATGGAAAAAGTCAACCTCCCAGCGGTACTTGATGAAAAGACGTCTGGTATTTTGTTTAATGACTGTTTGCTTAAATTATATGCCAAACAAAACAGGTTGTGTGTCAGCGCCCTCATAAATGAGTCACACAACAATTACAAAAAACTTTAAATGGCTATAGTCTGGTTTAGTTAGCCAACGAAAGCTACTCGGTCGAGGTTTGGGAAAGACTGCCTTCATGGTTCAAAAAGCATCAGAGGTGACGGGAGATGGAAAGCAGAACTGTGGTCTCTTTTTACACCCAATACACCCAACCCTCTGCCTGACTTTTCCTTCAATACTGTACACTGTGTTTTGTCATCAACACATGAGTCTACTTTCGCCACTTACAGAGGGTAGTCATTACTAAAATGACCGCAAGAGGTTGTTTTCTTGTACAGAAAAGTAAACAAACACAACAACACAATTCACATTAAAACACTGGAACTCACTAGCCTAATATGGCCATGTCAGACAATAGCGAAAGTTGCAAAAGGTGCAATGATTAGACAGTCACCATTGTGGAAGAAGGTGGGCATTTGAGTCGTTTAAGAATTCACTTTAAGTAGGATCCTACCTTGAATGCTTGCATTTTACCAAGGTCTGACCTCCCCTCTCTTTTCTCTCATTAGAGTGATTTATGTTATCTTCTGTGGTGTATCTGCCTCTGTCTGATTGAACTCAGTGTGAAGCCCTGTTGTACCTGAATGGTGTGTCTGTGTGCATGACAAATTAGTTGTTAAAATGTCCCTGCACCAGTGTGACAGCGATTTACAACTCTTAGCGGCTTACCTGATTCAGATGTTTACTCTGTCTGCTATATTTTAGTCCTCTTTCCTTCCTCAGCATGCTTGTTTTCCCACAAATGCACTGCAGTTGTCATCTGTCATTTAGATAAGTCACACTGTCGGAAATTGAAAATGGCTCGTTAATACCCGACTGGAAGGGGAAAAGAAACTGACACTTTTAATCGCTGAAACTTTACAAGGTGTTTCTCTGCAGCATGTGGAAAACATAAAACTGTTTCCACGTTTAACACAACATTTCACTTCCAGTTGTGGTCTCTCTCTCTTTTGGTGTCTGTCTCTCTTTCCTTTCAGTCAGTGAAGCGTGTGATTGGACCGCAATGATCCTCATTAGCATAATGTTGCGGTATCCATCGTCAACCTGCGTGAAGTTGAAGAAAACCTACTGTGTTCTGTGTGTGTATCAGCGGTAGTAACCGTTAAAGACCGGGTCGACCATGGTTGAACATGTCAGGCATGTTGGCAAATGTCTCATTACCAAGCAGACAGCTGGTGGAGCTTCATGAAGAGCATGCACTCAAACACTTCCTTCTTCACTTTCCTTGCTGCCAAGTTACTGCTGTATTGTAGGTTACATTGGTACGTCTCCAAGTAATACTCCAGGTATTGAAGAGAGAACAATACAAAAAAAAAGTTTAAAAAATTGGCTATTACTATTACCTGTTGCATTTTACAGAGCTGCATTCTGCTATAGTTTTGTGCAAGCAGTTTACTACTTGTTCAGAGGAAAACAGTTGATGTCAGGGGTGTCCCAGGGATGACTGGAGAAATCAGGGGAGAGTTAAGAGAAGGGGAGGTTATATAAGGGCTGGTGTGTTCTGTTCAAATCCTTGGTCTGAGACCATGAAACTACACCAATCACATCATTATATTTTGTTTTGGTGCTGCCTGCTATTGTCACAGATGAGTGTAAGTAACAAAATGAAGCTAATATCATACTTTAATAATATAAAAATAATATAAAAATCGTCCATCCATTTCCATATATCCATCTTTCCATCCATTCATCCATTCCCCCTCATTCAATAAATATTATAATGATGATGATACAATCACATAGCGTAATGAATAATGTCCCAAAAGAAAAGATATATATAGTTATTTTGTATCTCCTTTGTATGAAACTAGCATGTAAAGCATACAACAGTGAATCTGGATATAAGATCCGTAGTAAATGAACTTGTTTGACATGGGTATTTATCAGAAAAGTATGATACATACAATATTCTTATACTTCTTTTTATTATCTGGTGTTAAAAGAATGCAAAAGTGGCCACTTTCAAGAGTAAATCATAAGTTTGTCATAAGTTTTTTCTGTTTCTTTTCCGTATGGGTTCTTACTTCATGACAAGTCCAAACCAGCTAAACTAGAGCAATAGAGCCAAAGTTAATCTTATTAATTATAAGTGTGCTTTAAACCTGCTAAAAGCAAACATAAATGATGCGCTGAACTGTCAGCATTGACTCTCTGCCAAACAGTGAGTTCAGCACAGACTGCTTATCATATGCATACAGCGTGTTTTTTTGTGATTTACATTCAACACTCAGCCAGGCTCAAAGGTCCTACTTTCAACATCCCTCTCTTTCACCTGAACAACAGGGAAGCGAATTAGCAATCTGTTCTGACTTCTCCGTGTCTCCAGAGCAGCTAAATGGATGGCAACAACAGACTTAAGGGATGAAGTGACTCATCACAGTCAAGCTTTAATGTGTGCAGTTTTTCAAAGGAAAAGGCCACACCTGTTTGTTTTTTTAGGTTTGCATTGTATCTTGGGAGATATTATATGGTATGGTTCATTGCTATATTGTGTCATGTGTTTAAAAAAAACATCTTGTTACTGATTACATATAGCACATTCCTACTATTCTTACTGAGCAAGAATGGTGCTGATTCACTGCAGCTTCTCATATTAACTTCTCACTCTTTACTGACTGCATTCTAGCCATTCATCATGCTGCAGTCATTTTGTCCTTTGTCTTTTAACTGAATACCCTCGGTGCTCTCTCCATGATAACATTTCGATTCCACTTAAAGAGGCAAAGCGTGTGAAGAATACAATTTCAAATTGACTTGAGATCTTCATGGTGCTCAGGGGTCTTACACAACTTTCCGAACTTGTCATCAAATAGCTTGAGAAGTTTTTTTTTTTTTTTTTTTAATTTTCACCTTGGCGAAGTTGTCCATACCCTGTAGATAAGTAAGCTAGCGATAACTGAGAAAAAGTGTGACTGTCCACAAGATGAGCAGAAACTTACAGAAACACTGGGAGGAGTGAATAGATAGACATGGTGCCAACTAGAAGACAAAAGAAAAAGAAAGACACATTCTCATAGAAAAGACCACCAAGCAGATGCTGCAGGCAGGGAAAAGGGGGAAAAAAGATAATCAAACACAAACAGGATGCTTAAAAATGTGGGGAACTCATCATAATGTGATAGTGCTGAGAGGTAACATGCAGGCAGACTGTGCATTTTTTTGGCAGTTTTTTGGCCACCCACAACCTGCAGCTATCGCTGAAATGAAAAGTAGCTCATCACATATTTTGCACTATATTGAAAACAGCATTTCCGGCAGTGTTGTAGGATGTGACCACGGCGCCTGGGTGTAATTTTCTACCACATCACAGGGAACAATCCACAAAATGGTCACTTACTGGCAGAGCACTGCAGCACATCAGACATGACTCAAAATGTGTGATGCTGCATGAGATCAAACAGAACAACAGATGCTCCAAGAATTTTGTGAAGGAAATGTAAACCCTAATTTTGAGACTAATTTTGTTTAAATGAAGGGTTACATGCTTTAGTTAATGAAGAATAAAAACCCAGCAATTGTGATTATTTGTTACTTCTCCTTTTTAGCCAATGTCTGTTTGGACATGCAGGTCACAAACTGTTGAATATTAGGCTACGTTCAGACTGCAGCCTGAAGTGACCCAAATCCGATTTTTTCACCCCTATGTGACCTGTATCTGATCTTTTAATTACAGTCTGAACGACACAGATCCAGTTTTTTCAAATGCGACCCAGGCCACTTGGATATGTGGTCCTAAAGCCGATACATATCCGATCTTTTAACATGCGACCTCAGTCTGAACGGCCAGGTCGCATTCATCCGACCTACACGTCATCAACAAGCTACAAACATCACTATTCTGTGGCGGAAGTAGGCAGCAGCAGGAAGAAAAACAACAACCATGGCGGACGATAATGTGGAGAGTAGTCAGTGGAGGGAAAACGAGTTTTCTGAGTTAATTCATATTTGAGGGGATAGCTCTATTCAGGCCAAACTGGAGGGGTTTTATCAGAACCGGGCTGTTTACACTCCACTGCTAGCGTCCATATTTATTTCCGTAAACACTGAGCACGCACGCTGCATGCGACGTCATCGCGTCCTCCAATGCGCATGCGGGACACTTGTGAGGCATTTAAGTTCACACTGGAGCTCACATAGAAGTCGCATTTAATTGGAAATGTGAACAACCTCGCCAAAGAAATTGGATTTCACAAAAAATCAGAATTGGGTATTAAGCCCTGCAGTCTGAACGTAGCCTTAGAGAACTGAAAAGACAAAAGACAGTGAGACATGAGGACAAAAGGCCCAGAGGATGTGTTGGGGACATTCTTTTTAAAGTAATTGTAACTAAAATTCCACTTTGAGAAACAAAAGATCAAAGGGTTTTTTTCAGTGGCTGTGTAAGTGAGAAGAAGAGACAGAGTGAGAGTGAGAAAGTATTTTTTCTTCATATAGATATCCCTGAATGTCATAAATATTTAATGTAGAATCACATATTAAACAAATCCAGACATGCATTTCTTTACTTCTGAACAATCATAGCTCATAACATAAACCAATCAAAAACCATATTCTAATCATAACATCATTATTGATCAGTGTTGATCCTTGCCAATGTCATCATTCTGATGGTCTAAAACCAGTCTTCACAAAGCTAGAAGTACAGGAGCACACACAGGAACCTGCACTTTTTACACTATATCTTCTGGATCTACATCAACTCTGCCAATTACAGCCACTACAGTATGTCCTTCTTAAAGAGGAAGTGCCGCTTTTTATAAACTGAACCTTACTTCTGGAATAAAATACAGCCATTTACTCACCCATATCACTTTGGAGTCATTTGGAGTGTTTCCGATTTTGGATTTGATGATATCCATTTAACAGGAGTGAAGCGGGCACTGAAATGCAGCCAGTAAATGATACAAACTTGACCATTTTTCAAATAACAGATGTTTAGTAAGATGAGCTACACTATTACTATTCTCATTTGAATCTGGAGGTGTCCATAACTTGAGAAAACTCTGTCTCTAAACAGACTCTACTTCCTGTATATCACAGTTTACTAAGGACCCCTAGTGCCCACCTATGTGGCCTTCACAGCGCCTGAACTAAAACAAAGCATTTATGCTTATGTGACAACATCACAAATAAGTATTTTAGTTCAGGCACTGTGAAGGCCACATAGGTAGGCACTAGGGGTCCTTAGTAAACTGTGATATACAGGAAGTAGAGTCTGTTTAGAGACAGAGTTTTCTCAAGTTATGGACACCTCCGGATTCAAATGAGAATAGTAATAGTGTAGCCATCTTATTAAATGTCTGCTATTTGAGAAATAGTCAACTTTGTGTCATTTACTGACTGTATTTTGGAGCCCACTTCACTCCTGTTAAATGGATATCATCCAATTCAAAATCTTCAGAAATACTTCACAAGACTCCACAGTGAACTGGGTGAGTAAATGGCTGTATTGTATCCCAGAAACTTCCCCTTTAAGAGCCTGCCTGGAACTCTCTAGAAATGCCATCAGTCAGATTCACTGTTGCTACTGAAAAGAATTGATTGCTGTTGTTGCCTGGCTTCAGTGGTTGGCTAATTCCAAAACGTGTAGAAATAGCTCAAAAGAAAGACTTAGCAAGCATTTATACTCCATCAAAACAAAACAGTTGTTAAATGAAACATCTTTATTTACCCTCTAAGTATGTCCTTTCACCCTTTGACAATCAAGATGCCCTGCAAAAAGTAGAAAAGTCAAGACAGACTTTTTCTATCTTCCCTGCTTGTACACTCTCTGTCCTTTCGATAAAGCCATAGCTTTTGATTCACAGTTGCAGGTTATGATTATTTATAATGCCTCGTTGCATGTCTACCTCTGATTAATAGACTGGACTTGAACTGCTTCAATTTACATTCATATTGTTTATGAGGCAGTTAGTCATGAGGCTCAAGCTTGGGGCAAATTTGATTGGATGAGGTGATTGATAGCATTTCTCTATATGCGCTGACTGTGAGGCAGCTCTCATTCGCTGCTGAATCATTGCTCTCTCAAGAAAACTTTTCATTTCCCTTTGACATTAAGTTTGCTTAAATGTTTAAGCGCCATTACCATAGTTCAAACTCAGGTTTTCCATTCCAAGAAACCCCTTTTGACAAAGACCGAATGTTTGGCAATGTGAGAATAAAGTTCATTTTAACTGGAAAACTAGTAAAGTATAAAAAAAGGAAATGTCATTAAAGACTTTTATGAGTGAGGTTTGCACTGCTGTGAAATGAACAAAGCACTTTGCTGTTTGAAGTCAGAGGTTTAAATCATTTGTTGACTCCAACTTGCTGTCTGGACTGGTGGTAGAAGAGCATAAAACAATTGGAAGAAAAAAAAAGCTGAGTGAAAAATGCAGAAAATGGCAACCAAAGATTAAAGATTAAACAAAATTTAAAACAAAAAAAATATGGTAGCAGCCATAGGGTAAAAATCAGAGTGTGAGTACATCTTTATTAGTTACTTTTGAAGCTCTTAATTATAGTCTTTCTATTATTGTTATGCATATTCTGTAATAATTTTTTGGACTATTGGAGTATTCAAGTGCAGTTGGAAATTCCAGTATTCAATTATTATGATACTAAACCATAAACCTTACTAGTTCCAAAAGCTGGGAGTAGTTTAACATCATCATATCATAATACAATGTTGCTTTCAACATTGTTAAGCCACAACAAACCAAAGTCCATGGATAATTATGATATAGTATGACCCAATACTCATATCCTAAACCTAACCAATGTCCTCTGCTTGAAATGTCACTGTGTAATAATCTGTTCAATCATATAAGGTGATGGAAACATTAGCACAGAGCATTAATTAGTTGTCAACACTATCCCCAAGTCAATAGGTTAATAAACACTCCTGCTGAGTGAGGATAACCTGTTAGAGACCAGTAAGACTTTTTTTTTTTTTTTCCTTTTTGGGGATTAATTGGGGTAAACCTCTTTAAAATGTTATCTGATTTCTTAATCATAACTCCCATAAGTAACACCTGATTTTCTGAGTTAATATATTACGCTTTTATTAAGAAGAAAGAATGTAAAATAATATGACAGAGAATTACCAGTCCCTGAAATGTACTATAATTTAAACTCTAGCTACAACAACACATATTAAGTTCATTATTGCAGTACGCAGGAGCCCAAACTGGAATAAGTGTGCCATCTTCACAACTCATTTGCATAATGATGAGATATTATATTCATAGCTGAAGTTTGAAGATGTAGCCTATAGGTGCAATAAAGAACTAATTTCTTTTGCACTGTGCAGACTTGTACTGCACCAGCATGCTGTCCATCCACCAAGGCATAGACGAGTGAAATGTCTCATTTAAATTTGTAATTCTGGTATTTCCAGCAGGCACCTGAAAACAGCACGAATATTATTTAAGTTTGACTGAATTGCAACCGGGCAAATCAGTCTATCATTGTAAGCTCAGTCTGTGAGATGTGAAATGTTAAAAAAAAATGTTGATAAAATTTATAGGGGAGGCAAGTTGAACTCAAAAGATGTGTTTACCTCACGGATACACAGCTTTTTTGAGAAAATAAAAGACGGCCAGTCCAGTTGAAATCTATGTGCAGGAACAGTACCATAGGGGGAAAAAAACAACACATATTTAGTTAGGAGAAAATCCTGCATCCTGCATGGTGATATCAGCAGCCACAGTCCATTCTGCTCTCAGTCATTAGCAGAACAATAAAGAGGGAGAGTGTTGTATTTTAGAACTTAAATTCTACACCATTTTTGCTCCAGTGTGTCATAACACTCTCTTAACAATGAGTTATAGCCATCAATATGAGTATGTTTTGCTTCAGATGACATGAAAAACAAAACCACTCAGACACCCACATTATGAAAATGCAAACAATAACAAACAATGAACTGCCACATTGCTATTGCTTATGTCATTTATACCTGGCAATGATTATACAATGGCACTGTATATACCCTACTTTTAGAACTTAACATAAAAAGATATAATTTATAGTGTTTTATTCATGCAACAATTTAAAAAGTACAAAATGAATATGTTCTATTTCACTAAAATGGGGAGGTTGATGTTTAATAGGGAAAATATAAGTTCCTCTACAGTTCAAACATAACATAGAAAGCAGACAAAGGTGTTAGGTTATAAAAAGACAGAGGCAAAGACAGCAGGCAGTGACATAAGAAGTGCAGGAAGATGTACGGACTCACGGTCAGAGAGAGGACAGAACAGAGGAGGGCAGATAGACAGAGATGCAGACAAAGTAACTGATACAGTGACATAGAGAGGAGAAGCCAGACAGGTCATAGATGCTTTAAAGGAATGAGCTTATAACTTCTCTTCTGGGACTGTGTGTGTGAGAGAAAGAAGATAGCATTAAGCTTTCAAGAACAGCAAAGCATGCATTCAGGTCTCCCAAGGCTGCTGCTCAGGGGAACTGATCTTTACAGGCCTAGAGTTGAAGCAACAGTGTGTTTTTGTGTTTGTGTCTGTGTGGAGTCTATTTCCTGTTTGTATCACTGGTTAAGATATTTCTGCACCCAAAAAAATGTACATGGAGTTGTGTTGTGTTTTGGTGAACGAAACAAAACTTGTGAAAGAAACATAAGAGTTACATTTATTATCATTTATTTTCAACTTATGGTTTAACTTATTCAACACTCAAATCATTTGTTTAAAGTTAATCAGCCACATGAAGCAACTGCAATTTTGTTGCCAAAACCCAACCATGTGATCGGCAGTGTCAAAAGACAATGTAGCTTAAAAGCTAGACTGCTTTGTCATGACACAAGGAAGTGTTACACTATTTATATACCTCTCAGGAGGTTTGTTTGATTGAAAAAATACATATCATCATGCTTGTTTTCTGACATTTTTTTGATTTCTTTGTATTCACTTCGATTTGTGTGTGACATGTTTTTTCATTTGTCTGTATGTACACTTAAATAAGGCTTAAACCTTCCATCAAGAGCATGTAACAGCATCTCTCGTGTGTGCTTTCGTGTATCATTTCTTTGCTGTGCTGACTCTCCGTGGCCTAAGGCGAGGACAGTAAATTGGCGGTGCAGTGTTTGTCTGAGTCTGAGTCTGAATTGAGGTGAGGCCCCTACGAGAAACTCTTGACTTTCAAACAAAAACTTCCTTAGCTAATTGAATACAACGCAAACCAAAGATCAAGGGATTTTGCAGCAGTCTGACATTTACAGAGGAGGAACAAAATAATTTCAAAAAGATTTTAAGATAGCCTTGTTGTCACAACTCCTCTGCAGTCACATACTGCACTGATAGAAAGATGAAAACCAAGATCAGAAACTTTCAGACCTTACCAATGTGGGGTTCACATTTCTTTCCCATGTTCTTGTCAGATTAACTAGTTTACTCAAACAGTATACACAACTGACAAATTAGTCTCCAGTTTCCTGCATGAACATGTGAGTAGAGACGATATCTGACTAGTTCAGTGCCAACCTGCTGATGTTGTTTCTCTGCCCTCTGCCCTGTACAACCTAGAAAAGCCTCCAGCACCCCCCTCAGGCAACTCTCAACTGAGCCTGGAGGCTCTAACAGCAAAGACTACAGTATGGGATGTTGCCTGTGGGAACCAAACATCAGAACAAGCTGGGCCAAAAAAACTGAACAGGTGTTGAAATTGTGCACTGCATCTTTTCCTTTAATCAATATGCATATAAGGCCTAAGAGTGTCACACATGGCTTAATAATTTGCACATTTTGATTTGAGCAAAAATGCTGTCTAAGAAAAAAAAAAAATCTTTTTTCAGAAAATCACAATTGAATGTACTGTAAGACCAAAGAAATTGGCAGCTATGAGACCAACAATAAAAATAATAATAAAAAAAAAAACGGAAAAAAAAATGAACAGTTAATTACATAAACTGCAAGCAAAAAAATCTGCTCACTCTTGATGAACTGTCATCAAGGTATTTTATTGGCTCCATAAAATGGTATATTATTTTTAATAAGATAAAGTAAGACAGGTATTCCCAGTGCATCTCATTACAGAATCAAATTCTTTGATATGTCTTTGGATTAGTCTCTATGAGCCTTATCTCCAGGGTTGGACAGTAAATATTGTTCCTTGTAGATCTCTTAATTGAGTATCAATTTGTCATGCCGGACACATTTTTAAGCCTCTGTAGAAAATACCATGAAACTAGGAAAGTGACCATCTTTCACCCTAACAAGACAGAACTGTTTAAATTAAATTGTTTGTTTTATTTTTCCCTTATGGACATTTTATTTTTTTCCTCCATATTTCTCAAATAATTAGCACCAGTATGTTAAAACCACCCTTAAGTATTTGTATTTCTATTTTATTGCTTCTTACTTTTATGTTATTACATTGTGACCATTTTCAGCTGTCTTTCCCATAATCAAAACTGGAACAAACATTAATTATATCATATTGTCTAACCCTTATTGCTCCAATCTGTTGGGATCCTTCCATCCTTCCAGAATCAGTATATTTTCCCTTATCAGACAAATCAGTGCGGCACACTGAGGTGACATTTTCCACACAGTTTTAAGCTGAAGACACAACTAGGCTTTCAGCTGATCAAAAATACCTTTCAGCAGGCTTAAATTAATAGGGATGTGATAAGCCTTAAGGCCTTAGATAACAAGACAACAGCAGACAACACAGAGTGCAAGAGTAGACAGCTAATTTAATCAGTGTTTAAATCTTTGTTTTGGGTTGATTTCCAGCAACTGCTCCTCTTCAGGACGGCATCTTTGCAAGCATGCATTCACACATACACACACCGAGCTAATCTATTTCCAATGGATTGTAATACCGAGGTCAGGTCGTGACTGTGCCTCCTCATCAGCTTGTTAAATCTCTCTCTGAAACACATTCAGCATTTAAACACGTTATGATAATTAGGTTTCCTGCTGCAAACAGCCAATCCTGACTGACATTATTACAGTTTGGAACTCACTTATAGTTGGAAACAGAGGGCACATGTCACACTCCAGCGCTCAAAGTGGTTGGCTGGTACCCGACAGGAAATTGAAAATATGGCTGCTATTATGGTCACCTTATATGTTAAGTAATTAAGATGGTGTGAAATTATAAGTGTGTGTGTGTGTGTGTGTGTGTGTTGTACATGTTGTGCAGTAGACTTTGATTTCCTGGAATCCTGCACCTCCCAAAACTTCAAAAGTTTCCTCTCTGTTTCGTTTGCACATCTTTTGTGATGTTGACAGATTAGTCAAACTTTTTTCACCCCATAGTCAAACAACTTATTTTCTTCACCATTTTCTCTAAAACAGATGCCCGAGCGCACGAGACTAAACACAACATAGAAGATGCAATATGGTCTGGTTCTGATTCTGACTATAACTGCAATATTTAAAGACCACAAGTGCAACAAATACTGAAAATATGTTTTTGAGGTCTATGTTTTGCTGTTTGCTGTTGCTAAATGTCGTATTATCTTATTTTTGCCAATAATTGATGTGTCCTTAAATGCTCTGATGAACTGATAAGCACTGACTGAGTAAAGCATTTTCTCCGGTCAGCTCTTAAGGTCATTTTGATTTGACTTTCTCCTCCATTGATCAGTCAGTGAGCAGAAAAGCAGTTCACACACATCAAGATTTATTTCAAGCAATTCAAGAAAGAGGAAAATGCACGGGAAAATAGATGAAAAAAAACTAGATGGACACTGATTTATTTCAGCCTATATTAATTTAGTATTGAGTGAAACATAATAAATGGCACACATTCTTGCTTTAACACAGATATGGCTATAGGTGGTCCTTGCATATTTGCAGTAAAATTGTACCTTCCATTTCATTCATTTCTGTGTTAATGCACTAATTTCACTTTTTTGAGGACATACTTCCTCTCCAAGTCTTTGTTGCACTCAGAGTTTGTCTTGGTTTCATCATTCTTGTGTTTGTGTCCCTCCTGTTCTGCGAGCCACTGGTATGCAGGTCTCGAAAACCATGTATAAAAATGTCACAAAAAGCCACAGGCTGTATGCCTTAGCTATGACCGAACATATTCATGTTCACTGCAAAAAATTTGTTGTGTTAGCATGTTAGCATTGTGAAATAAAGTTGAGGTTGGTGGGAATGCCATTATTTTTGCAACTATTTGGTTATAAATCAAAGAACTGGATGAATATTTGTTAACTAAATGTTGGCGCTATATACATTAAGGGTTTACTGAAGCTAATATAACTAGCTCTGAAGGGAACATAAATGTATGTACAAAATCTCATTGCTACATATATATATATATATATATATATGTGTATATATATATATATATATATATATATATATATATACACATATATATATATATATATAAACCTCAATCTTGTTCTAACCTCAACTCATCACAATTGTAATTTAGCCCTAAAATTAGTTTTTGACCCGAAGACATTGGTCATAAATCTACCCGGCAGCACTGGCTGCCACAGTTACACCAATAACAACTGTACTGTCAATTTTGTAGGATTTCATTTTGACAATCACAACCATTCTTATTTATCGCTTACAGTCACACTGCTGACAGTCGCATGGGCTACCTTCAATATGTTGACTGCATTATACCAATCACTATCAACTGTGATGGGTGTGGGTGCATATTGGTATGGCTTAATACTTTGATGCAATTGGAGCTGTAGGACAAACAATAAATGTTACTTATAAGAATAATTCACAGCAATGTGTGTTAAAGCAACAATCCAGAGCCTCAGCTGCTGGTAAGAGCAAGCTGTTTTTCTGAGATCTTCTGTGTGTGTGTGTGTGTGTGTGTGCGCGCACGCGCATGGATGAGGTTCAACCCCTCTACTCCAAGCATGATGGTGTTTTAACGATTCTGGCAGATGTTGTTGTTGTTTTTGTTGAGAATGAAAAGTCACTTAAGTGTGATATGGTGATCTGGTGAAATGACCTACCTTTCCCATTCAAGGGCAAACTTTAATGGTGTTCTAAATCAGCAAAGGGCTCGTTTGTAAGAATTATACTGCCATCTCTCTGCTGACAGGGTGAGAACTCACAAGGTAGGCCTTTAATTAATCTGCAAAGAGGTTTGTTGTGTATAATAAAATAAATAGTGTCTATGTGCACCAGGGTGAAAATAGTTAAATTATATTCCTAAATAAATTCCATTTTCTTTTTTTTATTGGTTTGGGTGCTAAATTAAATATCCAAAGCATAATCATAACAGTCACTAGTTTATTGAGAAACAGTTACAGTTATGTTTAGACAACAAAACCACTAAGATAGTGGAAAAACTGTCATGGTTGGACACTACAAATCTCACTACCTTAGCTTTAAAAATAACTCTTTGGGAAATAAATATCTGTCTCTTGTGTTTGTTGGCCCCTTGCCGCTTGCATAAGCAGTCTGTCTCATGTTTTATTCAATGTCATTCACTCTGAGCATGGATATATTTACTTTGAGACAACATGGCATGCACATGACACGCCAAAAGCAAGAGCAGTGTGGTTATTGAGCGCAAAACAACTTCAGTATTACTGTCATTCATGTGCCATTTGGTAGGACAAGGCTGAATTCTGTATTGTGCATCTTTCATGTATTTTGTCATATATTATACATACAGTAACTGCTGCAGAAAACCATGTTAGTTTTGCACTCTGACTTTGACATTGTACCAGAAAGAGAAACACTATACTATGTATCATGCTAAGCTTACCACCAGGAGACAACAAGTTATATTTAAATGCATCACAAAAGACAAGGTAAGATGATTGTGGAGGAACAAGGAGAAAAGAAGGGTATTTACGCTAAATACTGCCGCTCTCAATTATTCAATGAGCTGAGAAACACAGAAGGAGTAATGGAGGTTTTCCTGGATGAGCTGGCTTTTGGCGCTTTTCCACTACACAGTAACGGCACGGTACTGTACAATACTGAAGGTCTTGTCTGACCATAGAGTTAGAGTAGCCCCAATGGATGAGTCTGAGAATTATGGCCTCTTACTAGAAATAGAAATATTTAAGTAAGGGTATGTGGTGCATTCACTTTCTCCATCCAGATATATCTTAGCACCTGTAAGTCAACTCCTGTCCCTCATCCAACAGACAGAAGTATAGACAGGACATCACTGACAACCTGTAAAAAAAAACATTTGAGCAATGGATTGGTCGATTAAAAAAAACTGTTTCAAGCAAAGGATCAATTCCACCAGGTTTTTCTCCATTCCATGCTGGACAGTGACTGTATGACCAGTTTGTGTGTAATTCTGACATGAGAGCAGCTGACAATAGTTTCATTTCAACTGACTTTAGCATTGTTTTGGGAATTGTGTTTCCCCTTGTTGGTCAAAGATTAAATACTTTCCAACATTTTCAGAAATGCTAAAATACTTTCAGTTTCTTCCACTGGAAGTGAAACAATGTGTAACTCTCAAATAATGGTGTTATTTTAGCATTATCAAGGGGGATTAAGGGACTGAAGCCTGCTGAGATTTTCAATGAGAGATTATAATGGATGTACTGTAGTGCGCTGTTTCTGTGTACACACACACACACACACACACACACACACAGGCTGGCATAATAGGTTGCAATACCTTCCCATCTGTGTTCGTGCTTTATTTCAGCTAATTTAGAAGCAGCCAGCTCTTACATAGGGCTTGGCTTATTAGTGGCAGTGTGGATACAGAAGTGGCTTGGTGGTGGAATGAATTAATTTAATAGGAACGGTACATCTGGTGTCACCTGGGAAATCATAGATTAGATAAAGCTACCTGCTTATTCCTACCGGAGGAAAGTAACACATGACAAACAGTATTAACTGGCTGGATGAAGGACTTGGACACAGAAGAAGATACATACAGTGAGTCAGACAGATATGGTGGGCCATAAACAGGACATTCTTATAAAAATACTACAAATAAAATCATGGACAAAGCTACAGTTTTATTCCACTGGGATGAAAATAATATACACACAGCAATAACAAGCTGGTAACAGACTGATTGACAAGGAGAAAAAAAACATTTTTGATGATGATGTTGCCTTTGTGGTCGCCCCAGGTTGTAACTCTGATGTCTTAGCACTCATTCGCGAAAGTCTGAACAAATGTAAGTGTTTTTAAATTACCTTTTGAGCTTTCTAAACAGAGGCCTTCAGTTATCTTTTAAAGAAACCGTTGATTGCCTCTGTAACCCTGTATATGCTCATACATGAGAGGCATAAACTGTGGCTCCTTTTCAGGTTTCTCCTTGGCACAGAGTTTGCAGTTGAGGAATGTAATATATTGAAAGCAAGCTCATGTGTTTTGTGCTTATCCAACTGGAAGAAGAGTGGAGAAAACCAAGTTGAAGGGGTAGTTGATGCTTCATCAGAAGAACTGGTGGATGTTGCTGAGGAGAAGTTAGATGTTAGTGGGATTTCTTTCAACACCCTGGATGAAGCAAGAGGATTTTGAATGATGCAATATTTTTGCAGGAAGGAATAGACACGATGGAATAGGCAACAGTGCAGATTATTTGAGGGTAGAGTGTTTCCAGTAAAGTCTTTTCTACATAGCCCAGGTGGGTATTTTGCAGAAGTGATGAGGCTCTCAGGTAGTCTGGGGTTGTTTCTCTTGGCCTTCAGCTGGGAGAGTTCTTGGCCTGGCAAATGATCGATTTTTTTCACAGCAAAGCCCTGAGGTCTGCAGATGAGGCAGGATGCAGCTGGATTTTCACCACCAGGTGGGGCGGTGATGAAAGATCAGAATCCAGATGGCAAACATCACCCAGAGATGCTTCAGAGTCAGACAGCTCAGTGGGGGCAGGCAGAGGACAATGGTGAATAGAGTGACAGCTCTATCAAGATGGGAAGGCAATTCCAGCAAAGTCACAACCTGTGATGTCTCAAATATGTAAAGAAATAGCTAAATGATGAGGCTAAGAGTGAAACCTAAATGTAAGTGACGAGATAACCCAGACGGAGCATCATGGGATCTGTCACAGGGTTTGAATTACTGTCCAAGAAGCAGACAGAAAAAAAAAAATAAAACTATTTGCATGAGGGGCATGACATTGTTTATAAGCACAAGTCGACCCGTAATTTTGGGGCTTCTGGGAGATGTAGTTGGAGCATAAAGAAATGGTATACGCCACGGAGATTAAAGCAGGAACTGGAGACAGTCGAGATTAGAGAGAAAAACGGACGGATTCTGGACAAAAAGTGACATTTTTGGTGGGAGTGGCTTCTACTTTACCTCTAATAAAACAAGACAGTATAACAGTATAACACAGTATAAACAAACATTTTTTTCATGATGAAATAGAGTCTCTTCTTTCATTTGAGATATTCAGTGTTTTTTTTTAGAGAGTACACAATATTCTGTGGGTCTTGAAAATATGACTGAAAATAGGCAGAAGCTGGCACAAGGCAATTTCTCTTTCATAAAATGGCTGGCACTGTATGTATCTAAGCCACCTGCAGGTAAAGTCTTGAGCTTTCCGTATGCACTTCCCTGTGTTGAAACATGGATTGGTGCTAGCTCAGTTCACAGTCTTTTTAAAGCTTCCAGCTGCAATGGGATTATAATTCTTGATGTAAAGTGAAGTTATTTCCAGAGAATGCATCATCACATTGGCTTTGGACAAAAGCACTTATTTCACCAACTATGTGAATGGCGAATGAATGTGATATAGATAAAACAAACTGAAAATGCAGCCAGTCAGGGCAACTGCACCATGACTGTACCATGATTGCAGTCAGTCTCTCATGAGACACTCTCACAAACCTACACTACATCAGCAGGCGGACTGTATTTTGTATCTGGCTTCTGCTACCAGATGATCCTTTTTTTTAGTTTCCAGAATGGGCAATGCTATTTGTCTGTCCTTACTTGCAATCAAAATGAAGGGGTTGTGTGAAATTACAAATCGGAGGACAAAGTTTGTGATGACTGGGTGTCATGTTTACCCAGACCTCGAATGAGCTATTGATGATGATGGTTTGATTTTCTCTGTTTGAGTACTTTAGAAATGGTCCATGCAGGTTACAGCAGGGGAGCTTTTCCTGGCAGCTATTATGTGGTGACATTGACTGCGCACTCACAACCTTTCTTTCTGTCTCTCGACCGCACACTCGCTAACGATTACAGGCTTGCAATACACTTGTCTCATCACTCCAAAAAGCACATGACCTTTTACGTAGAAAAACACACAGCCTATCTCACTCTAGTGGCTTCAGTAGTCCATGTAAACAAACGTAATATTGTTAATGGCATTATTATTAATACAAGTTGGCTTAAGCACTGTGATGCTGGTTAATATGCCAGAACACATCATAATGACAAATACTGGTTCAGTCAGTTAGCATAAAGTCAGTGGGTGTAAGCTGGTACACCTGATTGGACCACAGATTCATGATAATTTTCATGCTTTCTGCTCATCAGATGCCGAAGGGAAAGGTGGTGACTGTGCTGCTTTAAAGTCATTTTTCCTGTGTTGAACACAGAGAGAAAAAAAAACTATGCAGGAGTTATTAGTGCCTTTTTTTTTTTTTAAAACGCAAACACGAAACTGGCAATTTGTAACATTGTCTCGTTATCCACAAAACCATTCACATTCATGCAGAGTCTTCATATTCCTATATTAATTGCCTGAGACCAAAGAACACCATTTTATGGGAATAAATACTTTTTCTGCAGACAGCGTTTTAAAGTACCTTGTGTATAATGAGGAGAAATCAATGACAAATTCATACCATTCATGTTCCTTCTTCAAAATTAGACATTAATTGCTCATTAGGTTTGACGGTACTTTGTCACAGACTCCAGATCTTCTCATTGTGCGAAATGGCTTCTGTGCCAAATGGTTTCATCCATTAAATGAGAAAACTCATTGAGCCCGAATGTGACTCATCCAATCCCTGTCTGAACTCCTCCGCATGCCTGCACATACAGCATATATGTTCACACATACATATAGTGTCTATGATTAATTAAGAGCTGATGTTTTGTGATGGCTCTTCACTCAGACAGGATGGAGGAGGAGAGGAGAGAAAAGGAGAGAGAGAAACAGGATCAAAGAATAAAAAAAAAACAACAAACAGAATAAAGTCATGAGTGGAGCGGAAATAATGTAAGAGATTTTAAAAAAAAAGTCTTATCAGATAGCATTGTGTTTTATGAAAAAAATACACTTGGTAGACTTGCTTATCTTGTGATAAACAGAAAACATGTTTTTGTAAGAAAATTGCTATGAACCATTGAAACTTATGAAACTTTTCACAGATAAGTTGAAAAATACAATTCAGACAGTACAAATACATCTGAATCCCTGCGTGTTATTGTTGCGACATCGAATGAGTCACATCAATGTGACATCCGCAATTACATCAAAGAGACGCCTTGTGGACATTGTTGCTAAAATGGGACATTGTTCTCTTGCATCGCTCCCTCTGTCCTTTCCCTCTCTTATATCCCTCTTTCTCCTCAATTCACCCCTTCTAGTGCAATGAATGAGAACCCCTGATAAATTTCATGAGTTTTGTACACTCAGTACACACAGTTGGACATAGAGGCAAAAGCCATCATTTACTGCTTCGTCTCTTGCTTTCTTCTTTATAGCCTCTGATGCACTAATTAATACTATTGTATTAAGAACAGATCAAATGACTCAGTGTTATGTGAAAGTGGTTGTTCTTAGTGACAAAGGAGAATGATCATCCAGCTCTGCAGTTTCCCTCAGTTTTACCTCAGCTTATTGTTTTCCTTTAGTCTCATCACACTCAATCATCAAGTCTGTTTCCAGCAGCAGACACCTGTTTTTTTTCATGAGCTAACCGAAAATGAAAATTGGGTTTAGGTTTTGTTAGGGTGTGTAAATAATTTTTATAATTTTTACCACGACAACAACAAGAAGACAATGAGTCAATATTGTCTTTACAGCTTGATTCACTTCTGGAGTCTTCCATGATGATGTTGACTGACTTCTTCCATTTAGCTCTCATTGACTATATATATATATATATATATATGGCCATGGAAGTGATTGGAACACATGATTCGATTCTGATTATTTGGATGGGTGAGTGAATACTTTTGACAATATAGTGTATGTATATATACATACATCAAGGAGAGACAAATGGCATACGGCATATACCCGAAAGAATGTAATAGAATAGAATAGAATGCCCTATAATGACATTCTATTCTAAGAGGGAGGTTTAGGAAAGAGAGTGATGGAGTAAGAACAGTATAGAAGGAGAAACGGAGAAAAAGACAGAAGCACAATGGACAGGCAGACCGGCAGGATGGAGAAGAGGAGAGAGAGAGAGAGACACTCACAGGAATGATCAAGCCTTGAATATGTAATGGGCTCATGATGGATGGATGGTCTACAACCACATCAACTTTGTGTTACTTATGCATGTCATTAACGCGCTCCATAGAGAGGAGTTAAACTGCGGAGCGAAGCATAAACACTTATGATGAATGATAGATGGACAGTCTGGCAGGTAAATAGGCAGGCAGGGAGGCAAACACATAAATATGCTGGCAGTCAGAAAAGCGGTCAAATAATGAGGCAGATAGGGAAATTAAGTCAGGCTAATAGAATAGTGCAGAGTGCACAGAGCAAAAAAAAGCAGGCAAAGCCTTCACATCGTGTATTAAAGGTACAATGTGTAATATCTGGCCACTGTCTGCGACCGAATAGGGGGCAGCAATTCACCACTATGATGAGTCCATACAACTGCTAACTCGCAGCAAGTCAAAAATACAGTATTCAGTATGATTCATCCTCTGGAAACCACAAATATTTATGCAGAATTCCAGTCCTTTGAATAGTTAAAGAATACATATTCAAATCTGACCTCTTACCTAACATCTTTAGTTGTCATATGAAGACATCAATCTACTTCCATCTTTGCTACTTTGTGAGCACAGTAGTTACTCTCTCAACTTCAGGAGGAAACAGAAACCTGACAATCTATCTGTAAAAATGCTGGGAAACCTGCAGACGGACATACAAACAAATGATGGACTAGAGCATTCACAGACAGGTAAAAGGAACTAATCATACATAATCTTAGATGACCTCTGCAGAGCCAGACAGCATGAATGGAAAAAACAATAAATAGAAGTGTCTTTTAGTCATCACTAAGCTGACAGCTGTTTTGGCATTCTGTGGCCCTGTGTGGGTGCATGAGGAAGAGCGTATGTCAGGGATTCAGGTCTAGGTTGACATGCTTCACAGGACAAAGCCTGTTTTTCCACTGTGCACCCTGACATCTTCCTTCTGTGGATACCAAACAGAATCTAGATATGTCTCTTTTCACTGCTAAACTTCATTTAAAATGTTGCTGCAAAATGCAGTCAACACTCCAGAATCACTGTGAAAAACCAGACCATCATGATTTATCGCTTGTTTAAAGATGCATTTGTGTGTGGTTTTGTCATAACTTATTTGATTTCTAATATCAGTTTCAAAGATTTTTGGGTTCCCTTTCTCTTTCTTATAATCACACACAGATACATTTTAAGACTAATTTTAACTGCACTTAAAGAGAAGAGTTTACCATCTGGTGAAATCTCGTGGAAGCAGTTTCTTCCCTTCACTATTTTCATTTCTGATGTCCCCATAAATCATTATGTCTACAAGGATATGCTGCTTTGTAATTCTTTTCTCGGCCAAACTTATTTACTGGTGTGATTCACTTGATAACTGAATAGATTCAAGCAAAAAAACACTGCCCTTCGGATGGCTCTTCAGAAAATTGTTACGGCAGTTATCTTAGCAACAACAGGCATCAGCAGTGTCCCAGCCAAATGTCTGCTTTGTGCCGCTACCTTATAAGAAAGAAAAGCAAAGCTGACAGGCATAGAGAGCTAGAGAAGAAAGAGGCTGTTTGAAAGAGAACAGTTGTGCAAAAACACTAAAATCTATATCACAGATAGTTGGTCTCATTGGTTTGTATAATGATAAATGTAACATATTTTTAAAAAAAAAAAAAAAAAAGCCATTATATATTATATTATATCTCGACTGTCTGTTTTTTGGCACAGCTCAACGACTCTGTGGCGGACTCGGAGGTATTAGTTAGATATTGGTTTTAAAGTTGTTTGTACTTGCATTATATTTTCATTGAGATGGATTGGAAAACTGGGGGCTCCTAAAATCGACCACATTTTGCGTTGGGTTTATTTATCCTCTAACTGTATCTAGTTATTCATCCTCTCTACATGTCTGGTGAGGTTGTTTATTCACAGTTTGGTTTCAAATCAAGTTCAAAATTTTGGTTGAATAAATATCCCTACTGTAGACTATTGTGTCCAGCCATTCATCAGCTGCTATGACAACTGTTGATAGCAGATAATAATTGACACTTTAACAGCCTTCTCATACCGGTGGCCAATGCACATCACTTTAACCCACTGAAAACACACAAGCATGTTGAGAAAACCTGCAATAGAGCTCCAAATTGACAACCTCAGCAGGAGTGTACTGATCAATCTAATCTATAGAGTCCACTGATTGACACATGGAGGTATCAGGCTAAAACTACTACTACGACCAACAAGACCGGAGTAAATACTTCCTGGTTCGATTGCAAATGTATTGAAAGCACTCCCGGGACACACAGAAGTTTTGCACAAACTGTTGCTCACTGAAATCTGGAACAATGGTGTCCCACCAGTACTGTGATCACGGATGTGCCCAGGCAGTAGGTGACCTCCGTCCCGCTGGCAGCTGCGATACAATCTGTTCTCAAATAAAGTTGCCGCTCAAAGTGATTAATAACAGTTATTTGGTGTCGCAAGGTCTTTGTGTTCCTAAGCGAACTAAGACAGATTTGAGCAAGCAATTGTAGATTTGAGCACAGAAATATATTTTGTACTTAGTAAATTTATTTTTGCACGTGTCACAATCACCGCTGAGTCTCAGTGTTTCTCCTACTCATACATTTGCTTAGTATTTTCAGCTGCTCTTTAGCACTGGTTGCTTTTCCATTGGCAAGGAAAAGCAACCAGTGCTAAAGAGGAACGCAAGTTAAACCACCTAAGCACCAGCACCGAATAGCACCAGATTCCATTTGGTGGAAAAGGGGTATTAGATGATATCTAAATTGAATGCGTCATAGGGACAGAAACAGAGCCGCCAGTTTTCTCAACGACATCATCCTCATTCAGTCAGAATAAGATGCAGCCATGATTTCGTAAAAGGGACAAAAGATTTTAGTCTTGTTATTTCTGATGCCTGTCCCAGAGGTTGACTGTTTTGTTTGGAACTGTATTAAGCACCGAGGCTTTAATTTTGCAGCATTGACCCAATAATGTAGCAGCTATTCATCACCAGTAGAGTGCATTGACAACAGCAGCTAATGAGGGCATTGGCCAACACTGAACAATGGAGACTTTTAATAGGGAAAACCAGTGGACACGGATGAAGAGATGCAGTAGATGAGTGATTGTGCTGAGGGAGCAGAAGATCACCCAGTCATCTATTTCATTAAAAAAATGCAAGACTTGAGAGAAACATCCTGAAGTCCTTCTTTTACTTCCCTCACACTTTTACCTTCTTATACAACAAGCTGTTTTTGAAAGCATTTAACTGCTGAAATATGGATTTATGCAGGAATGCATCTTAGTTTCCAGTGACTTACTGGAAGCATTGCTGAATATGAGTGTTTGGATATGCAGCATGAGTGCTGATTACAGCTCAGCCACTTGTTAGCTGGCCTTTTGTCTTGACTCTGGATTCTCCACAGCTGCAAGTCATCCAAAGTACTCTGCAGTGATGGTGACTATGTAGGGATTGGTTTGGAGAGGTGTCTTTCTCTGCTCATTGACTTTTACCCAGCAAGTTTAATATAAGCCTTTAGTAAAACAAAATTGTCACCTATTATTCTGCATTGCCATGGTGACACCTGAACTGCCTACATCTCTTCAATTTCCAGCTCTTCAGACCAGAGGTGTCTGAGTTCCACTGAGTTTCCCTCCTGTAGAGATCACCTGACTTAATCACCTGCTCACTCAGCTGCTCCTCATTCACAATCACACCCCAGAATATATAAAGACCTGTTTTCGTTTAGTCAGGCTATTTGTGCAGGCCATGTCTCCATGCTTTCATGAAAGGCATGGGCTTTAGAGTCTCTTACAAGTCCCCTTAAGTGGAAGCTTTGGCCCAGTTCTGACATTTAAAGCATTGTAGAAACTTATGACAGTATCTTGAAAAACATATACTTTAATTTGAAAATGGCTCTATATTTAGGCCTGCGTCTCTAAATACTTAAGATTACTGTTAAGCATTACTGAACTATTTCACATTTTTCTTTGGAAACAGTTAATATGCTGAATTATTCCTTGCATTGCTAAGTGATGAAAAGCTTACCAAACTGAGAACACATTTGTTCACTTTTGGTCATTAACACTAGAATTGGAGCGCATGAAACATAAATATAAAATGCTAATGAAAGCAACTCTGTGTACCTGTAAATTTATACAGAGTGAAACTGTGAATGGTGGGGGTGCTGAGCTTTTAGCCACTGTTAACAAGTTTGGGATTGTTTTTGAGCTGATCAACACAGATCTTGTGATTCATGTGGAAATCACTTGAGTGCTTTTAGTTGAGTTTGTGAAAAATAGTGTGTTCTGTGCATACACAAATAAAGATTACTCATGTTAAAGACAAAAGCTGGACAAAAAGCAGAAGCAATCACTTCATACTGCAAATTCTCAGTTTTAACTTTCATTAGTGGAGTCAATCTTCTGCTCACCCATGATCCACCACCACAGATGTTGTCACTTAATACCTGATTCAAACTCCTCAGAGCTGCATGTACAGTATGTAACCACATTTAATGGGCATTTGTTGCAGTTCTAAAAGGATGGAAAAACTATAGAAAAATGCTGCATCAGTCTTAAACTACAGTGTTAGGTGACCTCAATAAAAGTCCCAAAATAGTTTCAACCAGTTTCCACCTGAGCAGAGGTTTAATCACCTGTGACAGCATGCAGATGTTGAATTGATCTCCTCAGTTACTAAAAGACAGTCTGACTTTGTGGTCTACAAAAAAGTTTGAGAAACAGCTGAGATGATAAGCCCTTTTAATGGAGGCTATTTAGACATGTCACAGTTATAAATATCCCTGCTGTGGGATTAATTCACTGCAGCATTGTCATTGCTCATTAGAACACAAACATAACATAAATAAACTAGACAAAAACAAAAACATAAATAAACTGAAATATACTGGAATTTTCTGTTTGAATTCTAACTCTTATTTCCCACTAGAACACACAAATCTCTATGTGGAGAAATTGCTACAAAAGTTTGAACCTTAGCAGTTTGTCACTAGTTGTAGCTTCTGATTTTCAAACTAGTAAAAACTCTGATTTTTTTTTTTTTCTCACTTGCAACTATAAGTAGGCTGGTGTTACACAATTGCTCTGATAGGTCCATGTTCATTTCCCTCACAACAAAGAAAGAAACAGCATGATGATGTGTGCAAAAAATTAACTCTTTGAGTGCCATTGACATATATGGACATAATTTAAAATCCAATGCCTGCGTGCCATTGACATAATAATACGTCGAAGGGTTTTTCCGATGTGGATCACCGATCGTGTTCTCCCACAGCCTGTGAGCAATGTTGGGGCTTCTGGGAGATGTAGGTGGAGCATAATGAGACGGTATACACCACAGAGATCGAAGCAGGAAGTGGAGATGATCGAGATTAGAGTGCAAAACAAACGGAATCTGGACAAAAAGTGACATTTTTGGTGAAAGTGGCCTCTACTCTACCTCTGATAAAACAAGAATGAAACAAGGTTAAAACAAACAGTTTCTTTCATGATGAAATAGAGAGTCTCTTTTTTCATTTGAGCTATTATAGTGTTTTCAGAGTCATAGTACAAAATATTCGGTGGGTCTTGAAATATGACTCAAAATGGGCAAAAATGCTGGCACAAAGCACTTTCTGTTGTCCACAGTGTCCACTCAAACAAATTTCAAAAACATACATTGAATGTTCGCTTTAGAAACAAGGTCTACATACAAAGTTTTTCTCTCTATCAGTTGAATACTAGTACATTGTTATCAAATGATGGGACCAGGGTTCTAGACTGCACTTGAAGATGAACGTTCACTGTGTTATATTGGAGTGGAGTAAGCCTTTACATAGAGTTTTGTCGATGACAGGACCTCCTGTTTATGTATGGAAGGGACAGCAGAAAGGAGCGAGAGGGAGGGATGAGGTGGCAGAGAGGACAACAAACACCGGCTCAGCTTCACAGAAAAACTTGACCTCCTTAGGGAAAAATGGAGAGGGAAGAGGGGAAATGGGGAAAAAAGAAAAGTAGGAACAAAAAAAAGGAGAGAATAGAGGAGGACAAACACACAGCTTTATAGTTGACAAGACCCCCTGCAGAGGCCCACAGGGGAGAGGAGATGTTTAGAGAACAGAGAAGAACAGAACAGAAAAACAGGCACAAATGCACCCAAGATTGGAAAGAGAAAAGAGAACTAACAAGATGAAAGCTGTGGATAAAAAGAGGCTGAATTCCACTTACAGTTGGTACCAATTCTATTAGTCTATTTCTGTTCCAATACAACGTTTCTCAACATTTAACCGGCTAAACATGGAAAGAGTAAACCAAAAGAAATCAAAGTAAATGCCACTATCAGGATCAACAAATCTCAAACAATCCTTTACCAAAAAGAAAATGCCCTATTTTTCCACAACTCTAATATGCGGGTATATGAGCTGGTGTTCAGTCTCTTATATGTAAATTCTGAGCTCATTGCTTTTCCTTCCTGTCGCCATCATCTGTGCCTCTCCTCAGCAAAAACCAAATGCAATCCATAAACTGTGCGGCTGAGAGTTTACAGACTGTAAATCTGTCTCAAAGTCAGTTTTTACCCTCTGTGAGAGGTCAGTTACAGATTGAGTGGGCACTATAGTGTATGAACTAAATTTACTGAGCTAGCACATTGCTAAACAAATGAAAAAGACAGATGGCTCAAAGTAATGCGTGCACACAGGTCCAAACACACTTTTAACTAGGTTATTTGAGCACACAAGCAGATATTAATATAGATCTGATATAAGTGTGTCACTGAGATTGATTCATATCCCAACTGTTGAAAGAAAAGTCAAACTAAAAAGACAGATGACAGATTTAAAGGTACCAGCAGATGGTTTAGTCCTAGTGCTGCTGACTGCTCATTGCTCCTGTCTTTAAAATGGACTAAAACAATGAATTGGCTTTAGCCACTGAATTGCTTCAATGTTCAGAAAAAGACCAAGCTCAGTGATCTAATCTGTATGCTAATGAGCATGCTTGATATTTCATGTTATGTCGAGTTCCTGCTGCCTGTGCTGCTCTCTGATGCCGAGAGAAGTTGTAAGACTGTGATTAGGACAACCAGACAGTGGGAAGGGAAGTAGAACACGTCTTGTAAAAGAACAGAGTGCATACGGTCATAAAATCTGCAAAAGTGAACAAAAAGTCAGTTACATCGCTAGAGCCTTTGTTTACTCTTCCAGACAGTGGAGGCTGAAGAGACTCAGAGAGCAGAGACGACGTGATGCCGACATGATGGAAACTAAAGGATGGGAAGAAAGAACACTAAAAATGTTATGGTAACAGCAGGATATTTCTGTTGTTAGGTTCATTTACAGAGTTTTGGGATAAACATTGTTGGACTGAAAATCACTTGAACTAAGAAAATACTATGCAACACAAGTACGGAAGACAGAAGTCACCAACGTAACATCAAAATAAGTCAACATTACTTTGGGACACAAACTGTGAGGTATTTCTTGGATCCATTCCCTTATCCCATAACCCACCATGGGCAGTCTCTCTCATGTTTTGTCTGGCACTAGCTAGGACCATAGCATATCTTTAAGGATGCATTTGCGTTGCAGTTAGTACAGATTCACATTCAGTGTATAGCATGCTGTATATCCTTAATTCATATTAGCAGGCCTTTGAGTGTGGAGGTGCATGTGTCAAATGAAAGAGTGAAGAGGAGTAGTTTTTATCCTATTTTGATCTACCATAAAGAAACAGCCTTTCTGTCAAAAACAATGTGAATCACACTAATCACATCCCACAAATTATACCTGTGCTGTGCTACAAGTCTGAGCCTAAAGTGTTGGACAGATCATCACTGGGTGGAATGACAGTAACCATGTCCAGTGATATTACACAGAGAGCCAACACTGTGCAGAGTTTCATTCCAACCAAACACTACAGCAGCTGATTACACTGATTAGCACCTTCAACCAGAGAGGTGGATGTCAACACTGAAATCACCTGCTGCTGTTGTTGGATGGATGGATGGAAGGAAACCCTGGCTGCTCTCAGGCCTCCCTGGCATGTGGCAGGAAACCACTGGGTTTCAGGCTGAGGGCTCACTCACTTTTTTCCAAATTCCAAACTAACTTCACAATCCCAAATGACAAAGTATAGGTCAGTTACTGCAATGGTGCTCTAACGTCAAACCAGTCAAGAAGACATTGGGACAACATGTGGCATGGCTAATATTTATGCCACATTCCCTAAGCTTGTGTTTGTAATTTTAACTATGTGTTATGGTCAGGGGGCTCTCAAGATTCACATTAATGGTCTCATATTCACCTTTATTGGGTGCCATGGGTTGCACCTGTGTTGGCTTGCCTCAGCTGCTGGCAATCAACCAGGCTGAGAAGCTAGAAGGTCGTGTTTTCCTTTGGCTTTTTGGACACCAGAGGGTCAACACCTTCAGTTGGCTTGCTGTGATCTATTTTGGAATAGTGTGTTTGAGTGGGTTTTGTGTTTCATTTTGAGTCTTTTTGTCATTGGCTCCCGAATCTTTTAGTCCTGACCATTTTTTTCTGTAATTTTGACAGACTCAGTGGGAGACTGTGGTAGCGTTCTCCATGTAGAACCCAAAGGTGGCTCTAGTTCAGGCTTTTAAATCAATGAGTGCCAGCCCTTTTATAAAAGTGGCTTGTGCCAGTGTTTTTGGCTTTTCATGACCCACAGAATATTTTGAACTATGTCTCTGAAAACACAGAAAAGCTCAACTGAAAGAAGGGACTCTCTATTTCATGATGGGGAAAAAAACATTTGTTTTACCTTGTCCCATTCTTGTTTTATCTGAAGTAGAGGAGAGGCCAGTTTCACCAAAAACTATTTTTTTTTTTTGTCCAGGTTCCGTTTGTTTCGCTCTTTGAGCTCAATTGTTGCCACTTCCTGCTTCGATCTATGTAGCTTATACCATCTCCTTATGTTCCTACCAAATATCTCAGAAGCCCCAAAATTACTCACAGGATGTGTGAGAACACACGCTTGTGCCAGCTACCAAAAACACTTTGATGTGTGGCACACAAGTTGGATTTTAAATGATGTACATACCATATACGTCTATGGCATAGAGTTGAGTTAAATTTGTAGTTCTGTAGTTTTGTTTAGGGAAACGTAACAACATGACAGCAAGTCATATTTCTTTTTTGTCGTCTTTATCATCGTCTAAAGGTATTTTAGTCAGAGTTGCATAACTAAAGCACAGGTAGTTTTTAGTGTGGCTTCACCCAGTGGATGTTGAGCGTTTGCAAATGCTTCTTGGGGGAAAGCCTGTGCTGACTTGTGTATGATATCATGATAGCAGGGTGAGAAGATGTCCATCGTTATCCTGGCTGGCTGATATTTCATCTCATGGTGGATGGAGGTGAGAGCACCCCTATTAACCTGTTTATTTATTCAATCCTCTGTAATCCAGCATCCCTTGTTGTGTGATCATGCAGAGTGACACTACTCACGGAAATGACAGTGGAGAGGAACTGATTTGAGAGCAGTGATAAGTGTGTGCCCTTGTGCAAGGCCAGGCACAATGCCTACAGTTTAGACAGAGAGAGTTGGCCATGTCCTCTATGAAGGCTACGGGAACATTTTTTATGTACTGTGTATTAAGGCCGTCAGTATTCGCACATTAAACAGGATTAAAGTCATAACATGGTATTTCTGTCATGTTAATCAGATGCTGCTGTTTTGGAGTGTGCAAGTCTCCTGAAAACTAGGTAAATGGGTGTCAGCTGACCAATCAATAATTGTGATTAATTATGGAAATTTAGTAATTAAACACAATAGTATAGTCCATGTACACATGCTCATGGTTTGCTACACAACATGACATGTATTTGTGTTATTTTGGTTATTTAAAACCCAGAATCAAAATTATTTGTCCTTTTCTTGTATTAATACTAGCAACTCCACCTTTTCCCTTTCTCTCCTTCTTCGTTCTGCTATGTTTTCTCCACACTGCTCGGCAATGTTCTCTCCTATTATTGGCTGGCTGGCCACAGTGCAGAGTTACTTTAGCTGCCCCATGTTGTTATCACTTTGATTTACCCAGGAATTCCCATTGTCCAGTCCAGGCCTGCCCTTGGGTCTCGTGGTGGGTAAGTAGTACACTGTGAGGATGTAAATCCTATTATTCAGTCTCTGAATAATTTCACAGCCAAATGACTGAGCCTCCTCTTCAGTTCCCTCTGGCCCTTGGTGGTCCCAGTCAGAGCATATTTAATTCATTATTGTAAAGTCCATCCAGTTAATTGAACTCCAGTCTGTGCAGAGAGGTTGGTCTAATTGTTGGTTAGTCTCAGTCGGAGCCACCGCAGGCTCACAGCAGGAAAAGATGAGCCAAAAGCTTCCCACAGAGAGTCATCTGGTGTCGTCAACACAGACAAAGCAACAATTAGCAACAATTAGCAATTAGTCTCTGCCGCTAAAGTGAAACTAACAGCTCCAGCTACTTGGCTGTGGGGATTAAAGGCCATTGTTTGGATTCCAAGGAGGAAAACTGCATTAATCATTGTAGATCTCAACTCATTGCAGGAAGACACAGCAATTAGCTTGTGTCCTTATTCAGATTTTCTGTCCTGACCGAACGAACGAAGCATGTCACATTTTCTTTGTAGCTGTGCCCAAAGAGATTTGTTTTATATAACAACTGGTTGATGCTGCGTCTAGTGAAAAAAAGTGAAAATGAGACATAATGATGGTCAGTTGAAGAGTGTTCTTTTTCCAGATGATGATTCATCATGATTTGGTAATATACACAGGCTCCTCTATTAACAGCTCCAGAATTTGACAACCCTAAAACTAGCATTACACATTATATGTCCATTTAAATCCGGTGGTCACTGAATAAATTCAAATCGTTCACCCTGCCAATTCCATCCAAAACTGAATTTCGGCTTACTTAGCATTACATTACATTTTTGCCAGTCATGTCTTGCTGGTTCATGTAGAAATATTATTTAATAGGAGACTGTTTGATAATGAAAAACCAACACATACCAAAAAAAAACTCAGCAAGTGGCAAAGCTCCTCTTCCAATATGGTTGGCATTTACGGGAGTAAAATGACCTTCTTGACAGGAATGAAATTGTAATATGTTACTATTTTATGTCTGTACTTAACTCTGTGTATGACAGTGCCTGATTTTTGAGAAAAAAAAAAGAAGTTTAAAAACTAGCTGGAGAGTGATGCATAATCAGAACTGTGACTCTGATAAGTTTAAATGTGCCTTACTTCAACCTAAGTGAATCTGAATTTCAGACAGAAGCAAGGTCTTGGATCAGTAGAATGTAAATTTTTGCTGTTTAGTACTACATAAACTTCACTTTCCCAAGCATACATGTGTCTTCTGGGACTAAAACACTGGTTCCATGAACAAATGAATGAAGTGGAATTTACTGACCCCCATTTTGGAAACACTTTATGCTTCCATGCTTCACAATTAAAACAGATAATAAAGAGGTTTTTTTTTCCCATCATTTTGTTGAGATGTAATCCACCTGTGACTTTTGACAGGTGGCTGTGTCATCCATGTGCAGGTATGGTTAAACCTTTGGCATGCAGTTTATTATGGTCAGTCAAAGTAAAGCATGTTTCATTTCCTTTCATTCACACTGTTTCTCTTCATCTCTGTATTTCTTTTCTCTGTATGGTCTACTGTTTTTTGGAGATATGTTTCCACTAGAGGAACTCTCCCAGTGGAACAAGAACCTTGTGAGGAAGTAAAGAACTAAACTTACATTTCAACAGTGGAACCAGGGATTAAATCTAGTTTTTGTTGGAGAGCTCTAGGGGATAAAAAGTACCTGTTTGGGGTAATACTTGCCAAATATTCAGAAACTTTAGGGGAAGGATTTGCAGGGCTGATGTTTGCTGTTCATGTCTTTGTTCTCAAAAATACTGGTAGATCATGATTTTTTTTTTTTTTTTTTAATTTAATTGAGACAGCAAAGATAAATGAAGGTTAAGATCATAAAGACACACATTTTTGTTCTTCAAGGTTTTTAATTTTTACTTTGCCCCCTCTTCTTCTTCAAACTTTAACCCAGTGGTTTCAAAATTGTGATATAAATGACGTATATGTGTGATATAAGTGTGTCTGTGTGTGTGTGTGTGTGTGTGTGTGTGTGTGTGGATATTCACATATTCCTTATTCACTTGTTTCCTTCACTCATATGACTCTGTTTGCCTTGTTCTGCCTCCTTTTATTTATTTATTTATTTTTTTTTAAAGTGCTTGTTCTCCATAGTGGGCAAATAAAGATAATTTGACATCGTAGTTCCATCCTGTTCAACAGTGAAGGAGAGTGGTACATTCAAACCATTATATATACAGTATAGCATATTATGGGTCCAGGACAAGTTCTTATGTCTGAGCTGAAAATGATTTCCTCCTGGCTGCAGATATTTTGAGGGAGTTCCCACAATCTCACAAACTTTCTCTCTCTCCTCTCTCTATCTCTTCCTTCCTTTCTTGCCTGTCCTCCCCTTTTTGTTCTCGCCTTGAACTCTTTCTCCCACTTCCCTCTGTTTGGAACTCCCTTCCTCCCTTGGACTGTTTTCTGAACTCATATTATCTTCTCTGGTTGACAACTCCTCAGAGTGGGAGTGTTATAATTGGATAGACGAAGACGTTCACGCTATGAGAATCCCAAAAAACCTTGGGCTGTAAGCGCTGGAAGTTACAATCAATAAGAAATGCCTTTTTGCCTCTCTAGCTGTCTTTTACTTTATTCTTCATCTTCGCTATTTCTCTCACTCACCCGCTTCTCTCTCACGACTTCTAATTAGGCTGCTGCTGACACATTTGTGTTGCGTGAGTGTTTGCATTATATTCACATGCTTGTCCATTCTCCGTGGGAATTTGCAAGTGTGTGTGTGTGTGTGTAGTTACAGGAAAGCACAGACTGCAGTGTTGACAAGGCAGCTAATTAGCTGCTCAGCTAACAAATGTGCCGCTAACAAGGCTGTACTTGTGGTGGCACCATGTTTTGAGCAGCATAACTTTCTACCAACATTCAGAATATTGGCAGAGATGAAAAGAAGCTTGACAATGCCAGGAATTCAAAAGCAAATCAAAGTCAAGTCAGTGTAATGAGTTGGCGCAGGTGCAGCACAGCAGTCTGCAGCTAAAATCCAAAGGTTGTGTACTGTCTGCTAAAATAATGGAGTGTCTGTGAAATTAAAATCTATAAAGACCATGCATTATGTAACAAGCATTACACATGTTTGTACTTGATACGTTTTAGGCAAATAGTAACTGATACTGTAATACTATTATGTTTCATTTTCAATTAAAATAGTGCTCCAGCAATGTAGTATTTTACACCTACTGTACAGGACTAGTAAAAAACAATATTTCAAAATAATATTGTAGTTCAAGACCAAATTGGCTATCCCTTCTAGTTCCTGTAATGATCAAGCTCAAAGACACTGAGACACATTTTACATAATACAGTGTATTGTCACATAGTGGGATATTTTTTTCACAGAAGACAAACTTTTTTCACGCTGAAATGTAATGTAGTCATTGCAATGAAGGAAATGGCCATTGTGTTATAATATTCATGGAACATGCTATAGCCCAGAGTAACCATTTTATGTAACATCTCTGACTCATTTTTTCTCACATTTTCACTGGTTATTATATAATTTGTTGCTTCAAGACATTTGAGTGAGATCAGATATTGAGATTCTTATTTAAGGACAAATGTGTCACCACTTTGGACTGAAATATCTCAACAATTATCAGGCAAAATGTCAATTATGGTCCCGAGATGAAAGAGAATGACTCACTTTGGTCAATGTTTTGCAAAAACATTGTAATAATGATCTTAATTAGCAATTATTTGTCTGCTAATGAGCTAAATAAAGATGAAGATAACATGTTAGCATTGTCATTGTGAGCATGTTGGCATGCATTTAGTTAAAAGCGCTGCTGTGCCTTAGTACAGCCTCAGCATGGTGGAGTGTTTTGGTTATTAGAGCACTCTCAGCTGGTTTAAAATTTCTACTTGACTACTAGAGTGCTGCAACACCACAGAGCTTGCAAATGTGTTCATCAGTGTCAATATCAAGTGTTTGTGCAATCCGTTTCAGCTGGAATGCAAATTTGTGTGCAGACATCTGGAACTACAAAAGAGGAACTTTGAAGTATTTAGTATACCATCCATTATGGATTTTTATGAAACAGAATCCAGCTTCATCAAAAACAATTCTCATACTGCTGTTATTAATCATTTAAATAACATTGCAATTTATCATTTGAAGTGAGCCCATACACATATAGTGCACCTTAATGAGATGATGAATGTGAAGCAAAAAAAATACAGGATGCGTGACCTGAACAAGAGTCATAATGCAGAATTTGCAATGAACTGGTTCATTTCAGCAAAGATACATTGATTTAAAAATTGTCCTCTCATTTGTCACCTTCACTACATTATATTTAACAGGTACTAATACTGTGGAAATTACATTTCTGGCCTATAAAAGGCTGATGGAATAATAGCATGAATTAGACGAGCCATTTTCATCTCTTTGTGATGTGTAAAGGTGAGCTAACGGTTAATTATAGGTCGCACGGTCATGCTGCATAGCGGGAATCCTGTCTAACCAAGCGCACATAAGTCTGGGGAATTCAAGTGGAGCAGTCTATTAGAAAAGAGCAGCAGCACAATTGATGGTTGCTATACTGATAATAGAAAAAATGGTCCATGATCACATTTGGTTTCCATTTTGTCAATATCTACATCCATGATCACATGTATGACAATTTCTGCAAAATGCACAAGGCGACAGTACAGATATATTGCATACTATGACATGTGGAAGGCCGTGGCTATTTATACACCTTTCAATGAAATCAAGTTGAAATACTGCAGAAAATATTTAGAAAATTGCCTTCATTGTAGGCCTCAAGGACACATACAATGTACTCTGGTGGGAAATACGAAGGGAATGAATGTGATCTAACTGTGAACTGTAATCCTGTTGCTCCACATCTCCTCTAATCTGTTTTTTCCAACCTCTACACCTTTCACTTTCTTGTCACCATTCACTCCACAGCATAGCACTTCCTGTTTAATTTGTACAAGATAAAAATTTCGTTTATAAAATGCTGCGTATAACACACTGTGTGTTTGTGCAGGCACCAAACATCCTCTGTTTCAGTGCTTGTTTTAAAAGAGTGTGTGAGGAGACAGGAAAAATTAGTTTGGCAAGTTGGTCTTCAGTATCAGTGCGAGGACACGGCATGCGTCGCAGCCAGCTGAGCCGCAGGGCTTCCCAAGAGCTGCCCCGCAAAGAGAAGGAGTCGTGATGTGCGCACACACACACACACACACACACACACACACAGGTTGCATCCCACTCCTCTTCTTCATCGTAGGAACTGTCCTGTTTTGACCGGAGCTCATTTACCACAGCCTGAGGCTATCAACACCGCCACCACCACAAACCCCCCAAACAGCACCCCTTATCAGCTCTGCCTCTGCGCTCTCCTCTTCCTCTCCTCCTCTCTGTTTACCTTGCCGTGTCTCTTTTCACCTTTTTCTAACACCCCCTCCTTCTGCATGCAAACACACTTTTCTGTCCTTTACAATCTTGCCATGCTCTTCAGCAGAAATGAAATGCGTTTTCCTTCCTCTAATTTAATCACAGAATGCTGTATGCTCAAACGGTTAATGAATAAATTACTTTATTGTCAAGACAGGATAAAAGAGGAAAGACAGCCATGACAGCCTTTAGCTTTTTGAATATAGCAGTCACTCTTTTTTCCCCTCTCATGCGCACACTTGACCAGGCTGAGAGGGTCTTTAAGCAAAAATATTCAGTCAAGATGTGCATGTTACACTGAATTCAAGTTCATTTGCACTTCGCCTGACCTGAAACATATTTGGCAATTAATGTTCTCTTATGCTGTCAGTGCCCTAGACTGTGGCCCAGTTCCATAATGCATATTAATTGTAATTATACCGAACCAACAGTATGTTTCCTTAGCAACAGTGGAAAATGCACTATTGGGATAGTATTTTAAATTTTAACTCAACAAAAAGAAATCAGAATGTTTTTTGTTCTTGATTCACAGTTGTCTTTTATTAAGCAGGCATCTGACATCTTGAGCACACTTAAAAGCACTGAGCACAAATTGTATGTAATTATAATCTTTTTCATATTAATCTGATTTACTTTGCGGAATAATCAGACATTCCTGATTAACACTTGTATAGTCTGTGTTGCTTCCAGATCACACATTCTCAAGGTCAACGTGAATTTGAAATGAGCCAGTTTTTACTGCATATTATCTAGCCTTGGTTGTTTATTACTGTTCCAAGTGAACATCCTACCAGCCCCAAAGGTTTATTTAAGGTCACCACGCTTACTTTATTCTTACAACATCCCAATTTGTCACATACTGAGGCTTTGTCAGTCCACATGGTACAGCTCTACACAGTTGTGGTGCTTTTCCACGAGTACCTGGTACCAGGTACTTATTTCATACATCCTCAGTTGCCAGTTGAAGCAATACTTAAACGTGACGTCAGCCGACTGCCTTCCACTGGCCAACGAGTGTCATCGTTGGATGCGCAACTTCCAGCTAGACCATAAAAGCCAAACACAACTCGACCCTGCCATTTTTAAAACGGCTTCCCTATTGTTACACGAGCTCACAGCTCTCTTCTTTCGCTCTATCCGTCCATCCATTATCTACCGCTTATCCTCATATAGGGTTGCAGGGGGGCTGGAGCCTATCCCAGCTGTCTTAGTGCGGAAGGCGGGGTACACCCTGGACAAGTCACCACCTCATCGCAGGACACATAGAGACAAACAACCACTCACACTCACATTCACACCTACGGTCAATTTAAATAAACCAATTAACCTAATCCCCATGCATGTTTTTGGATGGTGGGAGGAAGCCAGAGTACCCGGAGAGGTACGGGGAGAACATGCAAACTCCACACAGAGAAACCGGGATTCGAACCCGGTACCTTCTTGCTGTGAGGCGAGAGTGCTAACCACTACACCAACGTGCCGCTCTCTTTCGCTCTATGTGTGACAAAAAGCCACAGAGCGAGCAACAAATACATGATTGCTTCAGTGTCCTTCGTTGTTTGTGATAGTAGTGTTGTTCTTCTTCTTCCCGGTTTTCTGTGTCACATGTAAATGACGTCATGGCAGTTTCGCGCTGCCGTATGACAACCCCACCCATGCCGAGAAAGTACTATGAGGTACTCAGTTGTAATGGAAAGCACCAAAACTGGGCTGTACCATTCTGTACTGTGCCGTTACTGTGTGATGGAAAAGCGCCATATGTGTCATTTTTCAGTCAGGTTCAGTCATGTCGTGAACACAGGACTCAAACTAATATTAATTATTTGAAATAAGTAAATAAAACACCTCATAAAATACATGCCAAAGTCAGAAATTCCAAACATAAATGACTTTAATTTATTTACTTTTCAGAGAAGAATACATCCTGAAGTTAGAATGTGTATTTACTGTACTGTAGGATAAAAAGCCAACACAATATTTGTACTGTAGATAGAAACACGCAACAGACACGTCAGTTTGGAGAGGATTAGGACCTGCAGTGTAAAACATAACAATTGGAAGAAAGGAGCTCTGTTTGGACTCCTATGTTGGCCAACACCTGCAGTATCCTTGATCCTGACTCTGTTTTGCTGCCAGCTCAACTACTCTTCCCTGCAGAGGGTTTGAACTCGGGAACGCTGATTGGAGGTCATTCTCCCTGCATTCACCACCTCGTTGCCCCATTTACTTTGTCCTCCATCTTCTTACACCTCCATTCTTTGCTGCTGTAATGACTCAATTTCCCTGCTGGCATGCCTGGCCCTCAGGGATCAATAAAGTTAATCTTATGTTGCCTTACCTTATCTTGCCTTGGATCCCAGGCTCATTAAGACATGCTGGAACATTTGCCATATGGTGGGCAGAATATCTTTTGGCCCATGGCCAAAAAATGTGTCTGAGGCTTAGTTTTGGGGCAGCAGTGGCAATATGGTTTAATAAATCTCAATCTCAGACTCATGGGGAGAGTGTTTCTCATTTGTGTCTTTGACTGAAGGAGCTTTAATATCCTTGGGATTATGGGTTTGAGGAAGCCACAGGGCTTTCAGTCCATCTGTCAGACAACTGTTCGCATTACAGAATGTTGCTTTTCCTCAGTTAAACAGTCGCTGGTGGCGAGAGAGGGAGGCCAAGGGATTCACCCTGACATTATCCAAGGTCTGTCTGACAATGGTTTTGTCTGTATCTTTTGTCAGAGAACTCAGAAGAGGTGTTCACACAGGGTATCACTTCCAAAAGAAAGCCCAGGTCCAAAAGGGGTGCAGGTGGTTTGGAGAACGTGGGAGGGATCTCTTTGAAAATAAAAGAAGTGTATCATAAGAGTGAATTGAAAGTAATGATGTCACAATTTTCCCATTTGTATGAAATTCTGGCTTTAAAAAGTAGCCAATGCAACTGTTATTATCTTTGGAATGTCTAAATAAACATTTGAAAATGCTGAAAATAGCATTTCATTTTCTTAAAAACATTTCAACAAACATGAAACTAACTGATCTGAATTAATTACAGTTCTCCTTTTTAAAGTGAGTAACCTTGAACCTAATATAAAACTGGCGATGTGGACTATTTCCAGCAGCGTAGATGTTATGCCGCATGGACGCATCAACAAAAGAAATGAGTCATACAATCCTGATGGATCTGACACTTCAGGACCAAATCTTAATTTCCATCACCACATCCTAGACGTCTTCACTCACTTTAAGGTCAATCTATGATTCATCAATAGACAAGCCAGCAATGTTCTGTAATTTATCAAGGCAGTAAAGATGAAAAGCCATATTTCATTTTAATTATTTTTTTCACATCATTGCTTGTAAGATTTTCTCAAAGGCCTACAGCAAAAAGAAAACAATACATGCTCCGTTTCCTTCCAGTATGATCACTGCTTTTCGCAATAACAATTATACTGTTTGACCTTGTTTCTTTTTGGCTGATCCTTGCCATCAGAGCGATAAGTCTAGGAGGGTAATTAACCTCCCACCCATGCAAACTGAGGAGCAGGACCACACACATTTGCACATGAGTCAGCCCATCAGCATGATTGCTGTCTTTTGGGTGCTAATTTTGGGCAGCGTTTCTTTCGGGGTCAGCCGAACCTTGCCCTGCTGTCTTGGTGCCGAGTCAAGCAGGCTAATCTCCAACCTCCAGCCTCCCAAGCAAAGTCAACACTGGCTGCCTCCTTCATTTACCTTGTTAGCTAACTGACAGGGGGCTGTCTGGCCTGCAGCTTAGCGGCCTTAATGAGCAGAGGGCCTTGTTAGCGCTGTGTGGATGGCGAGAGACAAATGAGCTTGTTAAGTCCAGGCTCTGCATATTCTTAATTAGCCTTTTGTAGTGTGTTTGATAGCAAAATCATTATCTGTGTGTGAGAGAGAAATGGAGAATGTGTTTCTTTCTGTGTGTCTGCAATATTAAAAGCATTAAACTCACAAATATCATGTCTCACATGATGGTGAGTTTGTATTTACTGTAGGTAGTCCTTAGGGGAGACACTTATTATCTCTGTGTGTGTGTGTTTGTGGTCTGCCTTATGTCCACATTGGGGTCACACCTTTACTTAAGACCAGTTGATGTGGGACAGCATGTGCAATTGGGGACGAAGCCCCAATTGTCCCCAATTGCTCAAACCTTGATTTTTGGGTCAGTGGTTAGGGTTAGGGTTAGGGTTGGATTGAGGTGAGGCTTAGGTTTAGGCTTAGGCAATTAGTTGTTGGAGTTAGGCTTTGGGTAAGTTTTCAGGAAATCAAAGTTTGTCTCCAAAGGGAAGGAAAAAGTGCCTAAATACCCCAAAGGTGAATTAAACCAACGTATGCGTCTGTGAGATTGCTACAAACTGAATGTTGTTAGTAATTTAATGAACCATGCAAGCATCACTCAGCAGTGATAAGTGCACTGGCTAATGTTTGTTTACTCATGCTTTGTCATGTAGTCCACCACACACACACAGGTGATACACACCCTCCTCCTTCCTCTACTGCCTGCCTGTGACATTACACAGTAAAATATAGAAGCAGTAAACCGCTCTATCTATTCAGGCTTCATTAAACATCCCTCTGAATACAGTCCATGTCATGCAGGGTGAACGGGTAACTTTTCATACAAAGTGATATTATGATAACGGAAAACACACACAGGCAGGTTTATGTTCACCCTTTCATATTCAGTATGAATTTAATTACTTTTTCTTTACCCCAAAGACACAGATTTTTAATATTTTCAAAAATCTCTTTAAGACATGGCTGGAAATGTGGCTTTCTAAATATTTTGTAGACCACGGTGCGATTGCCACAATGTTGACTGTGTGGACCTTCAATCCAGTTAATCTCATCAGACAGTTATTCCCATATCGCTGCTGTGATAGGTTTGTCTGTTGTCAAGAATATCTGTTTGATAAGTTCATAATGCCGTCTGTCAACAGCTTAACTCTTTGAGTGCCAACCGTTTTATATAACAGAGAGTGCCCATTTTGAGTCATATTTCTAGACCCACAGAATATTTTGTACTATATCTCTGAAAACACTGAATAGCTCAAATGAAAGAGGAGACTCTCTATTTTATAATGAAAAAATATTTGTTTTTACCTTGTTCCGTTCTTGTTTTACCAGAGGTAGAGGCCACTCCCACAAAAAACACCACTTTTTGTCCAGATTCCGTCCTTTTTGCTCTCTAATCGCCGTTGTCTCCACGTCCTGCTATGATCTCCATGGTATATACTGCTTCTTTATGCTCCAACTACATCTCCTAGAAGCCCCAAAATTACTCACAGGTTGCGGGAGACCACCATCATTGACCCACTGCCGAAAAAACACTTTGACGTTAAAATACGTCGATGGCACTCAAAGAGTTAAAAAGATTAGATTGTGAAACAGAAATGTGTCTGTTTGAAAAGTGAAATTACATAAAGATGTTGTGAGAGAATGGCTTTACCTCTTAATATTAACTTAGTGACCAAGTGAAACCAAGCTGAAACTTCTTTTGTAGCACTATACAGGTGACAAATCATCAAACCCACTGACATCAGGATGGTTGTATACATGGAGCATTTTATTTCTGATGGGCTGAATAATAAAACAAACTGTACTTCTGTGGAGCAGAGTTGAAGAATTCTGCTGAACTTTGTAGGAGAAGCATTCGCCTTTGGCTACTTGAAGAGGCTCTTTTAAATTAGCCCCACTGGTAGTGCAATCGCTCGCGCTTTCAGCTGAACAACTCGTGGGATGGAGACCTTTAGCAGGCTCGCTATAATTGGATGATTAGGTCCTTTGAGTCCTCGCTGTCTGCCTGAAACACTAACACATCAGTGTTAGACAAATGTACTGTATAATGTACACATCATATGCAAATAACAGGCCTCGGCATATGCATCCCATTATCTGTAAATTACACACACGCACACATACACACACACACACACATATCATTCAGGTTTGTTCAGGGTTTTTTTTTTTTTCTCCATCTTTTCGATCCACCGTTCCCCTTTAGGACGCTCTCCAAGCAACATCAATAAATCACCAGAAGTCTGTTTATTTCCTTCATCTGGGAAAAATTGTCTGATCTTTGGAGGATCGGCATGCTTGTTGGCAGAGAAAATGATGCCAAGGCTTAACTGTCTGCAACCAATGATGAATCAAACTCCTGGATGTCCACGCTCTGCTGCTCTACCAGTCTGACGTCATTTTGTGAACAATGGCTCTCTGGTACTAAACAGATGAATAGTTTATGCCAGGCTTTGTACACTTCCCAGTTCTGTACAACTTTTATTTAAAGGTTGTAAACAAGTTCGGAGTCATATTAATTTTTTGCTCATTTTCAATGAGTGCCTGAGGCAGTCTGTGTTAACTAATCAAAAAACAATAACAATGATACAAAGGCAATACCAGTGCCTGCGTGCCTGACTGTTGACATTTCATTTGCACAAGACGACTAATTTACTATTGACTAATTTACTTTTCAGTTCTGTTTTTGTTTTGATGATGATTAAAACCAATGTCCAAGAACCCGCTGCCCCTTTTCTATTCATTATTTTACTGTTATCCCATGCAAGGACACACAGATAGAGGTATGGAAATTTCAGGCCTTGTGATAGTTAGGGACATCACCCTCATTTACATGTGCAGCATCATTGAAGGGAGATGGTGATAAATCACAGTGTAAGCAAAGCCAGTAATCGGCTCCCTATGGTAATTATGGAGTGGACATTTGCAAATAATCTTATAAATCCCTCATATTTTGGAGATCTGACGCTAGAAAACAATCCGTTCCCTCTCCGCTGTCTCATGACTAAATTGACTGTTTGTTTTACTTTGCGTTGCCGAGGAAAAGCTTGGTGTTTGTTCTGCAAAGTCCTATTTGAGATTCACATCAGTGTCTCCATTTCTTTTCAATGTTTTCAGACAGAGGATGAGTCTCAAATGAGTTACGTTTGGCAGCTACAGCTTCAAAAGCTCACAAAAACACTGAAGCCTGTATTTGAAAACTCAAAAGCTGAAGTGTCCTTGAGCAAGACACAACGTCCCCAACAGCTTCACACAGCCCTCTGAGCTCACTGTTAAAGAAACTACAGCAAAACTGAAGTAATTTCTTGAGATTTTCCAAATTGATTCATCAAAAGCATTTGTCCAAGGATGTAATAAAAGGATAATAATGGATATACTCAATTAACACAAGAAGCTATTCATGATATCCAGCTCACCATGGAAGAAAAATATGAAGTGAATCATATTGAGCAAACATACTAGAAGGTGCAAAATTAGCATTGTTCAATTAGCATTGTTCTTATTGATCTTAAACTGTTTGACTTGACTGTTTGAATTAGAGACAATTACAGTCGAACACAATGTGATTTGTAACTAGGTGTTTAAAATGCAGCAGCATAACATTCAGTTTTAATATCTTTTGAAGTTCATTCCAGGAGTCAAGTAAAAAAAAACAAAAAAAACAATTATGCCTGTTTGAACTGAAAATACATGTAACAACAAACTGAGGAAGGAAGGCAACTTATAAATAAAAGATATCTAAATAAATGCCAGCAGCCAGCAAACAGCAGTGTGGTTTAATTGGATTATGGTGACTTAAACAAGCTGAGATCATAGCATGTAAATCTACACATTTTCATTATCATTGCCAAAACACTTGACATTTCAAACTGCACTTGCCCTCGTCTCAGTGGATATTCACACTTTGTTTGATTAAAATATATATCAAATTAAATAACTGATAATGAGACACCATTAACATTCCCATGGTTAATTGATAAAGCAATTAGCCATCTGTTGATGAAGCCGATCTCCTCACACATAGCGACTGGTGTAATCTATACACACACTGACAAAGATCAGAGGATACACACTTGCAGCTGTCACTGTAAGGCAAGGTTTATTTTATGCTGAGGTTGTGTGTGTGTGTGTACATGTACACGTCAACATGAGGCTCTCATTGTTGACCCAGCAAGTCATGAGTTTGTCTTACTGTGTATGTGTCAGGTAGGGCCATCTGTTCTCCCACTTTTAGGGCACAGCATGTTTTAACAAAGATGATTTTAAATCAAGAGAGCAGTTCACTCACGTGTGACCAAGCCATCTGACTACAGTATTTAACACCGGCAACAGTAAATACCAGTGAATTGCTCCCGCCTGCATCACCATGTGTTGCTTTGTTTCTTAATTGGACTTTATTAAAGATCTTTTTTAACACTAGGAAAAATGTGGAGTTTAAGAGGAACAATTAGTATTAAGAGTTTCTGTCTTATCCATGTATGTTAAGATTAGTGTGGTGGAGATGTGATCAAGCTTTATGAGTTATATTTGAACCCACTCTGAGTTCTTGATTGTAATTTCACAAGTTGCTCTTTTCCAAGTGATTTCCTTTCACCCAGAATTCAACAGTAGTAGAGTATGCATGCTCTTTTACAGAAAAATCTTCACTTTTTATAGTCAGGCCTGTGAGCTGTTCAGTACAAGTGCTTTGGCAATAAATAGACTCAACTCACAATATTAGAGGTCATTCGCTTTCCCTGCCAAGATTTTCCCAACCAGTTAGCGCATTATTGATGCAAAGATATGACCTGAAAATCCACGAGGGTGCTTCCCAAACCTCCAGGCTACTGCTGAACTAACGCTTGTTATTTTCAATTTCAGCTTCAGCATTTATTTGTATTATTTGTGCAATTGAATTAAAAGACCGTCCACATTTTTAAAACGTATACAACTTTCAAATGCATTTGCCATTCCAGAAAAAAAAGCTCCATTAGCGGCAATCCCCTGACTTTTTCTCCAGTGCAACCATGAGTTTGATATTTACAGTTTTTAGTGAGGCACCTCGACAGCCATTTGATGAATGTCCGTACAATTTGGTAAAGACATTTATAACCCTACACAGGACAAATTTGTTCAATACGTTGGACAAAATACCTGCAAAAATAATGGCATACCCACAGGCCAAAACAAACAAAAAGAGACAAATAACTAATGTTAGATCTTTGTGTTCAGTTCTTATTAAATTGTGCTGAAACATAATAATTCACAGCCACTGCTGAGAATGAATCACTTTGAATGTGCATTGCCCATCAATCCCTGTAAAAACAACAGCATTTTTTTTTCTTTAGAAGTTAGATTTCTGTCCCAACAAGCAAGAAACTAGCCACTCACAGATGATCTGCAATACTGAATATGTTTAATCTATGCAAACGTATTTTCTATTTGAAGGAAATTCAATTCACGTGGCACTGCTATGAAATTTGGAGGTCCAATCAAGACCTTCAACCTCTAATTCTTTTTGGACCAATTTATATAGTCTAGTCTGACAGGACATGATGTCTCTTAGGAAACTTTTGAATTACTTATAATTACTTTTTTTTTAGTTCCTGCCACTTTAGGCAGAAAGAAACAAGAGCAGGCTGATGGATGGCCGGTTCGTGAACATAAAGATGTTCTAATCAATCTTTAATGATAATTTGGACATATTCTTATTAATTTTCCATTAGGTTTCCTTGGGGTGACCCTGAATCTATACTCTCGCTATGCATTTGCACCCACTTACAACTTTTATCTGCTCTTTCTTTTCTCTCTCTCTTTCCTCTTCTATTCCCACCATCTACTTTTGTCCTTTCACATCACGATCGTCGCTTTTATTTTTCTCTTCAAATCTCATACTTTCTTTACTTCTTTCTGTTTCTTTTTTCATTTATCCCTTATTCCTCCTCCCATCCAGCACATACATCTCATCTCCTCTCCAGGCAGCCAATTAATCTTGCCTTCTGCTAATTCCTCATGAGTGCCATTTAGTGGCAGCTCAGTGGGAGGATCCATAAGGATTTAATGTGTTTATTAAAAGTTTGACGGCTGGTCGATGGAGACTTCTCACTTCTCCCAGTGTTCTTCACTGCCAGCAGGACAATGCACGGCATGCATGCTTGTTTTTGTTTACCTCTGTGTGCAGATTCCTCTGGGCTGCTGCTTAGTAATTGATTTTCAATATCTGTGACACTTTGGGTGGCTGAAACAAAGCAGACAGTGATGAAGCATTCCAGCATTTGTTGCATGACAGGTGGTGCACAAAAAATTGACTTTCATGTGACAGTTTTGTTATTTTTCCATGAAATTGTCATTTGAGTAACTGGGACAACACGTTGTGTATCACTGTTAGAAAATATTTATAATATTAACGGTAAAAAAAGACTGATCGGATTGGAAGTATGTGTGTGATGATGAAAATGTAACAGCTGTTGGTATATAAATTAAGTAAAGGAAGAGTGTGTTTCTGCAGATATGTGGAAAATCTGTTGGTTTTATCATTATAAAATGTTTTAGATTCATTTTGGCTGATGTATTAAGTTGACTTGTTGTATCTAAGAAGAACTTTTGTGGTTTATCCTGTGGCATTTGTTAATATATACTGTACATTACACTATCTGCTTTTTATTTCTTGTTTGTAATGTTTGGTCAAATCTCCTCCATAAAGGAATGAAATTCACAACAACATCATGACTAAACTACAGTGTCAAACACATCTCCTCACTGGACATATTCAAGTTCACAAAGCAAGAAGTTAGTGCAGGGATTACCATGACCTTGCATTGTATAGCACATGTTTTACTGTTATTGTGTCCACCCCTGCATATATTGACTTGCATCAGCATTCACAGGATGACCTTGTTTACACCATTTGAGAAAGGGGAAAAAAAGTTTTACATTTGCATGCATGAAGTAGTTTGGGCCTTGGCCATGGTCCAGTGAAGGTCTTATGTGAGTTAAGCTATTAACATTCATCTCTGATATCCTGCTACTGAACACTGTTGTTGCCAGGAATAAATCAATTAACTGGATATCACTTTATCAGTACTGTGCTTGGTATGGTGATGTTTTAATTAAATAGATAGATGTACTTTTTATTTATGGTTTTGTGTATTGGTAGTGTCCTCATAGGCATAATGTTGCTGTCACTCTTTGTTTGGAGTATTTGTTAATCAGCTTTTTATCAATAATTCTGAAAAAAACATACTTTATTTGCAAGAAATTGCTTAGCTCTAATGACAAAAGAGCCTCTATATTTCAGAACTATGGAATAAACAACTATTCAGTGACCAGTGGTGTCATTTGGTTGTTAGCCCATTAATCCCCTGCTGTGCATTAGATGTGTTGATCTTACATCTTTCCTCACGTCATTTCAGTCCTGAACCAAAGTCAGAACAAAAGTTGGCAGGAGAGAAAAATAAGAGTGCAAAATTAAAAATGCTTGTTCATATTTCTTTACACAGTGACAACAATTCAGGGTTGTTTTCAACAAAAGAGTAGGTGTAAGTTGTTTTAGTTTTACTGTGCTCAATATGGGGATAGACAGCTATATGGGCATCACTGAAAATATTAATGAAACAAATCGTAGAAAAGAAGGTTTCCAGGAATGGATGACTTTGTCTAAAAAAAGACTTTTATTAAAACCTATGCATACTTTTCTTCAGTAATACTAAAGTAATAGCTCAAGTTCTATTTCTAATCAGCAACTGTGTTTGTATTTGACGAGAGGAGACAAACAGCAAGTTGCAGATACACTGATCACACTTAAAAAGAATGTAATGTTATCCAATGTAACACAATGGATCCTACTTCTAGTATAGCTTGTACTTCAGCACCATGGATAGCACCACCACAAGTATGAATGAATGAGCTCTTAACCAGGGAGATGTGGAGATGAATTCGCTCTGAGATACATTTTTCTTGACGCGACCTTGAAGCAATTTAGTGTTGACAGTTTCACTCTTCAGTGTCTATTTTTTTTCTTTATTTTAATCTCAAAAGTCGTTAATTCTTGTTTCATCTTCACACACACACAAGCTCATAACCCTCTGTGACAGGATCTACTTGAGCGATATCATCTGCCATGGGACAATCTGTCAAAGTCAGGACAGAAAGTTGGCAGAGGAGAACCGCAGGACAATATCAGATACCAGAGAGGTGTGCTGCCAAGAGGAGGAGAGGGAGGGGGCTGACGGGCAGATAGGAAGCTAAAGTGAAGGTGAGGGTTGTTAGGAGGGGGTTTTATGAGGTCAACCTAGAGGTCACAAGTCCATTTCTGGTACTTTCCAGCTATAGGTAGGAACTTCAACCATACCAAGGGTAGCATAATACCATAAAAATGTTATTATGCTACTCTTTAATGAAGAGTATCAAACTGTTTTTTTTTTTTATTTCTTTTTCAGTATATAGCACCAATAACATTTACAGCTGCCATTTCATCTCTCTTTGGAAATAACTTATATTGCCATAAACACTATAAAATAGGACCATCACCAATATATTGTGTAATAACATGACTGTGTACTGAAAATAAGAGTTAGTTAACCTACTCTTTGATTTATTTGATGTAGTAACATTTTTTCCAAGTTTCTTTAAGGTAAATCTAAGAAGTTGTTCAACATTTTGAAATGGATTTTTTATGCTTTTTTTTCCCACCCCATTGAGTTTACTGATTTATGCATGAAGTAAGATCTGCGGAAAACTTAGCTGATGCAGCTGTCCAAACATTAGCCTTCAAATTGTGACTTGTTGGTTCCAAACTTGCATTACTCCTGTTACTGTGTCCTGTGCAGTTGTTCAAAAAGTTCAAAACTGTTTATTGGAAGATTTTTATTGTCTCACCCTGCAAGCTAACTTGCATTTTACAGTGTTGAAGGACTTTAACAGTTACTATCACCTGAAAAACCCATTTTGGAAAGCTAATGGTGTTTATAGCTGACATCCTGGTTTGGGACAGCTGGGACATAAAAATAGATTGTAGCCAGTATTCATAAAGTGCAGCCTGATAAAACTGTTGTAGGCCGTTTCTGCCATGATGGAGGCACACTTGCATATGTTTCTAACAACCTGTAGTTACCTCTGAAACATGCTTTCAAACAATCTATCAGTTGATTACTTATACAGCACCTTATGTGCAGGTTCACACAGACGCGCAGTTGAAATATGTGCATAAGTAAACTAATAAGAAAATGTCACACACTCAAAAAAAAAAATCATGATTATTTTTTAAATATTTTTTTTTTTTATTATTTAAATTATACAGTATATATACAAATAATATATTTAGTTCATAGGTGGTAGCTCAGGGCGGCACGGTGGTGCAGTGGTTAGCACTGTCGCCTCACAGCAAGAAGGTACCGGGTTCGAATCCCGGGGCCTTTGTGTGGAGTTGTTTCCCCCGTGTCTGCATGGGGCCACCATCCAAAAACATGCATGGGGATTAGGTTAATTGGCTAATTTAAATTGTCTTAATTGTCTGTCTCTATGTGCCCTGCGATGAGGTGGCGACTTGTCCAGGGTGTACCCCTCCTTCCGCCCTAAAACAACTGGGATAGGCTCCAGCGTCATTGAGTCCAAATTCTGCTGTTTATCTTCTTTGGGGGGGAAACTGTACACAAACCAACACACACACACACACACACACACCAAAAAAAGTCACTACATGTACAATCTACCTGACCGCACCTGTGGTAAATAATCCAGCAAATGGAGTATTTTTCTACGACCACCTGCACATACACTCTCACACACATAAATTTTAATGCAAAGATTTTAAGGTAAACAAAACACACTGGCCTGGTAGATGCACAGAGAAACGTGAAATCCATCTGTTCACTGTGATGGGAACGAGTCCCAGAGTAGCAATGTTATGCGCCCAAACACAGAGTATTTCACACATACCATTACGTCATTCTTGCAAAGCTTGAAATCCATTCACACGTAACCACCAGAGACAGCTGGAGAGTCATCAGATTTCAAGAAACTATTTCATGGTCTGTTTATTCAAAGATTTAATCTACTCACCATGGCTCTTTTGAGTGCACGCGCACACACACACTACACTTAGCATGTTAACACACACAATACACATACACTATATTGGCAAAAGTATTCGTTCACCTGCCTTGACTCACATATGAACTTAAGTGACATCCCATTCCTAATCCATAGGGTTCAATATGATGTCAGTCCACCCTTTGCAGCTATAACAGCTTCAACTCTTGTGGGAAGGCTGTCCACAAGGTTTAGGAGTGTGTTTATGGGAATTTTTGACCTTGAATTTTTGAAGCGTATTTGTGAGGTCACACACTGATGTTGGACGAGAAGGCCTGGCTCTCAGTCTCTGCTCTAATTCATCCCAAAGGTGTTCTATCGTGTTGAGGTCAGGACTCTGTAATACAAGGACATTGGATCATTTGAAATTATATTTTGAATGTACACAATTCTGGACCTTCATTGACATAATGACTTCCTTACCCCATCGAACAGGATTTGGAGAAGTACTTAAATGTCCTCACTTTCACAAACTATTAGTCCTCATAAAGACAGAAGTACAGGAAGCGGGCTCACACATGCCCCATAATAAGGTTTCAACCTCTGCTGATCAGTCACAATAAAACAACTTTGGAAAGTGACTGGGGTCGAACTCAATACAACTTTGTAACACAAAGTGACATGCTGACTGTGTACTATAAATCATGTGTGTGTTTGTGTGTACAGAGTGAACAGTCAGCAGACCCACTCCATTATCCCCGGCCGGTCTTTAACTAGCTCTGAGACCCTGTTCAACCCAGCAGCTGTCATTTACTGTCATCTACCAAACAAGCACTCAAACACACAAAATACACCCCCAAGCACTGACACTCTGCACACACACACTTTCTGTTTTCACATACACACACAGTAAACATGCACACTTTTGCAGTCATCTAAATTGATGGACTCATCAGTTTTTTAATCTGCATTGTTCTTAGGACAGCAATTACTGTCTTTCCCTCTTGTCACATTGCCCGATTAAAAACTGGTCACACAGGGTGAATAGCTTGTTATTGCAGTAATTACATACAGCGGTTATACTTCTCTTCACACCACTCTTCTTTTCTCTGTCAGTTTTCCTCTCTGCTTTGCACCCCCCTCCATTACTCTCCATCATGTTTCTTTCTTTCCTCTTCCAATGCTTCCCTCTGTTTTTTTGTTTTTCTGCGATTCGTTTCCCAAGTATACTTATAATAACCAGCTGTGGGCTTGTTATTCGGGGATCCAATGCTGATGGCTGCAATTTTAGGGTGTGTACTTTCTTTGGGTTTGGAGTTTAATGTGTCTAAGCTCAGCCTGACTGTATACATTATGAGGGGTTGTTTATTTTGTTGTTGTTGTTGTTTTAGTAAGGGGATGGTTGTCTGAATTTTTGTGAAAATCATAGAAGGGACTTTTTACGGTCAATTAGAGGACATTTAGGGCTTTAGTGAGGACAGTGGGCCATAATGGTGTCATTTTGCCAGATGCAGAAGGCAATGAGGACTGGTTTGAAGCAGAATCATGTTGATTTTGTTCTGAAATGGAAATAGAAACAGGCAGCAGCAGCGAAAGGAATAGTTTTAAAGTTTGACAGCAACGATGTGATTGGCTCAGGGAGATTGTGGTAAAATCTGTAAGCTGGATGCAATAGAAAGTGTGAATGAATGATAAGGGTCCTCCTCAGTGATATTTTCTATCATAAAAAAATCCATATTACAATTTTAAGTAGTTGACCATGCCTTTCTATTATTTATCTCCAAAGAAGTACTATTTGGTAGTTAATGACATATTTAAGTGGATTTGAGTTAATAAATGCTATGATCTAATTGGATACCTTCCACAAATTCAGTTTTACATTTTTAACTCATTGAGTACCAGCCATTTTATAAAACAGAACATGCCTTATGCCAGTGTGTTTTTAGTTTTTGCCCATTTTGAAAGAAGAGACTCTATTTCATCAAAAAAAAATCATGAAAAACAAGGTAAAAACTTTTGGTTTTACCTTGTTCCGTTCTTGTTTTGTCAGAGGTAGGGTAGAGACGAGTTTCACCAAAATCACCACTTTTTTGTACAGAGTCTCTTTTGCTCTCTAATCTTGATCATCTACACTTCCTTCTTTGATATCTGTGTCTCTTTATACTCCAACTACATCTCCCAGAAGCCCCAGAATTAATCACAAGCTGCGGGAGACCACGATTGTCAACCCGCTGCCAGAAAAACACAGTTTGACATATTATTATGTCGATGGCAATCAAGCGTTGGGTTTTAAATGACGTTAAAATAACGTCAATGGCACTCAGTGAGTTAAACACCTGCCTGTTGCTTGAAGGGTTTAGTGAAGATGCAACATAAGACAGCTGTTCTCTCGATGGAGAACAGTGAGTTGACTGTCTTCCTGTGTGTGTCATTGCCTTGCTGCACCCAATGCCTCTTCAGCCTCCAGGTAGAGCCTGTGGTATACACAGTTATTGGTTGATTAACCCAGACAGCAAGGTGGTAGCATTTCATCTGTGAGCATGCGTTAACAGCTGCTGTGGAGAGTTAGTGGTCTGGGGCTGCCAAATGGATGTCTGGGATCTACACTGGAGACAGAGAAGGTGATAAACTCAACAGCTACCTCTGTCATCAGAGCAGATATACAGATCTGAAAATGCACAAGTAGATAGTGTTGAGTCCGGACTGCATGTGGAGAGGCTCAAATTTTTTTCATAATGTGTTGTTTCCATTAGAGTTAGTGCCTGAGGCAGTGAGTCATGAGGAAAAGCATCACACAGCACCTGCTCTAGGCAGATTCAAATTCAGGTGTGGTATCACGCAAACACACACACACACAATGAGCACTGTGACTTGATCTCATCTCTAATCATCTCTTCAATAATTGTAAACACAGCCGTCTGTTTCCCTTTTCACTCTCAGTAAACACTTGATGTTGTGAATAAAGTCACTTGCTTAGGATCAGTACATGATCAAAGCAGGAAGTGGAGACGGTCACATTTTAGAGAGCAAACTGGACATAATCTGGACAAGAAGTGATGATTTTAGTGAAAGTGGCCTCTACTCTGTCTCTAATAAAACAAGAATGGAACAAGGTAAAAACATGATGAAATAGAGTCTCTTCTTTCATTTGAGCTACTCTGTGTTTTCAGAAACATAGTACAAAATATTCTGTGTCTTCAAATATGACTTAAAATGGACAAAAAATGCTGGCACAAGGCACCATTTAAAAAAAAAAATGTCTGGCACTCAAGCAGTTTTTGTCTCAAATCCTTCACTGAGGGATTTCTGGCCACCTTAACCTCTCCTCTTATTATTGCTGAAACGTTCAATCCAGCTACTGAGGTAAAATGAGAATTGAACTTTGTTAAGTGCCCACTATATCAGAGATGTCAACAGATGACTGGCTGTTTTGTCAAAGAGAAAAATCAGACCCTCGGATGCAGTACATGAGGAGAGAGCTACTTCAGGCTTTATTTCTTTATTTCCCTGCTCTTTGCTCTGCTCTCAGTTTACAGTGTATATTAAGCTTGAGCAAGAAAGACTCTCGATTCTAGTTACACTAATGAATCTGATATATGTGTATATGTATGTGTATGTATGTATGTATGTACAGTAATGCATTCTTTGATTTGTTTGTGGTTAAAGAACATCAGTGTTTAATGGATTGTTAGTATCTTACTTAAGGGTTTTAGCATGCTGACATTCACTAATTAAATCCAAGAAAGCAAGTGGGATCAGAGGCAACACCAGGAAATCATACCACAATGATTTATTATGTTGGTAAAAAGATAAGACATGACACATATTTCAAACCAAGACCAAATTATATACTGCGTGAAACCGTAATCTGTCATCCATAAACACCCAAATTAATCACTAGCAAAAACTGCTCCCTCATTGTTCTGTGATTGTATGCTTGCTTATTTGACATTTATAAAGTTTGATACACTTGAGATGGATGCATGTTACAAAGCTTGCAGGTGCTTTGGAGCCTAGATGAATTATATTCCCACACACTTCTTGTGAGATAAATAAATGACCTGTTTATGCCATTTATTTATTTTTATTTTTTTTTTTGAGAATATTCATGGCAAACAAATGGTTGAAATTGTCATTTCTTAAAACATAGCCTGCTGAGGGAATGCATTAAGCCTGATTTCAGTTGTTTTGATGGTTTTGCACACTGAGAAAAAGTCATCATGACACAAGATGATCTTTCAATAAGCCAGTCAATAGTGTGAGAACCTATTTTAAATAAAGCACTGGTTTGTGAGACTAACAGAATGATTTGATTCACAGATGGATTTTTACAACAAAGGATTAAGATTTGGAGCTGCCACTCTGGTCTGTCAGTGTGTGTTTTGATGTTATTTGATTATTGAAAATGACAATTTTTCACCTTTTTAGCTGATTTTCTGTTCTGGTTTTTCACCGTGTTTACAAGTAAAGACAATCTGAGCGAAGGTTTTCAACCTGTCCACAGTCTGGACAATGCTGTGACTCAAAGCACCTGACTGCTGTCACTTTCCCTCACCCTATCATCATGAGGCCATCCTTGTGGTTCGGCTGGCTCTCTGTTGGCTTCCAGGTTGACAGATTGGTAGATGCCTGATGGTGCCTGGCTGGTTCAGTGGCTGGTCACCAGCTGCTGGTCGGCCAGGTGGCTGCTAACTGGCTGTTGGCTTGTCGTCTCTGTAGTTATCAGCTGCTGGCTGTGTGGTCGGTTACCTGCGGCTGCCAGGCTGTGGGATGAAGACTGGCTGCTGGTTCACTAATTGGCCTGTTCTCACCTTGAGAGACTGAATGGCTGCATAAAACGAAATCAGAGTTTGTGATGCTGAAAAACAACCAGACATTCATGGCTGCATATGTAAGCTGTGTTAGGACCACCTCTTTTAGCAGAAGTCATTAAACTGAAATGCATACAAACTAGACTGATGATGCAAAGATCATACAAATCTGTTGCATTTACAGTGTTTTTTTTTTTTTTTATAGTTTTGTTTTTAAAGTAAGATTTCAGAATTTGCTTGCGTAGTGTAAATTTCCTTTCAATATCTTCCTACAGTAGGCAGACACTGTTATATTTTTCTTTCTCACATATTCCCCTTTAAATTACATTAATCACAACTACCAAAACAAACCAATATCGCAGTGATGTTTCAGAATCTAAATAATATACTAATATAATATACTATCATTACCATTAGTACACTGTCATCTTACATAAAAATGAATTAATGACACTTGTTATCCCTTTCCAACTTTGTTTTTGGAGAATACATATATTATGTAATACTTTTGAGATTGGTGTTATATCAAATCCCTTCAGTGAATCTATTTATGGCCAGTAGTTGGTCAGCAATATCCATTCAATGTATTTGCACTCTGTAATTGCCTCTCTGTGTGTTGGTTTTCATTATTACTGTCTGTGTCTGCCTGAATTAATATTCAGCTTGAGTATCCTTATGCAAGGGGAAGCATTTTATGCACGTACCGAACTTGATGAGGAAGACAATCAGCACTGCACAACATGGTTGAATTTTTGTTATATTAATACGACAAAAAGAAATGAGTCCTCTAGTCTCACACCACGTTTGGTTGCTCAACACAAGTTCCCCTTCTGACACAGTACAACTCTTAAAGAGTGTTTGCTGCTCTTAGTGTTCAACAAGTGAAACTCAGACCTGTAGGTTATTATTAAAACATACTTGTGATTACTAGCAATAATCACAGCAAGCAAACATAAATTGTAAAGCTTGTAACTGAGAGGTGGTGTTGTTGTTTTTTTTTTTCCATTTTGCCATTTCTCCCTCTGTCAATACTGCCTTGAGTGCTTCAGTCCTCTGAGTAGCTTACATTGATCCACTATAGACTGAGTGACCATCACTGAGTAAGCACTAACTAATCTATGCCTATGTAAACTACTGTTATTGGTTTTGTACGGTATGCAATGGTGAAACAGATTTGTCATGGCATGCAACCAGCATTGGCAGTTTAGACAAGCCCACTTATGTAACTAAGCCAAAATCAATCACAAAACAAAATCATGCCGTAGAGTCTGCCTCAAGACAGAAAAGAACAGCAACTAGTGTGTTTACAGAGGGACATCAGGGTACAGCTGAGTTTGCAGTAGATCCCGAGACAAACAATAAAAGGAACAATGACATGGCCGCTGACAATGAGATAAGAAAACAAAACAAGAGATGGGGCTAGAGCAAAATAAAGCAGAGACAGCATCCACAGCAGCTAGAGTAGAGCCTGGTTGAATCACTGGAAGATAAGGCTTCAGTCTGCTAGGCTGCTAACATTGTTTTCAGGTGAAATCATTTTGTGACTATGAATAAATTGCAGGCTCAGAGCAGTCTTACCCCTAATTTCCACTGGATGCGGTACGACTCTGACGTTTTGTTGGACCTGATAGATTTCCATTTCCATTTCCTTCTACTCAGTGGACACAGGGTGGTTCTCTTTCACTGACGCTCTGCTTTAACCAGCTATATCTTGTGATTATACATGAATTTGCAAGATCTCGTTAGTCATCTCATTCTCGCGATTCCAGCTGTTCAGCAGAGCCACAGCAGGCGGAGATGGTGCGTGTTGACAGACGACTGACTTCAACGGATGTCTGAGTACATGAGTTCAGGTTGTATACCTGTTTACATATTTTTTTAAGCCCAACAAGGATTGTTTTCCTAAACTAACCACCTAAAAATGTTTTGTTACCTAAACTGCAAGTGTTTCACCACTACAGTGTAGTAGTGCATAACATACAGAAAGCTGTTTCAAAATAATGCCATAAAATGATATCAGAAAGTGCATTATGATGACTTGTGGATTGTCCTTAAACTGGTGTGCTATACAAGATAAATGAGATCAGGTTGGTCAGACAGTAGTTTAGATACAGAGAGTGTAGCATTAAAGATTGTGAGGAAAGCAAACAACAGAACCAGGTGTTTTTTTTTTTTACTCATCAGATCTACTAATCTGCTAATTTGTTTGTGCTCTGAAGGTTTGAGGAAAATAGAGCAAGTTAGCAGAGTTGTGCTGGGTTTGAACTGAAGAGCACACTTTGGCAAACAGCAGTTCCAACAGCTCAGATGGCAGCCTCTGAAGGACTGAGCCACATCTCAGTGTGGTTCACAACATCTTTATCAACAGATCCACTGAATATCTCAATATCTCACAGGGGAGCTCATGCTTATCGGACTAGAGCTCCACTCAGATTTGTATTTGCTGACTTCAATACCAACCTGTGTCCCTTTAGATTCTGTGGTACAATAAATTGATATCAGTAACAATTCCATACCATTTTTGTTTTGATTTGGCGTGTTACAGTAATATTTGTTGTACTGACGTGGTGGTAATATGATGTGACCTTAGCAACTGTGCACCTGCATCAGTGAAATAATTCAAAACTTTATGTGTCATCCATTGAACTTTACAGAGACAGTATGTATAACGTTTGCAGATATAGTGCGTATGAAATATTTCTTTTCTGGGGATAGTGATGCGACCAGTTTTGTCCCGATGGGACACATAACAAATGATGAACTAAACAAATATGCCAGTGTGATGTTATGTACTGAATTAGAGTCAGTACTGTTAGGACAGGCACAGAATTTTCAGCTCTATTTTGATATGGGAGCTGGATAAAGGTAGATAAACTGAGGCCAATGTGAATAAAACTGTGTAATTATGTTGCTGTAAGATATGGGTAACTATATGTTCCTAATACTGCAGGTATGAGGGATGTTGAATGAATGTAGGATCTCATTCAGCATATAGATCACAGTTATGAGGGATCTAGAATGAATGTAAGATCTCATTCAGCATATAGAGATACTATAGTCTCTGATCCAATCACTAACTTCCTGTTCTTGGTGTTCTTCTCTGTCTTGTAAAACAGTTCCCCTTCTCTTACCATTGACACTGCCTGTTTCTATTATGTTTTTTTGTTCCAGCCTTTGTCCTCTTTTTAGTTTTCTTATTTTTGTTGTCATCCCTTTCTTCCTCTGTCCATCTCTTTAATCTCTCTCCACTCTATAAAGCATACAAGTACATGGTTTTTGACATAATAATGCAGCTGTCCCTTACTTTTTTGGCCCCCCCTATCATTTTAAAAGCTTGGTATGTGTCAGCCCCATTGTGTGTCATTTGACCTCTTAAAGCACACTTATAATTGTGTCTTTTATTCACACAGATTTGATGGGTTACATCCACTTATTTATACTCACAGAGCCCTTTTTTAAAATTGTAGATTTTTGTCTTTCTGTTAGTTGTTATTATTTACTTATTAGTTATTTCAACTAATTATTATTGTTGTTTGTGTAATGAAACTGCAATACTTATCGTACCTTGGAATACAATTATACATTAATTTCCTTCTGTCATTTAATTTCCCTTAAGAGTTAGAGTCTGTTCCACTTGACTCTCATCCCTACCAGACACATAATTCGACATCGTTTCGTGGTTTTGTGTTTGTTTTGGTCAGGTCTTTGTTTAACTGTTTAACAAAACAGTTCTGAATCATCACTGTTGCTCTTGTCACATACAAAATAAACGATAAACGCTATAAAAGTTATATCAGAAATAAAAGTATCAGTATCTCTGCTGTCTACAGTATGACAAGTTTATTCCTGTATTATCATTGAATGGTGGTGAAAAATGGTCAGTCTGGAAAGACGCTTATTTAATTGTGATAAACTGACACTATAATCTGACATTTACTACTGCTATTGTGGGAAGCAGAAATAAGTCCTGCTGCTAAGTCCATGGCAGCTCCACTGGATACATAATGTCACACACAATGTATTTGTTTTGTTTTTTTCTGCAGGCTTATGAAAACACCACCAATAATCAACTGTGTTAAAATGTTTTAAGGCAAATCTTCTCTGACATTCTACTCCCTCCTCATTCTGCGCAGGGAAGACACTGAAATCTTTCACATTGATGAGATAATGAAGAATAAGTCCAAAGCAGAAAATGTAGCAAAGAAAACTCAAACTGTTTTTGGCTGACAACATGGCATAGACTTCTTGGCTTTGGCCTTGGTCACGCTGATAAGAATAAGGGCTGGTTTCCTGATTGTAGCCGCATGAAGATCACAACGCTGACTCTCCGCCAGGTCTGGATGTGTTTTCACTGCCTTTTCAAGATAAACTTGCAATATAGGTTTATTTCAGGTCTGGGCAAGGTTTTTACACAACCAAACTACTTGGTAAGGTTTAGGAAAACAGGGTTTACACAGGTATGTCTTATACTGGCTTTAACTCATTGAGTGCCAGCCCTTTTATAAAACCGAAAGTGCCTTGTGCCAGCACTTTTGGCCATTTTGAGTCATATTTCATGACGCACAGAATATTTTGTACTATGTCTCTGAAAACACTGAATAGCTCAAATGAAAGAAGAGACTCTATTTCATCATAAAAATGTTTGTTTTTACCTTGTTCCAGTCTTGTTTTATCTGGAGGACACTAGAGGTCAGTTTCACCAAAATCACCACTTTTTGTCCAGATTCTGTTTTGCTCTCTAATAGCAATCATCTCCACTTCCTGCTTTGATCTCTGTGGCATATACCATCTCTTTATGCTCCGAAAACAAATCCCAGAAGGCCTAAAATTACCCACAGGCTGCGGGACACCGCAATTGGAGACCCACTGCCGAAAAAAAGGAAAAATGTATATAGGTTTATGGCAGCACGCATTTTATTTTAATGAAGATAAATATATGTCCTTGGCACTCAAAGAGTTAAAGGGTGCCTTGTGCGTTAGTATCAAACACCAAGGGTTTTCTAATGACAGTCAAAACACCAGGACCCAGATTCAAAAGGATTAGCAGATTTATTAGTCATGTTTGAGTGTGATTTTCACACCATGGAGACCACATGGTGGGATGAAATATATGCGTCATCACTGATAAATAAATCTGAGAGCAGCTCCCTGCGAGTGGACATCCAGCACTCATATGAGAGCAAAAGCTCAGGCATATCTCAATCTTTCCACACTGGATAGTGAACATAGATTTGGGAATTAAAATGTTATCGAATTGTCCCCATGGTATAAAACCTGCTTGTTTTAGAGAACAGCTATCATCAAACAAATACTACAAGACAATAAATAGCACGGTGAACAACACTGAGTGGCCAGTGAGATAACATCCATGTTAACAGCAGTGGACAGCACAGGTTAACACGTTTGTTTAACCACACCATGGGAAACTGGATAAAAAGCTGTTTGTTGTTCTCTTTTTTGCAGCTTTGAGACCAGAAGTCCTACGGCACACTATTTTTCCTGTCTCGATTTGATGAGCTTTGAGGTTATCACTTGCAGCCTCTCAGCGTGTGCGTTTCATTATCTACCAAAGTAACATTTCTGTCATTTTTTTTCTTCAAATATCTGATTGTAGAAGACTTATTGCCTCCTTTCCACATCTAACAATTTCTCCCTCTCTCCAGTGAGCATGTGGAGATTTTGGGATACAGCTGCATGTTTATCTTCTTTACTCTGCAGACACTAATAAATATTATAATCCAACAGCTCTCTCTGTGGTTTTATGAATTGGAGTTAAGGGAGTCTGGGTCTGCTGAACAGCAGCTAATGCTCAGCCTCTGAAATCCATCTGCTTGCTAATTCTCTCGGTAGCTACGAAACTCCTACGTGGAGCTGTGGGGCTATTGATTGTATCTGTTTCTCTTGTCAATGTATAAAAAAAAAAAAAAACACGATAACACCAACAGCTGCTTAGTCAGCTCTTATACTGATAAATTATCCTGGGGTGGAGAATGTGGAGAGGATGAAGGAGAGAATAAGGAAGAGGAGATAAAAGAGGGAGATGGTGGGAAACGAACTGCAGGAGTGGAGACGAAAGATGACGATAACGGGATGAAGATAAGCGAAAGTATTAACGCAGAGGATAAAAGGAGGTAGAGCGAGGAGGAGAATAAAGATGGAGGGAGAATCAGTACAAAGGTGAGCAGGAGGAGGAGATGTGCACCTCATGTTGCTTGAGTTTGCAACAAACCCAACAAAGACTCTTCTATTCTGTATATAGAGGATATAATTACAATTTTGCGTCACAATAGACACTCCAGTAATTTCCTAATATGCTTCCATAAATTTGACGGACTTGAGAAATAGATGGGAAAAAGACAGATTTCATCATTACTCACTCATGCTTCAAAAACACTGAATCCTACACCTCAGATAGCGCAACTCAGTATCTTCCCTTATACTGCAATCATGTAATATCGATACAATGGGGAGAAGAGGAAACCCTGATTTGAGAGCATTCACAATATAGTTGAAGATAGCCCAGCATTCACACCAGTTAAGATGGTTAAGTTTGTGAATTCTCATTATTTAACTATTTTTACAGATGCTGGATGACTTTATTTCACATATACTTTCATATTTCTTGTACGTCACATTTGCCATTTAAAAGTGTCTTATTGCTCTCTGTTGCTCATTTATGTGTCGCTGCTCCACACCAGCGTGACGTATATCCACACCATGGGGGGGGTTTCCATGGCTTTTGCACAGTTTAAGTAATAACACTGCCTCTGGGGTGTGTCTCATTTTCAAAGTGTCTTTTTTTTTGCTTTGTCACACTAGAGAGTCTCCCCATGCCATGAAAACCATTGTTCTTTGTTCATTTTCATAACACCAGCCATGCTCGACTCTGGGACCCAACTGTGAAAGTTTTCAGCCTCGTTTGAAGTCTGCTGCTGGTCTGACTTTAAGTGGAGCTGTGAGGCACAATGAAATTATGGTCGGCCTGAAAAATAACTTTGATAAAAGAGAATGATGCATGCAAGAAAGTTTGATGTGACAACGTTAATTTAGATAAATAGATAGTACAGTGGATGTTACTTTTAAGGATGTTGATATGATAATGACAGTTAATTGATTTTCATTTTAATCGTGTTTTGGTTGCATTTTAAGCATACTTTGAAGACTAGAAATCCTCCCTGTGTCAAGGGAAAACAATTCTGTGTTTACCTCAGTTTTTCCAGCACTGTGTGGTTCCAGGAACCAGCTGTGAAAGTTTTCAGCTTCATTTGAACTCTGCTGCTGATCTGACTCGAAACGGTGCTCCAAGGCAGAGATAACTCGTGGTGGTTCGGAGAATTAAAGAAGATGCACAAGTGGTGCACACAAGGGAAAGTTTGATTCCAAGTTCAGGGCTGTTAAGTTGACTCCTCAGATGGAAAGAAAATCCCTTGTACCTTCTCTCCAATTTTTTCTCAGGAGTGCAGCAAGTCGATCTATTTGGATGTGTGGTGTAAAGGCTGAGGAGCTTACCCTCACTTGGCCTTATTTCTCTTAAAGCCTAAACTCTGCAAAGTCCTACCTCTCAGGGAAATTTTGAGAGGAAGCAGACTACCTAGTTACATTATTAGAGGTCCAGTTCTGCCCACTTTTGGACACATCCCAAACACTGGATTAGGTCCAAATGAAACTTTTCACTTTGGGGAGGCCTGGTTCTAACTGATTTCTGTCTCTCTTTCAATTTGTGTTGGATCAGAAGCTTTATTCTGATGATCTTGTGCAGAAGTTGTGCCAAAGTCCGCCACTAGTATTACCTCCCATTGTAAAAATATCTACTAATAAGCAACTAGCTTTTAGCTGTCCCAAGTTTCTCAGGAGTTGGTGGAGAGAAACCCAGAGCTAAAAGGAGAGGGACTAATGGAAACAAATGCTGCAACATGTTCAGTTGATGTAGGCAGTTTATAAGGTGATGCTGTGGGTTAAAGGGGAAGTGCTGTTTATTACAAATTGGACCTTATTTCTGGGATAAAATACTGCCATTTACAAACCCATTTCACTTTGGAGTCATTTGGAGTATTTCCAACGATATTAAATTTGATGATATCCATTTAACAAGAATGAAGGAGTGTGTATTATCGTTTACTAAGGACCCCTAGTGCCCACCTATGTGGCCTTCACAGTGCCTGAGTAGAGAGTAGAGTCTGTTTACAGATTGAATTTTCTCAAGTTACAGACACCTCCTGGCTCAAATGAGAAGAGTAATAGTGTAGCCCATCTTATTAAACGTCTGTTATTTGAGAAATGGTCAAGTTTGTGTCATTTACTTGCTGCATTTCAGTGCCCTATTCACTCCTGTTAAATGGATATCATCAAATCCAATATCATCGGAAATACTCCAAATGACTCCAAAGTGATATGGGTGCATAAATAGCAGTATTTTATCCCAGAAATAAGGTCCAATTTGTAAAAAAAAAAAAAATGGCACTTCCCCTTTAAGATGAAGTGGTGAGCTAAGTGCAAAGGCAGATGGTGGATCCAGTCAGTGTACAGATGGACTGAGATGGAGGACAATGAGGCTATAAACTGGAACAAATTGCAGGAACATCAATACAGCATAATACAATACAGTACAATACAATATGACGCCGTCCTGAGATGAACAACGTTGTATCACATTAAATTATTGCTGAGATTGTGCCAAAAGGCAATAACATGACATGATTCCACCACACCTCCTTCTCCTGTTTCTCCTTTTATCTCCTGCTGTCTTGCCTCCCTCACTTCCCTCTTCATCTCAGGATCTACAGCACCCAGTGAGGTGACAGATTAGAAGGAGAGAGGCTCGTTCTCGTTAATTGGAGTCTACTGAGCTGTTCGCCCCGTCTGCATCTATCTCACTCTGTGTGGTCAGCCAGGAGAGGAGCGGACATAATTAAAGTTCTGCTTCAAAATTCTTCAATAAATCCTTCTTAACTAAATTCAGCTTGACTCTCACAACCTCAGTGAACAGAAAAGGTCAGCTTATTAAAGGCTTTAATTTGACCAGTATGGCTGACAGTATTTTACATTACAAAAATAATGTAAAAAATATATATCTTTCTAATATGCTTAACTGAGATAGTGGACATGGTAAACATTATACCTTCTAATTAACACTCTTTGTTAGCATGTTGGCATGCTAAAGTTGGCATTAAAAATTCTAGAGACAAATATCAAATGACATACAGAGAGTATTAAGATTAGAAAATATTTAGGGTTGAAGATGTGAAAGTCAGAATTCAAAAAGATTGAAAAACCATCTGCTTAATTTTCATAAAACCCCTTGAAATAATAACAAACCTAACCCATATTCGTCTCATATATTTGTCTTTAAGAAGGTACAGGGTTCGAATCCCGGGTTCGGGGACTTTTTGTGTGGAGTTTGCATGTTCTCCCCGTGTCTGCGTGGGTTTTTTCCGGGTACTCCGGCTTCCTCCCACCATCCAAAAACATGCATGGGGATTAGGTTGATTGGCTAATTTAAATTGACCGTAGGTGTGAATGTGAGTATGAGTGGTTGTCTGTCTCTATGTGTCCTGCGATGAGGTGGCGACTTGTCCAGGGTGTACCCTGCCTTCCGCCCTAAGACAGCTGGGATAGGCCCCAGGCCCCAGGCCCCAGCCCCCCCGCGACCCTATGAGGATAAGCGGTAGATAATGGATGGATATTTGCCTTTCATTCAAACCATAATTGGCACTATATCATATTCCACAAGTTGGTGTGTCTTCTGCCGGGAAAACAAAGCACCGCTAATGTTAAATTCTATCCATAATCCAATGCAGCATCACCACAAGCCATTGCCTCAAAAATTAACATATCTTTGAAATGATGCCTCTCTGACAGTATCAAAATGCAACATAATAAGCTACACAATATTTTTTTTTATCATACTCTGATAGTTTGATGAATCCTGAAATATCTTGCCTAATGTAACTTTTTAAAATTCCACGGACATGCAAATTTTACTAATCAAATTTCATAAAGCACATTTGGCATCATTAGTTGCATTGGGAGAACAATTGTCTTCCAGAACAGTGCTGCAAAAAGACAAGCAACAGGAATTTGGCAAAAGAGCCAAACTATCCTCCTTGCTTTTCCAGGGATGAAATACACAGGGGGTAGACAAAAAACAGACACAAACACACACATTCCTCGATATCTGTGGGGATATATAACCTGAATACACACACACACACACACACACAGACGACACGCTTACACAGAGAGTCTCAAAGGACTGATGAAATAGATGAGAAGAGGATCCACGGTGAGCCTGGAGGACTGGATAAATATTGACCTGAATGAATGAGGTCTGTCACAGTACATAAAAAGGACTATACTCTCTCTCTCTCACACACACACACACACACACATACACACACACCAACATCCATGCCCTCGAAGAACCTCCCAGTCTGAAAGCTATACCTGCACATCGCTGTTCAATTGTATATTTTAACAAAACCTGGAATCAATATTAATATTTATGGAAAAACCGAGATTGCTTCAGGTATAAATAATGAAAGTAGTGAGTGTGTGATATGTGTCCTTGGCCATTGCAAGTGTACTTCTATCCACCTTATTTATGTGCATGCTAGGAAAAAAAAATCTGTCCCAAAATCCCAAATCCTGCTCACATTTGTGCAATAGAATACTAGCATAACTATTTGCACACATAGAATGTAGGCTATCAGATCAAACATCATGTCAGGTCAAATCCATGCTGTGACAAGAAAGTGAAATCATCAGAGCAGTCAGATCTGACACAATGTTTACGTGTGATAAAAGTGAAATCCCCTTAAATGTGTGCTGATAATACAGAGTATACTGTGGTGTGTCAGAGTAGGAGCACATTCCATTGACAATGATGGCTCAGTTCCATTAAATGTCCCAGTAAGCCATGACAGTGAGCCAGCATGCACAAAAGCAGGACCCTGGAACTAGCTCTACTAAATGCAATTATTTTAATGTCATCAGTTAGGCTGGGGTTTTGATACTGTGACAAGCCAACATGTCTGCTTTGAAAAAAAGCTCAGTGAGTTGATCAGAAGTTACCCCTGAGGGAAATAAAAAGGTGAGATCAGACTGAATGATGTGACACTAAGAAACAGGAAATCAGATACCCATCTGTCAAGGCAGAGAAAACAGTGATTGAAATGATCAATCTTTTATCCTATGTGGGGTCGTAGGGGACTGAAGCCTATCCCAGCTGTCTTAGGGTGAAAGGTAGGGTACACCCTGGACAAGTCTCCAGTTCATCACAGGACACATAGAGACAGACAACCACTCACACTCACATTCACACCTACGGGCAATTTAAATTAGCCAATTAACCTAATCCCCATGCTTGTTTTTGGATGGTGGGAGGAACCTGGAGTACCCAGAGAGAACCCACACAGACACGGGGAAAACATGCAAACTCCTCACAGAAAGGCCCCGGGCCGGTAATCAAACAGTGAATAAAATGTTATTTTTTCAAAAAAGCAGTCTAGCACAGACAAATTTTTAAAAACATTAAGTTTAATCAGTATTTTAGTCTATCGGTATGGATGAACAAAGAGGGCACAGCTTTGTTGTCTTTATTTCACAAGGTTATGATGCATTTAAAGAGGTCAGTTGTTCCTGTTCTTCTGTGACGTTGGTACAGTTTAATTAGTGACATTGAAAGCAGGTGAGAATCATTAGGCCTTCAAAGCAGCATGTGCCTGGGCACTGCCAAATGGGGAAGGTGAAACTGTTCTCTAGTAAATTACATTTTACATAAATTGGTGAACTTGTGTGCGTTCATGTGTTCCTATAGGTACATTTTTCTTTGTTTGTTATTGTCTATTAATTTAATGCTTGAAGAAGGCTAAGCTGACTTTGTTCTTACCTGAATAGATGGTACATTCCACTTTAAAAAAGTTGAGGTGCATTGCAGTGGTGTAGTATGATCAAAAGCAGAGGGTGAGAGGAAATGGTGTGAGTAGAGTTCTGAATATAGCCTGCTGGTGATTTGTCCTGAATGAACTTCAGTATGCTTGCATACATTGTGCTCACCTAACACAAGCAGTGCTTGCTTGTTATCACACATTCGCAAACATGACTGAGTTCTCAAATCAAACTTCAACACAGTGGAGTGTAGTACTGAGTTATTCAGTGAACTGATTGAACTTCAGTAATAGAGCGTCCCTTTGCATCACTTAATATTAAGGCAACAAAATAACTTTCGGGTCAGAAGAAAATACTAAATTTGGAAGGGGAAAATGAAAATGCATTGAAACTTAACACATGGGAATGAGGAGCACTCTCCTGAATGAAAGCTTCGTGACTGGATGAAAGGGAACATAGTCACAGAGCAGACTTACTGTACACACAAAGGGCACAAAAAGGAAACAGCAGATGTGTAATTATGGCTTCACAGTGACCAATTACAGACTGCAGGTGGAGCAGATAACCTGTCGCCTTCTGATGGCTGCAAAGAGGTTTTATTATGTCTGGCTAGCTTTAATGGTCCTTACAATCTGACTCAAATTAGACGAATTAAAATATGAACAAGCTACACACAACAAACACCAACACTTATCCCAACCTCAACCTAAATCTGCATCTCAATAGTTACTCAATGTCATGACATTTTCGTGCTTCTAATTCTACTACATGTGCTTACTTGTTTAAAAACACCCTTGATTACTACTTTGCGAAGCCTGAACAGTAAATTAGCATTAATTTTAGTGTTTTCCTGTATTATCTATTATCAGCTGTTGTTACACACTATTGACTGTTAGCTCTATAAAAAGGAAATGATTTTCAGCCAACAAAGAGGAGCAGGTCATGTTGTGACATCATAGCCGTGTGTTTATGGAGTTGAACATCGAACGTCTACACTCAGAATTATTGGGTGCAGCAGAGTGGTGTTTATAGACATGGAGCCCATCAGTAGGATCCAGAACACACAATCACACCACAACCTGCTGTAGTGTCCTTGAGCAAAACACTGAGCACCTATTTGCTCTATTCTGTGGTTGACCCTCACCTCTCTGCTGAAACGGAAAAGGATTACAATAGAAGCTTCCAGAAGGGGTTATGAATTTATGCGGAGTCAGATTCTCAGCCTAAATTCAGCACACCTGACTCACCTTTTAAGCAACACTACCATCTACTGTTTTCATGGTGAGAGTGCACCTCATTTAACTTGTCAACATTTAATTTGGCATTTTTCTTTGCATTGTTTACAGCCACCTGGTAAACACGGGTCAATTTGTTTTCACTCTTTCAGTAATAGTGTTTAATGTAAAATGGTCCTGCAGCTTGACTGTTTGCTCACCCCTTTCTAAGGGCACTCAGTAATCCATTATTAGTTACAGAGTACTTCCTGGCATAAATCTTTCTAGAAACAGCTGATAGAGTCTAATTGAAGTAGCAGTTAATCATAATGAAGTATGTGTGGAACGAGTAAATCTATACACCATGTGAAATGTACACTATATTGCTCTTTTTAATACTACACAGCATGGCTCTTTGTGTCATAGTCACTCAATGAGAAGCTGGACAGATCCATACTGAGACAGCATCTCTGGACCGTAGTCCATATTGATCCGCTGCTGTGTGGTCAGAGTCCTCCCAGCAGTGGAAACCACTGACTCTGATCAGTTTGAATAAACAAATGTAATTGATGGTGTGGTATACAGTATTTGGATACCTGTGCATTAATCCTAACACAAAAAAACGGGAACCTCACATCTCCACACAGTCTCTGTCCATGGTCCCGAAAACCTGAAACTATAGTCTCAGTCGCTCTCCATGGTGCTGAAATATTCAACGCTATTCTCAACATGAAACCAAACATTAAAATATTTGATTCGAGACAACTTTATTATCCATGTGTTAAAAGTATTTAAAACATGAATATTGTGTTTTCATGTTCAACAATGCTGTTGGAGCTGTCAAACAAGATGCCGGAGTAAACCTGATCTTAATTAAGGTTACTCTGTACAATATATGTGGCATTTATTAAATAATTTGTAATGTAAAATCAAACTCTGCACTGTAACACCTTTGAGGCTGAACACTGTTAAGAATTATTTTATTTTTCAATTTAAAAACACTGAAAAAATAATAATAATAAAAAAAAAAAACTTTGTGGCTTCCAAAAAAATGAAATAACAAACAATGTTTATTTAATTTCAAGAGAGGGAACAGCAAGAAGAGAATAAATTTCTGTCATTATCTCCTTAAAACATGGATGAGGAGTTCCATAGTATATTTTGTTTCAGGTCCATTTCTTACAAACAGCAGCCCAGTTTGTGTGCACACAAATGTGTTGTGCGGGTATGATTATATCTTTAAGTCTTAATTTGTTGCACCACTTCAGATGAGTTACATATCGTGAAGTTTAAATCTTAATTTCACAGCACTCCCAGAAATCACGCAGATTGTCCCTCTTCTTTCTCCTCTGCTCCTCCTTTTTCCAGACTCTCTCTAATTTTATAGTGTTCTTCTGGCAGGTTCCTGAGCTTCTCAGCAGCCTAAAAATACAAGAACAACACAGCAGTGCCGAGACTTAAAGACAAACATTGGGACAGAGAATGAACCCATTGCAATCCCTTGCTTCATACTTAGGCTGGAAAAGCGCCAGCTTTTGATGATGGCTTAATGGGGTGAAACAAAGCCCCTAATATCTCAAATATCTCAAATCGTACTACAGTACTTTAAATCAGTGGAAATAACAAATGAACAACAGAAAAACTCAAGAGGCATCCCCATATTAAAGAGCACTTAAATTATGGATGTGAATCTTTACTTGCTCCTTTACTGCGGGAAGGTGAGAAGCTAAGTTGAAAATATGTGTTTATCTATAATATTTATGATATAATGTTTGAAGATGTGCATTTTATATCATTCACCTGTTCAGGAGTGAGGTCCCTTTGCTCCTGGGCGAGCATCTCATACCCCACCATAAACTTCTTAACTGTAGCTGAACGCAGCAGAGGAGGGTAATAGTGAGCATGCAGCTGCCAGTGAGAGTTATCCTCCTTTAAATGGGGGCCAGTTGGGGCTCCTGAATGAAGAGATGGAGACATGAGACTGGAGACAATCGAAGGCCGTGTTCACACTGATGGCTAGTCGGCAAGGCTTATCCAGCAGATGGATTGAGGGTTTTACATCCTTAAATATTGCCTTAAATATTGCACCATAGCTGTGTCTAGAAAACTGAACACCAGGGCACCACATTGATTGTCAACAGTTTTATAACAGTGTGGGTAACCATAGTAACAATACTTATCTTCTATGCAATGTTAGACAAAGTTAAGTCTCACTGGTGAAACAAACCATATCGCTATGAAGTTTTTGGTAAGTGGCCATGGTATAAGCCCGATCTGTTGCATAGAGTTCAACACCAAGATAAGATACAATCAAGAACCATATAAAAAGAGCTGGATATAAAGATATTTAAAAAAAAAACAAAAAAAAAACATAAGAGCAACAGTGGAACAATGTCAGTATACAATATACAATAAAATCTAATCATAAAGGAAAAATAAGGCAAAATAAAATAAATAAAAATAAGGAAAAAAAGTATTGTTGGATGTGTAGCTAAGCTGTTAAGTCAAATGGCAGTCAACACACACACACACACACATAATGACAGCAGAGTCAAAGACTAAGGCTAATTAAGGATATGCATTGCCAGGACACAAGAAGCTCATTTATCTCTCTGCTATCTACACCACATGAACAAAGCCCTCTGCTCATTAACGCCTTTGAGCTGCAGACCAGACAGCCCCCTATCAGGTGGCTAACAAGCTAAATTAAAGACGCAGTGTTAACTCTGCGGGCAATACGACGATAATTTTACAAGTATATTAAAAAATGATGATTGTACGGTGAAGAAGTACTTTTCATGAGGAGGAACTGATGATCCATTCTTTTAGAGATTGTTTGTTTTATATCACAGCCGCTGAGAAATCTCCAGTCTGATCAGCTGGCAGGGGTCTACTAAATTCTGGTAACTGGACTTTATAACCACACACCACTGACACAAATGTTAATCAGCCTTTTTGTCTTCTAAAGATAGAGAACGTTGTATGATATGTATGGAAGGAATATTATATTAACCAATAACTGAAACGTGCCAATGTCCTAAATCTCTCTGCATGAGAAATTACATTATTACAGTGCAAAACTCTCATCTCAAATCATCTCAAGAGGGCCATTAGCACAGATACATCCTCTGTGATGTGTGACTGTTAACATTCAAATCCTACTTTTTTACCTGTAATACTTTCTGATCTTAGTGGGAGGTGATGTAGAAATGCATCTCTCTTTAAAAGACACATTGAGCATGCAAAAATAAATCTGTAGAGATATTGGATTCAAAATAAGAGTTTGTCCTTTAGAGACAGTTTCCCAATGATGGGGTCTGGCACCAATAGAGATGAGAGGTCGACACAAAGAAAACTAATGGATGGTAAAAGAAAAAAATACGAACAAAGGAGGCCAGATAAGGAATGAATAGATACATATGTATGTTCCTATCAGTAAACACTTTTAAATTGATTTGGGCTGTGTTTGTTCTGCTGCATGTATGTGTCAGCATTTAGGACGTGATTGCGTATTTTATAATGGACTTCAACTTAATATTCCTGGATAGGGGGAACAATTTCTGGTGTTTCATTGAGAGACAAATCACAACACTGGTTATTTTCTACTCCTTCTACATATCCAAAGTGACACATTGCTGTGTCCCTACATGCCTATCTGTCCCTCTCTGTGTCCTATCCCTTCATCCATTCAGTTAATGTGGTCTGAAATGTGTTGTGTGCTTTGCTCCTGAAGGAACACGCAGGTAGCTTTTCTAATCCGTGATTTCCCAGGTGACTCAAATTCCATCCAACCACTTCTATCTCCACACTGCCGCGAATAAGCCTCGTCCAACATGCTTCAAAAACAAGCTCAAATAAAGCCGAAACACAGATGGGGAGATAAGGCAACTCATTATGTGAGGGTGTGTGTGTTGCTAAATGAGATGGTCAGTGTGTACAGTATGTCAGTCACGCTGTGTGTTAGCACACTACAGCACATCAATTATGATCTCAGTCTTCATCCCCCTTCATAAAATTAAAATTAAAATAAATTGTTTTGGGAGTTGAAGTTGCCAATTACAAAATTATTCCATCAAATGCAAGAAATCAATAGCAGGAGTCAATAGTGGAAAATTATAAATTAATTAAGCAACCATAATTAATCAATATAGCTTTTGTTCACACTATAGGTGGTTATTAAACTAAAAGGTCTACATACTGTGGGTTACTATTTGGAATATGTTGAACTAAGGAGCACATGTGAAAATACTTTCTGGGAGTGAAAAAAGTGAATTGTGTCTCCAAGAAAATTAAGGTTGCAACCTCCTCTAGGACCAATCTGCATTAACTTGAACTTGGCAACACCACATTACATTAAAACAAATAAGGACAAGCAGCAGGGACACAGCATCAGCAAGCAAACTGATTCATATTTTATGAAGGGCTGAAGGACTCTGCTTTAATAATTTTTGTTTGCATTGGTTAAGTGACATTATCCTGATGGAGAAACTATAAAGGCACATTTTTAGTATATTTTTAGCCATATCAAAAGCGTATTTATGACTTGCATTTACCTCTTTTTTGACAGATGTTTCCATTCTGTTTGCCACTGAAAACAAGTTGAACCAACCAACTACCTGTGTATAACCTTCAACACAGTCTAAAACACACAAAAGATTAAAGCCAAAACCTAACATAAGATATGTAGGAGCATCACCACAGGCAACTTTAGACTGAGATTTTACTTCAAAGATGTGATGACTGCTAAAATAAAAAAATGTGTCCTCTCATGCCCTCTGTCCTTTCCTTCATGCTACAATTTGAGTGTATCATCTCTCCTTTTTAAAATATTCCATGTGGGCGGCATTGCAAAACAAGAAAAAAAACAGACAGCAGCTTGTCAAGGACCCAGGTCAAAAATGCTCATAAATCTGAAATGGATCTGAGACAATATAATCAATTCAAAACATCTCTCTTCAACATCCTTAAATTTGGATTAGTCACTTCCTGATTATAGAATAAACATGATTAATTTCAACCTTGTTGTTAGTCCTAATTAGTCAGACTGTGTGTGCACACCTCATTGGCCTACGGCTGTTCATAAAAGATTAAAGAGATCACCAAAAGCCCATCATTTGGAAATGGAGGAGTGAAAAACACATACAGAACAACAGAAGAAAAGCAAGCTTGAAGTGATAAGCGTTTGGTGTGAAGGAGGTAAACAGCCTGATGAAAGGGTTTCATCAAAACTATTGAGTCATTGCAGACAGACGCTTATATATACTGAAGGATAATTTCTTTGATTCAAGTTCAAGTTCCCTTCAAAACTCAGCAAACTCTGAGGCTATGTATGTCTGAACTAAGAGACATGATAGTGGCTCTGAGAGGCTGAATCAATGGGAATGGGCAACTCTGATTCTTAACAGTAAACTTGTATTTACTATTTTCTAATAGCCAGCAGGGGCCAAAAATAAGTCAGAATGTATAAAAGTCTACTTTGCAATTCATGTATATCCTCACTTAACATGAGTTTATGGTCTCAGTTGCTAGTCTGAGATCATGATGAGACGATCAATACAGCATGATGTTCATTTCATAACTTATGATCCCATGTAGAGTCAACTAAACAATATAGCAGGGTCTGCTTTTTGTGTTAAACATTGTCATGTTAGCAATTTTAAGTACGTTAGCATGCTAATTTTAGCTCAAAGCCCAGCTGTCCTTATATCATAGACTGATGAAATTGTACAGTCACCATCACATCAGACATTGGTTTGTGCAATGCAGGTTTAAAGCCTAAAGTTTGACAATTTGGTAGTCACCATCTTGGTTTCTTGTGACCAGAAGTGACACGAAAGTGGAGCTAAGTTTTGAACACACTGAGTTGAGACCTGTCAATCACAAGGCATCCATACCTTGTGATTAACTTAGTCCACTTTCTCGTCTCATTTCTGGTTGCAAGAAACCAAGATGGTGACTGCCAAACTTGAGGCATGAAAATGTTTAACTCTTTGAGTAACAGGTATTTCTACATTATTTAAAATTCGATGCTTGAGTGCCATCGATGTAATACTATGTCAAAGTGATTTTTTTCCGCAGTCACCAATTGCCTTCTTTAATTTCGTGGTCTGTAATTTTGGGCTTCTTGGAGATGTAGTCGGAGCGTAAAGAGATGGTATACGCCACGGAGATCAAAGCAGGAAGTGGAGACGATCACGATTAGCGAGCAAAACAGATTAGACAAAAAGTGGTGTTTTTGGTGGGAGTGGTCTCTATTCTACCTCTGATAAAACAAGAATGGAACAAGGTAAAAACAAACATTCCTTTCATGATGAAATAGAGAATCTCTTCTTTCATTTGAGCTACTCTGTGTTTTCAGAGGCATAGTACAAAATGTTCTATGGGTCTTGAATTATGACTCAAATTGAGCAAAAACGCTGGCGCAAGCCACTTCCTGTTTTATAAAATAGCTGGCACTCAATGAGTTAAGGCATATTAACATGCACTTGAGTAGAGATATACGGCTAATGTCGGTCAGAGAAACCTGTCCCATAGCCTAGCCAATGTGTACAAGTTGTCTTGGTGGTGCATCAAGATCCAAGCTGCAGTGTTTGTGTGTGCCAGATTGCACATCATTCTGAATCACAATGCCCGAGTCAGTGAGTGTGCGGGTTCCTTTCTGTGAAACAAGAGAGGGCTACACAACTGCACGCAGGGATTGAACCTGCAACCTTTAGCTTAAACAAGGATCACTGTGGCCATTCAGCTGTGATGACACAGCCTTTCTTTCTGTCACACATCACTCATCGCATCACTGCACTCTGCTAACCTTTGTTCCGGTTTGAACCCGCTGCGAGTAGCTGGTCTGACAATGCTCACAATAGGTATTCCCCTGACTGTCTCAGTACAGGTAAATATCAGCCAATTCACAGGAGGAACACCTTTCTTTAGCATTCAGTCTTGACTGCTGTGACGTGAGGTATTTTAAAACAGATTTATTTGGGATTTTATCATCTGAGTGTGTGTCACTCCACATTATGTCAAGATGAAAGGGTCCTTTGTCTTGTTACAGGTTATTTCATTCCCTCTGACTGTGATGTTTTGCTGTGATCTAAATGTGATCTTAATAAAATAAATGTGCACAGGATCCAGACACACAAGAGTAAAACAGTAGTTAAGATGAGCTCGTTCAGGATGAGAAACTGAAACCTGAACTTTCCGATCATGTAATTTAGTATAGATTAAGGTATGATTGTAGTGTTTTTCATGTACAGTGCTAAAAGCAATATGGCCTAATGTTCTTGGAAGGGACAAATAATGTCATGAATTCCAATTTCAATCATTAAGAGTAATGTAATACTAGAGATATGTAAAATACACATTTTTGATGTGACAGTTACTTCTTAACAGGGTTACAACTTCTCTCAGCACCAGAGGCTGAGCAAAGTTTGGTAGAAAAAAAACTCTATTATTCAATTTTTCCGAGGGGATATAAATTTCTGAGTTATTGCCTGGAAAAAAAGAAAAAAAAAAAACGAGAAAACTGACAGCAAAATAATAAATAAATCTAACTCACATGACTTAAATAAAAGTGAGAAACTTCAAGTTTGCTTCAAGTGTAAAATATCCAGAAATATTCATATATTGTGAAAGGTGTGGCTGGTGCTGACAAACCCAAAGGGAAATATCACCATACTCTGTAGTTTGTCTTGTCTCTACAAAGCGTTTTTAGCTTATTGTGTTGGTTTTATGGCTCACAGCTTTACTGTTTTGAATCTCACTGCTCTCAGCATACTGTTTATTATAGCAGCAGGCAGGCATCTGCTTTTAGCAAATGCAGCTCGAAAAGCCCCGTGTACAATACCTTTCCAGCAATAAATGGTACACTAAAAACAACTAGCTACTGAACATAGTGAGGCATTCAACAGCTAAAGAGCCTGATATTTCTCTCATAAGTCGTGGAGACCAAAATTGATCATATAGGAGAGTTAATATTGTATTAGTATGTCAGGTGGAAAGACGCACAACTCCAAATTAGTAGAAGTAGAAAAAACAGTGTGTGTGTGTCTGTGTTTAAAATTAATTAAAAGGTACATTTTCAGTAATATTATAGTAAAACACATTAAAAGTAAACTTTATATTCTATTTATGATTTTTCAAAATGACCAGAAACAGAAGTCCGCAGTTGAGCCAGACAGTGCCCCCTGGTGGTAGCACTAGCGCGCGTGTGTGTTTGTGTGTGTGTGTGTGTATTATAGCAGAGGCACCATTGAGGCATTGTTCAAGTTCTTTTCACAGTGATAGTTCAGAATTTTGGACATAGGACCTCATTTCCAAGTGAGCCGGAGTGTTGGCGATGTGTGGAGACAGATTTCAACAAATTTCATTCAGTCCTTCTAGTTGCAGAGTTCACAGGTGCTAGGCAAACGCAAGTCAATGAGTCTAGTTTAGTCTGCCATTAAAAGAAGTCTTACCCACTCCACAGTGCACCCGAGGCAAATCAATTATAACGCCGGACTATCGATGTAAATGTCTGTGCTGATAGAATAATGTATGAAATAAAACTAATCTTTAACATAGTTATATTGATTTATTGTTGTTATATTACTTTATATCTGTTCGATGTGAAAATAGTCAACACTATGAGCCATTATATGCTAACAACTTCTTAACCCTGCCTTCATGCACACAAGAAGTCCTGAATTACACCTCGAGTGCTCTTAACCTGTGAGAATGCCATCTTTCCTATGTGATGATGTCTGTGTCGTTAAACATGTTTTCTGAGTGTGCATAGAAGTGGTAATAAGTGGGTGACATCAAAGCTAAGAGTCAATTTATTACAGCAGAATTGATTGAAACACAGCAAGAGTTATCTAACTGTAGGGAACGCACAATGCAACTTAAATTACAGGCATCTTTCCAATGACAATGAACAAGCTAATCAATATTCATGTGATATTACTGCCATGCTGCTAAGTGATGTGAGCAAATGTAAAATTATGCTTGAGTGGGAAAAAAAAAATTGGTACAACAGTAGTGTTTTAAAATTTCTGACTGTGACTCAACATTGCATATTTCATGACTGAATTTTTGTCAGATTATGACAGATGAGCACACTGCTATTGGGTGTGCAGTTGACATATCAAAGTGACTAAGTGAATTTGTTCACAGACTGTAGATTGCAAAAGTATTCATGTTCCAATCCACCCACAGATTTGCATGTATTTAGATCTTTAATCTTCTCACCATCCATCCCTCCATCCTTCTGTCACTCCACAAAAGATAGTCCAAACAGGTTATCAAAACTTTCTCTTTGTTATTTTTCTCTCTTACCGTGCCAGCCCATGGAGTAGGGGAAAGAAATTTCAAACAGATTGTCATACTTGGTCAGCAGTCGCTTCATAATGTCAGCCAGACCTGATAAACAGACAGTCAGAAGAGAAGGACGTGAAGTGAGAAAACAGGAGGATGATATTTGTAAGTGTGTGTTCTTCATAATGAATGACATGACAACGGGGAGCTGAAGAGTAAAAATTTGAGAAAGGAATGCACTAAACCAGATGAAACTTTCATTATTCTTGAGGGTATAATGAAATATATAAACAATGCTTGAATACATAATGAATAAGACAAAAAGTCCAGAGAGAGAAAAAACAAAGTGAACAGTTGCATTAACAAAAACTCAAAGTTTCTACCTAAATCAAACGAAAAAAAAAAGTTCAATATGAGGGATCCTAGTTTGAACACTTCCCAAAAGGATCATTGGCATTAATATATGACTTATTAATCACAAAAGCTTATTTTGTTTTTGACCATGAAATCTTTGTTTAATACAGGATATGTGTCATTTACTGCTTGAACCCAATCACCTGCATATTATGAATTGAGTAACACACTGGGTATTTGGATTACTGATTAAATAAATGTTGTTCTTTTAGTCATGAATAAAAATCATGTTCCGTTGCAGAGCATTATATCCCTGAAACGATGCTCAACCCATTCTTGTATCAACAACACCAACCATCGACATCCACCAGAAACTATGATCTGGATCATATTTAAGAATATAAGAATATCTACATAAAAAGTAGATATACGCCTGAAGTGGAACCTCTGTCCCACTGAAAAACTGTTGAGCCAATTTAGCTTATATTTGGTGAAGACACTCTTGATTGATCTAATTCTTGTGGGGATTAATTGATTGATGATCATTAACATCCCAGATCAAATCCACCTGTTGTTTCAGTTGGCTGTAGGCACTACTGCTGGTTATTCTGTGTTGATTCTTCTCCCAGTGTGAAACTGTGGTAATGATGTGTCTCAAAAGACACCTATCCCACCAATCCGTCTTATCTATGGGCTTCACACCTTTACTGCACAACAGCTCAATCAGCTAAACAGACTCAACAGAAGTTCATTCACAGATGTGAATGTGTTTGTCCTTGGGATCTCCTTGATCTTAAGAGAATTCATTCTCAAGCAACAACAACAACATCTGCTAAAGTCATTTAAACACCATAATGTTAGGGAAAAACCATAATGTTTGAGAGAAACGCAGTAAATAACCAATTTATTTAACGATTACCGTAGCGTTTCATTGCTTTATAAACTATAAAAATACTGGGAGGATTGACAGGAAACAAACCTCAGTGCTTTAATTAGCATAATGTTAGCTATAGACAGGCTTGAAACTAGACATCATCTATCATAATTAGCATCTAATCTAATGATTTAACCACGGGCCCAAGGTTTAGACGTAATGTTTTGTTTTATTTTTCACACAGACACAGGTGTGCATGTTCCCCATCAGGGCAGCTGAGTAACCATAAACTCATCTTAATTGCCTTAGAGCTCTCTCAGTCACTCTCTGTGTCAGTAAATTCACACTCACCCTCCCTCTCCTCTGTTGTCAGGTCACTGATCCTGAGCACATGTCGTCGTGGTAACAACAGTGTCTGGTAGGGCCAGGTTGCCCAATATGGAACCACGGCCAGCCAATCAGAACTCTCCACCACAACACGCTCCTAGAGTGTCAACAAAACGGAAAAGGAACCACTGTCATATTGCATTACATTCTATGGTGTTTCATAGATGTTATGGTTGACTGCGATTTAGTTTTTTTTGGTTTTTTTTTCAAGAAAATCAAAAGCATTAAAAGAAAGCCATGTTTTGCTCTAGAAGTAGGAAAACCGGAAACCATTTATATACACTTGTATTGATGCAGATACTCCATATAATATCACTTAACCTGAAGCAACAGCACTTTGTGCTTTAAATATTGATGTACCAAAGCCAATGATGGTAAAAGCTATAACCAGTTATGTTGGAGAGCTAGCAAGAGAACGAGCAACATTTGAAAGTGGTGCCTCCTCTTAGCTCCACCCCCTCCTCTCTCTCCTGTCAGTGCTCCGTCCAATGCCAGTGCCCCCTCTCCTGCTGACTTAATATTTCTGCAGAGAAGTGTGCTGATGCTGCGTTCGAGTTGTCCTCATAAGTCGTAATTTATGAGTTCTGAGTCGTAAATATCAACTGAAACGCCCCTCGAAGTCAGATTTACGATTCGTAAACTTATAATTTCTTCAGCGACCCCGACTTGACCACAACATCATAATCAAAGATGGCAGCGCCCTGGATTAGCGCTGTGGATTGGTGTATTAGCTTTTTGCATTCTGACAGAGCAACCATAACAAACTTTTCATTGGAGGCATCCATCTTGGTTTTCCGACTTGTTTACTCGAACGCCATTAACTCAGGTGTGACGTCTTTCCCAGATGCGAATCCCGACTTCCGATACAACTCGAACGCATCATGAATATTTCTGGCAAGGGTGAAATGTGACACCAGACAGAGTGCGGTGTGGGCAGGGCTAGACATGAAGGCATCTGATTGGGTCTTTCCATTCAGACCGAATAGCAGGGACTGGTCAGAGTTTTTACAGTCCTGCAGCCACCACAGAGGTCTGATTCTTTTCCTTCCTTTTTCTGAACACATAATGCATTGACTGCTCTCAGGATGGAAGGACCATTTCACCCAGTAGAACAAAAAGTGCCTCTGAACAGGATTACCAACTATAGCTGTAAATGTCACCAGCTTGACAGAGTAAATCCAGTCCAGTTGAGAGAATTGAAAAACAGGACATGAATTATAGTGATCTACTGACTTTCCTGTAGCACCAATACAAGCTTGATATTTGTAGCTTTTAGTATATGAGAGCAGACTACTTCCCGAGATGGCTTAGGTAGTTTTATGTGGTGTAAGATGTTGCATATCTATACCAGTCTGTCACTGCAAGTGCCATTTTCTTTGCAGCCATCTGGCAGCATCAGAGCCACTGACACTAAGAAAGCAACAAACTGATAAAAAAGGCTGGCTCTGTGCTGAAGACTGCCCTGGAGGCCCTAGAGGTGCTTGTAGAGATAAGGATGTTGCACAAACTGTTAAACATTATAGGCAACGCATTACATCCCCTGCATGAAGACAGCAGAGTGTTTTCAGTTCAAATCCGCTGTAATGAGGACCCCTACAGGAAGTCATTCCTGCCCACAGCTACAGCTGTACAATGACTCTAGTGTCTACTACAGACATATCCTCTGGGTGACTTGCATAGCAGAACTATTTCTAAAATCTGATCTTATTTCTATTTTATTGTATTAATTATCATACAACTTATTATTAGCATCTACCATGTTTTGCATGAGTGATGCACCTGTTTTGGGATCCAGGTGCCTTGCTGCAGTTTCCTTATGGGAAATCTACCTACCTAACTACCTACTGATCAATTAGCAGACTTCCACTTGAGCAACAAGTGAGCCAACTATCTATAGTCTGCATCTATAATGCACATCATTTAGCTTGTTGAACTCCGTGACAATATTTCTTCAGTGAATGTAAAGTCACTGGTCTCAGAACCATCTGCTACTACAGGTTCTTGCACAATTTTAAAAGTCAAATTTAATATTTTTTAAGACCTCAACAAATTAATTTAAGACCCAAAAATGTCATAACAATTTCTTTGGTAGAAAATAGTCAATTTATTGTAGGGCCCAAACAATATGGAGTTTTTGAGGCCAATGCAGATATTGAAATTTAGCAGGGAAAAAAATCTGATAACCGATTAATCTCCGAATTTTTTTATGAATTTTTTTTCAGCTTTTTAACACTTGCAACAACGATATAAATAGCAAGACACTTAACTTTTTTCTAGAACATAATTTCACAGCTTTCAAAAAAGAAGTGAATTTGTGAACAAAATAATGTGTAAAATTGCAGTAAATCTCTGAATGCTGTGTTTTCCTATCGGCATTAAATGCACCATCTTCTCTTTTCATGTCTTTCAGCTTATTACTTTAAACTGTTGATGCTGAATGTTGATGAAACCATACTTCACCAACATTAGTTTATAATGAACACACACATAAAGAAAGACGGTAACCACATGAACTTTATCAGATCACTTTGACATGTATTCTGACGAGAAAAACAACTCTTACTTTACAACAAACTGAGTTTAAAATGGCAATAAAGTAGGTCAGTGGCTGTTTGCGGCACAAATCCTTATTATCATAAACTGTTTAAATGCAGAATGTGTCAGAAGCTGAGATTTAACAAACTGATGAGTGAGCACAAATAAGACCTAACCTTGGTATTACAATCCATCAGGAATAGATTAGCTCAATGTGTGTGTGTGTGTGTGCGTGTGTGTGTTTGAGCACTAAACAGCAGCAGCATGAATCTGGTGGATGCTTCATATTAATCCCCAAAACAGCACGGACATTCTCTTTTTTTACTTTTTATTTCGCACTGGATTACAAGAAATTGCACATTAACATAAAAATTCCCAACACAACACCCAGCATGCCTTAGTCTTGTCACTAAATGAAATGGAGAGGCTGGTGTGGTATGAGGCCTCGAAGTGTAAACAACACTTTGCAGGAGGGTTGATCAACTGTGGAATATTGTTCTTAAAGCTGTAATAATTGATGTTTCTGGCCACTTTGCGGCAAAAGAACCCCTCAACAAGCTGAAAAAATACAGTCCATTAGATAATCATCTTAAAAAGATGTTATGCAAAAAAACAACCTGTTCACACAGACAGAAGACGGAGAACAACATTGACATTCATGTGCCTTTGGCCACCTGATGAATGCAAGTCAAATTTTCACTACCATATGTAAAAGAAGCAGAAAAAAAAACTTATTAAAAATGTACTGAAATTCATGAATAGTATATGATTTACTCTTGAAAGTAGCCACTTTTGCATTCTTTTCATACAAGATATTAAAAAGAAGTATGTGGATATTGTATGTATCATTCACTGTAGTATGCTTTCCATACAAGTTTCATACAAAGGAAATCTCCTTTTATGATACTTGTATGGAAAGCATAAAACAATGAATCTGGATATAAGATCCTTAGTAAATTTAAACAAAATGAAACTTGTATGATTTGGGTATATATCAGAATAGTATATGACAGTAATGGTACATACAATATCCTTATACTTGTTTTTATTATCTTGTATGAAAAGAATGCAAGAGTGGCCACTTTCAAGAGTAAATCATATACTATCCATGAATTTCAGTACATTTTTTTCTGTATGGGTTATTGTTGGGCTGGTAGCATACAGTGGATTTATCAGAGCTAGTTTGCTGAAAACAGCTGCTGGTGAGCCTGAAATATACAGTGCCATGAAACCAAAGCGCAAAAATAAAAGAGGCTGTAGGTAAGTGCCAATGTAACTGTGTAACTTTGTCCAGAGTTTGGATCTACACTCCATAGGATGCGGGCCAGGACAGAAAAATATCTATTTAATAAAGCAGGGCATGTACCTCAACACTATGTATGTGCCAATGTAAAGAGTGAGTGGATACACTCTGTTGATTACATTGTGTTTGATTCATTGTAAGCCATTATTATATGTCATAGGTCAAGTCATAAAAAAGAAATATCAGTGGTCTCTGGGACTGTGCATGGACAAAATGTAAGTTTCTATTTTGCATTAATGCCAGTTAGATTAATGCACGCTTGTGCTGCTCTGTGTGAATATGAAAACTAATTAAAATAATAATTAAATAATTAAAAACAATGGTTAGCAGTAACCAGACACCAAAGCAAAGACAGAATGTTCGGGCATCCTAGGCCATAAATCTCCCAGAGGCTTGAACAAACTTGTTCATGCATTAGTGCATAATTAAGGCATCTACTGGGAATGCTGCGGTGTTTAATAACAGTAGAGGAAAACTCAGAGTAATTTCACTGAATCCCAAAAGTGTACACTTCTATTAATGAACTTTACTTGCAGCATAGGATTCTACTTACTGCCTGGTGCAATAACACTTTGAGTTCAGCTTCCATTTCAGTGACTATTTTGAAAGGAAGAAAATGATCAGGGGAATGAAAAAGAGGAAACTGTATTAATATTATTTGTATTTTGTGGAACCACTGTTATTTTATGTTGTTATCCAAAACACTGACTTTACACATTACATTTGGGGCTACATTTATATGATGACAGTCTGAACAGAAGACGCAAAAGTGGCGTCGTGTCTTCACTATCCCGCGTTTAGACGAGCGTTTTCGGGAGGAAATCTGCGTGCATACAGTGACGCATGCCAGGCAGCTAGTTGGTGCTGTGATTTACTATCACACAAACCGCCATGTCCGCACGTAATTAAGATCCTTCTCTGTTCAGTAATCTGTGCAGATTCTGTACATTTGATGGAAAGACTCCTGCGTGTTTATTAAAGCAGCCAGAGCAGCTTGAAGGTCCGCCACATGGAAATAATCTGACATTTTTGTTTATTTCCCTGTACTGGCACATATGTATGTGAGGTGCAGACAGGGTCATCGTCTAAACAAAAGGCACTTCCGATAAAGTATTTTGCCGTTTTTACCCGCAAGCGTTCTCGTGTAAACAGGGCTTCATTTTAACTATTTCTTTTCTGGCCAAGATTGTAGCCAACGTTCCACATGCTCTTTTTTTCACCACACCTCTGGTGCCTTTAACAGGATTATAAAGTAGCAGAATGAAGATAGAAAAAGAGAGCCAGGATGGAGAGGGAAGATTGAGAAGGAGGAGGGATAGAGTGAGGGGAGAGAGAGAGAGAGAGAGAGGAAGTGGAGGACGTTCTGAGACAGACACCTTACAGACTGCAAATCCCAAAGAGTTTTATTCAATTAGCTTAGAAAAGTTTTTGTTTCAAAGTCAAGGGTGTCACCAAGGAGCCAATCCTCAATTCAAACTCCTCCAAACACTGCAGTGTGCCAATTTACGGTCCTAACCTTGGGTCACAGAGACAGGAAAGTAGACACACACACACACACACGCACACACACACACACACACACACACACACACACACACCAACAGACAAGAACAAGAACTTTAAGGCATTCTTGCAAACACACACACACTTGTGCTTCCACTCTGATTTTATAAAGGTCAGTCCCCATGAGCAGCTGTCGAGGAGATTCAAGTGTCTATTCTGCTCTTCTTGAAACCTTAATGCTTTCCTCTCTCTTTCTAACACACACACACACACACCACAGTACTCCAGTCTACTCCCAGTAGACCATGCAGGTATCGGCTCACTCCCTGAATGAATCAGTGGCTGTCTGATTTCTCTTTTCCTTCTTACCACCACACCTCTCCACATGTCTCTGTGCTTGTTTCCACTCTTTTGTCTCCTTTTCGCTCTCTGATCATCGTCTTTCTTCTCTGTCTCGCTTTGTGCTTAAACTCCATCGCTTAATTTCATACTCAAATCTCCGACTATTCATTAAGACAAATTGACATACTTTTCTTTTTAGTCACTCAAAAAAGCAGCTTTAATTCAAGTATAGAGAAGGAGCGACCCTCCTCTTGAGATAGACCCTGAGTTGATTTCGGTATTGTGTGTTGAGTGGCTAATCACTGAAAAATAATGGCTGTGATTTATTGCAGGAAAGTGAACAATTTTTTAAAAGATAAACAGGAAAGAAGCCTGGCCCAGCACACAAGCCTATGTAGAACCACAATGTCATTTTTAATTGTTGTATTTTGTAAGAATTAAGAGAATCTCGTACACAATTTTTTTTTTTTTAAATATTAAAAAAAATATTTTCTCATTCTATGACACAACCAAAAGCTTTGAAAAGCAAGGTAAAAAAAAAAACAAAATATATATATATATATATATATATATATATATATATATATATATATATATATATAATATTATATTATATTATATTATAATATTAATTAATTAAACATTAAGAATGTTTATTAATGTAATTTGTCGGGAACACTGTGTGTTTTCTAGGCTAATGAACAAACACAAATAATCTGGATGAAATTGGATGACAACAATGAGAAAATGGTTATCTAGCTTGTTTTCTAAGACTTTCTCTTGCACATAAATCAAATTAAATGCCAAAAAGTAATGACATGGAAGAGCTCCATTCACTCTACAACACACACACACACACACACACACACTGTGTATTTGGGTTTTGTGGGGACATTACATTGACTTACATTTATTTCCTAGACACTTCCCTTGCCCCTAACCATATCCGCTACCCACGTAATCCTAACCCTAACCCTAACCAAAGTCTAACCTTACAGTAACATTAAATGTTCTCCAAGTCTTCAGTCTAAAATGTAACAGTTTACATTATGGGGACCTGCATTTTGTCCCCTTAAGGACAGTGAGTCCCCACAATGTGATTGAGTGAACACATTTTTGTCCCCATAACCATAAGTAATACCTGCTCACACACACACACAATATATATAACCTAAATAACAAAAATGTCCAACCTGTTCATTACTATTAAAACTCAAAGGATGACTTAGAGGTGGAAGCCTAAAGGGTAAGATGATAAAGTGTTGCCAGTTAATCTCATTAAGACAAGATAAACTGCCAGCGCATTTGATTGGCTTATCACCAGATAGACACACATGACCCCAGTTTCAAGTGGGGCTTTTAGCTGTGAATATAACCTGAGATTAAGGGAATTAAATAATAAAGTAGCGCGAGTAAGCCATCTCTCTGCGTCTCCAGCAGAGAAAGTCATGGTTCTGTCAAGTTTAATGCTCCTGCAGGGAGTTGGTTTATGGTTTCCACCAAATGTCTGCTTACTAATTAGACGTTTGCCAACATGCTTAATGCGCTCAGGGCTCCTTTGCTGATGCTCAACACACATGGAAAATCATTCAAACACACACGCACATATAGTTGATTTCCCTCATCTCTATGCAGGTTAAAGATGGGTAAAGCTTATGCTCGTGAGCATATCTGCTGTCCAGTGACACACTTCACTGACTTAAGACAGGCAGAGTAAGCTGATGGGAGGGAAAAAAAGTAAGAAAAGCATGATGGGAAAACGCAGAAGTAGATGGATGAGAGGCAATGAGGTCGTCATGGTGAGGATATTTTGCAGAAATATTGTATTTTGAGAAATTGCAAGCATAACACTGATTATAAAGTGACTCTGGGTTCCCCATCAGTAGTCACCATATTGGTCACGGTCATCAAGTCCAAATTTTAGTGAGATAATCAATTGGGCCATTCGAAATAAGCACTTAACTTAATCAAACATGCATTTTAAGCCACGTATTATGGTATGGTTTTATTTGATTTAGTGTGTCTGACCTCTATAGCCTAGAATGCCAGATTTGTTGTACGTCTTCCCACGCATATGTTAGAAAAGAGATTTTCAGAACTATTTCAGTAATATTCAACACTGATTTTGTGTAATAGCTCTTATGATCGATAAGCACTACTTTTCCAAACATGATGCCTTTCTGTGTGTGTGTGTGTGTGTGTGTGTGTGTGTGTATATATATATATATATATATATATATATATATACAGTCATGGAAAAAATTATTAGACCACCCTTGTTTTCTTCAATTTCTTGTTCATTCTAATATCTGGTACCACTAAACGTATAATACAATGAACACAACAAAAAATGCAGCTGGTCACATAATACTTTATGTCCTATTTGACATTCTTAAGCTTAATTGATTCCCAGGGTATATAAGAGGCCATTTCATGTCACAAGCAGCACTGCACATGCAAAGGCCTAGAGTGGTTTCCTGCTTACATTCAAGCCGTAGCACAACTCAGAAGTTGTCAGCTCTCACATAATGCCTAAAACAAAAGAATTATGTGAAGCAACAAAGGCAGCCATCTTGGCACTGCTGGAAATTGGCATGAGTGAGAGACAGGTAGCGAAAAAACTGAAGATCTCCAAGACAGCCGTTCATTACAACAAAAAAAAACAAGCTGAACATGGCACTACCAAATTGCTACCTGGCCGTGGCAAGAAACGTCTTTCTACCCCACGAGATGACCGTGCACTCTTCCGTTCCTGTGTCAGGAATCGTCGTCAGACCTCCAGGGACCTTAAAAATGAGTGGGCACTGTCGAGAAATGTGACTTGCTCGGCAAGGACAGTTCAAAACCGACTTGTTGAAGCTGGTTTGAAGTCACACAGAGCACGCAAGAAGCCCTTCATCAATGAAAGGCAGAGGAAGGCCCGGTTACTCTTTGCTCGAGACCACAAGGATTGGACTGTTGATTATTGGGCTAAGGTTCTCTTCAGTGATGAATCCAATTTTGAATTGATGCCCACTCCAGCCAACTTACTGGTTAGGAGGAAGCCTGGAGAAGCTTACAACCCAGACTGTCTTGCCCCTACAGTAAAACATGGGGGTGGATCAGTCATGATCTGGGGTTGTTTCAGTCTGAGTGGAACAGGGCAAATGCAATTGTGTGAAGGCCGAATGAACCAGGTCAAGTACAGGACTACCCTTGAAAACAGTCTTCTTCCATCAGCTGGAAAACTCTTTCCTGCCTCGAATGACTGGATTTTCCAACAAGACAATGCCCCTTGCCACACGGCAAGGTCAGTTAAAGCCTGGATGGACAACCACAACATTCGCACCATGCCTTGGCCTGCTCAATCACCAGATCTTAATCCAATTGAAAACCTGTGGAAAATCATCAAACTCAAAATGGAGAACCACAAGCCCAAAAACAAAGAAAATTTCTTTGAATTTGTCCAACAGGAATGGGCTGCTGTGACAGCAGAACAATGTCAGAAGCTGGTGGAGAGCATGCCAAGACGCATGGCTGCAGTCATCAAAAACAATGGTTATGCAATCAAGTATTAACTCTTGTGTGTATCATGTGTTTAAAGCAAACAGAAAAGAAAACATGGAATGCTTAAAAGTAGTGTTTTTGGCGGTACAATGCCATAGCTATTGATGTAAGAATTTAAGTAATTTTGGTTATTATCAAGAAAACCATGGAAAATTAATAATCCTTAGTTCTTAAATTAAACTCTCATGAGCTATTTTTGTTGTTATCATTATAATTGTCCAAACAAATGTACCTTTAGTTGAGCCAGGCATTAAAATTAACAAGAAATTGAAGAAAACAAGGGTGGTCTAATATTTTTTTCCATGACTGTATATATGTACCTTCTTCTGAGCCTCTTGTTTGGCGTACTGCAGTAGCAGCGGTTCTCCATTTTTCTGATAGTAGGCTTTCTGGCAGCGGTCTGACAGAGCCGGCTCATTAGGCAGGAAGTTGCTGGCCCACACCTATAAAATAACAGGAATCAGGAAGAAGATAGAGGAAGATGATGAGACATAACGGAAATCTAGAAAACCTATAGGAGTGCTGTAACATGCAATGATTCCAAATTACCTCATTTTATGAGGTCATTCATCAGTCAATGAATGGTTCCGGTGTAGATATTTCTGGGTTTCAAAACTCACTTTCATTTCAGGCTTTTTAGACTGATAAATGGGTTTTCTTCTGCAGCCACTGGCTTTCATTTATTTCAGTGTGGAAATCAACTTGCACACACTAAAGCGGAATTGAGACTGTACTTCATTACAGTGAGCAGCAAGGGCCCTGAAAGCATATTATCAGCTTCTTACTGAGAGCGGTAGGGTCCTAAAGCATATAAACACAAGATTTTCTGGCAAAATTGGAACAGCTGGTTGTGTTTTTCTTTTATTGTCTGTGACTATGTCACTAGTCTGAAGTTGAGTGAGGCTCAGTTGGAAAAAAACATACTCACTCTCTCATCACTCATGATTCAGCAACATATGGATCAAAATTTGATCACATTTGCTCGTTGTTTGCTTATGATGGAAAGCTGCTGTCAATCAAAATCTGAAACAGAAGTTTAAGCGGATTTATGCTATTAAAATCAAATTATTCATATTGAAAAGTCTCGGACCAGGTTCAATGTTTTTTATGACCAGTGTCTCCCACAGTGTACCTGGAACTGCTGGAGTTTCTCACCCTGTTGCCTGAATCCGACAACTGTTCCTCATTAATCCCCAGCATGTATCCCTGCCAGCCAGTTTGTTCCCGTTATCGTTCACTCATGAAATGACTGGCTCTTTCAAACTTGTCGGCCTATACTTCCTGCCTGTCCACCCATTGCTCGAAATGTGTGTTAGCACCATTAACCAACTTTGCCCGTGTCTCTGCATGTAGGTCCTCATCCCTGTTGCACAATACATGAATTGTGACAGTGTCTGCTCCTATGTCAAAAACTAGTTTGATGCAAATTGGATAAGCTAAAATATCCCAAAAAGAAGGAAATACATTACGTTACTGCAGCAGGCTTCATCAAAAAGGCCCATGGTCCACCCTCCTCCACCAGCCTAATTGCACATTTCTGAATATTTGCACCTTCAGTACAGTTCTAGCCTTCATTTATCTGCCATATTGCACTGTTTTTGTCTCTGTTTTTTTTACATGTTTTTGCATATATGCCTCGTCACTTTATTACCACCTCTGCACTACGTTTACATGTTAATATGTATATAGATTTATGTTAATATGTCTCTATGTCATGTACCAAGTCACCAAGTTAAAATTTAACATTTTAGCTAACAAACTAACACCACAACTTAACATAGCAAAGCATTGTTTTGTGCAACCGTAGAGACAGAAAAGCACAACCTGACCAAAATATCTTCCTAATTGTAAATTCTAAATGTTCCAAATCAAAGCAGCTGTTCTGATTTCTGAAACAAACACATTATTGAAACTTTTCAGACAGACGGCATTTACTATAAATGAGATGCCGGTATTTACTGTGATTGAAATAAGCATCCCTGGAGAAAACAGACAGGTTTGATGCACCACAACAGATGAGATGCTGTCGGCCATTTTCATCAGTGGAAAACATTCATCAGTCTTACAGCACTACAGTTCATTTTCAATCACGCTTTAGAGAAAATGCTTTCAGGCAGCTGAATTAGCTTCATAATGTACTTCCTCTGCATTTCAGAAAGCTCTTTATGGATAACGGTGAACATCACGACAGACATTCAGATTATTTATGTTTGCACTTTATGGTATTTTAATGGCTGCAAAAGCAGGGAAGGAGTGCCAAATGACTCTAACATGTAACTACTGACTCACTGCTGCATGAAAAATGAGTACCTGGGATAACAGTTTCTGGGTTCTGAATAGGAGGTATTTACAAATAAGTTTGTAATTAGCATCTAAGCTAATGGACACAGCAAAACAAAATATACATATTCATATTTTGAATCTGTTGGTTAGTTATTGCTGCGATGAAGAGCAAAACAGTGTGTTTATAATGGACAGCAAGCTTTCATTTGGCGTCTAGTTTGGTTTCTTTTCATTATTTATGCATGTTGTCCAGACGCTTTAAAGCAAATTACTTTTCTTGACCTTTTTGTCTTAAAAAAGAATGCAGGGAGGAAACGTACAGTACAGGAATCACTACTACAAATCATTTCCCTTCCTCCTATCCAACAGGAGAAAGCTGCATTAACTTCAGGGGAGGGAATATAAAAAGGCTTCACTTGATGATCAACGAGCTCCATCCTTTATTTTTAATTCTGAGGCAATAAATGAGCGTCCTCCCGGTTTTGCCTCTATATCGCTGCATTATCCCGAGTTTGGATTCATGAATAATACTTAATATGTAATAAAGTAAACGCAACAGCAATTATCTTTAGAAAAAAAGATGGAAATTATTAATGCTTGTTGGCATTTTTGCCCTTGGTGAGATTCTGTGCAAAATTACTGCAATGGGAGCAGAAACCAGCTCAGCGTGATGATAAAATATTAATGACTGTGAAATATTGGCTAAAGGCTGCAGCATGTTTATAATGATGATCCTAGAAGGACGGAAAGAGACAGACATGTGTGGACTGTATGTGTGAACACTGTATATGTGCATTGCCTACAGGCATGCACAATAAGAGTGTGAGTGGTTATATTTGCACACCTGTCAACATCTGTGCCTGTGGCTCTATTTGTACACGGAGCTCTCATCTATCCAGCAGCACACTGATGCTTCTCGGAGAAAAGTAGAAATAATAACACAAGAGAAAAGCAAAGTACATACTCTATTCCCATGAGATAGAACTTGCTCTTCAAGTGAAATACATAGGATTGAATACAAACTCAACAACCGTCTGCTCCTGCAAGGCAAATTTTCAAACACATCCAGAGCACTTCACAGAATTAATACTGTATATAGTTTGGAAACACTTACATGAAAAAAAGACTATTACTATTCCAGGGGCATGAGTTTTTTTCTTTCCTCAACTTACATGAAAATACATACTGTTCCTGTGAGACCAAAGTTATCAAAAGCAATGATGCCTGCAGAACATGATTAACATTTTCTGTTCGTTATTCTTCAAAGTTTTAAATCTATGCTTCTGTCCTGGAGGGGTTGTCTGGCTGTACACACATACATTTACACCCTTTTATCGGACTTTGATGTCTTAAAAAAGGAGAACTCTGGACTGCAGTAAAAAGAAACATGACTGATAAAACTTTTAAAAAGCATCATCAAAGCCTGGATCCAGGTCTGAGTTTGTCTATGAATTTCTTTAATAGTATGCCACATGAAAGGAAAAGAACATTTTTTTTGATCTTGTAACAGATGTATAAGTATAACAAAGAAGAGTTTGACAGCAACTGTATACATATGATATATAATAGTGGTGTCAACACATCTTAATCTGAAAGTCCCTCCTTATAAAGTGAATTGTATCTTATTCTGAGGTCACATACTGCCCTCTGCTGGTATGCCACAGCCTGAGAAAACATCATACGTTCAAATATTTATTTTATTCCAAAAGTCATTGATCAAGGAAAGCAGGAAAGCATCACTACTATAATCTGAAAGATTTTCATCTTCTCAGAGAACTGCTGCAACTATTCTTTTCTGTTTTAAACTTTGTCTCCTTTGGTGGCAACAGCTGCTGCTGTTTTTTGCTGACAACAGCGAATAATAATAATAATAATGATACCAATTATATGCAATAATCTCAGTGCAACATTTTGGTGATGAGGTGGTGGGTGTTGGGAAGCAGATTTATTTTTCATTTTTTTGTAGTCATCCAAAAATATCAATCTATTCATTTATGTTGACATTCAATTATTATGATAATTAAGATTATTAATAACTTCAGAGGCATTGTGTGTAATAGTCCACCGGCCTACCCTTCTTCTTCTCCCCTCTCTCAAACACAGCAACCCATCGCTGTAATTCATCAGTCAAACTTTTTTTGACATGTTGACAACATGTCAAATATAGAAGAAGAAGAAGAATTCCTTTATTAATCCCTCAATGAGGGAAATTACATTTTTTCACTCTGTTAGTATATATACATATTTTTCAGTTGCACATTACACACACAAGTCATGAAACAAACACATGCACATGCATTAGAGGAGAGATGTCAGAGTGAGGGAGCTGCCCCTTATCCAGGCGCCCCGAGCAGTTGGGGGTTCGGTGCCTTGCTCAAGGGCAACCTCGGCAGTGCCCAGGAGGAGGAACTGGCACCTCTCCAGCTACCAGTCCACTCTCCACATTTTTGGTCCGACCTGGACTTGAACTGGCGACCCTCCGATTCCCAGCCCAAGTCACTACAGACTGAGCTACTGCCGCCCCAAAAGTTGGAAACGCTTCACGAATTTGCGTGTCATCCTTGCGCAGGGGCCATGCTAATCTTCTCTGTATCGATTCCAATTTGACATACGTGCTGCCGGAGCAAGCACTTCAAATATATATACTATTCTGCTTCAATCCTTATAATAATATAAAAAAATAAAATAAAGTAAAATGATAAAATAAAATAAAATAAAATAAAATATGTATGAAGGAAAACTTCCTCACTGGGTGAGAAAATGAACCCATGAAACTGATTTTTCAATATAGAGTCAAATACAAGAACTTCCATCACCTTACTGAAAAGTAACATAGATATGATTATTATATATTGAGTGATTGATGATTTCTGAATAAAGAGTCCATTAACAGTTTCTATGACACTTATCTGGCCTTTTTAACACATGCTTCCTTTGTCACAGTGACTCTGTAACACACAAAATCGTATTGTGCTAAAAAACAAAAACAACAACATTTGTTATGTCGCTATGTATGTATGTATGTTGTTCATGCTGTTCCTTGAAAGTAGTAGTGTTTGTGTGTTGATGTACGTGTACAACCCTGAAGTTCAGATTCTCTATTTAACTTTTTCATGTAGTTGAAGTTCAGTTTGTGCACAAATGCAGGTCAAATGAATACATTGTGTGTTCCTACCTGACAGTGAGGGTGTGGATTTGAACAGCCCATCATAGCTCCTTTATTCTCAAAGATCTAAAAACAGAAAATAGGAGGAAAAGTTAATCCTGAGTTTAGTGTACCTTTTTTGCTTGTACACAGTGCAACAAAACTAAGCAGACAGAGCATATTTTTGCTGATGCAAAAGACTGGGAGAATGGTGCTGTCCTTGGTGCTGACAATTTTCCTGCTCTGCATTTGTCTGTTTAGTTGGGTTTTTTATACATCACAACATTCAGTGCCATCTTATTGGACACTTCAATGTCTGCACTGCAGTTATTTTTAGATATCAAAAAGGTATTTTAATTTGCTGTGATGCAGGAAACTATCATGACACCATCAGCAGCCAGAGAAACCATCAGATATCAATCTGATGATGGATAAGCCTCTAGGGATGCCCCCACTATATCTGGATCAGTGCATCCTTGTCTACTGGCTGCTCATTATTTACAGTTCAATTAGCAATTTAAGGTGCAACATTAGACCGGATTGTCTCACATGTGGCCAGTTTACAAGCTAATTTCAAACCAATAAAAAAGCTAAATCATCATCAGAGGATAGCAAGGAGTGGGTTCTGGCTCTTTTGCTCACCAAAGCCTGCTCAAACCTGATTGGTCAATACTACTCATACAGCAAGCAGAAAACTAGAACACTTCAAACACAATCAAAATCTTGTTCCATTACCGACACATTATGCATATCTGTACTACCTTGACATGAAAGTAGGTCTATAACTATCTAAGGATGGCAATACTTTACAACATGCAAACACCAGTCATATTTCTGTGCAGACTAGAGAAATATTATATATTTGGAAAACAGGGGTCAGGAGTTCAATTATCCTATCACTATCCTACAAAAGTAAAGTAATCAATTCATTTTTGGATTGTCAATAACTTCAGCAACTAGAGTTGTTGAAGTTATTGTGTTATTATTAAGTGATCTGTTCATGAATTTAACGCTCCAGCTTCTCCACAGCAGTGGCTTCTGGGACTTATTCAACACACTGAAGTAGCATCTGTACTGTAAGAATATAAATTTGCTGCTTCTCAGCATCTTATGATAAATATGTCCTTGTCTTTCTGCTGCTGTTGTTTAAATTTTCAAGTTTGCCCAAAGGCATCATTAAAGTTTCATCCAATCCAATACAAGACGCATTAAAATGAAAAACTGTAAAGCGCAGACAACAGAATGATCAGGTCTACGGGTGAAAAGGTTTACCTGCTTCAGTTTTACTGCAATCCAGCCGTGGAAAAAAAATAGATCAATAGTGTGTGAAAGTTAATGGGAATGTGTGTGCATGTGTGTGTGTGTGTGTGTGTGTGTATGCATCCCACACCTGAACCCAAGGGTAGGTGATGCCTAGTTCTTCAACAAGCTCCGCCCACTTGTCAATCACCTTGACAACCTCTTGTTTTTTCATGAGAGGAAGGGTGACGTCTGACCAGGGATGAAAACACATGACCTTACTGAAAATGAGACAGAATATGGTGAGAGAGATGTTCAACAAAGGAAAAAAAATCTCCAAACTCTTCTCTAGTGATCTGACACTTGGAGAGTGTGCCATTCTTTTTAAATTTTACAACACTTTTTAGTCATTGGGTGTTCAGTGCTTTTCTTGTGGACACCCTGACTCACATCTAAACTACATTTGCACCAATCCTGTCTGTTAAAACCCGGGAAGACAAAAAATATTCTTTATTCATCATGATGTTGTTGTGGTCGGAGTCAATAAGTGATGATTGTGCTGCTGCTGTCTTGTGAGGGTTTTTTTTTCCATAAAATACATTAAAGATGACCTAATATGCCTATTTGCACTTACATACTTATATTTTGGGTTTTAAAAAAAGGCTTTATTTTTCTCAGCACCTCTTGTCATCCTCCATCTGAAAGGCTCTGTTTGTTGGGAGGTATTATGTAATTATGTGTTACATGGTGACATCACCATGTTCAGACAGCTCAGGTTCATCTCTGGCAGGGACTTTGGCCTTTGTAACACTTGCAGATCTTTTATGTGTGCAAAATCTATACTACAAACTAAAGGAAAGAAAAAAAATACAAAGGCGCCAAGTGCTGTAAAATTACTTCACTGCACTTCCCATAGACCACTTGTTAAACTCTTTTGCTCTTTTTCTTCCTGTTGAGGTGCTTGTTGGTGATAGTGCTCTTCAATTGATAAATGGTTGCACTGAGAAAATGCAAAGCTGGCAGTTTGCAGTTTTGCTCTGAAATACAAGCACAACCAATCATGAAGATCACAGATTATATTCATGGACTGAAATTCATTCTTGCGTTGCTAAGAAATGCATTTTATTTGAAAAGCAAGCAACAACTAATGAAATACAAATACCTAATTTAACATAAGGGAAATTTAAAGGACAGAAAACTGACTTTAAGTCACTTTAATTGGAAAGACGATAAGAGTCATTTTGGGATTGACTGATTTCAGAATACAGTATGTGCCGCACATCCTGGATCAGATTTAAAACCTAGGGAATCTGGTTTACAGTATATGGTCTGTTTGAACCACAGAAGTGTGTATTTAATCCATGTCCTTGTGTTGATGTTTGCTCTTGGCCTTACTCAGCTGTCAGAGTCAGAAAGATGAAATTTCTATCATCAGACTTGGACACTTGGGGCTTATGCAGCTAGTACATGATCAATAATTGAACATGACTTTGATGTTGATGCTCTGAGCAAAACTGAATGGTCATATTTATAAATTGTTCATGAGTATCCTAGGAGCTGCAAGGACTCCATAATATGCTTTATATATAGTAATCAGAATTAATGTAAAGACTTTAATTGCAATTTGTGCAAAATTAACAATCATATCCAAGAATCTTCCTATGAAATTACAGTTACATAATGGTACCTTTCAATTACACAAGGACAACATTAGGCTTTTTAGAGGATTTAGGATTATTCTGCTAGAGGGAGTGTATGACTGAGAAAAGGTGATACGATCAGTCATTAGGAATTTTCTCACCTTTTCGCTCAACTCATCTCTCTTTTGTCTCTACCATGACCCAAATCCCCCAAAATCCCATTTCCCCATTTTGTTTTCTCTCTAATTGGCTCTCTGAATGTTGCTGCTGGGCACAACACACTCGTCCAGCTTTTCCAGACCTCCTTTTTTTGACATGGGCACAAGCCTGAGCAGATTGAAGGAACCACAAACATGAAATACTGTACAGAACGAGCATGGATACAAGACAAACTGAATCTGTAAGGAGAAAAAAATACCTTGAAATGTAAGTCAATAAAGAGACTGCACAACACATAACTGACAGCCTCTACATCTGCCAACACATGGGATATCTACACAAGTTCAGTTTTCAACCAACAAATGCAGTTTTGATGTGAATCTATTATTTACACGTTGTGTAACTTTGCTGTCAGGCAGAATCATCAAACAGTCTTCCAGAAATGTGGGATGCTTCAGGAATGTCTTTAAAGATACAAAAACTCTTTGATACGTATGAAATGTCAGTGGTTTGCATATGTGCTTGATGCTTCATACACAGATCCATCGCACAGTAAGAGCGATGCAATTCCAAGCTTCAGAGAAAGAAAGCTTTATTAGCAAAGGTTTTGAGCAAATCAACTTTGTGTGGATGTCATATTATAGTTATAGACTATGTGGAAGTGAGCAGCACTAGAAAAGGTTTAGCTTCCATTTAATGGCTCCCAGACCATATCGACTTCTACAGACTCTGAGGTAAATATCACTGGACTTTAGCATCTAGTTCTAAACAGTGGTTCCCAAACTGAGACAATGCTCTTTAGTAGATTTTTTTGTTTGCAGAAAAAGTTAGGGAACCACTGCTATAAGATAAAATAGTAAGAGAACATCTCCATCTAGTGATGTCACAGAGAATTACATACTCCTCAATATACAATAATATATTTTTTACATGAAAGGTGTGAAGTTGTGATTTTGTGTTGCATGGTTCAAAATGTCCTGAAAACAAATGACATGCAGTGTGTTGATTAACAAAACTGCATGTCTCCTAATAGCTCATTATGCTGACGATGATCACAACAACGAATGAAAGTCGCCTCAGCATGACTGCCCTGATTGCACTCATCAGTTCAGATTTAATTAGTAATAAATTTGAATGCATCATAATCTTTTGAAAGGAACGTTGATTAAGATGCACCCTTGACTAAATTCTAACCACATGTTAATTTAGATTAACTGCGTGTTAAATATTCATCTCAATGTAGTCGTACCTGGTGGAACATAAAATATAAATGTTACCATTTGATATATTGTAACAGAGTTTCAATAAATAACACATAAGGTGCATTGTTCCAAATTAAGATAGATGATAACAACATGTACACATATTTTACAAATAATGCTGAAAGCTTCACACAGTGTGACAGCAGACAATGATTATTCCAGCAACGTGTGACACGAAGCTTTGTCCTTACCAGACACCTCTGGCAGCTTTAGATTGAAACAGTGGATGTTGATCAGAACCTGAAGAACACAGCAGTTTTTTCAAAATTAAAGTTCTTTTAACAACGAATTTTACAATTTTGTCAACCCATAATCACTGATTGTATAGTTTCTTGTGCAATGAAATTCTCCTATGATGTGGATAAAATAACTCGGCAAACATTCTATCTTTACATAGTTTGCATTTAATTGAGCCGTAAGTAAAATTTGCAAAAAAAAAAAAAAAAAAAATGCAGTGACGTTTCAACTAGTGGTTAAATACTTCTGATGTATTAAGATGATATGTTACAATATTTTCACAGCATCAGAGATGACACTGACCAGGATCTGGAGCGTCCGGCTGAAGAGCTGGGAAGTCATTTTCAAAAATGAAAGTGCTGTCATAGTCAGGATTTACCTGATTAACAGATGGACACAGGGATATCAGTGACAAAACACAAAATCTACTTTGTTGTCAAAAGCTAATACCATTTATAACTGCCATATGTTTAGATGTATCAAAAATTACCTCTGCATTAAGTTGTATGGCTAAATTATGCCTTTAACAGTTCATTACATCACCAAAGCATCGTCTCAGTTGTAGGCAGCAATTGTATTGATGTACCTGTTCTTACCTCTCCATTTGCACGTGTGTTCCCAGGACAGAGTGGGTTGCTGGGGTCATGTCTGGGTATGTGTTCCTCAGGAGGTTTTTCTACCTGACCTGCCCAGGGTCTCTTCATACGGTGAGCTGACACCAGGACCCAAGTGTCCCGCAGAGGGTTATAACGCAGGTGCTGGTGCTCTGAGGGGTTCAGAGACATCAACAAGGCAATGTATTTACATTGTATACAGAGGGGGCTAGTTCCCAAAAAAAGAGCAATAGTGGATTCTAATCATGTTCATGTGAAGTCAACCTGATCAACCACACACTGATTACTGTATCATCTTTATAGTGTTGGCAACTAGAATATATAATGAATCATTTAATCTACCAAATGTAACAAAAAAAGTAGTAGTCTAGTTATTATACATAAATAACACAACAAACTTAATCTGAAACACATCAGCAAACATTCAGGCAAATAAAGAATTTATGGGTGATGTGGATGACTACTGTTGTTGCAACTTGCAGCAGTAAAAGCAGCAGGAACTCACGAGATTACACAGCTGTCTATGTGTACTGTAAAGCAATAAGCACTCTGTCAATGCAGGTTTGAATGGACTGAGTGGTTTGACATCAGCATATATTGATTTCAGGAAGCATGTACATTGTCTTTTACATGTCAATTCAATGTGGCCGAACTCCAGTGAAAAAAATGTTAATTTAACGTTTCCTCTACCATCGAGGATAAAAAGCTGACGGGTAGAATATAACTGAACACGTTCTCAAAATTACTTGGACCTACCAGTAAATTCCGCTTGTATACAATTCATTTTGGTTCGATACATTTGTTGATCCATATTGATTAGCTTGATGGATTTAGGTACAGTAGAGTTGATAGTATATTTACAAAAATATATTAAAAATAGTTCTTGTGAATCAGGCGTTTAGTGAGGAAACTTGCAATAACTTCCCTGCATATGTAAACAAGACAGTCTGTAGTTGCCGACATACGGAATGAATGGGATTAGCCTACACAAAAGGAGAGCCTTACCTTTTGGATCAAAACTGATGTATTTTTTATCGCTCATGTCGGTCGGTGTGTTTCAGAGTGTCAGCTCTTCGTTATTCAATCACTGAACTTTAGTTAAGAGCTATCTACTGTCTGCTGTCCCTACACATACACACATACACTGAGCCTCGTACTTCCTGTTTTTTTCTTGACAAGCGAAAATTACGTGCTCTTTGGGATGAATAAACATATGATCGCAAGCCTCTAAAAAGCCAGAAAAATACGGGAAAAATAAGTATCATATTTAAATTAAATGGCTGCATTCAATACAACACATATCACCATATATTTGTGGAAACCACTTTTTATATAGGTACGCAAAATACATTAAACATATATCTAAAGGAGGTTTTTACACTGTACTGGCAACCCTGAAGTTACCGTCCCCTACACGACTAACTCGTCCTCTGATTGGCTGAGAAGTCATTTCCTGCCCTCACCTGACCAGGAAGTTGCACTAGACTGCCCCTTGTCCGATGGCGTGTTTGAACTGTTTGTCTGCCTCTGAATACACGTGTAGTCGAACCTGCACCTGTGTCTCTCTATATTAGTTTTGTTTTAACCATGCCTGTAGTCAGAACGTGTTTAAAAGTGTTTCTGTTGGGCGCAGTCACCGTCCTGGCCGTGCTACTGCTGCGACACTGGATGGCAACCAAACAGTACGTTTTCAATAAAGAAGACGTCGCCAAGTTAGCCAAACAGTACGCAGGTGAGTTTAGTAATGAGTCGTTTTTGGTCTAAATCAATGTAATACCAACCTACAACGCAGTCTAATGCATTTAAAGTAAAAATACACGCATGTACTGTAAGTTGCCCAAGTAGTCTTCCTTCCCACCTTCCATTCATACTGTGTCTGACTCCTCTCAGGACAGGACCATGAGCAGGCCTTCTCCAAAGTGGTGGTGGAGCTCAGGAAGAGGTAAATGTTGAAAATTGCATTTGTGCAGAATGCAGACACTTAACTGGCATGTAAGCATTCATAGCTGCAACTAATACACATTTCATTCCCTTGAATTTGTTGAAGTTTTTAAATAACTACAACCATCTGTTATCACTTAACTTTCACCTACTCTACCTTGCAGATGCTGCATGGGCTGCATGCATTTGATGAATATTAGAATAATAACGTGAACATGAATCACATTTCCTTAGGCAGTGCGTCGGTAACCTCTTTGGTTTGAATATATGTTAATAAGGTCACTAGATGGTGAGATTAACTTGTTTAAATAATCTAATAATGTGTAACTCAACTAGGTATCCTGGCCATATTCTGCCAGATGAGGACCTGCAGTGGGTGTTTGTGAATGCCGGAGGTTGGATGGGCTCCATGTGTCTACTCCACGCCTCGCTCACAGAGTACCTGCTGCTGTTCGGTACTGCTGTGGACACAGGAGGACACTCAGGTGAAAAACGAAGGGGACTGGAAGCCTGTCTGTTTCTCATGCAGTTGTGCAAGGAAAAGATCACTTCTGACAATGATAATGTTTGAGTTTTTTTTTTTTTTTTTTTTTTTTTTTTAAATTATCACCATACAGACGAAGACTTTTTCCTTGGTATTTGTGATGTCCACTGACTTTTTGTGCTTTCTGTGTGTTCAGTTAGCATCTTAAACAATGGAAGTTTGACTCCATGTCTGCCCTGTTCTTCCTTCAGGTCGTTACTGGGCAGAGATTTCTGACACCATCATATCCGGCACTTTCAGACAGTGGAAAGAGGGGACAACCAAGAGTGAAATATACTACCCTGGTAACACATTTTAATCTGCAATGTTATGTTTTTATGTGAATGTTTTTCTATGTATCCTAAAATAATAGTGTAAACATACTGTATCTGGATGGAAACTAGGTCTTGTTTTCCTTTGTTGGTTTCTCTTCCCTTACTCCCAAGTACTTGTTTTCTGCACAGGTGACACCATTATACACAGAGTAGGTGAGGCTACGTCAGTCCAGTGGAGCGCGGGGACATGGATGGTGGAGTACGGCCAAGGTTTCATCCCCTCTACACTTGGATTCGCTCTGGGAGACACCCTGTTCAGCACACAGGATTTCCTCACAATGTTCTACTCCGTGCGTGTCTATGTCAAGGGTCTGCTGCTGGAGGCTGGTACACTACTTACAGAGGCTGGAGTTTTCTAAGGTGAGGTCGAGGCTTGGACACCCAAATAAGGACTGTAACCTCAAAGGTTTGCCTTGTCATTATGCCATTTTAGCACTGACCACTAACATCTGGCATGGGGGAAAAGTCTATGCTCGATCATTCAAGATCAAATATTTTTACCTAAAATTGTAGACATTCCAAATTTGCATCAGCACTACATTGAAGTTCTCGCCCCTCCTTGAGGCTATTGAAAATTTAGAGTTTGACTCCCTTTCATTTTTAACCTGAAACATCAAAAATCCCTCTGTGATACTCAGCATCTGACTTCACACAGAAACATTCCTCTAAAAGCTAACTCTAACCCGACAAAGTCATTGAGGTCTTCAGGCGTTTTTCAAGTTTAAATAATTTTAGTGCCCAAAACTCTTCTCAAGTACTTTTCCAAATCAGAGATTCTTATTCTGGGAATAATAACATGATATTTATCTGTCACTTTTAAAAATAAGTATGGGTTATAAAATGCTATGACGCTATGATATAAGAATATATATACATAAGAAATAAGTGGTTATGACAGTAACTTAAGACCAGGGAATCTCCAGGTACTCTGGCTTCCCTGCCTTTCACCCTAAGACAGCTGGGATAGGCTCCGGCCCCCTATGCGAGAATAAGCGGTAGAGAATGGATGGATGGATGGATGTTTCAGTGTTTTATGGCTTAAATAGACTCGGCACAATCTTTACCTCCGCCAAGGAGGATATGTTTTCACCAGAGTTTGTTTATTTGTATGTTGGTTTGTTGGTTTGTAGAATAACTCAAAAAGTTGTGGATGGATTTTGACAGAATTTTCAGGGTTGGTCAGAAGTGGCCTAACATAAAACTGATTAATTTTTGGTGGTGATCGGGTCCAATTCAGTATCACCACCAAAAATGAATCAGTTTTAAGTTAGGCCACTTCTGGTCAATCCTGAAAATTTCGTCAAAAACCACCCATATCTTTTTGAGTTACTTTGAAAACCAACAAGCCAACAAACAAACAAGCCCCAGTGAAAACATAAGCGGCAGGGGTGACTTTAAAAAAAAAAAAAAAAAAGTCACCATCTTGGTGGAGGTCTGCGCTCTCTGAGTGCTTTTATAGTCTTGAAAATATAACTGTGGCTATAAACTTGAATAATGAAATGCTCTGACCAAGTGGGACGACTTGACTGCAGTGTCCTCAGCCTCCGTTCATTGTGAAAATGGCAAAAATCAAAGCCTTTTGGAAATAATATTTGTGTACTTAACTTGGAATTATACTGTTCAAGCAATCACTGCTGCAGAGTTCACCACCTCCCAGTTCATACTTTTCCAGATGAAACAGCCTTATTTTCAGACTGATGCCCGAAGCCATCGGGGATTACCTAAACTGGAGTTTTTTGGTTCATACACATCAGCATCAGTAGCAGCGTGGTCTTTAATGTTGATGATGGGATGTGCAATTTACTGTAAGGTAAACATTAAAAACTGACACTGCTAGAAAGAAAATAAATGTTTTTGAAGAAAAATTATGCAAGCCTGTTTTTTTATTATTATGTTTTAATTTTTACATGTCATCACTCACCTGTACTGGATAATCATCACATGTGCCTCTGTCAGGAGTTATTTTGGGTGGTAAACACAAACTGAGTGAAATCACAAAACTGACCTCACATGCTCTGAAGAGTTAATAAAAATAGAGATGAGAGTAGGTGGAGGGGTGCTGGGTGAATAGATGGTGATGGACATATCAATCCTCATTTGCGTCTGTAAATGTCAAGAGGATGCAGACAACATGATTGTTGTCATATCCATGATAGGTAAAGGTAATGATGATGGAAGTGTGTGTATTTCATGTGGGTGTATGTTTGCTTTTTATGTGGTGAGTATGTGAATACATACTTGTGTATATTGCTTGTAACCTATGTTTATGTCATCTATCTCCCCCTCTGTCTATCTATTAGCTGTGTATATATTTGTTGCCATATTGTCTCAGCTATAGATTTAATGTCAACCTAACAGACTGGCCTGACCCCGCTGCCCTCCTCCTCTTTAAGCCCTTTAAAAGAGATACATTCAGAATCGAAGCTGTGCGACCGGTACTGAAATACCAGCGGGCCCAGGCAGCAGCTGTGCCTTAATGGGATAGATGACGCCCTCTTTGACTAATCGCTTGATGGCTTCCAGGCAGATGATGTCTTCCCACCACATGTTGGGTCTCTGCAAGTAGATGTCTTATAGAGGATGTCTTATTGAGGTGAAGACACACTCAAACACACAGTGAGGGATGCTGTAGTTGTAGTCTATTACAAAGGATGGATTCCAACAATACAAACAAACAATATGTTGAACAACAAGTTGACTCCAGTTGACTCTTTGCTGTTTCTGATAAGAAGTTTTTTTTTTTTTTTTTCAGATGAAACATCAGATAAAGGGAATCATCTTCCCTGCTCTCTAGTGGACTTTAGACAGCATCACATCTCTTGATACTGCTGGATTGAAATCTTTCTACACCATCTGATCTCAGTAGGAGCAACATGAGTTTAATGTTCTAATCACCCATGGCAATAAGTGTGGGTAAATAGAACTATAACTGCAATATCACTACAACAGTGCTATTTATCCGTTCATGTATGTAATACACTGAATGGAAAATATTTTTGATTTTTCAGTAAAAGTACAATAAATTAAAAACAAAAAATTAAGACTTAACAGTTTTAATTACTGGTCACATGATGTTCTTTGACAAAAAAAGGAAAAACAGAACTTTTCAGAGCTTTCAACCACGTCTGATCGTATACAATTTAAAATAAAAAAAAACATGACTGGCTTTTTAAGTAGTAAATAGGCAGTTAAACCGTTTTATTTTAGCCTATTTAATAAAATAAAATGTGTAGTTTGTAGTTGCACCTGTGTGTACGGTAGCCCTGAGGGACAGAGCATGACACCCCCACCCTACGCGCGCGCGCGCACGCGCACACACCAGGGCGAACACGTCTGTTGTGTCTCCTAACCACTGTCTCACTAAAATTTCAGAATAATGGCGGAGTTTTCATATCAGTCTATGAAAGTTGCCCACCAAGCCAGGGAAGCGGTAAGTCAATATGGGTTCTCTTTTTGGGGGCTTTCTACAAATTTGGCCCAACTTTAAACGAGCTCTTGGTAAACTAACGGCGTTTAGATAACGAGCAAACACTGGGAGAGGTGAATTGTTGCCGTTGCTAGCTCAGCTAATAAGCCAAACTCAGTGTCCTACATAGCAGGCAGCGTTTCTCATCATGACATGTATCCAGTATCATGTTGTTGTATTTTACACATGGTATGCAGCAAACACCGGATGAACTGTTAAAGTTATGTCTGCTAACAAGCGTTTTAAACAGTGAGCAGTTAGCCGTTGAGCTAATCAAGTTAGCTAATTCTACACGCCAGAATATTCGGCGTCTACAGGTTGCCTGGATACAGGTTAGATGGTTGTCATTTGTGGCAACTTGTCGCCCTCTACTGGGGTTTAGTTTCTTGACTGTACTGCAGTTTTTTTCTCCGCAGACACTTAGGCTTGTCGTAGGTGTTGTTAATTCATATCGTTAATGACGGAATGAAGAGGACTTCCTTCAGAAGGAATATAGGCTATACATCCCAAGGAGTAAATAATAAAATTGTTAATGGCTGAATCGAATTTAGCTGTTTGGCTTCAGGATTTTGGTATTGGGCATGCTGTCCCAATGTCACAACATAGCAGGGACAGACTGAGCAGAGCAAATGTTATTAGGACATACATGTAGTACTATACATTGATTGAGATATACGTTGAGTTATTGCTAACATTAGTGCAGGATTGCATGCTGTTGAGTCTCAGTCCTGAGTGTGTTCTGTGTTGTTGTCCAACAGGATGAGCTGAGGACTGAGATGAGGAAGAAGAGCCTCCTCATTCTCATTTACCACCACCTGTTGGGGCAAGGGTCAGTATGAAGCTGTGCGCTGGGATGCTGGTCCATTGTAACAAGCCTACAGAAGGCCAACCTGCATCAGTGTGTCTTATTTTATTGGCGATATTGCACACAATTCATCAACAAAACACACCGAAACTAAATCATGATGGAATCCTCAGGCTTACAGCATAAGACAGCAGTCATAGTTGACCTTGCTTGTGTGAATTTTTTTTGATCTTTCCAAGGTCCATACATGCATTTGTGTAAGATCTTGTTTGTGTCCATTCACCAGCTATGTGTCTGCAGCAGTGGCCTTGGACCAGGAGACAAATGGAGCAGCGAGGAAGTTCGAGGTCTGTGACAACATTGATCTGGAGATGGTGCTGATGGAGTACGAGAGTTATCACTATGTCAAGTTCCAGAAATATCCCAAACTTATCAGAAGAACAGCAGAACCAGGTATATGACGCCCACTAAAACAATGAGCAACATTGAAATCACATCTCATTGTGAATGTGATAAATTTGCTGCTAAATTCACAATTATGGGATGCACTCATTAAAGCTAATTGTAGTCAGTGGAAATTTTCTGTTTTTTTTTTTTTTTTTTTAAAGGTGAAAACAGAAATGCAAGAAGTGGAGTTAAACGGTGAGTCTCTGCATCTCTTGCACCTCTCTTTGTATTTAATGTTCAGGACCTTTTTTCATTAATGTTCATGACTTTATGGTCATACATTCTCCATATACACCAATCAAACATAACATCATGACCACTTCTCTCATATTGTGTTGGTCCCTTTTGCTGCCAAAACAACCTTAACCCATCCAGGCATGGAACTCCACTAGAGCCTGAAGGTGGGCTGTGGTATCTGGCACCAGCAGATCATTAAGTCCTGTGCGTTGTGAGGTGGAGCCTCCATGGATCGGACTTGTTTGTCCAGCACATCCCTCAGATGCTTGATTGGATTGAGATCTGGGTAATTTGGGGGCAAAGTCAAAACTGAAACTTTTATGCACCTTAAACCATTCCTGAACCATTTTTGCTTTGTGGCACGGAGTAGTATTCTGTTGAAAGTGGTCATAGCTGTCAGGGAATATTATTTCAATGAAAGAGTGTACATGGTCTGCAACAATGCTTAGGTGGGTGGTACTTGTCAAAGTAACATCCACATAGATGGCAGAACCTAAGGTGTCCTAGATGCGCATGATGGATACGGGTCAGCATGGGCACCCTGACAGTTATGTGGCTATGCAGCCCCATATGAATAAACTCTGATGTTCTGTGTATTCTGACTCCTTTCTATCTTCAACAGCATTAACTTCTCTGGTCTGGCTCAGACCACCACGACCAGCCTTCATTTCCCACCTGCAACAGTGATCCTTGTCCTCTCATGACCCTGTCTCTGGCTCACCACTGGTCCTTCCTTGGACCACTTTTGATAGATCCTGACCACTGCGGACAGGAACACCCCACAACAGCTGCAGTTCTAGAGATGCTCTGACCCAGTCCTTTAACCATCACTGTTTGGTTGTTGTCATCAAACTCACTCAAAATCTTATGCTTTCCCATTTTTCCTGCTTCTAACACATCAGCTTTGAGGACTAAATGTTCATTTGATGCCTCCTATACTGTATCCCAGGAGCCATGATGATGAAGTAATCAGTGTTATTCACTTCACCTGTCAGTGGTCATAATGTTATGCTTGATTGGTGTATGCTTTATAACCTGGGCTAAATGAGTAAATTCTACAACAGAAACGAACAACATTGGAATTATTAATTTGAAGAATAATTGGACTGATTTGACAGTTGTTTAATAAGGTCTAGTGTGATGGATGTGCAAATAGGATAGACTCATTTGAAATCTACCAATGATGAATGAATTCCAACTCCTTTCATTCATAAATGTCTTATGCTTGTCTCTTTCTCCCACAGAAGTCCTTGTTCAGCTGCGAAGCCTCTTCCCAAAATCAACCCATCCCCAAGCTCACAGTCTGGAAATGGAGCCAAAAGAACATCGGCCAGTTTACACACAAATGTACAGTGTTAAACACAGAACAAACAGCATATTAACAGTGTCCGCATATTAAAATTCAAGTGATTATTCTGACATCCTGGTGACTGTGCTTCCAGGAGAATGGCCTGTCTGTTCCTCCAGAGTCATCCGAGTTTGGTCTCAACGTGTCTTCCATCAAAAATGGACCAACTGGGGAGGCAGCCATGAACAGAAAGGTACTGGGGAATTACTGCTGTCATTTACAGATGAAGGTGATCAATATTTTTTAAGGGTTTTTTATTTTATTTTGGTGACATTCCAGTCATCAAATCAGAACTTCCAATGCTCAGATCCCCCCAAAATAGAGATGACCCACCTCGGGGGTTATCCCCAAATACATACTGAACATACATATTCAAAGTATACATATATTTTTATCTGAATATCTGCTGTCAGTTGTGTTTTTATCATGTCTAAATGAGTAAAATATTGTACTGTCTGTATTAGGGCCAGATGACTGACAGCAAAGGTTCAGTTCATGAGGCTGTCAAAGGAGCCGCCATTGTCTCAGACCACATGGTAATTATAGTCTGTAAAATATACAAAATTATAAACATCTTATATATCTTTAATTACATTCAAATGGTAGAAGATCCACGAGAACAAACACATCAAAGCTACTAATAGTATTACAATACCACAAATGAAAATTTTATTTTGTGTTGCAGGAACGGCTACTGAAGCCTCTCAGTGGCTTTTCTGGAATGAGCGGTGAATTGAGAGAACTCGCTGCAATCATCAGCAGGGTACTTCACACACACTCATAGTATATTGCAACTACTAACAAACAAGAGAAACAGACTCAAAGAGATGCCAGTTGTTACCTTAATGTGTGGCTCCTCCGTGTAAAATATAATTTAAGTGTGACCAAATATGTCCACCAGAGAGCAGCAATGAACTTTATTCGGAATGGATTGATCGGCTGCATTAATGAAGGCCCAGGTTCTATCTATTTCCCTTATCTGATGTTTCACTCAAAAGGACACCTATTTATACAAGCCTAATCGCACCTGTGTGTGTGTGTGTGTGTGTGTGTGTCTTCAAGCTGATGTCCTCCACATGCATCCCTCACTTTGTGCTTTTGTTTGTGTGTGTGTGTACCCCTACAGGATATCTATTTGCAGAGCCCCAACGTGCGGTGGGAGGATATCATCGGCCTGGAGGACGCAAAGCGATTAGTCAAAGAGGCCGTCGTCTATCCCATTAAGGTGCAGCCGCTGCCTGGGCCTGCTGGTATTTCAGCTGCAGTCGCCCGTCTTCGATTCTGAATACATCTCCTTTATAGGGCTTAAAGAGAAGGAGGGCAGCGGGGTCAGGCCAGTCTGTTAGGCTGACATGAAATCTATATCTGGGATAATATTGTAACACCTACACAGATAGATAGAGGCAGGGAGGGAGACAGGAGCACACACGCCCTGTCGAATTTATATACACAGCCACTGCGTATACCAATACACACACACAATCATCATCACCCAGACCTATTGATACGATGGCAACAAATCAGCTTGTCTGCATCCTCTTGACATTTTAAAACAGAGATGAGGACTGATGTCCCTTATCCTCTATTCTGCTGGCCCATTTTATTGAATAACACCATCTCCACCTTCCCACAATCCCCAACTTCTGTCTCCATTATTATTCATTCTCTGGAGTATAAGGTCAGTTTGGTGATTTGACTCAGGCCCCGTTTGCCAGCTAAAATTCAGACTGATTTGTGGCGTGTGATATTTGCAGCACTGACTCAGCTCTACATCAGACAAATCGGTTTTGTTTGCACACAACTCAGCGTCTTATTGGTCTACATAAAATGGAAATAAATGTTTTGTTGCGTTAAGAGTATTTGCAGCTGTAAAATACTTTTACACTGAACTGTGTGAATTACTATAGTTTTCTTATTAAGCTACTCTCTCTTTACAGTACCCGCAGCTTTTTACAGGCATCCTGTCTCCATGGAAGGGCTTGCTGCTCTACGGTCCCCCAGGTCAGACTTCCAGGGCTGTAAGAAAAGAAAAACCTGATGTTTACTTGCTCTCAGTCACTGACCTACATTATTCCAAGTACAAAAGTGCATCAATTTTGAATTTTTACTGACATTGACCATCTGAGCCATGCACACACAGGCACGGGTAAGACGCTGCTGGCCAAGGCCGTGGCTACGGAGTGTAAGACAACTTTCTTCAACATTTCAGCCTCCAGCATCATCAGCAAGTGGAGAGGAGATTCTGAGAAACTGGTCCGGGTACGTTGTTCTTTAACACACTCAATATGTCAGGTGCAACAAATAAGGGAAATAAAGTTTGCACGTTACATCCATTTTTAGTGTTGGATTTGTATAAATGCATGTATCTACATGTGTGCAGGTTCTGTTTGAGCTGGCCAGGTACCATGCCCCATCTACCATCTTCCTGGATGAGCTGGAGTCAGTGATGAGCCAGAGAGGAACCAACATGGGGTGAGCTGAGTGTGGTAAATTTATTTTCCCAGTCCTGAGGGTTAGGGGTTCACTCATTGTTATTGAAATTCAACCCCACTGATGCGTCACTTCACCTGAAGCCATTTTTCAATATCAGATTGTCCCAAATTGTCCCAAAGTGATGGTTGATGTTTTCCAATCAACAGATATAGCCACAATGGCTGCAAGAATATTTCCCAAAATCCTTAAAAATAAGCAAAAACATAGTCAAAAATGCATTCAAAATTATCATGTAGAGAAAACGAATAATGAAATAAATAATCATTATATTATTATAAGTTACTAATAGTAACTATTAACTTATTTCACAATGAAGAGCTTTGAATGGCTCATGGTGCTGAATAAATGTGATACAATAGCAAACTGATATGTATGTTTGTGTTTTCAGGGGAGAGCATGAGGGCAGTCGTAGGATGAAGACGGAGCTGCTGGTTCAGATGGATGGGCTGGCGAGATCAGAGGACCTGGTGTTTGTGCTCGCTGCCTCCAACCTGCCTTGGTAAATCTTAACCGTGTACATAACCACAATGGCAATTGATTTAGCCTCTTTCACTATGATAATAACAACACATTATTGTGTTTTTGTTGCCAGACCCTCTAAAAATAGAGATGACAGATGTGAGAATGGCAGATGCACATATGAATCTCCTAAAAGAAAATCAAATGTTTTAATTTTTTTGCAGTCATTGTTAACCACATAAAATCAAAAGAAGTTGAACAAAAAATATATTAACTTAATCCAACAAAATAAGGTGTGTTTTTATGTTGATAATAGAATGGTACAAGATGGAAATATGAGGAGAACTATGGAGTACATTTGAACTAAAAGTGAACGAGAAAATAGTGAGTGCAGTTTTTAACTGTTGTTGCTCTTCTCTCAGGGAACTGGATCATGCCATGCTGAGGAGGTTAGAGAAGAGGATCCTAGTTAGTCTTCCCTCCTCACCAGCTCGCCAAGTCATGATCTCTCATTGGCTGCCTCCTCTCAGCTCCACAGGAGGGGTGGAGCTAAGAACTGAGTTGGATTATGAAACTCTGGCAAAGGTGTGTTACTATAAGAGTCATTAAGATATGGAGAGAAGGAGAGAATATACAGCACAATCACAACACAGTGAGAGTTAGGCCTCATCTGTCTGTGTCTGTTTCAGCGGATGGAGGGTTACTCTGGTTCTGATGTAAGACTGGTGTGTAAGGAGGCCGCCATGAGACCAGTCCGCAAGATCTTTGATGCTCTGGAGTCACATCAGAATGGTAGGATAACACACATGCTCTGTCCAGTGTCCCTGAATAAAGCGTTGTGTCCTCACTGGGATTGACCTTCACAGGAGACACCGACATGTCTGTCCTCCAGCTGGACAGTGTGACAACAGCTGACCTCCTGGAAGTCATCACACACACCAAACCCTCGGCCCGAAACCTGATGGACAGATACACAGCCTGGGAGAGAGAGTATGAGTCTGTCTGACATGCACATTATAACATGAGAAAAAAAAAACTTTGAAACCAACGCTATAGCATATCTGACAGAGAAGTACACAAAAGACCCTACTGCCATTACACTTACTTGGAGTCAAAGCAAGATTTTATTCTTTGTTGGGGCTTTCCTGGATAGCTCACACGCATTGTGTACCCGGTGAGTAAGCAGAAACGGATTTAACATACTTCACCAAAACAATATTCTTACTATAATAAGTTTGACATAATGTGTGTCTGTGATAAAATTAATGGGAATATTTAGAGACAGTCAAATAAAAACCTCAATGACTTAAGCATCATTTCTGCCTCTCAAATGATTCTTTTAGTTGCTCTTAAGTAAAAGTAAAGTAGAATACCATCCATTATCCTCATAGGGTTGCGGGGGGGCTGGAGCCTATCCCAGCTGTCTTAGGGCGCAGGGCACATAGAGACAGACAACCAGTCACCCTCACATTCACACCTACGGTCAATTTAAATTAGCCAATTAACCTAATCCCCATGCATGTTTTTGGATGGTGGGAGGAAGCCGGAGTACCCGGAGAGAACCCACGCAGACACGGGGAGAACATGCAAACTCCACACAGAGAGGCCCTGGGCCCAGGATTCGAACCCGGTACCTTCTTGCTGTGAGGCGACAGTGCTAACCACTACACCACCGTGCCGCCCAAGTAGAATACCAAAAGCAAAAAAATAAACTAATTTCAGTTAACGTAATGTATCTTTTCAATCTTGGCATGGGCATTCAGATTTACAGAATCATAGAATGGATGATTTTCCTCATTTAGAATGAGAGGAATAATTAAGAATGTCAAAGGTGTCTTCCCTCAGCTGCGATTCACTGGCAGAACATTGAAAAGTGGCAGCTCGAGTATTTTCTGACAAATTAAATATTCTGTAAGAAAATAAAACCAGAGTTCTGATGTCACTTCTAGCTGTAGGCTGGTTGTCAGTGTTCAATGTCAGGTGGAGAGGAGGAGGAGCACATCTGCTTTACATGGCTGTGAGTATTTAAAGCACCCATACATCACCACAGTACCTGACTTTTTCATGGAATATACACTGAGTTTTTAATTATTTTAATTTGTGCATATGTATGTATATTTTCCGCTACAATCAGAATCCAGTTGAATGTCCAAAAGTGAACACTACAAGGGATTTCGACTTAAGTCTGCACTTTGCAAATCTCAATGGATGTGCACAGAAATAGATATTAGACAAAAAATGCTAACCAGGGTAAACATAAACGTTTGTAAACAGTGAGACAGTATGTGTAATTTATAATTTCCTTGTGAATTATTTTGACATCATATGACTGATTTGACTGTTCTTCAAAGTGCCAGCTTGCAGGAAGAGGCTGTTCTTTTCCTGGTTGTTTTGGCTTACAGTATTTGACAAACATGTTCAAAAACATGAGTTCAAAAATTTCTTGACTGTTTCTTGACTCTGGTGGTGTTAATGTCCTGACTGGAGGGCACTGGGGAACAATTTGAAAAAAAAAATCTGTTGAGTGAAATTTTTATGTTAATTAAAACTTAAATTGGCATGCTGATTCCACAATTGCGGTCAGTTTTTTTTCTAGCACATCAAGTTTTTTCTCCACAGCTGTAGTAAGACTGGCCAGCTGATTACAATTAGAAAGCTAGCATAGTAGGAATTAAGAGGATTTGTGCTGACTTTTCTCTTAAACTTGTAACCATGGGCATACTGTTCTAAGTTCTGTTTCATTTTATGCTGTTTTTTAGTTTTCAAAGCTTGTAACTATTCCATAGTGTTTTATTTACAAAGGTATATATTTCCTTTGTTCTAGATCACGTCTGCTCCTGCTATGTCTCGTCGTAAATGCCTAAACAACCCTGACTCCTTTTGCTATATTTGTGGTAGTTTCACCATTCCAAGTCAGAGGGCAAACATCAGTGCATTTGTCAAGCAAGCATATTCTGCATATTTTAAAGTAAAACTCTGTGATCAAGACAAGCCATGGGCTCCTCACAAAGTGTGCAGGCAGTGTGTCGAGAGTTTATGGATGTGGACCAAAGGAACACGTGAAAAGTTGGCATTTGGTATCCCCATGGTTTGGCGAGAGCAAGATCATTGCAGACTGTTACTTTTGTTTAGTGACAACATCAGGATTTAACAAGAAAAATTCTATTGTTCAAAAACTTGACATGATAAAGAAAAACTGAGATCAGTTTTGGATTCCATACCCAAAAATTTGTCACAAACAGCTGTCAGACCTAACTCAACAAAAATTGTTCCCCATTGTAATTTCCTCTGCAGTTCTGTTTGTTGTAGTCTGTTCTTGTCCTGTTTGGTGGCTGATCGACACCATGCTGTGACGGACGTGTAGCGAGTAGACTGGATCAGCAGCTCCTGGGGCTCATTGCTATGGTTGGCTTTACATTTTTTATAACATACTATAACTGTATGCATATACTGTATATAATGACATACACTATATTGGCAAAAGTATTCACTCACCTGTCTTGACTCACATATGAACTTAAGTGACATCCCATTCCTAATCCATAGGGTTCAATATGACATCAGTCCACCCTTTGCAGCTATAACAGCTTCAACTCTTCTGGGAAGGCTGTCCACAAGGTTTAGGAGTGTGTTTATGGGAATTTTGACCATTCTTCCAGAAGTGTATTTGTGAGGTCACACACTGATGTTGGACGAGAAGGCCTGGCTCTCAGTCTCTGCTAAAATTCATCCCAAAGGTGTTCTATCGGTTTGAGGTCAGGACTCTGTGCAGGCCAGTCAAGTTCATCCACACCAGACTCTGTCATCCATGTCTTTATGGACCTTGCTTTGTGCACTGGTGCACAGTCATGTTGGAAGAGGAAGGGGCCAGCTCCAAATTGTTCCCACAAAGTTGGGAGCATGGAATTGTCCAAAATGTCTTGGTATGCTGAAGCATTCAGAGTTCCTTTCACTGGAACTAAGGGGCCAAGCGCAGCTCCTGAAAAACAACCCCACACCATAATCCCCCCTCCACCAAACTTTACACTTGGCACAATGCAGTCTGACAAGTATCGTTCTCCTGGCAACCGCCAAACCCAGACTCATCCATCAGATTGCCAGATGGAGAAGCATGATTCGTCACTCCAGAGAACGCGTCTCCACTGCTCTAGAGTCCGATGGCAGCGTGCTTTATACCACTGCATCCGACGCTCTGCATTGCACTTGGTGATGTATGGCTTGGATGCAGCTGCTCGGACATGGAAATCCATTCCATGAAGCTCTCTGTGCACTGTTCTTGAGCTAATCTGAAGGCCACATGAAGTTTGGAGGTCTGTAGCGATTGACTCTGATTGACAGAAAGTTGGTGACCTCTTCGCACTATGTGCCTCAGCATCCACTGATCCCGCTCCATCAGTTTATGTGGCCTACCACTTCGTTGCTGAGTTGCTGTCGTTCCCAAACACTTCCACATTCTTATAATACAGCTGACAGTTGACTGTGGAATATTTAGGAGCGAGGAAATTTCACGACTGGATTTGTTGCACAGGTGGCATCCTATCACAGTTCCACACTGGAATTTACTGAGCTCCTGTGAGCGACCCATTCTTTCACAAATGTTTGTAAAAGCAGTCTGCATGCCTAGGTGCTTGATTTTATACACCTGTGGCCATGGAAGTGAATGGAACACCTGATTCTGATTATTTGGATGGGTGAGCGAATACTTTTGGCAATATAGTGTATATATTTGCATACAATGCCTTTTTCATGATTCAGTATATGACATTAGGACATTTAATGAGATTTATAATGGCATACAATAACATTTTTAAAAATATTGTTATGACATGATTCATTATGGCTTTATATAATGACATTCGATAGATAGACTTCCAAAGTGACAGCTTCGGCGTCCTCGTTATGGTAAGGGGATGGAACACAGCCCTTCAGAGTTTCTATGCTAATGACATTGATGATATTATGTAGAGGACTTAAGTAATTATCTTATTAGCTAACTAACCCTTATTGTAACAAACTATACTGTGACAGCTGTTGTGATATTTTTATGGTGTACCCAGTCTGCAGGCAAAAACATTTCATAAAAATACCAGACTTGAGAAAATAGTGCTCCACGCTCAGATTCCCACAAAATTGTGGATTTATTCTTTGGGAAAACAACACATTTTCATCTTCTACTTTATAGCAGGTTCTTCAGGATGTGTTCGACAGCTTCTGGGAAACTATCACATGTCAGGTGCGGAGGTGGGTTGACTTTTTTTTCATCATCTTTCCTGTATTTGCCTGACGGGAGACAATGTGGAATGCCATCAGTAATACAAAATGATGAAAATCATTACTGCATTCTGGGACTTACATTGTGATTAATCAGGTGAGTGTCAATGTAGTCTAAGCCATAGTATAATATGTTGGAAAAAGTTGGATAAACAGCCATATCACAGCAAATGAAAAAGTGAAAGAAGTCAAAACATACTGTAATATGGACTTTTGATTAGTTTCTTTGACATTTTCATTTTTGACTTGACTTTTTTTCAACATACTGTCCTATGACTTCCTCACTTTTTTCAACATGTGACTACATTCAAAATACTTTAATACGGCTTTCTATTGACAATTTTTTTTTTTTTTTGAAGAACAATTTGAACAAAATGGTCATCCAATAGGGTGTCGAAAAAGTAAAAAAAAAAAGTTGTCACGTCATAAAAGGTCCTCAATTTTTTATGACATCTTACAATGTGACATTTTTGACATTTATGACATACATCTGACCATTTTAAAATTTTTTACATCCTAAAAAATGCCATTTTCAGCACTTTTTTCAACATAAATTACCATGAAATCATTCAACACCCTACAATAAGGTATTTTCAGGACTTTTTATCACAATTTCCGACGTGACGTACATGCTATGGTAGGACTTTTTTTTTTAAATTTTTCACATCCTAAAAATGGCTTTTTCAGCACTTTTTTCACCTGAATTACAATGAATTCATTCAACACATCATAAAAAGGCATTTTGAGGAGTTTTTAATCACATTTTAAGACATGGCTTTTTTTTGACTTTTTCGACATACTATAGTATGACAATTTTTACAAATTTTTGACATCCTAAAAATGGCCTTTTCAGCACTTTTTTCGACATGAATCACAATGAATTCATTCAACACGTCATAATGACACATTTTGAGGAGTTTTTAAATTACATTTTACGACATGGCATTTTTTGACTTGTTCGACATACTATAGTATGACAATTTTTACAAGTTTTTGACATTCTAAAGATGTGTTTTTTCAGCACTTTTTTCAATAAAAATTAGCCATGAATTCATTCAAGACACTATAACAAGGCATTTTGAAGACTTTTTATGACATTTTACAACATGACATTTTTTTGACTTTTTCGACATACTATAGTATGACAATTTTTACAAATTTTTCACATCCCAAAAATGGATTTTTCAGCACGTTTTTCGACATGAATCACAATGAATTCATTCAACACATCATAATGACGCATTTTGAGGAGTTTTTCATTACATTTTACAACATGACATTTTTTTTTACTTTTTCGACATACTATAGTAGGACAATTTTTACAAATTTTTCACGTTCCAAAAAATGGCTTTTTCAGCACTTTTTTCGACATGAGTGACAATTAATTAATTCAACACATCATAATAAGGCATTTTGAAGACTTTTTATGACATTTTACAAGGTGGCATTTTCTTGACTTTTTCGACATACTATAATATGACATTTATACAAATTTTTGATATCCAAAAAATGTCTTTTTTCAGCATTTAAAAAAAAAAAAAAAATAGCCATGAATTCATTCAAGACACTATAATAAGGCATTTTGAAGACTTTTTATGACATTTTACAACATGACATGTTTTTGACTTTTTTGACATACTATAGTATGACAATTTTTCCAAATTTTTGACATCCTAAAAATGTCTTTTTTCAGCACTTTTTTTCAATAAAAATTAGCCATGAATTCATTCAAGACACTATAACAAGGCATTTTGAAGACTTTTTACGACATTTTACAATGTGACTTTTTCAACATACTATAGTATGACAATTTTTACAAATTTTTCATATCCCAAAAAATGGCCTTTTCAGCACTTTTTTCGACATGAATCACAATGAATTCATTCAACACACCATAATGACGCATTTTGAGGAGTTTTTAATTACATTTTACGACATGGCATTTTTTGACTTTTTCAACATACTATTTTATGAAAATTTTTACAAATTTTTCACATCCCAAAAAATGGCTTTTTCAGCACTTTTTTCGACATGAATCACAATGAATTCATTCAACACGTCATAATGACACATTTTGAGGAGTTTTTAATTACATTTTACGACATGGCATTTTTTGACTTTTTCGACATACTATAGTATGACAATTTTTACAAATTTTTGACATCCTAAAGATGTGTTTTTTCAGCACTTTTTTCAACAAAAATTAGCCATGATTTCATTCAAGACACTATAATAAGGCATTTCGAAGACTTTTTACGACATTTTACAATGTGACTTTTTCAACATACTATAGTATGACAATTTTTACAAATTTTTCATATCCCAAAAAATGGCCTTTTCAGCACTTTTTTCGACATGAATCACAATGAATTCATTCAACACACCATAATGACGCATTTTGAGGAGTTTTTAATTACATTTTACGACATGGCATTTTTTGACTTTTTCAACATACTATTTTATGAAAATTTTTACAAATTTTTCACATCCCAAAAAATGGCTTTTTCAGCACTTTTTTCGACATGAATCACAATGAATTCATTCAACACGTCATAATGACACATTTTGAGGAGTTTTTAATTACATTTTACGACATGGCTTTTTTTGACTTTTTCGACATACTATAGTATGACAATTTTTCCAAATTTTTGACATACTAAAAAAGTCTTTTTTCAGCACTTATTTCAATAAAAATTAGCCATGAATTCATTCAAGACAGTATAACAAGGCATTTTGAAGACTTTTTATGACATTTTACAACATGACATTTTTTGACTTTTTTGACATACTATTGTATGACAATTTTTACAAATTTTTCACATCCCAAAAAATGGCTTTTTCAGCACTTTTTTCGACATGAATCACAATGAATTCATTCAACACATCATAATGACGCATTTTGAGGAGTTTTTAATTACATTTTACGACATGGCATTTTTTGACTTTTTCGACATACTATAGTATGACAATTTTTACAAATTTTTGACATCCTAAAGATGTTTTTTCAGCACTTTTTTCAACAAAAATTAGCCATGATTTCATTCAAAACACTATAATAAGGCATTTCGAAGACTTTCTATGACATTTTACAACATTACATTTTTTTGACTTTTTCGTCATACTATAGTATGACAATTTTTCCAAATTTTTGACATACTAAAAAAGTCTTTTTTCAGCACTTATTTCAATAAAGATTAGCCATGAATTCATTCAAGACAGTATAACAAGGCATTTTGAAGACTTTTTATGACATTTTACAACATGACATTTTTTTGACTTTTTTGACATACTATAGTATGACAATTTTTACAAATTTTTCACATCCCAAAAAATGGCTTTTTCAGCACTTTTTTCGACATGAATCACAATGAATTCATTCAACACATCATAATGAGGCATTTTGAGGAGTTTTTAATCACATTTTACGACATGGCATTTTTTGACTTTGTCGACATACTATAGTATGACAATTTTTACAAATTTTTGACATTCTAAAGATGTGTTTTTTCAGCACTTTTTTCAATAAAAATTAGCCATGAATTCATTCAAGACACTATAACAAGGCATTTTGAAGACTTTTTACGACATTTTACAATGTGACATTTTTTTGACTTTTTCGACAGACTATAGTATGACAATTTTTACAAATTTTTCACATCCCAAAAATGGCTTTTTCAGCACTTTTTTCGGCACGAATCATAATTAATTCATTCAACACATCATAATGAGGCATTTTGAGGAGTTTTTATTCACATTTTACGACATGGCATTTTTTGACTTTTTCGACATACTATAGTATGACAATTTTTCCAAATTTTTGACATACTAAAAATGTCTTTTTTCAGCACTTATTTCAATAAAAATTAGCCATGAATTCATTCACGACACTATAACAAGGCATTTTGAAAACTTTATGACATTTTACAACATGACATTTTTTGACTTTTTTGACATACTATAGTGTGACAATTTTTACAAATTTTTCACATCCCAAAAAATGGATTTTTCAGCACTTTTTTCGGCATGAATCATAATGAATTCATTCAACACATCATAATGAGGCATTTTGAGGAGTTTTTAATCACATTTTACGATATGGCATTTTTTGACGTTTTCGACATACTATAGTATGACAATTTTTACAAATTTTTGACAAACTAAAAATGTCTTTTTTCAGCACTTATTTCAATAAAAATTAGCCATGAATTCATTCAAGACACTATAATAGGGCATTTTGAAGACTTTTTACGACATTTTACAATGTGACATTTTTTTGACTTTTTCGACATACTATAGTATGACAATTTTTACAAATTTTTCACATCCCAAAAAATGGCCTTTTCAGCACTTTTTTCGACATGAATCACAATGAATTCATTCAACACGTCATAATGACACATTTTGAGAAGTTTTTAATTACATTTTACGACATGGCATTTTTTGACTTTTTCGACATACTATAGTATGACACTTTTTCCAAATTTTTGACATCCTAAAAATGTCTTTTTTCAGCACTTTTTTTCAATAAAAATTAGCCATGAATTCATTCAAGACACTATAATAGGGAATTTTGAAGACTTTTTATGACATTTTACAATGTAACATTTTTTTGACTTTTTCGACATACTATAGTATGACAATTTTTACAAATTTTTCACATCCCAAAAAGTGGCTTTTTCAGCACTTTTTTCGACATGAATAACAATGAATTCATTCAACACGTCATAATGACGCATTTTGAGGAGTTTTTAATTACATTTTAAGACATGGCTTTTTTTTACTTTTTCGATATACTATAGTATGACAATTTTTACAAATTTTTGACATCCTAAACATGTCTTTTTTCAGCACTTTTTTCAATAAAAATTAGTCATGAATTCATTCAAGACACTATAACAAGGCATTTTGAAGACTTTTTATGACATTTTACAACATGACATTTTTGACTTTTTGACATACTATAGTATGACAATTTTTACAAATTTTTCACATCCCAAAAAATGGCTTTTTCAGCACTTTTTTCGACATGAATCATAATGAATTCATTCAACACATCATCATGAGGCATTTTGAGGAGTTTTTAATCACATTTTATGACATGGCTTTTTTTGACTTTTTCGATATACTATAGTATGACAATTTTTTACAAATTTTTGACAAACTAAAAATGTCTTTTTTCAGCACTTATTTCAATAAAAATTAGCCATGAATTCATTCAAGACACTATAATAGGGCATTTTGAAGACTTTTTACGACATTTTACAACATGACATTTTTTTGACTTTTTTGACATACTATAGTATGACAATTTTTACAAATTTTTCACATCCCAAAAAATGGCTTTTTCAGCACTTTTTTCGGCATGAATCATTATGAATTCATTCAACACATCATCATGAGGCATTTTGAGGAGTTTTTAATCACATTTTATGACATGGCTTTTTTTGACTTTTTCGACATACTATAGTATGACAATTTTTTACCAATTTTTGACAAACTAAAAATGTCTTTTTTCAGCACTTATTTCAATAAAAATTAGCCATGAATTCATTCACGACACTATAACAAGGCATTTTGAAGACTTTTTACGACATTTTACAATGTGACATTTTTTTGACTTTTTCGACATACTATAGTATGACAATTTTTACAAATTTTTCACATCCCAAAAAATGGATTTTTCAGCACTTTTTTCAATAAAAATTAGCCATGAATTCATTCAAGACACTATAACAAGGCATTTTGAAGACTTTTTACGACATTTTACAATGTGACATTTTTTTGACTTTTTCGACATACTATAGTATGACAATTTTTACAAATTTTTCACATCCCAAAAAATGGCTTTTTCAGCACTTTTTTCGACATGAATCACAATGAATTCATTCAACACATCATAATGACGCATTTTGAGGAGTTTTTAATTACATTTTACGACATGGCATTTTTTTACTTTTTCAACATACTATTGTATGACAATTTTTACAAATTTTTCACATCCCAAAAAATGGCTTTTTCAGCACTTTTTTCGGCATGAATCATAATGAATTCATTCAACACATCATAATGAGGCATTTTGAGGAGTTTTTAATCACATTTTACGACATGGCATTTTTTAACGTTTTCGACATACTATAGTATGGAAATTTTTACAAATTTTTCACATCCCAAAAAATTGCTTTTTCAGCACTTTTTTCGACATGAATAACAATGAATTCATTCAACACGTCATAATGACGCATTTTGAGGAGTTTTTAATTACATTTTAAGACATGGCTTTTTTTTACTTTTTCGATATACTATAGTATGACAATTTTTACAAATTTTTGACATCCTAAAGATGTGTTTTTTCAGCACTTATTTCAATAAAAATTAGCCATGAATTCATTCAAGACACTATAATAAGGCATTTTTTTGACTTTTTAAGACATTTTACAACATGACATTTTTTTGACTTTTTCGACATACTATAGTATGACAATTTTTACAAATTTTTCACGTCCCAAAAAATGGCTTTTTCAGCACTTTTTTCGACATGAATAACAATGAATTCATTCAACACATCATCATGAGGCATTTTGAGGAGTTTTTAATCACATTTTATGACATGGCTTTTTTTGACTTTTTCGATATACTATAGTATGACAATTTTTTACAAATTTTTGACAAACTAAAAATGTCTTTTTTCAGCACTTATTTCAATAAAAATTAGCCATGAATTCATTCAAGACACTATAATAGGGCATTTTGAAGACTTTTTACGACATTTTACAATGTGACATTTTTTTGACTTTTTCGACATACTATAGTATGACAATTTTTACAAATTTTTCACATCCCAAAAAATGGCTTTTTCAGCACTTTTTTCGACATGAATAACAATGAATTCATTCAACACATCATAATGAGGCATTTTGAGTAGTTTTTAATCACATTTTACAACATGGCATTTTTTTTTACTTTTTCGACATACTATTGTATGACAATTTTTACAAATTTTTCACATTCTAAAGATGTGTTTTTTCACCACTTTTTTCAACATAAATTACCATGCATTCATTCAAGATACAATAAAAAGACATTTGAGGACTTTTTATGACATTTTTCGATGTGACATATTTTTACATTTTCGACATACTATAGTATGACCATTTTTTCATTTTTTTCACATCCCAAAAATAGCTTTTTCAGCACTTTTTTCGACATGAATCACAATGAATTCATTCAACACGTCATAATGACGCATTTTGAGGAGTTTTTAATTACATTTTACGACATGGCATTTTTTGACGTTTTCGACATACTATAGTATGACAATTTTTACAAATTTTTGACATTCTAAAGATGTGTTTTTTCAGCACTTTTTTCAATAAAAATTAGCCATGAATTCATTCAAGACACTATAACAAGGCATTTTGAAGACTTTTTACGACATTTTACAATGTGACTTTTTTTTGACTTTTTCGACAGACTATAGTATGACAATTTTTACAAATTTTTCACATCCCAAAAATGGCTTTTTCAGCACTTTTTTCGACATGAATCACAATGAATTCATTCAACACGTCATAATGACGCATTTTGAGGAGTTTTTAATTACATTTTACGACATGGCATTTTTTGACTTTTTCGACATACTATAGTATGACAATTTTTACAAATTTTTGACATCCTAAAAAATGCCTTTTTCAGCACTTTTTCAATAAAAATTAGCCATGAATTCATTCAAGACACTATAACAAGGCATTTTGAAGACTTTTTATGACATTTCACAACATGACATTTTTTTGACTTTTTTGACATACTATAGTGTGACAATTTTTACAAATTTTTCACATCCCAAAAAATGGATTTTTCAGCACTTTTTTCGGCATGAATCATAATGAATTCATTCAACACATCATAATGAGGCATTTTGAGGAGTTTTTAATCACATTTTATGACATGGCTTTTTTTGACTTTTTCGATATACTATAGTATGACAATTTTTACAAATTTTTGACAAACTAAAAATGTCTTTTTTCAGCACTTATTTCAATAAAAATTAGCCATGAATTCATTCAAGACACTATAATAGGGCATTTTGAAGACTTTTTACGACATTTTACAATGTGACATTTTTTTGACTTTTTCAACATACTATAGTATGACAATTTTTACAAATTTTTCACATCCCAAAAAATGGCTTTTTCAGCACTTTTTTCGACATGAATCACAATGAATTCATTCAACACGTCATAATGACACATTTTGAGAAGTTTTTAATTACATTTTACGACATGGCATTTTTTGACTTTTTCGACATACTATAGTATGACAATTTTTACAAATTTTTGACATTCTAAAGATGTGTTTTTTCAGCACTTTTTTCAATAAAAATTAGCCATGAATTCATTCAAGACACTATAACAAGGCATTTTGAAGACTTTTTACGACATTTTACAACATGACATTTTTTTGACTTTTTTGACATACTATAGTATGACAATTTTTACAAATTTTTCACATCCCAAAAAATGGATTTTTCAGCACTTTTTTCGGCATGAATCATTATGAATTCATTCAACACATCATCATGAGGCATTTTGAGGAGTTTTTAATCACATTTTATGACATGGCTTTTTTTGACTTTTTCGATATACTATAGTATGACAATTTTTTACAAATTTTTGACAAACTAAAAATGTCTTTTTTCAGCACTTATTTCAATAAAAATTAGCCATGAATTCATTCAAGACACTATAATAGGGCATTTTGAAGACTTTTTACGACATTTTACAATGTGACATTTTTTTGACTTTTTCGACATACTATAGTATGACAATTTTTACAAATTTTTGACATTCTAAAGATGTGTTTTTTCAGCACTTTTTTCAATAAAAATTAGCCATGAATTCATTCAAGACACTATAACAAGGCATTTTGAAGACTTTTTACGACATTTTACAATGTGACATTTTTTTGACTTTTTCGACAGACTATAGTATGACAATTTTTACAAATTTTTCACATCCCAAAAATGGCTTTTTCAGCACTTTTTTCGGCATGAATCATAATGAATTCATTCAACACGTCATAATGACGCATTTTGAGGAGTTTTTAATTACATTTTACGACATGGCATTTTTTGACTTTTTCAACATACTATAGTATGACAATTTTTACAAATTTTTGACATTCTAAAGATGTGTTTTTTCAGCACTTTTTTCAATAAAAATTAGCCATGAATTCATTCAAGACACTATAACAAGGCATTTTGAAGACTTTTTACGACATTTTACAATGTGACATTTTTTTGACTTTTTCGACATACTATAGTATGACAATTTTTACAAATTTTTCACATCCCAAAAAATGTCTTTTTCAGCACTTTTTTCGACATGAATCACAATGAATTCATTCAACACATCATAATGACGCATTTTGAGGAGTTTTTAATTACATTTTACGACATGGCATTTTTTGACGTTTTCGACATACTATAGTTTGACAATTTTTCCAAATTTTTGACATTCTAAAGATGTGTTTTTTCAGCACTTTTTTCAATAAAAATTAGCCATGAATTCATTCAAGACACTATAACAAGGCATTTTGAAGACTTTTTACGACATTTTACAATGTGACATTTTTTTGACTTTTTCGACATACTATAGTATGACAATTTTTACAAATTTTTCACATCCCAAAAAATGTCTTTTTCAGCACTTTTTTCGACATGAATCACAATGAATTCATTCAACACATCATAATGACGCATTTTGAGGAGTTTTTAATTACATTTTACGACATGGCATTTTTTGACGTTTTCGACATACTATAGTTTGACAATTTTTCCAAATTTTTGACATTCTAAAGATGTGTTTTTTCAGCACTTTTTTCAATAAAAATTAGCCATGAATTCATTCAAGACACTATAACAAGGCATTTTGAAGACTTTTTATGACATTTTACAACATGACATTTTTTTTGACTTTTTTGACATACTATAGTATGACAATTTTTACAAATTTTTCACATCCCAAAAAATGGATTTTTCAGCACTTTTTTTGGCATGAATCATAATGAATTCATTTAACACATCATAATGAGGCATTTTGAGGAGTTTTTAATCACATTTTATGACATGGCTTTTTTTGACTTTTTCGATATACTATAGTATGACAATTTTTACAAATTTTTGACAAACTAAAAATGTCTTTTTTCAGCACTTATTTCAATAAAAATTAGCCATGAATTCATTCAAGACACTATAATAGGGCATTTTGAAGACTTTTTACGACATTTTTTGACATACTATAGTATGACAATTTTTACAAATTTTTTACATCCCAAAAAATTTTTTTTTCAGAACATTTTTGGACATGAATCACAATGAATTCATTTAACACATCATAATGAGGCATTTTGAGGAGTTTTTGATCACATTTTACGACATGGCATTTTTTGACTTTTTCGACATACTATAGTGAGACAATTTTTAAAAATTTTTCACATCCTAAAATTGTCTTTTTTCAGCACCTTTTTCAATAAAAATTAGCCATGAATTCATTCAAGACACTGTAATAAGGCATTTTGAAGACTTTTTATGACATCTTACAACGTGACAATTTTTTTTACTTTTTCGACATACTATAGTATGACATTTTTTATAAATTTTTGACATCCTAAAATGGCTTTTTCAGCACTGTCATTTGACATAAAGTAGCATAAAGTCATTCAAAACAAGGCATTTTGAGGAGTTTTTAATCACATTTTACAACATGGCATTTTTTTTTACTTTTTCGACATACTATAGTATGACAATTTTTACAAACTTTTCACATCCCAAAATATGTTTTTTTCAGAACATTTTTGGACATGAATCACAATGAATTCATTCTACACATCATAATGAGGCATTTTGAGGAGTTTCTGATCACATTTTACGACATGGCATTTTTTGACGTTTTCGACATACTATAGTATGACAATTTTTACCTATTTTTGTCATCCTAAAGATGTGTTTTTTCAGCACTTTTTTCAATAAAAATTAGCCATGAATTCATTCAAGACACTATAACAAGGCATTTTGAAGACTTTTTATGACATTTTACAACATGACATTTTTTTGACTTTTTTGACATACTATAGTATGACAATTTTTACAAATTTTTCACATCCCAAAAAATGGATTTTTCAGCACTTTTTTCGACTTGAATCATAATGAATTCATTCAACACATCATAATGAGGCATTTTGAGGAGTTTTTAATCACATTTTACGACATGGCTTTTTTTGACGTTTTCGATATACTATTGTATGACAGTTTTTACAAATTTTTGTCATCCTAAAGATGTTTTTTCAGCACTTTTTTCAAAAAAAATTAGCCATGAATTCATTCAAGATACTATAACAAGGCATTTTGAAGACTTTTTATGACATTTTACAACATGACATTTTTTTGAGTTTTTTGACATACTATAGTATGACAATTTTTACAAATTTTTCACATCCCAAAAAATGGATTTTTCAGCACTTTTTTTGGCATGAATCGTAATGAATTCATTCAACACATCATAATGAGGCATTTTGAGGAGTTTTTAATCACATTTTACGATATGGCATTTTTTGACGTTTTCGACATACTATAGTGTGACAATTTTTACAAATTTTTCACAAACTAAAAATGTCTTTTTTCAGCACTTATTTCAATAAAAATTCGCCATGAATTCATTCAAGACACTATAATAGGGCATTTTGAAGACTTTTTACGACATTTTACAATGTGACATTTTTTTGACTTTTTCGACATACTATAGTATGACAATTTTTACCATCCCAAAAATGGCCTTTTCAGCACTTTTTTCGACATGAATCACAACGAATTCATTCAACACATCATAATGACGTATTTTGAGGAGTTTTTAATTACATTTTACGATATGGCATTTTTTGACTTTTTCGATATACTATGGTATGACAATTTTTACAAATTTTTCACATCCCAAAAAATGTCTTTTTTCAGCACTTATTTCAATAAAAATTAGCCATGAATTCATTCAAGACACTATAACAAGGCATTTTGAAGACTTTTTATGACATTTTACAACATGACATTTTTTTTGACTTTTTTGACATACTATAGTATGACAATTTTTACAAATTTTTCACATCCCAAAAAATGGATTTTTCAGCACTTTTTTCGACTTGAATCATAATGAATTCATTCAACACATCATAATGAGGCATTTTGAGGAGTTTTTAATTACATTTCACGACATGGCATTTTTGACTTTTTCGACATACTATAGTATGACAATTTTTCCAAATTTTTGACATCCTAAAAATGTCTTTTTTCAGCACTTTTTTTCAATAAAAATTAGCCATGAATTCATTCAAGACACTATAACAAGGCATTTTGAAGACTTTTTATGACATTTTACAACATGACATTTTTTTGACTTTTTCGACATACTATAGTATGACAATTTTTACAAATTTTTCACATCCCAAAAAATGGCCTTTTCAGCACTTTTTTCGACATGAATCACAATGAATTCATTCAACACATCATAATGAGGCATTTTGAGGAGTTTTTAATCACATTTCATGACATGGCTTTTTTTGACTTTTTCGATATACTGTAGTATGACAATTTTTACAAATTTTTGACATCCTAAAAATGTCTTTTTTCAGTACTGATTTCAATAAAAATTAACCATGAATTCATTCAAGACACTATAACAAGGCATTTTGAAGACTTTTTATGACATTTTACAACATGACATTTTTTTGACTTTTTCGATATACTATAGTATGACAATTTTTACAAATTTTTCACATCCCAAAAAATTGCCTTTTCAGCACTTTTTTTCGACATGAATCACAATGAATTCATTCAACACATCATAATGACGCATTTTGAGGAGTTTTTAATTACATTTCACGACATGGCATTTTTTGACGTTTTCGACATACTATAGTATGACAATTTTTCCAAATTTTTGACATCCTAAAAATGTCTTTTTTCAGCACTTTTTTTCAATAAAAATTAGCCATGAATTCATTCAAGACAGTATAACAAGGCATTTTGAAGACTTTTTATGACATTTTACAACGTGACTTTTTTTTTACTTTTTCGACATACTATAGTATGACAATTTTAAAATTTTTTTAACATCCTAAAACTGTCTTTTTCCAGCACTTTTTTTTTTTTATAAAAAATAGCCATGAATTCATTCAAGACACTATAATAAGGCATTTTGAAGACTTTATGACATTTTACAATGTGACATTTTTTTGACTTTTACGACATACTATAGTATGACAATTTTTTACAAATTTTTGACATCCTAAAAATGTGTTTTTTCAGCACTTTTTCTATAAAAATTAGCCATGATTTCATTCAAGACACTATAATAAGGCATTTCGAAGACTTTTTATGACATTTTACAACGTGTCATTTTTTTACTTTTTCGACATACTATAGTATGACAATTTTTACAAATTTTTCACGTCCCAAAAAATGTCTTTTTTCAGCACTTTTTCAATAAAAATTAGCCATGAATTCATTCAAGACACTATGATAAGGCATTTTGAAGACTTTTTATGACATTTTACAACGTGACATTTTTTGGACTTTTTTGACATACTATAGTATGACAATTTTTACAAATTTTTCACATCCCAAAAAATTTTTTTTTCAGAACATTTTTGGACATGAATCACAATGAATTCATTCTACACATCATAATGAGGCATTTTGAGGAGTTTTTGATCACATTTTACGACATGGCATTTTTTGACTTTTTCGACATACTATAGTGAGACAATTTTTAAAAATTTTTCACATCCTAAAATTGTCTTTTTTCAGCACCTTTTTCAATAAAAATTAGCCATGAATTCATTCAAGACACTGTAATAAGGCATTTTGAAGACTTTTTATGACATCTTACAACGTGACAATTTTTTTTACTTTTTCGACATACTATAGTATGACATTTTTTATAAATTTTTGACATCCTAAAATGGCTTTTTCAGCACTGTCATTTGACATAAATTTGCATAAAGTCAATCATCATAAGGCATTTTGAGGAGTTTTTAATAACATTTTACGACACGGCATTTCTTTGACTTTTTCGACATACTATCGTATGACAATTTTTACAAATTTTTGACATCCTAAAAAATGGATTTTTCAGCACTTTTTTCGACATGAATCATAATGAATTCATTCAACACATCATAATGAGGCATTTTGAGGAGTTTTTAATCACATTTTACGACATGGCATTTTTAGACTTTTTCGACATACTATAGTATGACAATTTTTACAAATTTTTGACATCCTAAAAATGTGTTTTTTCAGCACTTTTTTCTATAAAAAATTAGCCATGAATTCATTCAAGACACTATGATAAGGCATTTTGAAGACTTTTTATGACATTTTACAACGTGACATTTTTTGGACTTTTTTGACATACTATAGTATGACAATTTTTACAAATTTTTCACATCCCAAAAAATGGCTTTTTCAGCACTGTAATTTGACATAAAGTAGCATAAAGTCATTCAACACATCATAATAAGGCATTTTGAGGAGTTTTTAATCACATTTTACAACATGGCATTTTTTTTTACTTTTTCGACATACTATAGTATGACAATTTTTACAAACTTTTCACATCCCAAAATATGTTTTTTTCAGAACATTTTTGGACATGAATCACAATGAATTCATTCTACACGTCATAATGACGCATTTTGAGGAGTTTTTAATTACATTTTACGACATGGCATTTTTTGACGTTTTCGACATACTATAGTTTGACAATTTTTCCAAATTTTTGACATCCTAAAAATGTCTTTTGTCAGCACTTATTTGGATAAAAATTAGCCATGAATTCATTCAAGACAGTATAATAAGGCATTTTGAAGACTTTTTATGACATTTTACAACATGACATTTTTGTGACTTTTTTGACATACTATAGTATGACAATTTTTACAAATTTTTCACATCCCAAAAAATGGATTTTTCAGCACTTTTTTTGGCATGAATCATAATGAATTCATTTAACACATCATAATGAGGCATTTTGAGGAGTTTTTAATCACATTTTACGACATGGCATTTTTTGACTTTTTCGATATACTATAGTATGACAATTTTTACAAATTTTTGACAAACTAAAAATGTCTTTTTTCAGCACTTATTTCAATAAAAATTAGCCATGAATTCATTCAAGACACTATAATAGGGCATTTTGAAGACTTTTATGACATTTTACAACGTGACATTTTTTGACTTTTTTGACATGCTATAGTATGACCAACTTTCAAAATTTTTGACATTCTAAAAAATGGATTTTTCAGCACTTTTTGGACATGAATCACAATGAATTCATTCAACACATCATAATGAGGCATTTTGAGGAGTTTTTGATCACATTTTACGACATGGCATTTTTGACTTTTTCGACATACTATAGTGAGACAATTTTTAAAAATTTTTCACATCCTAAAATTGTCTTTTTTCAGCACCTTTTTCAATAAAAATTAGCCATGAATTCATTCAAGACACTGTAATAAGGCATTTTGAAGACTTTTTATGACATCTTACAACGTGACAATTTTTTTTACTTTTTCGACATACTATAGTATGACATTTTTTATAAATTTTTGACATCCTAAAATGGCTTTTTCAGCACTGTCATTTGACATAAAGTAGCATAAAGTCATTCAACACAAGGCATTTTGAGGAGTTTTTAATCACATTTTACAACATGGCATTTTTTTTTACTTTTTCGACATACTATAGTATGACAATTTTTACAAACTTTTCACATCCCAAAATATGTTTTTTTCAGAACATTTTTGGACATGAATCACAATGAATTCATTCTACACATCATAATGAGGCATTTTGAGGAGTTTCTGATCACATTTTACGACATGGCATTTTTTGACGTTTTCGACATACTATAGTATGACAATTTTTACCTATTTTTGTCATCCTAAAGATGTGTTTTTTCAGCACTTTTTTCAATAAAAATTAGCCATGAATTCATTCAAGACACTATAACAAGGCATTTTGAAGACTTTTTATGACATTTTACAACATGACATTTTTTGACTTTTTGACATACTATAGTATGACAATTTTTACAAATTTTTCACATCCCAAAAATGGATTTTTCAGCACTTTTTCGACTTGAATCATAATGAATTCATTCAACACATCATAATGAGGCATTTTGAGGAGTTTTTAATCACATTTTACGACATGGCTTTTTTGACTTTTTCGATATACTATTGTATGACAATTTTTACAAATTTTTGTCATCCTAAAAATGTTTTTTCAGCACTTTTTCAATAAAAATTAGCCATGAATTCATTCAAGATACTATAACAAGGCATTTTGAAGACTTTTTATGACATTTTACAACATGACATTTTTTTGAGTTTTTTGACATACTATAGTATGACAATTTTTACAAATTTTTCACATCCCAAAAAATGGATTTTTCAGCACTTTTTTTGGCATGAATCGTAATGAATTCATTCAACACATCATAATGAGGCATTTTGAGGAGTTTTTAATCACATTTTACGATATGGCATTTTTTGACGTTTTCGACATACTATAGTGTGACAATTTTTACAAATTTTTCACAAACTAAAAATGTCTTTTTTCAGCACTTATTTCAATAAAAATTCGCCATGAATTCATTCAAGACACTATAATAGGGCATTTTGAAGACTTTTTACGACATTTTACAATGTGACATTTTTTTGACTTTTTCGACATACTATAGTATGACAATTTTTACCATCCCAAAAATGGCCTTTTCAGCACTTTTTTCGACATGAATCACAACGAATTCATTCAACACATCATAATGACGTATTTTGAGGAGTTTTTAATTACATTTTACGATATGGCATTTTTTGACTTTTTCGATATACTATGGTATGACAATTTTTACAAATTTTTCACATCCCAAAAAATGTCTTTTTTCAGCACTTATTTCAATAAAAATTAGCCATGAATTCATTCAAGACACTATAACAAGGCATTTTGAAGACTTTTTATGACATTTTACAACATGACATTTTTTTTGACTTTTTTGACATACTAAAGTATGACAATTTTTACAAATTTTTCACATCCCAAAAAATGTCTTTTTTCAGCACTTTTTTCAACACGAGTTACAATGAATTCATTCAACACGTCATAATGACGCATTTTGAGGAGTTTTTAATTACATTTTATGACATGGCATTTTTTGACTTTTTCGACATACTATAGTATGACAATTTTTACAAATTTTTGACATCCTAAAAATGTCTTTTTTCAGCACTTATTTCAATAAAAAATTAGCCATGAATTCATTCAAGACACTATAACAAGGCATTTTGAAGACTTTTTATGACATTTTACAACATGACATTTTTTTTGACTTTTTTGACATACTATAGTATGACAATTTTTACAAATTTTTCACATCCCAAAAAATGGATTTTTCAGCACTTTTTTCGACTTGAATCATAATGAATTCATTCAACACATCATAATGAGGCATTTTGAGGAGTTTTTAATCACATTTCATGACATGGCTTTTTTTGACTTTTTCGATATACTGTAGTATGACAATTTTTACAAATTTTTGACATCCTAAAAATGTCTTTTTTCAGTACTGATTTCAATAAAAATTAACCATGAATTCATTCAAGACACTATAACAAGGCATTTTGAAGACTTTTTATGACATTTTACAACATGACATTTTTTTGACTTTTTCGATATACTATAGTATGACAATTTTTACAAATTTTTCACATCCCAAAAAATTGCCTTTTCAGCACTTTTTTTCGACATGAATCACAATGAATTCATTCAACACATCATAATGAGGCATTTTGAGGAGTTTTTAATCACATTTTACGACATGGCATTTTTGGACTTTTTCGACATACTATAGTATGACAATTTTTAAAAATTTTTGACACACTAAAAATGTCTTTTTTCAGCACTTTTTTTCAATAAAAATTAGCCATGAATTAATTCAAGACAGTATAATTAGGCATTTTGAAGACTTTTTATGACATTTTACAACGTGACTTTTTTTTTACTTTTTCGACATACTATAGTATGACAATTTTAAAATTTTTTTAACATCCTAAAACTGTCTTTTTCCAGCACTTTTTTTTTTTTATAAAAAATAGCCATGAATTCATTCAAGACACTATAATAAGGCATTTTGAAGACTTTATGACATTTTACAATGTGACATTTTTTTGACTTTTACGACATACTATAGTATGACAATTTTTTACAAATTTTTGACATCCTAAAAATGTGTTTTTTCAGCACTTTTTTCTATAAAAATTAGCCATGATTTCATTCAAGACACTATAATAAGGCATTTCGAAGACTTTTTATGACATTTTACAACGTGTCATTTTTTTACTTTTTCGACATACTATAGTATGACAATTTTTACAAATTTTTCACGTCCCAAAAAATGTCTTTTTTCAGCACTTTTTCAATAAAAATTAGCCATGAATTCATTCAAGACACTATGATAAGGCATTTTGAAGACTTTTTATGACATTTTACAACGTGACATTTTTTGGACTTTTTTGACATACTATAGTATGACAATTTTTACAAATTTTTCACATCCCAAAAAATTTTTTTTTCAGAACATTTTTGGACATGAATCACAATGAATTCATTCTACACATCATAATGAGGCATTTTGAGGAGTTTTTGATCACATTTTACGACATGGCATTTTTTGACTTTTTCGACATACTATAGTGAGACAATTTTTAAAAATTTTTCACATCCTAAAATTGTCTTTTTTCAGCACCTTTTTCAATAAAAATTAGCCATGAATTCATTCAAGACACTGTAATAAGGCATTTTGAAGACTTTTTATGACATCTTACAACGTGACAATTTTTTTTACTTTTTCGACATACTATAGTATGACATTTTTATAAAAATTTTTGACATCTTAAAATGGCTTTTTCAGCACTGTCATTTGACATAAATTTGCATAAAGTCAAAATGCCTTATGATGATAAGGCATTTTGAGGAGTTTTTAATAACATTTTTCGACATGGCATTTTTTGTCTTTCTCGACATACTATTGTATGACTGTTTTTATAAATTCTTGACATCCTGAAAAATGGTTTTTCAGCACTTTTTTCGACATGAATCACAATGAATTCATTCAACATATCATCATGAGGCATTTTGAGGAGTTTTTAAACACATTTTACGACACGGCATTTCTTTGACTTTTTCGACATACTATCGTATGACAATTTTTACAAATTTTTGACATCCTAAAAAATGGATTTTTCAGCACTTTTTTCGACATGAATCATAATGAATTCATTCAACACATCATAATGAGGCATTTTGAGGAGTTTTTAATCACATTTTACGACATGGCATTTTTAGACTTTTTCGACATACTATAGTATGACAATTTTTACAAATTTTTGACATCCTAAAAATGTGTTTTTTCAGCACTTTTTTCTATAAAAAATTAGCCATGAATTCATTCAAGACACTATGATAAGGCATTTTGAAGACTTTTTATGACATTTTACAACGTGACATTTTTTGGACTTTTTTGACATACTATAGTATGACAATTTTTACAAATTTTTCACATCCCAAAAAATGGCTTTTTCAGCACTGTAATTTGACATAAAGTAGCATAAAGTCATTCAACACATCATAATAAGGCATTTTGAGGAGTTTTTAATCACATTTTACAACATGGCATTTTTTTTTACTTTTTCGACATACTATAGTATGACAATTTTTACAAACTTTTCACATCCCAAAATATGTTTTTTTCAGAACATTTTTGGACATGAATCACAATGAATTCATTCTACACATCATAATGAGGCATTTTGAGGAGTTTCTGATCACATTTTACGACATGGCATTTTTTGACTTTTTCGACATACTATAGTGAGACAATTTTTACAAATTTTTCACATCCTAAAATTTGAAATTGAAGACTTTTTATGACATCTTACAACGTGACATTTTTTTTTACTTTTTCGACATCCTAAAATGGCTTTTTCAGCACTGTTATTTGACATAAATTTGCATAAAGTCAATCATCATAAGGCATTTTGAGGAGTTTTTAATAACATTTTTCGACATGGCATTTTTTGACTTTCTCGACATACTATTGTATGATTGTTTTTATAAATTTTTGACATCCCGAAAAATGGCTTTTTCAGTACTGTTTTCAACAACAATTAGCCATTCATTCAATCAAGACACTATAATCAGGCATTTTGAGGACTTTTTATGACATCACACAATGTCACATATTTTGGACTTTTTCGACATACTATAGTGTCATTATTTTTTAATATTTTTGACATTCTGAAAATGGCTTTTACAGCACTTTTTTCGACAGAATTACAATGAATTCATTCAACACATCATAAGGCATTTTGAAGAGTTTTTAATCACATTTTACGACGTGTCATGTTTTGACTTTATGAACATACTATGGTATGACATTTTTTGAAATTTGTGACATCCTATAAATGGCTTCCTCAGCACTGTATTTGGACATAAATGACCATGAATTGATTTAACACTCTATAATAAGGCATTTTGAGGATTTTTTATGACATCTTACAACGTGACATTTTTTTTTTTTACTTTTTTGACATACTAAGAAATCCTAAAACATTTTTGAGCACTTTTTTCGACATGAATTATAATCAATTCATTCAACGCACTATAAAAAGGCATTCTGCAGACTTTTCGAATACTATGGTATGACATTTTTTATGAATTTTTGACATCCTATAAATGGCTAAAAGTCATAGTAGAGTAAAAAAAAAACATACCACGACATCATAAAGAAATTACAGAGGAAGAAGACAGACCATGAGATGAGGAAGAGTTAAAGAACCCGAACTCCTACATGCTACAGACAGTTGCTGTCAGGTAATTTTCAGTAGAGACGGGAACATTAAGAACTGGAAGAATAAGTGAAGCTTGTGAAAGTATTTTTATACTCACCAGTTCTCACCAGAATTCCTAACATGCCTGCGTTCTGAGCCCCACCCACATCATCTCTGGCATCCTATGGGAGAAGAGCAACCGGACACAAACCACCGTAAACCAACATAAAATAAAGTGTGCAATTACTGCACTCCTGTTCAAAGGCTGCTGTGAAAATGGTTACAAATCATTTGAAACATGACTCTACCTAATCCGGTTTTATTTTATTTAGCATGACAGCCAAAAATAAATGTTTTTTAACAAATGACCACTGAGATATGCTCAAAAAATAATTGCAGGAGAGCATCACATGCTATTTCAAAATAAAATTCTATCTGACATGACAGGTCCAAGGTTTTGATTCACAGCAGCCCATCTTCTTGGAGCATCTCCGCTAAATTTATTTAATAAAAAATAAAAAAAAAAAAAAAATAAATTTAATTAAGTTAATGAATCGCAAATGACAATATACTTACATCACCGATCATGACAGCTTCACTGGGGCAACATCCCAGATCAGACAGAGCCTAATTGAAGGAAAAAAGAAATGAGATGTGAGACCTTGTTCAGAGATTAACAAAATTTCATAACAACAGAATCATTTCAGATAATACTTCAAACTTACATCTGGTAATAAAGTCATAAAGCACATGACGGCATTTCGAGGAAAGTAAATTTATCAAATATTTTTGATGAATACACAGGACTTCTATTTTGAGACTTGAGATAAAGGGTGGAAAGGTAACATATAAATGTCTAACCTGTGTGAAAAAAGATTTTTCTGGCTTTCCCACTACAGTGGCTTTACAGTCAGCGGCGTACTCAAGGCCCGTCACAAAGGGCCCCGGGCCAAGGGCCAATCCATCCTTACGCTTGTAGTACCGAGCCTTATGTATGGCGATGAGAGGAGCTCCATCCAGGATCATTCTGGAGAGACAAATACACGATTAACAGGCTTCAATATAATAATAAGACAAAATAATAACCACGAAAAAGAAGGAAAACCACTGCAAAGTTTAAATGGCATAATCATTAGTTCTATCCATGAATCTGCATGTCAACTGGTCAAAGTGCAAGATTAGCAAAAGCTTGCAGATGAATAAGACGCAGGTTTCTGAGGAAATAAAAGTGCAATAAAAGAAAAAGAAAAAGAATTTTCAATAATTGGAACTCAAATGTTCTGTGATTCCCTAAAGAATGTGTCTCAGGAAGGTATTCATCACCTGAAAGCTTTGTTGAGTGTTTCATAGTTAAAGTGATCAGGAGCAAGTCCAATGACGACAGCATTTGGCTCTGACGTGTCAATGCCTGGAAATGGAAAGCCGTTCATAAAACAGGATTAGTCAGTTTTAATGTTGAGGTGAAAGTTCATTCAGTATGTGATCTCCTAAATATAATAACTACAGATTCAAAAATACAGAGTTGTTGCATTTCTTTGTCTTTACACATTTTAAATATATTAGTTTGTTAAGTTTCAGGAGCAACATAGCCTCTCATAATTTGTGCATTTGTCACTATTTTTCACAGATTAATGGTAAACTGTCAAATTGGATGTAGACATAAAATAGATTGCTCCATGAGGCAAATTATATATGCAGCTACGATAACAATAAATATGTAATACTTTCTTCATCCCAGTGGATGTTTCACCTCTTTCAAAGAAGATGTCAGAGGTCAAGACAAGCTACAACAGCAGCTGTCAGCTCTGTCTGAATATTGTCACTGTTTGGGTTTAGGTAGTCGAGATAAACTCTAAAAAAAAAAAAGACTGTTAAGATAACACCAAGGTAAGTTTAGTAGTCACTAATACACAGAGTGATGAACAATATTATAATATTAGAGTTTCAGAAGAAATAGAAATGGAACCAACAAATAAAAATAAAACCAACTTAGCATCTAACTGAAGCACGGTCCGTACCAGTGAAGTCTTCCAGTGCGCTGTCCTCCACCAGCAGCAGCGGCCTGTGTTGTTTCTGCTCTAACAAACTCCTTGCTGCACTCAGTGAAGTGAAGATCTCCTTTTCCTGGTGTCCGAAAAAAAAAACATCATGTCAAGTGTTGATCTTTTTACAAATTCACCTCCTGAATTTCAAACAAATTAAATGTGGCTTGGCATGTTTCACCTGGAGGTCGAAGTTGAGACGTTGCAGTCGTTCCAGTAAATTCCTCTTACTCTCCTTCGTTGTGTTGGTCACAAACTTCACAGCTACAGACGCCTGCCGTAACCTGACAGCACCAACACATAACACACAAACACCTTTAATTTACAGCACATTTGGAATTCATACAAACCTTCACATGCAGACTCTTGAAACTCCACTTGTATCCCAGATGTGGGGGCTGTTTCCTACCTGTTCAGGGCTTCCTGCGCCCCGGGCACTGCTGTGTCCTCGATGTGTAAAGTTCCACTCAGGTCAATGAGAACGGCCTTCAGAGCCCGTCTGCCCGCCATGCTGAAGGCTTCTGACACCCTTAAAACAGTGTCAAACACTTACAATCCATCACATAATATGTTTTGCTGGTGCTCCTTATCATTTAGTTCATTTAGTTTCTTTTACTTTGAATGAACATACTACAACCAAAAACCTGCAGCCACCCTGGTGCTAGATAAGAGCTGCTTGGAATGTAGCCTAAACTGTTAACATGACCAAGATCCACTCAGTTTTAAAAAAGCTTATTCTTTCATAATAATGTATTTTCAGAGATTATACATTCATAATCATAAATCACATACGCAGTGGCAGAATTGATCAGATTATTGCGTTGCTCAAACCTCTATCAGGACAAACTGAGAGGATTATTGGCTGGTTTGTCCCCAGAATTGATGGCCTCCTGCCTACAGATTTTGGGATTGTGTTTTACTGAGATCCCCCATTATTTAGATATGCTTGGATTTCTGTCATGTAGTTATCAATGTGAGGTACAATTAATGCTCTTAATACCCACCCAAATAGCTTAACCACACACACAGAGCCTGTAGGTCATGTATCTATTATTTGTATTTAGCTCAACTAATAACTAATGCCTGTGTGTGTGTGTGAGAGAGAGAGTGTGAGTGTGAGTGGCAGGGATGTTAAAGGGAAATACAGGGGGTAACTTAAGCCTAACATTTCAATTCAATGCCTCTGATTTGCGCCTTTTAGTCCACATCTAGACCACATTGAACCAAGTCCAGATCAAAAACTTGGACTTATCTTCACTAGATAATCTCAGAACAAAAAGGCCATGTTGTGACAATGTTGTTGTTTTGCAATATCATGATTTATATTATCTTATGTGATCTAGATATGACATAAACAGTCTATGACGCTTTCGCAAGTCTGAAATTATCTTTTACCTAATATTTAGCCTATGTGGTTTAATCTAGCCTTGAAGAAACTGAAAGGGAGTTCTCAAAGACAGATCAGGTGGATTTTTAGGGAAATGTGGGTGAATAAAATACACATTGGTCTTTACTTGATGTATTAGCTAAGTCATAACAGGCATTTTACAGCAACTGTAAGAGCCTCAGTGAATCATGATGACAGATCTCCAGCACACCTGAATGACACACTGTGCTAATCATTAAAGACACCAGTGCTTTCCCAACTGTCCCTAGTGCTGCTGTGAAAAGGGTTTCCTTCACCCAGAGTTAGCATTGTTTAGCTTCAGTGAACACTGTGTATCTATGAGTGTAAACATTTCACACAGGCACACACAGAGCCTTTGACAGAGACATTAGCCCCACAATACATCAACATTTCATTTGCACAATAAGCGACTTATTACTGACAATAAATGTTGCGCTTTGAGTTGCACAAACGGCGCAATGACTGAGTAAAGTTTGCATGTTTAGTAAGCCAACACACAGTGCAGCTAACCTTTAGCAACTGCAGCTCCCGCGCCTCCTGCTTCCTGTTGACGTTTTCTTCTTCTGCCGGTGTGTAGGGAGTTGTAGTTTCTTTGTCTAAGAGCTCAGTGCTGCCACCTGCAGGCCAAGCACCGCTTCCCCTCGCTTTGAATTCATGTATCAGCTAAGTATTTTTTTTTTTTCTTTTATGGAAAAACATTAAATAACAGAATGTTAGCACTGTGTGTTTTCGACCTCTTCTCTTTATTATATCATATTATATTATATTATATATGTATTTTCCGATTTATTTCTAATATTCAGATAAGAGGGTTATCTTTAACGACTTAATCACTTATTAGAATAATAAAAAACATGTGTCCCATTCCACTAACAACCAACAGATGTATCGTATTAGTGTGTCTTTTGGGGCATTCAGATATTACATTAATATGAGAGGAGGTATTATCAAATGATAAAAACCTTCTCTCTGCACCAAGCCAGACAACACTGATCCTCTTTTCATATCTCCAGTGAATAACACTGTTTCCCCAGTGTTGTTTTTTTCACTTTGGTTTTTGGATAAATATTGTGCAGATCATCATCTGTGCAAAACATGCTGTTGCAAAACTACTTTCAATAATACCTTTTAAATTCATTGTTATTAAAACAACAATGTGTTGTTTCTGATTTTATTGTTATTATTATTATGTGCCTGCCGTCGAGCAAGGCTGGCGAAGCCAGCCTTGCGAGCACGGCGGCACATATTACTATTGCTTTTGGGGGGGTTCCTCAAGTGTCTTAGCATTCATGGCAGGCGAAGCCTGCCATGAATGCTTGTAGTAGGTCCAAAACACACATATATGATGTAAAATGATAAAAATACCAAAAAATACCCAAAAAATCCATCCAAAAATCATAAAAACGCTGTGTTTTAAGCCAGCAACGCGCTTATTAGTATTCAGGACGAGGGTTTATTTTTTCCTATTATTATGTGCCTGCCGTCGAGCAAGGCTGGCGAAAGCCAGCCTTATGCACGGGCGGCACATATTACTATTCCTTTTGGGGGGGAGGCCCCAAGTGTCTTAGCATTCATGGCAGGCGAAGCCTGCCATGAATGCTTGTGGTAGGTCCAAAACACACATAAATGATGGAAAATGATAAAAAATATCAAAAACCACCAAAAAAATCCATCCAAACACCATAAAAAACACTGTGTTTTAAGCCAGCAACGCGCTTATTAGTATTCAGGACGGGAGTTTATTTTTGGGTGTGAATGCGAAGCATTCACAACCTATGTTATTCTGTGTTCTTTATTATTATTTTTCTTCCCCCCCCATTTTTTGGCACGCTTCTTCTCCCACAAATTTCAACCTAGAAACTTCAAACAAACTTCAAAACGTGCGTCTTCATCGGGACATTATTGCTATTACTTTTCATAGCCGTAACCTTCAAAATTTCCGAGTTATGGGCAAAAATTCACCGAAATTTTCCCATTGGAAATGCATGGGGAGAGCTTCAAATTTCAAAAATTTTCAACCTCGAACAAACCTTCATAACTCCTTCATAATTGGACTTAGAAACTTCATTCAACTTTCAAAACGCAGGAAATTTTCCTGGCTACATATTCATAATTCATCTTCAATTCAAAAAATGTACGGTTCATTCACAATTTCATCATATCTCAGACCATGAAATCTTCAAAAATCAGCCTTTAACATGGGTGTCTATTATGCACTAGAGTGGGAGAACTACACACCTAGAGTGGAGAGCGGTGTCTGAATCGTCTGAAAAAAATATTTTTAAATCGCGATTGTGAGGGCTACGTACGCCCCACGGACATAATTTTTACATCAAAACGTTGGAAATTTCGTCCCGGTCGTAGCGATGTGTCTCCCATGTCTGTCAGGTTTATAGTTTTGGCTCCAGACCCTTAAATAGGGCGGCACCACCTAAAATCTCTCCATTGGGCCCAATGTTAAATTTCAGAGGAAAAGGCGTGAGGAAGCAGAGAAACCTCTTGTGTTTAACCTGCCGCTGTCAGCCTTCTGAGTGGGCTAGAGACATAAAATTGACACCGCTGCGATCGTCGCGAGCGCCTGCCGCCCACGGTCCAAACCCCAAAGCCGTATGCCTTACGGTTGGGGAGTTATTTAGAGGAGTTCGGCAGGGTCTGACTCAGTTCAAATGAATGGCAGCCTAAGGGGACAGAAGCTGGTGCAGGGAGAGGGAGTGAGAAGGGAGGGGCCGTCTCCATGGAAACGGCTCAGCTCTTGGCAGTTGACCTCAAGTGACCCTGCCTGGGGCTTATACAGGCTTCTGATCGATCAATGCTCATGATACAGAGAGTGGATGACATCATCAATCACACACACACACAGACAGACCAGGGGCGTGTCTAGACTTTTTTAAAGGGGGGGCCCGGGCCCAAGGGGGGCCCAAGTCATGCAGGGGTGGCCAGCAGAATTAGGTCAAACTCCAAAGGGGTGACTGTTTCCTCACAGGAAGCTGTGTCTATGACTGTCCTTTCAAAATAAAAGTCCCGAATTCTGATTGAGTCTTCACAGGAAACAAAGTCAGGCACGCACGTAGTGCGTGCTTCGGTGTGTTCGATTGCAACATGGATCTGGGACAGGCACGCACGTAGTGCGTGCTTCGGTGTGTTCGATTGCAACATGGATCTGGGACAGGCACACATTTAACGTTCAACTTTTGAATAAAATTCAAACATTTTCACCATTCAACTTTTAAATTCAAATTCATGAATTATACATTCATAATTTTTCAACATTCATTCTGCTTAACCTTCATACTACTACATTCAACCCAGCATTCAGCAGTTTGGCTTCAGCTTTTATTTTCAAAATTTCATTTCATACAATTCATTCTCATTCATACATTCAACCCAGCATTCAGCAGTTTGGCTTCAGCTTTTATTTTCAAAATTTCAATTCATACAATTCATTCTCATTCAAACATTCAACCCAGCATTCAGCAGTTTGGCTTCAGCTTTCATTTTCAAAGTTTCTATTCATACAATTCATTCTCATTCAAACATTCAACCCAGCATTCAGCAGTTTGGCTTCAGCTTTCATTTTCAAAGTTTCTATTCATACAATTCATTCTCATTCAAACATTCAACCCAGCATTCAGCAGTTTGGCTTCAGCTTTCATTTTCAAAATTTCAATTCATACAATTCATTCTCATTCATACATTCAACCCAGCATTAGCATTCGGCAGCGTAGCTTCAGCTGCGGGCATTCACACCCCGCAATTGCTTCAGCAATTGCTCTTCTAGTTTTTTTTATTATTATTATAGACACATTTTCGGCAATTAATGCGGGTCGTACCGTAAGGTGCACCCAGGCATGACATATATCAAATCGTGCGTCTCGATCGTGCCACGATGGCTATTACTTTTCTCCGTCAAAACTGTTACCATGGCGACGCCAGACCCCAAAAACCGACGAAAATTTCTCATTGAAATGAATGGGAGCGAGGTCAGACTTCAAACTTTGGGGCTTCACCGAACAAACAGTCACAGCTCCCTCATACTTTCACCTAGAAACTCCATTCAACTTGCAAAACGCAGCAAATTTACCTGACTACATTTTCATAATTCATCATCTTATCATAAAATGTACCGTTTGTCCGTCAGATCGATTTATTCGGAGCCTGGAAAATGTCAAAAATCAGAGCTTAACATGGGTGTCTATTGCGTGCACTAGAGTGACACAACTACACACCTAGAGTGGAGAGCAGTTTCAGAATCGTCTGAGTTTTTTTTTTTTAAATCGCGATTGTGAGGGCCACGTTCACTCCACTGACATAATTTTTACAGCAAAACGTTGGAAATTTCGTCTCGGTCGTAGCGATGTGTCTCTTATGTCTCTGAGATTTATGGTTTTGGCTCCAGACCCTTAATTAGGGCAGCACCTCCAAAAATCTCTCCATTGGGCCCAATGTTAATTTTCAGAGGAAAAGGCGTGAGAAAGCAGGAAAACCTCTTGTGTTTAACCTGCCGCTGATGGGCTTCTGAGTGGGCTAGAGACATAAAATTTACACCGCTGCGATCATCGCGAGCTCCTGCCGCCTCTCGTCCAAACCCCAAAGCTGTACGCCTTACGGTTCTTGAGTTATTCAGAGGAGTTTGGCATGGTCCGACTCAGCTTGAAATCAATGGCAGTCAGTGGGAGCCAGTGTGGGAGACAGACCAGGGGCGCGCCTAAACTTTTCCATAGGGGTGCCCCATGAGGTGTCTAAGCCACGCAGGGGTGGCCAGCAGAATTAGGTGATATGCATGAACCTCCATCACCACAGCATCATTCACATACAAAAATCTAAGCTCTACTCCTTGTAGTTTTTTTTATACGAGAGATGATTCGACAGGTCAGCTCATAATCAGTGGCAGAGTGTGACAGAGCAGCTGTGTGTGTGTGGTATTTGAACTGAAGGGACCCTGTCTGTGATATGATACATAGGTCAGTGCTGATGATACAGAGAGTGGGTGACATCATTGATTCACACACACAGACAGGAAGGTCAGGCTGTTTCCTTCAAAATAAAAGTCTGTTTTTTCAAAATAAAAGCCCCAAACTTCGGAGGGGTAACTTTTTTCCTCACAGGAAGCTGTGGAGATGACTATCCTTTCAAAGTAAAAGCCCCAAACTCTGATTTAAGCGTCACAGGAAACAAGGTGTGTTTGTTTTCAACATGAACCTGGGACAGGCACGCACGTAGTGCGTGCTTCGGCGTGTTTGTTTTCAACACCAACCTGGGACAAGCACGCACGAAGTGCGTGCTTCGGTGCAGGAGAGGGTCAGCATGCATCAGGCTGGGCCTACATGGCCCGGCGTCGCGTGGGCCCGGCGTCATGTGTGCAGGCACATATTAAAATTTCTTCAGGAATTTTTTGTCTAGTTATTATTATTATTACTTGCTATTATTTCTGTATTTGCACATTATTTGCATAGTTTTAGTATAGATATTCTACGTATTTATGTCTTTATGCTACTGGTAAATTTAATTTTCTTCAAGATTAAGTATCTATCTATCCTCCTGTATGTTAATAAATAACACTAAAATGTAGTGAATATTTTAATTTAATATTTATTTCAATATTTAGTCTAAATGTTCAGGTGGAACGAATTTCAGTCTAACTAGAATGATTTTTTTTTCTTTAAACTGTTATTATATAGATCCATTTCATAATAGCTAATGTATAAATCAATTACTTAAAAAAGTTTTGCTGGAATTAATCTCATTCAACTTTCAGGTGTGTACACAGTGTAAGACACCAGACACCCACACATCCTGATCTGTGCAGTGCAGATACAGATTCATGATTGATCGCTTACAGATTTTACTGTGAACCCAAAGATAAACTCTCACTGATCGCAGATCAAAATGGCTTTATGATGCAAATCTCCCTGATAAACATATGCTTCTAATTCCAGCAGATCCCCGCATTTAGAATCAAACCTACAGTAGTGTTAATAAAAATATTTGTGAGGGGCTCAGTGGGGACAGGAAATGGTAATAACTCACAACATATTGGGATTATTAATGAAATGGAGCAAGTCCAGATAAATTTGCCAACAGAAGAGGAGTAATACTGCAATGTTGTACTCATATAAAAAGTGCTGTTATTAAATTGTGCTGAAGTGGATGAAGGTACTGCTGTAAAATACAATAACCCAGCTGAAATGTACTCTGGCTTAAGTGACCTGATTTGTATTAAAAAAAGACAATATAAAGAATTGAATTAAATTGAGTGATAAATTTATTTCAAGACAATAAACAGTATGTGTACACCGTACAAAGGTGCATTGTTTTGAGCTGTTTAGCAATAAAAAAAAACTAGATTACACACATTTGCCAAGACCTTACAGATGGATAAAAATATTTTGAACACCATTGGGGAGAGGAGATAAGCAAGATTGAGAATCATTGTAGGTTTTGTAAACTACCCTTATGGAACATGTGAAGTGGGTTGTCAACAAATCCTGAATCCCTCAGTCTGCAGGAGTACACAGCTTAAAGTAATGTTCAACTAGCCAAAAACATTTTATGACATCACTGTCATCAGGTTTAACAAACTCTCAATGTAGAAAAAGAAAACATAAAAGATATATATATAGCCCCTGGATAGCGATGGAATCATGCATAATAAATAGTCATATTGTCCATCTTTGCTGCTGATAACACTCCCATGGTGCTAATTTGTATTAACAAGACAAAACATGACACACAAATAAATCACACAAGTGTTAAAATGAGAACATTTTCACTTTGTGTAGTATGACACAAAAGTTTTGCATGAAGAGTGAATCATTATCATGTGAAGTGTAACACTGACAAGCAGGTTAGTCACGTTCTTCTTCTCTTTGGCCTGCAGGTTGGATTTTTCAGTTTTTCTATTTCCATGGCAGCCCCATGAGCAAACATCTCCACCCTCTTCTGAATTTCTTTGTGTGTTTTTGCGGTTGTTACTGTGCAGATGTCTGGTCCTCTGGCTTCATTTTGGCGTTCGGTGTCAACCAAACAGTAACAACAGGACGATGCAGACTGAATTCACTATGATCAAAGGCACTGTGAAAACAATTAAAAAAAAAAAAATTAACAAACTGCAAAATCCCCTGCAAAACTGCTAAATACTAGAGCTGGCTATCAAACAAAACAAGTCAGCAGAATAGAGAATAAAAAAACTGTATACTCTATGATTATATGTTTCCTGATTTATAATCTTGCTGATTTTATTTATTTATTATTCATCACCCAGTGTGAGGCTTATAAACCAGGGAATCATCCATTCTTTGGAAAAAGGATCTGAACATTACAGAGAATATCAGTCAGCTTTACTAAATAATCACACAACACTGTCTGTAATTTCTGAATCTAATTTTTATGACAAACTTTCCTAACCTCTCATAACAGTCCGGACCGAGCGGATGAGGGTGAGGATCTGGGCTTTGATTCCTGGATCATCCCCAAAACCTCCAACTCCGTGGTCAACACCAAAACCGACTGTGGGCAGAGAGAAATGAGATTAAAATGAGGAGAAGGACAAAAGAGAGACGAAAACAAACAAGAGGCGACAGCTTATAAGTGGAGAACAGCAAACACGACAGTAACTACGTTTTCAACCCTTTAACATCCTTTTATCCCCTTAACTTTCCCTGAAATATCTCTAAGAACGGAGCAACCACAGCAGACGTTTCTCTCTGTCTTCTCAGTGTAGCACACATGCAGCTAACGGTGCTAACATTGCACAGCTAGCTGCTTTTAGCATCGTTAACCGTTATTTCAATAAACTGTGTGATGTAGGCTGTATAAAATGTAGCAGAATACTTACACTTGCTGAGGAATCTTTCCTCGTGCAACACAGCGACTGCATTAGTGCAAAGAATAGCAGTCTGGATGAGAGAGTAGAGCGTAAACGCCATGCTGGCAACTTCTCTCCTCCTCCCCCTCCTGAACCCACCACTCCTAGAGCATCTGCCGTAAAGCAGGCAGCGGAAGTCGTGAAACAGCCGTAAAGGACGTCATACCTTAAAGAAGGGAATTTTTTATTTCAGTTTATCATTTATTTATTGTGCCTATTTTATATCAACACCTACATTCAAATTCATTATTTTTCCTTGTAAATATTGACTAATAAAGACATAATGATTTACAATTTACAATGTGTATGTAAAAAAAATCTGTTTTCACAATTTATTTATTATTATTTTGTCCTATTATTGTCATCCTTCCTTTAAATTTCGTCACAATAACTGTGGCCTATTTATATACAGCTTGGCTAACTCCCTGTAAGCCTAAAATGTATTGCCATGATTTTTTTTTTTTTTAAATTTATTCAATTTCCATACATATGCCCAATCATGGAACCACATTCAGGTTATTGTATAGACTTTTAATTTACACATAAATAGTAGAGAAACTACAAGAACATATTTAAATACATCTGCATTAGCAGTTTATAATGATAACATTTCTCTCAGTAAATGACAACATTATCCATTCATTCATTGCATTCTATAAACAAGGTGGGCAAGTTCTCATTTTTATTCTCTGACATACACTTGACTGCACCATCATCCTCATCATCATCATCATCATTGTTTTCTTTTAACATTGTAATAAATAATATTTTCACAATTAGGTCTAAAGCCCTGGTACTCAAATAAATAAACAAACACAGTAGACAGACTGACTGTGAGGTTCGGTATTCTCACTATGACATTTTATACAGTCAGGTGAAATCATTTACAGGTAGATATACATTGACAAACTTCAGTCTTTCGCTCCTTGTGTTCCAGACGCTCATTTAGAGAGTAAATAAATACATAGAATTGGCCTTTAAATGTTGATTCATCATCTGACAAGTACTATAGGAGTGTCTTTGAAAAAATGATTCTCCAGCTGTTCGATGAGCTCAGAAACGAACAGATGTCTTTTTAACTGTGACGCAGGACGTTGTTTTGAGGTAACACTTCCTGTATATGAACAAAAGATGGAAAATGTATAATCAGTGCAGCAACATCTGCACTGAACATAATACTGTGTTGCATTATGTATTAATACTGGTCTCAACTTTGGGTTTAAAACCCAAATCTTGATTCTTTTGTCCCCTTTATTTTGTTCTTCATCTGGCATATTCAAGTTAGAGATATCTAACAGACCAAACATGGGTGCATGAAGTCACCAACATCTGATGATAACCGGCAGTAAAGGTGATTTGAACTGAACAATAATAACAGCAACAATCTTAGCGTGAAGTCTGTCCTCATCCACAGTTTGGTGTATGTACAGTTGGATCAGCAGCAGTCAGAGTCATGGAAAATAACACCCAGTCTTACTGTAGATATGACTCTCTCTCCTCTTGCTCTTTATGTTTTAAGAGCTTGCAAAAGTTCAGAGGTTTGCCTTTCTGGTGGTCTTCAACAGCCTTATTATTTACAAAAGACGAGAAAGGTTGTGGTTGCTTTGGTCCAGGTTGGGTAAAGCTTTGAGTTTGACTATCAGCGCAGTAGAGAGAAAAGAGCAGAAGTCATTCTTTTTCCCCTGATGTCTGCAGTTTGCGCTCATTTCAGTTCAATAAGTTTGGGGAATAAACTGCATCCAGGGAAAAGGAAACTTTCAGGTTACCCCACTGCAGCACAAACTGGTCCAAATGTGTTTTTACCAGACAGAGTTTAAGTGCAGGGCTATTAACAGAGCTTATACTGCAGAGGCAGAAAAGTACTGTCCAAATGAAAAGTTCAGAAATGTATTTATATAGCCTACTATATAGTGTCGTATTCCTTTGTGTTTGTGCGTCTCTCCTATATTTCTCGTTTTTCTTTTTCTTCTTTGGACAGTCACAGACATTTGGGCCGATTCTTCCTCTCATAAAGGACTCTGTTGACTCAGCCTGTAAAGACAATATACAAAACAACATTAGTTACTGTGTATTGTTTTACTGTTTCCAAGATTAACATACTTAATTAATATAGTATTACTGTATATATATTATGGGTCCAGAGGCCGGTGCTAAGAGTTGAGAAAGTCACTGAGAAGTGACATTTAACATCAGATGGCTGAAGATTGGTGGACAAAGATAACTAATTGTCCTGCAAGTTGAATGAAAAAGTAATTGAATTTCCTCATTTGTCATTAAATCACCACCATACAGCATAAAGGCAGTTTAATTTGCAGATAGCGTATGTTTATCCCTGGTGTGGCTGCAAACCATATCCAGGTTAAATGTGGTCGAGCTTCCAAAAAAACTATTAGAACTATTTCGAATGCAATTAAACTTTGCTGAACTTACTCGAGCTGCTTTGTGTTAAAAATAATTAAATGTGCATATCCTCATCTGACATCTATCATATTGATAAAGTTTTTTTTTTTTGGTAATAATAAGCTGCAACATCAAATTAATTAAAAAACAGTCACCTTTTAGCTATTTGTTGAGATGGGAGCTGATCTTTTCTTTTCTGATGATGTTTGCGTAGGGAATCTGAAAGAAACAACAAAATGTTAGATTAATCCTGAACATTTTTATTCCAGATATATAAGCATTTCATCCATCCAGCCATCCATCCATTTTCTCCCTCTTATCCTCTCATAGGGTCACGGGGGGCTGGAGCCTATCCCAGCTGTCTTAGGGTGAAAGACAGGGTACACCCTGGACAAGTCTCCAGTTCATCACAGGACACATAGAGACAGACAACCACTCACACTCACATTCACACCTACAGGCAATTTAAATTAGCCAATTAACCTAATCCCCATGCATGTTTTGGATGGTGGGAGGAAGCCGGAGTACCCGGAGAGAACCCACGCAGACACGGGGAGAACATGCAAACTCCACACAGAACGGCCCCGGCCTGGGAACCCAGTACCTTCTTGCTGTGAGGCGACATTGCTAACCACTACACCACCATGCCCATAAGCATTTCACTTATATGAATTCATCCTTGAAACAGATTCAATGCAAATGGCTTTCTTTAGTTTTAAAATTATGTATTATATGATTGTTAAAAACAATCAAAATGGCATTATGATGCAATTATTTTCTCTCAAAAATACATTTTCCTGTTTGTGAAAAGAAACAAGTTGCGGTAAATAACATCAAGGCTCTATCCCACTAATACTCTCACAAAGGGAAATAAAAACTCCTGGGCAAACCATCTAGAGTTTAGGTGTAACATTCAATCAAAAAAAAATCTAAAACGTGTTGCAGCAACATAAATCTAAAATTTTGTCGGAGTTCATTTGAATGTCTGAGTGAAATTAATGTGTCATTACTCTCAGACAGATCCATCTGCTGGTTCTAGACACATTCGTCAATTCTGAATGTGTCGTTTTTGTGTGCTGGGTGTGCACGTGCATGCTTATAAATGAGCTTGAAAGTTGGTTCAGTCATCTGCCTTTCGTGGTTACGTGAATGCAGCGCACTCTTGTGTGTGTGTGTGTGTGTGTGTGTGTGTGTTTTTGGAGGACGTGCAGGGTTTGCGATCATGTGCACATGAGCGTGTACAGTTGTTGCATGTGTCAGAATGCAAAGACAAACACCGTCTGTCAGCCTGTCTGCCAGCTGCTCTGGTGATTGATGTGGACGGAAACACTCAGACTGCAGAGGAACTTCTCACCCGTGAAAGACAAACTAGATGATTGGCTCTCTCTTTTGATGGACAAATAAGCAATAAGAAAAGTGTCCACTTGAGACCTATTGATTGCTTTACTTATTCTAAGTTTAATTTAAGTTATGACTTACAATTTTATGTCTGTAGTTTATTGCAGTTGTAGTGTTAATTGAGCTATTATTGTCACATTTTCTCATGTGTTTTTGATTTCTTATTTTCCTGTTCAACTATATTTTTCTGCAAAGTGCTTCATAATTAGTCTTAATTATATTCCTTCTCAAAATCAATCCCAAGATTGTTTTCTTCAAAACAAAGTGAGGCTTTTTTTAAATTCATGCGTCTATAAAAAGCTGTTTTATTTGTCATTTAAAGGCGTAGCAATGCTATTTATTTTCCATCAGTGTTCAGCACTGATTGTGTCATTAGCAATCTTACCATCTGTAACTGTTGGACCATCTCTTCTCTGTAGGCGAGCTCTCGTTTCATCTGGTCTTGGAAATTATCTGAAATTAGCATGAGAATCTATGATTAGGCTGAGCAGTATTATCATTTGAGTAACTGATCAGGTACAGTTATTATAACACAACTGGTGAGAAAGAGAAGGGTACAAAGGAGGAAGTGGAAAAGAGCTTCAGAAAGACAGAAAAGGAGAAGTTGCCCTTCAAAGTACGAATAAAAAAAAAGGTGACTTACGGAATACAGGAAATGGTGAAGTGCCTTTCAGAGCGTGAAACTCCTGCTCCAGTCTCCTCCTGAAGTCAATCTGCTCCAGCAGAACCTTCTGGAGCTCCTCTGCAGGAGTAGGAAGAAGGAAAATATGAGGGTGAAAAAGAGCAGAGGAGATGTCTGTGAGACATAAACATGGTAAAATATCTTTATTATTATCTTATACATTTCTATGGTCCACCCTTCTGAGGAGAGAGTGAGTGTTTACCTACAAGCTGTGTGACTCAACTGAACAAATTTTACCTTTCTCCATGTTCTCAACGTCCTTTTTTAGCGGCACAGGAGAGGCAGCACCTTGGCCTTGATCACCTGAAATCATGGAGAGACTTAATTCCAGACTTTTCTCCTCGTAGGTTATTCTTCATGTCAGATAGTCACAGTATTAATTGTTGTTTCATCCTATTGTACCAGAAGGAAGCAACACATATCCACATCTCATGATCTTGTCATGGACTGACTCATTCACTCTTTGGCCTCTAGATGTCAGTGTAAGGTTTGTGGTAAAACGCTTCAGACTTCTTTTGATATTTACAACAACAGAAGAAAGCTATTTGTGTTCAGAAATAAAGATCAAATAATTTTATAGCTTGTAAAAACTGAAGCAAAGGTCTGTGCTGGAAAGTCTAAAGGATGCTTCACTAATTTTGCCAAATTAAATACAGAAAATATTAAACTGGGGCCTTAAACTGTTGCATTATAACATTTCTCACAGATGATTTTTTTATTTTTGTGTCCAGTACCAGTGGCTGTGAAAATTGCATGAGGATAGAACAACTTTAAACAAATATAAAATAGTATTATTATAGTTAGGCAAAATTTCATCTGATATATATTAAGCATTAAAGCTTTTTTTTACTACTTGTTGCTTTAAAGTGTCAACATCTCCCATCCCAACCACCTTTTTCCTTCTTCAGCATGTGCATCACATGCTGTTCGCAAATATTCCCAGTTTGAAAGTTTCTACATTGTTCTGCATGTGAGTGCATCTGAACTGTGACAATGAGGCATTGTGCGCCTTAAATGAAGCGATCCAGCAAACTCGATGTGTGTATTCTCCTCCAGTTATTTCATATCCTGGCTCCTTAAGTCTCCCCATGCTTCTCTCTCTCTCTCATTTAGACCAGAGAGAGCTCTCCTCTCCTCTCCTCTTCTCTCTCCTTTCCTCTCCTCTCCTCTCTCTGTCTCATTTGACAAGCAAATTTGCAGACAGTGCCCGAGGATAACAACCTCGTTTGACAGTCAATTAACCGTGAATAGTCAAAGCCAAGGCGGTTTGCATTACATAAATGGAAAATTAGATTATTTTTTCTCCCTAGAAACAGAGGGAGAGTTTAAAGACAGTGGAGGGGGGGTGGTGGGACTCGGAGGAATCAGGCCTTCTAATCACGTAGAGCTTCCCACCGCCCAGGGAGACGTTTGGCAATCAGGGGAAAGGTGGTCTCATTTAATTTGTTTCGTGTAATTTTTCGAAATACATTATACATTATGCGCAGGGATCATTACGGTGTGTGTGTGTGGGGTTGAGGGAGTGTGTGTGTGTGTGAGGGGGGGCAGATATAAATGTTGGCACAGATGTCATAAAGCACTTTTAATGTCTTCCTGACAGATATAAAAAGGCAATAAGCTGTGATCTTTTTCAAACGGGAACGGGTTTTTTTGCGCTGAGGAGGGAAAAAAAGGCAATTATGTCGACGGCGATATGGGTCTAGGATGGAGATTGCCAGCGCGGCTGCTTATCTCTGAGCTGATGTTTTCTTGTTGAACTATAACGGCCCCCCTAAGAGTAACAGCCCTGGCGACGACGGCGCTAAAGAGAGCGGCCGTGGCAGAGCGGCAGCAGAAGCAGCTTTCCACTGCTGTTTCATCTCTGTGTATTTATATGAATCCCTTAACTCATGTCTGAGAGGAGGAGGATGAGGAGATTGAGGTGGATGAAGCTGAAGACTGAGGAGCTTAAGTAGACACAGTCTCATATGTGTAATAAGAAAAATGACACTGTAACTTACAAACATAAAGTCATGTATTTTACAATCAGGGTTTGTTTGTTTTATGGACATTTCTACACAGTGCATATTAATCTAAACTGTGTGTGCTGAATTACAACAGGGACTGTTGATGCCATTACACATTATCTAAAACTTGATTTTTTTTTTTAAATGTCAGACTGCAAATAAAATGTATTTCTGCTTAGTGGATTAGAGATAGTTTGTACTGTAATAGTCATTTACAGTCACAAACTGCCTTTGCATATATTAACTGTGTTTTGTTTTTTTTGTTTTTTTTTTTAAAACTCTGATTTGCCCTGTGATGTGAGATTCAAATTAGACTGGAGTAAAACTAAATGCACAAGCTTAAAATTAACTTCTCCATCCTATTAATTATACTTTTGAGCATACCCAACACATCATTGCTGTGTCGTCTTCACAGATTAAGTTATTTTACAATCTACAGCTGATCTGCAAAAATAAAATAAAATAAAATAAAATAAAACACAAGCGAGTGTTCGTACCTGAGCTTTCCCTCCAGTAGTCCGGCGCTGCCGTCTCACTCTCTGGCACAAAGAAAGTATTTTGCTCTTTGTTTTCATCTGAGAGAAAATGAGATAGAGAGACAGACAGGAAGAGAGTTTCAGTAAGGCCCATTGGTTGAGCTGGTTATCCGGACACATGGAGATAACTAAGTGTGTGCATGGTGTGTGTCCATGTGAGCCACACCAAAACACACACACACACACACAAGACATTTTCTTGGGTCAGAGCGGGAGATGAGAGGAGCAAATGAAACGTCACTGGAATATGAGCGTCGCAGGGACACAGAGGCACTATAAAACCACTCACTCAGACACTAAATGAAACAAAGACGCTATAATACAACTCAGACGTCTGATGAAACAGATAGCGTGTGACAGTTTGCTGAAATAGATTGTGTGATGCTATTTGATGAAGCATTGTAAAAACCTTTTCAAACATTTGATGAAACCAACACATTGTAAAAAAAAAAACTGCAGGATGAAAGATGTAGAGCAAACAGTAGAGCAAGCGAGCAAAGTGTTTTTGTGCATTATATATATATATGGAAGAGTAATTGTATTTTTGGTTTGGAAAATGCTTATTAGTGTATGATGTATTTTAACTTTTTAGAGCGCAGAATTTTACAATTAAAAAAAAGTGTGTGAATTGCACAATATTTTATTATCCTTCTGATGTGAGCAACAGTTTCAAACAGAAAAGGCTATTAAAAATAATTTTAAAAAATTGTTTGTGCTTACCAGAAATGCTGGAGTTGTCTTTGGTTGCGTACACAGGTAGTCCTTCGTCTCTGTTTTTGTGAGTCTGAAAACAAAATATAGTTTCATATTATATTCATTCTTCTTTGATATGATGGTTACTGTTTATTGCAATATGAGGTTCCTTGTATATTCTAATCTGTTTTTTTGTGCAAAATGTACTTGTCTTTATATTATAATATCCCTAGTTGGTGCTCTGCTTTTTTTTAATCATCCAGTGGTAGTATTCATTTGTAATGATCCAATTTGGAGTGCATGGTTAAACTCTTTTTCCCTCTCCGTCCCTGAAATCAGTCAGATGATTTTGCAGTATGTTACTCAATGGATGATTAAACTCTGTTCTGGTGTGAAATGCTCCTCATATCTGTACCTCCTCCTCCTCCACTCTGTCTCTCTCTCAGAGGCCTGGTTAATGTGGGAGTCGACAGGTTAAAGATTAGGGTTGCCCTAACAGGCTGAGGTGACAGAGGGAGAACAAACACACTGTGGCCATTAAACAATCCACACCTGGGCCTATTAGCAAGGATCAGAGTGAGGTGACTGTTTCAATTTCTACAGGGAGAAACCAGCCTATCAATCTGATTATGCAGATCACATCACCGCCTGACTGCAGTACCATTTAAATAATAATTAGCTAAAGTGGCCTGGGGGGATATTTACGTTTTTGTAAGCTGGGTCCTCTCGGTGAGGCGGGGTGGAACTGGAGAGAGGCAGGCTGGCGGTAGGGGAGGCAGGCAGGCTGGAGGACTCCTGCTGGATGGGCTCCGAGGAGGAGTGAGGGGAGGTGCTGGTATACACAACGCCACTCCCTCTCTCCTTCCCCCTCTCCTCTCCGTGACTGTCACTCAGCGCTGAGAGGTACAGGTTGGTTTGAGTCTGTGGTGGCCTGTTTGTGAAACTCCCATCCTCATCCTCGTCCTCCTGCTTTGACTCCACATCCACCTCCCCCTCCTCTTCACTCGCCACTCCCTCCACCTCTGCATCGCCTCCACTTTCACTTCCGTAACTACAGCTGCTGCTGGGCGACAGCCGCTGGTGGCGGTCTGACCTGGCGACCCCAAAGTCCTCGTCTGTTGCCCCGGTGACTCTGCCACCGTTGCTGTGGAGCTTTGCGATGCTCTCTGCATCCTTGACGACAGGTCGGAAGGCTGAGCCATAGCTCGGCTTCCTGATTTGGAGGTTCGGAGCGTCTAGAAGTTTGAGCCAGCCCTCGGATGTCACAGGGCGAAGGTCAGGGGTTACTGCAGTGCACTCTGGATCAAACAGCCCAGATCTGGGTGTGGTTGTTCCGCTGCTGGGGGCCATGGTTGCGGTGACACTATTTCCGTTGCCAGCTACTGCTCCAGACTCATTGGGGTCCGACAAATCCAAAAAGGCCTGCCTGAGAGAGGGGTTGTCTGTCAGGGAGGAGAGGGTGCTGGGCTGAGGCTGGAGGTAGGTGGGGACAGGGATTCCTCCTGCCGCTCTCGGTGGCCAAAACATGCAGAAAGGAGGATAAAAAGCATCTTTGCGGCCAGGCCATAAGAGACCCGACAACCCCGCTCCTTTCTGCCCACCTGAAACGTCACTGTCGTCTTTTTTCTGCTGGCAAAGGCCGAATGCTGGGAAGGGGTAAGGCGAGGGGAAGAGCGACGTGGGGGGGAACTTCTGCAGCATGCCAAAGCCTTTGCTTGGGACAGGGATGACAGGGTAGCTACGTGATGCCTTACGGGGAGACAGACTGCCTGCATCCAGATCATCCTCGTCTTCAAAGCGTCTTTTCTGAGCACCCAGATCATGTCCCATCATGTGAGGTACAACAGAACCTGGGAGCGTCTTCATAGGACCCATGGGGGAGCAATGAGCTGAGGAGGGCAGCGCTCTCTTCCGGCTGCCTCCGTTGAACATAGCTTTGACATCTTCCCAAGCGTAGGCTAACTCATCAGCTGGGTGTTTGTCAGAGAGTTTGAGGTGTCGTCGCCAGGAGTTAAAGTTGGCAGCATCGGGCTGGGTGTACTTGGCATCTGGTGTGCGGTGGGAATGGAAAATGAACTTATTTGGGGAGAAGTACATGTTGCAGAAGGAGCACTTGATGCATTTGGCCCTGGAGCTGTTGTAGCGTGCCGGGATGAAGTTACCACGGCAACCCCAGGCGCACTCATGGGTCACATCGAAAGCAAAGTTGTCAGGCAGTTTTGGCGGCGCGTTCTCTCCTAGGAAGGACTTGCAGAGGCGCTCGGCTTCACGCTTGGTGATCATGCCACAACGGCGTGATGAGATGGGCATGGCACCGGCCCGACGAAGAATCTCCAGCTGAACCGGCGTGCACTGGACACAGGTGATGCCCAGCGCCACGCGCCGATTATGAATCTCATTATAACTGTAGTTCTTGAGGAGAGTGTTAGAAATCTGCGCCAGGCAAAGTCTCTCATTTTGGTCGATGACCAGTGATACAATGGGAACACCGTACAGGATGACCTGGCCAACCTGGTTTGGTTTGAGGGGCGAGGAGGAAGAGGACGGAGAGGGGGAGGATAGGGAAGAGGATGAGGAGTGGAGATGGGTGGGTCTGGGTGGTGTCAAGGGTTCTGGCTGGTAGGGGCCTGTTGAGCTCGTCATTATGATGTCATTAGAGCTTGAAAGATGGCTCTTTTCCATTCTTGGAGGAAAAATGTTTGTTGAGCAACCTGTGTAAAAAAGGAAGAAAAAAGAAAAATCCACATGTTAATTTTTTTTAACCATAAAAAAAATCCTCTTATTAAAATTCACCATGTCCTTGGATTATGTATTGCTAAGAAAGTGAGATAATTATTTATAATATACACACATACTATCATGTGGAAATAATTAAATCATGTGTGGAATTTGTAAAATATTATTTTAAATGAAACACATTTAAATTAAATGTGTTTGTTAACCAATTTATAGACAAATATTTTGGTTTCCTTTAAGGGATTGGCTAAATTTAGAACTACTTCAACATCATTGTAAAATTAAAAATCAATTAATGAAAAAAAAATATTGAAGGAAAAAATATTAACTAAATGATTTAAAAACTCAACTGTTTGGTTCAGAGCAAATATAAATACAACTGTTTATTAAAAAATAAATTTTGTAACATCTGTAAGTTCATTTCTCGTTCCAAAAATTATTGCCTGATAGACATTTTGCAGCACTCCATTCAAACCTCTAAAGTTATGAGTGTGTTTGCCTGTGTGTCTTCAACAGTAGTTTTACAATGAACAAACCAAGAAAGAAGAAACACATGTCAAATATAATGGCCACAATGAAATATATAGCCAGAAATTGGTTTAATGTTAAAATGCATTTTATATCTAGAAAATGGTGCAGCTTAAATATTTCATCCTTGACAAGGAGAGTTAAGGAAACTGTAAATGGACTGAATTTTAAGGTAGATTGGATTTAGATTTTATTTTGCAATCATCATATTTTGTTATATCGACCTAATTTTCTACAATAAACTTGTCTGTGGCTCTTAAGTGTTTTATTATTTATTATAATTTACCTGTGAGGGTTTCTTCAAATGTAAAAAAATGCTGAGTGAAATCAAAATTATTTGTGCTATAAATTCAACAAATTCTACTTTTTTTAAGTAGTTAAAAACAGATTTATTGACCCTTGTGCCCAATGGTGAGTGAGCCACTTGAGGAAGAGTTATATTTCAGAAAGATAATAACTTTATTTTTTTTTAGAAATTGCCATCTTACAGTACACAGACATTAAACTTTTTTTGTGTATCACACCTGTGATATGTTTCAGAATTAAACAGACTACACCAAAAAAAAATTGTTTCAGCATTTTTCCCCCAGTAATTTCAGGAAATGTTTCATTAGCCTAGAAATAAATTGTAAATATATTTGAAACCATAAATTTGCACTTTTTGTTATAGAAATCATTAAAATAATAACTAAATAAATTAAACGTTTTTATACTGAATTGGAACAACGTATTAAAGCGCATTATGAACTAAGAAATGGACAGAAATGGGCCTAAAAAAAACTTAAGCAGGCAACGCAAGAGCCAATAAACCAATTACGCAATAACACCCTGAATTGGAGATTGGTTTGAAATTATTATCAATTATTATCAGCATATTCTGATGATCAGTTTGAATATTTCAGTTCGGCAAAAGTTTCATTTCCAGCAAAGCAACGGCCCGTTATTAACGCCGGTAAGTTAGTCACAGATCATGTTGTCTATAAGGCGATATTAAAGGCGGGGGTTTGTTTACTTAGTAACTAAAATGCGATGGTATAATAAGAGTGATAATAATAATAATAATAATAATAATAATAATATGACAGTATTAATAATAATATACCACTGACCCAGAGTATTTGAATGCAACGGAATGTGCACAATCCATACATCCTCTCAGGCATTCTCCTCTTTAAGAAATGTGTTTTCTGTCCCACTCTGTTTTTTTTTTTTCCACATATTTTATAACATGTTTACCGACATTTTAACCAGCTTCAGAGCAGAGAATGAAGCGCAGTCCTTACCTCTGACTCCTGACAATACTCCGAAACGGTCAGAAAAAAAAATATCCCCGTCACGACAGAAATTGATGTATCCTACGCAGCTTTAAAAAACTCATCTTTCTATCACACAAACGAACAAATTTCACGGAGTTGTATCCGGAAGAAACACGGAATCAGTTCCGGCTTTTGTCTCCAACTGTCGAGTGAGCCGCTCGTGAGATGTGAGTAAACTCTGACGCTCGCGCCGGCTTTATTCGCTTCTCAGCGACGCCACGCGCCATCCTAATCTCTCTCTCTCTCTCTCTCTCTCTCTCTCTCTCACTCTCTGGTTTGACTGGCGTGTAGCGGAGCTCAGCCCACCATTCAGGACTCACACACACACACACACACACACACACACATATCCTAAAATGACGTCACTCAACCGATGGAAAAGTCAAACTAACAGCAGGAGCCTGAACTAAGCACAGTCTCAGGATGAAACAGGTGCACCACAATGACAACACAGCCTGAATTTAGCACACTTATTTACTGCTGAATTAGACACTTAATGAATATTCCTTTTAGATTAATTGATGCTGCACACAGCTCTACACCAGTCAGCACAAGCTGCCACCATCAGGTGAGTGTCCGCTGGTTGACTGTGTGGGGAGGGCAGTAAGTCTGACAGTACATGTAGTTATATGAACAAATGTGACACACAACCCCGAAGAGGAAAATTAATTACCAAAAAAAAAATTTCTGGCAGTGTGACACAACCAGCAGAGGAGCTTGGCTTCGAAAACACTTTTAAACACAGACGCAGTGTGGAGTGAAACATTAGGGGCTGAAGGAAGAGAAAATAAAGGCTGAGACAGCAGACAGACAGGCTGTCTGTGCAGCTGATTCAAACATTCAAAGCTTTCTGAAACACTGCTCTGTGTGCATGTGCAGGTTGTAGCTAAAAGGCAGCAGGAAGTGCTGCAGAGCTCAGAGGGCCCAGGAATTCCTAGCTACGCCCCTGCTCCATGCTCTTCAATCAGGTTTGGGTCCTGCTGCTCAATTACTTCTGCCACTAAAAATATGCAGGCAAATTACAGATACGAAGGCGCAGACCTAAATCTGAAGTCTATAACCCAGATATTAACTGCTTTCTATAGTCATCAGGTTCATGTCTGAAGGATGCAGAACACAGGGAAGTGTTGTCCTAAATACTGACTGCCCTCCTTAATCAAAACAACTTAATGAAGTTGTTTTCAGGACAAAGTCTTCTGTAGTTTCAAGAAAAAAACTTTATCGAATGTGATGGCACTGTCATGGACACTTAATGTCAAACATAACACAGGCAGTGTTGTGTTTGTTACATATAAGGAGGATGACTGCTGATATGGATCATTGCTGCACTTTTCATCACCTGGGTTAGAATAAAGTCTGCAGGCCTGCATTCAGATTAAAGGTGACATATAGGGTTAGATAATAACCATGAGGACAAGTCAAGCTGGGATGCAATGAAGCAGCTTCTAGCATAAACAACAAAAGATTTATTTGTAAATCTGCTGTCAGATCTGTATTCTTTTTATAAGTTGCCATTTGGTAAACTTAATTCAAGTGTATAAGAATCAGTTTTTGTGTCCCTTCAAACAATTCTCAATCTGGTTAAAATGTTGTGGTTTATTGAGACTGGCTGTAATTTATTCTCACCCAGTCTTTTCTCAATAGCATCTTGATAAACATGCCAGGGTCACTGTCAGACTCAGACTTATAGTGTGTGTGTGTGTGTGTGTGTGTGTGTTTGTGTGTGTTTGTGTGCGCGCGTGTGCGTAAAAACGCGAAAAAGCACAGAGCACGAGCCCCATCTGCTCCTTTTCAAACCAATTTAGGTTGTCGGTGCGCGTGCTTTTGTCTCGCCGCGGGAACAGTATAGCTGCGATGGGGGGGGGGGGGGGGGTGACGTCACAATAGATATAGACAGACAGATAAGAGGAAATGTTATAGATAGATAGATAGATAGATAGATAGAGCTTTAAAAGCTAATAACTCATCATTTTGCGGATGAAAATGTCAATAAAATGTTTATGTAATGCAATACTTTAGACAGTGAATTTATTTATTTTAAGCCCAATGTTCAGTGAAGGGTAAATAAGGTTCGATTTTTGGTCGAGTTTTTAACCCATATTTGGAGAGAAACGCATAAACGGAGGTGTTTATTTTTTATTATTACTCTTCCGCAATTGGTAATTGTATAGCTACACTTAGTTTTCGGCTACATCAAATAATGATGCTTTTTTTGCATTTTTTTGAGCATGATGCACAGCTTACTCTCTCCCTAAGCAAGATGTCTCTGACATGTTATCTAAAGCGGAGCATGTCTAAACCATGTGAAGCAGGAAAAGGCTTATTGGAATACAATAGCGCTATTAGCCTCTTTGGAATACATTTCACTTTTTTTTCATCATGCATTAGCCAGTCGCCCTACTGAGAAATTAATCATGCGTTTAAAAAAAGAATTGCTTGTGTGACCTCGAAGGGTCAAAGCAGTGAGAAAGAGGGAGAGAGCACCAAACATAATAAATGAAGAGCTACAACACTAAGTGAGCTTGAGACATTTAACATCAAATCTGTCAATAAATGAAACATGCCCCGGGTGAGTGATTACCATATTGAAATGCATCACCTCCTTTTCTCAAAACGCACTGGAGCCAGCCTGAATCACCACATAAATATATATATATATATATATATATATATATATATATATATATATATATATATATATATATATATACATATATATATATATATATATATATATATATATATATATATATATATATATATATATATATATATATATATATATATACACATATATATATATATATATATATATATATATATATATATATATATATATATATATATATATATATATATATATATATATATATATATATATATATATATATATATATATATATATAATTTATTATTTATTGTGTATTATGTATTTATTTAAAAGTGACACAATATAAGAAAATCGGTATTTAAATATGTGCCAAATATTCCAGCCAATCCTGTAACAAACCAGTAGTGCATTTATTAATTTATTGTGGATTTAATATAGGCTACAATATGGTGCACAGTCCCCCTGCCCCAGTTTAAATCCTTGCTTAACGCCGCACGTCTTTTACAGACGATTTACTGCGCATTAAAATTAACACACATCTTAAATAAATTGGAGGAAATAATAATAACGGTGATTATTATATGACGTTGTTTTTAAGTCTACCCATTCATTTTGATGAGGGAAAAAAAAAAGATGTGGATTTGGACAGGGGAGTGAGTTATGCGCGTCCCGCTGTGCCACCCTGCATGCGTCACTCTCTCCTGTTGTTTTATCGCTGTATTAATATAATAATAGTATTTTGGGGTCTATTCACATTATTAATCTCCAGAAAATATTCACATTCACACATATACCATAATGAGACTACAGACCGGAGCTGCATCATGTCACTGATTTAAAGTTATGTACCGCTCTGTTCAATCAAGACGTGTTTCAAGATGTGATTTTTTTTTTCGTTTTGGATTGTGTAACATTTTGGTAGGCTATATTTTATTTTTTAATTTTAATAACACACACATATGTGTTGTATCCATGTCACCAGGGCTGGGCATGTCGAGCTAACTATTCTAATTAAGCTTTTATTTGTCATGTTTCTATTTATACTGTGTTCCCATATCAAGAGAGACGCAGCTCTGTGAATGATGCTCAGTTTGTCAGATGTGAGCTCGCCTGAGGCGGTTGTACCAATTAGCACGGCAGACCAACCACTAAAGATTCCCATATTTCATAGAGGATCTGGAACATTAGCCCCAGTGAATTATTGAAAAAATGATTGAAAACATATGATACAATGCTCAGAGAAGCTGAGTGTCTTTATCATACATAAATGCACAACAGGCCCCAAACCCTTTGTAACTGAATACATATAGGCCCCATAGGACTTCATTCATTTGTTTGTTGTCTTTATTGCTTTTTTATTCAAGGGAATATAATCATTTTTTCCTCAAGTTTCTGCATAATAATTACTTTGACAATAAGGTAATACATGCAACCATAGAGAAGCCAAAGATTAAATCACCTTTTACTTTTTAATCCCTTTTTAAAAATCCAGATCAGATTTTCTGTTTGGTGTGAGCCGTTTGTGCAGGGCTGTGATTGCTTGGGTGTGTTGCCTAACCAATTATAAAAATGATGTACTGTAGGTGTAGACACCATACAAGATAAAATAAGTAAATAAGTAAGCATGTGTTGTGAGAGGAAGCTCGAAATGCAAAAGAATAAAGATGGAGCAATTTAGAAAAATAATAAATCACTGCAGAAATCACTAAAAGAAGTATAAAAACAACACAATAGATAATAGAGAAGTTAACTGTAAGTCCCTGTAGTAATATTACAGGAATCCTATCATGATACTGTATCTAGAGCAGACACAGACTGATTGCAAGTTAATGTGAGAGTAGTTTACAACCCTGCAATTTTCAATTCACAGGCTTCAAATCTGTAACTCCAGAGATGTCTGGGTTTGGGTATAGAAGCAAAATAGCCTACTCTTGCAGTGTTTTAAACAAACCATCTTCCTAATTTTAATTAAATTGACTCCACTTTAATACAGATAAATCTTCCTCAGAGAGGCCGGTAAAACACAGCTACAATGTGTTGAAGCATACTCTCATATTAACAATATTATTATAGTTCTTATGTTAACATTTATATCACCATATTAATTAATCTTATTGCTGTAATATTTGAGACACACTTATGCAAATGGAGGGGTCAAAGGTCAAAAGCAAAGCAAATCCATAACTATAAGAAGTTATAGTGAATTTATTGTTGTACAATGTGCTGATTTTTATTGCTTTGATATTTCTATAACACACAGTCAGTGCTATGGTTATATCCGTGCAGTTTTGTTTATGGTTTCAGTTTATGTTTCACATGAACACTTTGATTTTGACTTTTAGTCTCCTTTCACCACGGGATCTCTGTGGCACTATTTCATGTGGTTTTTTTGTACAGGACTCAGTAAGGACACCTACCATACACTCAGAGCTGCTGGGAGATGCAACTTTACTTACTGAACGATCGGCTTTCGTAATTAAAGGCTTGCTCAACTTTTAATGACCCCTGAACACAAGCAAACTTGTGGAAGTTATTCTAAGTGGAATGAGTAATGAGACGTTAACAGTGAACACTGAGCTGAAGCCAATTAGCTCCAGCAGCAGACAGACTGCTGGGCGCTACAGTGCGCTTTAAAGGCAAGGAGAGTGCCTGCAAGGTCAGAGGGGGCTGGGTACACAGTGTGTGAGTGTGTGTGGAGAGCATGTAGTATAACAACCCATACAGAAAAGAAACAGAAAAAAAAACTTATTCGAAAAAATGTAATGAAATTTATGAATAGTGTGATTTAAGTTTGAAAGTGTCCACTTGGATTTTCACACAAGATAATAAAAAGAAGTATAAGGATTTTTTAAAAAAAAAAAAAAAAAAAAAAAAAAAAGCATAAGATCATTAGTAAATTTAAACAAAATGAAACTTGTATGATTTGGGTATATATCAGAACAGTGTATGACAGCAATGATACATACAATATCCTTAAACGTCTTTTTATTATCTTGTATGAAAAGAATGCAAGAGTGGCCACTTTCATGAGTAAATCATACACTATTCATGAATTTTAGTACATTTTTTAATAAGCTTTTTCTGTTTCTTTTCTGTATGGGAACATTTTCAGTGTGTTTCTCATGAAATCCTTCTAAAAGATACTTTCACAGCTTGTCTTACAAAACTGAACAGTAGTGAAGATGGCTTTATATTTATTATGCATTACAGATTTCAGCTTTAAAAGCAGCCTGATATAATAAACTGGTTTCAGTGAGTAATTAGTTGCCTTTATTTTGTGGTCAAAGTTTCATTATCATCTCTTCATAATGGACTTGAGAGCTGAGAGTGTTTTCTGGTTTCTACGTTAAGTGCTTGTGGGGAAAGCTGTTTTCAATCGAAGTCGGGAAATCTATTAAAAAAAACTGAAAAAAATGTTTGTACTAGATTAACTGCTTTATGAGTGTGTTTGTGACACAAAGTGTGGAAAAAGTTATTATAAACACAATACTGTTTCCTGCGCTTGTATACCTAATTATGCTTAACAGCATTATACAACACTGAGCATACGACTTGTTTTTCGTGTCAGGTTTGGTAAAGGAAGGAAAAGAGACAGAGATCGCAGGCAAGCGAGACACTCTATAAGACTATTATCTGTCGTCCAAGAGAATCATTCAGTTCTCCGCGGGGTGTCAAAGCGACACATCTCGGCGGGGAGAAGACTAACCGAGATGATCTCACAGTATCACGGCTTAATTTTCTTTACTGGGGAATATTTGGCGGTAATGTAACTTAAATAGGCCATTGTGGCGCAAACTGCATCATTTTATATGGGACATAAAATCATGGAAACTCACCAAAAAGGAAGATTGGCATTTAGGCTTGCACAATGTGTTAAAATGGATTCTGAATGAATTACCACAAATGTCGTCCCATCAGGCGTGTACTCAGTATTTTCTCGCTTTGTGTGTGCACGCCTGACTGTGTCAAAGCCTTTTCAATGAAAACTTCCTGTCCTCACTGTTAATAACCTTACACACATATGTGAGGGGTTTAACTCCTATGATTGAAGCATATTGGAAAAGACAAGTATCTAACTGTCTTTGTGTGCGGCAGTGGACAGGTCGGGGTTGAGCGTTGTGCTTCAGGGCACATGAGCGGGACATGTACTGGCTGCTGCTGGGAGTGAACTTGCAACCTGTTGCAGGATGGCCTTAGTTTCATCCATCCATCCATTTTCTACCTCATCCTCTCACAGGGTGGCAGGGGGGCCGGAGTCTATCCCAGCTGTCTTAGGGCGAGAGGCAGCGTACACCCTCCAAGTCTCCAGTTCATCACAGGGCACATATGGTGCTTTTACACTGCTCAGTAACAGCACGGTACAGTACAGTACGGCTCAGTTTTGGTGCTTTTCCATCACAACTGAGTACCTCATAGTACCTCCTCGGCGTGGGCGGGGTCATCATACGGCAGCGCGAAACTGCATTTATATGCGACAGAAAACTGGGAAGAAGAACAACAACAACACTACTATCACAAACAATGGAGGATACCAAACCGATCATGTAAGCAATCAAAAAAGATGCCATTTTCTCGCGTAACAATAGTGAAGCATTTGCCAGTTTTAAAAATGGCGGGGCGTTGTGTTTGGTTTTTACAGTCTAGTCGGACACTTCCAACGACGACAGATAGTCGGCTGACATCACGTTTTAATATCGTTTTGCCTCGCTTGGAACCAGGACTGAGGAGGTAGGAAAAAAGTACCTAGTACCAGGTACTAGTGGAAAAGAACCACAACCGTGTAGCACCGTGCCGTACCATGCCATGCCTCTGGAAAGGCGCCAATAGAGACAGACAACCACTCACATTCACACCTACCGGCAATTTAAATTAGCAAATTAACCTAATCCCCATGCATGTTTTTGGATGGTGGGAGGAAGCCGGAGTACCAGAGAGAACCCACGCAGACACGGGGAGAACATGCAAACTCCACACAGAAAGGCCCCGGGCTGGGAATCAAACCCGGTACCTTCTTGTTGTGAGGAGACAGTGCTAACCACTGTCTCTTAGTTTCATCCTCAGCAAATCATCCAGTAAGAACAGTTAGATCGATATGTAATATATGTCCAAAAGTATACAGACACCCTTGTTTGCATATTTATGTTGTTGTTTTTCATGGTTTTCATTATGCCCATTCTTCAAATTAAGGGAAATCATACTACTTAATGGTTAATAGTTAGTTTCTAACTAAGTAATTTTGTATGCTGGTCCATAAATCAGATATGGTTTTCTGTTTGATATGGAGGAACCACATATTGGTGTAATACTTATTTGTCCACATACTTTTGGCCATGTAATTTATATGCATTACATTATGCCCAATGCATTTTCGCATCTCTCCTTTCCCCTTTTTCCATATTTCTGACATGTCTGTCCATCTACCCGAGTAAGCAAGAGCTACGTTAATGTGGACGTTAAGGGCTCTATTAGTGCTGCAGACAGGAAGCGGAACAACCAGGGCTTTTTCTATTCCTCTATTATTAATGAGGACTGGAGGTTAATCTACCGCTTAATCACCAGGCAACATAGAGAGTGATGCAGAGACATAAGGGTGGAGGGGGTGAATAAAAAAAGGAGAGTTGATTTTCTGTGGTTATCAAAGAGAGGAGAGTGAAAGACAGAGAATGGGAGGAGGAGAGGCATCGACCTCATATCAATCAGCATGTGTTTGTCCGCAAATATGGACTTGTAAAAACCTCTTTAATTGCTCCTGTGACGATTAGTTAAAACATGAGATCATGCCATTAGCGCACTGCTGCTGTCCTATTCTTTTGGTTAAAACCACAAGGTTCATATACTAAAATATATATCATATCATTTCCCTTGTGTATATATCATTTAAATTGTTTTGCTCAGAGAGAAAATGCATTCACCTACCAAAAGTACGACCAGAGGCAAACACTGAACATGTTAACATAATAGCTTTAAGACAGATGATGAGCAGTGTATGTGTATGGCATATGTATATGTATCGTCACCATGTCAGGGAATGCATGCTTGAGTTACAGCGTGTGTGTGTGTGTATGAGTGTGAGTGTGAGTGTGTGTGTGTGTGTGTGAGTGTACCTGGTGTTGATATCGTCACAGCGTCCCCCCACCCAACATCAGACAAGCTTTAATTGTGTAATCCTGTGATCCGGCTTGTAATCCCCTCAACCATACAGTAGTACAATATCACATATCTTTACCAGATTATGAAGATGATCTCTATTTATTGTTTGTGTGTTGTTAAAAATAGACTCATATTCAGTGGTAAACAGTTCACTGACACAATTTAGCATAGGATACAACGAATGTTTTATGCTCATTAGGGTGTTGCACTTTAGCACATTTAGTTTTGTCTATCTAGTTTTATCATCAATCAAAATAATATTGAAGTAACATTCATGTCATGTATGACTTTCTGTCACTGCAAAACATTTAAATAAAATATGAAATCTGACATCAAACCTGAGCAAGAGCAGTCTTCTGGGAAGAACCAGCTCACGTTTCACAGGCAATTAATGTTCAAATGCAAAAAAAAAAAGAAAAAGAAAAGCAGCACTTTTATTTTTCAATTATTTGATTTTTAATTATTTGATATTTGTGTTAAATGCAGTTGTGCTCAAGGGCTCGCCATTATAGATAGAGACTGGCTTTTAAAGAGGGGCCACCAGGCAAAATGGTAAACAACAGAATTAAATGGTAATAATTATTGTTCCAGAAAATAATTATTGTTCAGCTGCCTATCTGCTCTGGTGTTTAAATAACAACACATATTAGCTGTCTTTTTTTCTTTTCTGTGTGTGTGTGTGTGTGTGTGTGTGTGTGTGAGAGAGAGAGAGAGAGAGAGAGAAGAGGATGTATAGTTTAAGCTGAATCACATATGCAGAACATAAATGGGCACACATGACACACATGAAACACACACACACACACACACACACAGCTGGAGATTAAAACAACAAGAATACAGCATTGTATTTCATCACACGTGTTTTTTTTACCTGAATGGATTATATAAACTCAGTAAAAGTGTTTTGTGTTACTCACTTATTTTACCATATTTTTATGGGATTAAAATGGTTGTACATGAACAACCTGACAGTGCTAATGGAAATATTTTGAATTACTTTTATATTATTCACTGTCATTTTTTCCATGCAGTAATTCTCTCAAAGCAGAAATAATGTTTTTTCACAAACATCCTGTATTTCTTTAACACGACCTTCCAAACAGGATCATGTGCAGCACATATGGATGGATTTCACATCTGTATTGTTTTTGATGTGCTAATCCCTCACATTAAAACTCAGCATCAAAACAACTTTTATCATTATTATTCTTATTATTATTCTGCCTGATCTCTTGCTGAATTACCGCTGATCCACTGACGAGTAAATACCCCTCTGTGCAGCGCTGTGTGAACTGACGGATTAACAACAGGGCTCTAACAATGACTGAAATGTGAGTCCTTATTGTTTTTGATGGGGATATCCAAACAAGCATGTGACGTGCAGATTTATCAACACACGGTACAACGCATGCTCCCTAACGTAAGTACATTCACAAACACACTGTGCCTTTTTTTAATACACAGATATTAGACACTACAAGATGTTTTTCATGTCTGTTTTTGATGGATTAACATTTCCCTCTGATGTAATCTATTTTGATGACCTAAGGGCAGATGTTATGAATAAAAGAAAATAAAAACATTTTTAATGTCAACATTTGGATACCTACTGAGGTTCATTCATGCAGCATTATCCTTATATAATTACATGACTTATGTTTGAGTTTAATTAAACTGTGGAGCGATAATCAGACAAGTTAAATATGTTATATTCAGTGACTTTAATCTGAATTGATTTAAGCTGTTTGTTTCAAGTTGATGTTAAATATAAATGTTGAGTTTCAGTAGTCAAAAAAATCACTTGATGGATGTTTAATGACAACTTAATTTTTTTTTTTTTTTGCCCGATTCCGTACTGAAATATGTCAACAATTGTTGGAGAGATTGATATGATATTTTGTGCAGACGTTCATGCTCCAAATGACTTTCTTCAGCAGGGTAGATATTTCACTTATTTAATGAAATAGCTTGACATCTACCGGTTAGATTGGTGACAAACTGGGCACATACTGAACATTCATGATTCCCTGCTCACGTCATACAATTTCATATCTTTCTCTCCACCAAGGAGGTTATGTTTTCACCAGGGTTTGTTTTTTTATTTGTATGTTTGTTGATTTGTAAGATAACTCCGAACTTAAAACTGATTAACTTTTGGTGGTGACATTGAATCAGATCCGATCGCCACCAAAAATGAATCAGTTTTATGTTAGGTCACTTCTGACCAATCCTGAAAATTTTGTCAAAAACTGTCCACAACTTTTTGAGTTACTTTGCAAACTGTCAAACCAACAAACATACAAATAAATAAACAAACCCCGGTGAAAACATTACCTCCTTGGCGGCGGGGGTAACTTTAAATAAAAAAGTCACTGCCACCGCCTTGGTGGAGGACTGCGCTCTCTGAGTGCTTTTCTAGTTGGTAATGAAGTCATTCCCATCAACTTCAGTTGTACTTTTTTGTAGCTGATGTGATAAACTATTGTGTCTGTTTTGTCTGGGCTACTGTAGAAATATGGCTCTGTAAAGAGGACCTGCTATAGATAGAGTATAAACAACTTCTGAGCAATGCATGATACTTATTTTAGGAAATATTCCATTTCTGACAGCAGATCCATAAATGCTGCACACTGTTCCTACAATATTCCTGAACGAGAGGCCAGTCCAATCCTCAGTGACAGAGGCTTGAAAATGGTAAAACTCTCTATTCTGAAGGTTGAAGTTCAGGCAGATTGAACTCCACATCGTGAATGAGGATGAATCTAGAGGATGAATCTCTGGAATTAAATGCATCTTATCCTCCTCTTTGAACTGCAAAATCATATCTCACCTGAGTGGGCTGTTAGGAAGATCTCGAGTTTTCTTTTCAATGAACATGCATGGAGATAAAAAGTGCATCGTGTTCATTTTAGTTCCAGTTGTCCTGAAATGGCCCTGCTGCCCTGCATTTCACTCTAAAACATGGATTAAATATCATAGCTGACAGCATAAATATGTTTACTTTGGAGTGTGTATTCGTTTTTTTTTTTTTTAATCAAATCCCCACAGCATATTACACTTACAGGGGCTCTGTGTGCTAAGTAAGAATCACAGAGTGTAAAATTGACAGATGGGGCTATTTGGGTTTCCTTAAGTGCTCAGGGACACTCACACTTTGGGTGGGTCTCTTGTCATCGGCTGTGATTTACTTATTTTAAAAGAGAGTGTTATCCTCCGCCCTCTCTATCCTCCCTCACCCCCTCCGTGATGAAATTAAGAGCAACATGTTGACTTCTAAATCGAAACATTAAAAACATATGCGGTCCATTAGCATAGGTCCCAGATGTTGCGGTGCTAATCCCAGGCCTTCTGCCATTCTGATTGGCCCAGAAGTTTAATCATGAGAGCGTTAATGCAGAGATTTAGAAACAATGGAGGTGCTCTGTGTGCCAGGAACAGGAAGTGACACACACAAATAGAGACTTTTAAAAACAGATTAACACACAAATGTGTTACAGGTTGATAAAGGATATGAGAAAGTATGGTCAAAAGTATGTGGACAGTGGTATACTTTTGGTCTGGGGCTCTAAAGGTGGATCCTATCACTGTTATATAGACGATTATCAACTAATTCTGTGTGTCGCATAATTGTGCATTTCACAAAATAGCATCTTTATTAAAAATAAAATAGATAACAGACTAAAATTGTTTATATGTAAATCTAGGAATTACTATAGACCAGGCACATAACAGGTGTTTCACTCTATAATTTTGTTTTCTGGTCGAGGACCACTGTGAAACTTTGCTCTGACATGTAGATGATAACTACCAGTTTTAATTCAACCCATTGACACCATTTTAACTCCCACTTCATATTAGACCTCTGGGTTGCTTACAGATATGACAAAAATACTGAATTCTGCTAAGTACTACATTACAAATCATAATTCAGTAAAATTTTCCCCAAAGTTCATATGCTCATTATAGGTGTGTATTGTTTTGTCAGAAAATACTTTTTTCGATACCTTATTTATGTGTAATTTAGGCTTTAATCATGGTCATCGTCAATATTATTATTATTATTATTGTTATTGTTATTATTATTATTATTATTGTTATTGTTATTATTATTTTTTTAGTAGTAATATTAACTTAATAAGCCATTTTTTGTATAATTTGGGCTCTGGTAGACATATGGTAGACATACTAGACAATGGTCTGATGATGATCAACAGGTACAAGCTGCTGGAACTTGGAGCTCAGCCGAACATAACCTCAAGGTTTAGTGCTCCCAGCTCTTCCAGCCTTATAGACATACAACAAATCATGTACCTACTGTTTAAATCAGTGGCAGATAGCATGAATTCTATATCTGTTTGGTGAGATCAATCTGATTTTCCGAGGTTTGAGATCCGACTTCACGGTGGGTTCTAATAATTCTGACTTGGAGTGTGGAAATTTTGATATTGACATACAACTGAACACACCATGTCTTGAAAACAAAAACGCCAGACTCCCAATGCTCCTGCAGAAACATTAATCCTCTGTTTTACCAGTGATGTTTGTGTCTTTGTCTCCTTATGCTGGAAAGTGGGGAGACGGATCGGTGTCTCTATGAATCTGAAGGGGACATGTCCCCCCCCCAGTCTATCTGAGAGCATCGTTCACAGACACTTAGGTATCGGAATTTAGCGCTAAAAAATGATTCATTTTTTGATACCTGATAGGTCGGTGCTACAAAAGTATGGAAGTTCGATACCCAGCCCTAGTAGCAACATTTCAAAAGTTTGCTTTGCATTTGACAATTGGAAACTTCTCCTAAAATGGGCTTTTATAGCACCCATGGATTTGTCATGAGATGTTCAACAGTCACAATGTCAGAACATGCCACACACTCAAACGAGTACAGGAGAGAAATGTAAGGTCATGTGGTACAAAAAGGCGATTTAAACTGGTTATTTTTTCAGACACAGTTTTAAGATGATCCTCTGAGTGTCTGATCTCCAAATGAACGATAATGTTTAAATCTCTCATCTCTCTCTCTCTCTGTCCATCTTTTGCTGCACTCTCTGATCCCAACCTCCTGGTAAACCTCTGAGTTGTACTTGAAAGCCAGAGGCCTCAAACAGGATATTTAAGCAAAAGCGGATCTTTAAATGTGCTGTCTGCAGGCCTTATTTGTAATTTCATTGATGCATGCTACAGATTTGAAGCAGCAGACAATTAAAGACTATATTAATACCCGTCATCTTCTCTTTCTCTAATGTTTATGTTCTTATGCAAGACACTTTTCTGGGTAAGCACTCCCGTACTTTAACAGCACACATGTTGTTTTAACTAATCTTGTCCATTGATAGAAATTATTTTGATAAAAACCTAACCTTGCAGTTCTAAATGTAAAAATATAAAGTGCAAGGATTATGTTAAGTGTCATCCTTGCATTTGAGCCACAGTGGAAGCACACTAAACCTCTGAGATGTATTTGAAACACAAAGGGCATACACTCAGTAAAAGAGTCTTTAAAAGGATGTTGAGACAGTCATTTCATTGTAGTGTTATCCTGAGTAAGGAAAAGATGTGGTCTGGTTAAACAGACATTAGTACAACAGAACAGAACACAGTCGACAGGTGCTGGTGTGTTATTTAGAAATCACGTTATTAGAAATCAAGCAAGCTAGCAGCAATTTTGGCTGCTCATTGCTGAAAATCCCAATTACAGCAAGGCACACTGGCTCTCACTGTTGTGCTACTTACTGAAAAATGCACGATCTGATATCACCAAGTAATTATTAGTCCTGGACAACTACCACAATAGTCCTGGACCACTAACCCTAACCCTTACCCTAACTCTAAAAACTCTGACATTTGTCCAGGACTGTACTTGTTGATATCAGATCATCCCTGAAAAATAGTTACAGTTTTTACTTGCATCAAAAAGTAAAGTGTTACTGTTAAAAGTAACTGTTTGGTTCCTCTTTAGGACCTCGCGGAGTGTGTTCACTGGAAGTTGGAACTTGTAGCTCAGATTAATGTAACCTCAAAGTTTAGAGCTCCCAGCTCTTCCAGCCAAAACAAAACAAGTAGTTTACATCATTAACAGATAGCATAAATTCTCTGTCAGGTTGATTAATACAACTTTCCGAGTTGGAGATCTGACTTCACAGGGGTTCTTATTTAAATTCTGACTTGAAGTTGGAAATTCCAACATTTGTGTACAGTTGAACGTACCATGACTTTAATAACACAAACACTGGGCTCCCAGTGCTGCTGCAGTGATATTAATGCTCTGTTTTTTTTACGGGTGATGTTTGTCTCCTTATGCTGGGAAAGTGGGGGGAAGGATCAGTGTCTCTATACAGTCTATAATGTCTCTATGAATCCAAAGTGGACATGATCCCCATCCCTAGTGCCATCTGCAACCATGAATGAAAGCAATGTGAATTCATCAATCAGGAAATCATTTACCAAGTGACAGACAAACGCACCATATTTATTTATATTTATACCTGCTTTACTGCCCAACACTGCCAGCTCTGAACAGCAAAAGTAAAAGAAGGCATCCCATAATGAAACTACTACTGGGCGTACACTTTTAGATGAGCAGCCAGGCTGCCAGGCTGTGAATCCTACTGTATATTCCAGAGATGTGGGATTAGTGGCTGCCGTCACTCTGGCCGATGCAAATCACACTTTTATAAGCCTCTGAGATGTATTTGAAACATAAAGTTCATCCTCGGCCAAAGGCCACACATATTCCAGACAAAGCAGAGCTTTATGGTGCTGTATTTAGATCATACTGTACTCTACATCCTGCATGTGTGGTGCACAAATGTAGACTGACACGCAACGTTACACACATGAATCTTTCAACAACTTGAATCCAGTTTATGTGCTGCTCACTGCATGATTCAAAACATTTTTAATTAAATGACAAAACATCCACACCTGACTATTTCTCAGTTAATTAATATATCTCAGAGTGAAATATTGCCTATTAATAAGTATGAGTGTGTTCCCCTCAACGCTTTGCCCCCAATTACAAACCCCAGTTTATAAGTATGGAGCAGATACTGTGACCTAATCCAATTCTATTAGCAGAGAAAATAGTGATGCCATCATGTTGAATTATGAACAGGCAGTGTTGGGCAGTAACCCATTATTTAATAATGCATCACAGTAATCTGATTACTTATTTTAGTTTAGGAGTAGAGTTTCTGTGGAGCATTTGGTGCTTTCAGAGGCTATAGTCTGGTTAGTCTGAATCAGAGTGAAAATTATATTTTTGGCTTGTTTTCCATCTACCGTCTCTTTATGCTCTGACTACATCTCCCAGAAGCCCCAGAACTACTCACAGACTGTGGGAGACTGCCATCGGCAACCCACTGCCGAAAAAACACTTTGACAAATTCCATCTTTGGTACTCAAGCGTCGGATTTTAAATGACTTTGAAATACGTTGACGGCACGCAAAGACTGAGATGATTTTTGTCTTAAAAGTTGTCGCTTCTACACAAGGAATCATATACTTTGATCGTACTTTCAAAGTTTTTCACTTTTACGTAACTCTGACATAATCTGCACACAAATCCCTTATCCAGTTTTTCTCCAATGACTTTATGATATTGTTATTTTTTGGATTTATCTAGCATATTCCATGTTCTCTTCAGCCCAAATGTCCAGAAAAGGTCAGACTTCCCAGGTCAGTCCCCTCCCACTAATGTTAGTCCATCATTTCCCTGTGTCCATCTCAACAATGGCAGGCTGCATTTAGTTTCATTTGAGCACTTCTTGCAAGTGGTCTCAGAGCTGTTGTTTGGTCCGCATCAGAGTACAGTTTCAGTGGAGACACATGGCGTTTTACACTAATACCGTTCCAACAGGTCAAATAGACATGGAGTCACTTATCTGCTGTACTGGGTAATCTGTGATTGCAGCGTATTTACCGCAGATATCAAATCACTCTCTTTCTGTCCCTGTACATTAAGACTTTCTGGTATTTACAGAGGCTTTAATGTGTAGCGTGACAGCTGCATATTGATGGATAACAGGATCAGAGGTTTGGCCAGCGGTAGATTTCCATACGCTTAAGGGTTAAGAGTAAGTATTCCTTGAACTTCCGAGATGTAAATAATCTCAATATAATAGATTTTATGTTGCAGTGGACATCATATTTAGCACTTTTACATTTCATATAGTATGATGATACATATATACATGAATACATATGTACACGGTGTAGAAATCTATGTTCTAACTCTGCCAATGTATGTAGACATTGAACAGAATTATTGGCCCCAGATGTTTCCATTATGATCTTAGTGTTGTGTGACAAAGGTTTTTCAGGATTAGGATTAAAAAACATATGCAGCTCATATGCTGAAGTCTTATAACTGTAGATTTCTACACATGCTAGACAGGGACAAACAATGATCTATTTGTCATTTCATGCTATATTGCTGTGTACGTTATGACTCAAAATGGGTAACACTGGCACAAGGCACTTTTTTTTATATAACGACTGGTACTCAAAGAGATAAAGGTGACATTTGGGACCCATTTACCTTGGGAGACCCCAACAAAAGCCTCTACCCCTGACCACATAATTTCCGAAATCACTGGACACCACAAATTCTTCCATCACAAATATTTAATTACAGTGCTTCAGACACCACTGGCCAGAGTTTTCTCAGCCCTAAATAATACCAGTGCAGTGAGGCTAAATGTACTTAATTTGAGTGTTTGCATCAAATGTAGAACAATAAAGCGTGAGGGGGTATACGGAAGGATGAGAAGTAGAAGCATGGATTATTAAACTTTTAATGGTCATGCAACATTGGGAGTTAATCCAGCCTCTCACCATGCAATATAATGTCATTATCAAACACAACTAGTTAAGTCACAGATGGGGAGCGGATGGAGATGGTGGCAGAAAGAGGCCAATGACCCAGTTTCTCAATGCAAAAAGATTATAATGGAGTCATAAAAAATAACACATTTTGTGATCTTGGGAATTTTATTAATTCCTAGCACTTAACAACTACGTATTTTACTGCAGGCTTTCAGAAAACCTGCAAAAACAATTGAGGGATGCTTTGGTTTCTAGGCTTTCAGTCCTTCCATGTGTGTCACTGGGCGTTCTTCTTGAACCCTTGGAGAGGACATGACTGATGTGTGACACCGCTTTCTCTACCCCTCCCTAGCGCTCCTCCTCTTTCCTTCCCTCCCCTCCTCAGTCCTTCCTCCGTCACGTCACACAGTGTGCCCTGTGGGATCCGGGAAATGATTAAGGAAGACAGTTTCAAATACCTTTCAAGTCTTTCCCTGATGGCACTGCAAAGTAGGTGGGCATGGAGAAGGTGGGAGTTGGCAAGATGAGCATTCAATGCTGCCTGGTAGAGACAGAAGAAGGTCAATGTGTGTGTGTGTATAGGTGACTCTGTTCTCTAATGTGCTGGTAGAAGGAATGACTGCTGGTATATGACAGTGTGCATATGTGTGCTAATCACTATTAGATTAAAGACATAGCAACATAATTTTTTTTTTAATTGCATTAAACGTGTGCTGCTAATTTGTTGCTTCAACTCACACTTACTTGCAGCTTCATGCAGTCATGGAGAAAAGTGATAACAATATACTTCTGAACTGGTTTGTTTTATTTTAACTCATTGAGTGCAAGCTGTTTTATAAAACAGAAAGTGCCTTGTGCTAGTGTTTTTGCCCATTTTGAGTCATATTTCAAGACCCACAGAATATTTTGTACTGTCTTTGAAAACACTGAATAGCTCAAATGAAAGCAGAGACTCTCTGTTTCATCATGTTTGTTTTTACCTTGTTCCGTTTTATCAGAGGTAGAGTAGAGGTCACTTTCAAGTCAAGTCAAGTCAAGTCAAGTTTATTTGTATAGCCCAATATCACAAATTATGAATTTGCCCCATTGGGCTTTACAATCTGTACAGGATATGACACCCTCTGTCCTTTACAAATGACCCTTGCATCGACTAAGGAAAAACTCCCCAAAAAACCTTTTAACAGGGAAAAAGAAACGGAAGAAACCTCAAGAAGAGCGACAGAAGAGGGATCCCTCTTCCAGGATGGACAGACGTGCAATAGATGCCATGTGTACAGAATAACAACAATGAAAACACATTAACACTAACATACAAAATTGTATGGAAATGTCCAACTCAATATAACAACAGCTAATATACAGTATATAGAATTGTATGAGAGTGTCCAAGGGGATGAAGAGCATCATCAAGCTATCAGCAAAGGATGAGAAGCATGTCTTCCTCTCCACCACACCAACCAGAAGAACTTTCACCAAAATCACCACTTTTTGTCCAGAATCCATCCATTTTGCATCTAATCATGCTAACGGGCTAACAGGCAAAGCAATTAATTCCAATCATTGTACATACGATCATTGTTAACATGATCATAAACAGTGTTATGAAATGCAAAATAATAGAATTTTAAATGCACAATAAAAATATGATTAGTCATGATTATAAAAAGATGGTTTGACAGCCCTAGTTTGAAGGTATGAGGACGAGAAAGTCACACAACAGAGTCACAGAGCATCAGATCAGAGAACAGTGAAAGAACAAGTTTGGCCCTGTTAAGCTCCCGTAGCAGAACATAATCTCTTCTTTACATCTGTAATACGCTTCACGTAGGAGTGACTTGTTCACGGTGACATACATAAAAGGTCTCTCATTGTGACATGCTGCTCACCACGGCATCACAGGTGTGTGTGTGTGTCTACGCATGGCATGTTCCTATGTATGTGTGTGCATGGATCTATGTGAGGGAGAGATAATGAGATCTTGTTCAGCTGAGACCTGGTCTTGATCCCCAGAAGCCCTGGACTCATTTCCGTGAACAGAGTGAATACGGGACTAAACACCTCTGGCAGAAACACAAACCTGGTCTCACGTAGAGGGATCCAAGCGGACTATGAGCCTGTTATGCACTATAAGCCTATAGGATGATAGCCTTTGTTCTTTTCCTTTTTTTAGCCATACAATAATGAGCTTTTACTTTCACTTCTGCTTTCTAGAGTCTGTAAGGCTTTTCTTTGTGTCTGCAGCCTGTATGATAAAAACAAGGAGAGGTGAAACTTGTTCGATGGTGTCTAGTTGACCATAACTTTAAGACATCAACGCCACTGCACATTCAAACACAACAGTAACATAAAAAGCAACCATATTTGTACCTCTGTAGATTTGGTTCAGTATCAATTAGAAAATTATTTTCAATAGGAATAGTCCTGAAAGAGTCAAAAGAGTTCAAGAACAGTAATTACTTTGGGTATGCAAAATAGTTTTATTAGCCTCAAGCCCTGAGGGACAGAGAGGCATTCAACCATTGTAAATTCAGCACTGTGATCAAACTGTTGTCCATTATTCACACAGCACGAATACACGACACAAACGTACGTACGTTCGGAAGCGAAACTTGACCTCTGTATTTAATCCATCCTAAGCATTTTAGAAATAGGAGGCTGCTGTGACCCAACAGAGCCCCCTCATTCACTTCAGTGAGAGTGGTGCAGTGGCAGTGGAGACGCAGAGGGCTACAACCTCCACCTGATCTGGCAAAGCACTAGCCTGGCCATTGCCCTTTGTAATCTTCTGCTCAGTTATCATTTCCCTGCAGATTACGTCTGGATTTGATCCCCTTGGACTCGACTTCTAAGGATGATTTCCATCCTGGCCAATCAGTGAATGGTGGGGAACAAGGGGAGGCAGGTGTTAACGATGATGTTGAATGCACAGCATTTGCCTTGTAGTCTAGCTGGTTGTAGTTTGGCAGTGGTGGTGGAGACTGAAGCGAAGGAAGCCATTCAATCTCCCAAATATTCAGCAATTGAAGTCGGAGCAAGAGGAATGTTTAACCAGTTTTATTGCTGGCAAAAATGTCGTGGCTTTACTCCCCACGGGGTTCGGGAAAAGTTTTATTTTTCAGTTAGCTCTGTTAGTGGCGGTGGCTAGTTGGCTAGCCTGAATGCTAGTGCCGCATCACATACGTCACTACCAGACTGGGTAAAATCAGATCTAATCGCTTCAAACTTCAACAGAGTTCACACATCCCTACCACATCTCTGCTAAGACCAGGCTAGCAAAGCACAGCTACCCATCAAATACAACTCAACATCCTCCATCTTCCTTCTTTCCTTCCTTAATTTCTCACTCCTCCCTCATCCACCCTCCCTCTCCTCTCCATGCCTGTCAGCTAGCATGTGACTTAGCCAAAGCTATCACTGTTCCCTTTTCTTTTTGGCATTGTTCAAACTAAATGGAAACAAGGTAATTAGCTTGTTACAATTAAAGCGAGACGAGCGGATGAATTGTAATCACCCGCAATGGAGTTCCTGCTTCCTCCCCTGCAGCCTCCAACAGGCCAGCTGAGCTATCCTCATTTGCATAATTAAAATATACAAATGATAATGGATTTTGTAGTCAATGTCCAGAGGCTGCAAAGGCAGGGATGAGAAGAAAATATGAAATCACAATAACAACCACGCCGGCTTCGCCTAGAGGGGAGGGGAGGGAAGGAAAGGAGGAGGAGGAAAGGAAAGGAGATGGGAAGAAAGGAAGAATGTGGGGCTACGGGAAAAGATGGAAAGAAGGGTGTGAAGATAATGGAGGGAAAGCGAGAGAAAAGAAAGCCTGAACATCAGGGGGAGCAGAATAAAGGTGGACCAATTACATTTGCAAATAGCACACGCCTGGCCCTGGCCTGCATTGCTCTCCCTCTAGGGAAGTCTTTTGCCTGATTACATGAAATTGGGATAGAATTAAACATCTAAGAGTTGTCCTAAGACAAACCGAAATGAAATTAGAACCCGGCTTCTTTTTTACCTTGGAGCGCCACAGAGCTGCACGACAGGGAGGGAAGGAGAGACGGAGGGATTTTTGCAATTAGGCGAGGGACAATGTCGGCAAAATTAGGCCTCAGAGCTGACTTCTTTCTCTTTTTTTCTCCTCTCCTCTGGCTTTCTGGATAGTTTACACTCTTTCTGTAGTCAGAAAGTTCGGAGGCAAAACAGATGTGATCTCTTGATGCTGATGTAGTAATAGGTTTCAGACACACACACAGACGCACAAATCCGCGATGCTAAAATACATTTACACACACAGTTGTGCCCTGGTGATTTGGCCTGTATGGCAGCACAGTGTGGTGTGCGCCGTGAGCGCTGGGCATGGCCTCAAAACAACAACCGAACGGCTCTCCAGTCACCAAACAAACTTGTTTGCTCTCTACAGTAAATGTTTGAGGGAGGGGGGTTGTTAAGCAGCGAGAGGCCTCCTTAAAAACACAAGGGTTTGCTTTCTTTATAAGAAAAAGATATGTTTGCTTAGGGCTTAACTGGGATCCTCTCTGCCTCTCTCCTAATTTAACTCAGCACTTCGTTTTGCTTTGCTCTTTCTGTTTCACAAATGAATGGAAAATAAAATTTCCCTAAGGGATCAGAAATGGTACATTGTTATCTGATCAGTTATTTCATATCCATGATAAAAGTGCATATGATACGGCTCTCTAACAACACTTTTTTTTTTAATTATTTTGTGGGAATAATAAAGGATTATATCATCATATTTGTGTTGCCTCCTAACAGATAAGATGAACATATTCTGATTGTATTAACAAAACAACATTGTACATTGTGTGCTCCAAAATACATATGACAAAAAAAAAGATTGATATGACCTGAGTGTGAAAATTAATCTTCCCTTGGACAAATTTGACAAACGAGCTATTCTGAGATATGTGTATGTTAATAGGAGCTATTATTTCACTATTATTATGCAACAGGAATGATTCATGTTTGTCTGTATGTTCTCTTCCTCTATACTTCCTTGTTCGATGACAAATCCCTGTTTCCTCTTTTGCTCCCTCTCTCTTCCTTTGCTTGACTTTATTCCCTTGAAATCTGTTTAATTTGCATGTGTGCAATGACATTAAATCTTCACATTCACTCCTCCGTCTTTCTCCATTCTTCACCCCTTTTGTTCACATCTTCTCCTTTTCTATCCCACTGGCACACATATATACTGTATGTGTATATATTTTAACTCATCTCTCTCTGCATTTATACTCTTTGTGTCCATATTCCCTTTTGCTTTTCTCAGGATTTACTGTATGTTTTCTCTCTCACTGTGCTGGTCTACACACCAATGTACCGTTTCACTGTTTGCTTTTTATTACTTACACTTTGTGCCTTTGTTAAGTAAATCTTCATCAGTCTTAATATATATGTTCGTATATAACTATGTGTGTATGTTTCCCTGTTTGCATCAATCCCCCCCCCTCTGTGTGTGTCTCTGTGTGTGTGTGTGTGTGTGTGTGTGTGTGAGTGAAAGCAATAACAGTGGCAGAGCTGTAAGTAAATAATGAGGAGTAATCAAAGTTAATGGAACCCAATGGGAGCCACAGCTTCTGTGTGTGGCAATAATCTCATTTAGAGAGAGAGGCAGATTTAGTGGATAATTGGAGCCTAAGTACTCACTGATTCCCCTGCTAACTAACTAACTAACCGAGCTGCCGATGCTCGTTTTGTTTGCAATCACGCCGACGCAGATGGAGCACAAACAAAGAGGAGAACACTCGATGCCTTGGCTCTGCGTCTCCTTGTTCCGCTGTTCTTCACCTCTCCTCTCCTTGCACACTTCTTTCCCCTCCTTTTCTCTCCTTCTCACCTTTGATTTGGTTTCCTCTTTCTTCCCCCCACTCTTCTCTCCTTTCTTGTCTTCTTTCCTCCTCTCCATGTTTCCTTTCTCTCCTCTTTTCATCACCACCTGCTTTTCTTTTCTTTCAACTACACTTTTTCCCCTGTCCTTCTATGCATCTCATCATTTTCTTCTTCCATTATCTAGAGTTCTTTCTTACTCCTGTCCTCAAGTATTATTTCCATTTCCTGTCCTCTTCACCTCCATTTTTCTTTCCCTTCTGCTCATCTCCTCTCCTTCTTTTTTCTTATCTCCTCTAAAATCACGTTTCCTTTCTTGTATTTCTTTACTTCTATCCTCTCCTGTTTTCACCTTTTCTCATTCTCTTTCATCTCATTTAGTCTAAATTTTAGATTTTTTTTTGTTATTCCTTCTCTTCTCCTGTTTTTCTGCATTCCTCTTTCTTTTTTATCTCCTCTGGCTTCACCCCCTTTCATTCTTTCTTTTTAGTTTCTCTCTTCCCCTCTCTTCTCCTCTCCTGTGTGTGTGTGTGTGTGTCCATGACATGAAGAGAGACAGACATGTACATGAGTGTGTGTGTCGTAGAGTTAATGGAGGATGCTCTCAGTCAAACAGCAGGGTTCCACTCGCTCTTGGGAAAGACCAGCATGCTTTGCTCCAGGTGTGTGTGTTGATGTGCAGCAGCCCCTGACTCAGAGGTGTCCAGATGTCATGACGGAACAACAGTGTGTGTGTGTGTGTGTGTGTGCTACTTGTCTCTATGTCTAGAGCAAACTACAGCGTTGCATCTTTAACCCTCAATTTGATACGAGTCAATTTACTCAGCACGACGGCTGGACCACTGCCAAAAACCTTCTTCTCTCTTTCTACTGTTTCCCTCAGCTGATATCCCTCCTTCCCACACTCACATTTCTCTCCTCTGTCTCACTCTCTCTTCATTTTCTGTCTCTCCTTTTTCTTCTTATTCGTGTTTCTGGCTTCTCCCTCCACTCCTCCCATTCAGTTATTTTATTGGCATGAATCTCAGCTGCACAGTATTAACACAGGATCTAAATACAAAAAGAAATTAACAAGAGAAATAATTAACAAACAGCTAAAACATGAGCCACCTGATTTCCCCTCTGTCTCTTTCTTCTGTTTCTATCATTTTTTATTATTGGTTTTCTCCCTCTTTCTTCCTTTTTGCAATCCTTATTAATTAGTAGTATGATGAAGTATGATGACTGATCCGTTCAATTTTAGATGCAGCACACAGTATCAACATCAATACAACACAAGCTGCATCATATTGGATAACAGTGACATGAACCTGTTACACTATCAGACCTGAGTGAGAGTCTAGAGTCCCGCTAGAATTAAATCAGCATCTCTGGCAGCATTAGTGCCTTGCTAGTGAGTTATCTCTGCAGCAGGATTCGATCATTCGACGTTGTTACGCACTCATCAAGCTAAGTAATTTTTCAAGGTCAGGTCACAAGTGCAACTGGCAAAGGCTTCCAGCCACATTTAATATTTGTAAGTGTGGTTATGCCGCTGTGATCATAAGTTCAGTGTTTGTGAAGGCCTGCTGGCTGAATAGTGTTTATGTATATGTGTGCGTGGGAACAGCTTAAAGCAGCACAGCGGGGCAAAGCCAGACTGTAAAAGATGTATTTAATCTCAAGATATTAGACTCAGGTTATTTTTACTTACCATCGATCGGTATTAAAAAGCACAGTTACAGTTATTGTGTGGCCAGGAGGTAGTTACTCTTATTGGAGGGGACCTTGGGAAAGCAGGAAGCAGCTAAGATTAAAGGGGCTGTTTAATCAAGGAATGCACACACACACACAAACACACACACACACGCACACACACACACACACAGGGAAAATACATTGAAAGTGACTTTTACAGAGTACATAGGCCTACAAAAACACTATTAGACAACATGTTGTAGAAATAAGTGCACCTCTAGAGATCAAAGAGAGAACACACACACACACACACACACACACGTTTAAGTTACTTTTGGGGTATTTAGGCATTTTTACCCTCCCTTTGGGGACAAACTTTGATTCCCTGAAAACGTACCCTAAGCCTAACTACAACACCTAATTGCCTAACCTCAACCTAACCCTAACCTCAACCTAATCCAAACCCTAACCACTGACCCAAATCAAGGTTTGAACAATTGAGGATAAGGACTTTGTCCCCAATTGCACATGCTGTCCCCAATCAACTGGTCTTAAGTCACACACACGCACACGCACACATACACACAGGCTTGTGCGCAGACAGCTAAGGCTTCTAGAAGCTTATGAATGCAGTGTTTCAGTAAAGTCCCCCATTACATTAATGAGCAGGATAAGATGCTTAGACGTTATTTACACACTGGCCAAGAGGGGATTAGGATGGTTTTGTGTTTTCTCTAAATCTAAATAATATATATATATATATATATATATATATATATATATATATATATATATATATATATATATATATATATTAAAACTGTCAAACTTGCATACATAGTCCCAGAATATGCATTTTTTTCACTTCTCTTTTTCAACAACTGTGTTCCTTCATATACTGTAGGCCTATGTATAATGTATATGACTGTGTGGTGTACATATACTGTCAGTATGTGCTAGAAAGACACAAATAGATAGAGTAGAGGAGAATAAAATACTGTTGGTATACTCCAAACAGTACAAACAGTATTGCTAAGTGAGTCAGAGAGTAAATTGACCTCTGCGTCTCGGTGCTAACTGGAGCGACTAGTCATCCTGTCACAAGTCCTGATTGGCTCATTTAAATACAGCTCAGGTGTAATTGGCTGGCAAATTAAACTGTCATTATTGGACAGGCGTACAGGGGGGAAAAAAACGCACAGGGGAGTGACAGGAGAAAATGGCCGCCATTCTCCTGTGGGAAAACGGTGAAATAAGGGGAGACAGACATGTGCGCACACACACAGAGACACACACTTAGAGACCTCATTCTAAAAGTACATATGACGTGTGAACTCACTCAGACATTCATAAATATACATGCAGGTCATCAGAGTTTTTACGACAAAAATAGTAAATACGGGAAGCGTATATATTTATATATACTACAACAACTTTACTTTGTTAATACAGTCTTAATATTTACTGTCTTAAGTAATCTTGTCCGATTTTTTTCCAATCTGTTATCTCTTGTCCACTCTGTTTTGACATGGTGGTGTAATAAAACTGATGGATGGACGGTGACCAAAGCTTCTCCAGGTGAACCCTGACCTCCCAGAGAGTGTGCGTGTGTGTGTGTGTGTGTGTGTGTGTGTGAGTGTGTGAGAGACTATAGCCCATCTGTGTGGGCCGTTGAGAGCCTCTCTCTCCTTGCCCTCTCACTCTGACCCACATCCTCAACGGTCAACACTGAGAGCACTCGGGCCCTGGGGAGTGTGTTTCTGTGTGTGTGTGTTTATGAGTGTCAGTATATGTCGGGGTGAGTCTTAAGAGGGCAAACACACACACACACACACACACACACACACACACACACGGTTTTTCATGATCTCATCAATGGATTGTGAATACAGTATTAACGATGGCTGGGCGGCCCCTGGCCACTACTTACTGAATCAGATATGTGACATCTGATATGGCTTCAATTTGAAATCCATTTGTAATGCAATATAGCAGTGTACTTCATATGAAGGTCAGGACCCAAAGTTGGGTCACTGAAAGATCATAATTATTTTAAGGCACGTCAATGGCCTTAAAAGCAGAGGGTCTTTTTGAAATACTGGAAGAACATGGACAAATGGCGTATTGTTTTAAACTATGAAAGGTATTACTTTGGTTCAATATAAAGACAACAGAAAGAAAAAAAGCATTTTTTTCCCTTTTGTGAGCAAGTCTCTGTGAGCCTTTATCCTTGTGTTTGTGCTATATGTACTGCCACATAAATTGCATTTGTTCTGCCAATTAATATCTGTTTTATGCAGACAGCATCCATGAGGTATTATATTTCCAATTCTATAAAACAAAGACAAGCTGCAAATTCAAACATCTGAGTATCTGGAACCAACAACACACACTTACAAACACTTTTTGGTTTGGCATTATGACTAATTGTACATCGAACGAGTCACATAGAAGACATTCAGATTGAACGATACAGACTCCAGCGCCTTCAGAACAATAGTGGTTCTTGTGGGTCAAGGATGGCTGCTGGACATGAACACTGTTGTGGAAATGATTGAGCTTGCTCGCTATGCTATGTCTACATGCAAACAATATGAAACTGACCCAGTAAAGTTTAAGCATGCTATTAAAAATGTCTGTGCCCGACTGTTGCACAGTAATTACATGCTTTTACTGCTACACCTGGCCTTACTGGACAAGAGCTACAGAGCCGAAGGTTTCAGCAGGGAGCAGAGAATGTTTTAATATGTGCTATTTAATATGACATTACAATGGCTAACTGTATTCTGCTAATGACATGGTCCAGTGAACCATCTGTCTGGGGAACGAGAGGACAGCAGACATTACATCGGCTGTCAGAGGTGATACGCACACACTTACACACTCTGATAGAGATGCTCTAAGTGTGCGCAGACACACATAAAATCACACACCATTAAGTGCTGTTTAGGATGGAAAGCCTTTTCTTGGTGTGTGTTTGTGTGTTTCACTGCACAAAGCTCAAACAAATGAATTCAATCCCTCGGTGAACTGCGTGCGTCTCAAAGCCCCCCGTGCCCCTGTTGTGACATCATCTATGAATGTCATAATTGAGGGTCGGTAAATTGCCGTCCCCCCCCCACCCGCTCAGCGTCGCCCCATGTGTCAATACCAAGGTTCAAGGTGACGGCATGGATCAATACGCAGAGACAGGAGCCATCCGCTGAATTTACAGCCCAGTAACAAGAGAGCAGCGAAACAACGCTCGCTGTAGCCTTCAGCAAGCTGCTGGACGAGACCACAGCGCTGCTGGCGAGCATTTGTCAAACATGCACACCAGTGATTCTCCAAGGAATTTTTGTGTTCTCGCTGTTCTTGAGGGGTAATATTGGTTTGAGTTTTACATCAGTCACAGCTATGGTGTGTTTTGGTCGGAGCTGTGGAAGAGTTTTCATTTGGATGAATATTGGGCCTTTTTTTCATAAAATATATTTTGACTGACCATAGATAGAACACTGCAGGTGAAACTAATAACATTAACAATGCTTCTAGTCCATTAAGATGTCCTGGTGAGGTACACCTGTGAGGACGCAAGCACAATAGAAAGCCCCAAAACACCTTCATGAAAATACAGATGTTATTAATCATTATTCATTGCACCACTGCCTCAGTGATGGAAAGTAACAAAGTGCATTTACTCAAGACTTAAAAGACGGGTTTATGGCAGCTTTTCTCCCGGCAACAATACAAGACCAGCAGCACCCAACGGAATGAGGAATATGGATTTTGTCCCTATTTCTGACAAGGTAGTCACACAAGGGATTGTTTCACTGTCGGTAAGGAGGAGATGAATGATTATAGCTAACATTAACTACATCCATTGTTGTCTTAAGATTGAAAAAACAAATCTGAGCCAATCCTTTAATTAAAGATTTGAATGTTTTTATAGTAGTAGTATAGTACTGCTTTTGTTTAAAGAGGAAGGTCCGTTTTTTACAAATTGGACCTTATTTCTGGGATAAAATACTGCCATTTACTCAGCCATTTCACTTTGGAGTCATTTGGAGTGTTTCCAACAATATTGGATTTGATGATATCCATTTAACAGGAGTGAAGCGGGGCACTGAAATGCAGCCACTACTACTACTACTATGCTACTATCGTATACTAAGGACCCCTAGTGCCGTGTGGCCTTCACAGTGCCTGAATTAAAATACTTATTTGTGATGTTGTCAATTATTTGTGATGTTGTTGTCGCATAGATGCTTTGTTTTAGTTCAGGCACTGTGAAATGAGAATAGTAATAGCATAGCCCATCTTATGAAACACTTGTTATTTGAGAAATGGTCAACTTTGTATCATTTACTGGCTGCATTTCTGTCCCCACTTCACTCCTAGTACATGGACATTGTCAAATCCAATATCGTACTGCAGTAACTCTTAATTAAAAAAATGCAGATATACAGAGCTGGGATAGGCTCCAACCCCCTATGAGGATAAGTGGTAGATAATGGATGGATGGATGGATATACAGTATATAGACATAGCTGGATTTATGACCTAGCAGACACAGGCCTTCACCTTCACAGAGGTGAAAGAGCCCCAAAACCAAAGCATATCGGTTAGTTGCATTTTTCACTGGAATTTCTTGTTGGGAGTTGCAGTAACATCTTTGTTCACCTTTACTGGATAGTTAAGAAGCAAACAAAGTTTCCCTGCCAGAATAGAGCAGGCACCATCACAGTCTTGCACATGATCTGTAACACTGAGTGTCTACAGCTTCACAATATGTAGACTATAGAGTATTAAAACCAACATTAAATACAGTGCATTTGCATGCATTTACATCACCATTTCCTGTTGTGCCTTTATATAATATTTTGTATGGTAACTTTAGCATTTTGAATTATATCTGAGGAAGTGTGCATCAATGTGGATCTGTGGATCTGTTGATCTGACGCTGGTACTTTGACAGAAAAATAAAATCAAGCATGATAGCGCATTGTATGTAAACTTCAGATAACAGATCAGAAAAGACTGTTTTTACCTTCCTTTGGTCTTGCATACAGAGCCTGTGCATGAATTCACACACATGTGGGTGTGTGCCTTTATCATTTCTGAATTTATCACAGCAGCTTCAGTGTCCAGCAGGCATGGATGCCACAATGATAGTAGGTGAGGTGTGAAGGTGACGATGCCTGCTGTGTGTGAGTGTGTGTGTGTGTGTGTGTGTGTGTGTGTGTGTGTGTGTGTGTGTTTCAGGTGATGGATTAGCTTCATTTCCAGTGTAAGCCGTCTGTTGTGAGTGAGTGAGAGTGTGTGTGCTTGAACCCGAGCGGCAGGAGGGAGTGTGTAAGTGATATGTGTGTGCTGGACCGTGTGTGTGTGTGTGTGTTTCTGTCACATTGTGTCTATTTATATGTGTCTTTACCTGCATGTGTGTATGTCTCTGTAAGTGTGTGACAGTGGCTGAGTGATGGGTCCAGCATAGCGTGTAGTATAGCGGACAGACGCTGGGTTTCTATCGCCGGGGGCAGCGGTGAGGTGTGTGTACAATCAAACGTGTGTTGACAGGTGCGATGGACATCACACGGTTATGATGACCTCAGCCTGCTGCAGGTGACACCCCCCCACCCACACACACACACACACACAGAAACAAACTGAATTACTGTTATGAAGGCGTTTGTAGAAACATTCCACCCCAATATGCTCAGACATAGTCAAACAAAACTTCATATTTTGAGGATATAGCTTTGGGAAACACTTGTTTCTGATTGGCTGATGAATGCCCACTTTCTTACAGTTATATTGTATTTAATATATTTCTTCTGAGGCAACAGGTTCAGTCCTCTGAATCATTTGAAATATTCCAGAAAAATAATTTGATATTTGTATTATTTTTCATGGAGTGACAGTCAGAGATGAGAGTAATGGACAATACTAGTTGATTACAACTTGGGTCTTGTTGCAGTTTTGCCGATCATTTCTACAGGTTATGAAAGAAGTTGCAAACAAGCCAACAATTTAGCTAAAAAAATGTTCTTTTCTGCAAATGGAGAATTAAGATTTTTTTTTTTCTGAGCATTACAAACTCCTCAAAATGACTCTTTGTATGATGGCCTTGTGGTACATTGTTATTATTAGTTTCAAGATAACTCTGGATGTCAAGAGTAACTAAAAGCAATATTCTCAGTGTTTATAATCTAATGTGATCTAAATGAGAGATCATGTATCCATATCAGCAAATAATATGTATAGATTTAAACTGAACAGATTTAAAATATGCTATGTGTGAATGGCTATCAAGTGTGACTAAAATACAACTTTTTGATTTAATAAAGTGAACTTTAAGCAGGGAAGTTTGACTGCATGTCTGTGTGTGTGTGTGTGTGTGTGTGTGTCCTGGTGCATGGTGTGGCTATGTGCTTTTAACAGTGTGCTCTGTGCCTTGTGTCTTTTTTTTAGTCCTCCTTTGAGCCAAAAAAACAAGGTAAACGTATAATAATAACATCTTCAGAATGTATCTCCCCATCTTTCTCCCTTGAGCTAAACAACACACACCTCCTCCCCCCAGCAGTGCGAGGAGCGCCCGGGTGTGAAATGTAAAAGGGAGAACGCTGTCGTTCAAACTGTCCCAACCACCAGTGTGCTCCTTCTCTCTCCCTTCATCATGCTGTTGGTTTCCTCCAGCAGCTCTTCCTCTTGTCTGCTTCTTTCTCTCTTTTCCTGTCACCATCTTTCTTTCCTCCTCCCCTCCCTCTCAGGTGGGCCGCTGCAGGTTGCAGGTGCGTGGGACCCCTCAGCCAATGAAAAATGAATGCCGTCGCGCGCCGTGACTTTGATGAACCTCACCGTACGTCGGCCTATCACTCTTCTCCATTTGGCTTCCCCCGAAAAAAACGCCTCGTGACACACACGTCGCACACACAAAAGTGGCTCTGGACCAAATATTTGTCTTGTTGAAGGAAGAGGCTGCGCTCGGGTAAATACACGGTCAAGAGGCCCTGTTTGTGTGTGTGTGTGTGTGTGTGTGTGTGTGTACTCACATAACATCCACGTGTTTCTGAGATTATTTTTAGACACATCTGTGAGAAGTTAGTACAGTGAAAAGTTGACTGAAGGTAGAATGATCAATAATATGTAGACTGTAAAAACAATAATAATAATAACAATACATCCATATAGTAAGCAGCACATATGTTGATCTGTTCTGAGCATAAAGTTGTAGCGGTACTGTCAAATTATTTCAGTATTCAAAAACTGAGTTCTATCTCTTCACCACAATGTCACTCCTTAAATGGGCACTCTCTCACACACACACACACAATTTTTTGTGTAACACTTGTTGGGGAGATGACACGGGAAGACAAAACACTGTCCAGAGGATACTGTGTGTGTGTGTGTGTGTGTGTGTGTGTCTGGTGTCTGCTGTGTGAGCAGCAAAAGGAGTCGGGGGGCTAATCCCTCCCAGTTGGTCCCTAATCCTGTTCTAATCCCTTTAAAACTCTCCATCAGCCTCTCAGGACCTCAGCGGGGTTAAATCTTGTCAAGAGAAACACACACACACACACACACACGCACACACACACACACACACACACACACACACACACACACATTGTACTGGTGGTGTTCACACTTGGTTAAGTGTTAACAAGTCCCTGTCATCCCCTGTAAGTGAAATGAGCTTTTGTCCACTTGTTAAATGAGATTATGTCCATGTATATATTCACTCACTCATACGTCGCTCTGTCTTCTTCCTAACATGACACAGAGACAAATGCAAGATGTGCACCTTTGGTTTTGACAGTTGCCTTATGATGAAAATAATCAAATATAATATTTACAGTACAATTAAAGCCAACTATAGTCTTATGTTTACATCCATACATGTACATTCACATTACACTTTACTGTTCCAAGATATGTGGAACAGAGGTATTTGCATATGTCTGACCATTAATCATTAGCAGTACTGAACACAGTAAGTTGTTGTTTTTTTTAAGTCCTTTTTTAACGGTGCCTTAGTATGAGAACAAGAAATGCCTTTTACAAAAGTTTGAATCTAAAGCAAATTTGATGACATTTTCTCGATCTGAAAGGGAAAAAACTCTTTGTGGGGTGAAGTATACATATAAGGTGTCCATATACATCTCTCTCTCTATATATATATATATCTATATATCTATATCTATATCTATATATATATATATCTATATATATATAATTTAACCAAGCAGTCAGATATAACTGCCTTTTTGATTTCCTAGTAAAACACACAACGCCATATTGTCTAATTTTTGTACAATTCCATATGAAAAGGTCACTAAAATAAAAAAAAAATAGGTACCTACTTTCATTATACAAACATACACAGACACACACTCATTATAATCCCCTACGTCCCCCTCGGCCCTCCTCCACTTCCCAAACAGGCCAACGCATTACACAAATGAAAAACAAGTGAGAGGCTGAAAGAGAGGCAGGGTGTGTGGGGTGGTGCTGGTGAGATTTTATTTAAGTGTTCTTGTAAGCCATCTAAGATATTAATGTTGCAAAGCTACTTATCAATATTTGAGAACGTAAAAGGAGCACGAGGGCGGAGGTGGAGTGTTGTGTGTAGGGAGGCCAAACCAGGAGGGACCTGCACTCTCGAGGTGTGTGTGTGTGTGTGTGTGTGTGTGTGTGTGTGTGTTTGCCAGAACCTCTGAACAACAATCAGAGATGAGATGAGGTCTCTCTGACAGTTAGAGAAGAGGAATTGCTCGGTCTCTGTGCCACTAAAAGCTTTAACACGCCCGCAAATGTGTACATGTACACACACACACACACACACACACACAGAATGAGCGCTGTTAAGTGATGGTCAGGATGGTAAATACAACTGCTAATGTCCCGTAACCACAACATGCTTATTTTATGTTGTGGTTAAAATGTACTGATTTATGTTTATGCATGTATTTATGCATTTATTTATGTACACATGTACTGTAAGTGTAAATGCATGTGTGTACATCATGGATGAATACTGTACATATAATGTATACAGTCTGACTACAGGCTGTTTTTATATGAATATTTTCTAATACCCTTATCTCATTGTAGTATTCATTTATGTCTGTATATTTTTATCTTAGTATTTTATATATTATTTTTCATATAGTTAAAAATTCAAGTTTGTACCTGGGGGATTTTACAGAAAATACATCATACTTTTTTCCATTGGCGTCAAATGAAATAGTAGAAATCATGCATTTTGGATTTCCGCAAGCAAAAACTTTATTGACATTTTCCAAAGAATACAGTCCACGTCTATTTTCCTGCTTTGTTCTCCTACTGATTTAAAAACGCAGGTGTTGGATGTGTTGGTGTGGGACAACAACTTTATCAATAACTGGTATGCAGAGTCAGCAGGTAGCAGAGGTCTAATCAGACATATTGAAAACACATGTGGGTGCAGGGCTTTAGAGATGGTAATCTACTTTAGAAAGCTTTTTAGTTATGTTTGTTTAAATCATCTTCACATCGCAACAGTGATCAATAAATGAAATACTCCCAGGTAAAAAAAAAAAAAAGATGAAAGAAAAAAGTGGAATTTGTGGATGTAAAAAGACCATAATAATGTAAGAGGTGGTCTGCAACGTCACCGGTTCAAGTTCAGGGGCCTCGTTTATCAAAAAGTGTGTAAATCTGCAACTAAATCTGAAGTACACATAAAATCTCAAAGTGGGCATACATGCTAAAAATATACTGTGGGTATACACACATGCAGTCGAGAAAAGCACTGACAAGAACACACCTCATACCCCGTCCTCTAAACAGTCAAACACAACCATATATGGTCGATGCAAATTAGCACGCGAATATAAAGTAGCAATGTGCACTCTGGGGTATGCTTGAGTATAGCAAGTATACTATGGACCATGTACTTGTAGTGTACTAGGAATTATCCTAATTACCTCCACCAGGGAGGTTATGTTTTCACCGGGGTTTGTTTATTTGTTTGTTGGTTTGCAAAATAACTCAAAAAGTTGTGGACGGATATTGACGAACCAACAAACAAACAAACAAGCAAACAAACAAACAAGCCCCGGTGAAAACATAACCTCCTTGGCAGCGGGGGTAACTAAATAGAAAGTCTTGGAGTCTGTGCTCTCTGAGTGCTTTTCTAGTTATATACTAAGTCTGACTAAATTAGAGCATTTTAAGTTCATAAAACTACACTTACAATATACTTTATGGTGTTATTTTAAATTCACAAAAACACACCACTCTGCTGTGTTCCCAACCCATCCTTTTCTCTGTTCTGTCTACTTCAGACCCTCCTTAAACATTAGAAATCACCAGGGAGGGTGATAAGAGGTCTGCTCACAGGAAGAGAAAGACTAAAGCACTGCAACAGCCTCTCTGGAGAGAGAGAGAGAGAGAGAGAGAGAGAGAGAGAGAGAGAGGGTTACACAACATAAGAAAAATCCTCTTAAATTCTCTCATCAGATGTCAAATATAAACCAACAAAAAGCTCCTTTGTCGTCTTGAATATCTTATTTATCATGTGGGTGTATCTGTGTGTGTTAACCTACCGAGGGCAGAGACATTAGAGGGTGAGCAGTGTGAGCAGCACTCTGCAGGTGTTTGCCTCTGTAGTACATTAAAGCCACACACACACACACACACACACACACTCACACACTGACCTCTGGACAGTGTTCTGTCTTCCTGTGTCTTTCTGTGTCATCTCTAGTGTTACACATCCAAAACACTTTCTGAACACAAACCACTAAATGATGGCTGCAGGGTAGGAGGTGTGTGTGTGTGTTTGAGGAAACAACAGAGACCAGAAAAAGAAGAAGAAAGATTCTGTGTGTGTGTGTGTGTGTGTGTGTGTGTGTGTGTGTGTGTGTGTGTGCATGATGACCCTAGGCAGGGATAGATGGATGGGTGTTCTGACCTCCCTACAGGGGTGCAGGCACGCTTATTTACACAAAGCACCCTTAGGTGTGTATGTGTGTGTGTGTATGTGTGTGTGTGTGTGTGTGTAACATAAGCCTCCAAACTTTGTCTGAGTGCAACACCCATGAATACAAAAACATCAAAGGTGTCATTTTAAAATCATCACAATAAGGTGGAAGTAAACCCTCAAAACATCCCAAAGGCTCCATGTCTGATGACATTTTGTAAGATTTCAGAAAAACATCAAGAGCTCATTTATCTCAAATTAAGACTGAGACATAGCCTGGCTATCACAACGACAAAGCTGTGTGAGCGTAGTCTGGCCAAGCTGCCGTGTAAAGCGAGTTCTCAGAGGGTGGGCCTAACCCGCGTCTATCAAACACCTGTGTGCTGCTGGACGAAGCTTCAACCAATCAGATCACTCTTTCCTGTGATGTATACGTAGCGACAAAAACTGCTTGATTCAAAGAACTAGTGCGTCATTGCCTTAAACACGCCTCAATGGAGCCGTTTGAAATGCTAGATTTTCATTGGTCCCCATTTCTAGGTGAATCTGAAATCGAAGAGAACGGCAGCTTGGCCAGACTGACTTTGCGTAAATTTGTGCAGCGTCACAGGAAGTATGGGCGGCCCCAGGCTGAAACAGACAGGCGACTGCAATGGTAACTCAATACAGGCCCTGCACATCCACATCTGGTATTGTTTCTTTTTTTTGACAACATTTTGGAATCTGAGTGTCCTACAACTTTTTCACTTCCGATACGATACCGATATTGCAGCCTTGAGTAGTGGCTGATACCAGCTGATATCAGCATGAATCATACAGACTTTTATTACTTATTCTGTAGTATGGAGTGTTAGAAAAGGGTTGATCAAGTGATATTACACAGAGAACAACAGTCAGCAACTGTAGGTCTGAGAAAAACTGACCTGTTTAGTATTAACCAATGGGTTACATCAATTTAACCTTCAACATAAGAATATTATACAATTCTACAAAAAAATAAATAAAACATAAATTTGAAGACCCTGTAAAATAACCTATATAAATAAATCTGATAAAAGCAAAAAAATATTTTTTCAAGTGGAAAAATAACCAGTAGTTTAACTTAAGCATTAGTATATTCTACAATTGAATAGAATAAATAAGAAATAAATTATAAGACCTTGAGAAATAACCTCAATAAATCCAATAAAAGCAATGCTGCTGGATGGAAGAGCTGGAGTGGATTATGGAACGGACTGATGGTATTTGGTTGCTGATATCGGAGATTTTAGATGCAGGCCGATATGATCCAATGCCACCCCTAGTTTGGACATCCACAGTCACATCAGGAACATCTGGGACCTATCTATCTATCTATCTATTATATATCTATCTATCTATATATATATATATATATATAGAGAGAGAGAGAGTGAGAGAGAGACTGTGTAGACTGCAACTGCTCTTAAAGTGGCCATTTTGAGCAAATTTTGAGCATCTCTGAGAACTTTTCAGAGAAAACACTTCTTCTGGAAAAAAAAAAACAGTACAAAAATACCTCACACACACACACACACACACACACACACACACACACGCACACACGCACACACACACATACACTGCAGTGTTTCTGTGATAAACTCTCCAGACAAGACTGGCCTCCTGTGCTCCCTTTGGAGTTTGGTTTTCCCTGTTAAATATTCATCTCTGCTCCGTTCAAACAAACAAGGGAGTTGTTGATGTTATTATTGCATCATTATTTATTTAATATTTTTCTGATATTTTAGTTTGTTGGCTCACAGTCGTAAGGTAAGAATCATAGGTTTGTTTTTAAAGGAGAAAATAATTTTAAGAGTCTTTGGCTCATCTTTGATTACTCTCTAGTGAGTCTCAGTGTGCTGCTGTTTTTTTGTTTTTTTTTACATAATCAAGACTGACATTTGTTACTGATGAGTACATAAAATGCAGTCCATCAGCTGTGCAAATAAATCCAAATCATATATCGTTCACAATTTAACAGCAGCTTTAATGTATGCTTGAATAACAACCCTGTCTGTTTTTATATTGCATATGTGAGAGAAAAGTGTTCTGCAACCAGAGGATCACATTGATTTGCTTCTAAAAAATGAATAAATTGCGTGCGTGTGTTTTATTGAAACAGAAAAATCCATGCTGCTGTTTACAATGCTTGCTGTTCTTGTAAATCAGAACGTGATCAATGTGTGTATTGACTCATCCATCGCCTGCGTGTGAATATATATCTGTACAAATGCACGCCAAGGGACGCTGTGCATGATCAATTTAGCTTTTGTTGAATGTTTACATTTCATAACTTTTCTGCACAACCTTTCATCGTTTTATCATGTAACCCTGCATGTGTGAGTGCAAACAGGCATGTGGTTTTGTGTATATGTGTGTCTTTCCAGCCCTCCAGCAGGGTCATTTCTGTATTGACAACCTGCTTGTCCCTGTCATACAGAGAACATGAGTAGAAAGGCCATACTCATTTAGCCTGATAAAGCGCCCATAGCATCATAACGACCTCTAGCCATTTATAAATCATACTTTAACATGAGGGAGACGGACCTCTAACCGCTGACTGATTGCTGAATTGATCAAAATTACTCATTCATGAATCCAACAAGCATTTTTATGCAGCATGCTGAGCATTTTAAAAGGTGAGGCCTTGTGGAGGTAAGACAAATATTCTGGTAGTTCTATTTTTTATTATCTGTTGCTTGCACTCAGTCTGTAATTTGTTTTTTATTTTTCTTTCATCCACTCTTTTTTTTTTCGAATCACCTCCCCCATCATATTAATCTGCATAGGAACAATCAGCAGCTCATGTTTACTGATTCGCCCAATCAGGTATGGCGTCTCCCCTGAGGTTCAACGTCCCCATTGACAACCTGTGTGTGTGTGTGTGTGTGTGTGTGTGTGTTGTAGACAAAGGAGGAAAATCCCTCGGAGAGTCTAGCAGAACGAGTTGATCGATCTTCAGCAATTACCAGCCAATCGAAATGTGATTTATTTCCCGAGGAATCATTTCAATATTGAGAGAGCGGATGGTCGAGTGTGTGTGTGTGTGTGTGTGTGTGTGTGTGTGTGTGTGTGTGTGTGTGTGTGTGTGTGTTGTGGGAGCTCCTTGTCAATAAACTACCACTTACTCCTCTATTCTTCTTCCTGTATCACTCCATCTATCCATCGCTCAACCCATCCATCGCTACACTTTCTGCCTTTCTTCTTGCTCTCCATCTCTCTGCCTCTCACACTCCCTCTCTACATCTTTCCTTTCCACCTGTAACTCCACGTTTCCATCCTTAACTTTCTCTATCCTTTCTGTGCTCACCCTGTCATCTTTTAGTCCCCTATGTTCCTCTCTTTTATTCCGTTCCCCCTTCCTTCCTTCCTTCCTTCCTTCCTTCCCTCCCTGACTGCTCCCCTGTGAGGCTATCATTCTGAGGCCTTGTCAATACAACCAGTCAACCAAACAAAAAGACCAACTGACCAATTGAGGTGTTTTGACTCTTAATCCCCCCCACCCCTCCTCACCCTCCGCTTCACCGCCACCTCCTCCCTTCCTCTCTCCTCATCCCGTTTTTTTAGCACTTAATTAAGTCGCCAAGTGGCTGTCAGGAATAATTTTTTGCCGCTGCACGGGGGCCGAGGGCCGCCGTGGACTTGACATTTGATAATATTGCGTCTCCACGTTGATTGAAATTGATTTTGGGGGGTGGGAGAGGCCCCTTGCTCGCCGCCACCGTGATCGTTTGACAACTCTCAGCCAATCAGCCCCAAGGACAGCCCGTGGACCCCCACCCCCCCACCCCTCTTTGGCGTGGCAACTCATATTCCTACGAGTGATGGCTGGCCGCCTGCTTCTGTGTGTGTGTGTGTGAGACGGTTTGTATGTGTGTGTCAGGGTACCAAGGGTCGGACATGGAGTACCGTCGCAGGGTCATGGAACTGGCAGTCACATTTCCCATAAATCAGCTGGGCAGTGCGGAGGCGAACAAGTCTCACTGGCTGTTCCTGTGTGTGTGTGTGTGTGTTCAGTGTTCATTTTGTTTACGCGGCTACATTTGAGCGAGTACACTCAGCACACACGTTTTGTTTTCTGTCTTTACTCTGCAACCTCTGCCCCCTTCAGCTACGTTTTCCCCTCACCAGCTAATAGAGGGTATAATGTTAGATGCAAATGACTGTTTTAATTGTTGCCTTATTAGCGGGGAGTGGGGGTATTAACTAAAGAACATCATGATGAAATGCCACTCAAAAGCAAGCTGCAGTCAGAATCAATCAGGGTAATTAATTACAAACATGAACGCCACCATCAGTGTTTCCATGTTTACAGGCTCTCACTTCACTTCTCTCTCCGACTGCAGGCCGACACCTGAAACAGGCGGCGAGGCCTCAGCTTCCTGTACGGCTCCCCACCATGTTTACTGCTATCTCTTTTTTTTTTGTCCCAGGGCAAAACTTAATTGTTCAGTGTGTTGTTTTAAAAGATAAATTATTTTTAGAGCACCCCACCTAAGATTGGCAAATATTTAATTAGTTTTCACCAATTTTATTCTCAGTTTATAGGATATATTCTTTGGTTTCCAATTATAATTATATCTGGTAGTCTTTTTTTTGTTTGTTTTTTACTGTTTATCTCATTAAAACTACTTATTTTAACTTTGTAACTTTAATGAAAAAACAATGCAGATAAACAGAACAACATCATCAAGTTGTTAATGTTGTTTACTGAACCAAAAAAAAAACAAAAAACATATTTATTACAGTTGTTATTTTTGTCATAAAATGTACATTTTCTATATGTTATACAAATTCCACCTTGATTGGTTGATTTCACATATATTTTAGCATCGTTGAAGATAAGGTTCACTGTTGACATGTTTTAACTGGGTTTGATTAGATGTAGTTTATGGAGATTCTCAGTCTTTCAGGCACCATGTCACCTTTTTTTAATTGGGTTATAGATGTCACTTGGTGCGTCTCTGTATGCAAGAGCTGTTTCATATTCCTGATGAGGTTCTGTCTTCTTACCCCCTTTTTTTTTTCCAAGTGCTCTAATCGCCTCTCACCGCTCCAGGCAACAGACAAACTGTACTGCACACAGAGGGGAAACTGCTTTTATTTTGGAGGGGTTTTGTCTAAAATAATGGTGTTTTTTTTTTTTTAATACAAAGTTTGCTGCGGTAGCATGGTATGAGAAAAATATATTTTCAGAAATATCAAATATAAATGTGGAAAAAAAAAATAATTTGCTGATGTTCAATTTTCCTTCAGTAACAGTACTTCTTATCTACACATGTGGGCATAAACTCCACCTGGAAATGGTAGCATTTATTTTGGTAAAATATTTAAGAAATATCTTTATATGTTCTTGACAAAAGCCTACAGAAGAAGCAAGTTTCAGTCTTTGTCACTATATTTTACCATAATCAGTTTTGCAATATTTGCTCACCATGATAATCCTTCATCCTTCCTCCTCATCCTTTGTTCACCTCCCTTACTTCCTGTTCTTCTTCATTTTCTCCTCCTCACCCTCCTTTTTCTCATACAATCTAAACCCACACTCGTTCTTCCCCTCCTCTCTTTCTCTTTATCTTCCCTCCATCTCTTTCGTCCTGTCTTCTACTCCCCCGCTCAGCCTTCTTGTCCGACAACTCAGCTATTAACCTCTGACCCTGTGTCTGTCCTCCCATCACCGCTGCAGTAATTAGGAGGTCAATCCTACCCTCCTCTATCATTTACCCTGACACACACACACAATTTCATTCTCTCTAATAGCAAACAATGTGACAGATTAATTGTGCTACCTGCTCCACCTCAAACACACACATCTAAATACATATGGGCAAACTTAAAACAGATGCATGTCGATATAAAATTGAAAAGCTTCACTCTCGATTACAAATTGATTGATTGTGTGAAAACTGATTATTGGTCACCTTTAATGATAGTCAAAATGGAAAGATCATTATTTAATATTATAACTAGAAAAGCACTAGCAGACCTCCAATGCAGCGGTGGCGATTTTTTTATTTGAAGTTACCCCCGCCACCAAGGAGGTCATGTTTTCACTGGGGCTTGTTTATTTGTTTGTTTGTTGGTTTGTCGTTTTGCAAATTAACTCAAAAAGTTATGGACATTTTTTGACAAAATTTTCAGGATTGGCTGGAAGCGACCTAACTTAAAACTGATTATTTTTGGTAGTGCATTGAATCAGATCCGATCACCACCAAAAATGAATCAGTTTTAAATTAGGCTACTTCGGACCAACCCTGAAAATTCTGTACATACAGTACATCTAGAGATACACTGAAATATATTCCCTTACATTTATGAAGTCTCACTGCACGACAATAAGAAGTTGTTTTAGAAAAGAAGGTATGTCCTTTAAAAGTTATAAAGTTTTAGAACAACATGCTCTACTTGCACCTTTATGCATCAGGCTACAAGACACCCTTGGCTAACAGTAGCAATCTGCAGTGTCCTTGACAAACAAATAATAAATAAATGTATTAAACAAGACTCTTCTTCCTGTGGAGGAAGGTGGTTTGGTGTTGTGACAGTATTGGTGGGTGGATGAGACAAATGGTTATTCTCATTTTTTTCCCACCATTAAGTAAATATAGTCCATTGATAGTCATAACAAAGTCCTAATAGTGCTTAAATGTCATTAAATATAAATGAACGAACGAAAGTTAATAAACAAACACATTCAATATGGTAATTTGATGTGTAATTTCAATGTGTGTTATTAGCTAATCAAGCATTTTGGAATGTGTCCATCGCCATTCAACAAGCACACACACACACACACACACACACACACACACTGCAGGGTTGACAGCACTGGGCAATGAGCTGTCAGAACAGCTTCTCTGCATCACACAGGTCATTGGCTGATCCCTGTCTGTCTCTTCCTTTCCGTCTGTCTCTCTTTTCCACCTTCCTATAAGTCGGTCTCTCCATCCCTCACCCCTCCTCCCTCCGTCCCTCCTCAGCGTCTCATTAACACAACATACAATTAAAGTGTGTGTATCAGTGTCAGACCCCTGCTATTAGCGTCTCAGCCTAAATGGCACTTGGCAGGGAGCTGAATCGCTGCTTCCTCCTCCCAGTCAAACAATTAAAAGGCCTCAGACACGATCAACGGCGAAACACGTTAACACGTAATTAGCTTGACACAGCAGTGTAGAGTACTGCTGCGCTGTTTGTAGGTGGACTGACACCGTCCACCCCGTCACCCCTGTTTGCATATGACAATTTAAGTAGCCCAACGCATTTTTTCAGAGCTGTCAGTGTTAATGCATTAATCGTGATTAGATTACAGTGAAAGTATAACGTTTTATTTCTTTAAAATTGGGTTAATAGTGTGCTGCTATCTTATCACAGCTTTACTTGTAGCAGCTTCTTGTTTCCCACTGCAGTCATGGAGATGCACAACAACAATACGCTTCTTAACGCTTTGAGTGCCACTGACGTATTTTGATGTTAAAGTGTTTTTTCGGCAGCGGGTCGCTGATCATGGTCTACTGCAGCCTGTGAGTACTTTTGGGGCTTCTGGGAGAAGAAGTAGTTGTCGCATAAAGACACGGGATACACCACAGAGATCAAAGCAAGAAGTGGAGACGATCACAATTAGAGGAAAAACGGACAGAGCAATGTAAAAGAAAATGTTTTTTTCATAATGAAATAGAGTCTCTTTGAGCGATTCAGTGTTTTCAGAGTCATCGTACAAAATATTCTGTGGGTCTTGAAATATGAGTCAAAATGGGCAAAAACGCTGGAACGAGGCACTTTCTGTTTTATAAAACAGATGGCACTCAAAGAGTTAATTGGTTAATTTTATGTACATTAAAAAATATAACCTAGACGGCTCAGTCAAAATGTAATATGTACTGTACCTCGTGTAAAAGAGAATTGAAATATCTCAGAAGTACTTCAAGTTCGTGCTACCACCTACAAGCTCAGCATGCTAGTGCAGCTAATCAGACAGATGCTAACAGTGATCACGTCTCCACAGAGCTGTGGATGAAACTAAATGGAAGAGGGTAACTACAGCTTTTGTTAAATGAGTGTCAGCTGACTGCAGACCAGTCAACATCATGGAGGACTCCAGTTGGCTTTTTGTGAATTGCATCTATTGTACATAACATCATTGTAAGTATGATCTTCAAAACTTTGTGAAATGCAAAATAATAAAAATACTTAAAAACTTAAATAAAAATATTTAATGCAAAAATAAACATGAAAGCTCAAACAGCAATGTGAACGTGATGGTTAATTTCACTGACGAAAAATTATCGTTATAATGTTCGTCAATGACAGTTTTTTTTCTGATGACAACGAGACGATAACTAAATAAAAAGCAATCTATGGTGACAACAACTATGACAAAAACAATTGACACATTCGTCAAGGAATAAAAACAAGACGAAATGTTAAGAAGTGACGAATCGGTAAGTGATCCAATAAAAAATAACCTGTCATATGACCTGACTTACTGCGCTACTGGGGGAACGATTAGACTCGGTTAACCTCTGCTTACTTCTTATCTACAGTATCTCTTAGGAACACAGTGTCACTACGGGGTGGACTGGGGTCGGCCAAATGTCCCTGGCTCTGGAGAAGGGTTTTGAAAAGCTCGGGTAAAATGTCTGGACCTCCGTGCCGGGGGGCGGACATCACCGGTAAGCGTGGCCGTCTGAGGGTGTTCCTTCCCAGCTGAAGCTAGTGGAGACTCCGTCTGGAGGTCCAGTGGTGTCTCTCGGGATACTGAGGGGCGGTGCAGATGGCACAGGTGCCCCACCATGGGGTATTATTATAATATTAAAATATCAATAACAAGTCCCCTGCTTTGGTCTTTAGTGGAAAGAATTAGACATATTTTTTTCCTCTGAGACTTGCACTGATATGTTTTTTATTTTAAGATTAAAACATATAAATCTGTGTCTGTATATTGCACATTCAAACCCTAGTATATTCCATAATAACAGGTTCATAAATGTTTCCTTCATGAGTATATGAGTTTGGAATTTCTAGAACTATTAAATTATGCGTTACATTTTAACTAAACCCGTAATATTTTCGTCGGCTAAAGCTACAGTACAGTTAGTCGACAAAAATGTAATATTTTGTGGACTGAAGCTAAATAAAATACTAAAATATGACTGAAACTAAACAGCAGTTTTGTCAAAAGGCTACGACTAAGACTAAATCAAAATTTTCTGTCAAAATTAACACTGGTGACAGTTCGTGATGATAAGTATTGATTTTTTTTTTTGTTTCTTTTTTCCAAAACAGCAAGTCAGTTGGTCAGAAATCGGTCGTTTCCACGTCCACTCCCTGCACAGCGTTCACAGACAAACTGACTCTGTGGCATCGGCAAATTGCAGTGCATTACTTTTTGTTGGTATAGCTACGAACGGTCTCTGAGAACTCAACCTATGCCCTGTTTCTCACACACACATGCTGTCTACACCACACCCTCTCCCACACTGCACCAGTAAATATCTGCGATCTAAAGCCTCTTCACAGCATTGCCTAATTACTCCCAACAACATGGTAGCTGATTAACTTGTAATTGCTGCTCTGAACGCAGCCCGTCCCTCTCTCCTCGTTAGGGTTATTACTGACTATAATTACCGCTAATGTGCATAGAGGAACACACACAGTCACACACACAGCCTCACATGTGCACAAACACACATGCAGGTGGGAAGCACCTGAACGCACACACTATCCTTCACAACACGCTTGTGTACACACCTCACCAGGAGAATACTTATTTTCTTGGAAACTGTGACTGGCGCACAAAGCAATATCAGTGAAATTTAGGCAACTAAATTCATTTTCAGTGTGTTGTCTCATTTAAGCGACACAATTCACAGCAGCCAAAATCCTGTAATGGTCTTCATAAACCTCCTCACGTCCTCAGATATGACAGTTTTGTCCCTTGATCCTGTGAGTGAAGCCTGAGACGTGGCTGTTTTCCGCCTCTCAATCGTGAATCTCAACCGCATTACTTTTCATTTTATTGTATTTTAAGTTTATTGTGATGCAAGCAACAAACAAACTGATGCCTTTTCTCCTACCAGAGAACCAGTTGGGACTTAAGGAGGGCCTTAAGATCAATTTTAGAGGGTGATAAGAAAGCAAACATCTCCTCTGATAAATGATTACACCGAGTCGGCTCTTTGCAAGATAACACAACAATGTTTTGCAAGTGTAATGGCATCAAAGATTCCCTGGTTATTGAAATAAATCTCCAGCAAATAAACAATTATAAAAATGTATTTTCCATGTCTGTTTTTTTTTAAGTATATCCTGTCATCATAGAGATCACATCCCAAATTGTTTTGATATCCTGCAGGAAATCAGATAAGTAGCGACATATGTTTTGCATTTCCATAAAAGCAACATTTGTAGAATTAACTATATCTGCTTGTAAAACCCAAACAGGGAATTTTGAACCGATCATCTGTTTATGAACTTCCTCGCTGACAAAAACAGAAAGAATGAAGAAAAAAAGAGATTAACAAAATAAAAGCACCTGCCAGGCCAATTGATCATAATTATTCATAATGAGTCCTCTTTTAAATCATATGTAACTGTGAGCTGTGTGCTAACAGCACGGTGCTACTATTGTTCGTCTTTCTATGCTCAGTGTGCAACACAAGAGGCTTCACTTCTCCTCTGTTTGAAAAGGCATTTGCGTGAATCTAAATCCGGCTTAATCGTAATTCTCCAACTAAACTTGCTGTGTTGAAAGCTACGAGCGCAAAGCTCCTTTAAGTTCATAATCACTTTCTCCTTTAGTCGGGGATAATGGTACTACTTGTGGGAGATTTAGCCTACGTCTGACTTTCTCTCTCTCTTTCCTGCCCTCCCTCTGCGTCTCTCTCCGTTTCCCCCAAACACTATCTCTCTTTCTTCGGACCATTAGTGATATTGCCGGGCCGCAGACCTCTGTGTTAAGTCACTTAATCAAAAGCAATGGGTTGAAAATCTTGTTTGGTCTCTTACGTCTGATTCATTCCTGCAGACAAGAGCAGTGGAGAGACAGAGAGAGGGCCGGGGGGAAATAAATGGAGAGCGAGACAGATAAGTAGAGGGAAGGGAGAGAAAGTAAGCGAGCGAGTGTTGATAGTGAAGTGAGACGGCGAGGGAGAAAGTGTGAGAGAGAGATGAGAGAGGACATTAGGTGGTGGTACGATGTGTTATCAGCTAAGCAGCAGCAGAAAGGCTATCAGTGGGTCTTTGACCCTCTGGGGATGAGGAGGCCACTGTTCCTCTAAACACTTCTGACCACACACACACACACACACACACACACACACACACACACACACACACACAGTACCTTCAAGTTCTTCTTCCTCATCTGACTTCTTTGTCAACGTATTTCACACATTTTCAAAACACATTTCCTCTCCTCTGACACAACACTGCCAAACAGACCTTCAAAGTAAAATGATCCTGAATTTAAATAAAACAAAGAAAATACGGCATCTCTAAGAACGACTCATTTACTGATATTTACGCGTACAACATAATACCTTGCAAAGATTGCAATAATAAAGATCAAGATGAGTGTTGAGCGAAGAGTTTTGTTAACCCATCCATCCAGTGGTGTAGTCTGGTTTATTCTTCTGGGTATGCGCTTTATGTTATAGTCTCGTGGTTATACGGTAATTCTGGACGTTTTCTAGTTGGTATATAGCATATACCTGAGTATATACGCTATATATGCATCTATCCATCTCCTTGGAAGGCTAAATATTCCCACAGCCAGTGAAGAGCTTTGACACTTGACAGTAAACAGCTAATGTTGCCATTTTTCTTGGGAAAACAATCTCACAAAGCACAACTTTAAAGTGTGGAAATCTTCATCTATGGTTTAAACAAAAAAAAAAGACGAGCTAACATCATGGAAAACGTACTCTGGTTGCCTCGCTGTTAACCGCAATCACAAAATAATAGAATTTTAAACATACAATATAAAAAAATGTGATTAACTCTTTGAGTGCAATTGACGCATTTCAACTTAAGAATACATCAAAGTGGTTTTTCGTCAGCGGGTCACCAATCGCACTCTCCTGCAGCCTGTGAGTAATTTTGGGGTTTCTAGGAAATAGTAGTAGTAGTAGTTAGAACGTAAAGAGCCGGTATACTCCACAGAAATCAAAGCAGGAAGTGGGAACGATTGCGGATTCTGTACAAAAAGTGGCGTTTTTGGTGAAAGTGGCCTCTACTCTACCTCTGCTAAAACAAAAATGGAACAAGATAAAAACAAAAGTTTTTTTCATGATGAAATAGAGAGTCTCTATGTTTTCAGAGACATATACAAAATATTCTGTGGGTCTCGTACTTTGTTTTATAAAACGGCTGGCACTCAAAGAGTAAATTGCAATTAACTTTTGAAATTCATGGATTAATCACGATTTAACAAAGAATTGTTTGACAGCCCTAAAAATGTCTTTATTCTAAATCTAACTCCCTAGGATAAAACAAAACAGGACAAAACAATACAAAAATAAAACACTATTCATAAAATGTTGTGAATGGACCAAACAGCAGCAGAAAACACCTCAGGTGAGGTTAGAGGCTGAGAAAGCACCAGGTCCTAACAAGTATAGAAATATAAAGATGCATGAATGAATGTGTGTGTGTGTGTGTGTGTGTGTGTGTGTGTGTGTGTGTGTGTGCGCGTTCACAGAGGATGATGGGTGACGGAGGGGCTCCATGCTCCATAGGGGGGCAAATGAAACATATGGAGCACCAGACCTCTTCTCCTGTTGTACTACACACAAACACACAAACAGACCGATTTTATTTTCATTTATTAATTCAAAAGAGGAAGGACGTTGAGGAAAAGTTGATTTCCGCTCCTCGGTGCAGCTGACAGGTTTAAATAATAGAGGGTTTGTCTTCTGGAGGATGTGCAACAGAAGAAGGAAAAAACACATGAGAAATAGTCTTTGTGTGCTGGTATTCATCAAAATAAGTCCATGAAATGAACTTCCAGATAGAATTGCTTATTGAAACATGGAAATACCAGCTGTACTACAAAAATCTAATGTTGTACCTGCAAATGCAACCCATAGCTTACAATTCATATCTGTGAGAAGCAGACAATCATCAAGGGAAAGCATGGTTAAGGCCAAACCTTATACCATTAATGCACGATAGCTTTTAACATCAGTGCACTCGACCACTTTGCCTTAAAGCGCTCCCCTCCAAAAGTAGCAAACTGCACAAAGCTCAAGATCTATAAGATGGTTTAAAAGTCATGAGTGAATTGAATTTTCTTAATTATGGTAAAAGTCAAAAAAGTGGTGTATTTTGTTGTGAATTACCCTATGATGCACGTCAGGGTCAGACAGTAATCTCTCCCCTCTTAAGACGATCCCAGTTTTCATTTCCTAATTGAGGGATAGCCAGAGAGCAGAGATGGATGAGAGGAACTGCCACAACTCTCTCTCTCTCTCTCTCTGTTAATAGCCTTTTACTTCATGTTTCCTCTTACCCTCAGTTCCCTCCCTGCCTCATATGTATGAGTGTTCAAAGTCTCCAGGATTTGGGGCAGTGCATTGTAGGATAGTGCAGTTAGCAGCCCTACTTAGTGGAGTCAAGCCCCTTTTAAAAACACCCCCGGAAATCCCTCTCAGACCAAATCTTTTAAAGCCCTCCATCTCTCCCTGCTTTGGAAATGCTCAGTTAAGGAAGAAATTGAAAAAAATAAAAGCATTTTAATCTTGTTTTTTGCCTTTTCAATGTGAAAGACAAAAAGAGTTTTGACTTCTGTGAAACAGAAAGCAATAATTATTCACCGCCACATTGTGTGATTTTTATCTTTTGACTGCCAAATGGCCCAGACGTACTTGGTTAATATCGTTAATAATGCACAAATAATATAATGATTGGCCAACCATTTATCTTAAGTCTTCAAGTCTACAATTTTAAGCTGCTTGTTGGATATTTTAATTGAGATATATTTTTTATTCCCCACAATATATTGGACACTGAGTGCTTCTCTGACCCTTATGATTCATTATTGATGTGATTCATTTATCTTGATTTGAATTATCTCTGGAAAAAGAACCAGAGGGTTTGAGTGTCTGTTTGTGATGAAGTGTGTGTTGCTGATGCTTCACATCAAACACACTCCAGCACCTGTACACACAATCAGCCGCCTCCTCGCTGCCACAGGTGTACTATGAGAACACACGCTGTTACACACACCTCTCAGACCATAAAGAACACCTGATTCAGTGAACAGGCAGACACATGCACACATTCAAACACACTCAAACCCACCTATCCACCCACCAAGCAATCACCTTATCCACAAATTACAGCACACACACACACACACACACTCAAAGTTTAGATTCAATTCTGTGCCTCTCAATTCAATTAATACACACCAGAATACTTCTTTTGATCTCAGTATTGGATATCAGGCACACACACCTGATGCTAGCAGCACTAGTGGCCTCATTGTCTAGAGCACAATGCTGCTAAAAGCTAACATCATCTGGCTAGAGGTAACAACAGTTTTCAGGCAATAGTGATATTTCAATCTTGTGTGTCTGTGTTTTCATGCACGTTAGGTGTGTATGTTTGTGTCGCTTCAGTGTATCCAAATGCAATTTTCATTTGACAACGAGCTTTGTCCCCGTTTCTGAATCAGAGTTAAAACTGGAATAGAGTTCCTGAGCTATGGTGTCTATAAGTGCTGTTTGGTTTTATTTTAAGCAGTATTAAGTGTCTCTTTTTCATTTTAAAAATACATAGAGAGTCTTGTTTCAGGTACAAGCAGAAAAAATAGAAGTATTGTTATTGTTCTCCTCACCAGAACCTAAAAAGACTGTGGGCCAATGAGTTTAAAATGCTGCGAGCTGAGTCTCAGGCAGAAAAAGACCATTTAGTCTCATCACACATATCTCAAATTTTTGCACTGACTTCCAGTACATTTACAGGCATTTACTGCCAGTTCACAGCCTATACAACCACACTCTACAGTGACAACGCCTTAGTGCCCTGTTTATCCGAGAAGAATCTGTCTGCATTGGTAATTTTTAGTTTTTTTGCCTTTATTGGACAGATGTACTGTATATATTGCCTGAAATGATCAGTTTAAAATGACCAGTTTGCTAGTACACTATATATTTCATTTTATACATATATTTGTGCTTTTTGTGTCATTGGTGTGAAACATTGTAGGAGGAAAGGGGATCTTCTGTTTGTTTGACTGACGGGGTTCAATTATGAGCAAATCTGGGCTTAAATAAAAGTCAGGTAACTCAGCAGCAGCTTGTTTATCAGACAGTTTTGGCAGACACTGTCTCTCCTCTTTCTGTGTAATGCAGATCGACAACATAAATTCTCTCAATCTTGTTACTCTACCTTCAGAGATGGAGAGGAAGGGAAGAGCCTGAAGTGTCCAGAGGGGTGAATTTGTGTTGAGTGTGATACTTCTAGATGAGAGTACAAAAGAGCAGGCAGAAAAACATAGAGAGAAAAAAAAATCCCTTGTGCATTTCAAGATGCAAATATTCCATTACATCTTTGAGTTACAAAAACTTTCATGTGCAGTTACTAAGAGTAAACATATGCACTATTTGTTGGCTTTTAAGGTACTGAAATACAATATAATAACATAATAATCACAATTCTTTGGAAACAAATATGTTTTTAATCCAGTTATCATACATTTCATTGTATCTATAAACACTGGAGATGAAAGTTTGTGCCAGTAGTAGTGAGAGCGTTTTGCTCCAGGCAGATGAGAGTTAGGAGCATCTCACTGGCAGGGAAATGACTTTTTTGATTGTAGCGCCTGTTTTGTGTCTCTCTACATGAATACACGGCATCGGATTTTGCATATGTAAGGTTAAAGTGGCGAAGCTCATCCCGCTGTATTCAATCCTTAAAAAATGCATTTCCTCTTTTCCCCGGAGGCTGTGGGTGTGTGTGCGTGTGTGTGTGTGTGTGTGTGTGTGTGTGTGTGTGTGTGTGTGTGTGTGTGTGTGTGTGTGTGTGTGTGTGTGTGCGTGTTGGGGGTGCAGGTTGAGGTAATAGATGGAGGAGGGGTGCATCTGTGCATATATGCGTGTGTCGCTCGCTGTTCATCTGAATGGGGATTCATCGAGCAGCCATTTCAAAATTAAATGCTTTTGGTCAGGTAGATTGCTCTACGTCTCTGTCATGTTGCTGTGAATGGGATGCAGCCTTTGATGGATATAAGGACTGACAGGACAGAGCCCCTACACACACACACACACACACACACACACACACACACACACACACACACACGCACTGTCCTCAAGCTCCACTGCTTTTGTCCCTCTATACTATATATGCCCATTTTTTTGAAGATTACTCAGAGGTGGACAAAATAAGGAAAAAAAAGCTGAACAGTGAGCAGGAGCTGCTGCAACAGGCTGCCACTCATGCTGTGAAATAAAAAAACTTATTTAGTCACTTGTGTTGTATATTTGGTACCTTAGTTATTCACTTATGTCGTATATATGATGCCTTAGTTTTTTCCACTTGGTTGCTTTCAACTGATTCTTATTTCATAGTTTTTATAGGCCCTCCCTGTAATGTTACACTATCCACTTTGCTGCTGTAACAATGCAAATTTCCTGTGGGATGAATAAAGGATTATCTTATCTTATCTCATCTTAGGTATCTCCCATTCATAGACTAATTTTAATTAAGAAATTACTTAATTGTTTTTAAAATATGTAACAAATGGATAAACCATATGTTCTTGATGCAGACTTTAGCAAATATTGCTGGAATGGAAATGGATTTTTTTTTTTAAAGCCAGAAGCAAGTCACTCACAGCGGTCACATGGTAGGATCACACTGGATTTCGCCAAATACGATGTTGCAACTCGGTCAAAATCCAAGTGCACATGCAGTTTGTTTAATTCAGATGACTTCGCTACGCTAGGTTGCACTGGAGCCCTTTCAACGAGTGGTGTTGGAACTACAAACAACAATAACCAGTAAACTCTGTCTCCTCGTCTATCCAAAAGTGAGTTGCTGATTTCTTTGAAGCCATGGTATCTTTTGATATGCACACACACACACACACACACACACACACACACACACACACACACTCACACACACACACTGTTGTCAGGAACTAACAGTACTAATAACAGATCTACAGATGGCCCCCCTCAAATATCCTGCACACATTTCCTTTTCCAAAAACAACTTATAGAGAGTTGGTTTAAGAACAATTTGCAAAACTTCCAGACCTCCATAACTAAACACAATCAGTCCTGTCAGGGTCTGTGTTTCCTGCTTTGTGACAGTCTGCATCTGCCTCGCTGGTTCACGTCATCTGTCTGCCACACACACACACACATTCATTTCCTATAAGAAATATCATTCCAAACTGTGAAGAAACTGCTCTCAGAGTAACTTTTAAGACATTACTTCATTCTCTGATGAAGCATGAAGCTTCAGAACGCTGCAACACTGATGACAAGAATCTGATGTGTTGCTAAACTCACACTACAACAGTGTCTTTATTCCTCACAAGATCTTGTTTAGGTACATGTCTAAAAGTCAAATGTTTTTAACAATGTTCTGTTAGTGTGAGAACTATCCATCCATTTGTGTTTGTCAAGTCTTCTCAACTTTCTCTGAGGTGTCTGAGCCAATAAGATCGCTCCACCACTCATTCTCTATCTGTCATGGTCTGGTTCAATGGATAATTCTAAATGAAAGGCTTCTGATTAATTTTAAAATGAGCTTTCACAATAAAAAATATGCCATGCTGATCTATAAAAACAATTCTTGCTTCCATAGTGTGTCCATGAACAGCAATTAACTCTTTGAGTGCCATTGACATATCTATAGCCTACGTCATTTAAAATCTGAAGCCTGAATGCTATTGACGTAATAATGCATTAAAGTGGTTGTTTGGTAGTGGTTCGCCGATCACGGTCTCCTGCAGCCTGGATCAAAGCAGGAAGTGGAGACGATCACGATTAGAGAGCAAAATGGACGGATTCTGGAAAAAAAAAATGGTGTTTTTGGTGGGAGTGGCCTCCCAACAAAGTAACAACATTGTTTTCCATGATGAAATAGAGAGTCTCTTCTTTCATGTGAGCTATACAGTGTTGTCACTCATAGTAGAAAATATTCTTGAAACATGACTCAAAAGTTTCAAGAAACTTTACAAGACTGTGGCTGCAAAAAAACAAAACGTTGTTTTCCTTCAGGTGGGCTGAAATCATGCAAATGCAATTAGGAACACTCGTCTCATGCTCTACAGTCAAGATATATTAGATATAATACCACTTTATTCATAAACAGTATAATACAATACGAAATGCATAACAATACAGACTGTAAATTTAGTGCAGTGAGCAACACAATGAATCAAAATCAAAGGCCTAAAAGTGGAAATCTTCACCTCATAAATCGCGGATTTATGGAATTATCATTGTTCTTCTCTCTGGTCTGACACAGTACAGATGTTCAGGTGGACAGTGAGGGAAATATCTACTTTGAGTCTGCACTAAGCAGCACAAGACACCTGCTGCAAACTATTGCATTTTGTCACACTATCTATTTGAGTTCTTGTCACTCTCTCTCTCTGCTTGTTTGGCTCTACAACCATCTGTATCGTTAGTTGTGCATTTGTGTGTTGCACTGTGTCGTTCGAGAGCCTCTCACTCTATGAGCAGATGAAAGCCTCTAAGAGGTAATAGAAGCTTTGTTGAGCCGAGCCAGCCAATCTGCAGCGCACCAAAATACATTTCACACACACACATACACACACGCACTACCCAATACATTTGTATCTCGAGCTGTGGCAGCTAGTTTGCTAGTGAGACAATTGGAGTCAGCATTCAAATGAAGGCAGTGTGTGAGCCTTGGAGAGGAAAAACAAGCAGAGAAAGTTTTTTTTAGGAGTATGCAAATACTGCCATGTTGGAAATCTGTCTTTAAATGAGCTTTCTATTTGGGAAGCTTAAATCAAGAATTACTTTGGTACACTAGTGTGAATTGAATAACTTTTGCCTCTGCCGATGTTTACGTGTATCACGTGGCTGACGCGGTTTAAAGAGACAGAATTTTTTAAAAAAAAATGAAAGAAAACAAATGCAAATGACAAGGCTTAATTTTGCAAATGATGAGAAAGTAAGAAAACCACATCTTTAACTGCATTTATTCAAATGCAAGGATTTAAATTCAAATCCTCCTGCCTCTCCTGTTGCTGTCAGGTAACAAGTTGGAGCATGGCTACAGTACATGGAGAAGCAACACTTCTCAAGCTGTCAATAATTGCATGATTTTCTCATAAACTTGCAACAACACTGCAGTACGGTAAGTATTTGTGGTAAAAACAGCAGTTAAAAAGCAGTTAGTAAATTAACTTCACTGAGCAAAATATCACTGAATTAACAACCTCTTATTGTGAAATATTATACTGCAGTGGCTTTCACTTTCATATTGGTTAGTTTATTTTAAAATGAGCTAGAGCTGGGAGAAGCAGTGTGTACAGAAGTATGGAGATTTTTGAACTTTGCTACAGCTTCACACTTAATGAACATGAGAGCAGTTTGGATCTTCTTATTCAAAACCGATCTAAACTCTCCTTCTTCTAACCGTTCACAAATTACTCATTTATTCATTTGTCATCTATTTTGAATATGAAGTTAATAAATTAAAATAATAATAAAAAAATACACAAATAAAGACATTATCTTGTCAACATATTCAAAAAACAGTGGGAGGAAGTGAAAAACTTATTGATTCTACCCCCTTTCCAATCAATTAATAACAGAAGACTGCAGATCTTATGCACAAACAACTGCATGCCATTTTGTTGCTAATATATTAATATAATATATAGCAATAATCTTAGTAATGATATCATTAATGATAATAATAACACCTAATTCCTTTCATCATAATATCTTGTGAAAATCATTTCTTTGTACATTATTATAAACTTGTTTTTGCTTGGACATTTCTTCATTTCCTCACTTAAAGTGTTTCTGTATGACTGACTGTTAGATTTTTTTTATGCTTTTAGGTAGTTGATTGTTTCTTGCCTTATCACTGGTTGATGAGAAACTATATCAAGAAATTTTAATAATACTGACTATAAAAAATGATTAGTGTGCACCTTATAACCAACCTTATGTGTGGTTCTTTTCTTTGTAAAATTCTCATCAAAACAAAGTCATATGGGTGTTATTTGGATTAGCTTCACAAAAAATACATTTTGGTATAAAATCCAGGTTAGTAAGTTGTGCATAAAGCACCTTTATTCCTACATAGACAACAACAAATATAAAAACTCCAAAAAATAAGGAGTGCAGAGATCAGTTATCAATAATCATTCAAAACAATGAAAAGTTAAACAATAAAAAAAACCTCACAAACATGGCAATAGTGCTGGTATAGACCAGATGGACAATGAGAGACTTGGGAGTGATGTGGAGTTGCTCTAAACAACCTCAGCTGCACAAACATTTACATGAATTTCAAACATATAGTTAAAATGTCATCTGGAATATGATACATTTTAAAACCCTCCACTGTAAAGCTCATTCTGAATCAACATGATACTAAGCACCATAACTCTGTCACGCTGCTCTTTCCACAGAGAAAGTTATTACAGTGATTTGTTTGCAAAGCCCTCCACAGATGCCAGTATTGATGTAGTCTCACCATAGATGTCTGTATCTGAGACATTAGTCTATGCAGTACTTGTTACTCTAACATGCTGGTGTGTCTGAATGCGCACACAGTACGATGTGCATGTGTGTCTGTGTGTGTGACTTCATTCCATACTCTATGGATCATAAAACACACCTAAAAGACTGAGAGGGTCGATGGGAAGGGTAAAACTTACAGCTCTCAGATAAACTAACAGAGAGGTGAGAGTCAGAGAAAACGCGCCGCAGTAGATCACATGCAGTTAGGCTCGCGCATTCATCGTAACACCGCTGTAGCCCTTGAATCCTTCATCGTAAAACTTGCTTATGGCTCTTTTTAATTCTTCCCGGTATGAAAGGACCCTGGCCGACAGTTAACTAATGGGATGAAGGAGCAGGCCAGAGATTAGCCTGATCCAATGCAGTGGTCAGATAAGACTGCAAAACAACACCACTGGAGTTATACTGTGTGGAAAAGGATAGATTAGTGCTTTCACTTGATCATCCACTGATCATCCACCACATCTAAAGAGCAGAGCATGTGACCACAATGCATTTGGTTTGAAACAAGCCACTTTGGCTTGTTATTGGTGCTTTTCTAGTACAACTGAGTACCTCATAGTACCGCCTCAGTGTGGGCAGGGTTGTCATATGGCAGCGCGAATCTGAAGTCATTTACATGCGACAGAAAACCAGGAAGAAGAACAACAACACCGAAGCGATCATGTATTTGGTGCTCGTTCTGTGGCTTTTTGTCACACACAGAGCGAAAGAAGAGACCATGGTGTTGTTTTCTGCGATGTCATTATCTTGTGTAACAGTAGCGAAGCAGTTACCAGATGTAAAAATGGCGGGGTCGAGTTGTGTTCGGCTTTTACAGTCTAGTCGGACACTTCCAATGACGACACTCGTTGGCCAATCAGTGGAAGGCAGTCGGCTGACGTCACGTTTTAGTATCGCTTCGGCTCGCTTGGAACCAGGGCTGAGGAGGTACGAAAAAAGTACTTAGTACCAGGTACGAGTGGAAAAGCGGCACAACTTTCTCTTTTTCTCTGCTGCTTAAAGAAATGCAAGAAAATAAAGAAAGTACCAAAAGACCAGAGAAAGAAGGATGTAGAATTAAACACACGGGCAAAAGAGAGCATGAAAAAAAAGAGTAGAATGCCAGCTTCCTATTTAGATGATGATTAAAATTCATAGGCTCCCCACCTCTAACACCCCTGTGCCCCCTCCATTCATCCCTCTATCCATCCATCCACCCCCCACCACATCCTCTTTGATGCTGAAGCAATCTCGCAGCAGTCACAGCCTTTTCTCCCTGCAAAATTAATTTGACAGGTTTGCATTAAGGCACCTGATCAATACCCACTTAGAGCTGTGAGGGCTAAAGCCAAGAAAAATAACACACCGGCCTCCCCTCCTCTCCCTCTGTACCAGATGAGAAAAAATGAATCTTGGACACTTTTTTCACCCCTCTTCAATCGCTCGGCAGTCCTAAGCCCTGCTCTCTATCAGACGGACACACACACAGGAATACACACTCACATAGACACATAAAAGCGCACAGATGCACATGTACAGACGCACACATGCAGCACAGAGCGTCTCTATCACCAGGTTGACCTCCTCCCATTGATCGGCAGCCGTTAAGTTGACAGAGAGCCTGTGAGGTGTGTGAGTGTGTGTGTGTTTTGTGACTTTCACTGGCCACTTAACCAGGGAACGATCAACTATACAACCTTGATAAAGTCAAGACGGTGTGTTCGTGATAGACGGCCCAAAAACAGTATAATTTGTGTGCCGTTGAAAACAAAGACAGGCAGCGCATCTAAAAATGAGAAGAGGAATTAAAAAGAAATAAGGAGTAAAGAAACACAGAAATATGCAAATAAAAAACAAAGAACGCTAGAAAAAGTTGCATAAGGCGTCACAAGCTTTGTTACACACTGAATTTTAGATGTTAGCTAGCAGACATGTTTACAGGTTTTTTTTTTGCTGTCATCAGTATGCTGTGTTTGCGATTTGTCCGAACCAATCAACTGAAAGAAATTCACTAAATATTTTATCACCCTAATTCTTGCAACTGAACTGCACTGACTAAACTTTAAAATGTAAACAAAAAATGGTGGACTCCCAGAAGAGGACCCAATCTCTATCAATGTATGAAGAGCTCTAAGCTAATTTTTGCAATGTTCCTTTACTGAGGAGTCACACTAGGAGACCTAGAGGTGGAAAAACCTACTTTGCACAGCCTTACTTCTCTCTACCTGGAGGTTTTCTATTCAGAAATGTAAAAAAAACTGATAAAAACATTGGACAAGTTCAGTAGGTTTTGGCTCTTTTAGGGTGCTGTGACTTTTCAACAAAGAAATTACACTTAAAATCCACTTTTTTTTAAACAGGAATCAATTAATGGGGGTCAAGGCAAAGTTAACATTTATGGACAATTGAAGCCATCTCTGTAGTGGGAAAAGAGCTACACTCTTCCACTTATCCCTCCATTCCTTCTCATCCATCCGTCACCGAGTCTTCCAGGGCTATCCCATCTCATACGGGCAGAAATCAATACCTGGCCCCTGAGACAGGCCCTCAATAAACAGTGGAGGGAGAAACATGGGCCAGCCTCCAGAGCTAAAGCTCCCCCCATCACCTCCCGCTCTCTGCACAACACAAAGTAAATGAACTCACTACTTTTCCTCTAACTTCTTCCAACCAACAGCAGAGATCCCCATCCCATGTTTCATCCCGCAAGGTCGCAGTGATGCTTCAATCCCCAGCCATGATTCACTCAAACCTTCACACTCCTGCAAGAGTTTGCATCATGGCTCATAGCTGCAGGTATGAATGTGTGCACGAGCATGGATACTGAGGTGTAGCAATGCCTGTATGTGAGTTTTCCTTTTAAGACCATGGACACAATGAACACTGAGCATTAATTAGTGCATAAGTATGTGAAAAACATCCATCCATCCATTTTCTAGCGCTTGTCCTCATAGGGTTGCGGGGGGGCTGGAGCCTATCCCAACTGTCTTAGGGTGAAAGGCAGGGTACACCCTGGACAAGTCTCCACCTCATCACAGGACACATAGTCAATTTACGGTCTTACGGTCAATTTAAATTAGCCAATTAACCTAATCCCCATGCATGTTTTTGGATGGTGGGAGGAAGCCGGAGTACCCGGAGAGAACCCACGCAGACACGGGGAGAACATGCAAACTCCACACTGAAAGGCCCCGGGCCGGGAATCGAACCCTGTACCTTCTTCGTGTGAGGCAACAGTGCTAACCACTGCCCTGAAAGCCCAGTCTCCATGCTATATTTTTTCCAGATACACTTTTCAAAAGGCAAGTAATACAGATGTTTATCATGAGGTGACTCCAAATTAAAAAGCTGATGTGTTTGTACAGCATGTCCACTGTTGTCCACTTTTGGGCCTATAGCAAATAATCCTCATTTCACAAAAACAAACCACCAATACGTTCATCTTTGAGACTTAAATAAAGATATAAATAGCTTTGTTTTAAATCTGACTAATACAGCGCACTCCAGCGAAAGACACAAACTGAGAAAATGCTGCTTCATTTTGCTGCAGAACTTTCTTCCTGAAGATACTACCAAATATCTCCCCACTTAGCTCAGCTTACTTGATTGCTGGTGCGTGTGTGTGTGTGTGTGTGTGTGTTTCCTTCCTTCCTTATGTGATAGTTTGTTTGTGAATTACTGTACTTGAGTGCCTGCACATGCTTTCCTCTCCTAAAGGTGGAAGTAGGAGTTGAAAAAGAAAGGACAGCGGTGAGATTTCACTTGAGAGAGCTGAGGCTCGTGCACGCTGAGCTGCCTCGATGCAATTTCACCGCCGCGTTGCCACTTTCAGGCCTATTCATCCCTCCCTGCTGAGCCCCATTAGAGAAGACGGGCAGGTGAACAAGTGCACATGGAAAACAAGTTCCTCTAGGCGCTGCGGAAACAGCCGTCACCCCCCTACTCGTCCACCCGCACAGTCCTCCTTATCCAGATGTAGATTGGAACAGACATCAATAAATAATTTAGAGGTCTTGAGACTTTTAAGTAGGAATCTATGCAGTGTGAAACAGCGTTTAATCGAGTAACTTCTGATGCCATATCAATCAAAGTGGGTTAAAAGCTGCTAACGTGTGCAGAAAACGGAGAAGAGGGATTCTTTTCCTTTCATTCCATCACCTTCTCTCTCACTCTCTTTACCACTTTTTTTTGTCTAGTTGATGGGACATTAGGTGACATTTGTATTCATCAATTGACCACCGGGTCGACAGAGAGAGATCTGAGAGAGAAAAATATCTCTCTGGTGCAATGCAGCTCATGCTAATGCAATAAAAAAAATAGGCTGATCAAGCGACACTGTATTTGGGGGAAAAAAAAGACATTTGAAGATTGGTTTCAAATAAGCCAATTGCTTGATACAGGAGGAAAATGTAATGAAATGTCAGAAGATGCTTACTGCTAATTCTCACAGGTGCAAGGATGCACTGATATGATAAAATACAAGAGGCCTGTATGCAAAATGCACACCAAAACTGGGTAAAAATGGAGTGATTTGAGCAATATCTCCCCCATTTGTCACCGCTTCATGTTGCAGCTCACATATTTGCTGTTCATTTCACGATTCACATATTCAAATGTTTTACATTTTGATAGCAATATCTCCGCTGATAGATCAAACCTGGCTGCTCAAAAATTGTGTGCCGTGTACATTATGCGTATATATTTCGGTTGTTTTACCACAGCTGAGCAATTTGCCTGCAAGAGCTAGTTGTCAAGTTATAATAATATTGGAGTCTTAGCTAGAGAAGAAAGCGCACACACACACACACACACACACACACTGAAAAACTCAGTGTCGGGGATCAACGCACACACACAAAGCTCAATTCTCTGGTGTCATCAGCAGATGTGTACATACCCTCGTCTCAATACAATACAGATGAGCTAATAGCCTCGGAGGCTCCCAGCCTGCCTCTGATCTCCATAATATCCCCCCACACACACACACACACACACACACACACACAGAGAGAGAGGTGAGTGTACCTGCACAAATCCCATAATATCTCAATACCTGCCTGTCTGAGGGGAATCAGATAAACCTGGGTTACATTCAGCAACATTCACAAGACAAATATGATCACTTAGAGACACATTCAGGGACACACATATGTGCAAATGTGCACATATACACATTTGGGGACAAGCAAGAATCATTTGCGCACACACACACACACACACACACACGCAGGTGATATCATTTAGATCCAACTGTTTTAGAGGTACTACAGGTTTAAAAGCTCATATGCAAAAACACACACATGCATTTGTTAGTATTCATACAGTACATCAGTGAACTGTGAAATGACATACGAATCAAAACATGGCTTTTGTGAAACTGCCTTGTGACTCCTATATCAGTGATATCTGCCAATTTTATCACAATTTATTGGAATTAGGTGTGTCTCCACTTAATCAATCAGTCATTTTGGTCTTGAATGAGATTTCTTCTATTGCACTTATTTCTAGGAAATCTATGAGCACATCTGTGGTACAGTAAGCACAGATTTTAAGTGGTGCTTTTGTGTGATTATCTGTGGAGAAACTCAGTTATACAGATCTGACGATTAAAGGCAGGGTCAGCGATCTTGAGTGCACACAGTCAGGGAGACATGCAGGTAAGTTGCTCAATCATTCAAACAATATATTGGCCAACATAATACAAAAGTAAACAATGGGGTTTTTCCTACCACTTAGGCATTAAACAGAGTCCAAAAGTCATTATTATTCATAGTTTTATTTAATTAATATAGATTATTTAAACATACAACATAACAGACTGAATATTCTTAAGAAATACAATGTCATTGCTCTTTTGAAGCATGTACATGGTATTATTTTGTCAGTGGCATGACTTGCTTTTAAATGGCAATAATGTTGATTATCACAATCATTTCTGGGGCAATATATTGTCCAATAAATTTATGGGTTATGAGTTAATTGTAGCACACGATATGAGAATATGACAAGTCAAGAAAAGGCATATTTTTTTTGTATTGTGGGGTCTTGATGTGTGAACATGGGGAAGTGTGTGTGTGTGTGTGTGTGTGTGTGTGTCTTTTTATACGTCCATCGTCAGGTCTTCCTGCCAGTAAATAAAAAGCAAAGTGAATTCCACTTCAGTCTGAGGCTTCAAGAGGATCTGAGCGGATCTGATAATCACCACAGGGATTTTGTGTGTGTGTGTGTGTGTGTGTGTGTGTGTGTTCAGTGTTAAGAAGTACCACAGGGACGCTCCAGTCAAAGAAGCTCAATAACATCTAATTTCACAACACACATGCTGCAGAAATGATTGTAGACCTTATAATCATTCATGCCAACACACACAACATACAACCACCAGAGTGCTGTTGCTCAGCAAAAACTGTGTAATATCAAGGTAATATAAAAAGCTGATTTTTTTTTTTTTTTTAAATCAAACAGTGAATGTGGAATCTTCCATTACCGTGCAACAACAAGGACAATTTATCAAGGTAAAAACACAACTGGGGCAAAGTAATAACACAAACATTAAATAAATCGCTACTGAAAATCACATCTAATCTAAACTGTGGACAAAAACAAATAAGACGACGCTCAGACTACATGATTGGGAATAAATTACAATTCGTCCGCATTTACATCTGCAAAAGTTTATTCTCCATCTTGGCTGTCTTTAGAGAGCAATGGAATATTAACGTTTGTCACTGGTGGACAATTTTCCTCTGTCGCTAAGAATATTGAGCGAATTTAAAGTATAACAAAACAACTATTAAATATAGAAGATAAAAATAAAGAATAAAGACGGGAAAGCCAAGAGGAAATAAATGAAGAACAATATGAGAATAAATATAAGAGGAGACAGCTGACAATCATGACAGAACCAATCGATACGTGGTTCCTTTACTTCCCTCTGGCTGCTGTGTAAGAGCCAACATCTGTCAATTAAGACACACACACCAACATATAATATAGCCATACACACATGAATACATCCTGCACACACACACACACACACACTGCCTATCAGCCAAAGGGCAATAACCTCCTATGAAGCGATGTGGTTTGGATCAGCAGTATTGACAGCTTTCACATTAGACCTATTGAAATGCATTGTTGTTACTGTGGCGACACACACACTCGCACGCACACACACACACAGATACTGGGGGTCTCTGGCATGCAACAACGATCAATCTAACGCCACAATCACATTCTTTCCACCTGCTTGAACGGAGAAAAAGAGGCGGGCGGGTCTCTTGGCTTTTCAGTGTCACCTAGCTGACCCCCAACCTTGACCTCTGACCTTTAGAGGTGGTGGTCAAGGGTTCCAGAGAGAGGAAGGAAGGGGAGGGAGATGGAGAAAGCTAAGGGGGGGGGGATCGATAGATATGTTCTGACGGTCACGCCTGCTTCAGGAGAATAAAAGGCATTATAGATCAATTAGGTCTGACATCTATTTAGTTACGGATCTATTTGTTTGCTTCTGGGCAATAAAAACTAGCAAACAATGTTAATATTCTGCATGTACAGTGTAAATTAAGTAGACTACAACAATTAAATAATGAGGAATATAGTGCCGTGACATTTAATTAGTTCATGTTAATGTGATTTTAGCTTTTTTTCTTTAATCATACATGAATTGTCAAATTAATTGAGAGCTGTGTGGTCTTGGAAGGAAGTGTGATGAAGACAGAAGAGAAGATGACAGAAAGGCAAAAAAGTGAATGAGAGGGTAAAGAGAATAAATTTTAATGATGGTATGTACTGAGGGACGAGGCAAACGCAGTAATGAAAGTGGAGATGGAATAAGGCAGACTTGGGAAAAAACTGTTGCAGAGCATTCAGACTCACAAAATTACTTTATGTTATGTTTTAAATCTATTTTTTTAAAAGCACATTAGTGAACAGGTGTTTTTAAAACTGCCATTTCATCCTAATGGGCTCTTAGATTTTATGGATTCATCTCGTATTCCATTTTTCTTCGCGGGTCCCATAAATACGCCCATTAACTATCGATTGTTTTATAATCTAACTGATAGCTGTGCTCCATGGCCCTTCTGCCTCCCTCGTTCCTTGGTGTTGTTGTTCATTGCTGTCAATAATTTTTGAAAATAACACTCAGAAGTGTAGCACGGATAAACTCCATCCATTTATCGGTCATGCTGCTCGCTGTCAGTCACGGTCATGTAACTGCAAACCCTCCTCCTCTTCCTCCACCTCCACCTCCCTTGAGGCATTGTGTTAACCATCCAAAGACTCATTAGCATAACACCACCCATGAAACACACACACACACACACACACACACACACACACACATCTCAGGACACTCATGAATAAATGAGCCTATGAAACAGAATGAACACAAGGCTGGATAAAGCTTCTTGCGTCATTATTTGACTTACTTGAGGAATAATTTGGTGTTTTCACTTTGTAAAAATGGTGAAAAGATGAGCAGTTTTATAAAAAAAAAAAAAGTTACCCATCTGGTCCTTATTTTCCCACATGTCAAGCTCAAAGTAAGTTTTATTTCTTAGGCCTGGCTTTTCCTCCACTTCTGCAAACATGTGCTGATAAATGAGTCCCACAGCGTCTGTGCTCCATCCACTTAACAGCATTGAGCCAGATATACAGTATATATACACACACACATACATACATCGATGTGGGGTGTCTTACACCACAATAAAATCAGCTCTCCTTCTCCTCTCTGTCTTTCTTTCTTTTATTGTATTGTATTATATCCAATTCCCAGAGGACCATGGGGTAGCATCCCTCTCGCTCACATGCTCCGCCAGCAGCTCTGCACGTTTGTGTGTGTGTGTGTGTGTGTGTCGTCGCGCTGTCAGAGGGGTAAACGCGGAGTTAAACAGATATATCCAAGCGTAAAATCTAAAAAGGCTCCCCAGCGGGCGCCGGAGGGGGCTGTAAGAAATCAAGCACATATCAATTGAGAGGCAGAGAGAGACCAAGTAGTGGTAAGAAGAAGATGGTGACGTCTCCTTCCTCTGCTCTTCTCTGACAATGAGGGGTGGCTGGTATATACGGGCTAACAGGGCTAAGCCCTCCCTACCTTTTACAGTAAAATTAAAAAAAAAAAAAACTATTATTAAAATCCTTAGAACCTTGTTTTAAATTTTGGTTGAACCTAAAGCAGCAACAGAACCAAAAAGTGACAGAAAAACCCAGGATATATGATATATCTTGTTTTTTTTGTAAAAGGGCTAAATGTATTCAGCCAAGCACAGTAACAAGCTTCCATTCACTTTTGATTGACAGGTGTCGTGACACACACCCTTCATATGCTGCCCATTTGGGCTAAATGAATTCAGCCCAAGGCTGACCTTCAATCACAGCGCAGTAGCAACAGTACAGTGACCTTAGGCCAATCACAATGCACCTAGAGCTGTGCGATATTACGATATATATCGTAGTGCAGTCTAAAAATGTCTACCGTACAATATAAGCCTCTATTGTTTATCGCAATTTTAACATGTAGCTACTTAGTTAGCTCCATTTCAATGCTAACGTTGTGGTTTAGATACGTCGTGTGCAGCACAACTCAACGTTAGAATGACCGCTGGATAATCCAAATGCATCATGCCAGTTCAAAACACGTTCATAGTATGAAGCATAGACATAATAGTTTGAAGGCTACTGTGACCACAGCAACGCTACTGCTTTGCGGTAGCATTTTTACGTCACTAGCAAGGAGTAAACAAAGGTAAAGCAGCATGGAGGATGTTGTGTTGTGAATGATTTATTAGCCTTTAAAACACATATTTATTATCAAATACCAAATTGCACAGTAAAAGTACAGCACAAACACAGCCAGACTTCCAGTCGCTCTCAAAGTAAGCCTTCACAATAAAAGCATATTGGGGATATAACGCTGATTACACCACAGAGGACACAGAGGAGAGCACAATGGAAAGCAAAAACACATCAGAAACACATACTATATCATATATATATATATATATATATATATATATATATATATATAATGATATATATACTGTATATATATATCATTATATATATACTGTATATATATCATTATATATATATATATATATATATATTCTATATTGGGATATAGAATTTTGTCCATATCGCACAGCTCTACCCGCACCTTTTTTTCCTCTTTCCCCTGCACTTCCTTCGTTGATCTCTTAACACTCTTCACTCTCCTTTTTCTTCCATTCCACATATTTTCTTGAAGCTGCTTTCCCCAGAGAGATGTAAAGCAGAGTTTGTTAGCTTAACACATTCTTCAAATACACAGAAAGAGAAATATACAATATGACGGAGAGCATTGAACAGAATGGCATGCAGTGTGTATGTTCCTTAAAGACTGGAACACACACACACACACACCTGGCTCTGCACTGTGCAGTGTAATGCTTTACTTGATTATCTCATTGTTGTCTGTAAGTACAAGCCCAGATTGAATCAGCCTGCGCTCCATTGTCTCTCTGCAGCTTGTGTGTGTGTGTGTGTGTGTGTGTGTGTGCGTAGGCCTGGTAATGAATGGCCAATCTCGTCTATCTAGAGAAAACCCTCTCATCTCAGCGCTCCAATAATTACTAGCTCTCTGTGAAAACTACGCACTGCTTTATTACTTTACAATGCGGCACAGTCAAGGCTCGGGACTGAAGAGATGAGATAAACACACAAAGTGTTCATTTTATATTTGAGTCATTTACTGCAGCTGATGTTCGCTAGCAGTGAAAGCTGAGTGGTTTACAATGAGTGCAAAGCCGATTTGCACACACACACATCAGATTTAGTCCAGTCAAAAAGCTACACATGATGAATACACAATGGCAATTCTGCTGCTGATGTGTGCAAACGCCTCCACCATTGAGAAATTACTAATTCTAGATATTTGAGTATTTATTTAAAGTTTTAAAGGAGTTTTTTTTTCTTTTGCTAGATTTAGAGCTGTTAGAAATGCCAAGAAATGGCAACAAGGGGTGTTTTTTCAGTTGGATATTTACTTTCATTTTAGGAAAACAAAATCTTGCATAACCTTCCTATTTTATTAACATTACCGACCCTATTTTGAAGGTTAAACAGAAAGCCACAAACAAGCATGTGTAAAGCACATAATCCAGTGCAGTCCTGTGACTACATCATGCTATTATGCAGCATTGTGTGTGTCCTCAGTACTCCTGAATCCTGAGTGTGCCCCCCTGCTGGGAGCATCAGACCAAGGGACCAGCCTGAGGCATCTGGGAACATTGAAAGGAAAGAAGAGGTTGAATGGGAGGAGACAGAGTGGTAAACAGAGGGTTGAGGACACATTGGAAATAGGGTGAATAAGAGATGTGCAAACTGTGAGGAGGAGACTAAATTTAAAAAAAAAAAGGCAAAAATGATAGAAAAGGCAGAGTTCAGCCCCTGAGGCCTACAGGCCTCTCCTTCACTCAGTCTCACCATCCCACCATCATCCTGCTGTAAATCACTCTTTGTTGAATTAACTGGCAATATTCAATGTGGTTCTATTTGAGACAGGGACTTATGTCGGCATCCATTGCAGAATCAGCCTCTTTGTCTGTTTTTATCACCTACATACAACTGCCAAGTGTTGGAATTTTAATTTTGCTTTGTCAAGCTCGACTGCAAATGTATATACAATTGTAAAAATCAATCACCTAATCAGAATGTGAGTGTGAGTGGTTGTCTGTCTCTATGTGCCCTGCGATGAGGTGGAGACTTGTCCAGGGTGTACCCTGCCTTTCACCCTAAGACAGCTGGGATAGGCTCCAGCCCCCCCACGACTCCATGAGGATAAGCGGTAGATAATGGATGGATGAATCACCTAATCAAACTGGGAGTAATATGATGTTGTAACAAGAAGAGACTGAATGAAAATTTCCAAACTGCAAAAAAAAATATTTTAAACGCATATAAATTAAATTTAAATAATTAGTTGTGTCTGTGTAGAGTTTACAAACAAACATATTCATTACAACATATTAGGCTATTTTTATGATCAATAAACATGAAAATGGTATTAAAATGCACAGTAGGCCTATACATGTACACAAAAAACAAGGTGAACAGATTTGAGAAGAAACACCCTTACATTTTCTTATGAAATGGTTAAAACTGGATGCAAATCACTTCCAATTAATGTGCTCCTTTTAGAAAATCCATATGTTTGGGTGGAGGATGTCCAAACAGTGAGACTTGGTAGCAAAATATCTTGGAAGAGTTCATGACGGTGTACTGATATGGTTGTAATAGTAGTGATTAGTACAAACCCAGCCGGCCATAGATGAGAAATGGTACAAGAGACAGAGCATGATTACAGGCGTTTATATGGGCAGAGACAGTATCAGCGCAGAGTATGATGGATGACACCTGGAGCGCAGTCAGAGCCGGCTCATAATTAGACCTTGATGGCATTCGTTGCATTTCCTAGTGGGTATGTCACAATGAATGTGCCAGAGCTGCTAAACAGGGACACCTTGACATTTCGAAGGTTGTCTTTCCTCTGCAGGTGACTGTCGCAGCATGAACAAAGCTAAAGAGTCTTTAGTGAACCGGCATAAAGGCTTGTTAGAGTTCAAATCATATCAAATTAATCAAAAGCCTTTACTGTCACAACATGACCGTGTGTAGCGCTTCTCCACATGGTGCTTAGGCAAAATAAAAAAAACAGTCAAGATTAAAAAATAAAATAGAGAGGACAAAGTTTTGCACAAAAAAGATAATATTCACAGTGATAAGGCACTGTTATTGTGACAAAAAAGTTATTGCACATTTGCAGAAATGAAATTGCGTGATGCAGTAGCCAGGATGCTCTCCACGGTGGCTCTGTAGAAAGTCACCAGCAGCTTAGCATCCAAGTTGTTCCTCATGGAGACTCTAAGGAAGTGGAGTCGCCGCTGGGCTTTCGTCATCACCGTAGTGTCAACAGTTCAGGAGATGATGCTGGTGATGTAGACTCCCAGAAAGAGTACAAGAGAGGACTGAGTACATAATCCAGAGGGGAGCCAGTGTTGAGTGTGACAGAGGAAGAGAGGTCTGACAGTTTGTGGGTGGTTTGTCAAAAAGTCCTGAATCCAGCTGCAGATGGAAGGACTTTTTCTTATTATGTAGGAAGAAGGAAGTTAGGAATATTACAGAAACTGTGTATTGTAGGTAAACTACTAATGGATTTTATTGCATTATGTCAGCTTGCTTCTCTTTCAGAAATTTGACCATTGCAGGTTTGAATTCACTGACGACTGCTAGCCTGTGATGCTATACGTGCACCACTGACTGCACAGGTAATCGTTATCTGAGCTCTCAATGTGTCTGTGTAAGCTGAGGTAATTATTAAGAGAGGTTATGCTGTGTGAAGGTAAGGTAACAGAGTGGAAAGTAATAGTGTGTACCTGAAGTGGCTCAGGTGATGTGTTTGCTGGTTTGTGTTTCACCTGTCTGGCTGTGTACCCGAGAAGCAAGTGAAAGGCAGACGTACTTTTTGTTGTTGTTGATGACATCCAATAGAAGATTCATTTAATTAGAAAAAATAAATCCATCCTTGACTAAGTTTGTGACAGCAATACTATAAAGCTTGACCCACTGAGACCACAATCACTGACTAGTACTGGTTAAAAAGCAGCTGAGCAGATTTGAATGGATATTTCACTCTAATCAGATATCTGTTAGATTTGATTGGTTTTAGCTAATTGGTGCCAAATTACCTTCTCCTTGCCCTGCACAAGCCAAAAGAAGATCTCATCTCCGCTGTCTCTCATTCTCCTAGACATCTCAAATGTATCTTTCCTGGAGCGCCTCAGTATCCGAACAGTTGCAGCGCACGCCAAATACGCCCCATGTCCTGGGTTCAATTCCAGCCATGGGAACTGTGTGGCATGTCATACCCCTCTCTCTCCCTCGGTTCCCAGTCTGCAAGACAGCAAATAGAAGCATTACATACTTTTCTCCACAGACCTGCATGGGATGTTAATAAGGAACAAGCATGCATGAGAGTGCTTATTTGAAAAGTAGAAGAGCGGCCGCATACGCTCTCTTCTTATGGGCAATAATTGAAAATAAGATGCTTGTGCTCTGAAAAAATAATCTATATGGACACTCTGTCTTACCTAGTGACTCACTTTATTTAAATGGTGGACTTCCTATTTATTTTAAGGAGATGATGTCACAAACTATTATGTCAAACTTTCAAATAAATATTTGGTAATATCTGAAAGATATTAATCAAATGTTGCCTTGAGTAATGGCAGGGAGATTAGCAGTATTAGGTGATAGTAGCAGAATTCAAGGTAAAAATAGAGCAAGAACTAATACTGCAGAACTACAGTAAAATCAGTGATGTGTGTGTTGTTTGATTGCGTAAAGTGATACTGAAGGAGAGATGGTGTTGTAGTCACACTTCAAACTCATTAGCGTCGCTCAAACTCTCCCCTGTATCTGTGTTTACTCATTTTCAAATCATGTCCAGTGAATCTCACTTATTCAAATGCACCTAAGTCTCCACACACTCAGAAATGAATCAGCCACACATAAAAACCCTGGTGGAAAAGTTAAGTGTCATGTGCCCATCTAACTTTACAGACCTTACCAGAGACACATACACACAGACAGAGGAAGCAGCCGGTCAACTCTTGTGAGTGTGGCTCCTGAATTAGTTAGTCAAAGGACTCAGCCCCGGTCAGGCTAAGATCATGTTACTAGTGTAGTCGTAACACAGTCAGGTCAGACAGGTCAAATACCTGTTCAGATAACACACTGTGACCTGTTACTGTTATTTTACCTCAGCTTACCGACATAGGTAACACTCACCTCTCACTATACCGCCTGGATCTGACTGCCTTCCAACATCCAGAGTATAGCTTAATATAAATCATACAGCAAAAACAGTTGCTCTACAAATATCAACCTGCAGAAAAGCATGTGGACAATTGTGTGAATAAATTGCTGAAATAGTAGAATTTATTTGCAGCCTTGATCCTACCCAAACAAAAAATAATTAAGAAATGTGCCCGTATTGAAATCCCTGTAGGCAGATTTGAATTGTCCTACAACAAATTCATGATTGCACTGCTGTTTGGCATCAATCTGATTATCTAATAAGTAACATCTGGTGAGGTCCTGACAACTAGTTCAAAGAGGCTTGGACCTCTTAAGCCTCATTTTGCCTCAGTGAAGCCAAACACAGTCAACTCATTCAATCACTGTGTCATTCACATGCAGAGAAAAATCAAAAGTCAAAGACACTCAATGCTATGACAATATATTATTATTATTATTATTATTATTATTATTATTATTATTATTAACATTATCTCAGGATGTGATTGTTTCCATTATGACCAGATCAAGTTTTTAAATTTGAGTTTAACTCGTATAAAAAAACCCTACAAAATCAGCATATGAATGTTGAGTAATTGTTTTCTTAGCAAAGAGGCTTTATGTTTCATGTCATCCTATAACAGAATGACAAAAGGATGCAGCGCTTGACTGATTATTTTACTTCAATCCAGTCACTCCAGAGACATGAAGTTTTCACATCAGACATGGGAAAGAAAGAAGAGAAACAGAGACACACACGTTAGGAAAGGAGCTGATATAATTTGGTTTATTTGTGTGGCATTTATATGTTAATGTATATATATATAAAAATGTATATAAAACAAAGTGGCTTGTCACAAAACAGCAAATTGTTCATCCTGTCATCCAGTGTGCATTCAGCCTTAGAAAGCAAACAGAAAGAGGAAGTGGGAAAGTAAGTGACCAAAAAAAACTGAGTGAACTGTCCCGCAATTTACAATCAATGTGGCACAGTCAAGGAATGTACATGCGCCATGTACGCACTCACGCACGCACACCCGCACGCACACATGCACACACAAATGCATCGTAATTAATTTGGTGGCTTTGATTGCCAGAGTTGCTTACTGGTTGTAGAAGCCAGATCAGGGGTGTCACCTAACAGATTGTATGTGAACCTTACAGACTCAAACACACAAACATCCACGAATACTCACCACTTCTGAGAGAGAAGAGGGGGATGAAAAAAGTAGAAAGAGAGAGAGGGGGAAGGGGACATAGAGACAAAAAGAAAGAGATAAAGAAATACAGAAGAAATAAAAAGAGGTAAAAAAAAAAAAACTGTTTCTCCCTCTCTCAGACACACACACACACACACACACACACACACACACACACACACACACACACACACACGAGGTGAGTGACAGGGCCTTATTGCAGGTATAAATTGAGGCTGTGAGGTGTGTGTGTTGTTCATTAAAGCAGAGTGAATCTCTATTGGTTTTCATTAAAGGGCCTTACCACACCGACTACATGGTTAATCTAGACAGCTATACGCTCCTCTGCTGGCCCCATCTCTATTTCTTTCTCTCTCACAAATGAGCACACACACACACACACACACACACAAAACCAGATTCTTATTTATTAAGCAGAGGTGACAGGTACTGAATAAGTTGTTTTCGGGAACAGTGTGTGTGTTGAGGAGTGTCTCTGAGAGTTTTTTGTGTCCCTGTGTGTCTGTACAATATTTGTGTACACATTTGTATGTATGCCATTCATGCGGTGGATTTCCTCAGCATAGATATATCCGTGCGTGTCTTTGTGCTTGTGTGCGTCGGAGGACAATTGGTGACTGTGGTTATGAGTTTAAGTCTAATTTCCAGGAGGCCTGTCCTGGCTAAACAGAGCTGACACAGTGCTGCTCTGACCAGTTATCTGTCACTGGGAATTAGACACTAACACACAACCTGAGAGATGAGCTGGGGCGAACACACATTACTGTTTTTCCCTCACCGTCTGCCTTACATATGTACCCATACAACGATGCACACCACAAAAGGCACCCATATGTAATAATCTATTTACAAAAACGTGGGACTTTATATGCTGCTATAATATTCTCAATTCTTTGTAGCCAGGTTCCTAAATCTTGTGGAAATCCTCGACAGATTTGCTTCTATTCAGCCACACAAGCACTAGTAAGGTCCAACAGTGATGCTGTGTGATAAGGACTAGGGCACTACCTTTAACACAATTGTAGACCACGAGGAAGACGACACCCATGTACCAACAACCCTCAACTGAAATAAACTCAGGAGTTTTGATCAGGACGCTGGTTTTTAGTGGACCGAAGTGTTGCTCAGTTATTTTCTGGTTGTGTTAGTTACATTAATGATATTAATGGTGTGTTTTCTGTACTTAAGTTAACTTATTTCTGCACGTCTTTTACTCCCAACTCATCAAATACTGCTGCTTGGTCAATGCCACTTGGCATCAGAGATAGACAAGGGGTAAGGGCAGTGTGTTGATATATGCTCAGTATGTTTACATAAAACATGAGGAAACTAAATTTTCACTGGAAGTTAGGTTTAGGCAACACAACTGCACTAGGTTTGGGAAATTGTTGTAGTTGATTGATGACTCACGCTCTTCATATGACATAATATGTACTGACTGCCGTGTAACGGTGTGAGTGGGTTAACATTGGCGTCAGTGGACAGCTTGTTTAGTCGGGGGAGGGCTCTTACCAGTCTTTTGGTGTTTGACAAGTTGTAAGGTTGGTTTACCACGCCATAACATAATTCTGATGCTTGGCGTAAAAATGACACTCCAAAAATGTGTACAAATGTCATGTAAAAATGTTCCACCTCAATATGTCACAAGGATACAGAGTGTAATTGAACACATGTGAGAGGGAGCTGTGGAGTGTTCTGTGGAGTAACACAGTTGTGTACCAGGAAATACAGCTTGTCTTATCTTTTCATGTCATTATTCCTTCTCTTTCATTCCCTCACTCACACAGACATGAGACATTTTTTAAAAAGTGTGTAAGGACGATGGTTTATGGAGTGTTCAGAAGTATCTGTCAGAGCAGATGGGATCGTGGAAACACAGCGTCTGATCTTGCCATCTTATTATTCCTGTTCAGACACTCGGCTTCCTGAAGTGGTCTTGCTGCACTTTTAGCCAAGCCTCAATCCAGTCATTTCAATCTATTGTGTGCTCTGAGGGGCCATCCTGTCACTCGGTCTAAGGCTTTGAACATGTGCAGCACCATTCACATACAGCCCCACAATGATCAAGGATATAACAATAACATCTACAGAAGTCTCTGTTGTAGACCCCTCTATCATGTCTCTCCAATTCTATACATATTATATTTGTGCAGTAGCACAAAGACGTTGATTGTAGAAAGTGAGTGAAAGTGGTATAACATTATAAACATTAAAGGTCTTGCATTGCTTATTGGCTGCCCTTTAGAAACCAAGCTTCTAATCAATGATCTTGTGTAACCCTCTTCAACTTAGTGGATATTTCTTGATGAAATAGAAACCTTTACTTCAAAGCTTTCATCTTCAGATTTACTCTGAACTGAAGGACTGTCTTCGATTTGCAAAGCTGCAGTTTTATCTGAATTTGTGATTAATAATATTTATGGGCCTTTTCCAATTTGGCATCATGCATGCTGGCTGACTGGAATGACTGTGACACTACATAGAATGAGAGCATAAATTATTTTATTAGTTACATCTGTGTTTACACTGCATTAACACTTTGAGTGACAGCCGTTTTTTTAAATCAAAAGTGCCTTGTACAAGCGTTTTTGGCCATTTTTCAGTCATATTTCAAGACCCACAGCATATTTTGTACCATGTCTCTGAAAACACAGAGAAGCTCAAATGAAAGAAGAGTCGTGCTATTTCATCATGGAAAAAAGAATGTATGTTTTTACCTTGTTCCGTTCTTGTTTTGTGTGGAGGAGAGTACAGGCCACTTTCACCAGAATCACCAATTTTTGTCCAGAATTCCTTTGTTTTGCTCTCTAAATGTGATCGTTTCCACTTCCTTCTTTGACCACTGTTGCACATATTAACCCTTTATGTCCTGACTACAAATCACAGAAGCCCCAAAATCACTCACAGGCTGTGGGAGACTGTGATCTCAAGGGTCAGATATGAAACCACTAAGACAATACATCGCATGAAACAACAAACCTTAAGAAAGTCCACTTGACCCTTTGTTGCTCTTTTTGATATACCTCGACCTGGATGACTGAGAACCTACACAGATGCTTCTGTGTATAATTATTTTTCTCGGACAACGGTTTAAAAAACTAAACAAAAAAAAGAAAAGACCTTCAGCAAGCTAAAGAGCTGGCTCTTGTAATGATGAGTTGACCCACAGATGGGTAAAAAAGTAGACAAAGCAGTGTTTTAAGTATGTTCTTTCTAACTAACAGAGATATTGTGTATAACAGTCCACCTTCTCTCTGTCTCTCTGCCTCTCAAATGGTAGTTTGACTGTGCTACTATAACACATAAGTTGGCAGTTTGTGGAATGAGTTCAGGTGATTAACACTTAGTTTTGCAGGTCTGGTGGTGTGGATAGGCTCTCATAACACCCACTCATAGGTTTGAGTTCTACAAGAACTATGAAATAATAGTCCTGACCTCTGAATGAGGACTTCATCATATGTCATTTTGGTGCATGCGTGGAGAGACACTGTATGAACGCTAACATAAAGAAATTTGTTCAATTAAAAGCACTGCTTTTGTTTTCTGAATCAAAGAAACATATTATAGAGGGATTGTATTGGGTTGTGGCTACTCAGAAAGAGGGATTTAGCAGTGTGTGTGTGTGTGTGTGTGTGTGTATTCCCAGGGCCTGGACAGGCTATCAAGCATCTATCCATCCTTTGTAACGATCAATATTTATAAACCCTCGAGGACCTGTGGTATGAAGCATATAAACAAGCAATGGAGTAGAGAAGGACAGACCACCAAGTACACACACACACACACACACACACACACACACACACACACACAAAAGCAGCAAACATATTGAAGTGCATGTGCAATCAAGCACAAATATAAAAAAGACAGACAGAGAGAGAGAGAGGACAGAAAGAGACAGAAATCGTAGTGGGCTCAGCAGATTGTCAATATTCATCAGAAAATGTCATAATCACATAAAGAATATTGTAATTAGTTTCTCAGAATAGCTCTCTGTGTGATTTGCTTAAAGGCAATTTAGTGTGCGTGAAATCAGGTGAAACAATGACTATTGATTATCATTGCAATTCTGAATTTTACTGCTGGCTCGATGATGTGATAGTGGTTGTCAAATATGTAATAAACAATTTCAAGAGCTGTTCGCACATGATTATCAATGTTTTTTTTTAATGATACTCACAATTCCTGTTTGCTTAATAACAGTTTGATGGTTGAATATTTGACTTGAAAAAGGGCTGCCGTTGTGGAGTCACAGAAAGTTTAAACGTCCAAACGAAACCATTTAGTCTACAATCACAGAGCACTGAGGTCATTTGTGGCCTGTCAACTTTTGATTTTATAATTCACTATTGGCTTTGAGTAACTGCCATACGAAATGTCCCAGTGTTGAAAATAGAAGAATGGTCTACATTATACAGGTAATAGACAATTAGCCTAACAGACACTTATGAAAACACTCATTTGCAAAATAAAACAAAATGAGAGAGAACACATTTAACCACCCACTAAACACTTTATTTTAATGAACCCATGGTCTGGAGTGCCAAAACCAGGACAAGCTGGGTTTTTTTAGCACCAGAACCTACCTGTATGTTTGTGAGGTGTAACTAATATTATCAGTTATCTAAGCTTTACATTTTTACATTTGTACAATTGACCTGGGGAAAGCAAACAAGACTGGATCCTCACTGTGTGTGGACAAACAACACATCGAAAATATTATCTCCTAAATATATTAATCATCACTAATCAAATTCTTGTTCTTAAAGACACACCTGAGTTCAGACAACATGCATATGAAACATGCACAAACACACACGCTGTACACCTTTTAATGTGTGTGGGTGTTGTGGCATCAGAGCAGGTGGAAACATGGCGTGTAATTAACATGACATAATCAATGTGGGGGAGTTTGACACCTTGTAATCACTGTGTGGAGATTAGCGCCCATAGCCCCAGGACACACACACACACACACACAAAAGCATTTAGGCATGCACATGCACCTGGCTGCTCGGCTGCCCATGCAGGCCTGCATACACACCAGGAACACACACATAGCACACACAGAGGGCCTGTTTAATATCATTTACATAATGAGAGAGCAGCCACAGTAATAGCTTTTCCTTTCTCTTATTATCATAATTTCACCCTGGGCGCCAAATGACAGGAAAAGAGAGCGAGAGAGCGAGAAACACAGCAGCCGTGTCTCGTCCTTGTTACCCTGAAACAACTCTTCCTCAAAGTCAAGGCCAACTAACCCGTCTGTCTTCCTCAGTTTTCCATCTGTAGTCCCTCTTTATGTCCCTTTTGCTTCTGGTGTGACTCACCTGGACACCACTCAGTCAGTCACACTGACTAAAATGTGTTTGTGCACTGATGGGAAATATTTAGGGATTTATGTATAAAAAAAAAAAAAAATATGTTATTATGGGTATTTAACATAGAGCTGGGTCATACTGTTATAATCAACATCATAGTTTTAACTGATGTTAATAGATCAGTCAGAATGCAGAAAATGTGTGTAAAGTCACAAAATGACTATATTATGTACATATCACAACATACATGACTCCATATATACTCAGTTACTGATAAATTAACGTGGAAAAAATATACATTCAATTATTTTTGAAATGAAGAACACCAAGAAGAAGAGTAAATGAACCCAAAGGTAAATGGTCACTGTGTTTTCTTACCTACTGTACTATTAAAGTCCTTCCTGCCCATTTGGCTGACACATTCTGTCTTGTGTCTTATGTAACTGTACACCACAAAACCACACATACCGCAATCTCAAAACGCAGGTACATTTTTTAAAATCAATGTGTGAATGTCTGTGAACTCCTTGAAAGCCCCTGGAGGAAAGTGGGGTCATGTTCTACTGAAATCTAAAGAGTAAAAGACATATTGGACTCCTGTGTCTGTGTGTGTCTGCAGAATGTCATTGATTTCTGACAAAAATAAGATAAAAAAAAGACCATGTTTCATCCGTAAAAGAGGGATCAAGTGTTGGACACTGAAAAAGATAAAAAAGAAGAGGAGGGGGGAGGAGGAGGAAAAGGATGCATGGGTGTCTCCTATTTGCTCGTCTTGTCCCCACTCTCCAGTACGGACAAGACGAGCAAACTGCTGTTGTTCCTCTGGTCTTCTACCCTTCATTATTTTCTATCTACCTTTCTTTTCCTCATCTGTCCCCTTCTTCCCTGTCCTCTCTACCCTTTTTTATCTATCTATCCAAACCATCCTTTTCTCTCCACCTTTCTCTTATCCACCACATCACTGTTCCCTTATTCCCCCCTTTTCACTTTCCTTTACCTTGATCCTTCATGTCCACTTCTCGCTTCCTTATTTGTCTTCCTCATTTTATTTTATTTTCTTATCTCATCCCTCTCTACACTTCTCCCTCTTAGTTTCTACTTTTTGAATCTCCTCTCCCTATCACCCATATCCCTCCAATCCTCTTTTTCTTTTCTACCCCCTCTCCTCCCTCCTTCCACTGGCATGTCTCCTTCTTTCCTTCCTCCAATCATTTCCCTCCTCCTCTTTCCCTCTTCAGTATCGACAGACGAGGCATGCATTTTGCTAAAACATTGGCTGATGAATCATTGATGTTGCTGTTGAGGTTTCAGTGGCACGGGGGCAGCCGGATGTAAATAAGTGAGGACTAGGTATGGGGTATAGCTAGCTGATATTCAGCCCTCCCTCTGAAACATTGATGAGATATGCTTGTGTATGTGTGTGTGTGTCTGTGTGTGTGCATTGATGCAACTATGAAGGCTATTTAAGAAGGCCAGATATGACAGTTGTTTACAACTCGGGACAGATACTGAAGAACTCAGAGAAGAAGGGTGGGCAAAAGAGAGAAGGGGATGAAGGATGGATGGATGGATGGATGTTAGAAAATTGGGGAAGGGGGAGTCAAGGAGCGGGTAAGGAAGCAAGGAGGGAAGAAAGGAAGAGGAGAAAAAAGGGGAGAATGAGAGTTGTAGATAATGTTACTTGTCTAGGGAACAATGACATCAAGCAGGAAGACATGTTAGGCTAAGAGACAAAGGCACACAAACACACAATACAGCCATACATTCTCCAACCTGCTTCCCCATGCAACATGCACCTATGGACTGATGCAACACACATATCATCCATCCGGTGGACAGTTTGGGGGCACTGTCCGTCCACACAGGAAGCGATTGAGAAACGAGCGCCACAGCCCTGAGAAGTGGCGAGGTCTGGATGAGGGGTGATGTAAAGGATAGAGCCACCTGCGCCTGCACCGTTTCAAGCCGATCAGGAGCCAATTGCAGCGCACTGAAAGCACTGGGGAGGCATCCCACAGGTAGCAGGCCCACACCAAGCGACCATCGCTGACCCGCCAAGTTAAATCCGTCAGGCAGAAAAATATTTTCGGTTCATCGTAAAATTTTGGAAAGTCTAAGTAATAAATGTGAACCAATATACAATGGATTTGAGTTCATTTGCCATACTTGGCACCGCACGTATCACGTATCACCCACTATCCTATAGCTTTGACTTGAACTACTTTCGCCACGCCATTAGTATAAGTGTCAGTACATCTTCTCTCTTATCTGACAAGCTTTTAAAAATGTCCAACAACCAAGCAACCACACCCGTATCATATTTATCAATATGATACAACTATCAGTGATGTCTAATTAGGCAAATCACCACTGGCAGATAGATGCAGGACATATGCAATTTGACTTTCCTATAAAGACGATTTAGGAATCCTTGTAGTGTCCTCACTTGTGATAAATGGATCTTTCAGGGCATTTGGTCCTTACAAGTAAAGAAATTCAAAAAGGCTCTCAGACACACGCCCCATCGCAGCCAATCACGGCTCCACACCTTCGTTTAAAGCGCTTTTCAGGCCTCTTAGTGCCTCCCTTCCTCCCTGCACTGAGCACCATTAATACCGTCATTTAGTCCACTAATACATCAGTGTGGTCAGTGCTGTTACATTATGTATCAGTTGGGGTCAGTGTACAATGAACTGTACTGGTCTCAACTCTAACCACACATTGTAAAGACATTATCTGGTTCCCATAGAAAACAACACCCAGTGGTGAGTGATTTAAGAAGACATCCATAGCCGTGCCAGTAATCTGTGTACACACATTCACTAATCTGAAGTGTAAATATGCAGAATTGAGCATTCAAACAGAAAAAATAACAACATGTATCTTTAATTTATCCATACATTGCATATACAGTATACAGGTTATATTTTTAATAAATACTGGATGCAATGCATTGGAATTGATCAAGATTTGTCTTTACATTCAGCTGTATCACTTGACATTGTGGTACAACTTCAATTTGGAAAACTAATGAGTGGAGATGCAATCCAAAGCACGCAAGGTAACACATTACTTTTGACAGAAACTAATACTCTAATGCATTACTTAATAAATAAATGCAGTTACTGTTACTTGGTAAATGATTTCCTGATTGATGAATTCAAATTGCTTTCATTCATGCTCTCAGATGGCACTAGGGACAGGGGGACATGTCCCCTTCAGATTCATAGTGGGATCATAGCACAGAGACACCGATCCGTCCCCTCACTTTTCCAGCATAAGGCGACAAATATTGCCGGTAAAACAGAGCATTAATATCACTGCAGCAGTGCTGCGAGCCCTGCGTTTGTGTGATTCAACTTATGATACATTCAACTGGACCTGAATATCTGAATTTTCATCTTCAAGTCAAAATTTAAATAAGAACTCCCGTGAAGTTGGACCTCCAACTCAGAAAGTTGGATTTCCAACTCAGAAAGTTGGATTAAGCAACCTGACAAAATTCATGCAATCTGCTACCGATGTAAACAGTAGCTACAAGTTTTGTTGTATGCCTGTAAGGCTGGAAGAGCTGGGAGCTCTAACCTTTGATCTGAGCTCCAAGTTCCGACTTCCAGTGAACACACCATAAGGCAAACTCTCACTCCCCAGGGTCCTAAAGAGGAACTAAAAAGTTACTTTTAATAGTAACATATTAGTTTTTGATGTGAGTAATCAACAAAGTAATTGAGTTATTTTTTTAATTAAGTAACTGTAACTAGTTATTATTGTTTAGTAACTAGCACAACAGTGGCGCAGTGGTTAGCACTGTCCCCTCACAGCAAGAAGGTACCGGGTTCGATTCCTGGCCCGGGGCCTTTCTGTGTGGAGTCTGCATGTTCTCCCCGTGTCTGTGTGGGTTCTCTCTGGGTACTCTGGCTTCTTCCCACCATCCAAAAACATGCATGGGGATTAGGTTAATTGGCTAATTTAAACTGACCGTAGGTGTGAATGTGAGTGTGAGTGGTTGTCTGTCTCGATGTGTCCTGCGATGAACTGGAGACTTGTCCAGGGTGTACCCTGCCTTTCACCCTGGGATAGGTTCCAGCCCCCCATGATCCTATGAGGATAAGTGGTAGAAAATGGATGGATGGGCAGCACAACACTGAAGACGAGGCACTTCACAAAACACACTGACTGCACTTTTCATAAAGTATGTTGGGCTCACACAAGTGGGAACGAATGAGAGAGCCTGACAACTGACCAATTTGAGATCAGACTATGGCGATGAGGCTGCAGTGAAGGGTCAGTATTTGTTGGACACCTTCGCCATCAGTGGTCTTTCTCACCTTTATTCTAAGCCAATAGCTGAGCGTTGCATATTTCCATGGATACATTTACACTGCAGTCAGCACAGACTGCATGGCGTACAAATGACAAAACCAACAGCATTCTTAATACAGGCTTTTCCATGTGACCAGGCTGTTTCAAACATGAAATCCATCCACAACTATGTAGTGTGACTTATATAGAGGGAAGTGAATGAATAAATGAGGGACTGATTTGAAGAACACTTGTTTAGCGGGCACTGAGGCATATCCCAGAATGCACTGAGAGGCAGGGAAACACCCTGCACAGATCATTAAAATATCATATACAGAGACAGATAAATAGCTAGAAGCCAAGACCAGAGACGGTGCTAAAAAATAAATCACTGTGCTGCCTCTTAAAGATGAAATGTAAATGATGGCCTGAGATTAAATTACATACAAAAGACGCCCTAGTCTGCTGGTTTATTTACTAGTAACAATCTTATTACTTGCAGGCATTACATAACAACTTGAGTTGCTGAACTTTTATTGTTGGAACCTGCAAAACCCAAAAAAGGACTTAGGGGATTTGGAGTTTGCGCTTGTTTGTTCAAGCTGAATTTTAGAAAAGCTTAATTCAACCCATCTTACCAATTCAGTTTTTGAATTTATTTATCTGCAAATCATTATGAGCATATACATTTCTGAAATTCAAATCACTATTTCTTAGTGAATGGACAACATATTTATGGAGACGCATACACACTCACACACAGCTCTTAACCACACAGTGGAACGCCATATCTTTTAACCACAGAAAACAACAGCGCCTTAAGGTTAAAAAACCAAACTCTCTGCAGCCCATTAGCCATTCACCGCAGAGCAGAGCACTTTAGACTGGTGTTTTACAGTTAACCACTGTTTCTAAAGCTCATTATCTACTTACCGCAGTGTGTGTACTTTAGTGTGTGTCTCACGTACAGTATGCGTCTGTAAATGTGATTGTGTGTTACTGTTTCCTGTCTGCGTGTGTGTGTGTACATGTAATATGACACTTTAATGAAAGGAAGAGAAAGACTGGGGTGAAAGAGACAGAGGCAAGAGAGGAGGGAGACGACAGAGGAGAACAGTATTGAGCGAAGGAGAAAAAAAATCAGAGTATAAGGACACATAGACATACAACACACGTGGACATCAATACTGTCAAACCACAAAGTCACATCAGACACCAAAGAGACAATACCCAGACTATGTTTCCATGAGTGACAGAGGGATCAAAAAACAGGGACGAGTGAAACATACAAGATAAACATAGAAGGCAATGAGCGAAGGAAAACTTTCAATGTTGAGATAATAGAAAGAAAAACTACAAAGAAAAGCAAAAGAGAATAACATGATAAGAGAAGAGAAAGAGGAACAGAGTTGTGGAGTGTAAGCAGAAAGAAAAAAAATCTTTTTCACTTTTTTTCCCATTATATTTCAGGTTTTCAGTGTTTCATTTGATTTATTTTGTGGGTTTTTTTTTTGTATTATTCTACCATTTACTGATTTAAACATATTTGTCTTTATTGTAGCCATAAAAAATGCTGAACATATTTACAGAAAGGCCCATTGAAAATTAAAAGGTAAAGACAAAAAAGAAAGCACGGAGGAGACAAAGACAGAGAAAGAGACAGAGAGAGAGAGAGAGAGAGAGAGAGAGTTAGCAGTGAATTTCAAAGAGAGAAACAGCGACTAGGCGGCAGCAGTACATCTTGATCAACAGATGACTGATCATATCAGCGCTGGCCATCTTTCACCAGCCGCCGTTTGACGACACAACATGACCCCCTGTATACACACACACACACACACACACACACACACACAAGCGCTGTCCCACACACACGCGTACACATCCATTTCCCCCGACGTACCCCGAGGCGGGAGCATCAATAACGTATGGCCTGGCCAGGGGCCTCCGTTCACACACATTCGCACAATACAACACACATTCATTCACACAAATACGCACAATCATGTGCACAAATACACCCCCGTATGTGCCGCTCTTCCACATATTCATACAGTCGAACATACATACACAAAAGCTGGGCAGACTAGAGGAGAATAACGGAGGAAAAAGATGGCCAAACACACACACACACGCACACAATAACCCCACAATATGGCTCTGTGCCCTCAGGCCTGAGGTCGTACCCCCCCATTACCAGGACCCCATGTCTTCCTGCTGCAGCGTCTCTGTGTTTAGTGACAGCCAAAATGAGGAAATAAGAGGAGAGTTAATAGAAAACAGTTGTTTCTGTGAAGCTGAGCGATGATGAAATGGATGAATGGTACAGACTTATGAGACGTAACGAGCCGAGGGACATTAATTGGAAGTCGGTAGGTTGCTGTGTTTGCTCATGCAAATGTGGACAACATTTTTTGAAATGTTATATATGCAAGAAATAAATATTTTACAAAATATGTGTGAATGTGTGTAAGTGCTTACTGTTAGTGTTGCCCAGCGTACCATAATGCCATTCTTTCATTAGTGGGCTACAAGCTAACATTTTTTAAAAAAAATCAATAATAAATTCATATTACAGTGAATACTTTTACCCATGACTTCTCACAGTTTGTTTCATGTTAATAATTAAATAGTGTCAGATGTGTTCTGTTACCTGTCGATGTTTACGTACACTGAATAAAATCAGAATAAAATGAATTGAAATTAAATCTAAAGACAAATCGTGATTAGTGATTTCCTGCATTTCCCAAAATGCCTCTCAACAGTCCCTAGAGAAGGACTGTGAACTTGCAACAGTTAGGTGTGAGTTATACTTTTACTCCCATTTGACTTGTTTGTTCTGTGCTTTTTTATATGCTGGAAAAACAGGAAATTTATCCCGTATAGCAACCAGTACAGAGTTGTGAAAACAGAGCCTATGAGATTTAAATATCTGTATTTTTCCAGCCACCCAACTGCTTTACCACAGTGGACATGATGTCACTGTCCATCTATCTACAACAATACAGCAGCTTTACAATGGGTGGATTTTTGTCCCATGAATTCCAATTAAAAAGTATCAAAGTTGCGAGTACATCTGACTAAACTTCTGCAGTGAAAATCTAAAAAGAGGAAGCTAACTGCAAAAGGGAACATGGGGAGGTAAGAGCTGAAAGGGGATTAAAAAAGACAAGAGCAGTTAATGGAGGAGCATGAACTGAGATGGGCATAAGAGGGGAGGTCAGGAGGTGGGAGGACGGTGGCTCTGTAGCTGCCGCCTCGTGTCTGGAGTGTAATGGGAGTGTACTTTAACACCTGAGTCCACCACACACATGTTCATATTTGGTCTCTCTGTTCATCCACTCTCTTTCATCTTTTAGTTATATTAAAGTCTTTCTGTCTTTTTTGTCTAGTTCTCCTTTTCCCCCCCTGTTCCTTCGACATTATTAAACAAACACACCTGGTGTCTGCTTACTTGAGGCCACACATGGGTGACGTGCACTCTTCAATCCCAAGAACAGCACTGGATCAATTCTTCGCAGCACACATCCCATCATCGTACATGTCTGTCTTCTTACCTCTGTGTAGGTCTCTTTGTTCCGTCTTTCTCCAGGTCTACTTCACTACCATCACAGTAAATAACACTGTTGTTCAGCACGATGTGCAATCAAAGGGGGTCTGGGAAAAAGAAGAGAATCAAAGGGAAGCGGTTCAAGTCTTACTTTGATGTCATGAGCATGGCACATAAATGAATAAGATTGGAAATTCAGTTGATACATTTGGGAGTTTGAATCATTTTGGGAGAAAATTGTCTATTATTTAAAGTGCACATTCAGCAATTCATAGTGTATATAGTTATCACTTGCTAAAAGGACAGATGTCCTGAAAAAAAATCTAAACTGAAAACCTGGACACTTTTTGGTGATACATATGCTTATCATCATAGCATCCTCACAGTACCCACGCTACAGTATATATATTTGCAGGATAGTTTACCGAAGTCACTTCATATAAATCAAACTGTTTGCCAAACCTAAAGCATCCATCCATCCATTTTCTACCACTTATACGCACATAAAGTTACAGAGGGGCTGGAGCATATCCCAGCTGTCTTAGAGTGAAAGGCAGGGTACACCCTGAACAAGTCCCCAGTTCATTGCAGGGAACATAGAGACAGACAACCATTCACACTCACATTCACACCTACGGTCACTTTAAATTAGCCAATTAACCTAATCCCCATGCATGTTTTTGGATGGTGAGAGGAAGCCGGAAGTACCCGGACAGAACCCATGCACACAGGGTTCACGGGGAGAAAATGCAAACTCCACACAGAAAGGCCCCGGGCCGGGAATCGCACCTGGTACCTTCTTGCGACAGGTACCGGGTTCGCGACAGTGCTAACCACTACACCACCGTGCAGCCCCGAACCTAAACCAACACCTTGAAAAAAACTGTTTTACCATGTGGGTGTCCAACATGTAGCTCCCATTAAAGCTTCACAAATATCAGGCTTTGTAAGGACCACATGGCGTGAACAACATTAACACTGCTCAATATTCATGTTCCCCAGTACGACATGACTGTGTGACAGAGAACAACAAGGCACACTGTCAGAACCCTGAAACTGAAGCAGCTCAGCGACACTGAGCCATCATCTATTTTATTCCATACACCCCTTTCATGTGATGTGTGTGTCATAACATGGAAAAAGGCCCACCAGAGCCTCATCTGATACTCCCCCAGAGGATATAGCATGGCTCAATCAAGAGGTCTAAAATAGAATTATCGCAATATCAGGATATGAAAATGTGTTGGTACTAAATAGAAACTAGATCAACAAAATTTCAATAATCAAAACATCAGAGGCACATGAATGACTTAAAAGAAATCATCAGAGATGGGAGAGGCAAACTCATAAACCATAATGAATATAAAAGCAGCAAAATGTAGTAGTGGTCAGTATGACTGGAGGTTGACCAAGCACTTGCACACAATGCATGCAACTAATTGCACTTTGGCATTTATCAGATTTATCACTAATACAGAAACAAATTAAAGTGATCTACAGTAGGAGAGGTCCAGTCTCCACTGGTAAGCATGGCCCACCCGTGAATATTTAATCATAGAAACAAATTTGCTGCACATAAAGCAGTCCCCGCTTCTTAATTGGACTCTTTAGTTATTCCTGTTAATGTTAAATACTGGCAGAGAGGGTTTAAAGCCTCATTAACACACACACACACACACACACACACACACACACACACACACACACACCTTAAGGTTGTGTGGCTGGGTGAACTATGCTCACAGACAGATGTGTGCACAAAAAAAAAATGATGTTGTAGGTGAACACACACATACACACACACAATAATTATTACCTTCATATGCAGACGCCTGCAGTGCCCGCCTGGCAGCCTGACGTTCTTTAAAGTGTGTACTTTTCTTATTTAATTAATTAAAACAATCGTCAATGAACTTTAAATTAGTCCAGCATAAAATAATCATTTCTGCTGTGTGCGTGTGTGCATGTACGTGGTGGGTGTGTGCATGTGAGTGTGTGTTAATAATTAGCAGGCAGTAAAGCGGCTGTGTTAATTGCATTTAGGATCCTGCCTGGGGAGAGAGGGAGAGAGAGAGAGAGAGAAAGAAACTCACTATCTCTCATCTCTTGTTCCTGAAATAGAGAATTCCCATGTAATCTCAGATATAAAATGGAGCGTGGAGCCCCCAGGAACAGCAAAACACACACACACACACACACACACACACACACACACACACACACACACACACACACACACACTCTCCGTCTCACATACTCTTTTTTTTTTATGCACACACACCAACAGCCCCTGGGAGGATGAAGCTAACCTTAATTAGCCTAACACTGTGGTAAAATTGATTGAAATGCAGAACATCAATTATTAAGCCTAACTGTTTTCATAACCCCGCACACACCCCGCCATGTAGCACGTGCTGGGGGAGGAGGAGGGGAGGGATAACTGGGGTGGGTGGAGGTGTGTGTGATGATAAGAAAGAAAAGGTGTGAATATATATATGTGTGCACACACTGCAGTACCTCATCACTAAGGAGAGCAACAAGGTGAGGCGTGGAAACATACTGCTGAATTTACAAAAAACATAACACGATACCCGTACATGGACAAGAACACATACATGTGCACATGAATCGCTTTGCAATAATCAAACATTTTGTGTGTTTATAATAGTGATTGTTAAATGAGCTCACGTCGTCACCTAAGCATCACCTAAAGGCTGCGTGTCAAAGGCTGAAATGGAAACTACCTGAGAATGTTCTATCTGCTATGGACACAGTCAGGACACAAAAATTATCATGACACACAAATTTTTACAATTCTGTGACGGCTGAAAAGCATCTGCACTTTCACAGACTTCCACTAGCTTGTCTTATGATAACATTTACCATGCCTATCCTTAACATATCTAAAATCAATCCAGATCTTTTCAATAACTGATAACATAGCAACAAACTCTCAAAACTCAATAAAAATGGAAAAGTCCCTGACATTTGGTACATACATGAATTTGCTACCATGCCACTTACATGATACATGGATTTGTTCTTGAGGAAATGGCTTCAACCCAATTCACAGCATAACCTATCAAGACCATTAAGGATATTACTACACTTAATTAGTGACATCTCATCACAGGAAAAACTTAAGTAAGTGTAATTAATAACATTAATGATGGCCGCATTCCATTTAGGCATCCCAGTTCCATGGCCCTGCTGCTATGCATGCTGGGTCCTTAGCACGGTTTACATGGACTCTTATAGAAAGAGCAGCCATTATGTTTATATGTATAAGTATTTTTGAGTGGAAGAAAACCAACTTAAAAAATAAACTTCAAAATTAAAAAAAATGTTATAAAAGTGTATTTCAGACAGGAATTTACATATTTCTAGTTGAGCCTGATATTTCCTCTCTACAGTGAGCTGACATAAACAACAAACTTGCTACTGTATGACATGCATGGCTCTATCTCCCTAACAACCCCTGCTATTATCCAGTGACCTTTTGAACCCAACATGAGTGCAGGTCACCAATGGGTCGTGGTGATGTAATTTCAACCACAAACACACTTCCTGCTAGTTGATCATAATGGCCTGTGGTTGGTTGATAATGTAGAACACACAGGTGACCAATAAGAATAAAAAGTGTATGAACTCCACATCCCTGATTGATTTGTGGGAAATTGATTGAAAAAAGGGGCGACAATGCCAGAACAATTTAGCCATTAGCGTGACAGATTTGAGGACAGCTGATTATTCAGGAGCTTTGACTGTTTTTGATTCATCCATTTGGGACTGTGCACCAGCTGAATGGTGCTGAAGTGGACTAGTTGTGGTTTACTTAATGGCTTTAGCAGTGACACCTCCAGGCCTACACCACTGAGTGTCGGCCCTTTCACGTTTAACGAGTCTCAGGAGCAACATATGCATGTAGGGATAAAAAGGTTTGTTTTTATCATGACAGTTAAACTGCATTTTGATGATTTTTTTCCCAAACCAAAGAGCAGTAAGGAGTCAGCACTGTGCATGGAACTGTGGGTGTTTTTACCCACTAAATACTACATTCTTTTTATCAAATATGCTGTTAATAACAAACTATGGACGTTAAGGAGGCAGTTTTTTTTTATTTTGCCTTCTTAATATCTTTAAGTTTAAAATAAATTTGTCTGGAGCTGACTTGTGTCACAATGAAATGACACAAAATGTCACACTGACAGGTGTAACCCAAAATAACTGATGTTGACATTCATTGCTATTGTGACTTAATTAGCGACAGAGTCCTAATCTGCTTTATAGATATAATTACCACAGCACAGCTGGAACACAAACACACACAGATGAATCTTCCTCTGCTCCCCTGTGTCCATTTCCTTTATAAAAAAACTGGGACATCTCAACAGTTTTGTTATTGGCTATAAACTTTATTCCTTTGGATCAACTGGAGCAGACTGTGCACCAGGCTGTCATTATTAGCCCGCTAGCTTCCACAGTTTATGTTTGAAATCCAGCCCATGCTTTGTCCTCTGCCCACCTGCTTTGTGCCACAGTCTATTTTGAATGAAAGGAGACAGTCCTGAGAAGACAACCTGATCTCATGGGAAGGTCTATGAATGACACAGCATTACAAGGACATTCTGCGTGTCAGGAAGTTGCATTTTAGGGTTTTTGTGTGTCATTTGTTCACCACATATCACATTTGTACGCCATTTGTTTGCAAAACACGACCTGTACGTAAATACCATAAAACACCAGTCATCTCGTGGCTGATCTCCCGCCCCTCACAAACTGTCATTCTCACATTTTATTAGACATCACTTGCTCTCAGCAGTGAACATTCAAGCAAGGACACCGTTCTTATTACACACTAAATGCCTTGCGCATTACTTGTACTGTACACTCCTTTTCGTGCAACCAGGCTGGTAATCAGCAACCAGTAAGTAAAATCACTTGCGTAGGTATACTGTGGGTGTGTGGAGCCTTTTATTAAGATAATTACGGGAAGCTTCTCTCTAATGCAGCTCCACATAGTGGTACAGTGGGTGTTTTGCTCACATAAAATATCTCTATGCACAACTCTAGAGCAACAACAGTAATAAAGCTAGTACTGTGTATCTCCCCTTGACCAGAGAGGACTTCCATCTCAAGCACCCCTGACTGTGCCCCCTCTCTGTATTTGACTGCAGCAGGCCTCGTCTCCCTGACTCGATGACTCCCTGACCCCCAGTCTATCTTTGTCCCGGCACTGCATCGCCACGACCCACTGAGTTAGTGGAAAACTCATTTAGGCCTAATTACATGGGCTAGGCTTCTGGCTCGCTTACTTTCTTTCACTGAAGAGGCACTTTCTTTCTTTCAGCCCTTCTCTTTTCTCCTTCACTCTCTTGCCGTCCTTTTCTCTTTGCTCTCTCGTTTCTTCTCTCCTTGTGCTCCAGTTACCAGATCAAGGTAGCCCTGCACCAGCCAGCCAGAGCACACACACAGGACATCCAACACTCTAGTGTGGCCAAGAGGCCACAGGTATACAGGTACAAAGGCTTTTAGATGGTGCATTGTTATTTCCTCAGGGTCAGCCATAGGTTAGGGCCCAGTCTTAATTAGTTGACATGACTTATACATGATTACCCTTCTTCAGGCCCTATGGCCCCACAAACACACGCACACACACATACAAAGTGGCTTTGTAAGACCTAAAGCCAAGAAGTAAAGAGAGTTTGTGCAGGAAAGAAGCACACCAGCAGAGTACACAGTCACGTCATGTCTACGGTTTAGAAACTAGGGGTCAGGTAGGTGAAATGTAAGGAACCCTGGGAGGAACCTTACCCGGGACGTCAGACGGCACAAAAACAACGTCAGAAACAAAAGTCATATTAATGATGGATGACAGTCTGGGGTCAGCATTCAGGTCGTATGTCAGGACCTACATTTGCTGTGTCACCAGCAATCGAAGACGGCAGACAGGGAGAGTTAAGCATGATTTTAAAAATCCTCTCCCAGGATTTTTACCTTAGGTATGCAGACATAAAAATGATAAGATGTTGATAGCCATACATAACAGACCAACACATTTACAAATCAAGCAAATAATTTAAATATGTCTTTACTGAAATGTGTAATGTGCAATGAACAGTAAGGCCTAGTATAAATGAAGCTATTTGACTAGGAAATTACGGAACTGAATTGTTAACAACGGCAATCCCGGTCTTATTTCTTTAACACAGAGACCAATGAAAGCCCATAATTACACTCTATAATAATCTACTCTTAACGTGATAGGATATTGACAGAAATATTCTCATATATGCTTCAGGAGCAGATGCTTTCCAGCAAAGAAATCTGAACCTGCCATCACTCTTCTGGACCAGCCAACCTCATGTCCATATGAAATCCATAATAGACCGCAGACTAACAGGCTGGTGTAAGCTCACCATTGCAATATGCACAGCATGCTGCCGACTGTAATTTACCAACCTGAATTACTCTCATAGTTATTGGAAAGCATTTTGTATTTGCGGCCGCTGCACGAGACAGCACGGTTACAGCACAACCGATCGATATCCAGCCCATAAAGCAGACGCCACAGTCACAGGAATTAACGTGTGTGTCTATAAACCACCAAACGTAAACATGAACTGAAATCAGCTCTGCAACCACAAGAGATGAAATAAAAAATAAACAACTGCCACCATTACTAGTCTATATTACACTTCCAGAAAGTTTAGGTACACTCAGGATGTAGTATTAATTTGTTTGGGAAATGCTTACTGCTCTGTACTGTAATAGGGCTCAAGGGAAGGGATGAGATCCAAGGCCAAACCATAAGGAAGGAGGGCGAGCATCAACAACAACAGCTTAATGATGTTCTGTTAATGGAGCAAAAGCGGGTCACTCAGGAAGAGTACTCACTCTGGCAGACAAAAAAACATACCTTGCACAGGCATGGCAATATGTGCTCTGACATGAGTGCAACTGGGAAGACCCAGGACGTATATATAAATGCCAAGTATTTATAAGTGGGGATATAAACAAAATGTGCATGTATGTTTTAAAGATGCTGGACACAGAGAATCTGAGAGAAATACAAACTGATACCAATCAATGAAGGGAGGAACAGCAGATTAAAATTAGCCATTTCCCTACAGTTTGGTCCATTTAAATCATAATAAAGTGCTTATTTCTGACATAAAGTAAATGAACAACAGCCATACACACACACACACACTTACAGTATCTTCAATCTCAGTTCACCAAACCTTTTAACTTTGATGGTTTATAATGTGTTTTAATGTCTCTAAGATGTTTAACTGTAGGGCCGTCATTTGGCTAAGTAGCCTGCTGCACTGCGCACTGAAGTGAGGGCTGGAAGACGATTCACTCGCTGACAGTAAGCAAATCTAAATAATTCAGATGGAGGAATTCACATTTTATTTATTTGATATTTATCAATTACTCTTTCAGGGTTGCAATCTGATGCTTGTGTGTGCACGACTGCACGCATGTGTGTGTGTGTGTGTACAAAGAGGGAGAATAGAGACACAATTGTGAGTCTTCACGATGGAATTACAGCAAGACTAGATTCATAAGAGCCCTGTTGTTTATCTTTGCTGCTTTGAAATGCAATTTCTGCTTCTTACCAAAATCATCTTTAAAAAACTAATTGGTTCAGGTTGTGATTAACAAAAATGAAGGATCTGACACATAGATATATATTAGAACATGATAACAGATATTGCACAGTGACAAACAATAAGCAGCTTCAAGTTCACAAATATGCTCATTCATAGGTCTTTCATTAATGTACTTCTAGCGCCATCTACCGGTTACTACAATTTACTACATACAGCACCACTAATGCAATCTACAGTACATACGATATCCTGCAATCGCATGGATAGGCCAATAGAAATGACATCCAAGTGTATAACTTCAATTACTTTGGGAATAGGACACACAAAATGAGCTCTAATGATAATTAAATTACTAGATTTGTGCACTGCATTGTGCATCTCTTCATGCAATTTAGTAGAGCAAAGCACAAACCTAATGTGAAGAATGTTTTAGTGCATAACTACACCAAAAACACAGAAGACAGACACAACTGATGTGCATTTAAAACTAGATGAATAAAATATAGTGTTCACTGTGTGCAACTACCATTAATGCAGACATAATAACACTGAACCTCCCTTTATTGCATGCTAAATAGCAAATTAAATTTATAAAATACATGGAGTCACTAGGTAGTGGATAAAACTTTCAGCTTTTGCTATTAACCCATTAAGAGTGAGACGAGCTGTGTGTCCTCACTACCAAAATAAATACTTTGCTATTGTTGTTTATGAAGGAATTATGGGTTTATGAAGATTAGTATTATGGGTGTGTTTATGGGGCTTACCTCAAATGTAATGTTAGCTGAAATGTTAGCCTGACTGCTAGCCGGACTGTTAGCAGGACTGACAGCCAGACTGTTAGCAGGACTGCTAGCCGGACCGTTAGCCGAACTGTTAGCAGGACTGCTAGCCAGACTGTTGGCTGAACTGTTAGTTGGACTGTTAGCAGGACTGCTAACCGGACTGTTAGCACGACTGTTAGCTGGAGCCCAACAACAGCCCAACATATTTTACAATTTGAGAAAGAAAGCGACAGAACGGCAAAGTGTTTTTACTTTTACAGTTCTTCAACAAACCAAAAGTAGCCGGTCATAGTTGTAGCAAAGTCTTCCAGGTGGCTTTATCCAAACTTTAGAGCGAAACTCGAGCTACAAGAGAGCTCGTCTTCTTCTGAGCACACCTGGCTGGTGCTGCTGTAATTAATTAATAAGCCCCGCCCCCTACCCGCACGCTATTGGTAGATTTGCAAAAAAAAAAAAAGAAAAGAAAAAAAAAAACATAGGTAGCTACTGATTGCCGGAGCACATAGCTAATATCTATCTGTAATATGAAACACATAATATTTCTCCAAAAAGATCAAGAACAAACTTATAAATACTCAAGGTAAATTGTCAAACTGTGCTTTTTACTCATTATTAAATAATAACATTTCTAACTATTATTATAATTATTATTATTGAAGGTAGTTTATCCCAGTCATATTAGTAGTTGTTGATTTAGTTAACTTTATAAAATTGAATCTCTATAATGAAACAATGTAAAACAAACTAGGGCTTAAGTGAGACATGGACTTTTTCCACTGGCTTCACTGAGAAGGGCCAACTCTTTATTTAGACTGTGCTTAACAGTTTTATTGGAGTACCTGCCATATTTGTCCCCCCAAAAAAAACATCTGGTATCAGAAAGTGCTTTAATTCAGACTCTCCTTCATGCTGAGTCCATTTTAAACAGGAATGGGCAATTTAAACCATTTTATCCTCAAATTTGAGACAGAACATTGAATTATCTGAGAAGTCCAAAATCTATCAATAACTGTCTTTTCAATGAAAAAAATCATGGATACCAACAATTATTACACTTAAACATTAAACATATCAATTTGATCAAAGAGCTTACATGTATTGGTGGAATGTACAATTACAGAAACCAAAAAAATCAGCAATATCATTACTTTTGGGCAGTGGTGGCAAACACCTTACACTGGTGGTAATCTGATAAATTGTGTTATACTTTACCATGAAAAAAATTTGAGGGTGAAAAGAAATATTTGTGCACCTGCTAAAGTCTGTCATTTACTGTATGTAATAAATATGGGAAGAATTGATTGATTTTGCATACTACCACTTCAGAAGAACAACACAAAACACACTCTCCAGTTGAATTAAAACAGCTTTATTAGTGTACACTGTAAGAAGTTGTCTGCATTATGTAGAATAGTTGGAAAGCCTGTGAAGATCATCATCAGTGTTTGAAGAAGATAGAAATCCTAACAGCTTTTTGTCTAATGGAATATGCTCCGTTGATAGCAAGAAAAAAAAAAAAAAAAAAGGAACGGCATGTATGGTAAAACAAAAGTACAACTATACAATAAGATCACCAGTGACATGTAGAAGCTTCACTCTCTCCAAAAAGCCACCTTCTTAGGAATCCACCAGCAAGAGGCTTGTTTGGGGATACACAATTGTCATCACAATAAGAAAAAAATAAAAATACAATATGTAATCTGTAAATAGGATCCTCAAAATGTGCAGATGTCGCCTACATGAAACCTAAGTTGGTCTCATCTTCCATCTCTAAAAAAAAATGTTCAGGAAGTCAAAACAGCTGCTTGGTTTTGGGGTACAATATTAGGTGGCAATCATTGAACAAAAAGAAAGAAACAAAAAAGAAAGTTGATAAAAGGCTTTGCTGGACCCTGACAATATGCATAAATAGCATGTAGCCATCAGAAAATACACTTTGGGGGGGAAATGTGTTGGAGTACACAGTCCAAACAATGTGATGCCACTGCATAGAACAAACATGGAACAGCAAATGTACAACAACCTTAACGGTAACACTATTATGCTCATTTAATGTGAACTGACCATTTCATAGTCCAGTTAACTTCCCCCCTAATAAATGAAAAAAGAGAGAGCAGCAAAAAGACAGGACAGACAGGTGGACAGATACAGATACACATACATAGGGACAAACACCACAGCGTTGGTCTCAGTCAAGTTACAAATGCACACTATAACAATTTGAACCAGGCAAATGCTCGATGAATGAAGAAAACAGTATAATTCATGATTTGTCGTGGTTGAGCAAACATAAAAACAGGTTGACCAGCAGGATTTTTCAAATGTCTATCTATTGGTCTCACCCTAACCAGGATTTCTGCCATTCCAGCCATTATCTACTGAACTCAGCTTTCATTTCTTACCCAGTAGTGAGTAATCAAAATGTGTTAACATGCACACAGACACATCAGAGTATGGCATATGCTAACATGAGCCAAGACAGTGAGGAAAGTATACCCTCAATCCAATTTAAATATAATTTATGTCCTACTCAAACCCATTTTCTATGCTAACATAATGTGTTAGAATACTTGCAGCTTTAAGTAAAAATGGGTGACGGGTATAATACCATAATATCATGTGCATGTAAACACTGGAATTTAACAGTGTAAACACACGTAAACAGTCAGGAGAATTAAATATCTGTGGAGCTGAAATTGGCAGCAGGATTCACACTGACAACTGGAATGTCCCTAAGCGAGAATTCAACAAATTCACCTTCACAGGTAAGAAAAGTGAATAGCAACTGCTTTGAAAATAATTGTCAAGCTGCTGCGTTACATCCTAGAAAAAAAAAAAAAAAAAATCTCAACTCTTGTTAAGCGATTATTATGACCCAGTGCATCTGCAGTGTACAGGACATGCTGTAAATATACACATTCAGTCTTTGGGACAGCACATTAGAATTTAGAGCTGAAAAAAAAGTCCAGATAAGGCTGTTAACTACCTTTTCCTCCAGCTATTAACTGCTGATAGATTCCAAAATTCATCGACCACCATTTTAGCAGAAGAACAAGAGGATGGCAATTATGATCTCTCTCCTCTCAGTCACAACATTTGACCTGTGGTAAATTCAGTCACAAGTGTTACATCCTATGCTACATACTTCAATCATCATCAAGCTGTGGCCATTTCAAGCAGAGGGCTTATTCTAAAAAAATACTTAATTCTAATAAAAGGGAAGAAAGCTTTGAAGATTTTAAATATGCTCATATATATATAAAAAAATACATGAAAATACAAAAATGTAGCTTAAACAATGTGTAAAGAAAATAATAGCTGTGTGGTCAAATACTTAAAGCTTAAATATTTAAGATTTGGACTTTAAAATACCAAAGTAGGTACCAGCTGGCATTTAGGTCGGGGCAATATTAAAATCAAATGAATGCTCTATGATCAGCCAATTCAGACAATATACGGGAAAACAAACTCTTTATATTGTACATTCTTAAAAATATGGTCATTATCTTTTGGAATTGTCTTAACTTCAGTTGGGTTTTTCAACATTCCTATCTGTACATTTCAGAGCATATCTTGCTGTATTTTTACATCAAAGGCAACGTTCTTCTAGCAATATCAAATGTGCATAATTTGGGGCAGTGCAAGTACAGTATAGAAGCCGTGTTCTCTTAAAGTCCCACTCTGCAGGACTCGTCTTCCTATTAATAAACTGTTGATAACGGGGAAAACCGTGATCAATCCAAGTATATAATCCAGAGAGACGTCTCCATCAGTGAAACGCCAGTTATGAGGGGGTCTACATAGTTTTCTTTTAGACAGCAGGGGGCGACATTGAGGCTTTGATTCTTGAACTGCATTCATGGAGTCCTAATTGCACTCATCCTCAAGTCCAGCATTCAATTCTCCCTCATAAGCAAGATGATATCATTGTAAAACAGATGAAGAGAATTTATGAGAGTAAGAGCGTGCAGGAGGGGAAAGAGAGTCAGTGCAAAATGCTGGGCCTCAAAAAGCAGAAAGGGCAAACTGTAACCTGTGTTTAACTGAATGCAAACAACTAGAAAGCTTGTCTGAAGTTAGAGGAGGGACATGTCCAACACTGCACTCTTTCCACTTATCTTAGCTGCTAAACTGGCTCTGAGCCACACTCAAGCATCTCCCCACGTATAATGGTTTGTGTTACAGTATGTGTGTGTGTGTGTGTGTGTGTGTGTGAACGAGTGAATACAGGGTATGGAATAGTAATTACAGACATCAAGATGCTCCCAGTGGTCACCCCTTTCAGAGCTGAAGACTCATCAGTCTGATAAGGAGAAAATCAGGAACATCTCAGGTAAAAAGAAAAAAAAAATGTAAAAAAAAAATGGAAGTTTGGTCATCGAAACCAAGAAAAATAAAAATACAAATAAATGTCCAGGCATGGAGCTGACTTTGGTTGAACGTGAGCCTGGAGTGGCAGTACTACTGTTGTTGGTCATCCTTGTGTAAACGGAGCTCTTGATGAATTAGAGTTGTGCTGCGGTAGGTAGGTAGGTAGTGAAGCACTAAGGTGGTCTAGTGGTTGGACTAACTGCCCTCTAGCTAAAAGATCACATGCTCAATCCCCAAAACAGCTGTGTTTTTCTGGACCAGAGCCTCAGTCAAATACCAAAACCAGAAATGTTGATATTGCGTATGATTTCAATTATTAATCCAGGGCCAAAATGACAAGGCCCAGTGGGACAACTTAACATCATTAACATTCCACTATTGTCCATCTGTGATGTCATTCTCCCATCCTCCAGGTCCAATGTGTTTTTTTTTTTCTTAATGAGAATGTTATTGGTGCATCTGCACGGTGGTCTTCCTCAGAACAAACTGGTCAAATGTTGTGAAATGTCAGAATGACTTTGCGCAGGCATCAGCAGCAGAAACCTGTTTAGGACATGCTGGAACAGCGCACCGACGGTGAACCCATCTGGGTCAGCACCTTATCCAACCACTGGAGGGGGCCATTGAGATGCAGCTCGATCCAACAGGGAGTGCTTGTTACTGTCTGACGCCTGTAACAGAAAAAAATAAGGGTAAAGAAAGACCTCAGTCAAAGGCTATGGCATGTGACATGCTATGGCTGGGTGTATAATAATAACAATAATAATAATAATAATAATGTTGTTATGGATAATTATAGAAATTAAATTATATATTTGGTAGAAACAGAGCTATAACTGTTAAATGAGTGATTGGTAGAGCATTTTTATTGACATGAGATACAACAAATTGAATAGCAGCTTGCATCGCCCAGGTCTCACCAGGTGATCAAACAGAGCTTGACCACACTGTGCTGCTGCCAGCTTTGGCCTGGACTCTACACACAGCAGAGACAGATTGCTAACCAGACAGCGGCTTAACCCTGGCCAGTGAGGACAAGCCAAAACAACCCCACAAACACTGACTCCTGGGAGGGTGTGACACAAAGTAGAGCCAGGAGCAGAACAGCTGTTTGCTGGATGGACGGTAGGGAGGGGACACAGACACACAGATACAGACAAATGCTCTGTTACCGCTTCATTTTAGAACAAAGGGAGGCATACAATCGAGATTACACACATGCAGTGGAGATGATAGCACGGACGAGAACAAACAAACCTTTTACTTCTCAAATGCTTGTGTACATTTTCTCACCTTGGGATTTTATGTAAAGATACATCTGTAATAACTCATTGAGCGCCACTGACGTATTTCAACGTCATTTAAAATCCAACGCTCGATTGCCATCAACATAATAAGTCAAAGTGTTTTTTTTTTGGCAGCAGGTCGCCGATTGCCCTGTCCCACAGCCTGTGAGTAATTTTGTGGTTTCTGGGCGATGTAGTCTGTAAATAAAGAGACGGCATACACCATGGAGATCAAAGCAAGAATGAAGACGATCGCAAAACGGACGGACTCTGGAGAAAAAGTGGCGTTTCTGGTGAGAGTGGCCTCTACCTCTCATAAAACAAGACTGGAACAAGGTAAAAACAAACATTTTTTTCAAGATAAAATAGAGAGTCTCTTATTTCACTTGAACTATTCAGCTTTCTGTTTTATAAAACGGCTGGCACTCAATGGGTTAATTTACCTGAACTACAAAGTGGGGGAGACAAAGGAGAAGCCCAAAGAAGTCCCATACAGTTGTCCTGTTAGCTAAATGTCATATTTTATGACTTCAGTAAAACTACTGACACACACACATATCAGTCCTCAAAGATGCTGCTGATCCAGTATTTGTTTTACTTTAGTTCAGTTCATTAAGCTCCAAATTATGACTCATTTTATTGTGATGTCCTACTGGATGCATTCAGAAATGCAACATGGCTCATGGAAATGGAAACATTCTCTGTGTGAAAGAACACACTAACTTCAACTTGAGTTATGGAAAACTGACAGTTTTAAGTGCATTATTTTACTTACTTTTTCTTATCTTCTTACAGTTTTTGTATTAAGTTATATGGTTTATCTTGTTGGTTTTGCACTATATTGCATACATACTTTTGTAAATCTTTTAAGTCCACTTAGTTTTTCCTAGTGCATGGCAGCTGTAATGAAAGAATTTCCTTCAGAATGAATTAAGTTTTATCTTACCTTATAACTGGCGATGACTGGCAAATAACACAATCATTAAATTATAACTTGGCTCAATCCACCCTGCTCTTTCATATGACTGAGAAAACAGTGCAAATAAAACCACAAAAGGCACAAGAAAAAGTTTGTGCAGCTTCAGTCCAGACTAGGAGTTAACATAGCCCTTCTTTAAGTGCAACAAAGCTCCAAATTGATCCTGACGAGGCTACATGACTGTCCTATTTCTTTTTCCCCGTCCTTGTGAGTGATGGCGCGTTTACCATCCGTAGGACACTTGGAAATAACAACAAACCAGAGACATATCGTTAGTCAGGCACCGGAAGAGCTAGCTTGTTAGCTACAGCTAGCGATCCACTTGCTGTGTTCAGGGAGGCAAGGAAATGCTGAAGCCGATAGCAGTTCCAAACCCGACACTGATATTTCCTGATGTTAACTTTTCATGTTAATATTGGCTAACACTATCGGAGGGCCGATCTTATCAGACATCCCTAAATCTTTGGTTCCAAAACACCACAGAAAGGGTAGACTGCAGAGCCACACTGCTCATAACTGAAGCTTCTGTCACACTAGCAATTCTAACTATTGCTTCTTCACGGCAAAATCAATTCAACATTTCAATGTGGTTTCAGTGTAATTCATTGCAGTGAATGGTGATTGAGTGTGTCTAAACTGGAGGAAGCTGTATAATATTAGCAGCCGCTGCATGTAGTCTTTCAGATTCAGATTCAAAGCTTAACCTCTTTCACAAGGACACAAATGAACTTCACTGTGCTACTTTCAAGTCTGATCAGAAACCCCCTAAGCTCTTTTCATGGTAGATGGTAGTTAAAAGAGAGAGGACAATGGGTTGAGTGTAACACACCTGTATTCTGCTCCCCAGCCCTTTACGAAGCTCATTCTGATGGTGCACATCCTGGTTAGCTGGTAGACTGCCTCAAACCCCTGATTGACTGACTGGGCCAGCAGTGCAGCAAACTCCTGGTTGTTAAAAATCTTCAGATTACAACCTGAAAAAAAGAATATAAATAAATGTGAGGGTCATTGCTATCAGAGATGATGCATTCAGACTTGGGAGGAGAGGGTGTGGAAACACTAGGGGCAATCTGTTTTTGTTATATCTCTGATAAAGTCTGTTATGTTTGAATTTTATGATTAGCAGTGGCGATTTAAAAACGTTTTTAAATTTGATTTCACATCAAGGTGACTCTGAACAGAACTTAACTCTTTGAGTGCCATTGATGGCTTTTGACGTCATTTAAAATCCAACGCTTGAGTGCCATCAATGTAATAAGATGTCAAAGTGTTTTTTTCTGCAGCGGGTCACCAATCGTGGTCTCCTGCAGCCTGTGAATAACTTTGGGGCTTCTGGGATTTGTAGTCGAGACATAAAGAGACGGTATACGCCACAGAGATCAAAGCAGGAAGTGGAGACGATCAAGATTAGAGAACAAAACGGACGGATTCTGGACAAAAATTTGTGATTTTGGTGAAAGTGGCCTCTACTCTACCTCTGATAAAACAGGAACAGAACAAGTTAAAAATAAATTTTTTTTCATGATGAAATAGAGTCTCTTCTTTTGAGCTATTCAGTGTTTTCAGATACATGGTACAAAATATTCTATGGGACTTCAAATATGACTCAAAATAGGTCAAAAACACTGGCACAAGGCACTTCCCGTTTTAAAAAATGGCTAGCACTCAAAGAGTTAAAAGCAGCGAGCAGATGCATGGTGAGGTGTGGGTGTATCGCATGTCGATTATGCTCCTCCAGGCTGACAAGTCCGACCCCCCGAATGTCTTGTTTCCTTTCAGAACAGTTCTGCTCCTCAGTAATGATAATGTTCACACTGCTCATTTGGCCATGGAATGAAATGTTCAAAGTTACACGAGTGAAAGACGAGTCAGCGTGCGAGTGGGTGAGAGTCTGAGAAAAACTGCCTCATTGTGGAGGGCATTAGTTCTTGTTCCTTAAGCTTCACTTAATCAGTACGAGGTGAAAAAAATGCCTTCACCATAAAAATGTTGGTAATAGATTCTGATTCTTGCTTCTCATATGGATACGTTTTAGAGGTTCCACTTTTTAAACATCAACACACACTATAAAGTAAGAAATACGCTTTGTGTGTATAAACCTGGTGGTATCTTGCAGACTGTGGCGGGGTGCCAGCCGTATCGCTGGTTGCAGTTGGGACTCTGGACAAAAATGGCACTGTCGCTGAGGCACTCGGCGAACACCTCCCCTCCGATGTAATACAACCTTACACCACGACCTGCAGAAAGCGAGCCAGGAAAAGTGTGAAGATGAACGGGATGAAAAGAAAGAAAGACATAAATCATGAAGGAAAAACCTTGAATATTGCGCTATTGAAAAAAAAACATGTTTATTCACCAATATATCCTCAACAAAATGCAGTTTAAATCTCTACATCTCATTACTATTTCCAAGAACCTCAAACCTTGTAAGTTTTCCAGCGTGATTAGTTGCTATATGTGTTTGTACCTATATGTCTCCTTGTCATTTCCACAGTTGCGTTCCTGTTAACGTTGCTGAGAAGCCCTAAACAGAAACGCTCAGAATTAGAGGGGTCGGTGAAGCCATCGACGGTCAGAGACGGCTGCGAGGCGTGGAATGTCTCTCCGACCCGCTGGTTTAGCTCGTAGTAGGCTATCGAGCACCAGAAAGCTGGTTCACTATAGGTGACTGGCTGAAGGTCTGAAAAGAAATCAACAATAGCTTAAGTTAATCTTTTTCCACAACTTTATTCGAAAAAGAATTTTTCCAAATGACAACATTTGTCAGTTGGGCAAGAACTACCGTGACTCTAAAATAAATACACCTTCACACATTAATTCATTTTCACAGCATTGTCCTGAAATAAAAATGAGGAAAACTGCTTGGTCTTACCCAGGCCATGACTGACAGGTGACAGGGTGCTGGGTGACATTTCTGCTGGTGAGCCTGGGAAGACAAGAAAACAATACACGTCACATAAAACCCTTTTGTAATCTGAAATACAGCTGATGTGTACACTGTCCTGCTTAATTTTACAGTTCTAATTCCTGTGTGTGTTTTCCCCCAACCAGTGAGCTAGACAGCAGCATGTACACAAGCACAAAACCCAGCTAGTCTACCTGATTCCATACTTTGATTCATCTGCTGGTCACTGTTTTCTCCATCTTCACTGATGTATCCAGGTGGAGGAGTCTCTGCAGAAACACACAGACGAGATATAAGAACACACCGATGCTCACACTGCAATTAGAGTCACTGAGCTCTCTGTGTGATGCATGTATGACGACACATGCACCAGAAACAACCAGCAGGCGGGTTATATTACCTTTAATTATCAACTTTCTATGGAATCTTAATGTGAATAAGAAGTGAATGAACGCCCTGCATACAGACCTGGTATGTAGTTGTTCGGAGGGTCTATGCCGGCAGGGAAGTTGGTGTTTTCGGGGATGGAGTTTGTAAAGTCGTCTAGGGGAGGAAGTTCTGTCAGAATCTCTGTGTGGCGGGGCACCAACACCGGAGGCAGCACTGGAGAGATAAGGAAGTGTCACTGACTGTGGCAAACTGTATAATTAAATGCACTTTTTTTCTCTAAAACAAGTTGCAACATTCTGCTGTATATCCACCAAATCTAATCAAACTCTTTCAGTTGCCATAATAGACACATTAGAGGACACCTTGGAGAGCAACAGGACAGTCCAAAAATATTAGTATACAGCCTTTCGAAAGCAATGATAATTACCAGGCGTCTCCACTCTCTGGTAATGGTAGGGATTGACACACACTTCATCCTTTTTGAGGTTGAAGGCAAACTGGCAGGAGTCGATGGCCCTCAGCTCGTGGTGGCTGTGAAGGTCGGGCCACCTCCACAGGCGGCAGTAGATGACGTGGGGCAGGCCCTTACGATGGGACACCTGGAGACGCCCATCCAGTGACCTGACAAGAGAGAGGACAGCTCGGTAATGTGCTCAACACTCGGCAGGGGGACTATCAACAGGGAGGGATGCTTCAATAGTTAGTTCAGTTTAGGAAACTACTGTTTTTTTTTTTTATTATTTTAAAAGTAAATTAGATTATTTCATGAAACCACAATCACATTTACAAAGTGATTTTGCTTTTACCCATGGTTTGCAAATCATGTCTGACCTGGTTTTACAAAAAAATAATCATTAACAGATAAAGCATCTCTATGAAAATCACCATGAACCTATCTTTATTATTGGAGTAACTGATACTACCACCAGAGTTCTTGCACCACTTTAAAAGTCAAATTTAATACTTTTTAAGACGTTGTTAAGACCTCAACAAATATAGCCTAATTGAAGTCTAAATGTCATAACAACTTATTGTAGGGCTTGACCAATATGGGGTCTTTGAAGCCGATGCCAATATCAATATATAGCAGGAAAAAAAAATCCAATAACTGATTAATCTCCAATAATATGTTTTTCAATTATTATTTTTCAGCCCTTTAACACTTTGCAACAGTGATATACAGTAAATTGAAGGCATAACACTAACTTTTTTCTGCAACAATTTCCCAACTTTCAAGAACAAAAAAATGAACTATGTAAACAAAATAACATTGAAATTGCAGTTAAATTGAAGTTAAGACATGTCGAGACTTTTTAAAGGAACCGCAGGGACCCTGTACCACTTCATCTGATGGCTCAGGCAGGGGACATCACTCATATCATGAAATCAATCTAATACATTCTGGCTATTGCAACTCAAATAAAGATCAATTATTTCCTTACTGCCTGCACATATAAAGCCTTACTAAGTTAATGCCAGTGATAAGTGTGTGATGAAAGACACAGCAGATAGCCTCTAAGTCTTTCTGTGACTTTAATAAACAGAAATGGCAGACAAACCAGTGTGTAGATATGTCGCAGAATGCAAAGACAGATGAACATTAAATGAATGAATGAAGACATGTACAGTGACTGTTGACTCATTGTGTGTTTGAGTGTGTGTGTGAGTATATTCACCTGCTGTGGTCATGGTATCCGTACATGCCTGAAGAGTCCCACTGCTCTATCGTGTGGCCTGAGCCTAGACCCCATAGATCTGAGCAATTGCTACAAACACGCAAACACACACACACAAAACACACACAGGACAAGTGCAAAAAGGATACAAATAAAAGAAAACAGATGGTAAACATGAGGCGCTCCATTTCAAATTAGTAGGATCACACACATGAAACAAACAAACATGTACAGTAGGTCTCTTATTGGCACAAAGGGAAGGAAATAAAAATGTCCGCCCTCTCGCTTTCCCAATAAGAGACGCTGACTGGATGACAGGTGATCATGTGAAAAATCCAAACTGGACGGACAGCGATGTGGTGATGCAGAGAGTAGACGCCGGCATTGCATTGTGGCTGCCTGTTCAAACTTCTACATGAAAGGTGAAGTCTTCCAATATCTATTTCCTGCTCACAAACCCAGTCATATTCTGATCGTTTTATTCATATATGCTAGAAAAGCACTCAAAGAGCACAGATCTCCGCCAAGGCAGCATTCTGCCGCGTTTGTCCTCTATGCACAATTTTTTAGTGATTATCACGGAAAATATTAATATTTGACTCTAAGAATGTCTAAGATTATAAATTGTGAATTCTTTCCCAGATCTAGCTCCTTCCTACATGAAGTTATGGTTAAATACACATATTTGACCTTGGTGACCTTGACCTTTTACTAATTAATTTTTGGTGGTGCCGTTGAATCGGATCCGATCACCACCAAAAATTAATCAGTTCTAAGTTAGGCTACTTCTGGCCAACCCTGAAAATTTCATCAAAATCCTTCCACAGCTTTTTGAGTTATTTTGCAAACCAACAAACAAATAAACAAACCCTGGTGAAAACATAACCTCCTTGGCGGAGGTAACAAACAAACTCTGTTGATCACATAACCTCCTTGGTGGAGATAATAAAGGCCTTAAAGCTAAACAAGCTCCTAATAAAATCATGATGACATGATTCACACTTCAGAAGTGTGATAAATGTGTGAATGGGGAAATAAAGATGTTTAATAAACAAAATGTATCAAGAGGACATGACAAGATAATAAAACACAGCACAAATATGACTGAGGAAAGCACACATCATTTGCTAACTTGCTCCCTGAAACTCTTGTGAGCTTTCTCAGCATGTTGATAGGAGAGAAGAGGAGAGGATATGCTGCTGTCTGATCACAGACCTGTCTGTACAAGACCTGCTATCTAACACTTCTCAACCTACTCAAAGAGCTCCACTGCTATGACACCCATGTGGCCTATCTCCAGACACAGATAATGTCTTCTTCCGTTCTCACTTAAAGGTCAGCAGTACAATCTCTGTCTTCCTGTCAAAGTGCTAAAATTTGCAAAAATTAATGAGGGTATTCTCATCCAGAGCATACGTATGACGTTTTTCTTTTCAAATATGAAACCATTATGACTTCCTAAGGTCGTCCACATTTTCATCACGACTCAAAGAGCTGTAAATGCCTGCTATCTGTATCTCTGCTGCACTCAAACGGAAATCTAAAAAGCCTTACACCTGACAATCCTCCACCGCTCACAAAGAGCCAGGGCAATTTATCTCAGATATTATCCACCTTACTACTTGGTGCACAAAAGGAAGTGAGCTGTGCATCAAAGGTCTGGAGGGTTATCTGCTGACAACCACTGAGCACTGTTGAGTAACACATCCGGACCCAAGCATCCTTGGCAGGATTGCCCCTAACATATAGCTGTTTCATCCAAGTCAGTGTCAATCTGTGACGAATTATGGCAACATTAATTACTCTCCACACTACTGTCTACCATCTGATGAACAGAGGCGAGGCTACCTGCTCTTAATAAGACCCTCTCGAATGTGGCCTATGATATTGAGTTAATACAAGAAAACCAAACACTTCACTGTGCATTGTATGTATTTATTTGTGTCACATTTCACAGATTGGTTTGGCACAAACATAACAAGTAAATCAAAACAAGTATGGCTCATATGAAGGGGAAAAAAATCCTAAGTAGTATGGTCCAAGCCCTGCAATCTTTAGATAACACTTGACTGAAGACAGCAGCAGCATTTAAGTAAATGTCTAACAATAACCACCATCGTCTTATCAGTTCCACTTCAGAAGTCACTATCTAGCCTACATTCCTCAGGGTGAAGAAACACAGAGGCCTGGCATCAGACACTTTAGCCTCACAGTGTCCTTCTTCTTACTTCTACAGTTGAGACCTTTTTCAGATGCACTGCTGAGCATACAGCATTACCACATCCAGGGCTCATCACGCTGCCCTGCGCTGACACGAACACGACCAGAACTTTGATATCGAGATGTAAAGGCTAGCAGCAGGTCGATGCTTGGTGCAAATCTACACGGCGTGCATTGAGATTGCGATGTGATTAGATCTCCACGACCTCAGCCTGAAGTCTGTACAGAGTGCACTGCTGAGAAACAATCCACCCACCAGAACATCACTGCCTGACACTACTAGAGTCTGAGAGGCTGAACCCTTTCACAGTGAAGAAAACATTGGCATCACCTCTACCAACCCTGCACCTGCCCTGTTTATTTTAATTATGTCAATATAATGCCGAAAAATGTATATGCACTGTCTGATTGTTGAACCTAACGTACCACATTTACCTGGATGGATAATGATAATGTAGAAATGTGGGGGGAAAAAAAACAAAACACATTTTTCAGTGATAGACCAGGGTTCAAAACAAGATGCCATGTTGAAGTGCCTATGAGCAGGACACTGAATCTGAACAGGAATGTTTCCCTGCAGGGACAAATTCTATTTTTGAAACTCTCTGATCAAAGGAAGCTGTCAGTGAGGGTGTATTAGCAAGACAATTTGAGAGGAGAAGCTCATAAAATCTTCACAGAGCAGCCTAGTTATCTCTCCTCTCTGCTGATGCTCAGTGGGCTGATTGACGTTAATCACATGCTTGTCATGGGGCTCCCCTTGACTTTGCCACCTTTGTCATGATAAGGTTTCACCTGGTCTGGTAACTTGGCCACTGCACCTTGTCACGCATGTGACACAGGAGAACTCTATACTGTGACACATGACCTGTAAGCACACAGGCTAAGCATCTACATTCTGAGCAGGTTTGGGTGTATAAAGGTTCTTTTAGAATGAAAGCACATGTATACAAACCAGGTTTACCTTCAAGTCTGTCTAATGGCTTTACTTCCTTTTTCAGAGTGTGTAGAGATGTATAGATATAATGGATAAGAGCTGCACTTCGTTAAGTGGAGCGGCCGGTGCATATTAAATGAATGCTGCCAGTTGGACAAGCTTGTGTGTCATTAATTCCATTCCTCATTTTCCTTGATGTTTACTGCACCAAATAATATAACTGATCAAAACCATGTAACTTCTAAACCATCTAAACATACTGAATTTGCAGAAGGACACAGGTCTTGGTCTTGCAAAGTGTTGGACGTCTCTCCCGTGGATGTATAAAGATGGACATGACAGCCGCTCAAATAGAGCGACCCATTGGCAGCGCATAGACACTGAACCGAGTCCACTAAGCTCACAAACTTCGGTGCTGCACATCTGTTTCCTTTCCACCAATCAGGTTTCACTTCTGCCGCCTTACTAACCTATAGCACAACAGAATGAGGAAGTAGACCTGTTGTTGCACAACAGAAACTTTTCTTTCTGCAAGCATGTGGTTGCTCGTCACCTTCCTTCTGACTTTCATGTGTGCTGACACACCTCGCTGTGCTGATCGCATTGGTGGTATTGTGGTACGCCAGTGTATAGGGACTACAGATGCGTGTTTGTGTTAACGTGAGCGAGAAGCGCGTTAGTCTTGAAATAATCAAGAGTTCAGACTGAAATTGTGTGTGCACTATCTTCAGGATCATGTGTATGACTGAGTGAGACAGTTTTGGTTTTTCCTAGACATCTTCAAACATTATTATTCCCTGTGACATGGACTGATGATATTCTGAGTGTGTGTTCTGTACAAGACAGAACCAAAATGACATAGAAACGTGTGTGTGTGTCTCCTCATCTCACCTGGGTATGGTGACACACTTTGTGTTGCTGTTCTGCGTGCTGATGGCTTTCTCCAGCTCATCCAGCTGCCCGGTCTTCTTCAGTTTCTTCACCAAGCTCTTCACAGCTTTTTCACACCACTTCTCCTCTTGTCCTCCTCCGTTCTGCTCCCCTACTCCTCCTATGCCTCCCCCTGCTCCTCCGCTCCCTGCTGGAGTCTTCTTCCATCCCAAGAGACGCTTCACTACCGGGGGAGTGAAGGGAAGGATGGAGGACATGATGCCTTGTATATGTATGCGTAAGTGTGTGTTATGATGCCCCTCTTAGTGAGATGTGAAGAGGTAAAAAGGGAAAGGGGAAGGAGGATGATACAGGTGATGGGTTGGTGTTTGAATTCCTGCTGTTTTTTTAACTATATATACACAATATATGTATGCATTTATAATTGATGGCTAGAGAGGATTAAGGCATTGGTCTTCAGGAGACTTGGGAATAAAAAACGTGGAGAGCAGAGGAGTACACCCAAACAATCCGAAACCTAAGAAACAGAGGGAGCACACATGTCAACACAGAGAATAATGGATGAAAGTCACTGCATGACATTTTCTTATGAAACGATAACATCAATTACACTGACGCATCCAGGCTCAAGGACAGTTTTTTGCCCCCGTTACTAACTTACCATTGCCATGTATGAGTAAGACTGGCAGTCACAGCAATGCACACCTTGCACCATTAAGAAACATGAATTTCACACAGTGATCTAGTTTTAGGATGCATGCAAATTTTGGTTTTAAAAAAAAAAAAAAAAAAAAAAAGGTAGACGTGACATTGATACACTCATCTTTGAGGATTCTGGGGATGTAATCTGCTTAAATGTTACATTTATAAGTCAGTGATGAATTGAACGTTACATATCTGAAAACTTCAGTGATGGTTTTGCAGCCTTATAAAGCAGTGTTTCACCATATGTGCCAGACTGCTGGTCACGGGTCGATCGCTTAACGTAACACAGCTGTAGCGTTGCACAAAATCTTGAAGTAGGGCTGTCATTGACCAATGAAATTCTTAGTCGACTAGCACTTGCATTATTTTCGTATAATCAGCTGATTTGATAATTTGATAGACGGATCTGTGTAACTGACTCTGCCCATAAAGAATCACACTTTATCTTGTGTTTATCAGAGATGTTGTCATTAATTTGTATGAATATAATCAACAAATTGTCCTAGAGGGGGTCAGCTCTATTTCCAATCGTCTAAATAATTTTATTTTACTCCAAATAGCGATGGTGTGGATGACCCTGTGTCACATAATGTGTACTCTTTTCTTTATTTCTTCCACCTTTAAAGTACCTGTACCATTTTCCCCCATAGAAAAGAATTTATGTATGAGGTGACTAATCTCTGTCAATGTCTGTACTGAGCCTGTGCTAATCCTATCCTTACATTGAAACAAGACAGCGTTCACCCTCTACTGCTAAGCTGAGCAGTGTCACACTGTTAACCTCTTAATCACTAGGCCTATTTTTCTGCTTCCTGTGTGAAAATGACATACCCAAAATAAATAGAGGCTTCACAACTACAAGGGCTGTTTGGATAATCGTGGTCACCTGTGATATAAACACTTGCGAGTTTGCTATAAAAGGGTCAAAATGAACATAAGAACATTATTTAGAGTGGTAATCACCCTTGAGCCATGGTATAGTAGCACAATTCAAATAGGAATTGGTAACGTAACATCTGATAAGTGACTGTGCAAAATAATATGGTAAAAAGGTGAATCTGAAAATTTTTAGAGATGTATTATTAGTACAGGTATGTCCAGTTGGAGCCACCACTTGTGCCATTTTGCACATTTTGGCACAATATGTCCAATTTGACCTTTCTAATTTACCAGTGTGGAAAAGCTAATTTGTTTTTGGTGTATCACTCTGGTTATTCATTCCACCCAAATACAACTATTTTGACTCATTTGACGAAATTCACTCAGGCATCTATATTTTTTTCAATAATAATAAACATACAACAGAAATTAGGTTGGGCTAACGAGTTGTAGAGGTTAATCTCTGGTCAGGAGCCGATGAGCAATTCACAGATTTGAAAGCGATAAGGAACAGCTGGAAACAGCTGGTGTAAAGTGTCACTACACACAGCACAGCTCGCTCTGGGTGTTGACATGAGCTCTGGCTTTCATATGTAACCTTATCCTATATTAAAGCTCTCATTTTCTCGCCAGGGTCCATTTTCAGTAATGAAGAAACACACATGCTCAGACACAGCAAAGCCACAGAGAGAACTCTAACTGAATTGGGGGATCAAATTTGAAAGTGTAGCTTTTTCCATGGGCCCAGTCCTCTCAAAACAGGACCACGTTTACTGTGTGTAGATCAGAGAATCTGATTATTAATCAATTAGACTTGACTGAAATCAGATTGAACCACTCAGTGATACAGACTTAGCAGAAAGGGATGACTGTCCTTGGTATTTTACTCTGAAAGCCCAAGCTCTTTCTAAGAATTAATATGGCAGGCTTAACCCCTGGACTGCTTACTGCAAGAGCAATAGTATGAATGGCTTGAAGAAGGAGTCTGAGCATTCCTGAAAATAATTAACCACAATCTTAGTATATGCAGTTGCTTGATGTTGTCTTAACAGTCAAGCATGCTATCCATTAGGGCCAGCACACACATTAAACTGCCTCAGGGAGAAGGCTTTGATGCCAGAATAAAAGAGGGCTGGGAAAACATAACGTGTAATTAAAAAGCTCTAGAATTGTAACCTTAATTGAGGTCACTGGAAAGTGATTGTTTAGCTAAATAAGGAGCATTTAAAATGCTAAGATTGTGGTTATTAATTCTGCTGCGAACAAAGGATGGGGGGGGGGATAAAGTAAAACAATAAAAACACTGCTGGTGGGGTGTTCCAGGGACAGAACCATGTCGAGTGTTCCTGCCTTTCAAACTGAACGGAAAGTCTTAATGTAAGGAAGAAAAGAAAGCACAAAACGTGCCGTTGTAGCCACAGTGTAGGCTACACGACTACTCGACATGCTGACCGCGGCTATCAGGGCCTTGTGGGCAAAATAATCAACGTTATTTTGTCTGCAACGTCTCGTCTTTTTGGTGAGAAACTGTGTGTTTGGGTTACTTCTCCTCCATAACCATACACATGATACACACGGTTTGAAAAATAAGCTAACGCTACAAAACGGACGATTCAGACTATGCAGCCTGCGTATGAAGACTTTGACAAGCTATAGAAAACGAGTTGCTTTCACTCCTGGGTGTCATTTACTGTGAGCGACAGATACAGTGAAAATATTCAGATTTCTTTTGTCTCGAAATGACTGAGAGCCCCCACCTCCCCATCTCCTCCTCCTCCCCTCGCTTCCAAAAAAAGAGTACGACAAAATCCGCTAGCAAGCTTGCTACTTTGTGTCACAGACAAATAAACAGGTCCGCTGCATGTTTCTGTCGCTTTAAAATCAAACCAGTTACCTTGTCTAAAACACACTTACCCAACTGGGAGATGAAAATGCGCTGAACAGTCATTCAGGAGCTTGTCAGAAGAGCCTGCTTGGTAATTTTAAACGCATCCACAGAGACTTTAAAGTGTATTTTCTACCACCGAGCCGCCGGGATGATGGCCCCTCATTCAAAGCTCAACCAAACATGTATCGCTTCACGCTGAAACGTGAGCGGCAACGCGACGCCACTATGTCCCGCCTTCCCTCTCTTCCCATTGGTTGATTCCCGGGATTCAGCCGTAACCTGTTGCCAAACATGTTTTCTATTGGTTTGAGTTCTTGTCCGTCATATCTTGTTACGTAGAAAGGTGATGTTTATCCCTGGGTACCTTGATTGTCCACTTCCAGTTGTATAACACGGTATTTCAATTAAATACAGCAGAACGGGACAAAGACACAGATTTCATGGGCTAAATAGAAGAGAAAAACAGAGACAGCACACTTATATTTACAGTGCTTCCCTTTTTAAAAAGTGACACAATGTGTGGTTTAACACCCTATACCACAGCACCCACACACGTAGCCTATGATGGTATCAATTTAGACCTATGCACCGCATAGGATACTAGATACTCCATAATGCTAAACTAAATATAATGAAAAAAATACTACAGCCTGTTTCTTCTGATTTTTTTACTTATTTTTTCTTTTCCAAAATTTGCCCAAGCCACCACAAATCGTTTAAGTACAATTTACAGTATTTATCATCATGGAAATGTATAAAATGTCTTCATACTAAATGCTTGTGTTTTGTAAATGTAATGAAATGGATGGCCAGAATGTTGCGACCTTTTCATAGGTCATTTGATCACGTCATGCAAATATCCAGACAAGTGCTCCCGCAGCACCTGCATGCAAATCAAGTCAAATTAAATCGCCGTGAAAAAAAATCATAGCACGCTGACAATGATTCCCGAGTTTAAATCGTTGTGTGTCAGAACAGTTTGCAAGTTAATCCTGTGAGTCATTCACTGTGCTGTTAAAAGGAGTCTTAGAGGCGCATGCTCGGTGCGCACAGTCACCTGGGACCTGTTGCTCAGCTGCGGCTACATTGACTGCGCGAAGAGGACGCGAGTGGATGTATCATGTCTTTGTCCTTCATCGTTATGGACATAAATGATGCGCAACAAACCTGCAGCGTTATGACCACACTATAACCAAGCCGGATGAAAACACCACAATGAAAAGTGGACACCACAGGGCAGTGTGTCTTTGATCCCAGTCAGCTTTACCAGCTAAGGAAAGCCACACACTTGTAAGTAATGTTATAATTGACTCTCTTGCATTGTATAACTAATACATGTTTGCCATACTGATGTAATATGGAGATTTAATGCATTATTACATGTTCATGGCTGATTGCTCATGTGAAAGACACTGATTTGCATTTACATTTAAAAAAAGGAACAGTACTAATGTTAAAAAGAAATTAAGGAAAACATTGATATAAGGAGTGTGAAGCCCTAATCAAATACTCGATTGAAGCCAAAATAATATTGCAGTGTAGCTAACTATTAAGAGTGAAGGAAGGAAGGATAATACATATTACATGTTCCACACTGTGTCTGCAGGGGCTGTGTGCCTATCAGCAGGTAGGCACAGGATGATGCTCTGAGTGTGTAAGAAGATATAATAACCCTCACTGGACCATCGCCAAGGAGACAGAAACTCCAGAGGGTTGCCTGCAGTGTTGGTTTTAAAAATCTCCCAGGTACACCTATGTCACTGGTTTGTGTTCAGTCAGGGAGGATTTATTTTTGTAGTGATTATGAAAAATAATCTAAAACAAACAAATAATATGTGTTATTTTTTATGTGTGCAGGTGTGTGTCTAATCTGTACACTTCAGGCAATGGGAAAATGCTGCAGATGCTGCAAGTGCAACGGGAGACTGCTGTGTATGTGCCTGCTGCCTTGCATGATGACCGGCCACCTTCTGATTTATGTCATGGTGTCCATATTTGTCACCATCTCCTACACCCCTCCAAAGATAACCATCCACTACATCGCCTCTGGGATTTCTGCGAACTCCTCTACGTTGGCATCTTACCCACTTGACCCCTTCTGGAACCTCCGTCTAGATGACGGCGCACTGTGGAACCAGTTGCAGCACGCTTGGGACCGTCACCACAACCCGATACTGCGAGGAAACGCAACTGAGATCACGAGGAAGCCAAAGGCTAAGCTTTTAACAGAAATCGAAGACAAATGTATTTCTGACTGTATGTCGCACAGGTGTGTAGTCCCTCGCATGTATGATTTAAACAGCTTTCCAGAACAAATGAGAGCATTCATATGGTCAATGCACTGCAGGGAGTATCCCCTCCTTATTAATCAACCTGGTATGTGTAGGAGGAACAACAGTAGATTTGGTCTGGACTCTCCCATGCTCCTCATGGCCATCAAATCCCAAGTGGGGAATTTTGAAAACAGGCAGGCCATCCGTGAAACATGGGGGCGCAGTGGTTTCGTGAAGGGGGAATCAAACAGGCAGGGTGGATTAGTGCGCACAGTGTTTCTGTTGGGAAGACAGGACTCAAGTACAGGTCCTCACCCAGACCTCAAAAACCTCCTGGAGCTTGAGAACCAGAAGTACAGAGACATCCTGCAGTGGGATTTCAGAGACACTTTCTTTAACTTGACCCTAAAGGATCTGTTGTTCTGGCACTGGCTCCATCAACACTGCCCCACCGCCATCTTTGTGTTCAAAGGGGACGACGATGTCTTTGTTCGAACAGACGCCCTTCTGGATTACCTGCACAAGCAGTGGGAGGAGCACAACCTGTGGAAAGCCTATACGAATAAAACTACACTGGATTTGTTTGTGGGGGATGTAATCTATAACGCCATGCCAAGCCGTGAGCCGTCCACCAAATATTACATACCTGAACGTTTCTACAAAGGCACATACCCACCATACGCCGGCGGAGGAGGGGTTGTGTATTCCGGCTCGCTTGCATTAAGATTGAAAGAAGTTTCCGAGAGGGTGCGCCTCTTCCCAATAGACGATGTGTATTTGGGCATGTGCATGCACAGACTAGGACTCTCTCCAAGCCACCACCCAGGTTTTTTAACGTTTGATCTCCCAGAGACAGACAGGGGAAATCCCTGCGCTTATAAATCTGTTCTGCTCGTCCACAGACGGACTCCCAAGGAGATGCTGACTCTATGGAAGCAGCTCCAGAGTCTGCCAGGCCAATGCTGACACTCATTTGCCTGCCAAATATGATTCTTGAATACAACATGCATGCTTCCACCACACTCATTTAGCAAACTTACACACTGTGACTGCATCATGTTAAGCAAGCAGATGTAGACATACAACAATGTCCTCCTTATGTAATAACACTGAGGGGGGCCTGATCTACCTCAAAGGGTACTTTTGTTATGAGGGCATTAAACAATGAGGGTGCGTATTTGTACCCTTTCAACTTAAAACAAGTTTTATTTTATTACCAAATGAAGAAAATATAATTCAATACACATTGTTTAGTGTTTCAAGAGAATAATTTGCTGTGGATATAATTTGTGTTCTCTCTTCTTTTACTTTTAATAAAGTGAGCAGTTCGAAATCTCAAAATGTCTCACATCCACTTCACCCTCACAATTCTCATTTAGGGAGGGATTCAAAGTATGGAAGATGAATAATGAATTGAACAATGTTAAATCACTTCTTTATTGCACGACATGTTGCTGAGAAACACTGTTTTCCACTAATGGTTTCTAATTTTCATATATTTCTTATTTGATTCCAATCATGAAACATTTTTATATGACTGACTGGTACTGTTATTCATCTAATCCAGATTGGGGGTATGAGGCTACAAAACAATAATGCTATTTTTTTCATAAAAATGTATGCTGTCCAAGTGTAAATAAATATGTGTTTCTAAAAACCTAATTTTATTGAATACCCTTCTGTATTTATGTTCCTTATGGTAATGTCACTCTTATTTTGGTTAACTAATCATGGCCAACAATGGAAACTAGAGGAGTCATCTTTATTTACCCTGCTGGAGGGTGAAGTGGAGGGGATGGGAAATGAAACCCCAGATGATGTGTCTCCTCCAGGGAGAATAGAAGCTGTTGCAGAAAAACACCAACAAAAAGAGAAGATAGATAAGAGTATGACTGGGTCCACTCTGAACAACTCAGCGACAATCAATGTTGTCTTTATTGTGTTACAGACTATTCTTGTCTGGTCTCTGTTATTGATTCAGGTACTAATGGGCAGACGGTGGTTTCAGAGTAATGTGGTTGCAGAAGAGGGAAAGTTTATCTAAGGAACATGGGAGGAAGTCTACTGAGCTGCTCAACCCTAATAAGGAAACAGAGGGAATGTAAATTGAATTTTGATTTGATTATAATTAAATTAAATTGAAAACTACATGTCAAACTCAGTTTAACATATTATTCCTAATAGTAGTAATGATGCTGCCATGTCTAACTACTAATAAGAGAGAGGAAAAGAAGAACAGTCTTTTCCTACAGGTGTGTGTTGTACCTGGACAAGTGAGAGTGAGATCACATTGAATGTAAACAGCGCTGCATGGAGGGAGATGATTTGCTCAATCTAATAGCACGAGTTTGAGTGACACCTAGTGTTGAACTCAAGCAAAAGCGAGAGAGTTCTAGAAAACACAGGAAAGACCCAGTGATGTCTGAACTCCAGAATACCAGCTCCACCCAGTGGAAAGCTGTGGTAATGACAGGAAAGTTCCTGAACACTCTGGACCTCCTCCAGCTACAATATAAAAGCTGAGACAGTCCCACTGCTGAGACACAAAGCAACACAGAGGAGAAAACACACTGAAACAAGAGAACTCAACACTGAACACACACTGAAGATGCTGTGCTCTCATGGATGCCATTCTGCCCTCCGTCCTTTCATGGATGTCAACTGGCCTGTACGCACTCTGTGGCCAGAGGTCAAACCTCTGCTCCACCGGCAGGATCTACTGCAGAGAAACCTACAGGAGCTCTGCAGGACTCTGGAGCTGATGGACAAACTTCAACACAAGACCCTGGAGGAGACAGAGCCTTCCCCAACCAGTGTGGCCGTGCAGCCGCTCTCCTTCCAGCTGGATAAAGAAGGAAAGCACTTTGGCCTGACCCTGAACACACAAGGCTTTTCCCCAGAGGAGCTGTCTGTCAGGCAGGTGGGCAGGAAGCTGAGAGTCAGCGGGAAGACAGAGAAGAAGCAGGAGGACGGGAAAGGCTCCTACTCTTACAGACTCCAGGAGTTCAGACAGGAGTTTGATCTGCCTGAAGGACTGAACCCTGAAGCCGTCACCTGCTGCCTGGCTCCAGACGGGAAGCTCCACATCCAGGCAGCCAAAGCTCCATGTGAGGAGGAGACTGAGAGAAAGATGACTATCAAGACGAGCTGTGAGGAGAAAACACCATAGAGACACACAGGACACACCTGTCAACATGGACCCATCTACATAGTAGTAACAAATGTGTTTTATGTTTTATGCAAATGTTAAATGATGATCATAAGTTTTTTGTTTCATAAATAAATTGATTTAAATTGAGAAGTCATTTTTTTTGTCTATTTTTCATTTTTCGCACATAGATCTTATACTTTTAGAAGAAACAATGAATATATGACACAAGTTACACTTCATATGCACATGTAATCTCTCCATAAAAGTAATTTTATGCATATTATGTTATATATAAAAAAGCAAGGGCTTACTAGATTGACTTAAATAACTTCATAGGTCTTTGATAAGTGTTGGCTCAGTCACTTGTTACTCTTGAGTGGAGACGTCAGCAGATCAATCCTGTATGTTCAGAATGTTCATGTCCCATAAAATCTGGTGTTAACGGCACTGTAAAAAAAGATTTGAGATTTTAACTCATTCAATTCATTTTACTGCCTCAGTTCAACTAAAACCTTGTATGTATTTGTGGTCCCTGGAAAAATGCATAGGCAACCCCACACAACCAACAATGTACTTATAGCCACAAGAATGTGCCAAAAGAAAAGTTGTTTTGGGATCAGGAGTTGCCATGGTAAGAACTAACTTTTACTCTCCTTGTATTTAACAAAATACTTTTTAAATTAAGTGTTGAACAGGTGAAATAGATGAATGTTACTCAGTGGTTGTCAAAGTAAACCTTGCAGCAGAAGTTTTTGACGTGGTTTTGCTCACATTTATGGTCAAGTTTAGCTCAGCAGTAGTGGTAGTAAGCTACTATAATTAGCATATCATACATTTAAAACTATAGCTGGTAATGCTGTTCAGAAGCATTTTTGTTGTACTGGGTGGACTGGTCCTTCCACCCTGAGCGTAATGACGGGAGGGGATGGGGCTTAATGTGCCACTTTTATATGTTGCTAGCTAGCTCTCTTGCTAGCTCTCTCGCTAGCTCTAGACTACCAACTATAGCTTTAAGAAGAAGAATTCCTTTATTAATCCCTCAGTGAGGGATAATTCACTTTTCACTGTAAGTATTAATTAAGATATATGTTCTCCATTTCTATTTGTATAATTTTTGAGAACAGAAATATATTCTGTGATAAAGATTTTTTTTTTTTGCACGTGCAACAGTAAACGCTCATTTCTCTTTTATGTGTGGCAGTGACATGGTAACACAATAAATGCTCACTTTTATGTACACATACAATTGTTGGTTTTGTTCTTTTCATGGGATTTGCTGAAACAAAAATACCAAACGTCAGAACAGGGATACTGCCTGCAATTGATCAAGTACTTTGAAATATCTATTGTCTAATAACTAATTAGGAGGTGTCTTGGAATAAGAGTTTCCTGCTTAGGTAAACTGTCACCGTATCATTTGTGCTTATGCACAATGTATCGTAGTGCTCCCTTTGTTGTCATTGTGTCACACTTGTAGCCTAGAAATCTAGATGCACCCTGGCGGCAAAAAATGTTTTTGCCTATCAGGATGGTCTGGTGACGCACCATAGGGGCTAATCCTGGCTCCGGTAAGGAGTTTGTCGGACCAATCACAACATCATTCATCATTACATTTGAGCTAATAGAGAAAGTTTTCATGAACATCGGTAAAGGCAATCGTTCAGCCAAAGATCATGGACCCTGAAACAAGATGCTACAAGGCAAAGAGTAGATGTAAGTTGGCCAAGTTAATGGTTTCAGTTGTTCCGCTTGAATTAGATATGTTTATTTAACACTCATCTCACACACCAAACACACCATCATGCTCACAAACGCACCACTCAATGCATAGAAAAATGCCTATTAAAATTCAAAGAAAAAACTTAATGCAGATGGTTTTAAAATGTTATTATGTAGAATTTTATTCTATGTTACTTGGTAATCTGCAATTTAATGAATGGATGGATGGATAGACTTATCAAACTACCGTTACATCTATTATTTGTGTGTTACTACAATAATGATTAATTGATATCAGCGCATTTTTTTTCTGGGACAGCTCATAGAAATAATGGATTGCATGAATCCTTCATCTGATGAGAAGAGAAACAATGATGTGGCCACATTTGACCTGATTACAAAACCACATTCAAGACATAACTGTTTTCAGATTTTTTTTTTCTAAAGTTCATCTAATAAGAAATAAAGTAATGGTAACAGAATCCATTCTGCACAATTTAAACTTCATTTGAGGATGCAAAAGGTTTGCAATTGAAGACATGACACATGATCTCAAACACATGAAGCAAAACAGGAACAAATTCCAGTTAATGTAATATTACCCCAGTTTTACCTGACAAGATGTTCTTGTGGAGAAAATAATAACAGCAATTAATAATAATAATAATAACAATAATAATAATAATAATAACAATAATAATAATAATAACAATAATACTCATGAAAAGGTTTGAATTCATTTATTGCTCATACACTCATCAAATACACAAACATCATTATCATTCAGCACAGTTACTACGTTATTGGAACAACATGTAGATGGGTCCATGTTGACAGGTGTGTCCTGTGTGTCTCTATGGTGTTTTCTCCTCACAGCTCGTCTTGATAGTCAGCTCTCTCTCAGTCTCCTCCTCACATGGAGCTTTGGCTGCCTGGATGTGGAGCTTCCCGTCTGGAGCCAGGCAGCAGGTGACGGCTTCAGGGTTCAGTCCTTCAGGCAGATCAAACTCCTGTCTGAACTCCTGGAGTCTGTAAGAGTAGGAGCCTTTCCCGTCCTCCTGCTTCTTCTCTGTCTTCCCGCTGACTCTCAGCTTCCTGCCCACCTGCCTGACAGACAGCTCCTCTGGGGAAAAGCCTTGTGTGTTCAGGGTCAGGCCAAAGTGCTTTCCTTCTTTGTCCAGCTGGAAGGAGAGCGGCTGCACGGCCACACTGGTTGGGGAAGGCTCTGTCTCCTCCAGGGTCTTGTGTTGAAGTTTGTCCATCAGCTGCAGAGTCCTGCAGAGCTCCTGTAGGTTTCTCTGCAGTAGATCCTGCCGGTGGAGCAGAGGTTTGACCTCTGGCCACAGAGTGCGTACAGGCCAGTTGACGTCCATGAAAGGACGGAGGGCAGAATGGCATCCATGAGAGCACAGCATCTTCAGTGTGTGTTCAGTGTTGAGTTCTCTTGTTTCAGTGTGTTTTCTCCTCTGTGTTGCTTTGTGTCTCAGCAGTGGGACTGTCTCAGCTTTTATATTGTAGCTGGAGGAGGTCCAGAGTGTTCAGGAACTTTCCTGTCATTACCACAGCTTTCCACTGGGTGGAGCTGGTATTCTGGAGTTCAGACATCACTGGGTCTTTCCTGTGTTTTCTGGAACTCTCTCGCTTTTGCTTGAGTTCAACACTAGGTGTCACTCAAACTCGTGCTATCAGATTTAGCAAATCATCTCCCTCCATGCAGCGCTGTTTACATTCAATGTGATCTCACTCTCACTTGTCCAGGTACAACACACACCTGTAGGAAAAGACTGTTCTTCTTTTCCTCTCTCTTATTAGTAGTTATAGACATGGCAGCATCATTACTACTATTAGGAATGATAGTTTAAACTAAGTTTGACATGTAGTTTGCAGTTTAACTCAGAGTTCAGCAGCTCAGTAGACTTCCTCCTGTGTTGTTCACTGATTTAAATCCCTGACTTAATTTATTCTCATTCCAGGAACTCCACTAATAACCTTTTATTTTCTTCCATGTCTGATATTTAAACCAATTTTGAAAGGGTGTATATTTTCTCAACCTGTGGAATGAAATACAAACATAAAAACATAAAAAATGTACCTCTGATTCAGGAAGATTAGAAAACATATGGATGGATCAAATTTATTATTATGTATAGAAATGTTCCTGAAGACATTCAGGAAACAAAGTACAATGCTTTCACCAACAGATTTTTCAATAATCAAATTATCTTAACTTAGATTTGAGCCCAAGACACACTGTCCAAATTTGTTCTGTGTTCTTGGTGAAATCCTCATTTTTAGTAATATTTGTATTTCAAACAGTAAAGTTCCTGATTCATCTGGAAAGACCCAGTGATGTCTGAACTCCAGAATAACAGCTCCACCCAGTGGAAAGCTGTGGTAATGACAGGAAAGTTCCTGAACACTCTGGACCTCCTCCAGCTACAGTATAAAAGCTGAGACAGTCCCACTGCTGAGACATAAAGCAACACAGAGGAGAAAACACACTGAAACAAGAGGACTCAACATTGAACACACACTGAAGATGCTGTGCTCTCATGGATGCCATTCTGCCCTCCGTCCTTTCATGGACGTCAACTGGCCTGTACGCACTCTGTGGCCAGAGGTCAAACCTCTGCTCCACCGGCAGGATCTACTGCAGAGAAACCTACAGGAGCTCTGCAGGACTCTGGAGCTGATGGACAAACTTCAACACAAGACCCTGGAGGAGACAGAGCCTTCCCCAACCAGTGTGGCCGTGCAGCCGCTCTCCTTCCAGCTGGACAAAGAAGGAAAGCACTTTGGCCTGACCCTGAACACACAAGGCTTTTCCCCAGAGGAGCTGTCTGTCAGGCAGGTGGGCAGGAAGCTGAGAGTCAGCGGGAAGACAGAGAAGAAGCAGGAGGACGGGAAAGGCTCCGACTCTTACAGACTCCAGGAGTTCAGACAGGAGTTTGATCTGCCTGAAGGACTGAACCCTGAAGCCTTCACCTGCTGCCTGGCTCCAGACGGGAAGCTCCACATCCAGGCAGCCAAAGCTCCATGTGAGGAGGAGACTGAGAGAGAGCTGACTATCAAGACGAGCTGTGAGGAGAAAACACCATAGAGACACACAGGACACACCTGTCAACATGGACCCATCTACATAGTAGTAACAAATGTGCTTCATGCAAATGTTAAATAATGATCATGTGTATTTGTTTAATAAATAAATTGCTTTAAATTGAATCATGTCTTTTGACTTTTTTTTAAATGTTTGTTTTTTCACAGAGACCGTATATTTTGGGAAGAAACAATGCATGTATTAGCCTACATAATTTACACTTCATATGCACATGTAATCAACCAATAATATGTATGTTTATGCATGTTTAAAACAGAGGAAAAAAAGCAAGGGCTCCCTAGTTTTACTAAACAGTGAATGATGTCAGTGAACAATCTTTTGATGGAGAAATGTCTCTTCTTTGTTTAGTCTCACTGACTGTTAGAATCTGGTGACCACTACACTCTGTTTACCACTGGATACTTCTCCATGAATCTTGCAGTGGCTGTTTGGTCTTTTGAGTTTCTAACATTAAATCTCAGAATGAGATTTTCAAAACTTTTTTTTCTGAATGTTCCTCTCCTGTCATTTGTACATCCATCCACTAGATGACACCCTTCCACAACCATTTACCTAAACTATCCTAAAGCCCAGCAACTTTCCTTCCATCTCAGCACTTTACCACACATCATGCTCCCATCCATCCATCCATTTTCTACTGCTTATCCTCACATAGGGTCAGGGGGGCTGGAGCCTATCCCAGCTGTCTTAGGGTGAAAGGCAGGGTACATCCTGGACAAGTCTCCAGTTCATCACAGGACACATAGAGACAGACAACCACTCACACTCACATTCACACCTACGGACATTTTAAATTAGCCAATTAACCTAATCCCCATGCATGTTTTTGGATGGTGGGAGGAAGCCGAAGTACCCGGAGAGAACCCACACAGACACGGGGAGAACATGCAAACTCCACACAGAAAGGACCCGGACTGGGAATTGAACCTGGTACCTTCTTGCTGTGAGGCGACAGTGCTAACCACTACACCACCGTGCTGCCCCCAGTTCAATAAAAAATAAGTTTTCTAACACATGAGAAAAAAAACACTGTATATTGCTACTCATAATTATACACATCTTCTAATTAACATTGTAACTGTTAATCAGAGCTCATTGATTCTGTTTTATTTCTGGGTTTTTGTTGCTATCGTAACTGAACAACACAGTCATTTTGATGCTAAAATGCACTGACATTATTATATGAAAGATCTGCTCTGGATACATAACTCCCACCTGTGTCACAGGAAACAATTCTCTTCACAGACAACTTAATCTCAGTGAATTCTCTGTTGGCCTTTTATTGTGATATAACAGAATATTGTTTTTTTCACCTGTTAGTAGTAATTTCACCTGTCACCTGCCAGTATTTCATTTATTTATCCAGTGAGCAGACTGATATGGAAGACTGCTCAGAGAAGTAGGGCAACAGCAACACAGGAGGCTGGATTTAAACCCACAGTCTTCTTTTCAACATATTCTATATCTCCAAAAAAACAAGGATGGATGATGAAACCTGGACTGGCAAACACAGCGCTTTGCTGCTCGGGGATATCGTGTCAAGGCTGGTGTCAGTATTTCTGACACAAAAAGAGAATATATGAGTTTTTTGAGGGTGGAGGTGGTAGGGGGGTAGAGAGAGATACTTTCTTTTTTTGCCAGGCGTTCACCTCTGGTTGAACTCCCCGAAGTGAAGGCAGGATAGAAATGAAGAGGAGGAGGAGGATGAGAACGGAAGGTAACGGAAATAGAGGAAGGATGAGGAGGAGGAGGATGAGGAGGAGAAAGCACGGCTCTATGTAAATCATCCGCATTGTTCTGCTAATGCTGCTTGTATGCACGCACGCACACACACACACACACACACACACACACAAAGAGAATCTCCAGTACAAACTTGCACTCCCTTGTTCTTCACTTAGTTTGTCCCTCACAGAGATGATTTTTAATGCACCATAATCCCCCTCTCTCCCCTGAACACATAAAAGAGATATCCTTCTATCAGTGTAAGTGGTTCTGACGGCCACCAGCTCATCACAAACACACACACACACACACACACAGACACACACACACACAGACACGCTTAGAGCCGCCAGCTCATCAACATGCAGTTATTCCTTTGGAGCTGGATCGCAGGCTGTTAATTGGCTGCCAAGCAGAATGTGTGTGTGTGTGTGTGTGTGTGTGAGTGTGTGTCTGTACTGCAGAGCCGGGGTTGCTTAGAAATTCCCGTCACGTCTCCGAGCCTCGATTAAGACGTTGCTCCAGTTTTCGAACAGACAGACATGTGGGAAGGAGGGGAAGAGAGGTAAGGGAGGGGTGAGAGGATGCAGCAGAGTGTGGGGGGGGTGAGAGAACACCAGAGGAGTGGGAAGGAGGAAGAGAGGTGATGAAGCGGGAACTCTGCAAAGGAGGGAAAAAAGTGAAGGGTGAGACAGGTCGTGAAATGCAGCAGTGGTCCTGTGTGTACGACCTGGAACTGATAACTCTGCCTTCCTTATTTCTATTATTGAGTTGCAGACGTATCGACTGTAGAGGTCCAGGTGTAAAAAGCCTGTTTGTTTTCTCCTGTGTTACTAGTGCACCTCCAGACTTTTGGTGAGTACAATAAAGGAGCAACTGTGTTCGAAAATATCTGCTTCATTGATAAAAATTCAACATTACAAGTGAGTCTTTGATGATCCTGCTGATCGCCACATGCTGAAACATGTCTGTGTTGTTTTAGAGTGTTTTCACACCTATGGTTCATTTGCTCTGGTCCAAATCAGAGACCAACTTGTTACAATGTTGCAAATTGCCTCAAGTTTGGTTTGTGTTCACACGGCAGCATTCATAAGCGGACCAAAATGTGTGCTGCATGAGGAAACTGCTCTCTTATTGGTCGGAATTTCCTCGTGGGAAAACTCCCAGAAGTAAACAAAGAAGAGCAAAGACTTGAGAGCGCTACTTGTCAATTTTACAATTGAAGTAAAGCTAAGCAAGTTGCTCTTGACCCTTGTCATTGTGCATTATGTCACACTTATCACTGGAGGCAAACGGTACAGTTTGAAAATGAGGCAAAGCTGAGGCTGGAAAGTAATGTCATGATGCACTGGAGTCACCGATGATGCATATCAAGACAGTTCAGGCAGAAGCATGCATTAATCTGAACTGTGACATGCTCTTCATCCGAAAATATAATAATGCACAGTGCAGCTGGCTACGGGAGGTGGTTTAGTCCAAAACAGGCAATGTGCCCTGCATTTGGATCGGATCGAGGTCAGATCACGTTCTCACCACAATCGAACCGCACCAGAGTTCGTTTGGACCCAGAAGTCTGGTTGTTTTGGTCCGTACCCGAGTGTGATTGATGTGTTCACACCTTCCGAAACAAACCACACCGAGGGGGTAAATGCTCCACGATTCGATTCAACCAAACTAAACAAGGCAAGTGTGAAAACGCTCTTAGTTTTGACCTCGTCCTTAGTTTTGACCCTTTTCCCTTCCACATGCATGTAGGTGAACTCGAGCCAGATCTCTGCTCTGCTTCAGTTTTGGATGAATCCAGCACTGTTTTGTTTCCAGTGTCATCAACTCTGTTTCAGTAAAATTGATTTGTTATACCTCAGATTCCCACTCCTGAGTCTACAAAGGGAGGAAGTGAGGATAGATGGGCATGTGAGATCACTGTTAGTTTCCAGTTAACAACTAGTTGATTTATTTTTGAACAGCACTAGCACTGGTATATAACCATCCTAATAGCAATGATAAACAATGTTGGTCAGTTTGGAGGACTTGTTGCAAATGACATATTTCCTTAATATTGCACACAGGCGTTTTCAACATTCTGTCAACCTGAGTCAGCAGGTGTCATTATACAGTGTCAACATGCACCAAGCTCATATGATGTCTCCAGTTTAGCATGTTGCAACTGCTTCTTCTGTCTATTCAACGTAGTGTCATGAAATGGTTTGTATGAGATCATATCATGAAAAGTTAGGCACAGATTTTTGTGCATATCTCTATGAATGACCATGAGCGATCGGCACGCATGCACTAGCCTCGAAGCTAAAAAAAAAAAAAAAAAAATGGTGGATATTCCTTTCATTCTCAGGGGAAACTGCAATATTTTAATAACGTTTATGCACTGAAATACACTTTGGCAACATTTCTAGGATGGTTAGCGAAAGGAGTTACAGCGTTAGGGTTATGGAAATAAAATGTACAGTTTCCTGCGAAACATGTTATCAAAATGCATTTGAACTCATAAACTATATTAAAATATTACATTTTCCACTGAGAATGTCAGGAATGTCCGCCATGTTTTCACAGAAAAACAAGATTATATCATTACGTGGGATATAAACAAATTATAGTGCAAAACTTTTCGTAGTAATTTGTATGAATATTGGATGAGAGCAACCTGGCCTATTTGACAGTTCTGGTGTATGCAACAGGTTGTCTAATATATCAGTAAGAAAACAAAACACTGGAACCCTAATGGAAAGAATGGGAGTAGGAAAATGTTAGACAAAACAAATAAAAATATGAAAAACGAGGTAATAATATTAGGAATATAAGAAAAAGTGAGCAAAACTACAACACGAAAAGACACACACAGAGCGTCAAGGAGCGAGCAGGGTGATAATTTGAAGGTTATGGATTCTGAACCTTCGGTTTACGGCTTAATGAAGCCATGAGAGACTTTTTGGCATTTCTAGGTCACACATACGCACTGAGTCACACCATACACAAACCCCTTTCACTTGCATGTGCATGCTGAACACACACAGCACATTTTCACTGCAGACCGCCTGTTATGTAATCCTGCCAGAGAGAGAGAGAGAGAGAGAGAGAGAGAGAGACTGAGAGAGGACTGACATCCCTGCCTAATCAGACACCAGTAGACACACATGCGTCTCACAGCTGTCTGTCAGACACAGACTGCGGCCATGTTGCTCTTTCCCAGCTGCAGCCTCCACATGGTCTGCCGTTGACAAGTTATCATTGATATAAATATTTTTATTTCAGCCAGAAAGTCTTCATTTATGCGACAGCACACAACAACACTGGAGCTGACATCTGAGGTCAAAGCAGACTCACCAATAACATTAAAAATGGCCGTTAGTATGGAACTACATGAGTTAAATCAAATAACACCATCTCAACTATCTGGCCTCATTTGTTACCTTTTTATGTTCTCAAAGGTCAGAAAACAAGGTCAATTAAAGAACAATTGCTCTTTTGGGAATGCATTTGTGCTTTTCTCTGCTTTGGCCATGATTCTCTATCATTTCATATGACAAATTGACCCTCTACTTTTTTGTGATGTTTTATAAATATCATTTTCATATCAGCTTTGTAGCACGCTTGCGGAAAGACACAATGTCACAGTCAACATTGTAAAGCAATTGTTTAGATTTAGGGAACAAAACATCTTAGAGTTAGAAAAAATATCATGGACTGCTTTAAAATGAATACATAATAATCTAACATCTGTAACAACTGTAACAACTGTACAATGCAGTGCAACAATGGGGCGCAACAACACGGCTTAACAATGTAGCATGTCAATGTAGCGTAACAATGTAGTGCAACAACGTCGCGTAACAACATAGCATAACAGTATAACCTGACAATGTAGCAGACAGTAACAATGCAGTGTAACAACGTAGCATAACAACGTAGCATAACAACGTAGCATAACAACGTAGCAAAACAACGTAGCATAACAATGTAGATTAACTATGTAGCGTAAAAACACAATGTAACAATGCAGTGTAACAATGTAGTGTAACAATGTAGCGTATGAACGTAGCATAACAACATTGGCTGACAATGTAGTGCAACAACATGCTGTGGCGTGACAGCGTAGCGTAACAATGTAGTGCAACAATGTAGCGTGACAATGTTGTGTAACAACGTAGCATAACAACATAGCATAATAATGTAGCATAACAACACAGCACAGCAATGTAGCGTAACAATGTATCATAATCATGTAAAATAACAACCACCCAGCAGACTTTTTTACATAAGTGTAACCTTGATACATAAAGTCAAATTTGACTTTCCGGAACAAACAGCGGGTGAAAGTGTTTGCTCAAGCCACTAACCACAAATCCCCCCATCTTTCTCGCATATTTGTTGTTAGTTATACTATGTGTGTCCTCTGACTGAGTGCAAAAGAGTCAACGTTGAACGTGTCCGTGGTTTGCAGAGATGCACAATGCCATTTTTTTTCCTGGCGACTTGTCTGGTGTCTGAGAACATGTATATGTGAAGGACCACAGCCTGAGTGATCTCAAGGCACTATCATGTTTGTTTGATGGAGGATAATTAAATAGGAAATAGAAGCCAGACTGCTCTCATCACTATCGATTCATTTGCAGCACACACACACGCACACGCTCAATACCCTAAAGCCGGTGGTCTCTAAGAGGAGATGTCTGATACTCCCACATCAGCTATCAACAAGCTTTCATGTTTTAATGGGCCTGTTTAACCTAATCCACATTAGCCCCCATCCCTCAACCCCCCGCAACAACTAAATCTTCACTTGGTTTAAATCCATACGCTGAGTCCTTGAACGAAAAGTGTTGGCTTGATGAAAATCAAACAAAAAGACCCATCATCCTTCACAAAAAACTCTACTCTTTAGATCCATGAATTTGAAGCACAGCCAAACGACTCCAGTGATCGACACTGAAGGGCTGGAAAATATAATTAAACAAAACAACTACTCTGTATAATATGACTGCTGCTGACTGGATTCTACAAGAAAGCTGAATTTTCTCTAGGTGGCTCTGAGGACGTTCGAGTGTCTTGGTGAGAAGTAAATTAACACATAACACCTGTCAATTATCACTGGTAGGTGAATTTATTATAAGTCTAGCAACTGACCATTTTGAGCCCTTCATTTATTCAGAAAGTAGAGCCATTTTGAGTCTACACAATCATGGGTATTGAAACAGGTGCATTTTGGGAAAGAAACCTCTATCATTTAAAGAGTCAATCCACTCAAATTCACTCATTCACTACTTTCTATAAAATAGACACACAACAGAGAGAATGGAGAGTTTGGGCACATCATTGTCACTCATTATCACATAGCGTTATCACTGACAGGTGTTGTGTCAATAGAAAGTCAACATGGCTTTTTTGTTCCATTGGGGAATATTTGAGGCCAATTTTCAGTGGATACGTTTGCACTATATAGTAAATGGAGAGTGAATTTGGGATGTCATTTTTGAATTTAAGGGTGCTGCACAAAATTCAAAACAATGTGCAGTGTATCTTTAACATGACACAAAAATGACTGAATGAATTGATCATACATTTTGCAAATAACAGATCCATTTCAGTGCCGTGTTTGCTTTTTCAAAGCGCATCATTTAATTTAACACGAACGGCATAAACCGCAACACGTTGCTCTGATCCATGTGCGCCTTTGTTCTCTACATGCATGCGTCTTTGTTCTCCATAATGTGTTTTGTTTGTGCATGTATCTGTATGACAATGATTAGCTGTGATGGATGATAGTGACCCAATAATTGTGACAAGGACACAACATTAACATTGAAGCAGGGACAATGGCACCGCAGCTGCGTGGCCATTGCATTATTCAGACAGGATGGGTGGAGAAAAGGGGAAGGGGAGAAAATGGGGGAGACAGAATAGGGAGGAGAGATGACATGAGGGAGGGATAGGTGGGGATGGGAGTGGGGGAACGTATGGAGCGATTTATGGATGGCAGCAGAGTGGCGAGAGGGAGGGAGGGCAGATGGATGTACAGTACAAATGGATGGTTGTAATGGAGGTGGAGTGGGCTGGGGATGAGCAAACAAAAGGAAAGGTGAGGTGGATGTGTCTGCATGGGTGGTGTAGTTTGTGAGTGGTATATGTATGATTTGAGAATCCTTACATACAGGAGTGAAATATGTGTCATATGCCTAAAAATACATTAATTCCACATGATAAGAAGTTATATATATTGAAGTTATTCAATATAGGGATTTTTTATCCTTAATCCAAACAGAGCCAAAATTCAACTTGCAGCGATGGTATCTGACAAAAATATCCACATATTTGTGGTTATTTAATGAAATATAGGGAAGCCACTTTTCAAAGTAAATATTTGAGTATTTCACACTGATATGATGACAGCTGCAAAAGTACATTTTCAAAATATATTTGCGCTAACCAGATTGGAAAGGGATTCTTTGTGGTACGCCACTGTAGCAGCTCATTATTTCACTATATTTATTCACCATAGCACATTGGCACAAAGTGTATTAAAAGAACAATAAGCCCACGACACACACACACACACCACCCAGCCCCCACCGTCGCTGCCATAGGATCTATTAGTGGAAACACTATGGGGACACAGAGATAAAGCCTCTCAATGCCAGAGTGCTGATCTCTAATCACCACTGTCTTTTAACAAGGAACGAGACAAACTGGACCCCGAGGAAAACCAGTATCTGCTCACACAATCTCTAACACGTTATCGTGAAAAAGCTTGAATCTTATGCTAAATAATCTGTTTACATTGCTGTCTAGACCTCAATTTCACGAGTTTATTCCCCTGTACTAAAAACAGACCAAGTTAACTAAATATCTGAAAAAAATGTTTCACAGTTTGAATAATTAACTAGAAGTGAAACTTGTTTGTTTGTCAAATGTACATATTTGTGTCACTATATGCAGACTTTTGTTGATACTAGATGAGGTTAGAAGGCTCTGAGCCAATGAGGTCAAGAGGTTTGATATTGCAGTTCCTGTATTTGGTCCTATCATGGTCTATTTTCAGTTTGTGCTCCATGTTAAAATTTGTTCCGTCTTGCCTTTGGTGTCAGCGAGCTGATAAAATATGCATGGTTTGGACTTTTCACCTTTCCGATTTTTATTCCTTGTATAAATCAAAGGAAAATGGAGCCTTTTATGGTTGGAGCTCATCCATGTTTGATGTGCAGCCAGGAGGGAGACCTAGATAATAGAAGCTATCAGAGACATACAACACTGTGTGTGTGTGTGTGTGTGTGTGTGTGTGTGTGTGTGTGTGTGTGTGTGTCCTCTTTTGGATTCTGTTTCATTCCCAGGCATTAATGGACTTGAATGTATTACGGCACACACTTTTTGAAGGTCTGACACTGAGCCAAATGGGTACACACATGCACATATACATGCTTGTATTTAATAACCGTATTAAAAAAATTGACTGCAGTAAAATGCAACAACATGAGACGGAATCCTCCTCTGCACCAAATGAGGTCAAGCAGTCGGGACTTTCACTTTCTTCTACTTCAGACAGATGTTGAAAGCAGAAAGACATCTGAGTCTTGTCCTCTGGAGTGTACTCGTCTTAACCTTCTCCATCATTCAATCACTCTTTAACCATTCAGACAAATTCATCCATTCAAAGTAATTCAAACATTCATTGATTTTTTTTTCTGCATGGTTGAGTATAAAATCAGAAGAAATACCTCTAGGGGAGCATCACTAAGGGAAAAGCACATGGTGATGAAAGTACAGTGTAGTAATTCATTATGTGCTGTGGAGTGGTAGCTGATTGTCTGCTGGGATCGTCCTTATAGACACTTAACTCATATCTCTATCTGTGCATTTCGCCGTGGCCCTCGGCTGCTCGCTCTCAATGTGGGATAAAATCAATAGTCATTTTAGAAACATGACTTAATAATGACTCATTACACACTGTAGTGAGCACTACTTTTGAAGAAAAGGTCAGACCAGGTCAGAGCAGCTATTTCTCAGAAACATAACTATATATTCAACTATTTTGTCTCAACTAAATACAGTACGGTGGTCCCCAGGGTTATTTCACTTGCCATTGACGAATTTAAAATGTGATGCTTGAGTGCCATCAAAGTGTTTTTTCGGCAGCGGGTCGCCGATCACGGTCTCCCGCAGCCTGTGAGTAATTTTGTGGCTTCTGGGAGAGCATGTTGAGATGGTATACGCCACAGAGATCAAAGCAGGAAGTGGAGACGATTGCGATTAGAGAGCAAAACGGACGGATTGTGGACAAAAAGTGGTGATTTTGGTGAAAGTGGCCTCTATGCTACCGCTGATAAAACAAGAATGGAACAAGGTAAAAAAAACAAACATTTTTTTTCATGATGAAATAGAGAGGCTCTTCTTTCATTTGAGTTATTCTGTGTTTTCAGAGTCATAGTACAAAATGTTCTGTGGGTCTTGAAATATGACTCAAAATGGGCAAAAACACTGGCACACGGCACTTTCTGTTTTATAAAACTAAAATACTGATTCACTTATTCATTGCCTGCTTAAGACAGCTAAATTATTCTTAAAATCATTTAAATAAGTTGAGATCAATTAAAGTTTGGGAAAAAATGTATGGCCATGCTTATACAGTAAGAGACTCCCACTGATTTTTACAGAAGTAAGCTAACATGTCCTAGTCTGTATTATATAAAAAAATAAGATGTATTATGCCTTTTGTGACTCCTGAAAGAGTGACAAGTCTGATAAATTGCCTCACGTGATGCGACTTGAGTAAGGCAGGCTGAAGTCTAAGAGTAGTGACACAGAAGGCCAGGGTGCACTTAATAAACACATAACAGACATTCAGGGCTGAGCGTAGAATTTGACAAGGAATAAAAAAAGAGTGTCTACAGTCCTGCAGCATCACTATTTTATATTTTAACTGTCTACTGTAAGTAAGTGATTATTACTATGCTAAATCGGTGGAAAGCTCTTTTAAAAGGTAAAATCATATCTAGTCATACACATAAATTTAACTTTAATTTGCCCAGTTATAAAACATTTTATCGAGATTTCCACTGCCATCCCAAAATGATGGAAGATGAAAGGAATTTCATGTGTGAAATCTCAGCAGAGACTGTGTGCAGGATAATCAGCATGTCTCTTTCAACACTTTTTATGACACTATTTCCTTCAAGTAGAGAGTAATTGCACACATTCACTTATTCCTATGCTATGAGTGTCACACTACTCTGTGCATTGCCAATTAATGTGCATTGGCCAGTGAACATACCTGACAATTCACATTCATTACATGGTATTCCAAGGAGACAGTGTTGGACTGAGAGCCACTTCATTACTCATATATGATGCTTCACACATATATATGATACTGAGCAAGGTACTTGCAAATATTCAACGGACATAAAGGGAGACCGAGTGAGGAGGAATATTGCCATGCACGCAAATAGACACGCATGCACACGCACAAATATGCACACAACCACATTTTTTTTATTGAAACACCAACATCCAGGTGATGCATTGCAGTCATTAGTTTGTCTATGCAGAGCTCAGTGGATATTAAGATAAATGGTGTGTTTCTCACACACACCAAGACGTTCTTGCAGCTATTAACTCCAGTTTATACATATCTGAGCAATACCACACATTTTCATATCATGTACTATATAAAGTGATGGTCCGGTTTCCCCGTAATATATATATAGGGAATTATGTTTTCATTTACAAAGTACAGAATTCCTGCCTCACATTTTGCTGCTATCATACATTTAGTCTAATCATCTTGTACCAACACTTTCTGGGGTTAAATGATTGGTTATTTACTGACTGGGCTGATTGGATTATAATGAACAGAAATTAACGCAACTACACTCCGCTGCATTTAAAAGAACTGATCAAACGAGCAGAAATTTAACACATTTATGCAAATTTAAACCCTCAAATTATAAAGCTCAATATGTCAATATATTAAACAGTATCTCAACAAGGGATATTCTTCACAAGCCAAAAATTGTTGTGACAAACTGTGGCAAACATCTGGCCCTGCTCTGCCTCAGGCTGCTTTCACAGGGGGTTGCTGCTGCTTTGCATTATTGTATGCAACGTGCTAAACCCAGTCAGAATTATGAGCGAGCAAGCACCACTGAGAGGGACATCACAAGGTTAATAAAGAAAGTTATCATTTGCATGTGGAAAACAGCAGCGTTATTGTGAATCTCATGTGAAGAAGAACAAAAACATCTCTAATGAACACCTCTAGCTTTTTACAGGTAATTAGCTATATTAATCGGTGTAGCCCCCCCCCCCCCCAAAAAAAAAAATTGTTGGCCTCTCTGGAAACCACAGACACATTGAATGTGGATTTCTTTGCAATCAGGTTGCAAATAGTACATTGTACCGAGCAATATGCAGACCAAGTTTTTCAAACACCTCTGCATCATTTTTGGTAACAGTAAACATGTGCTTAACAGTATTGCTGCGTTCGAATTGTCCTCCAAAGTCGTAATTTAGGAGTTCCATGTCAACTGAAACGCCCCTCGAAGTCGGATTTACGACTCGTAAACTCATAATTTCTTCACCTACCCCGACTTGACAATAACGTCATAATCCAAGATGGCAGCGCCCTGAATTTGCACCATGTAGCGTTATAGGTAACAACCTACAATTGACTCGAACGTCTTTCCCACACATGATTACGCTGGAGAACAAACACACACCCTCCGCATCTTCTTTGTGCCTATTAATTGTGTTTGAGGACCTCATATTGCTGCATTGGCTTTCTGCATTCCAACAGAGCAAGCACAACAAACTTTTCATTGGAGGCATCCATCTTGTTTTTCCGATTTGTTTAATCGAACGCCGTCAACTCGGGTGTGACGTCATTCCCAGTTCCTCCTGACTTCTGATACAACTCGAACGCAGCATATGAATTAAAAAAACACTTGTCTTGATTCAAAAAAAACCCCCACTGTTTTAGGAAACAAAAGTGCTACATTTACATCAAAATATCACTTTGTGAACACAGGACAGGTCAAATAATACAGCGGCAGAAGCAAAGAAACGACAGCCAGTGCATTAGATTTTCATTTGCTGAGTGTCACACTCATCAGTAGCTGCTCCACGACTGAATGAGTCATGCACCTTTATAACAGCAAAATGTAAAGTGACTGAGGCCCATGCTATTCCCAATGCTGCTCCACATAACCACATGCACACTTTGTACTCACACACATGCACAAATTTACCCATGCATGGTGAGGCTGATTATGGAGAATGTATGGCAAGCAGACGCTGTGGAGGATAATTCCCTTCCAGCTCACAGTGGGTAATGTCAAAATAATTATCAGACGAGACAGCTCAGTGGGCAGGCAGCACCTCTTCATTATGGAGCAAGGTTGAGGGGGCTAACAACCTCCAAATGTGGCAGTGCACACCATACATGCAAGGTTTGGCGAGAAACTCCTCAAATCCTTTGATGCATTTTTAGACACTTTTGGATCATGAAATAGAAGAAAATACAATCTGGCTATAAAACAACTGGAGTTTCTTGATTTGTTTTACAGACGTGACATATTGGCAATATATTTATTGTTGATTCACAGCTCATTTTCATGACATCACAGCAGAAAATTTCATCACTTAACATGAAAAAGGGTTCATCAGCATCCAAGAGAATCATGAATGGAATTGTGTTGGATGAAGATGCTTGTTTCAATGGTGAAAGTAGGAACAAAGAGCGTGTCGCGCCACTTAAAACACACTGTGAGTGTGTGCCGTAGTGACAGACCTCATTAGACTGAAGAAATAGCAACTGTGTGCGAGTTATTACAGTTGTTATAAATATATTACCCCCCTGTGTCTCAGGTCAAATGCACTTTCATCTCACCTTGACGGACCTTCTGCACACACATGCATGGATGCACACACACAAACCTAAACACACGGAGCGGCTGCGCCAAAGGGACTTCACATTAGGGACATTTCTGCTCATATGATTGACTGCTTCGAATAAAAGGACCTTGGAAAAACATCTGGGCAAGTGACAAATACGCCCCTCTGGCTGGTGCTGTATGAAGGAGACAGATACTGTGGGTGAGAGAGAGAGAGAGGGAAAGAGAGAGAGACAATGTATGTGAGTTATCGCCGGTGCAACACAAAGATCTGCCAGACTGCTAGCTCCATCAAGGTTTCTGTGTAAGCGTGTGTGTGTAAACGTCCTTGCCAGCTACTTGACATCACACGGCCCTCTCATGGCAGGATTCTTGGATCAGTGGTAGAATGGATAAGGCTATTTACCAGCGGTTTAATGGTGTTGCGGATGGCTGCTACTGTACATGCTGGGGGAGGATGACGGAGTGGGCGGCTTTATCTGGCCGAATGCACATTGAGCTTGCATCTGCGTGAGAGGGGGGATTTAAAACATTACATTTTGACAGCTAAGAGGTCAGGACCTGGACATAAGAAAAACTATTCCAGGAGAATATGATTTTTGTAAGTAGGACATTGTCATTCCTGTATCAATGACAATAATGGCTCTTTCCATACTAGACCTCTTTTAAATGCTGACAAATTACATTAAACTGTGTTACATGCCAAATGTATTTATAAGATGATTCAAAGGTGAAAAAAAAATATTTCATTTCACAGATATGTATTGTTAGTGAGATCTTAATACCAGCAAATTGCTCAACACAACAGGTAAGCATGCACACGCTCATAGTAACTGCTTAAATGTGCATCTTTTTCAACTTAGAGGACGATTCTTTCCTCGATTCCTACAAAGCCTACTGACTGATATGTGCTGTGTTTGGTTGACCTTTTACTTTAGATAAGGAAAGTACATAAAATGTCAGAATGACCCCACGTGAATCAATCATCCAATGTAAAAACAACCACAAATATGGATGATTTGTTCACCCACAGACATACCCATACACACATTCACACATACCCATGTTATCACCACTAAACTGACAGCTAAGGTTCCATTGAAGGTCATTCATAATGATTAAAGAAGTCATCTTTGCAATGATTTTCAAATGACCCTCGGGACGTCTCGACCACTGACACCTCTTCAATAGAAAATTACTTTATTGTGCCCTGGGACACCTGACTGCAGGCTGACACAGTGACGGCGTAATAGGCAGAAAGGCCGTAAAGAGCGTCAGACTGGGGCAGAGATGTAAAGGCAAGCAAGCCAGACCTAATAGAGTCACACACTGAATGTCACGCAGATATGAAGACGTACAGACGTCGGGCAGACGGAGAGAGAGGCAGACACAAGCAGGCGGTATGTGAAAACATGCATACATACAGAGGAAGAGCTGGGTTTGCCCAAAGTGAGACACCCATCCATCCATCCATCCATCCATCCAAGAACAATCCCAGTCAGCACCAGTGGGAATATGGCCCCAGTGCAATCCCAGCATGCACTATACGTATACACACACACAGCCTGCAGCTCTATTCTTTAAGCCGCTGATACAGAGGTTTCGGTAATAGCCACACTGATGGTGTGATGGCTAATTTCACCTTCATACACTTTGTGTGTGTGTGTGTGTGTGTGTGTGTGTAATAATCACCTTGAGCCATGCAGCCAGTGGATTCCCCCAGAGACCAGCAGTATGATTTGACATCATAACACACACACACACACACACACACACAATTTATATTTACATATAAACTACTGTAACACTGTAAGAAATGAACATCACCTTCAAACACGATTCAAGGTTAATGCAAAAAAAAAAAAATACACTGAAAAGACAAAATAATTTTCCACTGTCAAATCTGTCAATGATTTAAATAACACATAATCCATGATGACCATTCACCACATTGTGTGTGTGATTTTGTTGGTAAAATCAGATATATTAGTCTTGTATCGTGTACTAATTGCTAGCAAGACTTTCACCCTGGAGCGAACACACAGTAACATGAGTTGCTGACATCAGCAGCTCATGCATCTGACAGACACCTCATTGCCTGGCCTTGCATCATCAGGTTTTAAAACATCATGCATTTTACAGAACCTCACAGCTTGTAATCACTTTAACCCAGCCATGAACTGTATTCTATTCTGGATTGGGTTGTCAGCCATGATGCACAATAAATTACATTAAATATCTCCTCAGATAGGGAGTATGTTATTTGGCTATAGCTTTCTTTTTACTCAGGTGGTATTTGATTTGCCTCCTAGATCAAAAACTGCTTCTATGTTCATTTATCCGTCAGTTCATTCTCCATCTTGACAAAGAGAAAATCTGCTAACTAGCTCCCTTGTTACCGTGACAATTGGCATCTCAACCAATAAACCATGACTAATTGCATTGCTGGGAAACATCTTTCAGCAGTTACATTGTGTGGCTAAAATAGCTCATTAAATAGAAACCAACAAGGGATATATACACAGACAAAACACAAATCCTAACATTGTACATGCTAATAAAGTTCACAGTCTGTAGTTTCTTCAATTAACTGGTGAAGATGAACAAAGATGGCAGTAAGAGGCTTCAATGCACACTGCTGGTATATCCTTAAAATATGTCATTACTAATTGAAATATGTTCTAAATGACTATAAATCCAAACCCGTGCTGAATCAATTTATTGAGTAACAGGACTGAGAATAGCAGCAATGCTAGAAGCTAACAACTACAAAAAAACAAGTGGCAGCTGCTAAAGAGGTTAACGTAAATGCACTATCAGAACTGGAAAACAGGCAGTTAACGGAAAACCAATGTTATCACAGCACATTGTGAGGAGAACAAGTGTTCGAACCAAAAAGCATCCAATCATTCAAGTATATGTTGTGATATTTTAACGGCAAGTCAACGTCAGGGGAGCATTTAGCCTCTAAATAGTTGAGATATTTAGTCGAGATATGTTGCTAGCATGGCTGAAATTGTTAAAAATGCCATTTAGTCAATCTATTTGTCAACAGGTATTAATAGAGCATGAATGCACATATTTGCACCTGAGATCATCCCATAAACATTCAGTATATCAATGAAACCCCTATTTGGATGTGGTATGTCATGCAGCGGCCCAGACATACAATGACAACTATCTGAAGAGATTTTTTTTAAAGTTTTATTGCAAAAATATAGAATTTTGATAACACACTACAAAAACATCAACACAAACATAATACATGACAGTCTCAAAGACAAACCAATAGCACATCAATAGTATCTTTACTGTGCTTTCAAAGAATCACAAAACAGTTATTCAGTTGGTTAAAACCTTGTGTGCCAGTTCATAACATGACCGTTGTGTTTGACCTGGGGAAAACCTAATGACCGCATAGGTCTACCTGTTTTTGTATGTTGGTATTTTGAGTGAAAGTTGCACATTTTTAGCCAAGACCACATATCCCTGACCCCAATATCTGTTTTCCACATCCTCAGAAGTTGACTATACAAGTTGTGAAGTGGGTGGGGCCATTGGTAACCAACTAAAAACCTACTTTTAGCACAAATCTGACCTCAGTGGAGTCTCAGAAACCATTATATTGGTTATAAATGTTGCAAATCACAGTAGCTTTTGAGAATTTCTTCCCCCCACATAATGTGATTTGTCGACGGCTGTTATCATGACAAAGATGTGAACTAGAGACTGTTGACATCAGTTGAAGTTTATCAAAAACATCCTTGCTGTAGCTTGATGTCAGAGGTGCACTGTGTGCTGTGTACCATTGGTCATTGCTTGGAACTGATGACTTCATGATTTCTTACTGTCTAAGCATTGGAAATGCCCAAACAGCTTGTCAACACTACTGAACGGTCTATGGGAAAAAAAACTACCAGAACTGTGGCTCATATAAAACCCGGCCCACCTCTCTACGTTGTTTCTGATGTTCTCAAAGACACCAAGACTATGATTTTCAACATTACAAAGTGTTATAAAGTGTTCAAAACTGGTCAGATTTTAGTGCAACCTTTTATGGTTGTAATATCCCCAAGCATGTATATATATTTTTTGCTATTAATATCACATATTGCTTTTGTACATTTGCTAGAATTCAGTCAAACCTATTAAATGGTTTATGCAGTGCATTTTTTTTTGTTTTACCTCCGATGTGTAGGAATGCCAGAACTTGTTATGGAAATTTATGTGTATATTGATGCAGAAACATTAGATCACCCTCTTCTGAAAGTCAGTTTCAAACAACAAAGTTGTTATTCAGTTGTTAAATCAAACGTGTTATGAAACGTAATTTGACAGTTAGAAAAATTGGCTGCATACCACCTCACTGCATGGTTGATGGAGTTCCAGCTGACAGTCATTGTAGAGTAACAACACATCAATAAATCTTTACAAGTCTCTGCTGGTTTGCTGTGCTTTGTTTCTTCCTGCTAAATGAGAACTATTTACCAAGAGATGGCCAGCATGCCACTGCGAAAGTGCTGAGAATAAATAATTTGAATTTATGACGTTTCACACAGCAACGCCCATCATCTAAGTTGTTTATGTATTTGCAATGACAACAAATCAACACCTGCTTCAGACGTTTGTATTATTCCTATTATCAGCTCACTGTTTTCTGCCAAACCCTGTGCTTGTGTTCTGAATCACTGTGTATCATTGTGCCGTACGCAAAAATGGTGCTCTACGTCTGTTTTGCTTTAGTTTTTCATATATATAAATAGCTTTGAATGATCTAAAAAATAATACCAATGCTTTGTGCTTAACTGTCAAATTATATACTATGGGAAGCATTGAGAATATGAAGTGATATAATCAGCATAAGGGAGCACAGTAATTATAGTCATTGTAAATAGTAAATAATTAAGAAAACCATTGACACTAAAAAAGTCACCTATAGACATTTTAGTCAAACAAAAAAGGGCACAAGATTTCTCATAAAGTGCAAATTAAATTAGTTCCAACATACACATTGTCTGACATTCTTCTTATTGCCTGTAGATATTGTTGGCAAAAAAAGGAAATACATAAAAAGTTGGGGCACAATTGGGGCATAGCATTTCGGCGGGGGAAGAAAAACGGTGCTCGGAAGATGAGAGGCACTTATAAGGGTGTACTATTCACCAATTGTTCATGCCCCAGGCATATGTTTTAAGTTGAAAATGAAGTTGAAAAGGGTGGCTGTAAAAAGCCAATACCATAACATTTGGGTGGGATCAAAACACTGTGACAACTCCATCAAACGCCTGTGGCATTCATATGACTGAGGAGACCACCCAGTTCAATTAATTTCACTGTACATGCCTTATATTGTCTAACAGAAAGTTCACCATAGTATTGATGCATCCCCCGCTAAATTAAAGATCTGCATAGCTACAATAGTCTACATAGAGTGTGTATATTTTACTATCATAACGTTGCTTATATTTTTAAAGACAAAAATAATACCTGCTTGAATAAAAGAAGGTACAAAAGACACATCTAATGTTGCTCAATGGCACTTGTTCACCACCATTTTATACTATATTAACACAAAAACAAACCTCCAGCATGATCAGTGTAGACTAATGAAATTATGCAGATGTTTAGCCTTCAAGCAAACTTTCACTCTGGTCGAATGTTATGACTTTTAAAAACACATTCCCTCACAGAATAACAATTGTGACCATTCCCCACTCACAATTAAACCAGTCAAGAAATACAATCTTGATCTTGACAGCAGGTGGAAAAGCTTAAACTCTACTTGATTTTGGCTTTCTTCCACCGAAGAGGACTTTTTCTTTAACGGCTCTTGAAATCAGAGGGAGAATTGCGTGTTTAAAAGCGAAGCACATCCTGCAAAAAAAGTGAAATACCCCTTTAAACCTTACATTCTTCTTGTGTGCTTTTCTATGCTTTTCACACAGTCAGCAGAAACCACTTCTTATAAAACTAGCTTTACAATCTCATTTTGTTTCCACTCTTGCCAAACAGCACTAGCAGTACACGGTGCACAACCAAGAAAAAATATTAGCATGTCATCTGCAAAGAGGATTTATATATATGTATGTATACTGTCAGAACTCAGCTCCTGCTCAGGTGCACACAACGGTGAAAAGGGTCAAGTTTTAGCAATAAAGCACTGAGTAGCAATGTATATTAAACCATACCAAAGAGAAGCAAAGCAAGAGCTTGATCATTGACATCATTGTATACACTTAAACCATACCAGAAGTTCATATATCAACCCCTGTGCAAACCCTTCGGCTTTTTGAGACAGCAAGAGTTTTAGTTATTGTTGTCTCATTCAGGGCCGCTGAAAATATGTCTAGGTCTTGTACCAAAAGTTGAAATGAAACACAATCACCAACAGCATAACATGAATATTTGTAAATTCTGCATACCCTTTTGGGCACCCTTACATGGGGAGAGATGTGCTGGTTGCCCCCACCTGATAGTGACCCAGGTCTAAGTAGCAGAAATGCTGATTTAGAATATTTGTCACTATTTACTAATGTGTACTACTCTGAGATGCTCCATCAATTCCAATTTGTCCACATGATGGTAGACAGAAGAACAATGCTCCCTGCTTTAAAGCTATAATACATTATATACATGAAAGACATGTAGGCAAAGCTGCTCAGTAGTCCAAGAGAGAGTATTATGATGAAACAAACATCATTTTGCTCACTTTTTAAACATGTATAAATAAATAGAATGATTATCAAGTTGATCAACATTGCCTCCTTATTTTCAGCAGTCCCGTAAGAGTGAGGTTTATCGTGGTGTGGAGAGAGACTCTACGGCATGGTGAACTGAAGAAATTGCTGAGGGTTTTCTGTGGTACCTGAAGGTTGTCGGTTCTAAGCGAAGGCTCCATGAAAATCTGAGTGCACTCTTGAGTGAAGGCTGCATTGGAATCCTAATAGAGACTCCATTACAATGTGAGCAAAAGGTTCCTTTTAAAGATAAGTAAACAGTCCCACTGGAATCTGGGTGATCCTGTCCATGATGATCTGACTGGCAGTTCCTTTATCAATCCTACTGGTTTGAGCATGATGTGAACACAATGTCTGAAGGCTCATCAGAATCTGTGTCTGAGGGGAAGTTTCCAGTTTAACCTCAGTAAACAGTTCTTCTAGACTCTGACAGAAAGGTTCAGCATCTGATTGAAAGTTCCACTAAAACATGAAGGAAATATTCACTTATATGAAAAAAAATTCAATTATAATCTACAAGGTTTCTGAATTGATGGCTGGATGAGATCCTAGTGCTGATTCCCACAGATATTCAGAGCAAAGATGACAGAAAGCCAGCTGAATATCTCACATAATCTGCTATGAATCTGGTTTTAAAGGACAAGAACGGCTCTATTTCACAGCACTTACTAATCAAATGAAACAAGATGATGCTGCAACTGTTATGTTTTGTGAAGTGCTGTATATTCAGCCTGAAGTACAGTTAGATTATCCAAATGCCTTAAGCTTTGTATTTTGGAGATTAACTAAAACTCCTTTGGACAAAACCAGACCCAGATGGACTCTGAAGAACAGAAAGAAGTATATGATGCTTAATAAGGGTTGCAACTGCAGTCTTCTATCATTATGGCCTGTCTAAGACAGGAAAACAAAATCTAAAGCACATTTGCATGGCAAAGCAGATACTGAAACTAATGGACATGCTGCTTTATTATTAGGTTTTCCCCTGCCTGAGAATGGTGTTCAGTTCAGTGACTCGTGATGGGACTGTACTCCCAGAGAAAATTGCCAGAGAAACTATTCAGATCCACCAGGTTCAGCTCACCTGAGACAGGCTGAAATAGTCTGAGGCTGCTGCATGAAACTCCCGCATTTGTGATACAGCCAAAAAGTGCTGGTTGCTCTCAGAGCCAGATCTGCGGTCTATGTTTCATGTTTGATCTGAGAGAATCCAAACAGTGCACAGAGATATCCCCAAGATTCACACAAATGGAATAATTAGAATGAAAACTCTAGTTCAGTTTAGCTCACCGCCATCTTCCCGTCCTGTAGCGCCACAGTTCAGTTTGGTTTTAGTGCTACAATGCCAAATATTCCCAAAGACACCACAGGAACCACAAAAATGTGGATCCTCCAGTTTAGATCCATGAACACTGTGGTCCGTTGAAAGTGCTAAGCCGCTCTAGGTCCAACAGCATATCTGAGTCTTTACCTCACATACTAGGTCCATATACTGTGTGTATGTTCATAATTCATATGTGTGTATTTGTGCGTGTGCGTGCCTGTACATATGCCTCAGATATTTACAGAAGAGTTGGTGTTGTTCATATGGACTCTCATCTCCTGTATACTAGTGATGATTTTTTTTTGATGTCCAGCCAGGTTCACTCCTACTCTCCGCAAATCCCTGAAAAACAGCACAGAAGCAAAAATAGAAATATTGTCATTTAAATGCCTCCACTAATAGCTTAATTTGTACTGTATTTCATGCATCCTTTTTACAATCAAGATAATCGATCGACAACATCCTCTCAAGGTTGAGCTCTCTTGCATATATCCCGATTAAAGAAATCTGTCACACTCACATGGTAATTTATGAATGGTTCCTTAGTTATGCATTAATAAGATGCTGATCTTCTATCTTCATAAACACTCTCAGAGTATAGAGTATAAGGGGGGCTGAATCTTTTCAGAGACTTGTAACCTTGTACTAGATTATGCATTCTCATTTTGTTTTAACCTTCACACGATTTTGTGTCAACGTTCTTTGCTTCTCTTGTCAGAAAAGAATAAAAAATAGTTCATGTTTTTTTATCTTCATAGGGTCAGTCCACCCAAAGTTTTTGCAAGGCACACTTTCTACCATTAACAAATAATCTATATGAAAACACATAAAACTCAAAACTATCAGCATGGGTGCATTGTCTTTGTATATAGTACATTGTATTTTTCGTTATGTTTGTACTTGTGTAAGTGGCCTTACTCCGACGTCATCTGAGCCACTGTCTCCAGTGAAGAGTAACCTCCTTCCATGAAGAGCTCAGTGTAACGACCCATCTTGATGGAGTCGAGCCATTCCCCTACGGTCTGGCTTCGAGTGCTGCAGTTCCCTTCTAAACTGGCATGTTCCACTAACAGGTTGGAAACTCTGTTACATATAAATGTACATACAGGAAAAAGAAAGAGTAAGACAGTGATCAAATGAACACACATCATTATAAGAAGTATTACAAAGAGTGGAAATAACCATGCAATCTGCCCCAAAGTCCTGACAGCTACTAGCGAGGCACTGTTAAAGGGGAAGTTCCTTTTTTTTTCTTTTTCTTTAGAAATTGGACCTTATTTGTGGGATATACAGCCATTTACTTTAAATGACTGTATTTTATCCCAAAAATAAGGTGCAATTTGTAAAAAATAAACTTTTGGATTTGATGATATCCATTTAACAGGAGTGAAGGGGCTGAAATGCAGCCTGTAAATGACACAAACTTGACCATTTCTCAGTGGTCAGGCGTTTAATAAGATGGGCTACACTATTACTATTCTCATTTGAGTGCGGAGTTGTCCTTAACTTGAGAAAATTCAATTTGTAAACAGACTCCACTTCTTGTGTAATATAGTTTACTAAGGACCCCTAGTGCCTACCTATGTGGCCTGCACAGCGAATGTGACAACTTCACAAATAAGTATTTTAGTTCAGGCATTGTGAAGGCCACGTAGGTGGGCACTAGGGGTCCTTAGTAAACGATAGTAGCAGATAGAATTTTCTCAAGTTATGGACAACTCCAGACTCAAATGAGAATAGTATCCTGTTAAATGGATATCGTCAAATCAAATATTGTCGGAAATACTCCAAATGACTCCAAAGTGAAACGGGTGAGTAAATGACAATATTTTATCCCAGAAATAAGGTCTAAAAAACTGAGCTTCTCCTTTAAGCTAATTATGCACCATCACACAAAGCTGAACATGCTGTCCACTCAAAAGTCTTTGTCATTCAGCTCACTCTCCATTGTATCAAATAGACATGTTCATTCAAGCTAACTATATTCTCCATGCTGTTGCTAGGAACAAGTCATGTGGAATAAAGAATTTGGCTGTCATATGTTATTGCATGGATGGTTAGATATGGCCTTAATTTGTTAAATGTGTTGCTGTGTGTGTGTGTTTGTAAGTGTGTGTGTGTGTGAGGAAATGAGAAATAATTCACATCATTTCATTATCTCTGCAAAGAAAATGAGGTAATGAGAGTGTCTGACTAAATGTCGGCTTCAGAGCACTTACAGCCGTTTCATGCCATTATACACTAATGCAATGCATGTGCATAGTGGGGAAATACTAATTGAATATCTAATTGTTACGATAATCAAACGATACCCCACTGAATGCAATTCACACTAATGCGTGGTTAAAAAAAAATCAACCCACTTCATTATTTCTGTTGGTGTATTTGCAGGCATGCAGCAGTTTCAGGCACTGTACATCCTGATTTAATTATGCAGCTACAGAAGACTTTAATAAAGACTCTATTTGCATTTCATGTGAATGGTGACAAGTCTATTAACTTGCTGAGCTGTTTTAGTCATTTAAGAATGAATAGGTCAATTAAAACAAAATGTATTTTTAAGCTTAAAAGAAAAATGACGATAAAAACCAACATATAACTAAAGGAACCCTGAAAGACAAGTGACAAAAAGAAGCTAGTGATCAGTTTCTGTCTGATCTGAATTGTTTTCACTTTGCGTTTCTCTGGAGAAGAGGTGAAAAAAGATTTTGCCTGTGTAATAATCTGCAAAACAGATGGGCAGGTGCATTTTGTAGTGTTTGGTGCACTTCACTGCACTTTTGTGGCTGAAATGAGTATCATTATATTATCATTATCATTAAAAAAATAATTATGCAATTATGCATCCGTGCATTCTAAACACAAGGCACACACAGTATATTGTGTATTAGTGAGTTATGTAAACAGTAAACAAGAACAATAAATTCTTAAAACAAATGCAACAATTACTAAAGCACTGCATACATTTCATTGCATTTTTAAAAAAAAAACATGTTTGATTCATGTGATATTCATACAGTATGTCAATGTAATAATGTGTTAGGCTTAAAAATAAAGAAAAACAATAAACTATTAACCTGTTTTCTTCAAAATAAAAGCCTGTATAACTTTGTGATGCTTTGTGTTCTAATTGTTCTTTTAAGGTTTGAATTCATACCTGTGTGAGGAGTTGACCAGATTTTTTAAAGAGCTGGGATTGCGAATGAGTTTATCTAGCAGACAGACAATCTCATCAAACTTGGGGCGGTTGCCGCGTTCACGCTGCCAACAGTCCATCATTAGGTGGTACAGAGCCTCAGGGCAGTCCATAGGACCTGGCAACCTATAGCTCTCCTCTACAGCCTTTATTACCTGCAGAGGAGGGGGATGGAGAAAGATAAATAGAGGTCAGGTTTAAAAAAGTGGTACAATACCTCAGGGAGGTCCAAAGGATTTGCGAACAAATGAGTTCCTTTCATGGCGAAGTTGAGAAAAGGAGTGAGGGAGTATTACCCAGTTTACAATGGCAGTATATTAGGTTAAGTTAAATATGTCCTGCAACCAGCTAAAGCACAAACTTCAACATATGGTGCTATTCCACAGGCGTGGTATGGTACGGCACAGCTCTACACGGTTGTGGTGCTTTTCCACTCGTACCTGGTACTAGGTACTTTTTTTCGTACCTCATCAGCCCTGCTTCCAAGCGAGCCGAAGCGATACTAAAATGTGACGTCAGCCAACTGCCTTCCACTGATTGGCCAGCAACTGTCATCACTGGAAGCGTCATTGGATGCACAATATCCGACTAGACTGCAAAAGCCAAGCATAACTCGACTCCGCCATTTTTAAAACCGGCAATTGCTGCGCTATTGTTACACAAGAAAATGGCATCGCAGAAAACAACGGCATGGTCGGTCGAGGAGGTCAAGACATTCCTTTCTTTGGTGGCCGAAGAAAGAATACAAAGGGACTTCATGGCAGTTTCGCACAGCTGTATGATGATAGGTACTATATTAGGAGGTATAATAGGAGGTACTAGAGATGGCAAATATGATAAATCTGAAAAGTCTGAGACGAATCCCAGGGTATGCAGAAAACACAACTTAACTGATGCCTGAACATGCAACAGCAGTGCTGCAACAAACTTCAGCAGAAAGTAATGCTGCTACCAACTTGGAATCTCCCGAACCAAATCCTGCATTCTGATATTTGCTGCAGGGATGCTCCTGCTCTCTATCTGACCCTGCGCTAAAACCTCCATGAAGTTAGCAAGCACAAACTAACCCCCTGCGAGGCTCAACAAAGCATCAGAGATGTATTATTTGTGTATCTGACACGCTGCACACCCCTGTTAATCATTTCGGCAAGTAACAAGATGCAGCATTGAATGACAGAAATTGTTTCTTTTTTTTGTGAATTAGATGAATAATAAATAAACCTCTGCTCTCTCCGTTCGACCCTGCAGTGGAAAGCAGGCTGGAGTTTTCAGCCTAGTTCTGCCAGTGCAAGACACTGGGGGGGAATTGATTTGTTGAGTTCATGACAGCCTTTACTTGTGTCAAATCCGCACAAAAGACAGACGCGATAGCACACCAATACATGTGCATGCATGAAAGAGCACGTACCCCCACACCAAAGCGCAAAAGAGAAGCACTGCATCAAATCATTGCTGCACGCTGAGAGGGAGTAGAGCCACAGAGGGCTGACTGGCAGGGAGGAAAGATCAGAGGAGGGGAAAAAATGTGAGACAGAGGTGGGCGAAAAGAAGAGAGGATGGACGAGTGGGAGAAAGAATACAGACAGAGAGAAATAAAAGAGAGGATGAGAGAAAGGAGTGAGTGAGGGAAATGGAAAACAGAAGGAGAGCGCTTATAGTAAGAGAGAGTGTGCGAGAGCCCACACTTTCTGGCGCAGATCAGAGAAAATCCAGCATAACGCTTTCAATTAAACATCAAACGTCTTCTCCTCTCCTCTCATCCTCCTCTTCTCCAGACTTCTCTGAGACAGACAGCCTAATAACCAAAAGGAGGTGGGAGGGGTCTGAAGCATGGAGAGGTCACTGGAGGGCTATGAGTGCATATGTTGCCTGTGAATGTCTGTGGGTGGGAAATGAGTGTGTGTGTGGTGTATGAAGCTAATGCTACGTTCTCACTCATTGGCACGTGACGTGATGGCAGTTCTCCTCATTAAAATGACCTCCGGGCTGCACTATGAGATAGGTGTCACCCTCTTCACCCTCTTTTCATCACCCTCTTCCTCTCCTCACTGATGCAGGTCATGTGGGCTCTCACTGAAAAGCTGCCACTCATTTACAATTAATTTCCACTGAGTAAATATTGACAAAATTGCTGCATTTTGTTTACTAGTGACCTTAAAACCTTCAGCCACAATGTGAGACATGCAGATCACTCGAGGGACCATGCTGGTATTTTTGCCTGCCATGTTTTTTCTGCTTAGCTCTGCACCTCCATACATAGTCACCTGTTTGACTCTTTTGTTTAGGCACACCTTTCTATACAACCAGCAATGTCTCTCTGTGTTTTCATTAAAAGCTATTCACTCTGATTGTCCACACTACTGCGGTAATAGATTTATAATAAGAGGTTCCCGCTCAGCCTCCCTACTTCAACTTCCTATCAGGAAACACGTACATTTCACCTACGTCTTTCTCTATCTCAGCATCTTTGTTAGAAAGAAATAATGCAGCCAGCTTTGAACTTTATATATATATATATATATATATATATATATATATATATATATATACATACATATATACACACACACATGTATGTATATATATATATATATATATATATATATATATATATGTATATATATACACACATATACATATGTATATATATATACACACACATATATATATATATATATATATATATATATATACATATACATACATATATACATATATATGTATGTATATATGTATATATAAACTGTGATTTTATGTTATTAACTTTTAATTAAGGCATTTCATTTAGGCTTGGGACATTTAAAAAAAAAAAACAGTGGATTATACAGACATTTACAGACCCATTTTGGGTCTTGGACTCGACCCCAAGGTTAAGAAAACCTATGGTTGTGGTTCTCTCTGCTGTGTCCATATTCCTTTCAGGAAAAGTTTGACATTTTGTGAAATATGCTTATTTTCTTTCTGTTGCAGAGTTAGATGAGAAGATCGATAACACTCTCGTAGCACACAGGGACACAGCTAGCGCTGCTCTGTCAAATGACAACAAATGTACCGACCAGCACCTCTAAAAGTCACTAATTAACATGGTATTTCTCATTTGTTAAATGCCAGAGTATTTCTTGGCTCAGGGCAGTTGCCAGGCAACCAGACTCCAGGAAGTTACTGGTCGCAGCCAAGAAATAGCCTGGCACATAACCCACCATACAACAGCATATTGCCATTTAGTTTATATGGGTTTAACAAGCAGGTTATATTGTGTTAATTAGTGATAAAATAAAGAAGGGAGAACATTTACGATTCATGATAACTGGGCAAACTCATGAAGCTCATGTGTTGTGATTAAAGGTTACTAAGTGCAACGTCACGTCAAACTCACATCTTGATTGGACATCTCCCAGTATGGCCTCTCGCCATATGACATCACTTCCCACATGACAATCCCGTAACTCCACACATCGCTGGCTGAGGTGAACTTCCTGTATGCGATTGCCTCGGGAGCTGTCCAGCGAATAGGAATCTTCCCACCCTGTGATGACATGAAAGATTTTACCAGATAATGCAAACAAAGATAAAGCTTGTTGGATTGAAAGAAAAAATTGGCTCAGAAATTGGAACCTCAATTTTCCATCAGTGGTGGTTGTTGGTAGAAATAACCCTTATATGTTTACAACAGTTCGGTGACATACTGCAAATACAGCTGCAGTCATTCAATGTTTTCAGATTTTGTTACAAAAAGAAACCAAGAAAAAAAACAAACCCTTAATTGACACACTTGAGCCGCATGTGGTCCAACCTACAATTACACTAATGAATATCATTTAAAGAACACATTCATGATACCAAGTTTCACTTTCTTCAACAAATTCCCAGTCCTAACTGTCGGGGGGGCCTGACATTCCCCGGTTCGTTTTCCTCGCCTTCATTATCACGCTTTCATTGCAAAGATAGGAAAGTTCACAGGATGACTGCTGAGTTCCAGAGGAAAATGTGTTTTCCACTGATGAGTAGTGAAATTAGCTTGATGCAGTATTGATGAACACAGCGGTGGGATATCTCAGGGTCTGATTATTTGAAGGGTGAGAATTACATTATTCTCACTGCTCTGTCAGCAAGAGAGAGCAACACAGCGAGAGAGGAAGAAGAGATGTAGCCTGGCAGTGAGAGGTGAGTGACAGGATATCTGGCGCTCAGGCAGCCGGAGTCGGTGCTAATTGAGTGTTGCGGAAACTGAGCTGAGTACTAATTGGCCCTCCTCCTGCAGGAAGCAGCCAGTCTCTGGCTGACAGGACGCCACTCAGCCTGGGACACACAGCTCAATTTAAACCCTGCTGCTGCCGTCTGTGTGTGCGTGTACGAATGCAAATATGTACTTTAGGTGTGTTTTGGGTTTGAGACTCTTGCGTAAGAGTTTGCAACTTAATCAAAAGTTTGATATAAAACAAGACACTGTGCTCACACAGAGATACCCACCAGATGGGTAGTTCTGCATTTAAGCACTTGCTATTTGATACCCTTTCGTACCAAGTGATACAAAACAGAGACAGCTCCCGGACCGGTTAACTCAGGTGCTGTCTACACGAGAACGGAATTCTGTGAATCCGACAAACTTTAATACCGATTCCATCTTGCGTACAGACGACTCCGGCATTGTCTGAGACCCAAAATGGTATTTTCTGACAACGGGTTCCAGAGTGAGAAGATCTGACAATGCCGTTTCGGAGTTGCAGTGTGTATCCATCGTTGTTGCTAACAATGATGTCACATCATCACGTGACGAGAAGTAGTAGTAAACAAGGACTTCATGCGCATGCTCATTGCATTCTTTTGGCCTTTTTCACAGGTCTCTCTGTGTTTCTTTGCAGCACCACGTATCTTTATTACATCCTTGTCACTTGTTACCACGTTGCCATGTAGACGCAAATACTTCGGCAATGTTGAGACAAGCGTTATAGAGCCGTTGTCCTGTGGACGGAGCCTCAGTGGTAGTGACCTGTCAATCACAAGGTAGCCTTGCCCTGAAATGCCCGCCATTGCAGCTGAAACTTTGTAAACTCGTACATGTGCTGGTGCACATGAAAATAGCAGAGAACCTGCAGGCAGAGAGGAGAGTTTTCTGTAGCGCTCTGCAGTGGGCCAACTAATTTAATATGGATTATTAACATATCCGCTTCGAGACGCAATTGTCCTAGAGAGAATTTACAATGTATCGAAGAATTGATAGAGCACACCGTGCTTTATCATCTTTTTTTTTTTTTTACACAAAATGGGACCATAATTTCTTAAATGAACATCATGCTGTATTGACTGAGACTATAAAATCATGTTTACAATGTTTACTGAACAAATAAATCAACTGAGAAGTAGGCTCATTTTCTCATAGCAAACTTCAAATGTGAAGATAAGCTGTTATTTTTAAATCATGGAAAAATGTCAAACATCTCTTTGAAGATAACAGTCAGCACACATACAAACATGCACAGTCTTACCCGGGTAGTGTACGCAGCCTCTGGGTCATCTTCCAGGACTCGGGACAGGCCAAAATCAGATACTTTGGACACAAGGTTACTGTTGACCAGGATGTTACGAGCTGCAAGGTCGCGGTGGACATAGCCCATATCGGACAGGTATCTTCATTTAGCAACACAAAGGAAAGGATTAAACCTGAACACTGTTGAGGTATACAGTAATACGCTGTGTGTTTGTGTTTATGTGTACCTCATGCCAGACGCGATGCCACGCAGCATACCGACCAGCTGGATCACAGTAAACTGTCCATCATTTTTCTAAAGAAGAGACGGGACAAAAAATAGTTGATATTGGATTCAGTACAGTCTATATTGTATATGCACTTTTAGTTTCATAGTTCAGATCATTTCTACTGTAGTATTTAGTGGGTATCACCAACTTGCAAAATAATGAAACAGAGCTGTAACAGTTAATAGATTAGTTGTCAACTATAAAATTAATCAGCAACTATGAATCGGTGACAGGACTTTTTTCGACAAAAAAGTACAAATTCTCAGATTCCAGCATCTTGAATATGAGCTTATGCACATCTGACTTGAACTCACAGGTTTCTGAAAGTGGAGGTACAGTCTTGCTTAAACTCCACATCAATGACAAAGATGACAGCCATTCATTTCACTCCCTGTTTGGTATCACCTATGCACTTTTATACTTTTATAAACCGCATTAAGGATTCCTTTAATCACACCATGTTTTCTGAAATCTGCCTCTGGTACAGACAGCAGCCATGCAGCGTCTCCTTGGTTAAAGTCATGGCCACTTTCTTGTTCCTCACTTCAAGCCCTGGCGTAACCTTCTCTTGTGGGACCTTCAAATCTCCATACCCCAGTGTTAATAATTAGTTCTTTTTAATAACCAAGGAAAAATGATGATGGCGCAGAGAATCTTTTCAAGGACAGAATGTGTGTTTCCTCTGGTCAGGAGGTGGGTCCTTCAAAGAGCTGGCAGACTTAAAAGAATTCTCCACTGATTAAGCAGAGCACTCTTAACTCTTAGAGTGCCGCTGACGTATTTCAACGTCATTTAAAATCCGACGCTTGAGTGTCATGCCTGTGAGTAACGTTGGGGCTTCTGGGATTTTCCATTCACACACCAATACGCAGCATTGGGAGCAATTTGGGGTTAGGTAACTTGCTCAAGGGCCCCACGGCACATGACTATCAGAGAAGGGAATCGAACCACCAACCTTCCGATTGGTGGTCGACCTGCTCTACCACTGAGCCACAGCCACCCCCAAGTGGTGTTTTTGGTGAAAGTGTCCTCTACTCTACCTCTGATAAAGAACAGGACACGGTAAAAAAAAAACATTTTTTTCATGATGAAATAGAGAGTCTCTTCTTTCATTTGAGCTATTCAGTGTTTTCAGAGACATAGTACAAAATATTCTGTGGGTCTTGAAATATGACTCAACATGGGCAAATAAACTGGCACAAGGCACTTTCTGTTTCATAAAACAGTTGGCACTCACAGAGTTGGACCCAAAAAATAACTTGCACCATTTTAGTCATGTCTGTCTCCACACACCCAAATTTTTCATTTTCAAATGTACTATTAACTCAGTTTTGCTCTCTAATCGTGAACATCTCCACTTCCTGCTTTGATCTCTGTGGCGTATACCATCACTTTATGGTCCGACTACAAATCCAAGAAGCCACTGACATGTAAATAAGTCAATGGCACTCAAAAAGTTAAGTCCCAGTTGATGCAGACTCAACTGATGTCTTGAGGCATTTTTTGTGCTCTATAAACAGTGAGCAAAACAAAAAAAAGAGGCCGAGTGGCCCAGTCAACAAAGTAGTGAGAAGCTTGGATTAGAACACACACTGATGGAGAGTGACTTCTCAGCTCAATTAGAACAAATATATTATTGATTTTATATTAATGCTGTGTATACTAGGAGAAGGTTATAGCCTTCAAACAAAAAGGATGAAAACAGTAAATTATAGCACTGGGTTTTCCCTCTCTGACTGTTAGTTTAAGCCTCAGCTTCCTCTGACTCAAAAGCAAATGATCCAAGTTTCCCCTCATCCCTTCTTCAAATTCTGACAGCACACATTCAGCTCTCCTACTCCTTCTCCCCTGATGGTTTCATTCTCCGTTTCCGTCACTATTTCGACTGCTTTCCTCGACCCATCTGCAGCAGCAGAACATCCCACTTACATGTGAAATGAGATGTTAAACCAAAGATGTGAGTTATGAGCCTCATACTGCATTGTCCAGAGCTGTGACCCATAATCCGGGAGCCAGTCCAGCGGCAGCCCCTGGTTCTCTCCTGGCTGTGTCATTTATACCCGGCCTCAGTATACCAGCCATCCATGTAATTACTTCACGGTGTTGTCTGCGCTGCTCCGCCTGCTGGTCTCCCAGCTCCTCTGCCTGCTTCCCTTTGCCATCCAGGATTACTCCACATAGGAAAAAGGGCAGCAGTTTCCACTGATCACAAGCCTGTAGCTCATCCACAGCATCGTCCCATTCCAAGTAAATATCTTTCATCTTTCCAGTCTGCTTAAAGCACACCTTCAAACGCCACAACATTATTCTCACCTTTCCCAAATGTCAATAATCGCTGCTCTGAAATATGAATTTACCATCACGCAATCATCTGACCTTATATCTCTCATCTCTCCATTAGCCATCTGCTGCAAGAGGTTACCGCTTTTTTTCATGCAGGATTTAGCCTTGTCCGCCAACTGAGCATCTTGCCATTGTAACCCGTGAACAGACTTAAGTGCTCTAGAGAGGATCACTTAATTCAGAGGATTGCCAGCCTTCATTAAAGTCCACCTTCTCCACTCAGTCAAGTCCAAATTGTCTAGACAGTGCAGACGTGATTCCAGCCCTGATTGCTCACATGGCTTTCATATTTTTCTGGATGTGATCGGTGTCACAGTGAGGGCTCGTAAACATTTCAACAACTGGAGAGTACCTTCACAATCTGCATCACACAGACACAATCTGTCCAGACTCCTGTGATTAGTCAGTGTCATTTATTGTTGCTCTGCTAAACACCTTAAGATAAATATGACTTACGCCAACCTGAATATACATGGCTTGGTAACTTTGGTTTCCCCTTGAAAGAAAAGTTTATGCAAACATTCACAGCTATCACATATTCCTGTTAATTTCGGCTTGAAAGTGTAGAATGATGAGCTACTGAACTGGAATAATGATAGTGTTGGTGGATGTATCTCCATGACAAACAGCTCTCACATTTTGTTTTCCTTTCCAGAGGATTGATTGATAATCATCCTCCCAATCCATCACATCAGCAAGTAGGTGATGTAGGTGTTTCTGAGAGCAGACTTTTCTAACCACAACTCATTTTCATATACCACAAATGTGCTGCTAAAACAATTCATTTTGATTGATTCTTGAGAACCAATGGTGGTTTTCTGTTTTTTTTCCACATCTCTTTTACTCCCTTTTAATCATCTTCTGTCTCATATGAAATCCTTCCGCGCCTTCTGTCTTGTTTCGACTCTCTTAAACATCTTTGTCCCCTTCTGTCTTACCTTAAGGAAAGTGTCCAATGATCCATTCTCCATATATTCAGTGATGATCATCACTGGCTTGCCTGAGAAGGAAAATATGAGAAAAAAACAAAAAAAATCTATTCAGATTGGCAAGTTTGGAGCTGAAATGCATAAAATATAATTTTATCATTACTGTACAACGGTATGAATGAGTCCAAAAAGGTCATTTTAAAAGTACAACTCAAAGCACAACAGAGCTTGATAAGCCACAGTTGAAGATGTCAGAACTTAATAAAGAACAGCTGAGTCTGATGGATATTGGCTTTACTCTACAAAGTGCAGCTTATAGACAGAAGAGTCTGACAAGCTGAGCTTGAGATTCCTGCCAGATGAGAACTTATAGCAATCTCCATTGTGAAACATGTTCTACTGAGCAAATCTTGGGCTCACAACCAAGAATCAAAACCAGAAACAGAACACGCCGATGACTCACTCTTGGTGACGACGCCTTCCAGACGGATGATGTTTGGATGGTTAAATTGGCCCATGATTGACGCCTCCCACAGGAAGTCACGTCTCTGCTGCTCCGTGTAGCCGGCCTTCAAGGTCTTAATGGCAACCTGGATCTCCCTTTTCCCGGGCAGCCTCAGCGGTCCACTGCACACCTCGCCAAACTCCCCTGAGGCAAAGAGACAGAAATTGTGGCCTCGACATTTCAGCCCTCCTTGACCTACAGAAGTGTTCTCCAAAGGCGAACCAGACATTTCACTAACCTTTATTTAACATCTCCACCAACTTGTCGTTTTTGAGCAATGTCACAATGCAACCAATGTTTGACTTTTGTGTAAAATCAGAAGAGCATCACTTAACTCGGCTTTCAGTATTACAACAAAGAGGAATTCACTGATGCACAGCTAGAAAGCGTGGGAGGATCACGTTTGTCAAATTTTTTAGCCATGTCAGCTGTTTATTTCAACCGATGTTTAGCTTAATTGTGTACGTCTGTGCAATGACGTGCAAGTATGCATGTGACAGGTTTGTGCAAGTTGAAGAAAACACAGTACCTTATTATAAAGGTGATGAGAAAACTAAATAGTATTTTAACCTGACCATGTTTGACTGAATGTATTCTGTGTTACTGTATTACTCTCACAGACACACTGAGTTGACTCACCAGCTCCGATTATCCTCTCTATGGAGATGAACGAGACGTCGATCTCCTGGGCAAATTCATGCACCGCCTGGTTGGGATCTTCATAGGTGAGGGGGTCAATATAGGTGCGAACCCCCGGGAATTTGACTGCAGGCACACATGCATGGCATCATTACCATTTAGATGTCACTGACCATCATTAGCATTTTCTTCAGACTTGGATCTAAAATGCATGCATATATAACAATGTTAATGTGTTAGGCTATTGCTAAGGGAGCAGCTTTACATTACATTACATTTTTGTAACAAAATTTTCAATATCAAAATAAGCGAAAAGCACTCAGAGAGCGCATGTGTGAATGTGTTGATTTTGACGCACCTTGAAACCCACATTTAACATTGTATTCACATGAATATCATGTACTTTTTATTTATTTTTTCTCTATTTCATATTTTGTCACATTTGAATTTTAAAAAAGACCAAAATACCAGTAAAACTTTGCAAGTACAATTCGAGAATTCTTTTCCGCATATTTTGAGACCAGTTGCATTTCTCTAGCTCCTTCCTACATGAAGTTATGTTTAAAAGCGCATATTTGACCTTGGTGACCTTGACCTTTTACTGATCTTGACCAAACTGAATCGTGATTTCTGGATTCCTATATTAGTTTATATACCAAATTAGGTGACGATTGGCTGAAAATTGTATACCCTGGAGTGTTCAGAAATATGCAAAATCTCCCATACATTACTATGGTGTGACCTTTCATTTGACCTTGATGACCTTGAATCGGATCCCATCACCACTAAAAATGAATCAGTTTTAAGTTAGGCCACTTCTGACCAATCCTGAAAATTTCATCAAAATCTGTCCATAACTTTTTGAGTTATTTTGCAAACCAACAAACAAACCTTGGTGAAAACATAACCTCCTTGGCGGAGGTAATAATAATATATGTGGTAGAAGATGTTGTCCATATTTCTTACGTCTAGTAAATATCATTCTGCTTTCTTTATTGTAATTAACCGCTCCTCCTAATAATTACCTCAAATCTGCATCTACATACCAAAATACAATGCTTCATACCTATCCCAAAAACAACACACTCATTTAGTTACTTTTGTGGACATGATAAGTAATTAATGCTGGTTTAAAATATGCATAAATATGACAGTGTACCACACCGTACTGACGCTGTTCTATTTTTTTCCTGACTACCTCTCAGAGTTGGCTCTGATGCCAGCAGATGGATGGCAAGGTGCAATGCCAAAAACTGTGGCCAAATATATTAAGCTGTCACGGCCTATAAATCATCATAGCTTTTGTGTATCCTCTGCCAACATGGCTGCTGCTCTGTAACTGTGTCATTTAAAGAGTAGCTCTTCGTACAAAACGTTGTCAACACACATACACACATGCGTGGGCCTACGGGGATGAACAAACTCATACAGACATGACCGCTGTCTGAACCCTCGACTGTACATGTAGTGGGAAGTGTGGGTGAACTTGCTCACACAACCATTCAGAATGATTTTGGGCTATCATAACTTACTGTGACCGTTGTGGAAGTGCATCTTCTCCTCTTCAGGGTCTTGCTTTGCTTTGCTGTAGCCACACCGCCTGAGTGGGAGGACACACAAACATATCAGAATCAGTACCATGCCACATGTACAGTACATGCACATGTAAAGGCACAAGCATTTTTCATTTTTTTTCCACTGCTGAAAACATCACAATTACACTTGTACTAATGGTATATTTATGAATTTACAAAGCGGTAGACAAAACAGGAACACCTTGTGGAAAAGGCATGATTTAGCAATGACTGTACATAATTCCTACATACATTTCAAATGCTGAAAAAAATGCTGTATGCCTGCATGCATTTTATCTAGTGGATATCACCAGAGGTAGAGCAGATGGTGACATTTACACTCAGAGAGAGGAAAGGGGAAGACAGAGATCCCAGTAAAGATATCATAAAAGGCCCAGGCACAGAAAAGAAAATCTGGGCAACACAAGTCACAATCACACTGGGATCTAAGTGCAAGATAAGCTTTTTTTTTTATTATTTCCTCATAGGTTCTGCTAACATACGTTTCAAGGTTTTCAAAAAAAAATATTGCTGAAAATGCTAGAAACTACCAGCTTTTTAGACAGCAAAGGACTGCAGTTTTCAAATAAAACCATTTTCCAAGAAAGCCCTTGTCAACAGATCAACTGACTTTTAGCAGAAGTGAGAGCAATCTTGCACTTTTTTTCCGCATTGGGGCTATGTGCAAAATAAAGATTTTTTTGGTCCACTCGTTCTAAAATTAAAAGGATGAATTGAAGAAAAAAATGACTGACTTTTGTCTGCAACCGTATCAGGTCCTTTCCTTTTATGGCAATGTCTGTGTGTCTACTGATGTATAGATCACTGGTATTTATTTATTTGTGATGCAGATGCATGTCTGTGTGTGCTCAAAACAGCATCAGAGATAATAACATATGACCCAGATTACACCAAAAGGAAGAATTGATAAACGTGACCAATCCTGTATAGATTGTAAAAGCCTCTTAGGCAAATTTCTAATTTCTGATTTTGGGCTATACGAATAAAACTGATTTGACTTGATCCTACACACAAATGCAGACAAACTAATATATTTTTATAAGGAAAATACAATAATGGACTTTATTGCACTTGAGTAAATGTTTTAGAGCCGTACTATTTTTTTTGGTCTTGTAGAAAAGAAGCCCATTTGACACACATAGGGGTCAAGTCCTTCTCATCATGGCTCTCTGTAGGACAGCCAGGCTTGACTAGAGGGGTTTGGTATGGGCAGCTGGATAGTCTGGGGGAGGGGAGTTTGTGTGAGCTCTGCACATGTGTCTGCCTGAAGGCATTTAGTTCACCGGATCTGTTGAGTCGAGGGGTTTGAGCACGCTCATGCCCAGTCGGCCCGCCAGCTTCCTACATGTGTGCATCTGTGCAGATCTGTTAACCCATGGGTACATTACATGCATCCGCGCACATGTGGAGACACATGCATGCAGTAGTAGGGGAGTTGGGGGGGGGTTGTACAGCGGTTGGAGGGTGTCCCAAATCCATTGCTGGAAAATTTGACATTCCTCCAGCTCTCCCCCACCCCCCCACACAAAATCAGGGCGATCCTCATCCCCGTTCATGTAAACCGAAACCACCGCTGTTTCTTTCCAATTTTCTTCATAATCCTCGAACAACTCCAGATTGTACTGTCGAGTAACTATGTTTTCACCAGCCTTACGAATGACTTATTGAAAAGACAAGTTTAATAGTTAAAGGGACAGATGTCACAGGGAGCCCAATGAATGAAGGAGCAATGTGAGCAAAGCAGATGATCAATAATACAAACAGGAATGGGGAGATGGGGTCAGAATATAACAAAAAACTCCCTGCAGTGTTGTTAATTATGGGTCAGTAAAGGCATTTGGACACAGATACAGTATATAGCTGGTAATTAACTTAAATAAATACATATCACAGTGACTTTTGTTATAAGAAAAAGGCAAATTAAAAGTTCAAGAGTGCAGTGAGCTTAGATAAATAAGAGTTTTCTGAACAAAAGATCACAGTCTCAACACTGCATACATTTACTGTGCATTACTTGCTTTGCATGAGATTGAACGCTTCCCTTGCTATATACAGTACTGGCATTTGTGTATGTTTGAAAATCAGATAATTGGTTGTACCAATTACAAGACAAGGTTAAGTGAAGGCCATGTGAGACCAGAGGAATCCAGATCTAACAATGATGTAGCGTGTAGGGCTGAGTGCTAATGTACACAGCACTCCTCTGGTTTGTATGCATCAGCACTATTAAGCTATAACCTAAAAAGCAACCCTTAATCCTCCTGACCTATTACTAATCTGTAACCTCAAGCCATGAATCTAATCCCTTAATGCTGCACCACAAATGAGATTTTGTATTGGTCATTTTTGTGTATTTTATGTATGCTATCATACATCCATATATTCAGAACAGTGCATGGCTGTAATAATAATTAAAATAATTAAAAGATTTGCACTCTGTCCAGCCTTTTCCTTCAGAATTTCATGAATAAATTACATCTGAATGTCCTACGTTTGTACACTGTAGTTTGTAATTAATCCCTTCAGGTGTTTTTTTTTGTTTTTTTTTGACATTTTAACGCAGGACTAGGTGCTGTATAGTAAATACTGCTGGAAAGTAACAAAGTGCTCAATCCACAAAGAATCACAAACAGCTCATATTCAGACACTCTACCTCCTAAATGAGACATCAGGGCTTCTGTAAGGTTGCCATATATCATGCTTTCCTGCATGGCTGTGTCTCCTACAGTTGTGTATTTATGTCTTACCGTCCGCTGAGCAGGAATCCAGCGACTACCGCCAGTAGGACCAGAGCCAACGTGATGGCCACCGCCACTATGGAGGCTTGAGCGCGCTCGCTGGTTGCAGTTACTGCCAAAGAAAAGACACACAAATAGCACACTCACACAAAAGTACACCTGACACCTGTTGTTGATGCAGCCTCCAAAAAAGCAAATGAAAGTCACGTCACGAACTGTATGCAAATGCTCTCTCTCTCTCTCAGGTGTACTCACAGTAAGGGCTAGTCTGAAATTCGAAACGGCGGCTGAATGCACCATAGCCTGCTGAGGTCCTTGCTCGCACCTGTAATGCAAAAAATATATCACACATATAGGAAAGATTAGGGATAGGTATCGCGATACTTGTGTCACGATACAATACATTATTGTGATATTGTGATATTGTGCTTGGATCACCGAGAAATTTAAAATGCATCTTAAAATACAAGTTGTACATGCATATATGTAGATATATTTATATATGCACAGTACATATTTATATAATCATTTACAAATATGTATATATGTACATTTATTTATATATGTACAGTACATATTTATATAATCATATATACTGTAGATACACATTTTATTTTTATTTATTTATTTTACATCAACGTGCAGAAGTTGATCTGGGTTTAAAATTGGCCCAAAACATGATTTTTTTTTTTCCATATTATAACAGAAAAAAAAGTATCACGATATATTGTCATATCGATATTTTTTCCCACCCCAGTAAATATCACACAATATCTTTGCTATTACACATGACATGATAATTTGCTTATTCACTTCTTCTCATTCTGCACTACACTGAAGTGCTTTTCTCCTCACGTTATTATTTATCATTGCATTTTCTTTTAAACGTTTTTCAACCCATGTTTGACCTGGAAGATGTAGACTGAAGAGGGTTTCAGGCCTTCCACCACCATCTCAGTTTCCTTGGCTTTTATAATAGTGTAACTGGAGTCCTGCTCCTGAAGGAGAAAGAGGGGAGGGGTTATTACGATTCACTTATTTGCCTTACATACAGTACATTTTAATAGCTTGATGATCATTTGTTGTTTCAGAGTCTTCCTGCTTGCACATTTTTTTGCTCCTCCAGTTTTCCCGCACATCTTTTTTTTGGCTAAACTACCTGTAGTACGTGCGTCTAACTGTGTGCGTCTAAATGTGTGTAAGGATCAGTTTCCCAACTGTAACCACATCAGGTTTAAACACAGCTGAATGCACCCCTCCATTAGGCAGAAGCCATTAGCTAACCACTGACCACAAACCCTGCTCCTGTATACCTTTATTCTGACCTTCCCAGAAAAAGACGACATCAGAGGACTAAAGAAAGCAAAGAGGAAGGGCACAGGAACAATTGACTGAAGAGAAGCATCAAATTGCCGTCTCTACCTGAATTACTAAACCCACACAACTAAAGGTGTCACATGAAAGAGTCTTTTGGAGGTAAAGGTTTTCTCACTGACCACTATAGTCAATGTAGTCTCATGAAATATTCGTATGATATCATACGAAAAATAAGGCACAGATTTTTGTGCATATCTTACGAGTGACCGGCAACATGACCAATCAGCGCATACGAGCCCCGAAAAGAACCCAGAAGCGACAGCCTTAAAAATGCTGGACATTCCTTTCACTGTCAGCTGGAACCGTAACATTACAATACGCATTGAAATAAGTCCAACAACACTTCCAGTGATGGTTAGGTTTAGGGATAGGATTACAGGGTTAGGTTTATGAAAATAAAATGCATATTTCACGCTGCACCCGAACTCATAAACTACTCCACTGAAAACGTAACGAATGTCCGCTGTGAATGTAAAGAATCCGACATGTTTTGACAGATGGAGCATTCTGCATCGAACATCACATGATGTCCAAATTATGTGAGTTATGTACGAATTTTAGTGCAATATTTTTCGTACTAATTTGTATGAATATTTCATGAGACCAGGTTGCTATAGTATATTTAAGTATACTCAGCTGAATCTCTGAGAGACAGTCAACTTTCTGCAAATATAATATAATATGTGGAGCACAGGGCAGTTATAAGGCAAAACTCCACTGGTGAAATGAGTAAGTTCTCACATGCATGACTTGAAGTGAACAATGTGGTAAGAAAAAAATGTTAATCTTTGGAGCAATTATTTGCCACTACACTGCATATAAAATAAACATTAGTATAATGCAAAATCAATATCTTTATGTAATGTTTACCTTTTCAAAATACTTGATCTCATACTCCAGGATGATGCCGTTGGGGCGGTCGGGTTCTGCCCAAGAAAGAGCGATGCTGCTCTTCCCTGTAACACCTTTTCTCACCACACTCACTGGAGATGGAGCTGCACACGCAAAGATATAAAAAGACATAATGCAATTCCAGGCACCAACATTAATTTGCTTGAGTAGTAAAAATCCAGCAGTTTAATATGATGCATCCCACTGCATCTTTTTTTAATCCTAGTATTTAACAGTAACTGACATAATATCCTAATAAACTGTGATTAAACAAAAGAGAAATGGTGCCAAAGTTGTAAAATCTGTTGGGTACGATCAGCGTCTATGAGGCATCCCTCTTTTGAAGACATCTCATCCTTTGATGTTTACATGCGCAGAGCTAATTGTAATGCTCCCTGTGATTGCTGCACATTATGAAATATTAAACTGATGATTAAGTATCAAAGAAAATCACAAAAAAGTACCAAAGATAATTTAAAAAAGAGGGGAGATACCATACTAGAATTTACATAGTGATGTATCTGTCTTTGCTCTTGTGTTATGCTTGGTAAAAAAAAAAAAAAAACCTGCCATTTTTCCCCCATCATATTTGTTAGTTACCAGAGTTCCTTTGAAATTATTTGGCACAGTCCAATTGTCCATTGTTTGAACAACTACCGACAAAAATCCGGCAACACGTGCAGTCGCACCTGCACCTAATTAAATTATCCCTTTATATCTTGTTATTCAGTAGTTGCTGGCAGAGGAACGCATGAAGGAACTATGACTCTACACATCTGGCACACATCTTTCAGAGCAGCACGTTAGGCACTCTGCAATATTATCACAGGAAAAAAACTTTCTCTAGTCTTCCAGTGTTTGTCTTTGGCTCTTTGTGAAAGTTTCCATTATAAGATGTTACTACACGTTATTCTGTAGGTTCTTAAGTCAAGTGAGCTCAGTTGTGTGCGTTTGCATCAATCATAGAGCCATCCTGTTGTAACCTGAACTGTTGGCCCATGTCTCAAAGGGACAGTTGGAGAGTCTCTGACACATAAAGAGCTTTTCGCCAGGCAAAACGCTCCCTCAGGCAACATCCCGATAGTGTGTGTGTGTGTGTGTGTGTGTGTGTGTAAATGCTAAACAGCGTTTAGGTTTCAATAGCCTCAGCAGAACTCCACAGAGAATAAATCATCGCTACAAACACAGTAACTGTATCCTGAGTGGATGGTCGCACAGAAGTGTTATCTGCAACATCTTAAAAGCCTGAAACCAGAGAGCGAATCGCACACACTCAGTGCTTAAATGGTAGAAATGCTGAGATGCGACCATGTGAGAAAGGGCTTCTTTTCCCAGCAGCTTAATGGGTAACAATACACCAAAATCTAGGTTTAAATCCTCCAAAAATGGATGCAGTTTGCCATGCTATATTTAATCAAAGGTTCTGAATAGAGAATGTCATATGTGGGTGCACAGACTGTGAAGACCTCTGGTTAAACACTTATGAATGGGGATTATAAGTAAACTTGATGTAACATTCAAAATCTAAAACATATATTTGAACACACTTTTTGCTGAATGTTTTTTTTTAACTATCACAATTTCTCATGTCTTCAAAATACTTCTTTTAATTTGGTTATTTAAAACTGATAAAAGATAAATAAACCTTAAAACATTGGAATATTTGAGAAGCTGTGATCATAACTGAAATGTTATTTACAGTGTTGATTTTTTTCTGTTAACTGACCAACCTGTAATTTGTGCACCAATTAAAATAACACATTCCTATTCTTCTTATTTCATTCAAAATTACAAGTTGCAAAATAAAATGAACGCATTTAAACTTTCCTTTATTGTAACGCATTACTGTACATTTAACACATAAGTAATTATGTCTATATTTAAAGCAAATTTAACAGAAATAAAACACCTGTTCCCTGCTTTTCACCGAATACCAAACAGATGCACTATGTCAACACTTTGCCCAACAGAAGATACACAATGTGACACCTTTAATGCCAGAATTCGGAGAAACTAAACAAACAAGTGTCTGACAGATCAGAGAGAGGATGGGAGGTGATGGAAGAGACGAAGGGGTGTGCTAAAGGAGGAGGAAGAGGGGATGAAAGACGAGCGAGAGGGTTGACAAAAAAAAAGTGAGAGATGAGTCAGAGAGGGGAGGCATGGCGAAAGCGTGTAGACAGGGCCCCAGCAACACTTTCTTTTTAGCAACAGTGGATCACACTTCCTGGTTTAAACACTTCCAGTGGCTGTCAGATCTACTAATGAGCACCTACAGCACCAGTGAAACACAGCACAAACTAACTCTAAATGTCTTGAATGCATTTTCTGTGCTTCCCATGTTTCTATTTCATGCAGAGAAAGGTTAGAAAGGGTTGTGAAAGCTATCCAGCGGACAAGTGTAGCCCTCCAGTGTAACAACCCTGGCCTAAGATAAGAGCAACGTTATCAGAGTGCAGAACATAAGCCTCTCAGGCCGCTATCTGTCTGAAGCATCACCAAAATCAATACGAACCTTCAACTATCTGGTTTATTATCCTTTAACTACCCTCAGAGAATGACAGAAAGAGAGACCAAGCGACAGAATGAAAGAGACAGAAGAGATGGCTTTATTAGGGCTGTAAAGTACCAAAGCTGCTCTCATCATTTTTATTTGCAACTCAACTGCCTGCCTACCTGCTCTACTTCATGTTTTTTCACACATTTGCAATCGAGACAGTCATTTGGCAACCTAGAACTGATCCATCACATGACATCTTGTATTCCCACCAACAGAAACTCACTCAGGAAATTATAAAAGTTGTTACAGGAAGAAAAGCGACAGAACGGGACTCCTTTGTCTCACCATGAACTGTAATTGTTGTATGCCCTTTCCTGATCTCCCTACTGCAGTCTGACTACCACTACCAGTTACAATTATTAATTAAAAGAAAAAAAATGCCATAAAGTAACAAAACACATAATGCAATTCAGCAGAAGAATCTGCGCTGCTCTGATCTATCAAATCAAATCAAAATGACAACTAAACTGAAATGACTCTTAAAGTTTCTTGTGATTTAAAAAAAAAAAAAAAAAAAAAAAAAAAAAAAATCAACACTCAAATTACAGATTGCACAAAAGGACGATTCACCAGGCGGATGTCCAAAAAGGACATTTGGAAACTCCAAATGTCCAAATGGTGACCAAATGTTATTCTGAGTCACAAAAAGTGTTATATTCCAACAAGTAGAGCTCATAAATTAGTAGTTTAGAAAAGGTTTATGCAATTAATTCAGCTCCAAACACTCAAGCTACACCACTACCTTTATATCTATGTCTAAAAACAAAAGTAAGACATATAGGCAGAGCACCAGACTGTGCACTTCTTTTTACATTTTGTTTTTACCACCCACAGGGTAATGCATCACGATTCATTTGATTAATAGCAAACAGCAGCAAAAACAATGCATGGGAGCATTTAGTGTGCAGTTTACCACACAGTGCTCCCACACTGTGAACAACACGGAAAACAAATGGGCATAAATAAAGACACAATAGAGCCGAGCTACTGCAGGAACTCATTATATAATTGTCAAGCTTATCGGCTGACAAAAGACTAAATTGTCTGTGATTATTTACGATTACTGGGCAATTAGATTATTTGCAGAATGACATTTTATTCAATACTGCCACTGAAGTGTTTGCTGATTTATTCATGAGACATGAGGAAATATCTAAAATATAGACACTTAGAAACGCTACTGGGAAGCACAGACAGCTCTGCAGTCAGTTTGGTGATTTATTTTCCTTATCTAATTTACTTCCGACAACATAATAGTGCCTGCTAGCTGCATTATCAAAACTGTGTACTGGTGTGGTAGAAAACACCAAAGCAGAGCATTTTTTTTCATTTTCAAGCTGCACCAGACCTGAGTGTTTTTGAACATGTGCTGAATGTCCACCCTCTCCCTTTTCTTTATTTCCTCTTTACCTCCTTTAATTTCCTTTCCTCCCTCTCACAATCTCACCATCTCTTTCCTTATCACAACCACGCCATCGTTTCCACAGCTTCAACCTCTACCTCCGTCCTGTTGATCTGCCATCCCCTCCCGTCTTTCGCCTCTCCTCCTCACGAGTACCAACACTTTATTATTCAGCAGGGCTTCACAGGGACACTGTGAAATCACCTATTTCACGGATCCCTTATCGAGTGTGACACTTCCCACACATCAAACGGCAGATCCTCTGACACCCCCGTCGTCTCTCGGTACTCCTGTCTCGGCATTTGCTTTTTTTGCCTTTACCCTCACAAGCAGAAGCTCAGTCAAAAAACACAGATGTTTACAATGCTGATCAAAGTCCTCATGGGGTAATTACATCTGTGATGCAGATGCGAGGCAGGATGTTAAACCGTTCATTACAATTAATGTGTCGGGATTATTGTTAACATGATTGCTCTGGGAAGTCACTTGATACAAAGCATGTGGTTGAAGTCCTAACCATGCTGCAGTGATGTGGTGTGTACACCTTCACATTCTGTTTGGGTGTGTGTTTAAGATGAAGCAGAATGTCTGTCAATGATGCTGGATTTGAATTTTTCTTGAGTCATTAAGGACAAAAATGTCCACTTCCAGAAAGTACTATAAAAACTTAACAGATTAATATTTTTTTTCTGATTTTTTTTCTGCATTAATCTCTTAAGCAACTTCAGCACTGCTCAAAACTACCAAACATTCAATCATTGTGAGGATTTTAACCCTTTAAATGCCAGTTTGATTTTTGATGTCACTGTTGTTTTTTATGAAAAATACAAAAAAAAAATAGTCATTTTTCATAAAACTAATTTTGGGTGGCTGTTTTTTTTTTCCCAATAGTCTAAGGACAAAAATGTCCACTTACAAAAACTGCTATAAAGTCAGTGCAGATTTGATCTGTTGATCAACTTCAGTTCTGATCAAAACTATGAAATATTTAATAATTATAAGGATTTTAACCCTTTAAATGCCAGTTGGGAGGGTAGTAAATTAAACTAACACCTGAGGCTTAAGGGATAGGGATGTGATAGCTGTGGGGAGACATGTCACACTCGCCATGATCACTAGTCAGATCAGGCCAATTTAGTCCAGTTTAAATTCATAGACGCCTTGAACATTAGGCACAATCACACAGGACAGTGAGAAACGGTGGGAAACAGTGAATGTAATGCATGCAAGAGGACGAGTGGTCTGATGAATGTCAAATAAATAAGGTCACATTCATTTAATACTCACTGAATTTACCGTGCAAAATCTGGTATTTTGAGTCAACTGTAAATGGCTCACCTGCACACTAAACATTTACATGCAAACACACATGTTTGCACACATGTTCTGCAATCTGTTGTCCAGCTAAACATCACTATCGGTGCAGCTGTTCAAAATCTGGCAAAATATTGTTTACAGGACTGGAAGGTTGTGTTATCTTCAAATCACGCATTTGCGTTTCTACTATGCCTACAACAACCTGCTTTACCACTGTGAATCATTACATTTATAATCAGTTGCTATTATTTGCCCACAAGGAAAAGTGTATTTTGGAATTATGGTCCATATTTCCCACCTTTATTCAGCCATGTGGCATCATCACAAGGGCACCAGCTGATGTGTAATGAGTGAGACAAATGTTTTTAGCCACGCATGCTGCTGTTCAATTCAACTCGTCTATTCTTATTAATCGGTCTGAAATGCAGATATACCCTGCCACTCTTTTACTGTTTAATATATGTAGATTTAGTGGATAAGTGCTGCCTTATCTGATTAGTGTCCTAACCTAACCTCATTTGCTCATTTGAGTTATTGATCGCTGTACAAACTCAGTGCTAGTGACTACTTCTAACATGCATTTTATTTCAAACATTAGCATCAGAAATCTTAGCACACACAAACCCCGCCTGTACCCACATCAATGCCAAAGACCAGCACATTTTATCTGTCTGTTACTCTGCCAGTCACATGTAATCTAATGTAATCCCTAATCTCTCCTTGGTCCAGTGACTGGCTAACTTTAATCTAGCTACAACTCCAATACACTCAATGAAGGTCCAGTAGTCTGGCGTAATCCACTCAGTCTGCTGACAGCCACAGTGACAACACAGTTAGAGGGCCGTCAGGAGTCCTGACTGTCAGACAACCGCCTGCCTCTCCTACACTGACACACATCCATCCTCCTGCGACCACCACAACTACTTTCTACTAATACTTGACTGCCACTGAACCATTTGTTCAACAAACAGGAACAAACACATTCAATCCAAACACTTTTTCCCTCTACCTTTCCCTACAGATGGAAGCCTTGGGAAAGAGAACATTAATTTCATATTTTTCTCATTTGATTACACTGTGTGCTTCCCATTTCATTACAAGCAAGTAAAATAAAGTACACAAGCACATAAAAATGGGCTCCCGCAGCCCATATGAATTTTAATCTCAATTTAAATCTAGCAAAGCATTCAGTATTTACAGCTAAGGGGAGTGGTTGGACTCCATTATTGTCTAATATTATGGGATTTTATGTTTGGCTAGTTTACTGCTCACTTCAGTGTTATTGGTTTAGTGCTTTGCTCAAGCATTCTTCATAGACACAAAGATTTTCTGAGCTTCTCTGCAGATACAAGTGCAAAGTGCACCAGCTGAAGTTTGATTTTTTTTGCTCAGAGTTGAGGAACGACAATATTCCCCAGCCTAAAAGTGACATGCAAACTTCCCCGTCAGCCTGTTTTTGATATAACACCTGCCACCACAGAAGACACCCCATGCACAAACAGTCCAAATCAAGAGCTTTCATTATGCCCCCTGATTCCTGTGAAGCTTGTTGATGGAATGTGCTGCCTAATTGAGGAGACCAAGCTGCTTTTTCAATGACAAATCTGGATGCAAAAGCAAAAAATAAAAATGCTTTCCACTGTGCAATGTTCCCTTATTCGCTGTGGGAGGGTGCATGAGAAAAATTAACACAGCGACAGATTTGTTGGACAAATACTGTGATAATTTGATCATCTGGCGTCTTTGTTATCAAACCCAGATATTGCGGCTAGGAATCCTACACACAGGTTGGTCTGAAGGAGTCTTGAAAAACAAAACGGTGATGATTTGTGTTGGGAGAGTTTGAATACTGGAAAAACAGGACAGCTGTGGTGCTGATTGAAGAACTCATGGGGAGGCTGTGATTGAAAGCAACTATTGACAGTTGTGACAGATTTGGCGCAACATACCTGCCTGATTGGTTGTCACGTTAAGTGACACATACTGCTTCGCGTGGTCTTTGGCCAGCTCTGACACCCCGTTGACAGCCTCCAGCAGGAAGCTGTAGTTAGTGTGCGACTGCAGGTCGGCCACCATGACCGAGGTGTTTGACAGGCCGATGCGGCGTGGCAAAAATCGTACATTGGGACCGCATTCCTCCAAACCTCTTCCATCTGGCAGGACCTGTCTGCACAGGATGTTGTAGCGAACGTCTTTCCGGCCACCCATTTCCATGGGAATGGACCACTCCAAGAAGACGCTGGTCTCGTTGACGTTGGAGATGGCGTTGCGTGGCGCAGAAGGAGGACCTGAGAGATGGAAAGGAGTCATTACAGCAACATCATATCCAAGAATAAAAGCACAAAATTGTGATCGAGATGCTATATCCTCACGTGTGCAGGCCATATTGGGAGGGTCAGAGTCGATCTTGTAGTATCCATCCTCACAGCTGCAAGCATTCGCCCCTGTCTGCTTGGCCACACTGTGGGGTGGACATTTACTGCAGGCCAAGGACTCCAGCAGCGAGCGGTAAAACCCCACTCTGCAGACTGAAAGACGACGAACGCAGGAGGCGGAAGCCATGGGGTGTTTGGGGTTGGATAAAGCAGAGATGAGATGATAAGAGTAGACGTGCAAATAGGAAATGGAAGGGGTCATGGGGAGAGAGGGAGGAAAAAAAGAAAAGTGAAGGAGAGAAAAAGCAGGACAGCATGGTTAGTTCCTTTGAAAAACAAGAAAAGGAGGTCAGCATCTAAACGCTGGAACTCATCACAGATACTGGTGTAGTTGGTGAGTTGGAATTAAAAGAAGCATTCATCACATTTCTTCTTTGTTCCTTTTAAAGTTTGATTTCCTTTCATTTCCCTCGAGGGATTATTCTTTTTATCCAGCCTGTTCAACCCTGCTCTCTTCTTCAGGTTGTATTATCTTAATCAAAAATATAAGGTTTCCTTTCTTATTTACAGTCAGTGTTCAATTCAGCGACCATCACCGGATTAACTATGTGCATCTGCTGCAAAACATTGTTCCAACTCAGCCCCACACTAGAAACCTACACAAACAAGCACAGAAACAGCTTCCTCCCACACAGACACACACTTGGTTGAGCTAAGTGGGGCAGGTAGACAGCAGGGTGACACACTCAGAATGTTAACATGGAAGAATACATCATCAACCTCTGTCGCCATGGCTGCGCCCCCAAGCCAACCAATCACTGACTTATCGCGGCATCATTTTCTTCCTGACTTTGCCGTTGCTCCCAGACAGATACAAATAGAGGTTGAAATAATAATGAAATTTTCGACTTTTCATAAACAGAGTTGCACAGATCATCTTGTAGCCAATGAAAAACACCTTCATCTGTTTATTGTTGGAAAGAAGGGAGCACATAGGAGGAAATAAGAAAGAGGAGCGCAGAACAAAAGGGTGGAGATGTTGCATCTGTGCATGCCCTCAGAAGGCTTAAGGTTAGGAGCTGTTGTTTTCACCCACTGTTTCTAAATGCAGCTGCTGTAATGTTCATTCAAGCTGCAACTGGAATTAACAGCTACATAATTAAACATCAGGTAAGCGGACAGGAAATAAGACGGCAAAAGGGAATGAGGGGAAAGGAAGAGGACAGTCAAGTTACGAGGGGAGATGAGGAGAGATGGTGAAACAAAGGAGGAGTGGAAGGTGTGTGTGTGTGTGTTTTTCAGGCATCAGGCGTCAATGGCTCTTATTCCCCTTGACGGAACCTTGGTCCATTGTCATGGAACATTAGGCCTGAAAAATGCTCCCTCTGCCCTGGATCTCTCTGCGATTCACCTCTGCTTTACAAACAGGCACGCATGCACGCAACGCAACCGTGTGTGTGTGCATGTGTGGCATGTCCTTGGCATGAAAGATGCCACGTGTACTCCAGTTATGAGGTAAAGACATTGCTTTTGAGGCATTCACCAAGCCGGCCTAGTTTTGAACGAGCATATAGTAATACAGCTGATGACATAATTCATTCTCAACTAGGAGCAGATACAACCATTTTTGTTTTTCGGGGCTGTTTTATTACAGGAGTAAATTAAGAAAAAAAAAATTATATATATATACATAGTTGTTTTGTATTTCCATTTTTTCCCCATTTGATGTACAACCTTATAACCTTCTATGTCTGTGTGTGTGTGTGTGTAGGGCTAAGGCATTGAGGGCAGTAGGACACACCTGATCTTTTGTCTGCTTCAGCCCGTCTCCACACGCACATTTATGGTTGCATAAAGATTTATGGCCACAGTCTGATGTCTAGCTCTCCTTGACTTCATCCTCCAAACCCCCATGGCCACGGCAATAAAATATGGGGTGGCAGCTCATTTCACATAGACAGGCACACCGTACACAAAGTGAAGTAATGTGAAGAGGAGTAGATTAAAAAAAAAGTGGTGCAATAAAAGCACAGACTAATAAATTAAATCTTGGAAAATGGAAATAATTTGTGAATGCATGCTCATTTCATGCTAATATAACTGTGTTTATATTTTTTTATTATTATTTTTGGTGCCTCCTGTTGTGAAAGTGCTACACTCCACAAAGCCCACCTGTCAATCAAACAATATGCTGTATGCACACTGCTTGGATTTTGCATTGATTAAGTTTTGAGTTTCTGTACATTTATTTGTGAAAAATAAATGCATTAAAATGTACACAAATTGACAAATATTTGCAAATAATGTGGTGTCATAGATTAAATGATGCCTTTTGATCAAATTCAAATAATTAATTTCCCTCCAGCAGCTGACAATGATTGTGAGAATGATATAAACATTTGTAATTAAAATGTGCAAATTTGTGTGAAGACAAAAATCCATCGTATGCCACCTTAATGAAAGTCAATTCCAGTTACCTAATATGCACCAACAGTGTGGATGTTGTATTTATTATCATTAATTCCAGCTCATTTCCATCTTGGCTAAATAGATTATCCATGCTCGACAGGAAAAGGAAACACATGTGGAAATTAACTGAAAGCATGTATTGTTAAACATGACATGCCAGCATGAGTAGGAATGCCAACATGGTCAGTTTTTTTTTACTGTTTTCACTTAATTATGTGTCTAAGATTTTATCCCATGTAGGCAAAAAGGGGGCATGAAGGTCAAGGCGGCCAGCTGAAGGCTTAAACTCGGATTAAAATGCCACAGGGAGTGAATGAGAACATGTTAAGTGTGAAATCTGAGAGCTGGAGTGCAGCATGGTGTGGCTATCAGGACATGAGAGGGAAAAAAAATAACATGCAAGTCAACTACATTACTGGATTACTGTAAATGTGGCTTCATGATTTAAACTGTGCACACTTTCTACTGTCAGGTTGAAATGCAGGTTGATATTTCAAATGACAGACTAAAGAACCCTTAAAATACGCTCAGTGGCAAAAAGTTCAGTGCAAATCTAAGCATAAACTATTGTAAGAGACAAATGTTTAAGACAAAATAAGTTACCATTTTTCTACGATAGTTAAGGATAAACTGATTATCACTATTGTAGGAAATTGATGGTTAAAATGACCGGAACTATACACCTCCACTTATAAACCCACACATTTTTACTCGTTTAATAATGAGAAACCTTGTAATTATAATTTTTTTTGCGCTGATTACTTTCTACATTTCAATGCAATCATCTCTTCATTATTAATCTTGCAAGATGTTCTAGAAAGAAATGTCTGCAGATGCAAGGACAGACATGCTGTTAGCTCGTCGGATCAGGTGCGTTACTTACTAAATTGTCTTAAAGGGAAACGCACACACAGACATGCACGTTGCTATAGTGAGATTTGTTATGGTTATGGCTGGATGACTGAAAAGGCTCATTCCTCATTGTCAATAGACAGCATTGGTGGTATTAGTGTGTGTGTGTGTGTGTGTGTGTGTGTGTGTGTGTGTGTGTGTGTGTTGCCCTTGGGCAAGCTGTCTTTCTGATGCCACGCAGCTCTTAATGCACGGCACAAAGGGTAATAGGTAATTAATATGCAATACACACTAATGTGCCTGTGTGTGTGTGAGGTTAATACGTCATTAATATGCATCACACACTGGCATCCCAGGCAATTAAGGATCCAGCGGTGTCCGCTGATGCTTCTTAACGAGCGTCCTCTTTAATTGGAAACATTTCATTGTAAACATGTTGATTTATATGACTGGCTGTCGCTTGGTGGGATTAGAGGGAGTACGCGATTATGGCAGAGGGGGAGAGACATGCTTGAAAAGGAGGGAGGGGGTATGAAACAGAAGTTAAAGTTAAGGGCCCCATACTGTGTATCAACAGAGCACTGGATTTAATTTCATTTATGTGAACAGAGACACAGTAAGGATCCAAAATACATATGTATTTCTAAAAAAGAAATATAGGCGTAATTAAAATCACAGTGCCAGTAAGTTAGTTTGCTGAATAAGTTGTAGAAGCTAGAGAATGGTCTGCAGCGACGGACAATGACCTGTTCACATTAACAGAAGTAGCTGAATGGATAAATACTTGATTACAAAAATTGTGCTTGAAAAATACAGACACAAAATGCACTCAAATATCCACCCAAGTTGACTGTTATCAGGCAAATATATTTGCAGTACCACTTGCTATTATATTTTATATATTTACATTTATATCTTTTATATCTTTATTTTTATTTCTTGCCCTTAAACTGAGAGACCCTACAAAGTTTCATTAAGAGTTTCATTATACATTCTTGTATAAAAGTTGTCAGTATTACCTCATACGTTGTAGTGACAACAAAAAAAATGCATAAAACAACATTTTGAACACAAAACAGCTTCTTAAGGGAAAACACTGAAACTGAAATTGATGATCACACCATCAGATTATAAGATTGTGCAAAGAGAATGGGCAAGTGCAGCTGCAGCTGTTCAATAAGTGTCTGAAAGCAAAGTACAATAGTTTGTCCTGATTTTGGTCTGAGTAGTGTCGTACAAACTAGCATACAAGGGACATACCCAAGGAAAGTGAAGGTATTTCATAACAGTAGTTAATCATACTACACGAGCACAGTAACTGCAATGAAACATTCAACCACTGAACATTATACAGTTCAAAATTTCAGTCAGACAAAATAATAATAAAAAAGCCAAATGGCTCCTGCTATTGGTTGAACGTGACATCCACTTATATTTCCATCATTGCTGTCGCTCTTCCAACTGAACACAGATTCAGTGGAATTGACATAATAGTAAACATTTGCAGGAGAAACAAAAAAGTGGCATGGCTGTGTTTCAATGCAAAGCCTATGCTGTGAACTGATATGATTGTGAACTAATAAACCAGGCAAGGAAACACAGTAAACATCCTGTTCCTGTATTTGTCCCACAGCGAGCTACAGACCTAAAGGAACATAAACACAGTGTGTGTCTGTTTGTGTGATGGTGTCATTCCTTCATGCATTATTGTTCAATTACTGCTTGTGTGCCCTCCTTTGCACGGCTATATGTGCCGATACATGCTCATATTTGTGTATGCCTGCGCGTGTGTATGTGAACACAAACAAAGCCAGATGATAATACCACAACAATATACAATCAAGTGAATGGGCTTTTCCTGTCTGTTGGGTGACAGAGGAGGTCATTGTTCAGAATCCATTCATTCTCAGGCCACAATCCGACACCAAGGGGTCAAGCAGGTGACAATAGCTTTCTGGCATAAATCAATTTAATGCCCCAGTCAAAGTCCAGTGGGGGATATTAAACATTAGCAATACATCATGTTAAATCAACTGTCAATTTATATTGAATAACAAATGACACCATATTATATTGCTGTTTCAGCATTTTCATTGACTTGAGAAATGTATTCCACAGCAGCAAACTGCAAACACAAATTGCAAGCACCCACAGATTAGGTGTACGGGGTCAGGATCTTATTGTCCTGAGACCTGTGATGGAGGTGGAGGGCTGTCAGGTGAAATTGTTTGTAAATTTAATTTGACCCATTTAAATATGTAGAAGATTTGCACTGATGTGTACATTAATATTGCATTATTTGCACATGCACATGTGATGAGTGACCAGGTCTGACCTGAAATTCACCAGATGTTGTATATACTCCACTCCCGACAAAATTTGTTTTAATGTACTGTACCATCCAGACGGAAAGAAATTATCTGGAATTTAAGCAATATTACAGGTTTTGAATTGCAATTGTTAGGACTGCTGCATCAGAAATGTACAGCTACATAGTAAGTGCTTGGACTTCTTTTACAGTGGTTGCAAGGCAGAATATCAGTGTTTGAGTTTGTAAATATATAAAAAAGCAACATATCTTCAAATAGCTAGTAAGAGCATACTGTGTATACCATATACTGTATGGATGGTTTTGCTAACCGCAATATCGGCAAAATTGAAGACAGCATTGATCGTGATGATCTCATGATATGTACGTGTCATTTTGACCATTATCAACAAGGTGTAACTGCTGTAAAACTGTAATTGTTTTGTAAACTGTATCAAATGCATCAGAAGTGTCCACAACTACCAGTCTAACCAGTCAAGCATGAGCCACCGCTGACTGGGACTCTGGAGACGACCAGGCTTTCACGGAAAGAAGCTGGCTGTGCTGAATGAAGCATTTTATTAATATTTCACCAACTGCAGGAAAGTGTGTGTGTGTGTGTGTGTGTGTGTGCACATATCTTTGTGAGGACATTGGTGGGCTGGCCCACATTTCACAAAAAGGTGTTTACACTTGATTTAAGGGGTTTGGTTAGGTTTAGGTTACGGTAAATGGGGTTAAGTACCTAGTTGTGTTGGTTGTGGCTAGAGATGGTGGCTTGGTACTGTGTCAGTTAGAGTCCTCACAAGTGTGTGAAAAACGTGAATATGTGTGCAGGGGGAAGGGTAAAAGGGAGGAAGCACTTCTGGGAAAGTCAGTTTACCCAACAAGCACTCAGGAAGCACTTTAGTTGTCATGACAGCATCACCACGTTGAGATGATGGGGTGATGGAGAGGGGGCTGGGGAGGAAGATGTAGGAGGAGAGAGATGCAGGAGGAAAGGACAGAGAGAGAGAGAGAGGAGTGAAAGAAGCCAGCAGCAGCTTCCAATTGAACCGGATTGAAAAAAGATGAATGGACGATCTTTATGCAATAAATCCAGTCGGTTCATATTTCAGGAGATGATGGAATCAAAAAGGCTTCCTGCCACTTGCAGATTTTTTTCTTATCATTCACCATGCTGTTCTGTCTCCTGAGCAACTCAGGGATGAGTAAGGCTTTCTGAATACTGATAGAATTCAAAGGACACATTGTAAAAGATACAGCGGGAGCAAATAGCTGACTTGCAATGGCATTCAGGTTCAGTGAGTTCACACCAAAAAACTGTTTCCGCAAGCTGCACATTTGCATGCAACGTTAATTTGCTCACACGGATTTTAAAATCCATCAAAGACAAGTGAAAAGTCACTTTGATAAACTTTTAACTGCTGGGAACAATCACGAACACCACTCTTGTTTTGAATATGTGTGAAATGAAGATGTCCACCCCCCATATGACTGCATCTTGTATCCAATGTTTCGCACAACACAAAATGAACATAAATAAACTAATATTAGTCAGATCCATATAGGTAATCACATTGAAACGATCAACAATCACATGCGTCTCTGTGTTATGCAAGCTACTGTAATACTGTGTCGCCATCAACCACAAGCTCCACACAGCAAGTGTGAGCCGCTCGTTCGCTATCCCATAATCCCCTCGAGGGGGAAGGCAGAAAGCTTCCTCACATTACTACGCCAGTGAGACAGTTTCTGATGGCAGCACCACCGCCGTGACCAGATCGAGTTTGACATAATGCTGCAGTGACGTGTGACAGGCAGGCAAACACAGAGGAACATCAGGGGAGCCGTGACACTGAAACAAAGTATTGTCAGGGGAAATCCAGCTCTACGCGGCAGTCTTAGGCGACACACGTGGAGAGAAACACAGTTTATCACTCCCCGCGGTTCATTTAATTGATGGTACCATCAGTCGTCTTCGTTTTCATTTGTATTCCTCGTCTTTTGTCACCCTTTTTTCCCCCTCTTCTCTGCCTACTCCTACCCTCCCCCACAACTTCCCCTCCTCTGTTCCTCGACTTCGCTGCCCATCTTATACCTCCAACTCTTTTCTTCTGTCACTTGAATTCATCGCAGGAAGAATCTGAACATCAAAGCTGTCAATCCCAGGATTCCATTCTGCCTTCATTTCATCTTCCCAACACGGCATTCAGCTCTGATTCCATTTTTCCAATATCCAATTTATCATTTACGTCATTATTCCAACATTAAATCCAGCCCTTATTCCATCATTTCAGTATGTCACTCAGCTCTTTCACTATCGTTACATTTCACTCAGCTCATGTGCCATTATTCCATCATCCAAGGAACCTTATTTCAGCCTACACTCAATTAGACCTTTAATCTACCATTGAAGCATTTTTTATAATCCCTTATTCCATTACAGCAACATCACTTCGAAATAGAATTCCATCATTCAAACAATCCCTTACATCCTTGTTCTACCATTGGTTTTAATGTTTTGCATGTTAAAATGGAATTCCTTTTGTCCAGAAACCCACATATCTCATATATGACCAACCTGTCTACTATCAAGGTGGTGTACCATGTAAACTCAGCTAAATCTGCTCGGTAGCTAGCTAAATAATAAAACAAATGAATAAATAATGAATGAAGAAAATGTGGTCAGATGGAAAAAAACAAAACAAAACAAATCTAGCAGAGGGTTTGACGTAGTCCTGGCAGCCAGTCTACAAACTTAGTTCTTTGTGCAGCTCAGAAAAGCCAAATGATAATAAAATGACAGAAATCCGCTGAGAATAATGTAGAAAATGATATAAATAGCCAGGTTGCTCATGCTAGCACCATATCCTGAATATGATCCAAACCACTCAGCACTTCATTCAGCTCTTATTCTGTGAACCTATAACACTCAATTGAAACATTACTCTGATGTTCCATTCAGCTATTATTCCCACATTTCTTCTACTGTTCATTCAGCCTAAATCACGTCTGTGAGGCTGAACTCAATCTACAATCCCCCTTCCTTCTCATCTATCTGCCCACTTCTATCCTCAGTTATCCTTCCTCTATCGCAATCACCACTGAAACAACACCCATCTATCTCTGTGTCTCTCTGCCCTCACACCCTGTGGCGAGAAACCTTCAATTTATCTTGTGTCCCCTTGTTTTGCCATCACTTCCCCTCTCTGTATTCCCCCCATCCTTCCGTCTATCCATCTATCTACCCATGGATGCACTCCCCCATCTCCTCTCTTCAGTCTCACTGGGCTGACAGTGCTGCAGGCGATCACCAATTATCCCAGCTACAGTTGCATCTATACATCTCACAGCACTGCATACAATATCTTTAGATGTCATCTGACACAATATCCTGCATATCTAGTGTAACAAGACAGCCACCACATGCTTTATATGTAAATCTTTTTGCCTGTATGTGTTTCACTCTTTCACTCTTGCTGCACTGATATCTAAAAACTACCAAGTTCTTAAACCATACAAATAAACAACAAATGAAGTAATAACTGATAAACATAAGCAGATCACATCCTGAACAGATGTCACTGTGCAGTGACAGTCACTGTTTTTGTGAGGATAAATAAAGCGGGTGACGATAAATGACATGGTAGCTGATGGAAAGAGATGGACAGATCTTTAAATGGGGGAAGTGGAATGAGAGACACTGACAAGAGTGCAAAATGCTACTGATGATAAAGAGGAAGAGGAAGAGAAAGAGGGAGGGATGGAGAGGAAATGAATGATGGGCAGCCACAAAAAGATAAAGTGGGAGAAAGAAAGAGAGAGGGTAAAGGAAAGAAGAGTGAATAGGACCTGAGGGAAAGGAGAGAGTGAGGTACAGATGGAGAACACAATGAGTGAGACAAAGAGCTGGATTTGTGAGAATTAAAAAGACAAAGGAGGGGAGAGAAAGAGCTGTCCGTAACCACTGCTGTCCTACATTCACAAAGGCTGCGTTAAATCATGCTCTACTAGGCAGCACATGCAGCCAATACAAGCAGGATCCACACACATTGTACTGTACTCTGACCTGCAACCCGTTGATTCACAGTCTGCAATAAATGAAAAGAGTGAACAGGCTATCAAATAAAATGTGGGCATTAATGCTGCATGTCTTTGCATTTTTTTAAAGCAGCCCAATGCTTTTTAAAAACATATTGACATCCATTGAGAGGGCAAAGTAGACATAATAGAGTGGAAATCAAACCACTACACCCAGTGCTGGTTCTCAAATTCAGATGTGCAGATGTTCAGAACATTCACATCTGAAAGGCAACCAGAAACCATGCAACAAAAAAACAGAATATGAATGCATAACTCCTCACAGTATGGAGTCCAGGCACTCTTTCAAAACAGAATTCAACACTTAATTCTCCGAAGTGAGTGAAAGCCACATGAAAAAAGTGTTTGCTAAAGCAGTGAACACATATGGTTACAAAGCTGAGAGCGAGAGAGAGGAAATCCTGCCATGTTTCTCTCTGTAGACACTTTCAAAGGCAGTCAGACTCATCTGCATACGAAACTGTTCATCTTTCAGCTTCATTAATTGCTGGGGGGGTGTTCTACTCTGACAGCTCACTGTTAAGTTTGTTTATTCCTTTTTGCTGTACATATGGACCACAATACAAAAAAAAAATATCAATTATTTTACTTTGAACACCGGAGATGTTTTTATTCTAAAACATTTAACCAGTTGAACAAATTTGCATATCACACAGATTCATCTTCATCCAATGCAAAACTCATTAAAATGAAAATTGGTTAGACCTTCTGCCGACTCAAAACTTTGTTCTTTTGGAACAGGACTGTGAAAACAGGCCATGAGGAGGACGGTCGGCTTTCTGCAATACATGGTGGCAGGGTCAGATCTTATCATCAAACTAACACCCCCACACTCCTTCGCGAATAGAGGTACAAAGAGAACACCACTTTGTGTCTGTCTCTTTAAGCTTGGTCTGCACCAGAATGATGTTTTAATCGTCACTGCTGTGCACCATACAGACACAAACCACTTCTCTGCTACATGCACAGTCTGTTTTTATCTATGGAGAAGTGGAAAAACGTTTAAAAAAAAAGCCTTGTGAATAATATTAGCTGGCATCGTCTAGAAAATGAGAAAGTGAAGAAAACCGGAGAAATGAGACCGGAGGAATGAGAAACCGGTTTCTGCCCTGTTACTTTTTGGTTTATGAGAGCATATGTAATTCAGTTTCTCTAAACTATAGATATGCTGCTTGATTTCGTAGTGAAAAATAATGCATTAATGTTGGCACCATCAAACTATGGTCTTTTAAATGTGACAGAAGGACCCCCAGCACCCGGCTGTGGCCGGGCATGGGGTGCTTCCGAGTGGCCACTCTCACTGCGGATCCCCGACCCAGAACTTTGGTCATTTTATGACCCTTTTACGTTTTTTTGGCGATGAGGATTCCTTCTGCTTTGGCACGGCATAAGTATGGTCTTGCAGTATGATCAAAAGTGCAGTGCAGGTTTTAGTTCAGTGCTGGGTAAATAAGTAAATAATACACCGCTTCTCCACGAAACGTGAATAGCGAAACACCGAAACACGAAAAACGTGTTTTGCCAGAACTAGCAGGTAGTGCTTTATGTCCTTCTGGGCAGTTTGTAGTTTTTTATAGATCAGAAAGACATGAAAGCCTCCGTATGAACGACCTGTTCTATGTAAAGACAGATAACTGATTCCTCACCCAGGAGGATAAGTCAGATTGTTGGCATTGGTTAATTTACACCAATGAGGATCTATTTATGAAGACGTTGACTTGAGGTAATAAAATACTAAAAACTGACCCTTTAATTTAAAAGAATCATCATCTGATCTGATATGTGAAGTTCTACGTAAATGCTAAAACTGTACTTAATGCCAAACTCACAATGACAGTAATCAACTTTTATCAGGTATAATGTTTGATAATTAGCATTAAACACAAAAGTACAGCTAAGGCTGATGAGAATAGGTTAGCAGTTTCTACAATTACTGTATAACTACACATTCTACCTAATGATGATGTTAGGTAACACAATAAAGCACATCAGATCATGTGGAGGTGCAGCGCTGTCCAGAGTTCTGAACTGGAGATCAATAGACGGACACATTTTCTTAACCTTATTTCTTTATGTGGTAGTAAATAAAACTTTTGAACCTAATACTATTAAGCACGCCAACAAGCCACAGACAGAAGGGAAATAAAGCTGCAAACAATTTGCACGTGCCTCCCGTGCAGATTTTAGAGAATGATTCATTGAAAATATTTGTGCGCCACGCAAAGAGTGAGATTAGACGCTCCTTCCATCGAATCTTCGAGTCATCGACTATCACTGTTGAACACTAGAGCTGCATTTTCTTTTCTTTTTAGCCTCGTCAGCCACAGATGCGTAACAGTCTGTGTGACTGTACAGTCTGTAGCAGCATGACTCCAGGCAGGCCAGTGGCACACTGACAGCTATTTCCTAATGATCTCCCCACAGAGACTCCATGTCTGATGAATTTAAGCTGGAGATGGTCCGCACTTCATTACACAGCTGCTATGTTTTACCATTTGATTATAATGAACTGATAGCCGAGATTAGAGTTGCTGCTGCTTCGAAAATGATTTACTTCTGGAGGCATTGTGTGATGAATTCAATGGAAAATCTGATTCGTGAAGTGCTCCCTGAAACCATTCCTGCCATGCAAACCACCAACACTTCCTCTTTTTACATTCAAGGCACAGGAATAATATGGTATCTGGTGTATTCATGGTTAAGCCATGGTATGCTAGACATGATTGAAATTGACACAAATAATCCTGTTTTTGGTCAGGATGAAACTAAAAAGGGAAAGGAATTGTTTTGTGCAATAGAGTTGGTTTATATAACTCTAATTTATTGTACAAGATGCAAACATTCTCTCTCACATGTGTGCACATTAGAGTTGTTAGACTAAACAGTAAAGCGTGTTTGTAGCTGAGATTTTGAGACCAATCTTTCACCTCACAGCTTGTAACAGACATTTGATTGGTTGAGGTGAAGAAACACTTGAGAGATACCAAATAATCACACTTTTTCAGTGTTCTGTAGCGCACGGCTTCATGTAATAACTGTTCTCTGGAATTTCTTCTGAAATTTCACCACGCCACTCAGAGCTTCTCCTGGTTGCACAAGTAGAGTCGAGTGTGCAAGTCTGAAAATTGGGTAATTTAAAGACAGTGCAGAGGAAGATTGGAGAGGAGTGAAGGAGACTAAAAGGGAGAGGCCCTGGGCGGCCGTGGAAATGGCAGTTAAGGTCGTTGGAGGGAATGTTTGGGCTCGAGTCAGAGCAGAACAGCGGCTGGATGAGAGCAGCAAAGTGCTGCAGGGCTCGAGGGAATACCCTCCACTAAGCTTGGGGAAAAACACTCTTTGTAAAAAGAAAAAAAGGAATGAAACAGACACACTCAAGCACACAATACTAAAACCAAACATGCGCATGGATGTAAAAATAAACAAACAGAATGGAGGATGAGGAAAACACAACCTAAGTACCTGCATACTTGAAAAGACCAAAAATATGAAAACACGACGGAGCAAATTTTAGAATTTTGTTTCTTACTTTTATTGGATAAAAGTCAAAATTGAACTGATTTTCAAAATTATTTTTTTGCAATGCAATTGTAAATGAATTCTATTCCACACACTTACCTTGACAGGATCCGTTGATTTCCTCAAACCCCGACTGGCACACACACTTCCCGATTGGCACCAGCCATTCTCCCTCTGTGCTGCAATGCATCCGTGGAGGCTCGTATAACGGCAGGGAGTTGTTGACACAGCGGCCCACGACCTCCACCAGCTGCGAGGCCTCTGAGCCTGGGATGGTGTCAGGGAACTCGGCCAAACTCTTCACCAGAAACGGACAGCGTTTGTAGAAAACACGCACTGACACTAAAGCGATGCAGGCCCCCAAATCCTGAAAGGCCAGGTAGAAGCCCTTCTGGGTCAAGGGACCTAAATCGCGGACTTCGGTGTTGAGCTTCATCACGCGGTCCCCCAGGTCCAGCTCCGTGAAGCTCTCATCAGCTGCTATGGTGTCAATCTTGATGTATCTGCTTTCCTTCATCGCCCTATCCTCCTCTTCCGTCATTCCCGTTCCATCTCTCATCTCTCCGTACTCCAGCTCCTCCTCGCCACCATCCGTTTCGTAGTAGTACATGTTAAATGTCTCTTTGCAGGTGCCGACCCCCCCAGGCAGGCTGTTGCAGTCTCTCAGGGTGAACTTGAGCTCGATGAAGACCCGCTGGGCACCCTCGGTCAGAATCCAGTTGGTATGGAGCCAGTTGTTCTGGTTTTGCTCCATGACCCTGCACACTTGGTAGGTGTGGATGGGAGCATAATCCTCGTCTACTTCACCGATCTCCTCCCACTGAGACAGAGAAAAGATGAAGGTTGATGGAGAGAGAGCACAAAAAGAAAATAACTGTCACTTCACGTAGAAGTACCAAAAAACACAGGATGAAAATACGCCTCTGCAAGTAAAATGTACAGTATGTATTCTAAATCCTATTTAAATGATACAAAAAAGTTAACTGTACATAAAGTATCAAAAGTAAAAGTGCACTGATGCATGTCGTTAAACAGCAGCTGGTCATGGTGGAGTTGGTTTTAACTACTTTATATACACTTAGTAGTTTAGTCCTCCATCCAGCTGCCTCCCAAATTAAATCTGAGGAGTTATCAGATTATTTATTTGGTAGCAAAGAAGATTTGATACAGAAATTTGTATTAGTATTTTGGATGGTTTTTTTTTTACAATTTTTTGTTACAAATATTGTACCATCTCTTTGAGACTTTGGCGTTCATTTTAATAAATGTTTAATAAATAATTTTCACTTGAAAATGTAATGGGATTATGCCTCTGGAAATTGGTGTTTGGTGGATAAAATTCTTTGAGCATTTAACATCAACGATTTCACAAAGCGTTTCACAATGTTGAGATATACTGTATATACAAAGTTTGTCCCCAAAGATAGGGTAAAAATGCCTAAATATCCCAAAGGTTACTTAAACAAATGTGTGTGTCTGTGGCTAGTTATAACAAGCAGAATAACCTCATGTTTTCCACCTTGTTTCCTCCTATTGCTACAAACAGAAAAGAAAGAGATAGTGTTATAGGCTATATATGGGTTTACCATGAATGAGAGGTGGAACAGCAAAACAACTGAATGTTCATTGCTGTGTACTTTATAGCCATCTATTCAGTAATTTCCCAAGTTGGAATCAATAAAGTAATTATATTCTATCTGTGTGTATATGTAACCATTCCTGCCTGTGTGTGTGCATGTACGTAAATGATCCCGTCAGTATTCAAGCTTGTGTGAGCGTCTGCCTCCATGCTTGTGTGTGTCAGACGGCAGCATTAATTCCTTATGCAGGTCTCCTGGGACGTGGCTATTATCTGCATCACTAGCACTCTCCCATGGCTAATACAGGCGCTTCATCATGTCACTGTAATATGGCCACAGGGACCAGACTATGATCTGGTGTTATAGCTTAATAGCCTATATTAATCAATCCTTGCTGTAGCCGTTGTGTACAACCGTCTGTCTTTGTCTTTACTCACACTCTTCTCTCAGTTCTCCATCTGTCTGTTTTCCTCCATTCCTCCCTGCTTCAGTCAATCTCTTTTGTTTTCTATGAATTATCATTCATTTGACCCATTTGTGCATGAACAGAGATATTGTCGAGGGTTATTAGGCACCATGCATGTTGTTAAATGCACATGCCTCCATGTTGATTATAATGTGTGTGTTTGTACTCTTGTACTTCCATCTTTGAGGGGACCAGTACGAGTTTTAGACCCTTAGAGTGAGGACATTTCAACCACCCTGAACTTTTGAGGGTTGACTTAGCGTAAGAGTAAAGGCTAGACATTACCTTAGGTTAAGGTTAGAGAAAGTACATTATGTTAAGGGTCCTCAGGTATACTGTAGATGCATTGTGTGTGACTGAGCCCCTTTCTCTTCCCAGACTCCAGCCCAGTCAGTCCCAGTGCAGACATTAAGCTTCTTACTGGTCAGATCACACAGATCCACCAGCCTGTTCTGAGATTTACACAGCTTAAAACACACACATGCACATGCACACGTAGACGACCGTCTCTAGTTATGCCTGGAACCAACTGGTTCCAGTATCTGTGCATAAAGTGTGGTCACCACTGGAGATGACCCCACGCTGCAGCGCTACCGCATTAACAGTGTTTGATTTCTAATACAAATTGACGCTTGCTTAAGGTAACATTTTCAACTGAGTCATCATGAAATGTGTAGTGAAACACAGACTTGTATGAATGGTTGGAAATGAGGCATCTTTAGTATAAAATGAAGGGCTATAATTAATGGAGAAAAACACTGATTTGGTACGGTAGGCACAGGCAGAAAGAAGGGATTGTGATGACTTTGCACATGGTTTTCCAGGAATGAGCTGCTTTATTAGAAGTTCAAGTGCTTAATCCACGGGTCTTTAGAACTGTTGTGTAAGGTATTAGGTGGTTAGTGGCCTCCAAGGTCAAACACAAAGCTCGGTGCAGAGAGCAACATACTAACACTGCGGGGTCAGGACCACCCAACATGAGGAAGTGTAAGCATAACAGCCTACCTAAAGAAGTAAACCTAAAAAAGCATTTGTGCATTAATTTTACAGCAGATGTGTGTCTCATTTGTGCCTCTGAATGATTCTGTAGCACACATCTATTTGTTTTAAAAATGCAACATTGAGATCTTCAGTGCGCTCACCTCACTTTCATTCAAGCACACCACCTCTTCTTAAAAGGGTCAGTGCACCCAAATTCAGAGATTTTTTCTCACACTTACCCCTACTGGCACTTAACTAGAAATCCATGTTGTCTCCTTCCTTAAAACAGTATGCCAGCTGTACAGTATTTTGCAAAAAGAACGTTTCTGACTTTTTTTAAAAAAAGCTCTGAGCAGCCTGGGTAAAGGTGTTCACATTAAATTATACTTGGGTTAACTATCTGCCCAGCTAGATACTAGTAGCAGTTAGATTTGCTGTGGCGTGATTTGGGTGAATTGATGTTTTCATGTGAATAACACAACGCTACCAGATTGACAGCTTTTGGTACTGATGGTGGTAAATGGTTCCAATAATCATAGGTTCTTAACTTCAGTCCTAGCCTCACATTCACCTGTGCAACACCTCCTCTCCACTCCTTACATCGAACTGAAGTGTCCCGTAGGCATCCCTCTAGCTCCTCATTAGTGTGTGTTTGTTTTTGTTGACTACTATGTGTGCTTGTGTGTGAGAGTCACATCCGTCAGCAGAACTCCTGTGGCTGTGCTGGGTGTCCTCCTGGCTCGAAGTATATAAAGCTGTCTCCAACTTATTATTACCGTCCATTACCACTGACCGTCATGATAGAACTGTCCTTCTCACATCCTCTCTCTTTTTTCCCTGTCTGCCTTTAATTTCCTCTTCTCATACCTCCTCCCTCTGCCTTTTCATGTCATCCATGTCTATCATCATCTTCCCTTAATTATCCAATCTTAAGTCTAACCTAGAAACACTGCTCGACTATGTCCCCTCCCCCTCCATCTCACCCCCTACTCAACTCAAAGCTTCTGACTCTTCCTCTTCTTCCATGTCCCCAATTTCTCAATTTCCTTCCCTCCCTCCTTTCACACCATTTCTAATTTTCATTATCTTTACGTTCCTTTTCTTGTGCCTCTTGTCTTCCTCCTTCCACCTTATCTTACTCCTCAAACTGTTCAAACAGCTGCTGTGTTTCCTCACAAAGGACAGTTCAGGACTATGACACACCAAGCCAACTGTTCTCCATCACTGGCCGATCGTTTAATGTCTGAGCCTGACCACTGCCTGGAGTTTCTGCAGTGTGCTCAGCATCTTTGATGCTAGCTTGCCCTTAGCTTTCAATTGGTCAGTTAAACATGCTATATCAGCAAATGTAGTCTCCTATTCAGCTCTGTTTGGTGTGGTGGAGAGGTGAACGTGCTGCCCGACATCCCCTTGGACATGTATCACCTTTTGTCATATGGCGTGTCTATGTGTATTTTTCCATTGTTGTTAAGCTGTACAAACAACACCTATTGTCCATCCTAGACGAGGCATACCTCTTGAGTTGCTCTTCCTGAGGTTGCTACCATTTTCCCTGCTAAAAGATTTTTTGGGGGAGTTTCTCCTTAGTCAATGTGAAGGTCATTCGTAAAGGATAGAGGGTGTCATATCCTGGATAGTTTGTAAAAACCTCTGAGGCAAATTTGTGATCCTGGGCTCTACAAATATCATTGAGTTGACAAACCAATTTCACCAATTTAGTGTGGTTTCACCTTATTTTTGTTGTTTTTTTTTCCCGGTCTTTTTTTCTTCCTGCACTAACACAAGAAGGTGGGAAGGGCTTAATGATTAGCTGATCACTTTCAGGTCTGTACTTGTCGAGTGTGAAAGACAGACAGCTGTCAGAGAGATCTTTTAAAATCTTGATATTGTTGTGTGAGCTAATCATTAATTATCAGCCTAAGCAGCTTTAAATGCAGAACTATCAGCATCATTATGGTTTCATCAGTCACTTTTCCACACAGTCTCATCATCTTGGTTCATATTCTGCATATGAACATGGTGGAGTAGTTTAGCTCGTTCCTCTCATGCAGGCCCATAGCATGGCGTGGGTTAACTATCTTTATGTTTTCTCCTTCGAAAACTTTTCTCCAGAAGAACTGAGGTGACATAAGGTGACATACATTTCATCAGTCAGCCTTTGTCAGTACTTTGTTCTTTAAGGTTGGTTTGGTGTGTCAGCGACTATTAATGTTTAGATAAAGACGGAGCAAAATGGGAGGTAATGGAGACTGATGGTAAATCCATACTGTTGGAACTTTCCCTTTAATGGCACATTTACTTCTGACTTTTCTTGCTTTATTCTTGTCCTGTCTAGCAGATAAAAGCATGCACCAAATTGTGTGTGATCGGCAGCCCATCCAAACAACGAACAAGTACTCCTCTAACTGCAATGGGAAGAGGAAGAAATGGAGGTACTGAATGACAAAGGGTTGACAGACAAATAGTCCAAAACGGGCAAGGAACTAAACTCTCACCTTTATTTTCATATTTTTTTCCCCTTTCTTGGCCAACACTACATTGACGTATTTAACGTCATTTAAAATAAACGCTTGAGTGCCATTGACGCATTGCGACGTCGAGGTGTTTGTCAGCAGCGGGTCACCGTTCGCGGTGTCCCACAGCCTGTGAGTAATGTTGGGGATTCTGGGAGATGTAGTCAGGACATAAAGAGATGGTATACGCCACAGAGACCAAAGCAGGAAGTGGAGACGATCGCGATTAGAGAGCAAAATGGACGGATTCTGGACAAAAAGTGGTGTTTTTTGGTGAAAGTGGCCTCTACTTTACATCTGATAAAACAAGAACGGAACATGTTGAAATAGAGCATCCTCCTCTAAACTGGAGGTGTGCCAACCATATGGACATGTAGCTCACTCAACACCACTGTCCCTTTAAGCTCTCAAACCATTCCTTGTGAAACTATGTGTTGTACAGTCCCCATGTTCAAAATGCTATGTCTGTGCCATGCTATTCAATGAAACGTGTCATAACAATTCAAGGACATCCATTAAATTTTAAAAACCCTTTTTAAATCCTTTCTTTTATTCCCAGCTCCTTAAGTGCACGTTTAAGCAGAACGTTCAAAGCACACTGAGGCTTTGGGAGAGCAAAGCAGCAGAAAGAAGACGGTGAGATAAAAAAGACAAGCAGATGACAAGAACGAGAAGAAAACGGGGATATGGGGTAAAAATGAATGTCCGGGGACAAGGGAGGATGGGCAGGGACGAGGATGAGAGATGAGCAGAAAAAACTGAAGATGATGGGGGAGGAAGGGGGTGAAGGAGGAGAAAACGAGGGATGAAACAAACCATCTGGAACATGAGACAAATAATAAAAAAAAAACTCCATGCCTCTTCAATGTCTTATTTAGCCATGGAAGACTGCTGCCAAGTGTTTGTGTGAGTGTGAGATTATGCTGCAGATTGTGTTCTGTCGTATATACACTGAACATGGCAGGAATTAAAATGGCCAACAATGATAACGTCTGTTATTTAAACTGCCAAACAGGGACCACATTATTTATTTTGTCAGACATGTTTGTCATTTCAGTGTCAGAAAAAAAAAAATGTAATCAACTGCAGCTGAACAAAACCCATACGAGCTACTAAGAAAGCTAATACATCACCTTATCGCTTCCTTTCTTTCCTCTCCTTCCAACCACCCAGTTATTTATGCCGTTGCATTGTAGAAACCACATGCCATAATCACATCTTCATTAATATGATTGTGCATACGGCTGCTTTTGTCAGCACTATCTCCCCCATCTACATACAGCCACAGAGTGGGCCATGATTTGAATACCCAGAGCTGAGGAAACACCACGGTCAGCACTATTTGTCAAGAGTGTATAGCTGTGTATTTGCCAACAGGAGTTTTGACTATACAAGACATTTTTCCATGTGGATCAAATGGAACGTGCAAATTGATTCCTGTTTAAACCGACCACAGCACCATAAATCCCCTGGTGGATGAGGAATTATTATTTTCCCCTTGAAAGGTGGCAGATTCAGCTGTCAACTACTCTATCATAAGGTTGTTTTGAAATTTCAGAACACATATATATGTATGTATATATATATATATATATATATATATACATACATATATATACGTATGTATATATATATATATGCATTATTAAAGTCAGTTCAGTTCTTTTTCATTAAAAACACAATATAATACCACTACAAAACTATTGGCCAACTCCAGTAAGTCATTCCCTAATTAGCCTGCACCGTGGGAATACTTGGTAATGAAAACTCAATTCCTGGCTTGAGAATAAAATATTCCATGGTGACTTTCAATATCTTATTCATGAATTCAATTGACCCTGATAATGAACTGAGAGTTCTTGGAAATGAAATGAACTGTAACCCTGATAAAACAAATGATAGCATGTTTTTGGTCATACACACACAATGTGAGATTTCAATCTGAACTAGGTGATGATTTAGAAGATATTTTTTATATATAGTCAATTCATTTTTTGTTACCACATACTGTTTTTATCTTTGTTGACGAATGTTCTGAACGACTACAAAAATATCTGAAGCGCATGGCTTTGGGTTTTTGTCATGTCATAAGCTGTCATGTCAAATTTGATTCACATTTCAGCAAAGTTATTAACCACTGGAACATCTACAATCAGCAATGGTCATACTCACCCCATTCTTAGGATAGGCCACCCATCCAAGATCTCCCATCACAGAGCGTGAATCCAGCAGGTTCACTGTTAAGGATCAGAAAACACAAGACAATATTAGAAAATATTAGAATTAGAAAAGACAAGTTGCAGTTTATATCTATGTCAAAATATCATCAATTGATCATTTTAACCTGTCTGGACATTTGTGTGAAACTCTCATAAAACAAATGAATTCTAAAAAAAATGAATTAATCTGTGAGTCCAAGCGGATGTTTGTGTCAAACTTTAGGGAATGATCCAACGAATGACCTGAAAACACAATGCTTCTGGCCATGGCTGCCTGTCTGTGCAGTGACATAAATAATTATATAACATGAAAAACTGACTTCTCAATCTTGTCCCCTCGCTTCACTGTGCACTACTACTTCTACTACTACTACTAATAGGAACTCAATTACTTTTTTGATTATTTGCATCAAAAAGAAAGTCATTACTGTTAAAAATTACTTTTTAGTTGCTCTTTGGGACGATGCGGTATGAGTCGGAACTTTGAGCTCAGATCAATGTAACCTCAAAGTTTAGTGCTCCCAGCTCTTCATGTGGCATGTCCTGGACGGACTATTATCTATGTACTCTTTTCTTGACCAAAAACTGCCACCCAACTTCACACTCCAAGCAGTCTGTGCAGTGCTCTCAGTTCAAACCAAGCCATTAAATTCAGCTTTCAGTTGAAAACTTCCAAGTGCAATAACCTGACCACTGTGGCACCTTCCTATCAGAACCAGCATTAACTTCTTTGGAAATTTGAACTAGAGTAGCTGCTCCCCACCTGCATTATTGATCCTTGTCCTCTCATGACCCTGTCTCTGGTTCACCACTGGTCCTTCCTTGGACCACTTTTGATAGATCCTGACCACTGCAGACCAGGAACAGCCCACCAGACCTGCAGGTCTGGAGATGCTCTGACCCAGTCCTCTAGACATCACTGTTTGGTTCTTCTCAAATTTGTTTAAATCCTTACACTTGCCCATCATTCCTGCTGCTAACACATGAACTTTGAGGATAAAATGTTCATTTGTTACTTTCATAAAGTTATGCCTGATTGTTGTATCTTCTCTGTATAATCTTTTTTTGGACACCACTGTCTAAAAACACCAAACAGTTTCTTTGGTGTGTTGCGCCTCAGAATCAAGCCTGTTCATGATAATGCTGAATGGCCAAATGACAATTGATCCAAAGAATATAAATTGTATCAGTGAATAGTGGTGTGTCTCTCTTTAGGCTGTCTACGTTGGAACAGCTCCATAAATCATGACTCAAGTTTTTTCAGGCCGGAGTTCACTTTTCTTTATCTCATCTGTGATAATGTTTGGCTTGTTCAGTGTCACAGCGTGTACACAAACAATAAAAGAGACAGTATAACTGAACCATCCATTGTCAATTTAGCCTCTCATTTCCATGTAATGAGAGCAGATTAAGAGCGAGACATTTCAGCACACCACTAATAGCTCTTCCTTTCAGTCATTATAACTAAATCAGGTATTGGAGAAATGGCCGTTTCTTAGAGGAACAGACATTATTTTCTGCAGTATCACCCGTTTTGCTGTCCACAGTGGAGTAAAGTAGTACAACAAGCTGAGGGGCTGCATTCCAGCATTCTCTTCCCTCATAAAAGTTGTGGTAAAGGTTTGTCTTTGTTTTGTTTTTTTTAAAAAAACAAAAAAAAACACCACTGTTTTAAACTGTAGCTGTATTCATAACTTGATCCACTAAGCTGGCAAATCCTGGGATAAAATGTGATCACACTCACAAGAATAAGAATCAAACATACTCTTATATGCAAAGTCAAAACCGTTAACATGCAAATATTTCCACGTAAGTGTAATATTTTAATTCCCCCGTAAAATCTGTATGCAAATTACTCATACAGAGACAACTGAAATGGCAGATTTCAAACTAACGTCTATTATTATTAGATATCTGTCCATGATTTCTTTGAGTTACTCTGCTTAATGCTGTTATATGGAGTAGCCAACAAAAGGAGTCTCCTGGTGTAACATTAATACAAGGTAAACATAGCATGCCAGGGATTTAACGATCATCCAATGGTTTAATCTCATAAACGCTATCAGGTATCAAAGCAGCTGTTGAGTACAATATTTCCACTCATATCATAAGCTTAATCATTAAACAGACGATCCTCGTCTCAACTAATGTCAACAAAAAGAAGAGTAGTAGAAGCTGGAGAGAGAACAAAATATGAGACGGAAGCTAGTTCACTAACCATAAATGCACTTTCTCTGCAACGCTTCCCCACACACACTACACTAGACTACACTACACTAGTCTTACTGCCTCCGCTGCTCTGCAGAGAATAATAAAAAGATGTCCTTAGGAGGCGATTAGACAACTAATTAGGCCATAAAGAAGAGATAAGTGATGCTGAACTAGATCATAAGGGATATGTTACCACTTTCGCTCCCTCTCTAAGGATCAAACCACCTAACAAGTTAGAGCTCAAGCATGACTATAATCCACAGGACTTACTATTTAAAGTCCTTCCCAGTGAAGTGATATAAGTCTTATGGTGATATTACTTCAAGGATATTACTAAATATTTGAAATGTTTTCAATACTAATGATTATTTTATATGGATTTTCAGCATGGGTTATACAGATTAAATTCTCTGAAGGACCGCTGTTTATTTCCAATTGCATTCATTTCAAGTTCGAGCAGATATTTAGTTTAAGAGCTAACTTGACCTTACTGACCCTGATATAACAATCTTGTTTGAAACCATAGCTTATCTCCTACTTCTGAAACCAGATAAAAATTATTTCCTCAACATTTGCCTTGATTTTCCTGTCTGTGTCTCGTGATATTTGATTGTGGCGTTTACATGTTAGCTCTGATCCCTCCGGGCTTGATGGCATGCCTTCTCTCGCTCTGTCTCACACACACACACACACACGCACACACTAGCAGACACACACTTCTATTTTCTGTAATTAACCCAAATCAACGCCATTACCGACCAAAAGCAAAGCGATGGGTTTTAAACTCCCTGAAGTGTTGACTCCCACACCCCTCATTAGTCAGACGTTATTATTAAAACACAATAAGAAACTCTAAAGCAGATGTGAGGCATCTGGCTCTGCATCGGGATGTTCTCAGAAAGTGATCAAGTTAAATAAGAATGGATTAGCTGCAAAAAGATGAATTAATCAAGGTGGCATAAAGTGTAGAGTTTTGCACAGCGGTATCAGTCATGAGTGGTGGAGTGGGACCCCACTGCAGGTTCCCCACTGCTGGATGTTAATATAATTAAGGAGGCATCAGGGCTTTTCTCTGTTCGGCACACTTATAGCATATAAATGCAAATGAACGGTGAAAAACAGTTGGATGAGCCAAGTCTGCTGTGTAATGTGAAGACACATTAGAACAACGTGTAAGGTGTCTCGCATTAAGACACAAAAATTGATAAGGATAAATGGCGAGAGTCCCCATTGATTCATCCAAGATGTCGAAATGATTTCATCTTACATTTTCAATTACATTAAATTAGTCCAATGAGAGACTAACAGCTATCTTAACTATGGGCTTCACCCTCCTCTCCAATTATGGATGTGATGTATGATTATCCATTGCAATCCAAATATGTGCCAAATGAATCTCAAAAAAAGAAATATAGAATATGGCAAAAACTCCTTGAGGGGTTTAGATGCTGCATTTGATGGAAGAAGAAAATATCCACACTTATTCGGTTAAATTTGACTGAGAGTCTTACGACAGACAGCAAAGAAATCTGTGACTCATTTGAAGATGATTTCAGAGATCATGTGGATGTGTTTTTTGAGATGTCTCTCTCTCTCTCTCAATTCATTCACAGCAGTCAAAACACAAACTTATGATCCATTTATTCAAAATTATCACAGAAAACGTATAAAGTCCCTCATGAGTGACTGGTTTGGATGGATTTGAAGTAGTCCTTTCAAGTGATTTTGGTGAACTTTCCACTTGGAACTTGAATGCCAGTTTGCACCCCATGAAAACTCAAACCCCTCGCACAGTAATGTAATTTAAAGGACATGAACACAAAGAGGTAATCTACACATTCTAGGTAAACTTTAACTATTCTATGTTGCAGAATGATGTCACTCCAGGACCCCTGAGTGTCTCATGGTCATAGTTTACAGAACTACTTTTGTGCATTTAAACTTTGACCAAATAAATCTGCCATGGGAAGAATAAGCAGGTTGATGAATGTTCTTTCTTTCCCGGATAATGCTGTCTAATAGCCCCAAACAATGGCATTCATCTCAAGCTGTTAAAATGCTGCTCAGTCTGCAGACAATAGCGTGGGAACAACATTTGACACACTGTTTTATACTCTTTTTCTGTTCTTTATTCATAAGCCACCTTGTAAGTGTCCATATTTTGTATGGATTGGAGGAAATGCAGGTGCATTACTTCAGTTGGCATGATTAATTTACATGGAAATAATTGAGCGAAACTGTGCGACGGTGCCAAATGACATAATATCTGACAAGAAAAGTAACATTACAACAAGCTGTCTGCACTCACTGGCTGACATGGGCGCGTGTGAGAAGATTCAGAGGATAATAGGATTGAATCCGCATCCTTAAAGACCTAAAGCCAGACCAGACTAAAACTAAAATAAGCTTTAAAAAGTCCAAAAGTTCACATTATTATATATATTCATTCAAAAATATTATTTTTTTTTCTTATTTTAAAACCCAACAAAGTGATTTGAGGTCAATCTCAACGAGCTGCACAGGACGATGTTCAAGATGTTCACAGTGAATTTCGCTGCATGCGCACTGTGCGTCTTTCGGCACTGCCAAGTCCTCCAAGGACTGGATATCTGCTCTGATCAAAGGTCCTTTTTTATCTCACATTTTACTGTTTCAGAGCACAGTCATTACAGACTTTGGGGACACAGCTGTCATAAACATTATGACATCTGCTCAAATTAATTTCATAAGCGACCTTTTTCCCTTTAAAACAGCGTCGGAACTGCTGGATAACCAGGATAAATGAGAGTAGTCTTGATCACCAGCGGTGGAAATCAACTTGTTAACGTCAATAAAAAAGCAAGTCGTGTCGGTGCGTGTTTTACCTTCGTTTGCGGGGATGCACCACGCTCCGAGCAACGCCAGACTCCAAATCCACGTCCATGCCACCAGCCGAATGCCACAACTCCACTGGCGAGATTGCATGGCGCATCCAAAAAAACACAACCTGGTCACAGGGGATGGGGGATTTGTTCCTAAACAACAGTAGTTTCGGTCAGCATAAAGCGGGATGCCGTAATGAAAGCATCTGTATCGTTGAGTGTCCGCTCAGAGAGAGGGGAGCTCATATGCTGCGGCTAGAGGAAGCTGTGCGCTCTGGGTTTGGGGAGGCGGGCAGCGCGACGAGGGGGGGGCGGAGTGAAGTGCGAGCCTCTCCAATCACAGAAAAGCTCCACAGGTGAACCCCAGTGCTGATCCAGGTGGTAGTCGATTACTTGTCACTCGTTACCACTTTCCAGATGTAACGTCATTACTTTATGGTGACTATTAAGCTTCACGCATTTCTGCATGATGGATTGTTACATATAAACCTTGTTGAAAACCAGTGAGACATCCAATAATACTTTATGCTACACCCTCTAACATGGAGTGGATGATGGGGATTGTGAATTTTAAGAGAGGGGTGTTTTACATTTGATTAATGTTTTATCACTGAGGTTAAAAGAGATTAAACAAATCATGAATTTAGGTCCACTGGGTTGATGGTGACTTTGGTGTTGCCTCCATCCCAGGACTGTGAATGGAGACTCATTTCTCTGTAGGGAGCAATGACATGTCATGGGTGATACTGTAAATAAAGGGATGTGGATATAGGTGCATATAAGCATATAAATAATCAGTGACAAAGCTGTGATTTCCTCTTTGCTCTGTGTTATGACCACAAAGTGTCAAACCATAGAAATAAAGGAAAAGGGCAAACAAAAAGACATATTAAAATATAATACTGCAACCAGGCAGCATTGTCTGTTTTGCATTTTTTCTTTCTGTACAAACTGTATTACATTTTATGTCAAGACTTTTCTATACTGAAACACATTTTAGATTTTTTTTTTCCTGTACTTGTCATGATTTCATTCCATCTATATTTTTCCTGTGGTATGTACTTTCCATGTTTTGTAACAGATTGTGTTCTTGTTTTTAGAAATACACATTCAGTATTTGTCAAATGCCACTCATTCAGTTGTGTTTGATTATAAACAGCAGGTTTTCAAAACTCAAAACGAAGGTTTAAGACAAACATTTAAATAGTAACAGATTTCTCTTCAAAGTGCTCAGAACTGCTCCTTTAATAAAGTATCCAGCACAGTGTATGTGCATGCATATTGTGAGTAAGTGTGAATATGTATTAATATACTCCCACCTACGGCACAAACACACACCGTCCACCAACTCTTCACACCATAACTGTGAGTGACAATTTGTTCTTTGTCGTCTTTCTGGTTAAATATGTGTTGAAGTAAAGGATTCTTGCCACAAATTATTTCCTTCAAGGTTCAGTTGAGGCTATAAAAAGTGTTGTATCATGATTATTCCTCAAAGTGTGGTCAGGTAATTTATATATATGGGATCATTTGATCATTCTGTGATGATATCTTTAATCTCCTTTTCTCCTCTTCTTCTGCTCTCACCATTGTTAAGTCTCTTTCACTTTCTTATTGTTACCTACACATATTTAAGGAAATACTATCTCTATTGTCTACGTTTTACACTTGTCACTGCTTGTTATTCCCATAATATTACCCCGCTGACACCTCCCACACGCATGCGTACATACACTCATTGATTCATTCGTCACAAACACACAGTGACATCTTCAGTGACTCCACTGCGACCTTCCTTGTCAACCCAAATAGTTTCATAAATTCCCACCTCCTATTTTCATCACTAATTTTAGCATCTTCATATCTCAGCAGCTGTCTCTTATACAGTACGTGATGAACATTGCTTGCCAATTGCGCAACCGTAAGGTGTAATGCCAGGACGGTTATGGTTTTTCTGCATTGTCGACATATAGGGGTCTGATCAGCACTGACAGCGGGTGTGGAGGTGGTTCTGGGATGCCAGAAACTGTTGTTATCTAGGAGAGGTGTCGTCGGCTTAATTCTATAAAATATCTGCAGCAGAAAGTGTGAGAAAAAATATCCACCCACCCCAAATCTCAAAGCACCCCCTAACAGTCAGCTATCAGATCTGTATCATCTCACTGTATTATAATCATATGTCTATTGTTCCTTTTGGGTGTTTGAAAATGTTGGATATTTACAGAATTGCTAAAATGGAATTTGATGTTATTACGTATTGTACGTATCACGATACTTGAGTCCCGATACGGTACATTGTTGTGATGTTGTGACTTGCCATACATTGTTATATTCTACATAGATCACTGAGAAATTTAAAATGCAGCTTAAAATACAAGTTGTACTGTATATACAGTATGTACATATGTATGTATATATGTATACATATATCGATATTAAGAAATTAAAAATCTAAATTATATCAGAACAAAAACTATAGAAATATATTGCCATATCAATATTTTTTTTTTCACAGCCCTACACCGAGGAAAGATAGGAAGCAAAATTTGCATTCATTTGAAATCGTATTTTGACCCCATGGTGAATATTAACTACAATATTCACTTGCTTGGAATCCAAATAATGAAGATGCAGTTTGGAAAACTAAAACAATAGGCAGAGGTTTATGCAGTCAAAGTAGCACCAGGATAAGTGGCATGACACCATGCACACTAGTGAAAATACAACTAACTCAGACATGATATAATATGCCATTTCCCTGTGTTCCTTGCTGGTAAACTGTCACTGAAGGGTTTTTCTTTTTCACTACAGTACACTAGAGCACCAGCACCAGCATTTTCCCAAACCAATGGTTTGGTGCAATCAGATGTGATGGTACCTTGAGGGCTGAACAGTCAGCTGTGATTGTGTGTCTGCCCACTCATGACAGCAGGGGAGGGAACAGGCAAAGGCAGGGTCAGTGGAGCGCACACACACGCACACACACACACAGATATAGCAGGGAGGGAGTACCATATTTGTCAGTAAGGAGACCTTCTGCCTCTACTGCAGAAGACAAATCTGACTCAGTCGTCCAGCTGAGATGAACTCACTTCACGCATACTAAGAGTTCATACAGCTGTACCCTCATCTATCTAAATAGCATGATTCTTAAGTGTATTCAGCATATTCTTATGTCACATTTTTGTGCCATCAAAAATGCATTTGGAAATATCTCAGCTTCCATAACTTTCCCAATTTTGACAAGAACCAGCACTGATTTTCACAATAATACACTGAATATTTAGTGATAGGGCAGCGCGTTGGTGTAGTGGTTAGCACTGTCGCCTCACAGCAAGAAGGTACCGGGTTTGAATCCTGGGCCCGGGGCCATTTTTATGTGGAATTTGCATGTTCCAACCGTGTGTGGGTTCTCTCCAGGTACTCCGGCTTCCTCCCACCATGCAAAAACAAGCATGGGGATTAGGTTAATTGGCTAATTTAAATTGTTCGTAGGTGTGAATGTGAGTGTGACTGGTTGTCTGTCTCTATGTGTCCTGTGATGAACTGGAGACTTGTCCAGGGTGTACCCTGCCTTTCACCCTAAGACAGCTGGGACAGGCTCCAGCCCCCCCACGACCCTATGTGAGGATAAGCAGTAGATAATGCATGGTTGGATGACTGTTTAGCGATACACTTTAGTTGATGTTCTCAAGTTCTAGTGATTTAGTTGAAAAAAGATATCAATTTCACAGCTTTAATGAAAGATAGTACAAACACAAACAAATAGTCATGTAAGTATATACAAAAATACAGCACTAGCACCTCTTAAATTACACTTTTGTCATGTTTTAAGTTAAATATATTCACCAGAAAACAGAAAAAAAATGACTGATCATTATTCATTTTCAGGTTTTATATAAATAGCAATAGTATTGTTATTTAGAATTATTTTGGCCACAATAATCTTGTAGTGGAAATCTGATATTTGTTTTCAGTAAAATATTGTATGATGGTGTGATGGTGAATTGGTGTTTAAAATAACTCTTCTTTCTTTTGAAAAGCTCTTCATGGAGAGGAATGGGCCTTGAGGTATGGTTAAGGAATCCCCCAATGTTCTACACACACACACACACACACACACACACACACTGCACCCCCATTCCCAAAATAATCAGCTTTGGGGCTTGACCAGCTGGCCTCTGCTGCAAGGAACTCTGGGATTTTCCAAAATGCCATGGCAATATGTGATGAGACATTGCAACACATTAGGCCTCCTGAGCAACGTCTGCTTTACTTCAGTAGCTCAGATGCTTTTAAATGCTCTTTTCTCTGGAGCCCTGGAACCATCAGCAGCATCCGCGTGGTTGAAACTGTAAAAATGCAGTTAATTTTGCTAATCAAGCCTTATTCTCCTCCATCATTTCCAGATTTGGCGGATATGGCAACTTATTTCATGACTCAGCTGTCAGTGTTCAGAGCTTACATTTTAATCCTCAGCCTGAGTTAAATGAACTGGAAACAAGTTGGATCTATCAATGCTTTACCTCCTTTGAGCCTGAATGAATTATGTTCATGTGGCACAGGCAGAAAAAAAACATTTACAAATCTAATTTGAGGTGTTCCAAAGAGGATGATGGACCTTTTTCACTGGCAGACATTTTTGGCATTTTGTAGCAGGAAAAGCATCTGTCTAATTACTAACATGAATGGTGGCTGCATTCCATTTCCATCCCTATTCCAGGGTCCTGCTATTGTGCATGTTGGTTCACTGGCAGGGCCTACTGCAGCACTTACATGAAAAAAGAGCTGCAATTTGTATTGTAAATCACACCTGTGTGGAAGATGCCTGCTGAGAAAAGGATGTGACAGGAATGTTCACGGTCATCTTCAGGTTGATGCACTGTTGGCTGGTCAGGTGGACAGTTCATCGAGGAAACAAAATGATGTGTTTGTCTCATTATCTGTCCAGATGTGATGGTGAAACTCCTCCTTGTCAGTCTATCATTACTGCTGTGGAGGACGTTACAGCGAGACCATTATGGTGCCACGCTATCGACAAGACACACTTGTTATATGACCACGAGACCAAGATCAGAAACAAGCTTCCATCGTCAATTAAAATTACCAGCTCTATCTAGGTTACTAACTGTTTGGCTAAGTTATCAACCCTCTAACAAAGTTCTACATTTCAGATTCTCTGGCCTCCATCTGACCCCGGAACATGGAGCCCTTGTTTTGAGCTTATAAAGAAGGAAAGTACAGGCAAAAAAAATACACACTGACATGCACACATACACACAGACACATACACAACCCCCTGGGCATCGTTAAGCCCTGCTTAGCAGCTCAATGTGGCTGGCAGGCAATGCTGCTGATATTCTCTCTCTATTTTGGCTGCTCCCTTCTGCACGCTGCTCCAAATCCTACAGCTCTCTTTTCACACAATTTATCTCCCAACTCAGGACCTACAGAATATATACTTCATGTGAAAAAGAATGCGTATGGCCTGAGGGATAACATATTCTAAGTGCAGACCGTAGAGAAAGAAGAAGTGCCTGAGGATCCAAGATGCACAAATACGGGAAAACAACAAGACTCCAATTAAGTAACAAAAGAAAAAAAAAATATATTTTTTTTAAATTCAGTTTCATTACATTTAATGTATTAGATCCTATATTTGTTTGTACCACAATATTACAATATGAAAGTCTGCCAAATGTGAGGTTATAGTACAGTAGCTTGTTGGTTGTGTGTGGATTCATGTTCAAGCTTATTGCATAAAACTTTGATCTCCTGAGACGGATTTAAATAGGAACAAAATAAAAGTAGACACAATGGATTGGATTCATGTCAACTTGGAGAAGTTGAGGGTGGTGCTCCAGAATACAGACTACTCTGTATTTCAGGGCTGCCACTCTGGAGTTATATAACACAACCCTCCCCCCAACAACACTTTGGCATCTTTTTCTATCGATTGCCTCCATTTCCCCAAGGCATGCCCCGCTCTCCCATCCTTTTTATCTGTTTCATCCTTTTTGTCTTCTCCAATCTACCCCCTCTTCTCCCCATCTCCTCAGCCAATTCTCCAACCCTCCATCCCTGCACTTTTTTTTTATCATTTTCTCCCCAAAACAACATATGCAGAACTCTCCCTTTTATCTGTCCATCTCTTATTCTAACCTTTCAACTGTGCGACCTCCTTTTAATTCTTATGTATATCGCCATATTCTTACAGTTAGCACAACATTTAGCCCTAGAAGTGCACACATCCACACATGTACACACATAGTCTCAAATTACTATAGCCCTGAATTCCCTTTTCCTATTAGCCTACAACTTCCGCATCATGCTGGCCACACACACTCATACATACACACCCTGGGGGTCCAGGGCAATCCAATTGTCAATTGTTTGTCCAGTTCAATGGTGTTTTAGAAAAAATGCTGGCATCACTCATTCTTTTCCCCCCATTTCTGCCCATCTGTTATCTGTCCATCTCAGTCTCTGAGCAAAAATGAAATAGACAAACAAGTCACCTTTTCACCAAAATAAAATCTACACATATTTATGCATCCCCAGCTTTCAGGTTTGCAGGTAGACAAACAAAAAACAGCTGATTTTTACATTGTAGTACAATCAAAAACAGACAATGAGCAGAGAATGTGTGGATACACTACTATCAACTAGACCATACTCTATGTTGGCACTGTCACTACAGTTATATGCTGCCAAACAGATGGAGCTCCTTAAATTCCCCCAGTAATACTACACAATGTGTTAGTGATAATGTGCAAAGAGCTAGAAAGCATCCAAAAAACAAGCCTGAGAAAGGTGAATGAAGAGGTGTGGATGCAAAATAAAGCTGTGGAGTGACAAATAAAACAGGTTGTAGTGCGTCAAAACATTTATCATTTTATATACTGATGTTAAAATATTACATTACAAGCTTATATGCTGATTTGGTGTCGTAGCCTTTATCAAGTTAGCAATCAAATTAGCAATCAAATTATCTCCTAACCCAAACCCACCAACAGGAATTCTGATAAATCAATATTATAAATGTACACTGAAGGTAATTCTGACCATGGAGATGTTTGTAGATGGGATTTAAATGCAGTGCAGTACTGAAACAAAAGCATCATCATTATATAGTTTACTAAAATGGATATTTTCCAAGTGCTCATAAACTGGTGATAGCAGAGTAGCTTTCTGGACTAATTTTCCTATTTAACCACAGAGTGAGCTCATTGAACCAATGACAAGTCAATAAGAATCCAATGATTTGGAATATTCCCTCCAGCCAGTGTCAGTCACATGTGGTATTTGTTCACAAAGCTCAAACACCAACAGGGTTCACTGTACCTGTATTTACCTCCTCATCCCAACGTGTCCCCTACTGATATACATGTCCCAAACCTAGTGCTTACACATGCGCATGCTGCTTAATTTGAGTGTTACATGTGGAAATGAAAGGGTCCCTATAGAGCAATAACAGACTAGATGGACAAGTGTGTGTGTGTGTGTGTGTGTGTGTGTGTGTGTGTGTGTGGTAGAGGAAGGAGGGAGAGTGTGGATAGAAGTTCCCCTGGAGAATAAACATATATCATAGCTGCCTTCCAGTCACACGCAATTGTGCATTCTATACAGTCCTTTTTGTCGTTGTTTTTTGCATGCATGTATGAAAATGTTGTTCGTTAGGGGAGTTGTGAGGAGGAGATGATCAGATGTCACTGCTATTTGAACAAGATGTCACACATTTAAGCCACCCACATATTCCATTCTATTTTTGCAATCATCAAGCAACCCTAATTACTCAGAATATAAGCGCCACCTTCCATCATTACATCCTCACAACTTCCCCATTAACATTTCACAAAGACACACTACTGTGCTGAGACGTGTGACATCATACTGATACTTGTGTTATAATTAAAATAAATACTATATTGCTCAATCGTAAAAGACATAGAAAACTGCAGCGATTACCACTAAATGATTGTTGGATTGAGGATATAAAAAAATTGAGCCAGGTGGCAGCATAATGGGTGGAAAATTGGGCTTGTTGGGCTGAGGGGCAATGCTTTAAATTGTGCATAGTCTGGGACAGAAGCTCTGGACAGGAATGAGTTTTAATTAAACTATCCCTCAGCAGTCACTTGAACATTTACCAACATACAATTGTTTAAGGAAAAATAAATGCAAGGTAAAAAAGTATACCTTTTATTATAAAAATACGTTACACCAAATATTTACCCCACGAGTATACTATATAATATGACGGTGCATCACTTGTTCTTCTCATAGATAAACAAATATCAAGATAAACTTTGCATCAGTTCTTACTGCAAAATAACAAACCTATGAAATTTCCTTCAAAAGGCGAATTTGCAAAGCCAGTTGGACGTGCACATGTATTTGCGGAGAGCCTTCTGAGTACAACAGACAATTTGCCACAGTCTGGGATTTCACTCTGGTCTTATATCCAGGATTGTCTGTCATTTCCACACGGGACCCATATTTTCCGCACCTTGCAAAATTGATTCACCACACCATTGTATGGCAAAACTGTGCTGGTAATTAGGGCCACTATAGCCAGGTCAGAGACTATCTCTCCCAGCAGATTCACTTCCTACATGGCTTTTGAAAATTGCTTCTTTCACCTATAATATCACTCAACTTATTTGCCTGGCAGTTTTATTATTATATTCTACCTTCCACTGCCAGAAATAAGAAGGACAAGGACATCTGGCTCAGCACTCATCACCCGGATTAAACTACACTTGGTTTAGTTAAGTAATATGAAAACATTAAATCTGTTCTTGAACCAAAGGAAAATGAAATGCAGACGCTTGGGAGCCTGTACATCGCTGTTTGATCTTTGAGCAGCATGTGCAAGATGTGGAGGAAGCGGTGCCATTTTAAAAAAAGACATATATAGGGCGCTGGTGTCGCTGTCTGATGCCCGCAGACACAGATGGTTTTTGTGACTGTACGCTGCCTGCCAGGAGAGAGCTGTTACAGCTGTGAGACACTCTAATAACAGCTTGTATATGAGGTCACTTGATGCTCACAGCATATCAATGGAAAGTTATGCCTGTTCAATAGGTCATTTACATTGACATCTTTTGCTATTGAGCTGCTTTACACTGAGTCAAACAAGCTCTTACAAGTCACATCAAGAAATCTGGTTATTTTGAGGTGAGAATTGGCTTAAATGGGAGGGGTTTTTTTTCCATTGGCAAACAACGAAACCTGTCATTCCAGATTATTGGCCAATGGCCACCGAGGATTCCTGAAGGTCATCACTAGAACATTGTTCATGTCTCCGATGACGTCTATTTGCCATATGCCACGAGGCATTACATTTCCCATATTTTATTTAAAGGCAGCTACTTGGGATGCAAAACAAATTTTTACTTAAAAAGCAGAGTGTTATGATGCTGTCTTGTCTCATCAGGCCTCATCATTTACCTGCCAGGGGAGCAGCTGCACAGCTGGCGACACTGCGGCAGTGCTGGGAGAACAGCTTGCATCCAGACATACAGGACAGCAATGAAAAGAGACATAAAAAGCCCTTATGGCTTGATGTTTCTTTCATGTGCTGGGAGACACTGTGGCCAAAAATGCTGAGACCACTGATTTCAGTCAAAATTGTCATTTACCTAGATGAGAAGCATTTTTTTTTGACATTTTCATAAAGAAAAATAAGTAAATAAGACATCCCATTAATCTGAGACAAATGAAGGACTAAAAAAAAGCTCATTGACCTCCACCTACTTTCTGGAAAGTTAAGACATTTTGTTACCCTTGTGCAATGATGTGGTGCAGTGCAGTTTGTAAAAAAAACTTTTTAGCTTCACTATTAGCAGTATTAAACATGCACAGGGACTGGAATGATGCACAAAAGAATAAAGTTTCAAAGAGTTCACAGCTTATTCCAATCCCCTCGGTGTAACCTCTGTAGGGATCTGTGCCTACTGTCTGAGTAAGGTGGCTGATGAGCTCGCCTTCCAATTTACCATCCAATATGGTCTTAATAAATAACAAAAATAACAAAGAAACAAGCAGGACAATGACAGGGCGATCGACAATATGTGTGTATACCTGTATGTGTGTGTGTCCTGAACAGGATAAGTGGATTAGAAGATGAACGGATGGATGAACCCACTTATTCTGATTCAGGGTGCATTGTTGAATTAGACTGGAATGTATCCCAGAATACAATACATTGGATAGATGACAAAAAACAGTCTGAGCATGTCCACTACACATGTAAACCAATGGAAAATGACATTTTGTTCTTATTTCACTCATTTTGACAAGCAGGGAAAGGAAGAGGATTAAATGCCTCATCAACAATTCACATACCATCTTGAACCATCTGATGTTGTCTTCCGTGACAAATGTGTTCTGCACTGCAGCTACAAACTGCTTTCATAAAACTAGTCAATTATGCAGGAAGAAATTTTCTATACTGTTCACATCACATGAAGAGTTGTTGGACAGGTAAGGAACCATTAATCAATATTCAAAATGGGAACCAATGTTGTCAGTAACAAGGGCTCATCATTATTTTCTCAATCCAAACTGGCTTGTTGCTAACAATCTATTTGGAAGGTGATACAGCCACGTGTAACAAATGGAAGTGATGTATTTTGGAAAATTATTTTTCAAAAAAAAAAATTTTGGGCGATTTAATGGATTATACCGCTGGAGGTTTTTTGTTCTTTTGTTTTGTTGTTAAACTGATCCTTATGTCTATGACTGATCACCTTTAAAGCTACAACGGTATTCATTTGTAGAAGTCTGGGACTCAAAATATGAGGCATTTCAATCTAAATCCAAATTTTCTGGTCTTTCAAAGAGGGGAAGCTCATTGTCGGCTTCCATCATAAAATTCAATAAAACGATCTAACGAAACAATATTAAACTCGAACAAGGAAAAGTTTTTTCATGTCACTATTGAATTCCTTACTGGACGACTGGCCTCTTTACGTATTATCACAATCAGTTTAATGGCCTTCAGCATGGCCTTATCCCTAACTGCAAAGATAATGTATACATGTTCTGTATATCCCCGTTAATCATCCAGAAAGATATTACATACACCGGTGCATCCTTCATTTTATCGGATTATAAAATACAGCATTACATGAGCGTAGTCTCTTACTGGAGTCAAATAAATCACACTATATTTAATTTCCTTGTCTGTTTGTGCCGCTCTCTTCCCCTCCCACATGCAACACAAACACACCAGCAAACATGAAGAGCGGGAAATTAAAACTTCAAAGGAGTAAATGGAGGGAGAGATCGAAAAAGACCCCCTCCTGCGATATAATTCCCCCTAGGTGGTTGCCACATCTAGTTAGTTGTGCCACTATGACAGCCTCGTCAGGCGCTTCTGTTTGTTTGTAGGTGTTTGTTTATGTCTGTTTTAGTGTATATTTTACTGTCATGATTATGTAAATGAGAGTTTTTCTTGGTACATATATATATGTATATGTGCATGAATGTCTACTTCTGTTAGCTTGTTGTGTACGTGGATACATTTTCAGCAGCATAACAGTGGGTATGGGTGTTTGCATGTGTCTGACAGCCACATGCTGTTTATCCTGGTGATGCAGCTCTCTCCAGTTAGGGGCATTGAGACCTTTTTTTTACCAGAAGATCACAGACGGGCCCTGTCCCGAACAATACATATTCTCATCTCCATAATCCCTCCATTCCTAAAGGGAGGAAAGGGAGAGAGACAGAGCATCAGGCAGTTGGAGAGATGACAAGAGTGAAAGAGAAAGATGAAAAACAGCAGAATGGAGAGAAGGAAACACTGAAAATGAGGGATGTCAAGAGGAAGATGATAAGGAGAGGAAGGGATGTAATGGATAAGATAAAGCGAGGGATTGTGACTAGGAGCCAAAAGAAGCTATATTTAAAGGAAGGGGATGAGTTGGGAAATGAAGAAAATAAAAGAAAAGAAGGAAAGTGATGGAAAAAATATAAGGGCAAAAAGATGATGCAGAGCATTGTGGATGATGGGAACATGCAGAGCAGGGACATGCCTTATTTCAAGAGAAATTATATATAGGAAAAAGAAAAAAAAAGTAACTGTGTCTGTAGACAGCTTTATTAATGACAAGGGCTCACACACACATATGCAAAACACTGCCAGACAGGGAAGAGTGGTGCGCAGGAAGTGTGATGACAGTTGATCCCGATATAAACAAAGAGTCACCAGAGTCAGACACACATATGCACACACACACACACACACACACACACACACACACCCCTGGGGCATTTGGCAGAACCTGCGCTTCAAATTGCAAACAGCCTGATACAGGAAGCAACTAATTATGATTAGTGTGCTTAGACACACGCATACATTAACACACACTCTGTGACACATGCATATTGCATACTGCACATGCTTCACTGAGACTCACAGGAGGAAGATGTATTTCTGATGACTGATGAGTCATCATTCGAAATGCTACATTAAGTTTTCTCTGAGGGCTTGTCAGCCTACTTCTACATGGGGATCAGGGAGAAAATAACTGGAAACAGTAACAAAGACAGAGAAGCCAAGCAGATAATTCAGCACATAGGCTCTCCAACCTGTCAGATAAACCATCACTAAACAGCTGAAGGCATGAAGTGAGAGTGATATGATTATTAAGGCAACTGTGCATTGATATGAGGAAGTAATAGAATGTAGCTTATCGTTTCTACATAGTTGAATCTGTTTTCTACAATATTCAATGGATTCACTCAATTGCTTGGATAGCATTTTAAATTTATGTGCCTCCTCTGGTCCTTGTATTGATGGATGAAATCAAACCTCAACTATCATGTCACATTAAAGTTATTTTTTCTCACTCTCTATGAAGTGCAAGACTGTGCAGCCAACACTCTTTCCATGTAATTATTGGATTATTAGCATTTTCTATAGAAGGTGTCAAGACATTAAAGCACAATCTGAGCTAACTCGATGGGTGTTGGATGACGGATACAACTGGAAAAGGGGCATATATCTTGTAAAGCTCAACCAATGAAAATGTTGTCATAAATATGCCATATCTAAACAGAGTTATTATTGTTCTCCGCACACATGCAAAAATACATCAAAAGGGTGGACAACCCAACTCAAAAGAGGACCTCACCAAAACTCTCCATTAAGTGCCTCTATTGATCTTTAAAGCGGCATGGTCTCCTGCTATTGATTTTAAATGGGTGCGGATCCTCTAAAGTTTCAGTTGAGTGCAAATCTGAGGGGTTTTAAGTAAATGATGAAAGAAACAGCACATCTAAAATTACATTCGAGAAATCAAGTGAAGGTTGGAGTTTTGCTTGCAACCTCAGGTGCCCTCCATCCCTTTATATGTGACCTTTCTAATAATCCATGACCCATGATGACCCCCCTCTGCTCCTTTTGCAGAGGACAAACTGTAATGACTGACCTCCATAATTCCATAAAGGACTAAAAGTTAAAAGTGACTTTTGGCAGCTACATGCCATCGTAGGCCATGTTGACTTCAGAGCTTAACAGAGCGAATCAACAATGAGACAGAAAGTCACAGTCGGTTGTCAAAAAAAAATCTCCCACATAGTGGTTTGAATGTAAATCAGATGATGACTCTATCAACAATAACTGTTTATGTAGAGAGCTACAATATTGTTCTACATAAAGTAAGTTTTCACATTTTGTTTAACTCCAGCTGTTTTTTTAAACAGACTCTACCCTGTGCTAGCTTTTTTGCCCATTTTGAGTCATATTTCAAGACCCACAAATTATTTTGTACTATGACTCTGAAAACACAGAATAGCTCAAATGAAAGAAGAGACTCTCTATTTCATCATGGAAAAAAAATGTTTTTACCTTGTAGTTTTCTTGTTTTATCAGAAGTAGAGACCACTTTCACCAAAAATGCCACTTTTTGTCCAGAATCCATCCATTTTGCTCTCTAATCTTGATCGTCTCCACTTCCTGATTTGATCTCCATGGCATGTACCATCTCTTTATGTCCCGACTACAAATCCCAGAAGCCCTGAAATTACTCACAGCCTGTGGGAAATCGCAATCGGTTTCCCGCTGCAGAAAAAACACTTTGACGGTGAAATACGTCAATAGCATTCAAAGAGTTACAAATTCTGACTGGAAGGATAATCCAATTTGAAAATAAGAGCAGACATTATTATAAACCCATTATATGCTATTTTTACACTTTTAAATCTAACTGTTTATATGAAATGCAGATCTTTTGCTGAGAAGTGTTAGTGAGCATGTAGGTGAGGAAAAAATATACCATGAGACTGTGACTGTGTATTTAGTAACATGGACACCTTCTGTTTACATTTTGATGCAATATAGGATGTTCAAAAATCAAAAAAAAAAAAAAAATATCCAGCATAGTGGCTACCATGCTATTTGAAGCTGTGCATCCTCTTCACAGTGGAGTGTCCCATTCAAAAAAAAAAAAAAACATGTTTCCATCAGTCCTATCTCTGTCTTTTTTAAAGCTTTACTGGCACGGCTCTATGGAAGCAGGTGCCAAGATACTTAGCCCTGTTCCAACTCTATTTGTGGTGGTCACCTTGTCCTGCCCTACACACACCTCTTCCAAGGGTGGCTGGTGTGTGCGTGCGTGTGTGTGTGTGTGTATACTAAGGTTGTGTGTCATTGTCACAATTCAGCATTCTATTTTTTCAGCCCTCAGCTCCCGAAGGAATACTGTCCCCCGTACGCTAACACAGACACACACACATGCGCACATACACACACACAAACGCTCTATCTCAGTCAAAAAGTCATTGGAATTCAGCCCATGCACTGTAGTTCGGGGTCGTGACTTTCTGCTGTGTACATGGCCCAGAGCTACATAGCAGGGGAGAAAGTGTGCACTCTCTCTGTGATCTCTCTCTTTTTTTTCTGTCTGTCTGTTTGTCAGACTGTCAAACACACACACACACCCATCTGCTGAATGATGTTTGCATTCTGATCTTTTCGCTCCTAGCACCAAACCAAAGGGAAGCGCTCTAAACTTTTGTCTCTGTGTCCCACCTCTCCAACCAGAGAATTACACCTGCCCCTTTCCTCATTTACATCTCTATTACATGCTGTCATTTTTCAAGTGTTAATCCAGGTGGGAGTGAGTGAGCTATTTTATACTAAGCAATGATTTTGACATGTTTTGGAAAAACAATGAGGAGAATGTTCACTTCTGATATCCAGTTAGGATAGATGGACTCTTTGTTGCTGCTATAGATTCTATGCAGTAAAAATATACATGGAAACCATTTGTCGGATGGCACAGTTATGCTTAGAAATCATATTCTCTTTTTACTTTGGTTAAACAAAACAGCAGTGATGGACTGTCTATCACACCATCCTGACAAAACCCACTCCCAGATTTAAACCCTCCCTCTCTTTTTTCTCCCCATCTCTCTTCCTCTTTCTATATGTTTTCCGTCTCTCTTTGCCATCTCCATCTCATGCCTCTAATCTCGCTCTCTCCCTTTGGTGAACTCAAACAGACTCTTGCGGCATATTCCCTCTCTTTCAATTGGATCTCTGTAAACCCAAATCCTATTGCCTCTCTCCCCTCTTTCTTTTCTCTCACCTTCTCAACCTGACTCCATCTATGTCTTCATCCTTTTCGTCACCCTCTCTCTCACTCAGCCAAACCTCTCATCCCTCCTCCTCTTCCTCTTCCTCCTCCTCTTCCCCTTCCCCCCTTCCCCTCTCTGCCTGTATCTCACTCTGTCCTAGTTTCCACAGCCTGCGTTATGAATTATGTGCAACTAGCTTGCCTCATGAAAGAATCATCCTGGCCGATGAATAATAGATGTTGAGGAGAATAGAAGTGTAGGTTACAAACTGTGTTTACCCTCACTGCCTCATCTAGTGCCTTATTAATTTCATCACAGTTAAACAACTGACTGACTGAAGCATTTTTTTTTAATCGAGTGACACGCTAGCAGTCGCCCAGTGTGGTCCCAATTCCACCATAGATGGGAAACACTACCATACTGGGTCACTGCTTCATACTGCTTCACTGATTTTATCATACAAAAGAGCGACTGATTTTATTTAATTTCTACCCCATTAAAACTGTAGCTTAGCATGCAGGTAGTGCACTAACTGCGGGGTTGATAATACAATTCCTGACCATTAGCCAAGTGTACTAGTGCGAGACAACGAACCCCAAATTGCTCCCGACAGTTCGGCCAACACCTTGCATAATGTGGCTTCCTGCAGTTGCAATATGAATGCGATGTCACAGATACTGGATATGTACTGTAATACTACTTTGTGTTGTCATTGTATGACAAAGAATAAAACATTCTACTTGTTCCAATAAGTATTTCAAGGATAATTCAATTGTTTCAGCTTTTTCCTGAGTAAGGGATGAAGGGTTGAGGGATGCAGTGAAGAGGGGATGAGAGGGTATAAGGATGGAGGGGAAATAAACATGGACGTGGATGGATGAATGGAAGAGAGCAATATTAAACCAGTGTCAACTGGAGGGAACAAAGGGAATCCAGATCTCTTTGTGACCTCTGTTGTTAGCAGAATCCCCAGTGGCTCTCTTGTCAAAAAATGAGACAGAAAGGAGAAAAAAGGGGTTTGGGGTACAGATAAGGGAAAACTGAGTCAGGGGAAGTGAAAGCATCAGGTGGTTGTGATTCAAGTTCGGTCTTTGGTCAGGTTTGGGTTTTTTTTACTATTACGATTCCTGATTGTATATATTATAGCCTTTTCCCTGTTATGTCATTAACACTTGACAGTTTTGGTCTGAATGAAATTTACCCAGTGACTTAAAGTGATACTTACTTGATTTAGTATTGCACCTCTGTAACATTGCTGGACTTATGATGGACATATTTTAGGTGGCGTTCCTTTAAAATCACAGGTACATCCAGACGTGAGCTGTACAGTACATTTTATGCACTTTATCCTCACTCTAAAACTTTAGTGAATGATGCATCCATGCAGGTAGCACAACTCCTACTGTAACACATTAGTTGTCAAATTTGCAAAGATGAAGATAACAGTGTGCTCAGCACAAGAGTTTAATAGCTAAGCCAGGATTAGAAAAAAAAATGAAAATAAAAGACAAAAGATCATGTGTATCAACCAAACATTTATTCACTGTTATCCACTAAAGCACAGAAATATACTGAGAAAACGACACCTGAGTGAATTTGCAAACGCAATTGGCATTGTTGAGCCATGAAAGCATGGAAAAGATGATGTCTCACACCATAACACCTATGAGTGTTATGGTGTGAGACATCATCTTTTCCATGCTTTCATAACAACTCATCCAATATATAGGTCATGCTGCCACACATTTGTCACACAGTGTTCAACATCATCCGCGGAGCATCTCAACAATTCTTATATTTGCTCACAAAACCGTGTGAGGCATTTATCGGAAGAAAAATGTTTAAATGATGATGTATGTATCCTTCGTACACTCCGAGACTGGCTGGCAAGAAAGCAAGGAGAAAGAGAGCCAGGGGTAGAGAGAGTTGTGTGGTAATTATAGATCAAGAGGATGGTAATTCTACTGACTCTCTATCCCTATAGGGTGGGGGAGGGGAGGGGGCGAGAGAGAGAGAGGAAGAGGGAGTAAAAAAAAGAGAGAGAAAGAAAGAGAGAGAGGGGAAAGACTCAGGGGGAGAGAGGAAGCGTGAGAAGCAAGACTCAGTGGAATAGGAACAGGAGGAGGAAGGAAAGCGACAGAGAGAAGGAGAAGAGGGGGCAAGTGGGTAGGAAAGGAAGAAAAGAGAGGAAGAAGAGTGACACAGGAGGAGGAAATGATAAAAAAGGGGAGATGAGAGGGAGGGAAAAAAGAAACTTTCTTTAATTTTTAAAACATTTGAAACAAAAAGATAAATGTCATAAATTACATCCTAATATCATAAATTACCATATATGTCGTACCATTTTTGGAATAAATATTAATGTGTGCCACACAGCTGGTTTGAAACAGTCAAGCTGCAGATGAAGTGATGCTTTGTGTTTATAATGACCAGATATGATGAAAATAGTAATGTTACCATGCTGTAGCCGTTCAACTGACACTTCTAGACCAAGACACCTCCATCGTTACAAGTTATAAAGTCATTAAGGGCTTTAAATCAGTGCCGCCAACCAACACCACATCAGAGTAGGCGCCTCGGGTCAAGCAGCTGGTAGTGTACTGTACTGTTCATAGAGGACCACTAGGCCAAGTTTACTGTTAAGTCCCACTTCATTAAGCATGACTTCATGGTCTGTATCAGATCAGTGTCACTAACATATGGCTTCTCCTGGTGGATGAATGAAGTCAGTGATTTAAAAGTAGAGTACAAGAAAAAGCACAACAGAAACCATGAATGGCAGGAAGAACTATGAGAGAGCATGCTGTGTCACTTCATGGTCACAGAAAAAGTAGTGAAAATGTATTTTTATAAAGGTTACTAGATGCTAATTGAAATTCGATAATAAGATTAAGACAGACTCATGCAGCTGTACAGCCTCTCTTCATCTTGTAACTCCCAGTTCATTTCGTTCATCCAATCAGTGCAGCCCCTGTTCCCATCAGTAAACTTAAGATCAGGAGGAGACCCAGAGCAGTCTACACCAAACTTAACTTATGTTTTTGAATGCACACGGAAGCCCAACTATCATATAGTTTATTTTCCCCAAAAAAGTGTGCCTTGTTTTCAATTTGCAACCGACAATTAGGATTTTTGCTAAGTTTGGACCTAGGTTTACGGGGTTTATATTGGGTTTTCGTTATCTACTTGCAAAATGTGGTTATTTTGGCAACACTAGTACTTCAATCACTGTTGCTGTGCTCTATTTGTTTTGGCAGGCATTTGTTATATTGTTATATTTGTCATATATATATATACAGTCATGGAAAAAATTATTAGACCAGCTTGTTTTCTTCAATTTCTTGTTAATTTTAATGCCTGGCTCAACTAAAGGTACATTTGTTTGGACAATTATAATGATAACAACAAAAATAGCTCATGAGAGTTTAATTTAAGAACTAAGGATTATTCATTTTCCATGGTTTTCTTGATAATAACCAAAATTACTTAAATTCTTACATCAATAGCTATGGCATTGTACCGCCAAAAACACTACTTTTAAGCATTCCATGTTTTCTTTTCTGTTTGCTTTAAACACATGATACACACAAGAGTTAATACTTGATTGCATAACCATTGTTTTTGATGACTGCAGCCATGCGTCTTGGCATGCTCCCCACCAGCTTCTGACATTGTTCTGCTGTCACAGCAGCCCATTCCTGTTGGACAAATTCAAACAAATTTTCTTTGTTTTTGGGCTTGTGGTTCTCCATTTTGAGTTTGATGATTTTCCACAGGTTTTCAATTGGATTAAGATCTGGTGATTGAGCAGGCCAAGGCATGGTGCGAATGTTGTGGTTCTCCATCCAGGCTTTAACTGACCTTGACGTGTGGCATGTGCATTGTCTTGTTGGAAAATCCAGTCATTCGAGGCAGGAAAGAGTTTTCCAGCTGATGGAAGAAGACTGTTTTCAAGGGTAGTCCTGTACTTGACCTGGTTCATTCGGCCTTCACACAATTGCATTTGCCCTGTTCCACTCAGACTGAAACAACCCCAGATCATGACTGATCCACCCCCATGTTTTACTGTAGGGGCAAGACAGTCTGGGTTGTAAGCTTCTCCAGGCTTCCTCCTAACCAGTAAGTTGGCTGGAGTGGGCATTAATTCAAAATTGGATTCATCACTGAAGAGAACCTTAGCCCAATCATCAACAGTCCAATCCTTGTGGTCTCGAGCAAAGAGTAACCGGGCCTTCCTCTGCCTTTCATTGATGAAGGGCTTCTTGCGTGCTCTGTGTGACTTCAAACCAGCTTCAACAAGTCGGTTTCGAACTGTCCTTGCCGAGCAAGTCACATTTCTCGACAGTGCCCACTCATTTTTAAGGTCCCTGGAGGTCTGACGACGATTCCTGACACAGGAACGGATGAGTGCACGGTCATCTCGTGGGGTAGAAAGACGTTTCCTGCCACGGCCAGGTAGCAATTTGGTAGTGCCATGTTCAGCTTGTTTTTGTTGGAATGAACGGCTGTCTTGGAGATCTTCAGTTTTTTTCGCTACCTGTCTCTCACTCATGCCAATTTCCAGCAGTGCCAAGATGGCTGCCTTTGTTGCTTCACATAATTCTTTTGTTTTAGGCATTATGTGAGAGCTGACAACTTCTGAGTTGTGCTACGGCTTGAATGTAAGCAGGAAACCACTCTAGGCCTTTGCATGTGCAGTGCTGCTTGTGACATGAAATGGCCTCTTATATACCCTGGGAATCAATTAAGCTTAAGAATGTCAAATAGGACATAAAGTATTATGTGACCAGCTGCATTTTTTGTTGTGTTCATTGTATTATACGTTTAGTGGTATCAGATATTAGAATGAACAAGAAATTGAAGAAAACAAGGGTGGTCTAATAATTTTTTCCATGACTGTATATGTAGAGCATCTGTGTTCGTGGTGGATTATATAATCAGTGGGAAGAGACCGGGAAAGTTTTTTAGATGCCACTTAAGCATTTTAACACCATGGACGAGGAGATTCTGAATGTAGATGTCCAGAATAATATTATAACATAACATTATCTATGATGTCGTTAGTCGTCGTGATTCCAGATGGCAGATGAGGGACAGTGATGGATGTCAGCGTCGTTCCACATTCAGTGGAAATCAGGGGTTAGGCAGCAGACGGAAGGAGCAGTGACGACCACTCTACCAACTGGGCTTCAGCCACACTTGTGAAGACACCAATATCATTATTTACAAATGCTATTTAATCAAGTTTGTGTTAGTTTAACACTCTTCCACTTTGTGGTTTTAGTTGAAATAATTTCATGGCAGTACTTTTTCCCATTCAGAATATTTAAACCACCTACTTTTGCAGAGGAGTGTGTGTTCTGGCTTTCAACATGTCTAGAAAGTGACATCGAGCTCTCCCAAACTTGAATTAATGTGCAGCTTGTAAAAGTCACTGTTTTGAGCCAATGGTTCCATTATAGACAGATTATCATATTCAGCGTTCAGCCTCACTGTTTCCCTGACTTTCAGTAACAGAAGGCTAAAACACCTGCTGATGTTGACTGTCAGGCCTCAGTTTGCCTTAGTTTGGGCTTTATTACGATATTGAACCCGTGCTTTCCTTTAGACAAGAAACAACACGATGGGAGGTTTAAATGAGACAGACAAGCACAACTTAGTAAAAAAGAAACATGGATGGGGTAGAAGGTAAAGACTGGAAGAAAGAGGAATGAAGAATGGCAATGAGAAAGACGGACAAAAGCAATGAGAGAGAAAGTATTGATACAGGTGGCCAGATAAAGAAGTAAAATAGAGACAAGAGGAGGAGAAGACAACAAAAGCAGAGGAACACAGAGAGAGAGAGAGATGAGCGAGCCTGTCTGCTCTCTTGTTTCTTTGACTGAGATATCTCAATATTGACACAGCTCTAGCTGCACACAGTACAGTCTCCTTGGCTGGAGTCAGGAGGATACAAGCACAGCCTGCATCAACACTTAAAAGCTCCACCACTTCATTGATGTTTCTATCCCCCAAAGGGTCGACATCAGGACAAAGCTTTAAGTCCTGTTCGTCTTCAAACTGAATATCAAAACTGTTTTCCTTATGTGGTCTGAATATGAATATTAGATCAGATGTTCTTTACCTCTTCTTTTCAGAGGTAACCAAAGTCACAGAAAGATATGTGTCATTTTTTTCCAACTTAACTTCCCGCAGTGTTAAAATGGGAGAAACTTGTTCTCAAGTTTAAACAAGGAATACTAAAGTATATAAAGGTACCCTGTAGGGTACTAAAAATATAGGTATTTCTTCTACAATAACAATATTTTATTCATTTTTTTCTTCAGCAATGTGATCAAATGTGTGCATATTCTTGTGTGGGTGGCACTGCAGTGCACATAAACAATTAAAGAAGCCTAGCATTTTCCTCCATGGTGCAACTCAATAAAAAAAAGTTGTAATTGTTAAAGTATTTGACATATTATTATCACTCAAACAGTGCAAACAGCAACTGATTTCCTTCACCTCAGCCTCACTCCCGCCTCCCTTCTCCCCTTTGACTGGTCAGTGCATCACCTCTAATCCAATGGCTTCATTAAATGATAAAGAATAGCTTTAATGAGCAGCTCTGTACATTCACAGGGAGGGGGGGAAGAAAGAGAGAAAGAAAGAAAGGAAGAAAGAAAGAGAAAGTGAGTGACAGCTGCTGCTATGAGACAGTAATGGTACTAACAGTAATAGTAAACAAGTCCTGTTCCACTAATCCAAATGTGTTATCATCATTTCTTAAATAGATGGCTTTTAATCATTTTAAGGACAGAAATGTTCTCTATCAAACTTCAGTTTTATGGTCAAAAAACTGTCCTTATTCTCACCGGCTCGGGTTTAATTTGTGTCTGAGCATCAAGCTCATAAAAGTCTGCCAACGTCAATCCACGCTTGATGTCCCCCCAGCCAGACCATGAAATACCGCACCAGTCTGGATCTAAAGTGATAACACACTCATTAATATAAATCCAATTCGCATTGTCAATACTAATTACTAAAGTTTGACAGCTTCAAACTTGCAAAGCCAAAGGGTATGTTGCCAATGCCACTGTCTATATATACATATATTTTATAATTCTGCACACTTAAAGATCTTTTGATGGATCTCACACTCCAATAAACACTCCTCAAGAGTTGGAAAAACATGAAATCATACACAGCTGTATTGAATAAAATGGAAAACTGCCATGTAAGACAGATCTGAGAATTGACAGTGTAGAATAACTGGTAAAGCACGTTATAACTCTAATAACAAAAATAATAAGCCAGATGCACACGTGGCAGCAGGACAAATAAAAACAGAACAGTGTGGGAAACCAGTAAGGAATTGGGAACTCACCAGGGTTGGACTACATGGGGACACACAGCTGTCTCCTCAGGCTAATAGTAGGTTTTACAGGCCATATATGGAGCCCATATGTTGAACGTTTGGTAAATTGAAAGGAAATTGAACCTGGTGGCCCTTGAGTTGTTCTGGGAGTTGTGATATTATTGCCGAGGAACCTCTGGGAGCTCTCACTGGACTCCTTAGAAATTTATGAAGGACATCAGAGGCAGTTCCACAATAAACCCAGTGAGTGACAACAAGGCAGAGCTCGAGGCAAACACATCTGGACACACTTGAAAATTGTTCTCTGTAGTCCACTTCTGGTGTGGATTGGTCCAAGGGGGTAGTTCAGGATTTGGTCTGTGGAGTCAGAACTGAACATGGCCTAAGTGGGCATTTACAGGAACATTTAGGGGAAGATGTTTGGAGAGAATGACATAAAACCAAGTATACTATGTTCAAAAAGATGCTGTACACTTGTACATTTGAGCTTCAATGCACGATCACTTCCATTTTCCTTTTTGGAAAACTAAATTATTATGTTGCGCTTCTCTTTAGATTCAAACTCCTCAGCTGATGGCCATCATTGACACCCTCAGTAGCTGCAATAGATGTGTGCATGCACCGTGTGCCCTCTCATCACTCTGATCCTCTGCTGCGCTGAGATGCCCACTTAAAGCCTTTCAGTCTGTAGCACCTTCACATGGAGTTTGTTACTGTCACTTGATGCATCAACAAACAAGCCTGCTGCACCAACAGTTCCCACACTAACACAACACGCAACTCATTCCCATGTGGCAACCACTCTCTCGCACACGTGCCACTCTTCCTTAGTCTTTCCTCTTCTTTGTTGGGGGTAGTACTGATGGGAAGATCTTGAAAGATCAGGCAGGATATAAAAGGAGAAATGGTGCTCATCAATTAAGCATATCCCACAGTCAAATGAGATTCAGTGACAATGGGCAGGGAACGCAAGGGTGCGCTTGGTTCGCTGGATAACAGAGCAGCTGGCCTGAGGTAACTCCCGTGGCCGCCATGTTTGCGTGCAAACTTCCACTTAGTGTTCATGTTCACAGCAGTGTAAATGCACAGGCTGAGGCAGGCTTCCATGTGTGTATCAGTGTGTGGATGGCGTGAGTGTTTGTTAGGCTGTGTGCTCATATTTTATTGAGGTACACTCCTTGGAGGGCGGCTAAAGCTGGCACTGTGTGTGCCTTCAGAGAGCTGTGTGTTTTGGCTGAGGGGAACTGTAGCAATCACACACAGATAAAAACATCACAATACAGAGAACAAGGATACCTCAAACACAGGAACAGAGGGGGGGTAGAGGGCCTGGAAGATGTGGCGGGGGTGAGCACACACACACAGAGGCTGGATCTGCAAGCTTGCATGTGGATGCATAAGTATAAGTCAGGGATGATGTTATGGAAAGATGTACACAGTAGACATAAACTCATGCACGGAAACTGCACAGAATCAGGGATGGCATGAAGGCACTTCCCTTTTAAGGGATGCATGTGCACTGATATTCTGTTTTTATATATGAGCATGGACACAATAAAAAATATTGAAACCCAGTATATTTACAATACGCCTGACTTAATAATAAAAAACAAAATCCTTGAGTTGCATGCATGAGAATTTAAATCAGCTCCTCTCCTCTTCTCTCCTCTTACATCTGTGATAGCAGCTGGGTGCAGATCCTCTCCTGAAATAGCTGCCTCATATAATCACAACTAATAGCATTATACTTCACACTATTTACATACCGGCTGAATAAATTATGCTCCTTCCATCCTCTCTCCAAACCCTCCAACAGTACACCCGTTCTCACTACCTCCTTCTTTTGATCCGCACCTCACATCTACTACTGTCAATCCTACCTGATTATTCCTTTATTAAACACCACACTCTCCCTTTGGCTTTTTGTCTGTTCCCTCAATATGAGCAGCCACACAATAATGGATGGGAGGAAATATTAATTAATTAGATCAGATCAGTCTATCCACTCATTAATGTGCACCGTCTCTGGTTTTAGACACAACTGCCTGCACACGTGCTCTTAAATGAACACACAGACACAGTGTTGTTGTGAGATATGCCTCTCTCAGCAGAGTTTATAAAGCTGTCATCAGCAAGATGCAACCTATAGGTTGCTAGGGGTTACAGGACTGCGGGTGAGCATCTTGTTGTCTGTTCGTGTGTGTGTGAGTGGACGTGTCCTTGTCACCTCGCCTTACTGGATCACAGAGATGTTATTAATGGTTCAAAACACACACACTCACACACACACATACATACACCGTTAACCACTGAGATCAACTTGTAAAGGAAAAATGCTCAAAAAGACAATCAGAAACTTTCCCAGTCCTTAATGGAAGAACGCTAAGATATTCTAATGGCTTCATGCTCAGTGTTGACATTATTTTATGATATTTATGCTTTCTTTGTGAATTTCTGATCCTGAAAATCTTGAATATTTAAACAAGAAAGGTAGCTGTGAGAGGTCTTTCGAAGCAGTTTTGGTATTTGATGACAATTATATTTCTTTGATAAGATGGAAGATTCCCACATCCGTACAATAATTGATGGCACTTGAATTCTCTCTATCACAGTTCATTCATTCTGGAGGGCATGGACACATTTTGTTGTTTAATTTGGAGGACTTAGTATTAACATGTATGCCTGTAAAGTATCTGCATGCAACAGTTTGTATGACGATGATGTTACAAAGAGGTACTTCTCATGTCCAGCAGCACATGTCAAATGCCATGTTACATGCATGTAGTCTTTTCAAAATAAAGTTCTAATTGTCTTCATAGGATTATTCTTTTTTGGCCACACATTTTTTTGGGCTGTTCTCATAAGCCTATACATACACATATGGAAAACAATGTATAGTGATTTCTATATATCCCCAAAAAAACAGTATGTTTAACCCACCTAAATGTGAACCAATAGATATAAAACGTAGCTGTGACACTGCTGGTCCTGTGTTGAGGTCAACATTGACCTGTTTGACACATAACTTTGATATCGCACCAGTTCTGCAGTTATTTTAACCAAAATCATGATCTTTTCCTTGGGGCGGCAGTAGCTCAGTCTGTAGTGACTTGGGCTGGGAATCGGAGGGTTGCCAGTTCAAGTCCAGGTCGGACCAAAATGTGGAGAGTGGACTGGTAGCTGGAGAGGTGCCAGTTCCTCCTCCTGGAGGAGTGCTCACCTGGGCACTGCCGAGGTGAGCAAGGCACCGAACCCCCAACTGCTCGGGGCGCCTGGATAAGGGGCAGCCCCCTCACTCTGACACCTCTCCTCTAATGCATGTGCATGTGTTTGTTTCATGACTTGTGTGTGTAATGTGCAACTGAAAAATATATGTGTGTATATACAGTCATGGAAAAAATTATTAGACCACCCTTGTTTTCTTCAATTTCTTGTTAGTTTTAATGCCTGGCTCAACTAAAGGTACATTTGTTTGGACAATTATAATGATAACAACAAAAATAGCTCATGAGAGTTTAATTTAAGAACTAAGGATTATTCATTTTCCATGGTTTTCTTGATAATAACCAAAATTACTTAAATTCTTACATCAATAGCTATGGCATTGTACCGCCAAAAACACTACTTTTAAGCATTCCATGTTTTCTTTTCTGTTTGCTTTAAACACATGATACACACAAGAGTTAATACTTGATTGCATAACCATTGTTTTTGATGACTGCAGCCATGCGTCTTGGCATGCTCTCCACCAGCTTCTGACATTGTTCTGCTGTCACAGCAGCCCATTCCTGTTGGGCAAATTCAAACAAATTTTCTTTGTTTTTGGGCTTGTGGTTCTCCATTTTGAGTTTGATGATTTTCCACAGGTTTTCAATTGGATTAAGATCTGGTGATTGAGCAGGCCAAGGCATGGTGCGAATGTTGTGGTTCTCCATCCAGGCTTTAACTGACCTTGCCGTGTGGCAAGGGGCATTGTCTTGTTGGAAAATCCAGTCATTCGAGGCAGGAAAGAGTTTTCCAGCTGATGGAAGAAGACTGTTTTCAAGGGTAGTCCTGTACTTGACCTGGTTCATTCGGCCTTCACACAATTGCATTTGCCCTGTTCCACTCAGACTGAAACAACCCCAGATCATGACTGATCCACCCCCATGTTTTACTGTAGGGGCAAGACAGTCTGGGTTGTAAGCTTCTCCAGGCTTCCTCCTAACCAGTAAGTTGGCTGGAGTGGGCATCAATTCAAAACTGGATTCATCACTGAAGAGAAGCTTAGCCCAATCATCAACAGTCCAATCCTTGTGGTCTCGAGCAAAGAGTAACCGGGCCTTCCTCTGCCTTTCATTGATGAAGGGCTTCTTGCGTGCTCTGTGTGACTTCAAACCAGCTTCAACAAGTCGGTTTCGAACTGTCCTTGCCGAGCAAGTCACATTTCTCGACAGTGCCCACTCATTTTTAAGGTCCCTGGAGGTCTGACGACGATTCCTGACACAGGAACGGATGAGTGCACGGTCATCTCGTGGGGTAGAAAGACGTTTCCTGCCACGGCCAGGTAGCAATTTGGTAGTGCCATGTTCAGCTTGTTTTTTTGTTGTAATGAACGGCTGTCTTGGAGATCTTCAGTTTTTTCGCTACCTGTCTCTCACTCATGCCAATTTCCAGCAGTGCCAAGATGGCTGCCTTTGTTGCTTCACATAATTCTTTTGTTTTAGGCATTATGTGAGAGCTGACAACTTCTGAGTTGTGCTACGGCTTGAATGTAAGCAGGAAACCACTCTAGGCCTTTGCATGTGCAGTGCTGCTTGTGACATGAAATGGCCTCTTATATACCCTGGGAATCAATTAAGCTTAAGAATGTCAAATAGGACATAAAGTATTATGGGACCAGCTGCATTTTTTGTTGTGTTCATTGTATTATACGTTTAGTGGTACCAGATATTAGAATGAACAAGAAATTGAAGAAAACAAGGGTGGTCTAATAATTTTTTCCATGACTGTATACTAACAGAGTGAAAAAAATGTAATTTCCCTCATTGAGGGATTAATAAAGGGATTCTTCTTCTTCTTCTTCTTAATGTAACTGAGTAGTTTGAGTAGTTTGAATTTGACAGATATTTAAAACAGCAGTTCTGATACAAACCACAAATATTTCCTAATCCTATCCCTGCTAAATGCTGAATGGCGTTATAGACTGTGATGATACTGAAGTCTGAAATCTGTGCCTGGCACGATTGTAAACTGAATAACCAAGTTTCACCCCAGCATTTGGTCATTTTCTCATGAGAATGCAAGACAGATGCAGAGTAGATTCATTATGAGAACCTCAACAATAGCAGACGCTGTAGCAAAGCAGCTTGAGCCAGCTCCGCTGTCAAATTATCTGCAATGATAAATAATATCTTCATTCATCATAATAATTGCTGCTACCACCTGCGACAAACAGGGCAGCTGGTAGGCCAGGCATGAGCCAGTCTGACCAATAGGAGGTGTTTATACTGGAGAGACCAGGGAGCAGCCAATCCTCAACTGTAATTATTCTCAATAGAAGTCACTTCTCTCAGCACCATGTCCTGACCTCCATACAGTCTCTGACACTGTGTGTGTGTGTGTGTGTGTGCGTGCGTGCGTGCATGCGTGCGTGCGTGCGTGCATTTGTGTCATCATGTATGTGTGTGATAGGGAGAGAAAGAGTGTGTAACTCTGGAGAGTTGTTGTAGCACAAGAGATGGATTTGGACGATGACGTGAATGAATGAGGCATGAATGGGGGTCCCTGGGTGTGGGGGAGACATGACACCTCATTATTCAGGTCTGGCTGTGTGTGTGTGTGTGTGTGTGTGTGTGTGTGTGTGTGTGTGTGTGTGTGTGTTTATGTTGGGATAGAGGGCAGGGGGTTCAGGGATGCCAGATGTCTCATGAATTCAACAGAAACACGCAAGCACACCCACGAACCGACATGTTTGTTCACATACTTCTTTATGATTCCTAAATGTCGTTGCATGGTTTGCATGATGCTCGCAGCTGCTCACTTTGGCACCAAGCACATCAGTTTTCTGGAAATATCTTGACAAACAAGCGTCTCACAGCCTTCAATATCTTGTATTATATGCAATTTGGAATTGAATATCATCCGCTACTCTGCATATGTCAATTGAAAAGAAATCTTGCATGTTTGGCTTGTTTACAGAAAAGATTAGTATTAAAAATAGTATTGTCCACTCAAATTTATTGCATTGCATGATAATAAAACCCGCAATGCTTGCAGAGACAGGTGTGAAACCATCTGGGTTTGTCAGAAAATATCAGCTTTCAGTCAGTTAGAAAGCATTAGCTGCTCAGAATCTCGATAGCATCCACACTACTTCCAAGTTGAATTATTGCAAAAGGACAGGGATTGTCCATCGTAACTGGGAATTTTGAGAATGTTTTTCATGTTCTGCATTCCTCTGCTCATTTGCTCTATGCTGTAGATGGATTTTCAACTGTCTTGCTAATGTGCGCTTTCAAGCGGTTACTACGAAGATGCACACTGAACAATTTAATTTGCATGGTGCTCCATCTGGCGTGGAGCGTCATTAAATAAAAAGACCTCAAGTTGCAGTGAGGATACAAACATTTACTGGCTGGAGGATGTGTAATAACTGTTTCAGATCAAATCAAGTCAAATTGAATGTTAAATACCATGAACAAGAAGGAAAAATATGCACTTTTTAAAGGACCTACAAGAACTACAAGACTTCAACCGACAGAAAATACCTGAAAGATAATTAAAAAAACTGTTCTGTCATCCCTTCTTCATAAAAATGATAATGAAGCTGGATCTCAGACAGTGTGGGGTGTCTGTACCAAGACTGATGCTCCTGAGCTAATCAATAATTGACTTCAATTACACCGCTTCCTGGCCACTTTGACACCACTTGACCTTTTGCCTCATCTTTGTTCTACTTTAAGATTAATAAAGGCAGCTTTTTCACACCTCAAAGATGTCAGGGTGACCGGTAGGTGTGTGAAGAAGCCACAAACTAGGACTAAAAATGAAAATGTTATTGTACCGTCATCTGTAGGCTACAATGTGTTCCTAAAGCTAGTGATTCTTGAAACAAATCCTGAAAAAGAAAAGAGGCAAAGAAGTTTCTTAGTAAGACTGGAATCAGATTTAAGCAGAGTTTGTAGTTCTGAAATCTGAAAAAGTCCGTTTTGACAACTTTTTCCAGATTTTCCAACAGCCAGTGATAGTAACGCTACATTACTAATCGATTTTGCAAGGTTGGCTTGTCCGTTGTCTCACCAGGAGTTAGATTTTCAGTGGAGAATAATAATAATGTATAATAGCTTGTCACAAATTATCTGCATCTGCACATAACTCTTTGAGTGCCAGCCGTTTTATAAAACAGAAAGTGCCTTGTGCCAGCATTTTTTGCCCATTTTTAGTCATATTTAAAGACCTCCATATTTTCTACTATGTCTCTGAAAACACTGAATAGCTCAAATGAAAGAAAAGACTCTCTATTTCATCATCAATGTTTGTTTTTACCTTGTTCCGTTCTTGTTTTATCAGAGGTAGAGTAGAAGCCACTTTAGTTTTTTTTCTAATCTCGATCATGTCCACTTCCTGCTTTGATCTCTGTGGCGTATACCATCTCTTTATGCTCTGACTACATCTCCCAGCCTACATCTCCCAACATTACTCACAGGCTGCGGGAGACTGTGATCTGCAACGCGCTGCTGAAAAAACACTTTGACGTATTATTACGTCTATGGCACTCAAGCATCAAACACCAATGGTACTGAAGGAGTTCCACCTGTCTAGTTATTGAATTTTATACTAGGACTGATGCAAATTCATGAAATCTTTGCACTTGGCCGTATGTTGTTTAACAAATCACTGAAATATTATTGAAACAGGTATACATTTGTAGACTCCCTTTACACACACCCTTACTTAAACTGATATAAATCTGGTGTTACCTAAGGAAATGTCTTGTCTGGTGATGAAATATACTGCAACTCAGGTCCTATGATCTGTTTCCAGTCAGGCAAACCGGAGCACCTACAAGTAGAACAGTTGGCCCGACTTGATCCATTATTAATTAGCCAGCAGCTCAATCAATATGGGATCAAGTAAAGGTTCTGTTTTTACAGTTCGGCAGTCAGTCAGACCAAGCTGGTAAATATACCCCAGAGAGAGATCAAGAAAAGGGTTTGATGGATTGAAAGAGACAAGGGAGACAGAGAATAGAGGATATTTTACATTTTCTTGGTTTATATACATAAGGATGAATGTTCAAGTATTATTCCAGTGTGAAAGAGAGCTTAAACAAACTCTGACTAGCAGTGTAGTGTTTCATTGCCCTCTGCAGGCTAATGAAACAATACAGAAAGAGAATTTAAATCGACAGTAATGCAATACATAAGCAAGGTTTATATGCATTATCAGGCAATGTTATACTACAATTTATTTTTATTTGTCAGTGGAGTTGTTCATTCAAGTGAGAGATGACTCTCTGAGGCGTGATCAAAGACTGCAACACACACACACACACACACACACACACACACACACACACCTATCCCCTTATTCCTCTCGAGTCACATCAGCCTGCCAGCTTTGTCTCCTAACACATCTCACCGTATGCCCCACCATCTGGGAACGTCTTCTTCTCCCTTTGTTTTTCATCCCTCTGTTCTTCCTCTCCCTGCCTCACTATCTGCCTTTTTTCATTTCATCTCCTAACTTCCTCTACTTCCTCTATCCTCCTTCCCTCATTTCCTGTCATCTAGTGCAAAATGTGCATTTCCTCCAGTGTGTTTCGCTGGGTCTCAGGTGAGTGCCGTCTCCTTCTGTGTAGCTTGGCACTTGCCTACGAGCTCCCCCTCTTCTTTCCTTTGTAAGGCCCTCCGCCTTGCTCCAGGAATATGTTAATTGCTTCTGGACACTGATCAGTGTTCATTAAAGAGGCCTGTATTCACTATAGCAGATGCTCATTCACAGTGTAGTAATCATCGGTGGTTTTCTTTTGCTCATTCTTTGTGTTATTTTCTCGTCTAAGAGCGCTATCTATGGAATGCTGAAGAGGCCACACATGTAATTACTCATTTGTTGTTTGCTGTCTTGCAATATATTTTAATTCAGTTATTATTATTATCTCCAGCTTGTCATTTCAAGATAATGAAAAGATAAAAACTTGCGTGCAAAACTAATTATGTTGCGAAGAAGAAAAGAAACTCGTGGAATATCTTTTATTGAGAAAGATAATGAAAGAGGATTTTATCTGTGAGTCAAAATACACGGCAACATCTCATTAGTGTACAACGAATGTAAAACCTGAACAGGCATACTGAAGAAATTGCAAATGTTATTATCACTCACAAATAAAATAAATGTAAAAATGTATGACAAATGAAGAGACTTTTGTGCTACTTTTCAAATTAATAGCGTGCATAATTGATTTTATGCTTCCTCTCAGGCCTTTTTGTCTCTGCACACAATGCCATCGTCCCACTATGACCAGAGAGGCAACAAAGGCTTGCATAACGATGACAGATGATGTGACATTGTGGTGTGGTTGCCAGGACGATGAGTCAACCTGTCTAATTAGGGCTAATGAATGTCTACAGATCAAAATATCTAAACATTGGCATCACACATTGATACTGGCCTTTAGGTAACAGTGTAGAGTCCCCGTAAAGATGCTGAGAGCTACAAATGCAAAACTAAACTCAACTCTAGTGATGAAAACTTTGTTAATGATACTCCGCAAAGATTTCTTCTTTTCTGGGTCAACTCCATCAAGCGTTCAGACTGAAGAGCTCATCAAGTGATGATGAGACCATAGTCTGATTAGTGTGTGCATGTCCAGGTAGAGTATATATTATATTACAGTGATATCTGGTTCTGAGTGACCCCAGTAGTCATTAATGTCCTCATACCCAAAGGGTTGGATTTTTCTTTCTGCGCTTCTCTTCCCATTCTTTCAACCACTGTACGATCCCCAACTCGCAATCACATTGTCCATCAGTACAGGCATAATTATCTTCTAACCCCTCAGGATAGTGGGATGGATGAACAGGTAGGAACATATCATATCTTAGGTATATTAATAGGTAGATATTATAACAACTTTTCTCCATTTATCATGCATTCCAGTCTCCAGAGCTCATGATTCTCAGTTTCATATCCCATGTCTCCAGGCTCATGATGGATGTCCTGTTTTCTTTTTTCTCCTTTTCCTGATATGGATGGTACGATTATCAATGATGTGGAGCAGAGAGACAGATGCATGTGTAAATGTAGGTGTTCCTATAATTCTCAATTTGCAATATGTCTGTGGGTGAAAAGCACTCAGTTAATTGAGCAATAACTGGCCTGTTTAAACTCTCTCTCTCTCACACACACACGCGCACACACACACACACACAGACAGAAGGAACTAGGCCTGTTGGCTCATATGTCATTCATCCAGATGGAGCTCTTCACTGGACCTTTTGACTGTCAGTTGAAACCATAAACACATGCTCTTTCACTCTCTCTCTCTCTCTCTCTCACACACACACACACACACAACACATAATCAATACACAGACAGAGAGCAAAATATCTCAGATTACAATTACAGTCATTTTCCATTCAAATGTCTTGAGTCATCTTTCATGATGCACAGAACAGTGCTATGACTCTGACAACACTGAATAGCTCAAATGAATGAATGATCATTTGTTTTTACCTTGTTCCGTTCTTGTTTTATCTGGAGAAGAGTAGAGGACAGTTTCACCAAAATCACCACTTTTTTCCAGGTCCCGTTTGTTTTACTCTCTAATCACGATCGTCTCCACTTCCTGCTTTGATCTCTGTGGCGTATACCGTCTCTTTATGTCCCAACTGCAATATGTCTTTGGTGCTCAAAGAGCTGTAAACCTGCCACAGCTAATAGCTAAAATGAGCAATACCCATTTGCAAAACCATTTTGAGATTATAGATAGATATGCTTGCACATTTATATAAAGTATTGCAGACTGTAATGTGTTTTAACTTGAGATGAAGTGTTAATGGGTCATGACATGTTTGTAGAAAACAGAAATGCATGCCTATGTTCATTGCTTAGAGTGTCCATTTCACCTGATAAAAGTTGCATATGTTTTCAGTCATGGCAAACTGGACCTCTGCCCAGGTTAAAGTTGAAGTAGTGCTAGAATTAGGTGGCTATAATCAGGCTGCTCTCGCAGCTGTACCTATGGAAAGTAATGCACTGGAATTCATATTTAGCCCTCAAAATTAATTTGTAAATATTCCACATTGTTGTGAGCCAGGAAGTACAAAGAGCAGCAAACGCCCCATAGGGAAGAGGCTGGGATGGATGGATGGATGGATGAAGAGATCGCTGGATGGATGGATGGATGAATAGATGGGTGGCTGGATGGATGGTTGGATGGATGGATGGATGGATGGGACCAAACTTTCATCCAGTCGGTCAGTGTTGATTAATTTGTCAGGTAACTTCTGTTTTGAAGTTACATCACTTCTGTACTTATTTTAACAATTTGTTTCCTGTTACAGGGAAGAATTTATTTTGAAGAGACTGTAATATGTAAAATCATAGAAGCTGTTACATAAGGATATGCTGCCAGACTCAATTTATCAGTGTGACCTAAGTTGTTGTTAACAGTTGCAATAGCAGACTGAGCAAGAAGTTAGTAGCATGGTCTACTTTGCACACATCCACGGGGACCTGAAAGAGAGCCTACCAGACAAAATAAGTGAAAACAATGAAATGCAGTGGGTGTACACTCCTTGATGATGCAATCACTATTTTATCATCAATTCAAAATGGTATGCACACATGACCTGCTGGTCAGATACTAGTCTTGTTTGGGGATTCTCAGTTGAGATTTTTGTAATAGACCTGACAGACCAGGAGCACAGATTGTCCAACTCTTTAATATCACCTTCACATATTATAAAATTCACTTTGGCTTGATCCTTGACCAAATGTTTTATTCATATAAAGTTCTTAAGAGATTTAGGTATAATTGAATCATTTTATAACCACTATAAGGCATCGTATACCATAAGAACAGATCTCTTGAGAACACTAACACAGTGCTGATCATTGTCCATGACTGTTGTTCCTAAGATCAGCTACTGACCTGCTTTTAACCATAAAATACTAATTAGATCCATTAATTAGCCCAGTCCAGTGAGATTCATGGCAATGAAATGATCTGTCTGGAGTGCTGGATTATATGTGTCATATATGTCTCGTTTCGCTACACTGAGGTCATTTTCTTATATTAAAGGCTAATTGCTATGAGGTAGAGTAGACAAGTCAAATTAATTAACAGTATAATACAGTAAAATATAATATAATAATATCCTTTTTTAAAATTGAAATACAGAAATGGTCATGTTGCAATGACACAAATTCCCTTCCCCTTTAAATGGATGATTGGCCATGTGTGAATGGAGCTAATATGGCCAAGGAGGGAGGTTGGCAATCTGAATGGTTAACACTAAATTATTATTTAATTCTCAGTACTTTTCAAATTGGACACACATGCTGCGCACAGTCAGAACAGTGGTGACAGCAACAAACTAGACAATAATAGTTGTCAACAACCATTTGACTCTTGGGGGATTGAAAGGACAGCATTAAGTCAAGTCTTTTTTTATGGCTCCATAGTACAAATCACAATCAAAGTTTGCTAAAGGGGGAGCTTCATACATTCTGTTCAGGCTACAACACCCTTTATCATACAACCCTCTCATCGGCTAGATTTTCTTAGCGAAGAGACAGTCTGGAGCTGTCATGTATGGTCCAATTATTGGGCTTCTGTTTGAGGTAGCAGTGGAAGGTGCCTGAGGGGAGAAAGGCCATTCCAGGATAAGTAAATAGCTCCCTCTCCTGGTGAGAAGCCTCATGTGACTGTGCTAATTCTGTACCTGTGCAAGAAAAAGTTATTAATTGGAGATCTTGATGTCGACCACAGTGTCTGATTCATGTATTGCCTTGCATTAGGTTTTGTATTGTAACCCCAATACCTTGTCTTGGCAGTTGAACAAATCCATCTGAAAATAAGTGGTTCTCCAAAAACAACTTTCAAAGACTAACAAAGTAAATTGCTATTAATTGTCATTATTTTTCTTTATATTTATTCAGGAGAATTTGAGTGATGATATATTAGATACACTCGCTGCTAAGCAGCTCAGGTAACTTTGGATTACATTGTGTGAAATTTATGATTTACATGATCAGTACTGCAGGTTATGTTTACCAAATATATGATCAAACCTCTAGCCAGTGCATGTGAAATTGTGATATAACAAAACTCATTTCTGGGGCAGCTGATTGATATACATGTACCCTATCATCTGCATGCTTGTGGTGTAAATGGGGACTATATTGTCCCCATGTGAAATCTCCCATCTTTTAATTCCTTTATGATCCCTTTTCCAACTATTGATTCAAGTCTTCTCTTCTAAAGAGGACACACTCATCATTTTTGTTGAAGTAGCCCTCTAAGCACTAGTCTTTAATTACACTGCTGCCTTCTCTGGTGAGTAATGTTGATGTATTTTAAGTGGCCCTGCTGCCAAGCTTAAAAAGGTATTACTGAATAAATTCACTTCATGTCAAAGTATTATGACACTAATTCATTTTTACCCAATTATGCATTAGTGGATGCTGGATTCTCTTTAGCCTGCCTCGCTGTCACTATAGTGGAGGCATTCTTTTAGTACATGTTTATTTCTTTAAACTGCCTTACATATCAGGGCTTCAGGGAACCTCTCACTTTTTACTGATAAGGAGACTTAAATGTATGTACACTATCAAACTAATTTGCTGAAGACTAAATTGATTCCCCAGAGAATGTGATGTGAGAAACTGCTCCCCAGCTGGTCCTGGCGTTTTCAAAAGATCTATGGAGCCACTTTGGTCCAGTTGTCTCATTGTCAACAATTTCGCTCCACTTTCTTTGTTCTAAGTTCATCATAAAACAATACAATCTCAAAAAACTGACTCTCAGTAGTAAGGGGGTCTATTTAGAACTAGTACTGTAGACATGCCACTACATCAAGGGCCTGTGCTTAACAACTCCTAAGGGGGCTGTGTCTGCTGCTTACCCAGATCCAGGTCATGGTGGCAGAAGACTCAGCAAGTCAACCCATAAATCCTAATCCATAGTCAGATACTGCAGTTCTTCCTGGAGGTTTTCAATTGATGAAATTTGGGTTCTAGATGAGTCCCTTTTGTTTGAAGTGCTACTGTAACTTTCAGACAAATAACAAATAACTTTATATAGGTCTTGATGGCCTCTCAAACAACAAAATAAGAGATAGATGAAGAACCCGTGGTTACAATATAATCCAAGGTTAGTTGAACGCACCTCCTGAAGCATGATAATTACATAATTACACAGTCAGCTGGGATTGTTTTTATGCAATTACTTTTAGTGAAAAAAATAAATACCCACACAAAACTTTGTGTGGTGTGGGTATTGGTGTGGGTGGTGTGGCTTTTCCTCGATCCCTTTTCCAATATGACAGCTCCCACTTTATCCATCCCAAGATTAATTAATCCATCCAGCTATCATCACCCAATCCACCTATACATCTAATGTCTGATTACTAAAACACATCAGGCACAATGCAGCAGCTTTATTCACCACTAGATGTCAGACACAGCAAGTATATTGGCTGTAGAGGGCCAAGCCGACCAAACATTGGCCTGGTTTCCAATCAGGGACTTCAAGGACTAACACAGGCTGAGTCATTTTTCATGATACTCGATTCACCTCAAGAAATCAATTCACTGCTTCCATCATATTTGGAATGTGTTTATGTCAGTTTATCATGGTGGTTGCATGGTGCAAAACACACACAGGAGTTTATCTGCACATGATGTGAAAAGGCAAATTGTGCAGTTGCATGGACTAAATATTCAGGGCTTCAAATGTGTGAGATTTTGTTGGTAAATGATACAGAACTTTAAGAAGACTGAGGAGTCTTTAAGAGAAGAAGAGGAAGGTGATACAAAATAATTAGCATTTAAGAGAGAAATGGAACAATCAGAAAAGAAGAGAAAAATGAAAGATAAAGGGAGGAAGGCCATTTTCCCCCCTCAACAGAAATACATCATGAAAAACATCCCATAGAACAATATTTGGAGACATGTTAGAACAGCCATGGGAGATGATGTAGTTAATACGAGGACTGTAATTTTGATTATTATCATAGGGCACCCACAGAGAATCACAAGTAATGGTTTACCACTTAGATGTTTACCTGGTCCAGATCAGACCTTTAACCCTAAAAAGAGCAGCGTGTTAAAGCCTTACTATTGGGGATGTTGGTATTTTTCTGAATGATGTAATTTCTTTTCAATTTGAAAAGGAAGAAAGGTTGTGAACATTGCAGATGGTTCACCTCAGTATGGAAGTTGAATCAATCATTCTCTCTTTAGCAAAACTTTAGAAGAGCTGAGTTCGACCTGAACAGAAGTCTGGGGTCATGCCATCACTGGATGTTCCTGTTGGAGCTCTGCTTTAATTACCAAGCTTAAATGTGCCTTTTACACTGAGGTGTGCTTGATACTGTATGAAAGGATGCTGCAGTTCATGAAAAGGTCCTGAAAATTGCTTTGATAAGCCCTTTTTTGGCTGTTCTGCTAACCTAATGGAACATTCTGGATGTATTGTCCATCACTTATGCATACATTTCCTTGTAATTCAGCGTGACTTGAAATAATACACTGCCTGGCCAAAAAAAGTTGCCACAAAAAAAAAAGGTCACACTAATATTTCGCTGGACCGCCTTTAGCTTTGATTACACACACTTTCGCTGTGGCATTGTTTTGATAAGCTTCTGCAGTGTCACAAGATTTATTTCCATCCAGTGTTGCATTAATTTTTCACCAAGATCTTGCATTGATGATGGTAGAGTCTGACTGCTGCACAAAGCCTTCTCCAGCACATCCCAAAGATCGTCAGTGGGGTTAAGGTCTGGACTCTGTGGTGGCCAATCCATGTGTGAAAAAGATGTCTCACCACTCTTTCACAATTTGAGCCCGATGAATCCTAGCATTGTCATCTTGGAATATGCCCGTGCCATCAGGGAAGAAAAAAATCCATTGATGGAATAACCTGGTCATTCAGTATATTCAGGGAGTCAGCTGACCTCATTCTTTGAGCACATACTGTTGCTGAACCTGCAGTAATTATCAATAGGAGGCTCATATCTAGTTGCTTAGTTAAATCCAGGTGGTGACTTTGTTTTTGGCCGGGCAGTGTAATTGAAATGTCTTTAGAAATATTAGCATTTGGACCAGCACTCCAATGCGTTTCTGTGGGACTGAAACATGCTTGTCCACTTTTGCATCTGCCCAGCTGCAAGCTTAGACACACAAACAGCTTCCTAAGTGCAACAGCTTCTTCAGTGACAAGTCAATTCTCATCAGTCACCAGCTGGTAATGGCTGCAGAAGCCAAACAGCTCACTGCAAAGTCAGTGTAACAACTGTTTACACAGATGGTAGCAGGCTACTACAGCCATATGCTTTATGAAACACACTATTAGAAATAATTAATCTCCAAAATGACATGCATCAGAAATTCTGACTGAAAAATTTCAGCATCTTAAAAATCACTGAGGAATTGTTCTGTTTAAGTCATATGCTGGCAAACTACGGTTCATCATTTATTGTAATTTATGTGTTTCAATTGATGCCATCAATCCTAATTCAAGTGAGGTTATCATTTTCTGTAAACATACAGAAAGATATGTGTATGCATCTGAATGTAGTTGTAGAAGTTGAATGTAATGCATTACTATGAAAACTACTGCCTATTCTATTATACATTTAGATGTTTTTTATGTGTGATTTTCAAAATTTGTTTTTCATTTACTACTGAAATGCAATACTAACTTGTTTTTCAATAATATAAAAAACACACAAAACACTTGCCTACACATTGTACAGTATTGTGTCCACTAATCCAATCATACTGCTGCCACAATAAAACATTATGCATAAGTCCCAGGAATAGTTCAAGTTACGGGGACAGGGGCAACAAATTCCGACCAATGACAGAAGAGAAATCATGAGAGCAGACTCATAACAAAGTAACAAAGACTGACACGTTATCCTTGAAACAATTATGCTTTACTTGAGTTTGTGATACCACACACTGAGAAACTGCATGTCCCTCACAGTCAAACACAGAGAATAAAGACTGATCACTGCATTAGCAAGCCTGACTTCCACCATTATCCAGACTACATGGATTAAAGAAGTACTTTCAACAGCATCTCAAACTGCAAATCAAAGCTTTGTTGAGATACTTAATCAGCATGTACCACACATGCAACAGTGTTCAGGGGGGCAGAGAGAGAGCTTAATGATGGTGTACAGAGAAGGAATCAGAAGCAGAGGAAAGACCATAGAAAGAGCTGAATGCACACCTGCACTGATGCTGAGTTTTTAGTGACTCCTGCTAATCATATTTGTGTTGACGTATTAATATTTAAACAGTGCTCTGCTCCTGTCTCAACACTTCCCGAGCGCCTCGACATGGAAAAGTGTCAGCTGAGTTAACGTTTTCAATATCTCGCATTTCAGGACATTGAAAACGCAGCACAAGTGTCTCACTGAGTGATGACACCTCCTGTGGTGAGGATTAACTCTAACCCAGTGGAATAGGAAACAGATATTGTCATTGCATTGCATATGTGTGTGTGAGAGTGTGTGTGTGTGTGTGAGAGAGAGAGTTTATTATGCCTTCAAAAGAATTTGCCTTGTTAACTTTGTGTGCATGTACAGCTTGATTTTGCCTTTTTTTCTGTCTGCGTTCATCTATGACAGTGTCATAGATACATGTGTGTGTGTGTGGTTTGTATATGATAACAAAAACTGTCGGGGATTGAACATTTGAACAGGCGGACATCTTTTCCGGTTTACATTTCTGCTGGCCAGAGGCCGATTTGTTTATTTTTGCTGCCGTTGTGATTCCAACTCTCTCTGTAATCCCCCTGTTCTCTGAGACAGCAACACCATTCTGTCCTTTTCTGTCCTTTTTATTATCTCTTTGCTCCTTGTTTTTCTGATTCTGTTCTGAGCATTGAAATAAAGTGAATGACTCTAAAAACTAAAAACAGGTATCTGAATATTTTTACAGAGGTGTTCACTGAAGGTATGATTAAATGCCAGTTTGCTTAATTGCCATGGAAATATCTTTAATGTTTCCTCCGTTTGTTTGGCCAACTGAGAATAAAATCATCTGAACCGCGGTAATACCAATGAAACTGTTGCAGAAATATCCAAACAACATCAAAGTACTCTGTTAGAACTGATAATGTGAGTTGAATATAGAGCAGAAAGCCACTCAAAAACTCAAGCATTTATGCAGTAAAGGAAGGGGTGAGGACGGGTTGAATGGTTGTAATTAAGTATGTTGCTCTAGCTCTGCAGAACCATGGTCTGCAAAATGAGGTCACATCAGCAGAGCATGTTAATGTGTGGAATTTCTGGCATGAAGCTCCTCTGATGTAGAAGTGAGATTGTTTTTATGATTCACATTTTGGATTACTTTGTACAGACTAAAAATTAAGGACCATTACTCACACATTATTGTCTCAATAATCATGACACTTTTATTCTCTGATGAGATTACAGCCCTGTTTGACCAGATTTAGAGGACGTTAGATGAACTCTAAAAAAGCATTTCATTGTGTATCAGCACCAACATGTGAAAAGTGTGTCTGTCTTCTGGAAAGCTGGGGTGGTTCAAACAAAATATTGTGCCAGATATGGTTTGTTTGGGCCAGTGTGAAAGCTGTCAGGTGCAGACAAGGAGTCCTGACTGGAGCCTAAAACATGAATGGAGAAATACAGGATGTTATTATACCAGCAGCTCAGTTGTCATCACCAGACCAAATGACAGCTGAGATAATTTAATTTTTCACATGCAAAATGTTCCCCTGTGTGTCTCTCCTTCATACACCTGTGACATTTCATTTATCCAACCCCACTATCCAAAATGATTATTTGCTGAATTAAGTCTTAAAGGAACAATATGTACGACATTTATTTTCATTAATCATAAAATGGTCCCGATATGTTACCAGACATTAAGAAATCATGTTCATTTCAAATACTTATTTCACTGACAACAGTAGTCCAGCCAGGATATTCTCATTTACAAAGCCAAGTTGTAGCCCTCAACTGATGTTGATGTTGTCATGTTGTGTTTTGGTCTGATGCACCACCCTCCACCTATCTCCCAATCACCAAGTCAGTAGTGTGTCAGCATCTAGGTTGCCAGCTCTGCTCTAGTTACCACAGCTGCAGCTACGAACGTGTCAGATAAATAATGTCTAACGTTACGAAACCTAAAAGACCTCGTTATGAATCCGAAATATGTCATGACAAAGTCTGAAATAAAATAAGGATTTTTATAGAAGATGCCTTGGAAAGATGCAGATGGCTGAAAGCGGACGCGAAGCGGCACTCCCGATTGGCCACTATCACCGTGGATCCATGCCCCCCCACCCTGGAGCTCCGCTCACTTTACTCCATCCCTCCACAGCTCTCCTCAGGCACATTTTACTCCTTCCAAGTGTCCATGGTGATGCCTAAAGTGGCTGCTTTTCATTCACTGTAACACTTTCCCTTTCTGTTGGATCCTGCAGCCGAGCTAGCAACCTCTAGTCAGGGGGGAAGAAGAGGGGGAACACTGCTCTGCAGTAATTTGAAAGTCATTGCAGTACCAGTTTTGGCCACAATCCTACATACAGTTCCTTCAACCTCTCTCAAAAACAGATTCTTTTTTTTAACTTTCTTTTTATTTACATTCTCGGGTCTCTCTTCAACAATAAAGGACAAAGAAGCAGATAATAAAAAACAAAAGAACAAAAATAGACAGAGATACATTACATTAGTGCAAAGTGGAGTGATCATTCACATATACAATGAATTACATGTGAAAGAATATAAACTTTCCACCTTCCCCAGTATGTTGTACACCATTAAGCCTGTAGTCATAGGGTAAAGGTCAGACTTACCATGCATTGTATTTCATTAATTGTGGTGATCCTGTTATTCCTTGATGGCAAATTTGTCTGCAGCCATTTCTGTGTAATGGCCTCGCAGCCAAACGCACTTTATAAAGATAGTTGTCCTGGGCCATAAGTCCAACTGGAATTTTACCCAAATACAGTGAAATGAAAGAGAAAAAAATACTTTTTAACCAAAGATTGAATTGACTAAGGAGGCAGGTCCAGAATATAAGCCATTTCTCTGTCATTATCTGTCCACATTCTCACATACAAACTTTATCAGTCCAAAAAAAAAGTTTTCATTTTATTTTAACAGAAAATTTCTCTGCAAACTAAACATTGGGAAGTAGTCTGTAATATTTTAACATGCATCTTGTGCTCTTTTCCCAACAGCAATATGATAATAATTTTCATTTCTCATGCCAATTGAAATTAACATATTCAAACAAACTTCAGTGATGAAAAAAAACATTAAATTATTTATATTGTAGGACAAATACGAGTGTGCCGGGCCTCAGGTGTATCAGTCTGTTTACAGGTTGCTGGATCATGTTTGGCATTGACAGCTGTGCTTCTCCCAACATGTGGCAGGGAGTTCAGTTCATGTAAGACTGATGCTGAAAGAAAATCTGTCTGTTCTGAGTGACTGAAGAAATATTTAAGCTTCCAGCTGGGAATTCTGGTCAGCAGTGGAGGATTTGTCGATGAGAAGTGAAGAGCACACAGTGTGTGTTTAACATTTGCATCGACCTCCCTAAACCTCCTCGGTGAATTCACCTACACTTCATCATTTGATTAGAACCGCCACAAACACAAATGAAGTAATTTAATTTTCCCCTCAATCAATTTTCTGCTTGCATTTATTTATTTATTAGGATCTGTGCAAATTACACAATATTAATAAAAATGTAAATGTGCCCAAGTTAGCAAAGATTGACTCACTTTCATCTGCAGACATTTGTTAGAATATAAAAATGGCGCCTGCTGCAAAGATGAAGCATCACATTTTAATTAATCAGACATATCATATTTGCATACATAACACCACAGACATTGCTCTGACCACAGCACATCTTCAGGAAGAATGATAAGCAGAGTTCCTAACAATAGAAATGATGAAACAAGATAATGCTCTTCTTATACACTGATCATTGTACAACACACTTCAAATCTGTTGTTCCAACAATCACCAACTCCAGTGTGGTCCAAATGAAACCCTAATTCAGTGAGTTACATGTGAAATGGGGTGGCTGTGGCTCAGAAGTAGAGTAAATTGTCCCCCAATTGGCTCAGTTATTGGTTCTCTGACTCCTTCAGTCCACATGTCCAAATGTCCTTGGGCAAGAAACTGAATCCCAAATTGCGCCTCAGGGCTGTTACACTGGTGTGAGAATGAGTATTTAAATTAGAGGCAGGTTGGCACCTTGCGTGGCAACATCTATCATTAGGGATGGGTACCTTTCACATTTGAACCAATAAATACGGATACTGTACCTGCGAATCGGTCCTGGTATATATCAATACCTGTTTTTGGTACTTTGCGTGTATGTGTGGTAATTAAAGTTATTTTCTATATAAAAAATAGCCAAAGCTTCTGAATTTTGAATATTTTTTTCCTCAATAACATCAAGGAAATCCAACATAGAACTTGAGAAAAATGTGTGTAGGAAAGTAAATAAAAATAAATAGTGAAAATGGGTGGCACAGTGGTGTAGTGGTTAGCACTGTCGCCTCCCAGCAAGAAGGTACTGGGTTCGATTCCTGGCCTTTCTGTGTGGAGTTTGCATGTTCTCCCTGTGTCTGTGTGGGTTCTCTCTGGGTACTCTGTCTACTTCCTCCCACCATCCAAAAACATGCATGGGGATTAGGTTAATTGGCTAATTTAAATTGTCTGTAGGTGTGAATGTGAGTGTGAGTGGTTGTCTGTCTCTATGTGTCCTGTGATGAACTGGAAACTTGTTCAGGGTGTACCCTGTCTTTCACCCTAAGACAGCTGGGATAGGCTCCAGCCCCCCCGCGACCCTGTGTGAGGATAAGCTGTAGAAAATGGATGGATAAATAGTGTAAATGAATTGCTTTATAACTTTTTTCACATTAGCAACTAAAACAAACCACCCATTCAAGAACCATAGCAACATCTTTAACAGTTCTTTTTTAGGAAGCCCTAACTAATGACTGTGAAGGTGCATTCAGGTACCGAAATGTGGTATTTATTAACTTCACATAAATCTATACTCCGTACTTAGGGGGGAATTTGGTTAGTACCAATAAAAGTACAGAATTTGGGACCCATCCCTATCTATCATCAGCGAATCAGGTAGAATCTATAGGGTAAAGTGCTTTTTAGTGGTTGGAAGACTAGAAAGGTGCTGTATAAAGGGAAGTATGTTTCCCAAAATAATAGCAGTTTTATGCACTCCTCAAAGCTGCCAGACTTCACTGACAAAAACAGTAATTTTACCTCGCTGGTCATTGTAAAACACACTTAATTCAAACTTGCCAGAAACAAAATGAAAGTCATCAAACCAACTCTTTTAGAGTTTGAAAGGAAACTGAATAAGTAACACACTTATATATATATGTATATATATATATATATATATACATATATATATATATATATATATATATATATATATATATATAAAATTAACAAGTAACCACTTTAACATTCTGTTTTTTTGTGGTGTAGAATGTGACAGATCAGATAAAAATAAATATTTTAGTAAAATCTTCACAGACAGTGAGAAATGAGCCTATCAACTATTTTAGTGGGCTCTCCTGGTGTATCAGCTCCACGTGCTGTCGGATATTAACTCAACTAGTACTTAAAACCTTCATCTGTCTCTCTTTGTTTCTCCATCATTCTCGATATTTCACTCCTACTTTTTTCTAAACTTCTGTCTAGAGGTGTTTCTGCATCTCGTCCCTGTTTTACTCTTTTTCTTTGTTTCTCTGTTTGTGTCAGTTTCGTTCTGTCTCTGATGATTTTCCTTCTCTCATTCTTTGCGACTCTCTCTCTCTCTGTGTGCTTCAGTGACTTTTTGAAGTTGTTTGTGATGAGAGATGTTTCATCCACTGCCTCCCCCTCTCATGCCCCACCATGTTCTCTCAACTTTATTTATTTTTTTTTATTACATAATACAGTTTCAGTCTGATGTGCTGTCACAATAAATCTCCCTGATGACCCTTAAAATGTGTTCACACCGACATTGAACAGTTTGTGAACTCTTTACTGTTTCCTCTTTTTGATCAGTTCGTTAGACCAACTGAGAATATTTGAACTGCGGTGGGACCAAAGAACGACACTGAAATTGCTGCAAGAGAAATATCAAAACCACTTCAAAGCTCTTTGTTTGAAATGTGAATACAGTATGAGTCACATTCCAAAACTCAAGCATTTAGTATGACTCATGTACAACCATGGTCAGCAAATTTAAGACACATCAGTAGATGAATCAGACTGTTATGTCTTTATGAAAGGTTTTGCATGATCTGGTGATGTCACATACACTCCTCACCTCAACTCAGTTATTTTGTTGATTACTTACATCAAAAAGTAACACGGTACTGTTAAAAGTAACTTTTGATTACACTTTAGGGCCCTGGGGAGTGAGAGTTTGCCTTATGGTGTGTTCAGGGAAGTCGGAACTTTGATCTCAGATCATCAACCTCAAAGTTTAGTGCTCCCAGCTCTTCCAGCCTCACAGACGTACAACAAAACATGTAGCTACTGTTTACATCACCAGCAGATAGCATGACTTCTATGTCTGGTTAATTAATCCAACTTTCCAAGTTGGAGATTTGACTTCACGGGGGTTCTGATTTATATTCTGACTTGAAGCTTACAGTAGAAATTCCGACATTCGTGTACAACTTGAATGCACTATGAGTTGAATCACACAAACGACGGGCTCCCAGTGCTGCTGCAGTGACATTTATGCTCTGTGTTACTGGTGATGTTTGTCTCCTTATGCTAGAAAGTGGGGGGACAGATCGCTGTCTCTATGAACCTGAAGGGGACATGTCACCCCCATCCCAAGAGAAATCTGTGAGCATGAATGAAAGCAACCTGAATTCAGCAATCATTACCAAGTAATGTACTATATTGTAACGGTAACTCTGTTTATTTATTTTAAAAGTAATGCATTCGATTATTAATTACTGGCGTTACCAGTAATGCATTACTGCCCGACACTGCTCCTCACAAATAATGTTACCTAGCTTCTGAAAATAATTTCACACCTGACCTGTTTGGCATGGTTCAAATAAACTGTTACTTTGACATAGTATGATCAAACTGCACAAAATGACTTCAAGACATGGGCAGATGTTGCAGCACACTAACAAGCAGTTAATCATACTTATTCAACCCAGCCAGGGTAAACATTTAGATATGCTGAAATAGCTCCAAAAAAACATTAAAAATGTGGCAGAAAATGTGGACCAAAATCTGTGATAATGTTTAATGACTGATCGTCACAACTGTCCAGTGAACAAGTTACTTGTGTCAATGTGACATTTATTTACAGTCCCTGGTGAATTCATATTTTGGCAGACTCTGATCCTTAATGAATTAAATATCCAACAACCCGCTGCATGGGATTCACGCTCACAGCCTTTTAAAATTAGACTTTGATGAGCTGAGCGTGTCTCCATGCTGACATACTGATTGTCAATATTGAGAGTCAAATGACTAAACATTGGTGTGTGCGCACATGTGCATCTCTCTGCATGTGTGTGTTCGTGCTCGCACGGCCAAGTGTGCACATCTATTCATGCTGACATAAAGGGTTGTTCGCTTGCCTGTTGATATTTATTAAGCTGTGTGTGTAACTAATCATTTCAACTTATTCCCCAAGCCTGCACACCAACCCATCCACTCCATCTCCCATAGGGGATAATTATGTCCACTATGCTTCAAGTGTTTCTGTTTATGCCCTTCTTATGCAGCACAGCGTACATGCATCAGCGGGTACTTTTCACATATACATGATGAGCTTTGATGTACCTGTGTCAGTATAATTGTGGTTGTAGAAAATGAGCTTTTGCTTAGTTTTCTAGATCATTCCTCACTCTGCTGCTACACACAACTGTCCACCTGTCAATCAAGGTCTGATGTTCTCTTTCTCCCACGAGCTAATTATCTACAGTCTGGTTCATGGGTTTGTTATCTGAATGTGTGTGTTAGAGAGAGACAGAGGGGGAGAGAGGTAGACGTTGTATCAGTAGTAAATGGAAAATGAGGATTTTCCCCTAGCTTTTATTCCTCTGGGTCCGGACCCTTTCTCTTTATCTGTTACCTTCTGTTGTCCCAACGTTTTCTCCTTTCCATCCTCTCCTCCCCCATTCATGCGAACCATCCGTCTCCTTTTTTCCATTATGTAGCCTTTTCCCTCCACTGCCCCCTCTCCTGCTTTCCTCTTTCCTTCTCACCTCACACCCTACACCATAACCATCACCCATTCCCCTTACACCTCCTTCTCTGAATCTGCTCTGTCCAACCCTGCCTCCCTTCACCTCTCCATCTGTCTTCCCCCATATCAACCCCCTTGCCTTTAGGATGCTATAAACATCAGCTGGGCAGCAGACAGGTGAAACTACGGACTTGAAACACTCTGGTTGTACAAGGACATCTGCTTGTTTCTGCACACCTGCCAGATTATCTTCATCTCCTTCAATGGATTACAACATTTTTCCTAACACCATTTACCTTCTCTGACCCCTGAGTCTAATTCCTCCCATGCTGTTTTTATTCCTCTAGACTCCCCACTCTCTCTACTCTCTTCTCGTCTCAGGATTGTCAATGATATGTCACCTGTCAGTCATTTTAAGCAGCTGGTCTAGACTGGTAAATGACACACCAAAAAGACAGATTACACACTTAATCAGATTGCATGGAAATACACAGTATATAACTGCACCTCTGCAAAAGTAACGGTTTTCCGTTAGGCTCAATCTGAATTAGAGTCTAGCTCTAGTGGGACTTTTTGATAATCAACGAATCTTTCATACCCTGAGATATCACCTTTTTCTACCTTTTCTCGGAATACAGGACACTTATGTGTCAGAAAAGCAGCGTGAACAAAAAACAGAACTAAACAATCATTACTATGATCTGTTGGATCATAATCCTGCAGGCTTCAATCCAAAATGAGGCCACCCGCGTGAACAATGTGTCATGGAGACAGGTGCTCCATCTCCACTGCCTCTAGGTCAGCTAATTAATCTCCTGCCGTGTCCCAATTCAAGGGCTAGATCGTTCAAAGTCTGTATTTGTAGACAGAGAATGTCATAATGGGCCGCCAAGGTCTGTCTTGTTTCAAATATCTATAGGGCTGCTAAATGTCTAAAGTCTTGCTTGGAGGGCATTCATAGCAGTCCAATAAGTCAGCTGTTTAATGAACCATTCAGGGAGTCAACTCACTGGTCATATGACATGCAAATTTCCCCGTCTGTGGGACGAAAAAAGGATTATCTTATATTACGCTATTTGCTAGTGTCTCAGATATTTCCATACAACCAGATCAGCAATGGTGAGGAAGAAATAGAAACTGCATTTTGCATAATATGTGACCTTCTGACTTGAAATGTTTGATGTTAAGTAGAGGGGGGCATGTGCCATCCATCCATTTTCTACCACTTATACTCATAGGGTCGCGGGGGGCTGGAGCCTATCCCAGCTGTCTTAGGGTGGAAGGCAGGGTACACCCTGGACAAGTTGCCACCTCACAGGGCACATAGATTTAGCCAATTAACCTAATCCCCATGCATGTTTTGGATGGTGGGAGGAAGCCGAAGTATCTGGAGAGAACCCATGCAGAAACGTCGGGGCGGGTGGGGGGCATGTGCCATGCATGTGGTAATGCACCAGAGCTCTGTGTGAGGAAGCTGCTACAGATTCAGCCCAGCCTTCTGGCCCTCAAAGGATTACATCACCTGCCTCACCCAGCTGCTCGTCATCTGCAATTAGTTCCTGCACTCACACTACCTCTGCCTGTCCTCGCTGTTTGCCTGTACTGACAGAAAACCACAGATCTAAATAATAACATTAACGGGGGCTCCATTCCAAGTAGCCAGCCTGAACAATGAGTGCTCTGAAAATGCAAAGTGCCTTTGGTTGTGCATGAGCTTCTTTTGCTATGACATGCTACTAAGTCCAAGTGAAGTGACTAAAACAGCCTGCTGACCTAGTAAAACCTACGCCTGAATGAAATTCATGTAAATGTCTTTACATAATCTTTAGTAGTCAAAAAACGATAGTAGTGATACTATTAACTCTTTGAGTGCCAGCCGTTTTTTAAAACTGAAAGTGCCTTGTGCCAGAGTTTTTGCCAATTTTTCAGTCATATTTCAAGACCCAAAGAATATTTTGTACCATGTCTCTGAAAACACAGAGAAAGAAATGAAAGAAGAGTCGTGTTGTTTTATCATGAAAAAAAAACAGAATCCATTCGTTTTGCTCTCAAAGCTTGATCGTCTCCATGCATATTAACTCTTTATTTCCCGGCTACAAATCACAGAAGCCCCAACATTACTCACAGGCTGTGGGAGACCGAGAAGAAAAACATTTTGACGTCATATTACATCAATGGCACTCAAAGAGTTAATAGCTAAAATGAAAGAAGAGACTCTATTTCATCATGAAAAAATGTTCTGTTCTTGTTTTATCAAAGGTAGAGGCCACTCCTGTCAAAAAAAAGTCACTTTTTGCCCAGAATCTGTCTGTTTTGCTCTCTAATCATGATTGTCTCCACTTCCTGCTTTGACCTCTGTGGGGTACAGTCTATTTATGCTCTGACTACATCTCCCAGAAGCCCCAAAATTACTCACAGGATGCAGGAGACCACGATCGGCAACCAGCTACCAAAAAAAAAACACTTTGATGTCGAAATACATCAATGGCAATCAAAGAGTTAATTATTACAGGTCGTACCCCACAATAACCTTTCAGCTGGGTCACTGACGGCCTCTGACTGGCCTGAGCAGTCTGACAACATCAGCTACAAAGATCCACATGAAGATAACAAGTCAGTAGGCCGTGTCAATCAATGAGGACAGGAGTGACTTCCCTGAAACATCTAAAGGAAACACTGCAATGCAAACCCTATAGTCAGTGTCACAGAAACATTCAAGTAGAATAATAAAGCATTTTAGATGAATGTTTTATTGCCATCAATCTCTAACTACTGTTTTTGGAATTCAGATATTCACAGTGCTTTAAACAAGACAGAAAGACAAATATATAAAAGGAGAACAAAGTCATATAAGTCAGAAAGACCATGAAAAAAAGCTATAAAGAAATAAGAAACTGTAATATAAGCAAATTTAATGTTTAAAAAAAAAACACCAACAGAAAAGAGATGTTTTAACCTTGATTTAAAAGAACCGAAAGCTGGAGCTGATCTGAAGTTTTCTATAGTTTCTTCCAGATATGTGCTGCATAAAAGCAATCAGATGACGATATGAGAGGTCTGGAAGATTCATATCAAAGCAGCTTGTCAAAAATGTATTTTAGCCCTAAATGATTCAGTGCTTTGTAAATCAACAGTCGTATTTTATATGAAAATCTTTGACAAAGAATGAAGCTGAGAGGGTACACTATTTACTGCTTCTCCAGTGTGTCGCCACTGCACTTTTTTTTTTTTTTTTTTATTATCCCTGACCCTTCCCTCTTGTCTGCACCAGCTAATATTTAAACACCATGACTGGATTAAAGCATAATGGGTCCCTGGGTGCTTAATATCAAAGGGCCCCAGACACACATTAAAAACAAGCCATTAGTAAAAAGGATATATGATTTGTTTTTGTTGGAGATTTCTGACTGTATATACAATTACATTAGCACAGAATTATTTACATCTTCTTAATTTGACACAGCTCTGACCCTGAGTCTGTGTGCACTACCATTAACCATTTATTTACTTATCTTTTACACCAATGCAAACAGAGTAAGGACATGTCCATTATGAAAGGGATCTTACAAATTATTAGAGTTGTTTTTTCTTCATTTTCTCTTTTTAAAGGATCAGCTTGAAAGCTGGAGCCCTGAGGTCACACCCAGGACACCCTGATGGGACTTCCCCATGCCCTCTTTAAGTTATATTTCACGGTGTAAACAGTCAACAGGCTTAATGCCATCAGTGGCATTATTGAAAAATAATTATTTCTAATCAACCTTTATCAGTTCATCTGGAGAAAATATTCAAACATGAATGAAAATCAATGGCTGTGTGTCACATGAAACACAGAGGAGGAATTATAAGGATTAGAGGATAGGCAAGGTCACATCGAAGGCCAGGAAATGTCAGGATTCAATAAACTGAACACACAGTGTGTGTGTGTGTGTGTGTGTGTGTGCGTGTTTGTGTGTAAGAGCGCTTGTTAGTGGGTTCATGTGATAGAAGAAAGCAGAATTATTGATTGCAATGCTGCTGATGGTGAAATGGTAATGGTCAGATTGAAAACATTGATTCTTTGAGAAAAAGGCTGTCCTTGAACAAGACAGACTCTGAGGGAGGGATCCGCATCATCTGTTCCCTTCACGCAGTCACACAGACATGCCTCCTGCATACACACTTAACACATACAATGCATATGTCTACCTAGATATACAGAGATGCACGGCTGAATTTTAGAATTCAAGGCCAAAACCCAGTGCAATTTTTACTGGACACCAAAAAAGAAAATGGGATTTTTTTGGATATTTTTCAGATTTTTATCTATAAATAAAATTCTGCAGCAATAACAAAATATTTATGTTTAATTTAGCTGCCTTACATGTTAAGATAACACCATATTTATTATTGAACTGCATAATATTAGCTAAAAGACAAACTAATTAACTCTTTGAGTGCCATTGACGTATTTCAACGTCATTTAAAATCTGACGCTTGAGTGTCATCTAAGTAATAATACGTCAAAGTGTTTTTCTCCCGTAGCCTGTGAGTGAATTTGGGGCTGCTGGGAGATGTAGTTAGAGCATAAAGGGACGGTATACACCGCAAAGCTCAAAGCAGGAAGTGGAGATGATCGCAATTAGCAAAACAAGCAGATTCTGGACAAAAACTGGCATTTTTGGTGAAAGTGGCCTCTACGCGACCTCTGATAAAACAAGAATGGAACAAGGTAAAAACAAATATTTTGTCATGATGAAATAGAAAGTCTCTTCTTTCATTTGAGCTATTCAGTGTTTTTAGAGACATAATACTAAATATTCTATGGGTCTTGAAATATGACTCAAAATGGGCAAAAACGCTGGCACAAGGCACTTTCTGTTTCATAATATGGCTGGCACTCACTGAGTTAATTAGATGTGCGCGCGCACACACACACACACACACACACACACAGCCTGACAGCAGAGCTCAGGACTGCAATACAGATATCATACTGTTTGATATATGAAATGTATACTGTCAGCATGAACCTGACATCAGATCAGATCATCTGTGTTGTCCCTTCGCTCCTTCTTTAAAGAGGAAATGTACTTTTATGACATTTCTGCTTTATTGGTTAGTGCATGACAGACTGAGGCTGCAAGAGATGGGATGATTCAAGACAGGAACTGCAAAGTTTTTAGCATGTGCCGTTCGGCTCAGTGCCAAAGAGCATCTCAGAAAAAGTTTATTGCCAGTTCACTTCCTCCTGAGATGTCCAAAAACACATTAGCACATGTAAATAATAAATCAAGCACTATCTGCACAAGGACACCAGCCCGCAACCTCAATTCTCAAAAGTCTGTGTCACCAACCTTCAAAATAACCACAAGGATGTCCAAGTTTTTGCTTTTTTTGTGGCCCAATCCAAATCCCCAATCCTTCAATGGTATTTTATTATGCAGCTAAACAAATGCTGCTTTTAAATGTTTAAACTTGTGTTTGGAAATCTAAGTTTTCTCTTTGTTCTAGTCAGTTATCTACCTTGCAGGATCTTTCAGCTGTTTGAGCAGGATTATTTGACACAGTTTACTGGTGCATATTTTAAACCTATGCTCAGAAAGGCAATATTCTAACTTGGCTCAGACACAGATATATAACTAATTATTTGTTAACCGTATGAAGTGATTTTAAGTGTTTATGATTTAAAAATCACTTGTAGGAGACACAGATCCCACAGATAACAACACAGAATGTATATGTTAATTGAGAGAATTGTGAAAAAATGTTTTTAATTTGTTTGAAAATGAAGATTCAGGATAGTTTTGCAAATGTTATGTCTCAGTACTTGTGGATGACGCACATTGATGGCTAAGATTAGTTAGTTAGACCATGTAGACATATTGTAGCATTGATAGGAACTATAAACTGTACGGAAATATTGGCATGTGAAGTGAACAGTAGACATTTTTAAGGCTAAATTTGGGTTTACTGGTTGTCTCCAGTTGTCAGAAGTCTGGAAAACAAAATTTATGGTAACATACTGTGGTGAGACTGGGTGTTATCCTGAGCCAGCTACAGCCCAAACAATTGATTTTTATATCCACTGTAGTACAATCTAAACAAAACAAAAAAGCAAAATCTGTCATAGTGCATGTGTCAGAATAGCCCACTGAGCAGTCTTTTGGCTAAATGTCACCTTCTGCTAAATCTTTGTAGAAAATGGCAGCTTGGTATCTTGGAACCAATAAATAGTTTACTGATCATTTTCCTTCCTGCCCCTAGACAAATCCAACCTCCCAACCCTTCATAAATTAATGATAATTCATTAAGCGTTAGCTCCATTGTCATCTTGTTTTCCCATCCGGATTTGGCGTTAGGGTTAATTAAGGGAACAGTGCAGGCAGAAGCTATTACAAAGGTGGTACTCTCTTTTAAAATATCATATATTTTCCAGGAACTTGGTCCTTTTTAATAAGAGAATTTTCTCCATCTAATCCATCAATACACTACAATGTTCAATGAAGGTAAATTAATACAAATGTAGTGGACTTTAATGGATCATAAACTGGTCAAACTGATTGTAGATCTAAGTAAAGGTGTAGTGATTGGTGCGTCGGACTGGCATGTTTGATTTTCATAGAGGAGACACAACATAAAAGATACATTGTCTGCTACATTAATTTAAGTGTAACATGTAACTTCTACCATATATAGTCATGTTTTGTGGTTGAAAATCATTAAGTAATGTTATTTTAGCAAGATGTGCATTAACTTAACATTATGGAAATTAATTCCGCAATATTCATTGTGGAAGAAGGTAAGCTAAGTCCTTCACTTCACTTAAAATGACTTTGACTTAAAAATAAACCACTGCACAGAAATGTCACATAACTTGTTATTGTCCACTCTATAATGTTGTACAATTAATTTCATCACTGAATGTTTTTGTAGTGTGCCCATTAATCATAACAGCATTAGTTGCTATGGTTAGCCACTTGGCATTTGCAATGCTTTCTAAATGAGCATATTATAATTGGGTGGAAATACCTTAACATTTCACATTACAGAAAGTAAGCATTACTAAACCATTGGTAATGGAAGTTAAACACAGTCTAGGAATCTTGAATCGTACAGTGCTGTTGTTTTTTTCTGGCAACGAGATTGAAACAAGGGACTGTGTCAATGTGTCTGCACAAGCTCTCCTAAAGTTAAATTAATTGGCCAGACTGGAAATTACAACTTGACTTCTGCAAACAACAACGTGCCCTGTGATTGTCACTTTGTTCTCTGCATTGTTCTGTGGAAATTTGGCTGTGGCTTTCCACAGCTCTTTTAGACAAATCTCTCTCTTCTACAGAATACAGAATGACTGGAGAGGCTGGCTGGATGTTTAGTTTATTTGTGATCCAGATGAGGCAGTGATACTATGTTAATGTCTTACTCTTGGGGCAATTAAGCATCAAGCTTTCTTATCCTCTCCCTCCCTGTCTCTGCCAGCCTTTTAAGCAATTAAGTGATTAGGCTGGGATCGAGCTGATGACTGTCTGATGGATGGAAATACTGTAGTATCTAATGACCCTTCCTTCAGCCACATGTCAGACATGTACAAGACTGCAAGGAAACACCCACATGTTTGCAAATGCAAATGCATGCCAATACAAAGTATGCACTGTCTAATGACAGCCCTCTCATCGGGTTTTCTCTCTGATTTCTGTCAATATAGCCCTTTCACAGCCACAGCTATGCCAATTAGATACAAAGGCTATAACAACATTAGCCTGCTTTTGTACAGAGAGGCCACTAACACTATTAGCATGAAGCAGCTAAGAGTTATTAAAACAAGGGACCAAACAGAATTAGCGTAGGAAGGAGCAGTTTATGCTGCTGTGTAGACGACGTTCTTTTAAGTCAATGCTGATTTATGTGAGGGGTAGACAGAGTCAGCGTGCACAAATACATCAACGCCCACATTATTTTCATCCTCTGTGCTGAACTGAAAGAATCCTGAACAAGGAAATATGTCTGCTTTATCATCTCAACATGCATGTGAGCAATTTGTATTTCAGTTTCAAGCACAATGAGTCATACTTAAATAGGCTTTGCATACAGGTACAGAACAGAGGAAATGCACATTTAATCATTATTTACTATATATTTATCTTCTGTAATATAACCAGCGCTACCTTACTGGCATAATGGTTTATTCGTTGATCATTTAAGTACTGTTGTAATAATCTTAAAATGAGTCACCCTGAAGTGCTAAGGGTGATTAACAGTCTAAGAAGAAACATCTGCACCCAAGCATCCTGGAGGAAGAACAAGAGTGTGGCAGAAGGAGCAAAACTAAAAAGGATGAGAGAACACGAAACAACAGGGAGAAAAGTGAAAAGAGAGAAATGAATTTGTAATGGAGGAGACGTCAGGTTCATTGAGATGAAAATGCAGTACAATATATGAGAAGAAAGGAGGAGCAGTGCCTTGAACAAAGAGTGCTGATCTAGGTCCATCTTGACATATTAAGACAATCTGATCAGTGATCCTAGTTCAATTTTCTGCAAAGCATGAAGTAATGAAGGCAATGATCAGAAAATCAATATTAATCAATTACAGTGAAAGACTTGATGCCTGTCTAAGACCGAAGACATAGACAGGGTAAATGATAAATGGCTAAAAAAAAAAAAAAAAAAAAAAAAGACAGAATACCCTGAGAATAAATACTGATTGATTGTTTGATTGATAGAGAAATGGGTCAAAGTGTTTATTATAGATACATGCATCACATTGCATCTCTTGCTTTCAAATGAATTTATGGACCTAATAAACAGTAATTCTTAATTTATTGGCAATTTTACGCAAAACGCCAAACACGTGTGAACATATTCCAACCACAAAAGAAATAACTTTAAGAGAGACATCTTCCCGGAAGTGACTGTGTCGGGCAGCCTCTAGTGAGCTTTGTAGAACCAATTAGCTTAAAAGGAGTCCAGTGGAGTGACTGTATGGAATGGATCACTAGTGTACTGATGTGTGCTTTAATGCGTGTGTGTGTGGGCTGGGCCATGTGTGTGCGTGTGTGTGTGTGTGTGTGTTTCACCATATGTTTATGAGTGGGCAGGAGCTATAGTGTTGCGTCAGCATAGATATATATTATCCAGATTTATGCTCACTTGTCAGACACACACACACAAAACCACCCTCTCTTTCTTTCTCTCTTTCATTCTCTCAGAGAACCTCACACTCGTTTCTGCACCTATATTATGAAATAATAAAAATCACAAAAATAACAGAGCATGCTTCTTAATCAGTTCACCTATCATAAATAAATCTGATAGACTTTGTCATATCATAATGTCACATCTCATCTCATCCTACTTCTGCTTAAATCAGTCATGAGACTCAACAGATCTGATTGGGGGAGATGTGACATATGTGTGCATGTATATATATATATATATATATATACACACATATGATATACATGATGAATATTTCATAATGGGGGAATGTGTAAAGTGAGGGCACTCAAATAGTCAGTATTGCTTATAAGTATCCTCAGAAAAGTAGACAAGGTAGCTGGACAGTATAGAAAACAGGGAGGTAGGAAGAGATTTGAGATTTTAAATAGGACAGATTAGCAGACATCGGTACCCTGGGTATAGGACCTATCTCTCTGTTTTATTTGGTGTTTTTTTGTAGTTGGATTTTGTCTCTTAATGGTAGCAATAACTTAAAAGAGCAGGCTCTGTGCTGGCCCATTCAGTAATCCACCCATGGTATCAAGTAGTAAGACAATTTGAAAGATTAAAGCCTATTCATGCTCGCTAAGGAAATGTAAGGGATAGATCATGATCATGCTGGTTTCTTTCAACTTTCTCTGTGAGCATGAGTTATCATTGGCTCCAGTCATACCTGCTATTGCCCTTTCTTCTGTATCACCAATTGTGAGTGCCTAATTAAATCAAACTTTTTCAATCAGAACTTAAATGTCACAAAACCATCAGTCATTCACTTGTAATAAAATAAAACATCGACCACCAGCTGATGTCCAGACTTTATTTCTCAACTTCACCGATAGAGAGGCATTGGCTGTGTAAAGATAAAAATGTGATCCTTCAAAATCATTCTGATCCAATGCAAAGGGTATAAAAGTTACTGATTTCTGAGTGTTGCCACAATTATATTTAGTTTTTCAAATCATTAACATTGACACTTCACTATCTGTATTCCATTTTCCATTTATCATCGTTAATTTCAAATCCATTTAGAGCACTCTTCCATTCTTCTGATATGACTCACAATGAGGAATTTCTATTAATTATTTTTTTTATAATAGCATTGCCATAGAGATGAGTATTAATGAATGTATGTACAGTAAAACATGCAGACTAACATCAGCCTAAATCTACTCATATCATAGAAATGTGAAATGTGAGTGGACACATAAATTCAGATTTAATATGAAATATGTTTTGTCAAGGGTCATGAAGTTGTCCATGTAAAAGGTTTGGTAATAAATGCAGTTCCTTTTAACCCGAACCATGATGTTTTATTTCCTTAGGATTGTTCTGAGACCATCTACTGTACTGCATACTGATGGCCAAAGTAAAACTACATTTTGTGCAGGTTGCTTATAGATATTATAGTGAAATATCAAAATCAAATAAAAATATACTGCCAGTATACTATGATATGATGTATGCATGTATATACTGTACTTCTAAAACACTTCTAATACGGAAAATAGAATGCACTTTGTACGGAAAATAAGCTTATGCAGCCTATACTTTGACGAATAGTGTAGAAAGAATAAATTGCGACAACAGAACAGCAAATATGATAATACGCTCTGATCCAATTAACAAAGATGTGTTCAAATTATGTTGCTTTTTATTTCAAGTTGAGGTCTATATTTTATGAATGTGGTTGCTCAGAATTGTTTTTTGGGTAATTTTATTTTTTTTTTCTAGCACAACAAACACAGTCTAAGTGTGTTTATCCAGCACATGTGTATATGTATTTCCTCTATATATAACACTTTTAAACATTCCACTCCTTCCCACGCACACATATTCCTCAATGTCTTACAACAGACCATAAAATTTAGCATTTTAGGACATTATTTTATTCATCAGAGCAGTACTTTCCTCAAAATACCTACTTTCAAAAAGACGAGACATCGTCCCGCTGTTCTGTGGTGTCACCTGCAGTTTCACGCATTTAAATCTTGGAGGGAAAGCTGAATTAAGAGGAGACAGGGTAAAAGAAAGAAAATGTTTGCCATGTTTGAAGTCGCCGTGGGACTGTCTAGAGTTCAGACTTGTTTTTCTCCTTCTTTAATCCACTGCCATAAAACAGTTTGGAGGGAGGCTTGGGGTATTTGTCAATTGGTCCACTGGGAATTTGACCAAAAGCCAAGACAAAAAAAAAAAGTGTGTGAGCATTGGTTCGCTGATAGCTGCCATGCCTTACCAAATCAATTTAGTAAGCAGCAACACTGTTAAATTAAATCATAACAGACTTTCACTTCCACTGCTGTTTTCTACTTTAAAAGGTGAACTCTGGAAAGTGTTTCTAAAATATTTCTTTCATTATTTAACTTCTATTGACATCTCAGCATGCACTGCTCCTGCAGTTCCTGTTCTGTTTCACTCCGTGCATTCATGTTTCTGGGTTTCTACAGATTATTGTTCCTACATACAGCATGTGCCCTACAATAAGGTGGAGACTTGTACAGGGTGTACCCTGCCTTCCGCCCTAAGACAGCTGGGATAGGCTCCAGCCCCCCCCCCGAGACCCTATATGGGGATAAGCGGCAGAAAATGGATGGATGGATTGTTCCTACAAATGAATGATGCCTCAGGTTCCCTTATATGTTGATTTTCTTATTTCTAACTATCATGAGTTATGAATATAGTGTGGAAAAATGGCTGCAGATCTTTCCAGTGTTCTCTGTGTCTCTGGGGCACAGCTGCAAAATCTCTTGATATCCATCTAGTGACGTTGTTAAGTTCTGTAGATTATTCAGCTGTTCCTGCATGTGTAGGCATAAGTTTGAACTGAATGTGAACACAAATAATCTTTCTTGAACTGCAGTTGACAATGCTCTATGAAAAATAAATAAATAAATAAATAACAAAGGCGACACTTTGTTTTGCACTTGCCAATGTTCTCCACATTTCCTCATGTATAATACCTGTCCAACAAGCTTATATATTCAATAGAAAGTCAGTTTTGCAAGATAGTTGTGCTGATGAGCACGGGAAAGTTGCCTGTGTTTTTAGAACTGCAGTCAGATGTCTTCACGAATCCCAATGGAAGTATAAGTGAATTGTGTGTGTAGTTCAGGCTCCTGTAGTGTCAAATACAAGAACTTGATAATGTTAGTGTTACCCTGCCAATCAATGATGACCATAGACTTTTCCTCTGCTTAAGTATTTGATGAGAGTCAAAGTCAACTCCATCCAAATCTTATCTCTTATGCAGGTGAGCTGAATGATGAATACCAACTTGATCATAAATTGTGCAGCCAGTTGTGTATTGTTACCATAGGTTAAGATGCTGCCCATTCAGCGATAATTAGAGAGATGCAAACATAAAATGTTTAAATAATAAAAAAAGTATGACTTTTGTTGGAGTGAAGGGAGAATAAGTAAAAGGTAACAGGCTGGAATGGTTGACATGCTGTCCATTTCCTGTTCCAACCAGGATCTTCCAGATTTGAAAACATTGAGCTACTCGTGCTATTCCTTCAATGACCTTTTTTGTTCAATTTGGAGCATTCGTCATGCCGACAGATGTGGCCATACCCTGGGATAGAGGTTTATACATCATTAAAAGTCTAAATCAGCCTCACATCTTGATCCAAAAGAGGCCAGGAATCATCACAGAATCATCTTTGGTTTGCTATCCTCTTAAATTCAAAACCAACCATACAGCTGGGCTTCAATGGGCTTGGATACATTTAATGTGGATGTGTGTGTGTGTGTGTGTGCCTCTAATTGAAGAGATACCATGAAGGATGTGTGTAAACCACATTCCTGTTATCAGGCATTTAGCGCTAATGAGATTTCACTCATCACAGACTCTCTGTGATTACAGTTATCACCAACAATGACCCTTTCCACCTCCCCCATAACGCAGTCTCTAACACACACACACACACACACACACACAAACCTCAGTCCACTAAACTGTCATTGCAAGGTTCAGACTTTTTTTGACAGCAAGATGTCAATTGCAATTCTCGGACAGAATTATAGACGGTCTTGCAGACAGTCAGAAACAGATGGTCGGAATGAAAGACACAAAGACAGACTGAAAAATAGAAGAAATAAACAAGATACACAGCAACTCCACTAGTCTGACAGACTCACACAACACTGCACATAACATTTAGTTGGGCGTGAAGAAACAGTCTTAGTCTTTGCACTTTTCTGTAAGCACTGATTACGTATATCAGAGTTAAATTTAGTAGACGAGGAAAGTGGAGCCCCTGGTGAATATCTTTTGGAAGAAATTAACACACAATGCCAAATTAGCAAGTTTGTGTTTATATGTTTTGTGTGTATATTTAGAAGAAGAAATACTTCATTCAAGGGCACCTCAGCAGTGCCCAGGAGGAGAAATTGGCACCTCACCAAACTTGGTCGGACCTGGACTTGACCCTGCAACCCTCTGATTCCCAGCCAAAGTCACTACAGACTGAGCTACTGCTGCCCTCTGAATTGTTAGCACCCAACATTGTGACATGGTTTCATACTGTATTTGTCAGTCTTGGTTTGAACGATTCGGTCTGAAGAACTATTAACTATTATAACTATTAACTATTATATGAATTGTCATAAAACTCTGTGGGTGTGCGTGGTTCCCAGGACACTTGAGGGTTTTTGTTGAACACTATGAATAAAACTTGAATACCACCATCTGCAAGAGAATGACGAAATATATTCGACCCTGACTACTAACTATAGTCTCCCTGACAGTCTTTTCAAAAAGATTACACAATCTATTTAAATTTAAATGTTTTGTTCCATCAAGTGGGCTCCCCATTAAAAGTAAGTGACAGTGTTAACGGCTGAGAAACCAGTGAGGGATCATGTTCTTGTCAACACCAACTGCTGGGCCAGAGCACCTGTGGGGGAAGTGACAGGATCTGGAGGGATAGAGTGAGTTTCTGTGTGTGTCACATCCTCCCAGGGAAGCTCCACTCTGTCAAGTGAAAAGAAGTAACTGTCAACTCTGTGTTTATCAGAGGAGACACGTGGCTGCCCAAAACCTCCACGCAACAACAGTGGGAGTTAAAAATGACTACATCTGCTGTGCATGGGGCATCGGTCATTCCAAACTGGGGGAAGAAGGGGGGTAAATGATGATAAGCATTTATCTGCTCAGTGCAGGACATGCATGAATTTATTGGACCTGGAAGAGTGACATAACATATAACCATAAAAAGAACCAAAAATACAAAAGGTCTGGTTCAGTATGTCCCCTGCTTATTAATGTACACAGTTTGTTTTAATTTCCCTCAGCGCTAAGTTTATTATCATGAAAAAATATATATAGCTTATTTAATGGGGAAAAGTGTGAGAAATGTGAGAAAGTGTGGCATGTGGAGTGACAATGGATCAAATTGTGTGACTGTCACACTCAAAGCAGCTCTGACCATCAACCAGCTAAGACCATTTAAAACCACCAATAGCCTGTTGAACCAGCAGAGACCATCTAAAACCATCTGAACCCACAAGCTAAGACCATCTAAAACCATCAACCAGCTAAAACCATCAACCAGCTAAAGCCACTAAGACCATCTAAAACCATCAACCAGCTAAAGCCACTAAGACCATCTAAAACCATCAACCAGCTAAAACCATCAACCAGCTAAAGCCACTAAGACCATCTAAAACCATCAACCAGCTAAAGCCACTAAGACCATCTAAAACCATCAACCAGCTAAAACCACTAAGACCAGCTAAAACCATCAACCAGCTAAAACCAGACCATCTAAAACCATCAACCAGCTAAAACCACTAAGACCAGCTAAAATCATAAACTAGCCAGTTTTACCAGCTAAAACCATCAACTGGCCAGTTTACCAGCTAAAACCACATAAACCCACAACCTAAGACCAGCTCAAACCATCTAAACCCACCAGCTAAGACAATCTAAAACCATCAACCAGCTAAAACCATCAACTAGCCAGTTTTACTAGCTATAACCATCTAAACCCAAGACCTAAGACCAGCTAAAACCATCAACCGGCTCATTAAACCAGCTAAAACCATCAACTTGCCAGTTTTACTAGCTAAAACCATCTAAACCCAAGACCTAAGACCAGCTAAAACCATCAACCAGCCCATTAAACCAGCTAAAACCATCCACCACCCTATTCTACCAACTAAGACCATCTAAAACCACTAAATCCAGCTAAAACCATCAACCAGTTGAAGCTGCTAAGTTGCTAGTCTAAGTTGCTTTTTTAGTAGGGTGATGACCTATATTGCTCAATATAGAAAAATGCATAAAATTATAACAAAATAACTATTCATAGGATTCAAAATAAGCACAGGATACTGTACAACACATTATCCATAAACAGTCTGAAAGCTGACATTGGTAGCACCGTTTCCACCTTTCTTTCATGAAAGAGGAAATAAAAGAGGTCTTAAAGCTTTAACTCAAACAACATAATCATTTAGCGCTTGATTTGGGTGAGTTATGTAAGTCTGTGATAGGTACGGTTGATCTGTTCTCATTCAGACACGGCCTATTTCATGTGTGCTTTATGGATTTTGGGGCTGACTTTGCTTGCACATGGTTTATTCACAGTACTGATTGGAAACAGCCCCAGGCACTGCAGGCAGTTTTTTTTTTCTTTCTTTTGTTAATTAGGTGATAGGTTTAAGTCAGGCTATCTAGATGAATCAGAATTGTTCTGCCTGCTTAGGATCAGGCACACATGTTATTTTCTAAGCAGCATCACCCATTCTTCTCTGTTTTTGGCATAATGCTCATGGCTTCAAGAGGTCATATAATGAAGCAGAAGTTTTTATTACATTTGTAACAGTTTTATCCATTTTTTAAATGCACATAACATTGATGAGACAGCATTTGTGACAGCTACTGCATCTGAGTTCAGACTTAATGTTTTTGGGAACCAGGACACTGGGGTGAGGGCTGCAACTGGATTATTGTAGCCAGCTGTTTTGTATCAACTGAATTATCTTGATTATTGATTGAGATGTGCTCCTCACTGGCACTGCCATGTGTTTTGTTTAGTATTGTGTTAGAACACTTATTTGATTCAAGTTAATAGCAAACACTGTTGTGACTAAAATGCTCTAAAGCGAGTGTGTCAGACAGGAAGAGCTTTGGGGAACACGGGTAGCTCAGCTGGTGCTTCATCAACAGGAATGCTACAATCCGAAATGGCAAAACTGACTTTTTGATCCCCTCTCGAGCATTGCTCAGCTCTCCTGAACCAAGCGCGATGTCAGTTTGATGACTACATGGCCAGGATATAAAGTTTGCAGTATCAGAGGACTCTTTCCTCAATGTGTGTCTCAAGTGAGCATTTTTTCAAATACATGTAAGCAGAAGAATGTTTCTATAATCTATTTTTTAGACATTATCACTGATTTTTACGAAATGTTTGCGATAGCTTTATCTGTGTTCTTTAGTTTGTAACCGTTTTCCCTGTGCATTATATATTCTGTGTATTCATTCTATGTCCACATGAGATTAAACGTGCTGGGTGCATATTTGCTTGGGGTTTTAGATTTTTTGATAGAACAAGAGGAATGTAAGCACTCAAAAGAGGTTCCAGAGACAACACAAAGGAAGAGGAGAGGATAAAATGGCAAGATGCCTTCTGAGATTGGATTTGTGACAGGACTGAAAGAGAAAATAAAAAAAGCGAGGAGGTGAAAGGGGAGAAGGACAAAGACGTCTTACTGGCGAGGACTCATGGGTGAGCATCCTGACAAGAGGGGTCACTTGGGAATCGCAGTGAGGAAATGGGATCGGGAAAGGAGTGGCAGTGGGGAAAAAATGGGGGGAGTGGAGATGAGAATGAGAAGTTAGAGGAGAGGTGATAGGGTGAAGAGGAAAGGGGGAAATGAGGTGTCATGGTTTAAGGAGGAAAGGCAGCAATGTGTAAAGAGGAAACATTGACATTCAGATAAACCTTTGTTGACTTCTGCAGAATCAGAAATAAACAAAAACACTCTCATCAAGTCTCTGTCTATAGTGCTGAAACAGCTCATGGCAGACACTGAATGTGCTGAATTCACCACTTTATGTTACATGTGTGGTTAAATACGATCCTGTAATTAATGGTAAAAGCCGTGGTTCTGAGACAGTCTGTAGATTAAAGGGCAGATTAATCTTTCACCACACAGGGGAGTAAAGAGAGCAAATTGTCCTTCCTTCAGACTTAAGTGCAGCTCACATGAACTAGTATAGCCGGAGAAAAGAACACATTTTTTCAGATAACTTTATGAGAAGGTAGTAAATAGCTCACAGATGTTGCTAATGCTGTATACATCTCAAGAATTGACTCCTTTGGTTGGAATTCCACCCACTTATGAGACCCCCCCATACCTCTGTGTGGTAGTTTCATCAAATCAAGACCAAATAAATACATAAAGGTTATTTTTTTCCCCCACTAACCACCAGAGCCCATATTAAGTCAATAAAAAAAGTATTTGATGAGGTTGTAACAATCAAACAAGCGCCTGGGGCTAGCTCCCTGGCTCTGAACAACAGTTATTTGGATGCATTCCTCCAGCATCTCAGTGGACAAGAGAAGCACAAGTGAAACAGTGACTGACTAATCTGAAAATTCCTATCTTACTACAAATTAGATCACGGGTTGAAACACACTGTAGAGGTTGAATAATTTCTGTGTGTTTTCTAATCTAGGAGATGGGGAGCAACTAAATCACAGGTCACATGACCATCTTTATATAACATTAAACGCACTCAAATACATTAATAATGCATTAAATGAATGTTTCATGTATTATTTATCTCCCTTTTTTGTTCTCTTTTACATAAAACATATAGTGTACATAACATTTAATATGCAAACAAGTCCCAGGAGGCTCAGTTTGTGTCTTTGTTCATGCTTGTATCTGTACTGCTGGAAGTGACCTCTCTTTAAAAACTTCTACGATTCATCAGAAACACTGCAGCAACACTGGTTCACATCGATACACACAGCCAAAAGCCTGACTCAGAATCAACTCCCACTATCCTTCCTTTTGTTTTATCACATAAAAAATGTTTTTGTCAAACTCACCTGATGAACACGTCCCCATTTATTACATGTTAAAGTGAACACTGATAAGGCTGCACACACAGGTATGCACACGTTTCCCCATTTATTATGCAATACACTGGTGGAACATTTATGCATACATCCATACATTCATTCACACACTGGCTTCCTCTGACAACAAGAGTCTGGCATGCAGAAAGTGCTGTTATAAAGAGCTTGGATTAACGGGTTATTTTTTTTTAATTTTAACACCATTTAAAAGAAGGAAATGTCATTTTAATTACACTAACACCTGTTGGAAATTGTTTTGACATGTGCTGCAGTTATTTATGCTTCTGAATGTGTTTATTTATTGTTTATTTTTTGGTTACGGCATTGGCTGAGTGGCTGCATTTTAGGAATGTGATTCGGATGATTAGGTTTAGCTAGTCTTCCCTTCTTTAGTTTTTAAATTTAATTTCTTTGTATTTTTTCTCCACTTTTTTCATATTTTTTCACATGAACCTTGGAGTAATGAACACAGCGCTAACTTTACCAGCCCTTTGCAGTTATTTTTTTATAATGGAAAATAACCCAGCCACAAATACATTCAGGTTAAGGATAAGAACAGACAGGGTTAGGTAAATCACCAAAAAATTAATATGTGAATGCTTGCTTACCATCTTCTGTTTGCATGTTTGCCAGTGCTTAAGTCATTTGGTTTGTTTGCATGACAGCAATCCACAGTGCAAAACTGTCAAAAGTGTGAAGAAAAAAATAGCCTTCCACATTAATAAAAATGGTTTAAAATAGTTTTTCAGTTAATCTCTGTCTCTAGAATAAACACTCTTTGTTTGGCCTTGCTGTATGTTGTCAGTAATTGTGGTGTGATGGGTAAAGTTATGAATCCACAGGGAACCACCTTTCACTGCTGTTGCTTCTATTTTCTCATTATTTTTAAGACAAAGGACAAGCTGTTACTTCATCCCAGACTGTGGTGAGAGCTTTATTTTAGCTGCTTCTAAAAAAAAAATTAAGTAAAAACAACTTTATGCATTTACCTCACATTGTTATCTTCCTCTTTGCATCTGCCCAATCCTAAACAAACAGGCAGCTCAGTGGATCGAGGCACCAGACTCCTCTGCTGATGAGAAGAGTGTTGTAAAACAAAGCAGAACTTGATTTCACTGTAAATAATCTCACCCCTCTCGCTCACGCACAAATGCACACGCACGTAGAACAGCTGTTAGTGCTAAGACTGCAGTAGTAAATTACCACATCATAAATCTGTAGTGTCTACTCGTGGGCCAGACGGCAGCTCACGTGCATCACCACTGCAATCAGCAAAAAGTGCATCAAACACAAATACAGAACAGACAGTGTTAAAGTCACCACTGATGTTATTTCCCTGCACTTTTAGAAGTGAAGCTAATGCACATGACCCCATGAAGGAATGCAACACTCTAACGCACCAAATGACATTTCAAACGGGCCCACTCCAGCATCATTAGCTTTATCCATGATAGTGCAGATATCCATACACTTAAGGATAGACTGGGTCACATTTACCACTAATGGGGATGTTTCAAGATCCACATTAAGGCTCCATTATACACTTTTAAATATTAACAGTAAATCAAATGCTTTTTTTTTTGTAATTAGACAGAAAACTGATCTCTCACTCTCCGCCTCTATGCAGCTATCTGCAGTTTTCAGCTGCTCTTGATTTTACTCTTAGAAAAAAATTAAAAATATTTTGCAAGTCAAAAAGAAAGAAGGCAATTTAAGCAGGTAATTTTGCTTGCATGGAGTTATTTGTGCCTACTGATATACTTTTAAACCTAGGACCTTCACTCGCAGTTGCTCTTTCAAACTTTCTTCTCTGTGCTCCACCTGAATATTACTGTGTTTAAATTCCAGCAATTCACAAAATTTGAGTGGGCAATTTCCTTGAGGGAACAAACTCAAACAACAAGTGAATTTCCTCCACATATGACATTTGCAAAACCGATTTTGAAAACGTATTTTCAATCCAGCATTGTCTTCATCATTCATTGTCACGTCCAATATCCTCTGTTGATTGGACGTTTCGGATTGAAATGGTGGAAAAACATTGCCAGGAAAATGTCTCACGTCAACCAGAGAAGAAGAAGAAGAAGAGAAGCAGTTTCTGTAAAGATTTTAAAACATTTTTAAGAAGAGCACAAAATAACAGGCAGTGCAGATGTATAGAAATGCATGTGATATTGTGTGTTTGTGTGAGTGTGTGTGGCCTGCTGCCACACTGATTATTTCACAAAACCTGCCTGTTAAGGTATCGTGCCATGTCAGTCTGCCCTTCCATATCATTTCTCTTATTTGAAATATGCATCTAGGAGAAGCAAACACTGAAAGAGAAAGGAAATGTAAAGAGAGAAAAGAATCATGGCTTCCAAACAAGGGCCAGATGTAGAACTAAAATTCCCTGTTTTAGTGTTTAGTATGCTGAACACATTGTGGATCACTCATCACTATCCAACGGCCTTGGCACTCAGGCAGCACGCTCTCGCTCTCTCTCTCCCGCTCACCCAGTCTTTGATGCCAGCTGAGCTGGAGAAAGGTTTGGGACACGAGGAGGGGGCTGGGGGAGCAGCGCAGTGCAGATGTTAAGCGTGAAGTAGAGCCGACATGCTGCGTGCAAAAATATTTCACAAGTTTAACCCGGTGGGCTCACGTTGAGGAGCAGAGTCTTGTTGTGCAAAAGCTTGCAAAACAAGAATTGGTGCATTACTTTGCAGATGAGGAGTGACACACAGAGACTCATCAGTCAAAAGCTTTCTGGCTTTTGAGGTGATTTGGGCTTTCAGCTTATATCAACTTGAAAGCCTACAGACAGATGCAACATGAATATTGGACAGGGACATGCTGGCACAACACAGAGGTCACCGGATGCTTATTTCTTACTCGCATTTAGCTGTGGCATAGCTGCCATTTTTATTTACTCTATAAACTGAACGTCATTTGCAAAATATTGAAAAAAGATGCATTTTCAATTACGTAATATGTGCATTAACAGTCAGGGCCACTGCATTTCATGTTATACAACACAGCACTTGATTATAATCATGTTCTATGTTCTATACTATCATGTTCATCACTTCTATACTACCTAGAATCTAATTTATACTCAGAGGCACTCATATTCTCTAATGCCCCGCAATAATCAACATGATTTACTGCAGCTGGCACGACCAATTGCGCTAATTAGTCAATTAATTAATGAATTTCTACATGTCTTATGGTATTGACTTCTGTATATATTGTGAGGGAAAACTGTTTTTCCTGCATGAGTCAGATGGGAAAATACTGAGCACACATTCTTTCTCATAATTGGGTGCTGCCTAGTAACAGTGGGTATGTTCTGAGTCATGTGCAAATTTAGGACTCACTTAATTTTTAAAATTATCCAAGTAAATAAAAAAAACATGCCTGACTCTAGCTAGAAACACCACCTCCTAAATCTAGAAACCCATCAATTCTGCAACATCGGCAACCCACCGAAAGCCACTTCCCCAAAATACCATAATGAACATGAACATATCATAAATGTAAAGGGGTTTGTGGAAGAAAGGCAGGTACACCATCATTTTTTTTCATTGAGCTACAAATACTGGATATTTTTCTTTCTTTTTCTTAAATTTATTGCTGTCAGGAGCAGGAACTTTAAGGGTGCAAGAATGGTTGAGGGGCAGGAAGGTGGTTCAATTTACTAGAGCCTGGGTATCAGGCTTCTTGTGATGAGATTTTCTAATAGCACCACCAGACCTAGTCTCTTCCATGTTTCCTAATCAGATGAAGAATTAAAAAAACTGAAAAGGAGTGAATCGTTTGGATCGTTAAACAGCTCAGTGTATCTCAATGTTGTTAATCGGCATGGCAACAGACAAGATAAGATGGTATCTCCTGCTTGCCTGACAGCTATTATTATAACCCTGTTAGAGAAAGCTACTGTGTGTGTGTGTGTGTGTGCATGCTTGAATAAGTAAGACAAAACACAACAAGTAAAAAAAATGGAAGAAGGACGAAGCGATAAAGACAGGGAGGGAGATTTATCAAAGGACACAGACACCTGTTTGTGTTCACTCTACCAAAGTTGAATTTTCTGACAGGCTGGAATTCCAATTAGCACACAAGGGAATGCAACTATTGGTAAAACAATCCAATTATTGTTTCTGGCAGATGTTCTTTCTAGAAAACAATACGCAGTCAGACACTGTTCAGTCATTAGCAGTGTGGCCTCTGGAGCAACAACAATATGGTTAAAGTGAATGTCCCTAAGTCCCTGCACAACTCCAGTCTACATTTCCCATTTCTAACTGTCTCTCAGTTTATTATTTTTTTAGCTGTCTGTGTGAAGATAGCAAAACAAAACAAGGAAAAAATATGAGTCACGACTGGTATGTAATGTAAGCTGTCTGCCTCTGCAAACATATATTGATGCACTTTTTTCATTAACTTGAGTTCATTCCGACAAAATCTTTCACCAACATCAGTTTTCTTGGTGAATCTTTAATCTTTCTGAATATGAATAAAGTCCAAAGTCTCACAATACAGTTTTAACTCTCTTAACTTTACTGTTGAAATATGTAGTCCCTTATTTATGTTGCACTATTTACTTTGCTGCTGTAATGATGTAAATTCCCTCTCATTGGTGGGACGAATAAAAGGATTATCTTATTTATATTAGACACAAAACAGACTGAAGTGCCATTTTTCACTGCATTCTTCGACGTCAATTCAACATCAACATCATTTTGCAGCAGCGGTTGCTGTGAGCGGTTAATTACAATCAAAGAATTATGTCAGTTTGAGAATTGTCATTTCTGCAAGTGACTATTCAACCTGGACAATCTCATCCCACATTTGTTGCCTTTTTGGATTTTTCTCTGTTTATTTTTAGAGTTGAACTATGGCAACACATAGAAAGGTGAACAACCAAAGTCTGGCCACATGCTGAGAGCATGTCATAGGAGGTGACAGTTAACTAGCTGAGTGAGACTGAAAAGGGTGTGGTTATAGATCCATGATGCTGTGCTGCAGTGATGACTTTGCTGTCTCTATTTAACCCACCTGTCTTGTGATAGACATACACACATGTACACAGAGAGTATCACACTCAAACACACAGTCAAAGGCAGAATACAAATCTCAGATGTTCCAAAGAAGTGATCAGGATCCCATCTCACTCCACCAGGGTTCCCATCAGGCTTTCTAACTGCTTCATACGGGTTCTAACAGGATTTCCCTCATGGAGCGACTCCAGCTCTGATTGGCTAAGGGGGGTCCTGGAGGGCACACTGGAACGTCGGAGGTCAGAGGTGTCATCATTATCGGGAACAAAGAGGGATGGGAACAAGAGATGGTTTCCACTCGTTCACAGTCACAGAGACTGGAGACAGATGGCTCTCATGGGATCATATTACACAGAGGGATGAGCAGAAGCAGTTTATGTTATGAGGCTGCTGGAGTGACATCCACCAATGATCAGACTAATGATGCTTCTTTCTGCGAGTTTGTATTTACTCATTCAATTCATCTTTTTTCACCCTTTGTGAGGACTATTTTGAGTTTTGCATTTCTGTTATTAGCATTTACATTAGGATTAAGTACAAAAGAGTTGAGGTTATGCAAAAAAAAAAAAAGATTTGCATCCTATGTTTAAACTGCTACTTATCATTATTTATTTATCCTCTGTAATTTGTCTTTATCATTACTCAGTAGCAAATGACCATCCTTATTGCAAACCTGAAATTAATAAGAGACAAGATAAACTTATTTCCAAAGGAAATTATTGACAGTGTGTGTTTGCATGCACACATGTCAACAGAGAACATGTGTATGTAAGCACATCTGTGTGGTTCTGCAGCTGCAGGTTCATGTGCATGCAAATACTATGTATGTGTATGTGAGTGTGTGTGCTTTTCTCCTCTGTGCACACTGCTGGTGTGTGTGTATGTCTATGCATAACTGTGTGTGTGCCTACACATAACTATACACATGTGGAGTTGTTTGCATCTGTCTCTGCATTTGCATTTGTGTACTCAGACTTTCTGTGCTCAGGTGTACAGTATTAGATACTTGTGTGTACGTATGTTTATATTTGTTTGTGGGTATGTTCCTGTGTGTGTGTGTGTGTGTGTGTGTGCGTGTGTGTGCATGTGTGTGTAGCCCCCCAAGCGGTGGGTCCGCTGTGATTCAAGTGATACAAGTTGACAGCGGGGTCTTCTTCAATGAGCTCATTGGAGCTCAGCCAACAACCTGCTCCCTCTCTCACTGAGTGCTTCTTCCTCTCCATCCTCTTCCGTCTTTCTCTCCTCCTTTCCTGCTCTGCAAACCTTTCTCCTCTCATTTACATTCCCTTTGTTCCATTTTTCTCTCGTTCCCTTTTTACCTTTTGAAAGGTTTTCTATATGGGTGTAATGGGAGTGTAAACACAGGAGGAAGATATAGCAAGCAAAAATTGGATGGATAGTTCAGGCAGTAAAGATGTACTGGATTACATGCTGCAACACTGCTCTACAAATGGAGGTAAAAGAAGCTTGCCATTTGTATGAATGACAGCACTAATTTAGAGCTACTTTACTTAAAGGTGGGCACAACAGTGTTTCTAATAATCCCTTGTGGCATCATGACGGCAAAATACTACAGCAACTAAGATAGGTCAAAGATGAACCAGGAGTTGAGATTAATCTTAATCATGACGTCTGAATAAATTTTACTAACCTAGGAATATAGAGTATGTATATTCAGGATTTTGGGCCCCATGAAAAGAAATTTTAGTGGCCTGTCCTGAAACATCTGCCTGCATTGATTATTTTACTAAAACAACAGTGAAATGTATAAATCTGGAGTTTCCTTTGGAAATATGAGCTAAAATGTGGAGAAAAGTGAGCTAGCTTATAAACTGTGGACAAAGCTAGGAATAGACAACAGGCTAATGATCCAGAACCTTCCATCACATGAACCACAAACAGACCCACCTTGAATATGAAAGAACTGGGTGACAAACTGTCGACCCTTCACTTCTTTCTCTTGAATTTTTTTACTTTTCTTTTTTACTCCCTGACTTTTGAGGCATCCTGCTGTCTCTGAGCTTAGTGTTACCAATGCATTTTGTAAATATGTGTGACTAAGTTTATTACTGAGTGTCATATTATTTTGTCAGTAAAGTCCTCTCTTTTCAGCGCTCTTGAGGGCCTCCTAGAGGCCAGGGGGCCCTAAGCAGGTGTGTGCCTTGGGCAGGCCTTGTGTGATCTGCAAGTACAAAGCATTTAACATGAAACAAGAGTTATGAATTGGCATTAACCTGTCAGTCATCTGAGTCTGTGAAAACTGTCAGATCACTTTGTGATCAGCAGATATTGGCAGATCGATTATGAATGACAGGTTGACAATCACTGCGCTAAAGTAAAGAAATCTGAAGCCATTCGTTTTACCAAATATTCAGGCATGTGTTTCTCCAGCAGGCAATTTAGCTTGATTCATATTCCTGGGGGCTCTGGGTGATGACATATGGGCCATGTTCCTTGGTAAGTACACTCACCCTTCCTGAAGGTATTTAAGCCATGCAGTCTGAAATAACAGGACATGGTTAGCAATAGACAGAGAGATTCTGTGGGATAATCATGTGACTCACACCACCAGAGGGCTTGTTTATCATGTGTTTAGGCTACTGCACATAAAATCGGACAGCCAATAGCCTTGGTAGAATAACTTAATGAGCTTGCAGGGTTCCACTTGGCTAATGACTTTTCTTTTGTTGTATTTTATATGGGTTCACAGGTAGGACTGTACATCATTGCAAATGCAATTAGTACCCTGTACTTTAACTCTCTGAGTACCAGCCGTTTTATAAAACAGAAAGTGCCTTGTTCCAGGGTTTTTGTCCATTTTGAGTCATATTTCAAGACCCAAAGAATAATTTGTACTGTCTCTGAAAACATTGAATCACTCAAATGAAAGAAGAGACTCTCTATTTCATCATGAAAAAAAAACATGTTGTTACCTTGTTCCATTCTTGTTTTATCAGAGGTAGAGTAGAGGCCAGTTTCATCAAAATTGCCACTTTTTGTCTAGAATCTGTCCATTTTGCTCTCTAATCACGATCATCTCCACTTCCTGTTTTGATCTCCATGGTGTAAACCATCTCTTTATGCTCCGACTACATCTCCCAGAAGCCCCAACATTACTCACAGGCTGCGGGAGACCGCAATTGGTGACCCACTGCTGAAAAAACACTTTGACGTATTATTTGTATCGATGGCACTCAAATTTAATGGAGGGAGACAAATTACAAAAACATACATCCTCACTACAGAAATGTACCAATTTATATATATATTAGGATTGATTCGATCGTCTGGATTTGCCACTGCAGATGTATTTAAAAAGTTCACTTGTCTTTTATACCAGCATGTTAAAACACAGCTTGTATTAATTTTATTATATATTACAATTAATCTGTACTGAAACAGTAACAGCCAACATCATGCTTGGATTCACTCTTTAATTCTCTGCTTGTGTATTGTAACATACTACTGTTACACACTGCACCGTTCCCTTTCTTTCATTCAGAGTCTGTTTGTGCTGAAGCAGTGAACTTACAGAATGGAACCCACTGCTTTGTTGTGCACCCCCACCTCCTGATATTGATTGATCCAATCAAAATGATTAACTAAGAGATAGAGATGCATAGAGGTGGTAGGGGTGAGGGATGTTTGGGAGTGCAAACAAAAGCAAATTAAGGATGGAATGATGGGGATGGATGAGGGGAATCAGGGGAGGAGAAAAGGAGTAGGGAGTAAGAGAAGTAGTAAGATGTCGATGAGGGGCAGGGCCAGAGGATGGATGTCAAACAGGATATTAGGGAGCTGAAGGGATGCTGAAGTGAGGAGAAGAGAGGAATTCTCATTTGTTGTCAGGTTAGAATTCATCATCTTGGGACCATGACTCTCTGTTCAAAGTGTCCCATTAATTAAATATGACATCTTTCCTATGACCTATGAAATTTGACCTGTTCAAAAGTCAGGGGACTGACAAAGTTAACATGATTCATCACCAGGGAACCAGGGTTATCTGTACAAAATACCATTATGGTCCATCCAACTCATCAACATTTCCATCCCTGGAGCCTTGCCGCCTAGCTCACTAAAATAATCAAATGATGTAAATATCATGTTTGGATGGTCAGGGGTTTTTGTCAGTCATTCATTGTCATTTATTTTCACTTGTAACGAAATGTAATGAAAATCTAAGAAATCCCCTGCCAGGAAAGACTAGTTTCTTTGTTCTACATATTAGTTTTACATCCATTTTGTGTGTGTGTGTGTGTGTGTGTACGTGTGTGTGTCCTTTATTTACCTTGGGGCGTTAAATCAACCTGCATATGTCTGCTGTTCTGACTGTAGTTTATCAGCTGACAGCAGATGCAGGTAGAGACAGAATGACATATATAAGCTTGTGTGTGTGTGTGTGTGTGTGTGTGTGTGTGTTTTAGCATGTGTGTATACACCATAAGAACTTCAGTTCGGTGACAGACAGCCGTGAAAGCCACGCATGTATTTCTACAGTAAACAGGAGCAGTCGACAAGTCACGCACACATACGCACACAGTGAAAACTGATTGACATTTAGTGCTTGTGAAAACTGGTCAGGCGAATATTTTGGGACTGAATATTGAAAAAAAAAAATGAATAAAGGTTGAGTCAGAGTCTGATGTCAAATCAGTTTTTATTTTCGTTTAACCATTTTATTTCCAATGTCATCCATGTCCTTCTATTTTCTTCCCTTTTTAGATTTTAAAATACATATTACTCTCCTGCTTTCTAGATTGCCCTTTAGTTTAACACAGTATTGAGCTTAAAATTGCTTTATTAATCTTTCAGATGGTTTAAAGCTGAGCCTTCACATTATGCAAAACTACTAAAGTAAACTACTGAATAGGGAGGTAATACACACTACTACTACACTACCACTTTCCCCAAGCTACACTAGACAATTCGATATGTCAGCTAATATGCACTTCACCTTATTTTGACGTTATTTAAGTGGCCTCATTCAAAGTTTCCTATAGCTGCCCAGACATAAAAATATAATTTGCAATGATGGGAAGACTTACAAAATCATTGCCTGCTCAGCTAAACAAGAACTTGCAAAGCAGTATGTAACAGTGATTAAATGTACCTAAAAAGAAAAAAAAAAATGCAACCTGTAAACATGAGGTCAACCATTTAATGCAATACATGATTAAATCGAAGCCAAGTGTCCACTGCTGCTTGCTGAAGTGGCAGAAAAGGAGATTAAGTGCAGAGACCTTAAATGCATGCACAGTCACATACGCACACAAGCTCTGGCACTGTTTCTCATATATACATATTTGGTGGCCATTATTTTTTGTAAAGCCCTTTGTGATGAGCCAAACCGCTTTATAAATATAGCTGACGTAGAATTTTTTTTCTTGATAACACCCCCTACCTTACCCCTTGAGGTAAGTGATATAAATATGAATGCATATAAAGAGAATGTTTCTCAGAGATGCATGATTCATCACCAACAGTGTCATACTGCATGGAAATGTGGGTGAGAAGTTGATTATTTAAATTGAAACTGATGACTCATATAGTGCAAACACTCAACTCCAACAGAGGATTATGTAAATAAAGAAAATTGCAGCTGTGAAGTTTTAATTCGATTGCTCTTTAAATTGCAGCCATATATGTCAAGAAAGCAGAATTGCCAGAGTCATTTATTATATTTAAGACTTGCGAGATGAAATAAAAAAAGATGTGATTGGTTCACATATAAGTCACCCTCTTAATGTAAGAGCATAAATATGGCTCTTTAAGTGAAAATGTGTTTTGAGCAGTTTACCAATCAGTGCATGGTTTACTTTATTGTTAAATTCAATACACACCTAAATTGCTATCATTTGGGGTTCAACAAAGGTTTAACTTCTTTTTTTTTAAACTGTTAACTGTGCCAAAGATTTGTCGTGGGGGAAATGTCTAAGTAGTGATGATATTTCATTTAATATTCTTTGTTATATCAATATGGTTATGGCTTACAATTAATCTATACCATTCATTTCAATGTCTTTAATAATTACTGCCAAAATATGCTAAAAAAAATGTTCATTTTAGTCATACATAAACACAATTTATGTACAGCACTGAAGGCAAAGTGGATGGTGTTCTTAAATACATAGTAGGCCTACTTCACTGGAGATTGCTGATTCAGTATTGTTTAGTTTGTTTTATTTATAAAAAATGTAGCTCTTTCATGGTGCCATGCCATTGTTTAAATGGCCCATTATTCTGTAACTTCAGTTCTGCATGTCTATTGTCACTCGCCCCAAACGGGTTTACAATATTAATGAAATACTCAGTGCTAACGAACACAGTGATAAAGCCTTGGTACTTGACTGCATCAACTGGCTGTAACTAATCTCGCCCCTCATACCTAAACCTAACCAACCCAACCAATGAAGGCAATGAATGTGTAATAAAAGGCGGAGTAGTAGTCACGTCTTTGTCAGTAGTTAAAAAAAAAAATATTGGGAGGTCCAATGACATAATTCTGCAATGTAGGTCGTGCACAGGTGTTTCTCGTTTTTGCTCAGGGAGTGTTTTACACATCATTGGATCTTTGGAACAAAGGGCACTTTTTTCCGGATTTTGCATTTGGATATTCTGTGTCACTGTGTGTGTGTGTGTGTGTGAGCAAGGCAGTGAACTCCATTACTTTTCTCCTGCTGTGAACCACATGTGCCTGATTTGCCGTACCTTGTCTTTGCATGACAAGCATGCTACCACTCTGCCACATTGACTGATGGTCAGTTAGGCAACACACACACACACACACACACACACATACGTTCAAAACAAAACTCTTAATATTGTCTGACAAGGAAATTGGGGCTATGTTGAAAAAGAAGCAAAGTTGCATGAAGGCATGCAGTGCATACACACATATACATCACAGGGATATAGAGAGATATCACAAACTGGAGCCCAGTATGGGCAGCAACTCGGTAAGGGACTAAATTTAATGTTTCCATTCTTTCCTCCAGAGTGAGACAGAAAGCGACATTCAACAAATATAAAACACATATGCAGAAAGAGCACCAGCGCTCATGCATCATTTACCAGGACATGCCGATCACACCAACTGTATGAGGGCACAGGGTTGGAAGTTACATTAAATAACCTACCACACAATTGGATGTGAGGAGGAAAAAAACATGTCAATTTAGAAAGAGAGAGAGGTGAGGAAAATTTGGTCCTGCAGTAGCATTTAGGTAGACAGAAACTCTCACAGAATTAAAAAAAAAAAAATGTTGCTCCAGGCAAATGAAGGTCCCTCTCTGCTTCCTCCTCACAGCAATGATGACAAGATTTTCACAGAGCGAATAAAGGGAAAGATTAGCTGGCTTGTTGGCATAAATGATCCAGTGCATCCCACCTGATGCTTCACAAAGAGGTAACAGCATTAGACTTACCTGCCTCCATCTCCGACGTCATAGACGAAGCAGTGTTTTTGCGCTACGATCCGCAGTTAAAGTGTGAATTCTTCCTCATTATTCCTTTTTTTTTTTTTACTTTGATCAGATGTGACCAATAATAGTGACAGTATGAAAGACATGGTGTTGTGGTAAACATGTTGAGGCTTTACTTTTTCAACTAAATTGAAATGTGTCCCTGAAAACCATTGTTTTGTCTCAAATATTGGCTCAGTACATGTCCCACGACTGTTGCATTGATACAAAGATTATGACAAATATGTCAAATGAATGGAGAGGTTAGGTAGCTTAGGGGGAACGCCTCAGGGTTGTTTTGTACATCATATCTATTCAGCCCAGATGAGAGCTGCAAACAAAGGAAGCATGCCAAATAAAAATACAGCACATCTGTGATCAACAAATGACATAACTGGATCTGAAGATTGCATGCCAGCATAGACTGACATTGGTACATCCTAGAGAGATTTACATATGCACATTTTTTTTAATAAACGGGGAAGAGTCACACACCGCAAACCCAAAGAAAGTATGTGAAATCTCTGAATGCACCCTCTGATGAGACGACATCTGTCACTGTATAACACACACAGATGCACATGCTCTGTCACTGGTCTGTGTTCCACCTGCAGCATCCACAGCTTAAAGGCGTTAGCACACTCTAACTGTGGAGTGCACTGCATAGCAAGCACACGTCCCACGGGTCAGACAGGAAGGTTAAACAGGCAGAGAGGAAGAGGAGAGGTCACCGCAGCTTATCTTCTTTCCTGTCATTCTGTCTGCTGCCCCTCAGGCTTAACACAAGAACACACACATACACACAAATACTCTTCAGGCCATGATGATCACCCATGAGGACACTCACTGTAAATTGGTGTGAGGGACTTATCTCATGCTGCTTGCCCCACTAAGAGAGGCTGTTCTTTCACACGACTAGTAGCCATTCTGCTTGGAAAAAGTCGATTGAATCATTTAATCCACCACATGTTTATCTCTATCTCACTTAAACGGGGGCAGATTTGTAGGTGATGTGACATATGAGAATGTTAGCCCTAATTTCCACTGGATGTGGAACGACGCCGCCTTTTTGTCGGACCCGATACATTTCCATTCAAATCAATGTGTCAATTTCCACTGAACTCGGAAGGCCACTGACATGCTGACGCCTGTTGAAACAAATCAACAGAGCTTCTGTTTTTGTCGGACACTGACAGGAAGTCGCATACAGACACAAAATAAAATAATCTGTTTGCGGTGGATTGTAAAATCAAGTTCATCTTCTCAGTGGACACAGGATTTCTCTTTCACTGACGCTCCACTATATTGTGAGATTATATGTGAATTTGTGAGATCTTTTTAGTCAGTGAGAGTGGTTCTTGTCCACAGAAATTCAGATACAACCTTTTGTTTTTGGAATTTATATGTTTTGGAGAAAAAAAAAGCTTGCAAATACCAGACGTTTGATGCAGCAGAGAGGTATTACGAGGTCACTGGATCTCAGCAGGCTTGTTTAAAAGTCAAGAGGATTAGACTTCACACAGTGGTTGGTGAGTTTTAGGTATTTAAAAACCAAGGTGTTGTAAAAAGCATCAGCTGTTATTCAGCAGATAACATTAAAAGTAGAGATTTTTTTTATTGCACCGTTAGCCTGTGGTTCTTTGACTCTGCCCCACTGACGTTTCACTCAGCCAATCAGATTATTCCAGCATCCCTCCCTGTAGCTCTGCACACAAGCCTGTTTATGTAACTGCAAACATGAATTATATCAGAGAATGATGAGCAAAATCCCCAAAACAAGTTTGCCCAACTGCATCAGCCCATTCAAGAGCCGTCTAGTCTATGTGTTTCACAGTAATCCGCCAAACACATACTGTAAGAGCTCTAAAATCCAGCAGAATATAAAAAGACACAGTGTATTTCATATTAAACACTGTCACGCTGTTGGATTGGTGCTTTCATGGCAAACGTAATAAAATCAGATTGTGTATGAAATAAACAAATCCACTGAGGATTGATCTACCACAAATAGAAATTGACATTGTTCATCACATTATACAAGTGCATGTTCAGCACTGGTGTTTTTAAGACACCTGCTGAGGCCCGAGGCGCAATACATTTGCATATATTTGCAGGAGCTGCCACTTTTCAGTGTTGTACAAGGATCTAAAGTAAGCATTAGACTTTTCGTACATATATACAATGTTTTGTGGTGGTAAATAAATAAAAAAATAATAATCTGGTGCTACAGTTTGTAGATCAAAGTAATAGGACAAAATAAAATATTGATTGAAATAAGAATGCTTGAAATGAGATTCAGTTTAACAGATAATTCAGGTTAGTCCAGTTTTGCTTTCCTGATCATTCTCATCCATTTATTTCTCAGGATCCCAAAGCTCTGCCAACAGTGTAGAGAGCCAGCAGCTCTGGCCCCAGCCCACGCTGTGCCTGTACTTTGAATAACTACCAATAACTCGAGAGAAATCCAAGAATTTGCTTGGTTCGTAGTTCTGAATGTAATATAAGGACAACATTGTTTTTTCATCACAGTCCCTGTTGTGATATTTATACAAAGCAAAATATAGATCCAGATCTGAGATGTGAATTCAAATGAAATGTGTATCACCCAGTGTACTGCCATTATCATTGCAGAATCAGCCCAACTGGAAGACATTTCTTTATGTCGTAACCAGTGTTGGGCAGTAACTAATACTCTACCGCATTACTTTTAAAATAAATAAATACAGTTACATTACAATATGGTGCATTTGTCTGTGACTTGGTAAATGACTTCCTGATTGATGAATTCAAATTGCTTTCATTCATGCAAACAGATGGCACTAGGGACGGGGGACATGTCCCCTTCATATTCATAGAGACTGTATAGAGACACTGATCCTTCCCCCCACTTTCCCACACTAAGGAAACAAATATCACCAGTGAAACAGAGCATTAATATCACTGCAGTAGCACTGGGAGCCCAGTGTTTGTGTGATTCAACTCATGATGCATTCAACTGTACACAAATGTCAGAATTTCCAACTTCAAGTCAAAATTTAAATAAGAACCTCCGTGAAGTTGGTTCTCCAACTCAGAAAGTTGTATTAATCAACCTGATGTACAATTCATGCTATCTGGTAATGATTTAAACAGTAGCTACATGTTTGGTTGTACATCTGTGAGGCTGGACGAGCTGGGAGCTCTCAACTTTGAGGTTACTCTGATCCAAGTTCCAACTTCCAGTGAACACACCATAAGGGCAACTCTCACTCCCCAGGGTCTGAAAGAGGAACTAAAAAGTTACTTTTAACAGTAACACGTTCATTTTCGATGTAAGTAAGCTGCAAGATAATTGAGTTACTTTTTGAATAAAGTAACTAGTAACTGTAACTAGTTACTATTTTTCAGTAACTACCACAACACTAGACATAACAATACTCAAGATAAGCCTGCATCCTTTTGATTTTCACCAAAATGCTCAATGGTCCCAGTGCACCCTATGTGCTTCTGTAGGGGAATCCTGCTTATTTTGGGTAAATTCCTGAACTGAGTTCTACTCCAAACTGCCATGACCCATAAAGCAACTTTTTCCCCATGAAAGCCAAACTACCAATCCATTCACTCTTTTTTTCACATACCTTAATGATTTTTAAATATTATAATAATAATAATTATATAATTATATATATATATATATATATATATATATATATATATATATATATATATATATATATATATATTATAATATATAATTATATATAATAATATAATATTTATTAACCTGTAGTGACAACTCCTTAACTTTCTGAATTATGCCTTATTATGAATATAGATGTGTTCTAACTTGTCATGTTAAATCTCATCAGCTCATATGACAGGACCTTTAGGACTTTATGCGAATATATCAGTGAGCACTGTCACATGGATGCAGTATGTCTTTGCACTACAGAGCATGATGGTCAGATTGAGACTGTGAATTATGCTTAGTAGTTATATAACCTCAGAGCCTTATAAGATTCTCACTGTGAACAATTACTAATCTACTTTAAATTGATTCAATAATATAATGTCAATAATGTACTGCTGGCAAAACAGCTGTTGTTCAATATAAATGTGTGCACAGAACAATTTGATTGACGTGAGTTTATGGAAGACATTTATTGAATTTGACACTATAAGATTTGCTCCAAGTTGCCGATTTGTCATTGGTTGTCGGCAATAGCTGTTACTGGAATGCATCAGTCCTGGCAGCACTCATACATGACCGCATGCTTGATGTGATGTTAATCTTCATGATTACCCGCCTTAAGTGTTGCCCATTATCCTACAAACACACACACAAAGTCAGCCTTTAGCTTCATGCATATTCACTCACACAGATATCACAAAGGACACTTACTCACCACTTCTGCTCCAGTCATAACCAGTGACAGACAGAAACACACACACTCAGTCAGAGTTATAATGCATAGCTGTCACTTGGCTGTGACAACCTTGGCATGGTGAATAATATGAACGTAACTCCAGCTTGAAAGAGTCAGGGTATTTATGAGTCCAATTTGCAACATTTGTAGTGGCGACAGACACAATCTCCCAGGATGAGGAAAGCGTGATTTACAGAACAAATGAAAGTTTTACTTTGTTAAGTGTTAAACATCCCTGAGTATAATTTGTCAAGAAAACACAACTTTATTAACTCATTGAGTGCCAGCCGTTTTTATAAAACAGAAAGTGCCTTGGGCCAGCATTTTTGTCCATTGTGAGTCATATTTCTAGGCCCACAGAATATTTTGTACTGTGACTCTGAAAACATTGAATAGCTCAAATCAAAGAAGTGACTCTCTATTTCATCATGAAAAAATTTTTTTTGTTACCTTGTTCTGTTTTCTTGTTTTATCAGAGGTAGAGTAGAGGCCACTCTCACCCTAAACACCACATTTTTTCCAGAATCCGTCTGTTTTGCTCTCTAATCTCGATCGTCTCCACTTCCTGCTTTGATCTCTGTAGCATATACTGTCTCTTTATGCTCTGACTACATCTCCCAGAAACCCCAACATTACTCACAGGGTACGGGAGACAGCTATCGGTAACCCACTGCTGAAAAAAACACTTTGACATATTATTACGTCAATGGCACCCAAGCATTGGATTTTAAATGACATCAAAATACGTCAATGGCACTCAAAGGATTAACAGCAGACGCAAACCGTTTCACACCATATCAGGCTTCAAAACCCTTGGTTTATTTCATTTAATCAGAGCATCCAGCTGCCTCCAAAATACCACCTTAATAATTCATTAGCAGAGGACTTTTTTATATGCCATCTGGTTTGCTGAATAAAATCAAATCCTTCTCAAATAATTTCCACTACTCCACTTGTTTTGAACATCCATCGTAATTGCATGAATCCAACATTTCAATTATTCTCAATACTTTGTCAAGCTTGAAAATCAATATTGAGGCCAGCAGTGAAATATAAACTGTTACTCACATTTAGTATCATGTTTTCAAATCCAGTCATAATTCTGTGTCTACCCAGAGAGCACCATGAGCTTCTGCAGAGGATGTAAGGCCCTTTTATTCCTTTTATTTTTGATGTCAGAATTATCCCCATTATGCCTCTCACCTTCAAACACTGTGTCTTCAGGCTGAAGACACAGTGGTTGTCTGGAGTCAAACAAATCATCACAGAAATAAAGCTGAAAAAAAGATGCAGCAGCAAAAACAAATATGGAAAGACACATGTACAACTCAGATAAGATTACTTGCAGTCAATGTGCTCTTGCGGTTGGTTGGTTAATCACACATACATCAGAGTGAAGTATGTACATCAGCAGATGTGTATGCACATATGCAGACACCACTGCACATGCATGTAAACAAGCTACTATGGTTTTCTGAATCTCATCTTCTCACTTCATAAATTTCTGTCTGTGAAGAAGTTTAAGAGCTGTTCCCAATAAAAGGCTTTGACTCATGAGAGGGGTCAGATAAATCCCACAAAGGCGAGCCAGGTAGCCTGTAAAACTTCAATACACATTCTCATTTTCTTTTTCCCCCCAAAGTCAATCCCACCACAGAACCATTCCTTCTTCCCCTTTCCCTCCACTTCCTTTTTTCCATTTCTTTCCTTTGTCTATATCTAGTTGATTAGTTATTTTTCAATAAGAAGATTCATGGTCTATGCCGAAAGTGTCATTTTCAAATTGCTTTCCTCCTGGACCAAAAGTCCATGAACCTATGATATTCAGTTTGCCATGATAAAATTCAGAAAAGCACAAAATGATCACATTTGAAAAGCTGGACTCAAGTCACAGCTTCCTAACCCCATGTTGACTTTTTTCTTCCATATTCCTGTTGTCTTCCATGAAATGTCTTTTAGTTATTTATTTATGTATATTTTTAGTTTTTTTTAATCATTATTTTTTATTACATTTATTTATTCATTGTATTTTATTGTGTTTTCTTTGATGTACAACACCCTGGAAACCTTGTGTTTTTGTGCTATATAAATAAAGTTGACATTGACATTGTCATGCAATAGACCAGGGAAATTAATTTTCCCCTCCTTACCCATCAAATAAAATCATCTCAAATGTCTTATTTTAACCTTATATTCAGGCTCTCAATCCATCTCCAGTCACATCAAAAAGGCTGTTTGTTTGTACCTACTGTTGTGGAACATATTTATCACTTCCAGTCCATCTCTTCGACCCTCTCCTCCGTTACTCCACTCCTACATCTTTATTTATCTGTCAACAATAATCATGTCGAACTCATGAGAAGAAGAGTGAAGCCTTTTAAATTCCTGTTTTTCTCCTCTGTTCCCTTGAAGATGTGTCTCAGTTTGTCATGTTGGCTGTTTCCCCTTGTTGGTCCTTCTGCTTTCTTTATCTCCACCACACAGTTTGTATTTCCCTCCTCTGCTTTTATCATGATGCATGTATAAATAAAATAACCTTCAGTCTGTCTCCTTTCTTGTTTGTTGCCATCAGTCTCCTTCTTCTCCCTTTCATTGCTCACATCCAATCTCTGTCACCATCTTCCCACGTAGTAATGTCGGAGGAAACACAACCTCATCCTTCAGTGAATGTTGTATGCAAACATTAAGGCATTAAAATACAAACAATGCAGATTTTAACGCACTCATGAAAATGATTATTAAAAAACGAAGGACCCAAAAGATTGAGAAGTCAATGTTGATTTAATTATCATGTAATTTTTGTATTTGACTGTAGCCTTTTCCTAAACACAAGAAGTTTTGTTGACTAAACCTGAACAACTCACAACAAATCTTTTCCTAAACCTAAGGAGTTTTAAACCTGACCAAGTTGTTTCCTGTGAGTGCAGAAGTTTGTTTGGAAAACTTGAGATTCATTTTTATATTTTTCAGAAAAACCACAAATAAAAAGAAAAATTCATTATTCATTTGGTCAGTTACGGGGCAGCAGCAAGCGTACACAGCAACATATACTCAGTAGCTTAAACTAATTGTGACTGGCCCTGGTGCAATTTTTATTCTTGCGTCCACAACCACAGACACCAAAGGGAGCTTCACCATGCAAATCAGCCTCTGATCAGCACCATGGACAGCAGCCTCAATGCTACATTTATCAACGATAATTTCACAGGCTGACCTGTACTCAGCAGCCAAATATCATCACAGGCATGGATAGCATTCGATACATCATTACATTGCTGTAGATTTAAATCCCTGAAACCTGGACTCACCCATTAGAAGTCCATTCTATGGGCCATGAGCTAAAAAAAACATATTTTTTCTGTTAAACTGGCATGCAACTTTAAGCAGAACCTTGGTTGAACGCCCTGTCCAGCTATAGGAGCTGAAAGTCCCCTGTTTGCTGTTGGCTGTAATCATTTCCAATACATATCATGGTCTATTTTTCTGTTTAAAAATAGAGCATTTAGGATGTATGAATAATAAAGTATAATAAAAATCATTTCAAAGAGCACAACAGAGGAGGTGTGCCTTAATCACTGTAAATTCTGCATTTGGTTTCTATTATGATGTGTGGAAACTGCCAAAAATTAAACAAGCACCTTGATACAGACAAATATCATCAAGCAGGTAAAAGATATAACAGTGAGATTTGATGAGCCTCGCACTGTTCTGGCTGCTCAGCCAAAAGTTCCTGTTGACCTTAAGAAATCACCACATCGCACTCATAACAGAGTTCACTCTGCATGTAACTCAAGAACCGAACGGTCTGAATAAATTGCTACTGCATAATGTTGTAGAATTAGTCTCATTTACTCTCCTATCTTTCTCTGTCTTTCCTCTCCCTTGGTCTTCTTTCTCCCACAGGGATACATCCATTTAAACTTTTATCAGCATTTACTCCCTGATTCCAACCTTGTATGTCTTTTCCTCTGCTGTTCTTCCTACCCTTTCACCTACTCTTCATCTCCTCACCCATTAATAGCCAGTTTTCAGCTGATGGTGTAAGAGTGTTTAATGTTTCATCAGCATCTTTAACATCCTATTCTCCCTCCATTTACAGTACATTTCTGGTTCAATACTCTAGTATGTTCACAGGAATCCCCTTTATTTTCACCTGCATCCCATCTATTTCCACTTAATATTCTTTCATCTTCTGCTGAAGTTTAAACTGTTGAGCAGCTGGGATAAGGCAGTTAAATATTTTATGGCAGTGCCCTTCCTTTCTTACTTACTTACGCTGCCTCTCCCATACTAAAGCTCACAGATGCTCACATGCACGTATTAACACAGCATGATCATTAGCTTACAGTCTTGGGGTAGTAAAAGATAAGCTTTTATTATCAGTTTTTCCCACCTTCCCGCCACCATCCCATCCTTTCATGACTACTCTCAATATCAAAAAAAAAAAAAGAAAAAAATAATCTTCCTCTCTGTTTGAATTCAGTTGGACACACAATTACCTCCTTCCCACTCTCCATTACCATCCCCCTCTTCCTCCTCCTCCCCCGTACTAATAGTGCCGAACAATCAGTTTAGAGTCTTGGAGTGGTGATCAGTGGAACAGTTTAAGTTTTATTGTCCATTGGAATGAATTTGATCGATGCGGGTCGGCATGGAGATGGAGCTGATAGCTGTGAATCAGGATTGAGTCCAAATCAATAAAACTCTAAACTTTATTATGCCTATCAAACACATGCATAGACACGGAGGTGGTTTACAATAATCCTTTCTAAAAAAATATGAGCAAAAGATTGCACAAAAATATGGAAAATTCTCATTTCAACCAAAAGAAAAGGAAACAATACAAACAGACACAAAAGCTATATTTAGGCACAAATATACATTTAATCACTGTGACTGACATTCATATGATATGCATACAAGCACACACATGCACAGATACTGGCAGTTTTTCATCCATCTGTCTTCACACAAACATCTGGGAGGTGGCCTGAAAACAGACAATGTCTCCATTCAGCTACAGATTTCTGCGCTCATTCGCACGAGTTTAGGAGGAGGTTTTTCGGGATTCAACCAGAACAGCTGGTGGGCTCAGATGTGGGAGAAAAAAAAGGACAATTTTTGAGGGAGATAAAGGAGGCCAGAGGTGTCAGATGGTGTGGGAGGAGATAACACTGTTAAAGGAGAAACTCTTTTGCTTGATTTTACGTTCTTCTTAAACAAAGCTGGCTCCGCTTGGCAACGCCACAGTACTTTCTTTCCACTCTTTACTCAGTCTTCCCATCTTAATCTAATATTTGTCAGTGTTTCAGTGATTCTCTTTTTGGCTGTCTCGCTTCTTTTTTTCTGTATTTATCCCTGTCTGTCCCTGTTATTTTTCCCCTTTAAGTATTGCTTTGTTAGCTTTTGTGAATCTCCCTCACCCTGTGTTTCTGTCTGTTCACATTACAACCTCTGCTGCTGGCTGACTGCTCCATATTCACTGCAACACAAACTTTTTTAGCGTGATGAGTGTTGCTGAATACAGTGTACTCACTTACTGAATACGCTGTGCTTACTAGCATTTGTGGAGTTCGGGATTGTGTGTGCGCGTGTGTGTGTGTGTGTGTGTGTGTGTGTGATGTACTGCATGGAGTCAGAGAGATGCATGACCAGACACTTCTGTTATGACAGCTCGCAATGAAAAAACACTTCTCGGCTAGCACCTGCTATTGACATTGCCTCCTTTTGCCATCCATTCTAGTGTCAAGCAGCACATTACTCACACTGAATACACAGGGTGAGTGTAGGCTGGCATGGTGGCATTAAGGGCAATGATTGAGGCAGTAGTTGAGAACCCCTTTGGCTTGTGATATTTCGCTCCAATTTTGCGTTTTCCATCTATTTAATGCATATTCTGACAGCTATTTTTTTTTTAATAATTGCTCTTGCACTCTAGGCGGCACGGTGGTGTAGTGGTTAGCACTGTCGCCTCACAGCAAGAACGTACCGGTTCGAATCCCGTGCTGAGGTCCTTTCTGTGTGGAGTTTGCATGTTCTCCTCATGTCTGCGTGGGTTCTCTCCAGGTACTTCAGCATCCAAAAACATGCATGGGGATTAGGTTAACTGGCTAATTTAAATTGACCGTTGGTGTGAATGTGAGTGGTTGTCTGTCTCCATCTGCCCTGTGATGAACTGGAGACTTGTCCAGGGTGTACCGCCACTCCCCATTCAGTTCTAAAAGATTTACCTCTTAAACTCAGCCCATCACTTTCAAAGAGAAAACAACTATAACTAGAAAACCGCAAGCGGTTATGTAGGGCCCTCGCGGTATGTCGCGGTTGGGCATCAGATGGGTACGGCGGTGCGAGCAGGGGGCAATAAACGTCAAGCGATTCAGACAATACACAATGGAGTTACAGCCATTCGATGGTTCAATGTGGAAATCACGCCAAAATGAAGAGTTGAAACAAAATGGCCGACTTCCTGTTTGGAATAGACAGTTGGTGCAAGAGACATTTTTGTGCGTCTGGTCATGGTATACGTGTGTACTGATTTACATGTTCCAACTCCATGAAAACCCCTATGGGGAGGGGTTTTTTTTTTTGAAAATTTCAAGGGGGCACTATGGGGCCATTTTGCCCCACCCATTGGTGTGGATCACATCAGATGTTAGAGGTCGCCACCCTTGACCTGTGTATCAACTTTCATGATGATACGAGTTTATTCAAGCCATCAAAAAGCCAAACAACTGGTCACTTCCTGTTACCACTGGGGGGCGCCATGAGTAAGGCATGACATTAATATATTAGCACATTCAGGACTGAGTTCCCATCACGCTCAGAAAATTTGAAGCTGCTCAGATAGAGTATGTGAACGTGAGAGTCCTTTGAATTTAGACAGCAAATTCGCCAAAGTTTCTCGAGCCCTAGCAGCCACGCCCCTTTGACCAAATTACGTGCAGAGCACAACTTTTGCTCGGCTAGGTCTGGAGATGATCTGTACCAAATTTCAAGTCGATGGGACGAAGACCCGAGGACGAGTTTGTTTTCATCAGAAAATCAAAAATTCAAAATGGCCGACTTCCTGTTGGAATTTCAGGTTCCTGCCAAGAGACAATTTTGTTCCTCTCGGTATGCTTAACATCTCTACCTATTTTCGTTCAGGTACAACAAAGTCATCGACATTCCCTATGGGAATTTTTCAACAATTTAGGGGGTGCTATGGAGCCATTTTGCCCCGCCTCTCGGCGTGGCCTGCATCAAATCTTATAGGTCACCACCCACAACCTGTGTATCAAGTTTCATGATGATAGGAGTTTCTTAAAGCCATCAAAAGGCCAAAAGTATTTGGAGGCACTGAAATGATGTGTGGAAACAAAATGGCCGACTTCCTGTTTAGAATAGAGAATTGGTGCCGGAGACTTTTTTGTGCGTCTGATCAACTTGCACATGTGTACCAATTTTCATCCTACAATTCCATAAAAATCCCTATGGGGAGGGGTTTTTGAAGATTTCAAGGGGGCGCTAGGGAGCCATTTTGCCACACCCACAGGCATGGCCCCCATCAGATGTTAGAGGTCGCCACCCTTGACCTGTCAAATTTCATGATCATACGAGTTTATTAAAGCCATCGAAAAGCCAAACGTATTTTCTTGGCGAAAAATCAAAAGACGCAGCGCCGCCACACGAACACCGTTACTCGTAGCCCCACAGTGTTCATTATGTAGCTTCACCAACTTGTTCTGGACGTTTTAAAAGTGGAATGAAGTTGATGGAGTCAACTATGTTGTGTCAGTACATGTAAACGTAAGGGTGGCGCTGTGGAGCCATTTGGCCCCGCCCAGGGGCGTGGCCCACATCAGATCGCAGCGGAGGCCAGCCTTGACCTGTGTATCAATTTTCATGATGATACGACTTTATTACAGCCGTCAAAAAGGCAAACGTATTTTCATGGCCAGTCATCAAAAAATCGCAGCGTCGCCATAAGGGCGCCGTTAGTCGTAGCTTCACGGCGTTCGTAACGTAGCTTTACCGACTTGTTTTTTATGTTTTAGAAATGGAATGAAGTTGATGGAGTCAACTATGTCACATCAGTCAATGTACAAAGTAAAAACGGGTCACTTCCTGTTACCACCGGGGGGCGCTATGATTAAGCCTTAATATGAATACATCGGAACCTTCAGGGACGCGCCCCCCGTCATGCTCTGAAAATTTTAAGTTGCTAGGATCGAAGTTTAACGAGCCCTAGCAGCCACGCCCTTTGACCTAATTACGTGCAGAGCACAACTTTTGCTCAGCTAGCTCTGGAGATGACCTGTACCAAATTTCAAGTCAATCGGACGAAATCCCTAGGACCAGTTCGTTTTCATCAGAAAATTAAAAATTAAAAATGGCTGAAATAAAAATATTGAAATATATTGAAATTGAAATAAAGTGAATAAACCATTATTGAAATAATGTTGTTAACACCACATTAATATTTTAACATGTTTTGTCATTGTTCTTTTTCAAAGCTAAACTGAGATAAGGCTGATATTTTTTTGGTTTCTTTGTGAGAAGTCGAAAGATTAAATGCTGTTTAATCAATTCAATTTCTCTGCTCACTCTGTGAAATTAAATTATCAGTAGGCAACAATGATTTAATTCAGCACATGCACAAAGTAAAGTGTCATAAGGTATAAAAGCTAACAAATACTCAAACACAGCACACAGAGCACTGATGTCATCAGAGTGGATTAGTCACACGTGGCAAAAAAAAAGACCAGAGTGATAAAAGATTAAGAGTGAAGAGCATGGGAAACTGAAAAAAGGGGGCATGAAATGGAGATAAAGATGGCAGCAAGAATAAAAGACGAGACCAGATTGGGAGAGACTGGCCCTCGGGATGACCTGTCTTTGTTTGTAAAAGAGAGAGAGTTAGATAGAAGAGAGCATGACCAGGGGGGACATCACCCATATCCGAGACACAGAGAGCGTGAATGAGAAAAAGAAAGATCCATACTCAACAGCATCATCTATAACTCTCACCTGTGTGCGTGTGCAATAACTTGATAATGGGGTGATGTATTCTGGTGGTGAAACGTTTGATGCCTTCAAGCAGCGCACGACTGGTAAGGGAACACACAATCTGCACACACACACACACACACACACACACTGTACCTCAGAGGTTTAAACTCAAGGTCACACACACACCTTGAGTTTGCATGTGTGTATTTGATAAGGATACACACTCATAAACACATCAATCAAATGCATGCATGTAGACAAACTGACTGTCTTCCATTAGCTCAGTTTAATGGTACACATTGGTATCACATTGTCTGCTGCAGACATGCACAGGCATTGTGTTACAGGGTAAATCTATGTGGGCTCATGTCCTGAGGCTACTAAACTGTGATAAATTATGTACAGGATGTTTACCATATTATGGAAAAAGAAGTGGACAGGATGAGTTGTGGGAAATAAAAATATTCTTTAATTCCTCACTGAAATACAGGATTCTCAAATCAAAATAATAATGGTGTATTTGAGTCACTCAAGAGTCAATTTGACTTTCTCCTGCATCTAAACAACAAGCCAATACAAAAAACAAACACATGCACTGTGTCCATTACACACACACACACACACACACACACACACACAGTGCACGTACATGCAGGTGCCTTGCGGGTCGGCAGGATGAATGGCTCAGCTGTCCTGTATTGACGGGAGGATTGATGTTGTCTGATTCCCAGGTGACTCATTTGACCACAGTCAGAACAGACCTCAGTGTGTGTGAGAGAGAGAGAGAGAGAGCGAGTGAGAGAGAGAGTATGTTAGTGATATATTGCAACTCTCTGGTTCGATCAGCATTCATTAAGAAGAGCACAGTAAGAGGAATTGAGGTTAAAGGAAACATATACTGTAGAAGGCAGAGTAAGGAAATGCTGAGAGAAATTATTATATATAATAAATAAAAAGAGTATTTTGTATACCAAAGTTTCTAATGTTTGCAGTTTTTTGCAAGACACATGTTCAACAATGAAATCTCTTTCAGTCATCGGAAAAAGACTTCTATTTAAGCGTCAAAAGGCACAAGTCTGTCCACAAGAAATTATGTTTTCTCATATGCAGGAGAAAAGAATTGAAAAAAAAGTACTTCATTGATATTCAGTCAAAACCATGATCTTTCTCTAAAGTTCACTAAAGTCTCAGTCAACATGATGAGTATTGTAGGTTGATGAATAAATTATTCAACGTGAGCTGTTTTAAGTTCACACATTGACTTCTACAGTACAACACAAAACTACATGTTGGTTTCCATAAAAACACAAATTCCCCTTAAGATAATCTCTGAAAACAAAAAATAAAGAAATCTGAGGCCGTGAATCAAATCCCCAACACAACACAAGAAAGCTTCGTGTTTTATTTCTATTTTTTGAAAGTCAAAACTGGATTGACTACTATTTGTAAAGTTGCATAAAAAACACCCAACAATGATGTTTAACATTATCACTGCCAACGAATGTAACTAATAACCACATGAAGATTGATGACAGCAATATGCACAGTGACAACGCCCACTTCTGTTTAATGCAGTATGACAATAGAGACTGTGATGCTGCTAGAAAATAAACACTATATATATTTGATAGGGCCGTCTCCGATTGTTACATATTTAAAACTCCCATCTGTTAGCTTTAGCTGTAAGACTCCAGAGGTGAAAACAGCATGCATCTCTGCAGGCATGCTACATGTTTTACAACTAATGTTGTTTTATCGTTTCATGCTAAATTAATTGTTATAAATGTGGAGATGCGTCTCAAGTGCCTCGCAGACTTGAACCAATCATTATGGGCTTCTCTGTAATGCCATGTGTTTGTATTTGCTGGCATTTTATGCTCCTGCATATTGAAGCTGTGTCACTTTCTGTTCACAAATTTCAAAGGATTATACACCTATACATTATACAGACTATGTCTCTGCTATTTAAGAAAGGAGGAACATTGTCAGTAGTTCACACCTGATGTTGAAGGCTGTCACAACAGATAATGCTTTGGATTGTCTTCAGCCAGGCTCCATACAGACATACTGTCAGAGAAAATGGACATCACTTCAACCTAACAACAGTGTTTTTTTTTTAAGTGTGTTACAGCAAAAAGCATATATATAAAAAATGTGATGTCCATGACATTGTAGTTAAACATCATGCCTCCATGACCATTCAATCCATACTTAAAATTCCCATCAATGTCAAGTGCATAATACTCAAAATGCATAATTTCCCATATTGAATTTCCATATTGCATCTTGGGCATTTGTTGCCCAATAATCTGACCAATCTATTTTTTACCAGCTCTTCTTATCACCACTCTGTGGTTTTCATCCCATACCTGCCTAACAGTAGCCTGACTATCACAACTACTTTCTCTCTGAGCGTAGTCTGGCCAAGCTGCCTTGTAAACCGAGTTCTCAGAGGGCGGGCTTAACCCGTGTCTATCAAATGCCTCTGTGTGCTACTGGACGAAACTTCAACCAATCAGATCACTCTTTCCTCTGACGTATGCGTAAAAACGGAAACTGCTTGATCCAAAGATCTAGTGCGTCATTGCCTTAAACACACCTCAGTCGAGTCATTTGAAAAGCTAGATTTTCATTTGTCCCCATTTCTAGGTGAATCTGAAATGGAAGTGAGCGGCAGCTTGGCCAGACTGACTTGGTCGCGAAACTTTGTGCAGCATCACAGGAAGTATGGTCGGGCCCAGGCTCGCCAAACAGCCCTTTTTTTTTTACATTAAATGGTGTTGAAAATAGCCTGTTTGCATCAAGTAAGGGATTTAATTATGTGAATTGTCAGTGGCAGACACACTCTGAATATCTGTTTATTAAACTCATAGTGGTAAGTAACAGATAAAATGACCTGTGGGGCTTAAATAGGACTGGTTGGAGCCAAACGGTCTCCAAAGCTTGGTGTAAGAGACCATAGAGATTCGGGATAGAAGTACAAACCATACCAGATTGTTTTTTATTGACTTTTCCACAGCTTGTAATTGTATACAGCCTCGTGTTCTCAGAAGTTCATATCCAACTCTGACATGGACTTTAAAACTGTCTTTTGGCTGGGGGAATTTTTAACAGTGGGAGTCTAACAAGTAGGCTACACTTTCATCTGCTGCTCCATCACCACCACAGGGCAACTCGCCTCCACCTCACCTTGTTAGTAAATGTTTGCTGAATGAAGACTATGAACTCACAAAATGACTATGGAGTTATTGTAGCCACTAAACCTGCATAGATAAGACAAAGACAATCCTAACCCTAACCTTAATCCATACTCAAAGCACCCACCAAGGGTCAAATGCATCATTAATTGAAGCGCAGTACATTTCTGTGCTATTTTTACATATTGAAGTTCTAAGAAATATGCACACATTTGGTGCAAAATTTGCCCTTTTCTTTACAAATGGGCTTAATGACACATACAGTCCAATTGAAAAAGGCTGGCGCTAACAGTGTGAGGTGCGTTAATGAGGGGTTTCTCACTGTCACATTTCTTGCCTGCAGTTTGGAGGAATGCCTCAGTAAAGACCTGGAGCTCATGGTCTCAAAACTGTATTTTTCTTATTCTTTCTGTGATAGTTCTGCTTCTGTATTACTGGCATCAAAGGTAACATTTAATAATGCTTTAAATCAGTTGTAAAAAGGGCAAATCACAACTGCAAAATGTTATGGGCTTGTTTATGCTGCAATCAACGCAGTTTATTTTGTAATTTGGACTTATGGGGCAGATAATGTTTGTCAGTGACCTGCAATCTTTGTGTATTCATCCGTCAGTGTGTGTCGTTACTCTAATGATTTTATTACTATGGCACAGTCATTAATTGACCTCTAAATCTCTAGTTTGATGACTTAAAATTTTACTTTTCCTTTGATGCGTATCACTAAATGCTTTCCTCTCATGGTGTGGCCTTGTTTGCCTCCGTACAGTATTGTATGACTTACCCACTGACTGTGTTTATCACTCAAAGTGCAGGAGGTGGCACTGGCTGGTGTGACCAGCAGATTTCTATGTTCAGAGCATCTGCAGCACTGTTGTAAAAGAGGTTGGATTAGGAGGATTAAATTATCAATGGGTGTGATGGCAGCTGGCATCTATCAAGGCCAGTCAGATCAACTACTCACAAGCCTTTTAAATGCAGTACGTACCACCTTGCTGTGGTGGACCAACAGCTTTGTTATGTAGAAGAAAGTCCAGCACAGATTTAAAGAGAGAACCAGCTGCAAACAGCAAATTAAAGGCACCCTGTGGATTTTGTAAACAAGCAAAGTTATGTTTCCATCCATAATTTCTCAGTAAACTGTACACTCAGTACACTGAATGTATCCTTGAGCTCTGAGCAGTCCTAAAGAAATACAGCATTTCTTTAAAACATATTTTTATTCTATTGGCTGTGTTATTTTTAAAGAATCAAATAAAGTGCCATTTTATAAATTTTCAACTAATTTCACGGGGAAACAGATGATGTAAATTTGCTCCACTTGACTGCATAATAATTTCTATATGAAGGTATATGATGTCCATATGTAAGCATAAGCAATGCAATGGAGCAATATTTTTAGAGGTGCTTCCCATTTTGTGAGCAGCTTATGCACACAGTTGATATGATCCTTTGAATTTTGATCAGGAGTGTATAATTAACTCTTTGAGTGCCATTGATGTATTGATGTAATAACATAAAGTGTGTAATAAGTAATGTAATGATGTAATAAGTCAAAGTGGTTTTTCGGCAGCGCATCGCCTATCGCAGTCTCCCGCAGCCTGCGAGTAATATTGGGGCTTCTGGGAGATGTAGTCTGAGCATAAAAAGATGGTATATGCCATGAATATCAAAGCAAGAAGTGGAGAAGATTGAGATTAGAGAGCAAAACGGACGGATTCTGGAAAAAAAGTGGCATATAGGGTGAAACTGGCCTCTACTCTACTGTACCTCTGATGAAACAAGTTTGGAACAAGGTAAAAACAAACATTTTTTGTGATGAAATAGAAAGTCTCTATTTAGCTATTCAGTTTTTTCAGAGTCATAGTACAAAATGTTCTGTGCATCATGAACTATAACTCGAAATGGGTAAAAATGCTGGCACAAGGCACTTTCTGTTTTATAAAACAGCTGGCACTCAGTGAGTTAAATGAATTTTTCTTGCTTCAGGCCTTTTGGATTAAAGTGGATCTGATATGAGCAGCTCTCATGTATATTATTGGGTTCCAATTGCACTTAACCGCAGATGACATGCTATATTACCTTGACATTTGTTTGTCGTCTACACCTCAGATAATTTGGCACAGGCAACACCATGGAAAACAACAAACACAGAAAGAAATTCAGCTTGCAGTGACATTACCCCTTTGCTGACACAAGGTCATTGCACTCTATCTGTGCTACCCAGTGGGCAGGATAGATGTGGTTTTCATGCATATCAAAACTAAGGAAATCCAATGTGACTGGTTCCCTACTATGATAAAACATACGATTGTTAAAAGAACATAACTAATACTATGTATATGCATGAAATTGAACATATTACTCAAATACAAACATTCAGTCATGGAAAAAATTATTAGACCACCCTTGTTTTCTTCAATTTCTTGTTCATTCTAATATCTGGTACCACTAAACGTATAATACAATGAACACAACAAAAAATGCAGCTGGTCACATAATACTTTATGTCCTATTTGACATTCTTAAGCTTAATTGATTCCCAGGGTATATAAGAGGCCATTTCATGTCACAAGCAGCACTGCACATGCAAAGGCCTAGAGTGGTTTCCTGCTTACATTCAAGCCGTAGCACAACTCAGAAGTTGTCAGCTCTCACATAATGCCTAAAACAAAAGAATTATGTGAAGCAACAAAGGCAGCCATCTTGGCACTGCTGGAAATTGGCATGAGTGAGAGACAGGTAGCGAAAAAACTGAAGATCTCCAAGACAGCCGTTCATTCCAACAAAAAAAAACAAGCTGAACATGGCACTACCAAATTGCTACCTGGCCGTGGCAGGAAACGTCTTTCTACCCCACGAGATGACCGTGCACTCATCCGTTCCTGTGTCAGGAATCGTCGTCAGACCTCCAGGGACCTTAAAAATGAGTGGGCACTGTCGAGAAATGTGACTTGCTCGGCAAGGACAGTTCGAAACCGACTTGTTGAAGCTGGTTTGAAGTCACACAGAGCACGCAAGAAGCCCTTCATCAATGAAAGGCAGAGGAAGGCCCGGTTACTCTTTGCTCGAGACCACAAGGATTGGACTGTTGATGATTGGGCTAAGGTTCTCTTCAGTGATGAATCCAATTTTGAATTGATGCCCACTCCAGCCAACTTACTGGTTAGGAGGAAGCCTGGAGAAGCTTGCAACCCAGACTGTCTTGCCCCTACAGTAAAACATGGGGGTGGATCAGTCATGATCTGGGGTTGTTTCAGTCTGAGTGGAACAGGGCAAATGCAATTGTGTGAAGGCCGAATGAACCAGGTCAAGTACAGGACTACCCTTGAAAACAGTCTTCTTCCATCAGCTGGAAAACTCTTTCCTGCCTCGAATGACTGGATTTTCCAACAAGACAATGCCCCTTGCCACACCGTTTCTTGTTAATTTTAATGCCTGGTCAGTTAAAGCCTGGATGGAGAACCACAACATTCGCACCATGCCTTGGCCTGCTCAATCACCAGATCTTAATCCAATTGAAAACCTGTGGAAAATCATCAAACTCAAAATGGAGAACCACAAGCCCAAAAACAAAGAAAATTTGTTTGAATTTGTCCAACAGGAATGGGCTGCTGTGACAGCAGAACAATGTCAGAAGCTGGTGGAGAGCATGCCAAGACGCATGGCTGCAGTCATCAAAAACAATGATTATGCAATCAAGTATTAACTCTTGTGTTTATCATGTGTTTAAAGCAAACAGAAAAGAAAACATGGAATGCTTAAAAGTAGTGTTTTTGGCGGTACAATGCCATAGCTATTGATGTAAGAATTTAAGTAATTTTGGTTATTATCAAGAAAACCATGGAAAATGAATAATCCTTAGTTCTTAAATTAAACTCTCATGAGCTATTTTTGTTGTTATCATTATAATTGTCCAAACAAATGTACCTTTAGTTGAGCCAGGCATTAAAATTAACAAGAAATTGAAGAAAACAAGGGTGGTCTAATAATTTTTTCCATGACTGTATAGCTTTCTATCTGCACCCTCCTGCTGTTTATGTGTAATACAAAGGACATAGGTCAACTCTGGGTGTGCCTCTAGTCTGCTACTAGAGCAGCTTTCATCTGGCAGGGTTGGACGGGGAGTCAAATCCTACCTGACTGAATCTTGATTACACAGCTTTCTGATACAAAAAAAACACTGGTTTACGAGGGTGGCTTATGACCTCATAAGATGTTGGGTCAGTCCTCTCAGTTTGCCAGGCTTCGACCATTCAATTAGAATGCATCACTTTATAAAACGAGGCCCATACGCCCCTTTCACACAGCAACAATATCTGCAGATTATTAGGTATGTAACAAAACAGTATTTCTGAGACCTGGATTCAGCACTGGATCACACACAGATGATGGGCCCACATTACCATCATTGTGTTCTTATTCATTAGATGATAACATTCATTCACCACATGTCTGTTTGCATTGATATTCCATCCACAAGTCAACCTTGCCCCCGGAAGTTGACATTACACTAAAGAGAGTTACAGTAACTAATGAGGGACTCAGACAGCGTCTCACCATAGATTAGAGCCAAGGGTAACAAGAAAGGACACATGGTGATGACATCAAAGAGCTTCCTCATGTCCCTCTGGCTTTTTGTCCCCAATCATCTACCACCCTTGAACACACACACACAAAATGACACATGTTGGAAAATGCCCCCACATATGCAGGAAGAGGGTTTCTACAATATCTCTGAGCCATAAACTGTCCATGGTCTTGCATGTTTTTCCACACTTTTTTATGCTGGTCTATCACTTTCATGTATACACATGCCGACTATCTCTGATGTAATTCCATGTAACATTTGATCCCAGATTCTTAATGCAGATTAATATGCAAGCTAATACTAGGTTATGTGAAGATTTAAAGATTCAACTCCTCTCGCTGCTGTCTGTGCACTCTCAAAACAATCAAAGATCGCCTGTCTTCTTCTATATAGGCCACACCTGGGAAAATGTGATCCGCATTAATGTACACCAGTGAGCCATTTGCAATAGGGCAGTTTCTCCTTGACATTCTAGTGAGGCACAAAGTTGAGCTTAGTGTTATTAGGATCTCAGTTATTGGACATGGTAGCTGAATTTCAATGTGAGGGAACTGAAACATGTCAGAGCCAAAATTAGCTCTTAGAAATTATTCCAGTGATGATATGCAGATTATGTTGCATTACAAATATCTACCCCAAGTTATGGAAGCAACATTCATGGCTCATATGAACGGGGGGAGAAAAATGGTTAAATGGCAACATACATACATAGCTCATTTATTTTTGTTAATATTATTTGTATGATGTAAGCCTTAATTTTTAAAAATGCACCACATCAGACGTTGTGTGTCCTAAATGATGCATGTCCACTGACCCATGTGATGCTAAAAGGGGCTTTAATTTCAAATGTGGCCATTATGTTTTTTTAAAGGTTCTAAAGATTCTATTTTTAGCACCTCGGGGGTTAGCACAGTTGCAGTTCAATCAATAAATTAACACAATTTAAAGGGGAAGTGACTTCTTTTTTTTTTTTTTTTTTTTTACAAATTGGACCTTATTTCAGGGATAAAATGCAGCCATTTACTTACCCATTTCACTTTGGAGTCATTTGGAGTATTTCCGATGATATTGGATCTAACGATATCCATTTGACAGGAGTGAAACGGGCATTAAAATGCAGCTAGTAAATGACAGAAACTTGACCATTTCTAAAATAACAGACATTTAATAAGATGGGTACACTAATACTATTCTCATTTGAGTCAGGAGTAGTCTGTAACTTGAGAAAATTCAATTTGTAAACAGACCCTACTTCCTGTATATCACAGTTTACTAAGGACCCCTAGTGCCTACCTATGTGGCCTTCACAGTGCCTGAACTAAAATACTTACTTGTGATATTGTCAAATGAAATATCGGCAGAAATACTCCAAATGACTCCAAAGTGAAATGGGTGAGTAAATGACAGTATTTTTTTCCCAGAAGTAAGGTCCAATTTGTAAAAAACACCACTTCCCCTTTAAGAGACATATTTTTTAACAACTCCTCACCACAAACCAGTGTTTTCTCTGTTTTTCATATCCAATGCCAACATTTCTAAAAATCATTGCTATTTTCAATGACATTATTATGGCTAAAGTAAAGGAAAGGCCATTTTAATGACAAATATATTTTTTTAACTTGTGAAACTAATTGAAAGTTGCTCTAAGACTGCCACCTCAACCTCTCCACCCCTATTTTCCCCCTCATTACATACTGTATATGAATAACAATAATTTGCATTGTCTTTTATACATTTGTATTAAAATAAAACACAAATTACTGCGCAAAAGTTTTTTTTTCTTTTTTTAATTTTACACCCAGTCTTACTCACTCACACACACATTACATGGGTATCAAAAGACCAAACACAGCAGCAGCTCAAGACAGTGTTTTATATCCACACTTAATAAGAGCTACTAAAAGCAGTGCTTTCTCCACACTGCGTGATTTCCAATAAAAGCTGACACTGAACATAGTCTTGCCAAATAAATTGGCCCTTTTCCACAGCCCCGCACACACATACACAATTCCACACACATGCTGATAGAGCTGACACATTCTGAGATCTATGGGCTGTCCCTGCATAACCTCCCATAGCGCTAAAGAGCAGAAATAAAGCTGTTTTCACATCATAAAGCCAGCAGTGTGAACTGCACTATGCTTCCGGGGCTTATATCATTTATCTGAGCCACTTAATGAAAAGCCCTCAGCCCTCCTGACAGAATTTGTAAGACCGCAATAATGATGATAAAAAATATTTAAAAAATTAAAAAAAGAATAATAACAGAAGATCAGAGCACAGTGTTTGGGAATCTTCAAATGTAGCCAATATGTATGGACCCAGAAGGGGAAGTCTGCAGCAGCTAGGGAAAGAAAAAAGGGAAAGGACAACTTGAAAACAAAAGATAAAAGTTGAAAGGAAGGACAGTAGAAAGTGCAATAAAAGTTCAAAAAGAGCCAGAGGGACAGTTGGTCGGGGGATAAATAGAGAGGGAGAGAGAGAGAGACACCCATGGGTGCAGAAGTGCTGAGTGAGGAAAGAAGGGAAGGAAGAGGTGTAGACAGAAACACAGCTAGACAGCAACATGCAGAGGCAGGGGAGGAGACAGACAGAGAGACAGATGCTGCTGGACAGAAAAAGCAGGCAAAGGCCTCTGTGGAATCAGCGTGTCAACAGACTTGTAATTGTTATCTCATGGTGGACAGTCTGGGTGGGAAAATGATGGCGGGGATAGTAAGAGAAGGGAGAAGGAATGTGGCGGAGATAAAATGGTGAAAGACAGAGGAAGGACATAGGGAGTGGCATGTCTCATAGGATTAGGATCTGTCTGGTTTGTGAAAATACAAGGTTATCACATGCGCGCACACACACTTTTATCTCCTATATGCACCGCATATGATAAGTACACAACATTTAGCAAAACTCTTACACGTAACAGCAGTGTGATAGTCTGTGACAAATCATCATCATGAAAACATCACTCTGGACATTCAGTGATTTTGTCATCAGAGGTCGTGTCTGAAATCACTACCTCAGTCACCTAATCAGTATTCTACTGTCATTATAAACACTCAATAGTGAACAGTAAACTGTACACAGAATCCTAGAATCCCACTTCCATTCGGCTGCCAGATAACTCCAAGCCACTGGACACTGAGCAGTGGCGTGTCCAGACTTTTTTCACAGGGGTGGCCCAAGTGGGGCACTAAGCCATGTAGGGGTGGGAGGATTAGATGATATGTCAGTCACTGCGCATGGTTGTCATGCATGTCTGTTATGATTAATTTGACTTAAAAAAATACAACCTTAAGTGTCAGTATAAATCAAAATCATAATCATAGAAATTTGTAATATGACACAACTGAATGGGACAATACAAGTGTAATATTAATACTTTATTTTTTATGAAAGGTGAGAAAATCAACCCAGGTCACCCTCTGGACACGCCCCTGATCAGTAATATAGTCAATGGAGATACCTTTTTTCCAAGTTTATGTTATGTCAGAAATCTAAACAGCGACAGGAGAGTTAGACCTTAATCTAACTGTGGGTACTCAGTTAAGGTTCCCATGGAACGGCGTCATAGTGCTCCAACATGTTACACCACTCATTCAAATGAAAACTACTGGCTGTGCACTGCCAAAACCATCACTGTTTTAGCTGTGTAGCTCCTGTGCTAACACTGCTGAAAGACTCACAGCATCCTGCTGATGTCCAGGTAACAAAATGTCAGGTAAAAACAACTACATGCTTATGGAATATAAAGCCAGCTGGGCTCTAAGATCTACAGACTGAGGTCAGATAGTGGAGCCCAGAGTTCAAACTAAACATGGTGAAGCAACATTTAGCTGTTATGCTGCACACAAATCTGAAATCTGAAATGACAACATATCCGCTAAGAAACAGGTCCATTACTTAAAATGCTGTCCCCACATCTGTGTAGCATATAATCCTTCAAAGTAGTGATCGAACATTAGTTTGATAAAGTACTTCAGGACACTGCATTATGTCCAGAACAATTCCCATGGCCAGTACAGAGTTTTTAATTGTCATGCTCATTGCAGAACTTATATTTTACCCTGTATATTGAGACATAGTGAAAAAACGTTTTACAATAAAGGAGATATTTTAGTATGCACACTGCACACTGACCTAAATGGCACAGAGACATGTAGGACACAGGAGCAGTCGATTAAGGGTGCGTTTCTTCACAGTTCAGTCAAGCGTTGGGCATATTGCATTGTTGCAGTGATTAAAGTTCTGTCTTGCAGGGTCATGGTCCAATGTGCTGTGCTTGAAAGAATTAAGCTCGAAATAAATTTTAAGGAGTGAAGATCGGGGCAGGAGATGTGAACAAAGTCACAGTGTGCAAGGTCTCAGATTAGAGGAAGTGTATAGACATTGCACTTTAAGCAGTGCCAGACCAGATATGGACAAAGTGATGGTATATTGCATATAAACAGTGCAGGGAGGTGAACAGTGGTTTACACAGAGTAGGGCGCTGTGGGGCTGGGCAGGAGCTGGTAGGTTTCTTAAATAGGTTAAGATCTCTTGAGTGGGAAAGAAAATTGTGTTGGATTTAATATCCTGGCCAAGATAAAGCATCTTGGAGAACAGAACTTGGTAGCAATTGTTCCATTTCCTTCCTGTAGCCTGATGCAATGCATTTCATTTCCACGGGTGACATTCATTCACCCTCTCTGCAGTGAGGGAGCAGCCCATGGAGCTGGAGTTTAGCTCTGTGAAAGAGAGAATGTAGTGTCTATCCACTTCCAGGTTCTTCTACTTCTTCCTCTTATTTTTGTATTTTCGGATACTGTGACAATCTGTCATTTTTTTTAGGTTGACATTATCCATTAATTGAGATCCCATGCAGTAATGTCAGTTTGTTATCAGGCAAAGGGAAAAAAAATAGCGATAGTGAGTGAGATTGAGCTCCCAGTTCAGTAAAATTCAAAACCAAACAAATAACACCAATGTTGTAACAGTCAGTGAAAGGATGTTTTATCATTTTTCTGTATTTCCTTGTAAATAGAACTCAAGAAAAATAAACACCATGTTCAGATGACACAAAGCTTGAAGCCACTTTATGGCATTAAATTAATTACAGTTGGTTTTATTTATACAACTTGGCTAAAGTGCCATCGTGGCTCGGGGATTCCATTTGAAACTAACATTTTAAGTTGATTTTCTCCTTTCCACGATTCACAAACTCACAAACTCACAAACTTTTCATTCTTTTCAATCCCTTTCGTTAATTCTTCCATTATCTGCTTTTCAACTTACTATTCCTCCCCTGTCCTGTTTTTATCACTCCATCTTTCATCAGATGAAAAAAAAAATCAGAGAGTATCCATCTTAAATGCCACTCCCCATATCCATTCCTCCTCTGTTCTCTCCCCCCAGCCACCTCTTTTTTTCCATTTTCTTATTGGGGCTGTAACTTTTTTCTGGCCTCTTTTCATAGCGAGTTTTACTGCAGTTTGTGGATGCTCAAATAAAATGCACCATCAACTTGAAGAGCAACAGTAAACTAGCTGACACTCCCCAACAAAGCACAGCACTTGATAGAAACCAAGTTACGACCACCATAAATGGACCCAAAGTCATTCTCAAAGACCATGACAAATCAAGTCATGACCAAAACAAATACATGGACCGAAGGCATTGTAAAAGAGAGCAAATATACATTATAGTGAATGGGGATATATGCATTTAGTGGCTGGGTATTGTAATCCCTGAGAAGAAAATACATACCAAACCGTGATGTGGATTAGTAAGCATGTGTGTTTATGTCCTTTGCAGTGTATTTTATTTTATAATATGTGCATTTATGTAGGTATAATACCACTGCTATGTCTGAGATTTGCATATAATCTAAGTTTATTTTTCTTTGGAGGAAAACTTTGTTTTAGTAACAATAAGCTCAAATTTGTGAGACCCGTAAAACATTTAAGAGTTGGACGACGAGAAGTTGATGACAAAACAGTTTGGAATTATCGCAACATCATTCATGCCCAATTATCAAGAAATTATTTCATTACTGTGAAAATGATGTCGTTATTACAAGAAAACACCTCTGTAAAGGTCATTCAGACTATACACTGTCCTGGCAGCTACTGTAGACAGACGCAGGGTGAATATCAATTACTGTCAATATTACAGAGAGAGCTAAATCTGCCAGCTTTAAAATATGCTTCAGACCAAGTCCTGAGCCAAGTCCATTGCTCAAATGTTTCAGAGGATTCATATCAATAATGGGAAAGCCAACTCTTGAGGAACTCAACATAACAACTATACCCTCAGTGAATTAAAGGTGTAGTTTGAACAACGACATGTAAAAAAGTCATTTTGTGCATTAAAAGAAAGAAACTTGATATAAGCAAGTTTGAGCATGAAGCTAATCTCTCTCCAAAGTAAATTATTGTTGCTTTGACAGTTGTAAAATAAGACAAGCAGTTGTGTGTGTTTGAAAATTAAACATGCCTACTTCTTTCAGTTAGTCATGGAGTTGTGAAACAACAATGACAGCCAAGATAAGCCAACAGGACATTGGTAATAGCCACAGTTTATTCAGTAAAATAAAGAGTTGGTTTTTTTTTTGTTTTTTTTTAAAGTTGGTCCACTGATTGGAACAATTTTTGTACATAGTATAGCATAGTACATACAATTTGCTAAATGGGACCATTAGATCAGATTTAACAATTCCAGATGATTCCACTGTGGAGCCACTGATCAGTTGAAGTAAAAATGTTGTTAGATGAGGTATGAATTGCACATTGGCCTTGGACAGACAGACTTCTATTCCCTAACAATACTGAGCATTCATTGATTTTGTTAATTTTTTTGTGTGCTGCAACAATCGCTGGTTAAATCACTTTTTAAGTACAATATGTTTTATTAATGCTGCTGCACTCATACCTGTACCTGCATGTCTAAAGATAAATTCTCAGTGGAGGAATTTAGTATCCATGCTATGTTTATGAGCTTTGAAAGCTTATATCAGTCTTGCAACCCATGAGCAGATGGGTTACTAGGCTGGAAGTGTAAAACTCCAGTCACTGGTTTGAGTCATAGGATGGGTCTGTTCTTTTCTACTCCCCAGTCCATATTGTTTTTCTTTCAATTAACATCCTGGTTTGTGTGTGTGTTAAAGGATGAGTGTGTAGAATTTAGTGGCATCTCATGGTGAGGTTGAATATCCTCCTATATTCTGCACACTGGTCCATCAACAGTTTGGGGAATAGACCAGAAGTTAAAATGTCAAGCATCTCTGCAAGTGTATAATGCAGTTTAACAGCTGCAGCAAATATGTATAATGAGATGACTTCCACCTTCCTGACCATATTCCTCCCTGCAACACAGTGATGCACAACCTTGAATTGTTGAATTTTGTGCTGCTTATTAAACCTTATGTCTGTTGACTTCACTCCTTTAAAGCTCATCCTGTAGTTGGTAACCTGATATTCTAACCCTAAAACAATCTTTCTTCAGCAGCCATCTTCATGACATTTTGTGGGAACTTTTGGAGTCTCTATCTATCACTGTGGGCATGACTCTCTTAAGGACTCTGCATAAGTTCATTTTGCCAGGAGGACAGAAGCTGAAACCTAGATGGACAGTTTTAATGTTAATGTGTGAATAACTGTGTGTATGTGATCTACAAGTGTCCTATGTGTGTGTTCTTCCTAAGGAGAGCAAGGGTTTAACTGCCATGTAACTTAATCAGCATTATAGAGACATTTGCCCTTGTCATTACACTCCAAAAGCGTAGAAGCTTTCAGACTTCCTCATTCAGTAAGAAGCATTAGCACTTAGCATTAGAAAAGCTCTATAACATTTGCCATGTTGCATTGAGGATTGTGTTTGGAAAGTAAAAGCCCGCCTTACAATAATACAAAAACTGAAAATGTTAAGTTTAGTCTGAATGTGAGAATTATTTTAACTTAAAAACAAAATTGACTATGTTGCAGTGAGTAGTGGTAGTCCAATAATGAGAACATTTCACTTTTCAGTGTTAAGGGTTAAACTCTTACTGAGCCAATCAGTGCTAAAAGGTTCTCAAATGTTTTGGCATAAATCATCAGAAGAAGTCAAGATCTGAACTTGTGTGATAATGTCTGAGAAAGATCCTTGAAATCTTCTTTGTAAAGCACAGGGGCCCCATCCATTGCCATGGTGGCAGCTGGATAATGGAGAGCATCGGAGTGAGCAAGTAAGAAAAGAAAAGACTCTGACACTCAAACACAGAAATGGATGCCAGACAAAGCATGGGAAGGTGAAAGAACAGAAAGAACTGACAGAGTATCATGAAAGAGAAAGAAAAAAGGAAGAGCAGAGGGGAAAGTGTGGCGTTATCAGGGTGCACCAGCCTCGCCAGATATTATGTAGTAGTATAGAAACAGGCAGTATGGTGGAAACCCCATTTGCATTCAATGAGAAGCCTCAGCCAAAACATGCTGGCTGGACACGCATTCAGATGAGGTAAAACTCACATAAACATATTTCACCATTTTCATGTCTCACACTTCTCTGTTTCCTCGTCTTATTGATTGTGTCATTGTCTGTTACATTTTAGCTCAAGATCTAATGGAACCCTCACAAAGCGGTGTGTGTAATCATCTGAGTATTAGTCTTAGCGGTGCGCTAGTATTCTCTCTTTTCACCAAACTGGGACTCATACTGTTTATCCCTGTAGGAAGGGAAGAGAAGTCACAGAGGGAGAATGAGACAGAAGAAAGAAACCTTATAACATTTGTGACTGAGAGAAAGAAAAAAGGGGAAAACATTGGAGGGGGAACCTCTGAACCGCTGATATATACAAACCCAGTATTCAACATCTAAATAGAAATAAAGCCTTGAGGGACACATAATCTAAGTGTTTAACAAGGAACAGTTAAAGGGAAATGTGTCATAAAAACACTTTTTAAGTGCTTGTGTACATATATTTGGGTGCCTACCAATCCACAAACTATGTCACATTAAAGCTCATTAAAATATATCACCCCCAAACTTTGCAAAGGTGAGCCATATTTCTCTGAATACTGGGCTTTCAGACAGAGAGTATATAAGTAATATGTGTTTTCTGGACATTAAAGCATGTAAACATGTTGTCCCTAGAATACAAAATAAAAGTATGAATCTGAAGATTTGTAATTATGTCCCCTGTTATGTCCCCATTATGTTAAAGGAAGACTATTATTATCACTTTATTATTATGCCCACTCTTTGTCCAAATCTCAGCATACGGCATATTTTTATTTAAACCTTGATGTTAATTAGATTGTTTGTTTTTTTCTAGTTTTCAACTCACGGAATTAACCAAGTGTTGAAAAATGCAACTGTATTTAATGATGTGAATACGTAAGTGCTTTACAGCCATTCTTCTTATAGTTGTATTACACACCCACTCTGGATCAGAAAAAAAAACTGTCACTTTTGTCATTTGTCAGTGTCATTTTACCTGGATTAACACAGAATAGTTGCACATTAATTCATAGACTAATGGATTGAAGCTGCGTTGAGTTGCTAAATGCAGTGTGGAAAGCCAATGGGCACATAAATTACACTGTTATTGTTTTCCTGGATATGCACTGTCAAAACATACACTCGAATATGAGTAATGGTAATAACCTCAAACTTTTTTTCGTCTAAGTGCAAACAGATTCACACAAAGCAAGAAGTCAGAACTGACTGCAAATTAGAAAGGGCAATATGCTGATCGGTTCCAAGGCCTGCATTAAGAAATCTAAACTAAAATCCAAATGATGCCACATCAAGGACCCACCAAGGTTCATTTAGCTCAGACCTGAGAGCCGAACACAGAGTGAAAAAGAGCTGGGAGCTTATCAAAATATTTTCATTACTGTCTGAGCTCTCTGAGGGTTGTCTTTTATGTTATGGATCAACATGCTTCCTAAACAATTGGATAGAGGAGGGAGTGTGACTGACAGGAATCACAAGGGACAGAGAAATACACAGTCAAGGGAGTGAGACATATATGTGTTTATATATGCTAAGATACACTGCGTACTATGTTCACAGTAGGATATCACACCATACTATTTACATGAAGATAGGCAAGCAATGTCAAGTAAAGGTCACGTACAGATTCACCCACATTCTTCTGGAACGAATGTATTGCTGACACTATTTATACATTTCATGCATCTCATGTTTTATCTGCCTTTGAGTGCCATTGACATATTTCAATGTCATTTAAATTCCGATGCTTAAGTGCCATTGATATATTTCAACAAGAGGATATACGCCACAGAGATCAAAACAGGAAGTGGAGACAATCACGATTAGAGAGCAAAACAGATGGATTCTGGACAAAAAGTGGTGTTTTTGGTGGGAGTGGCCTCTACTCTACCTCTGATAAAACAGGAGTGGAACAAGGTAAAATCAAACATTTTTTTCATGATGAAATAGAGAGTCTCCTCTTTCATTTGAGTGTTATTCAGTGTTTTCAGAGACATAATACAATATGTTCTGTGGGTCTAATATATGTTATATGTGTTTATAATTGTTGGGTATATCATGGAGAGGCTGTTGAACTAAAATCATGTAATTTTGATGGTGTTGTATTGGAGAATCCCTGATTTGACAATATTATATCATGTTTTCCAGTTTAGTGGATTAGCTGAAAGCTGCTAATCTGTGACGCTGTCATATGATTGACTAGGGAGTCTCTTTAGTTTCACCTCTTAGAAAAATACAAATTTAAATATGTTCATACGCACATTTTCATGGATTGTCATTTTTAACCCACATTTTGCTTGAACACGCTGGGCAACAGGATTAAATTATAATGGGAAAAAAACTTGACTTTTATCCTAAATTGCATTGTATATCTCAGTGATGATTCTGATGTTTTCAGAAATGAGCACAGTATCATTCAACAGAAATAACAAGTTGTGATATGTAATGGATTCCGCTGCAAAAGTGTCCTCATAATTTAAACTGTTGAAATGATGGAGGACCATCAATAGGAGTTTAAACTGATCACACACACACACATCCTCACATGCAATTGTACTGCCACAGTGAACTAAAACACTAGAGGGACACTTTAAATCAGTTTACACACACACACAAAACGGCTGGTAGTTAATTGCTGGCTCCCTGTAAGTTTGTGAGGACCCCATTACTGAAATATACACAGCAGGCCAATCTGTGAAAGAGTGACAGAGTGGAGAATGGATGGATGGATGGATGGATGAATGACAAATGGCAAAGGGACACTAACATAACTAAATCAGGGAAGAAGAGTAGAGCAAAAGTGGGAGGTCTAAATGGTGTGATGATGAAGGAGGAGGAGATTTATGATGAAGGGAGGGTATACAGTATTAGATAGTAATGGATGGTAAAGTAGAAATGCCAGCATAAATTTCAAATATGGGCACAGACAGGCAGCCAGAGTGACACAGAAATAGGCAATGGGGATTAAAAAAAAAAAGTGGGAGTAAGAGAGTAGCAGATCATTTCAGGCCAGCTTGTACTGTAATACCTCCATGAGGGAGCCTCCCTGCAGAGCCAATAATCTCCTGCCTCTACAAAACAGAAAAGGGTTGAGAAATTGACTAAATGCTGACTCCAGTGCCTCTTGGAAAATAACAGGGTCCAAAATATTATTGGATTATTTATTTGATTTCACAGGGAGACAGGCTGATACTGAGGGTTTTGTTCAGTGAACATTGCACACTTGTGTTAAAAAAAAGACGTTTGCCAGATTGATTCAGCTACTGTACACACATGTAATTCAAGTAGCTGTTTAGGTTAGTCATATCACATGCATAATAGAAATATTCAGTGCCTAAAGAACATTATGAAATACAGTCTGACACCACAGGGCCCCCTAACAGAGGTTGTGACCTGATTAGATTGTGGAGCAGCTGAGGTGAAAACAATTTTGTTGGAATTAAGATACCAACTGTGTGAGGACAACTTGACATTCTTATTAATTAATTTCTAATTTGCATAACTGCTTACATTCAGTGTAGTATGTCATTATGACGGTGTGACATTAGGCAGCTGAAGTCCCTCTTGTACTGCTCTCTTCTGCTGGTCATGTAATGTAATTCCATTTGTGAAGCATCTGCTGCTCTTCACTTGGGGAATTACAGCTGGGTGAAGGTGAGGTTAGAGCTGACTAATCCACACTGTGGTTTGGTTGCTTTGGCTTAGGGTGCCTTTATGGGATTGTTGGTGACTTAATGGAGGATAAGCATTTGCCCCACAGGGTCAACGATCAATGTAACAACCAACTCCAGTTAAAGATCACTGTTTCATCAATAAAATGAAAGTATATTTAAAATGTGGTCATTTTTTTCACATTTTTTCCCCAACTTTATTTATAGAACATTTCAAACATGACAGTATAGACAGACAAGGATGATATTCAATGATATACAGCAGAAGGTGTTAAAAAAAATAAAATAAAATGGACATAAATTGTCATATCTGAATGTCAACCCCTTAAACCACCTACCACCCATTACAAGGACATTAAACTGGTAAAAAATAGACAAAAAATAAATAAATAAATAAAATTATATATATATATATATATATATATATATATATATATATATATATATATATATATAAAAATAAAACTATTTTTCATATTTTTTTAACTGATTCTTGGCAAAACACCATCCTTTCAGATACCCTGAAGTTTTGGTTCTTCCTCAAGGCCAAACCCAGCTGCTGGCCTGGAAACACAAATAACTAGGACTAAGTGATATAATCATCTTCAGTAAGTTATTCTTAAGTTGTTATTTTGATTGTTTGAGATTTAACATTGCCCTTAAAGGTATGTCTACATGAGTGAGTCTGCCCTGGTTAATCCATTTCCTTGGCATATGCCAAGAGCCCTCATCAGTAATAACAAGGTGACCAAAGACTCTTAAGGTGTCTTAGAGGAAGGGGGAAGAAGCATTTTTGGTGACAGCCAGTTGTTCAAATTCTCAAAAGGCAATTTAGAGTCAAACCATTTATCTTTTTTTTTATCTTTTTTTTCTTTTATTCAAATAACAATGTATTTTTGGGAGTATGGGTGGGTGTATCTGCTATTTGAAGTGTCAGAGCGATAATTATGCACTCAGACTTGAAGAACAGAAACAGAACTTCCAAATCTTGTTGTGTCACCAAAAGTCATATTATCTTATGCATTATAAAGTGTAACTATTCACACATCTCCTTTCTGTGTTCGTCTGACCATTTTATGACCCCACATGTCATTGAGCAATACTTTCACAGTCTGAACATATACTGTAGAATATTCAGAGTTAGTTTTCTTTTTGTTAACATTTACCTTGCCCCCAAGGATTCTACTTGGAATATATTTTGAAAGTGAACTCCTCATAATAAGAGAGGTGATGCTGTTTACTTCATTATGTATGCATGGAGTAATCTTGTTTGTTGCTGGCTATTTGGTATCTGGGTTTAAAGACCGTACCAGTGTTTTATCCCCATGCAGTAAAATACAAATGTTGTGTTTCAGTACAGTTTGGAGGGTAACCTAATGACTCCAAAAAGGTGTAAGGTTTGCTCGAAAAATAAATGGTGCATTCAAGGACACTCTGATATTTGAGTCACATGATGGAAATGAGATTTCAAGCGCAACGTTATTCTACAAACAGCAGCAACAGGCCCAGATGTTAACACTCTAAAATTGTTGCTCTGTGGCTGCTGTTTGATACTCGACTATGTAAAGTTAAAATGTTAATAGTTATATAAACACTTTACGGCCTGAATTATGTGTGTATTCAACCACTAATGTATAGAAATTCTGTGTTCAGTGGATTTCTACCTCAATGTTCTTTACGAAACCTCATTCACTCGAGTGTTATACGTGATCTGTGCAAAGCAGCTGAATCAAAGCATTCCTCTCCATCTCCACTGTGTCTGACACTTGAGAAACACAGTTCACTCTAAATGTCACTTGATTTGATTAAGTTTTCCATACAGAATAGTAGAGATCATAACCTCAGCAACTCTTCCTATGGTGGTTCAAATTGGTGAAGACTGCAATATCCGACCACAGGGATCACAGCGAGGTGGATTTAGCCTGAACAATAGCTATGTTGTTTAATTTCATTATCAGCTCTCATGCTAATAAGGTCAATTTTCACCATCCAAAAAAATATGCAAATAAGTCCCCTCCTTATTATTAGTTATCATGTTATAAAATCAGTTATCGTGACACAAACCCTGAAGATCTAATTGCTTAAATATAGTCTTACAGTATCCACAGTATCTTAGATAGTAGATTAAATTGAAATGCCTTCTTCATGATGTACCCGACTCTGAATTACACTTTTACTCTTGTTTACATCATGTTCATGTGGCATGCTGCATTTGCTTCATTATAATAAGGTAATTTAGCAGCTTTCACAGTTTATCACCCCTCTTGTTGTTTACCTCATCATTTGGCTGTTTCCAGAAGCACCACTGTGGGACAAAAAAAAAAAAATCTATTATTGTCCGTTAAACGTGAGAATGACTGACAGGATTTGAAGCTCGGAGTCATTCACATACGCCTGAGATGGCAGCAAGAACACAATAACACAGTGGAGGTGAGACTGCATGATACGCTAACCTGCCAAATCTGTTGATTAGGGACTGTGTTTAATAACGTGACTGTGTGTGTCATTCCTTGCTCGCTAAGGTTTTGCATCTATCTTTGGTGAAAGTGACTCAGTAAAGATAAGAAATTAAATTGGGGTATAAAATCAACTTTGTTTCGCTTACTTCAAAGACAGAGATGCAGTTGCTCTCCAGTGCATAGAGTGTGTTTTTTTTTTTTTTTTGGCAAAGCACAGTTTTTGACTTCTGAAAAAAAACCTTTTGACTGAGACGTGATGACTTTTGGGGGTTGGCAAATACACAGATTGTCAAAAAACATGCTTCCTCCTTGGTGTTCTGTTTTAGTCTTTGGCATGGTTGACTAGTATCTTATCCCTGGTGGGGATGGGATACGTCTTGTAGTTTTACTCAGTCTTAGAGTTTACCCATTAATTAAATATATCTGGATATGGATCCTCAATCTCAGACAGCTGTGTTGGTTTTAGCTGATGGGATGGGTCTTACTGTCACTGACAATCTGCCTGGATAAACATTCTCTCATTATCGTGTGGACTTGTGAGTTGGTCACATGCAACTATGTAAAGTCAGTAACACTGACATTCATGCCATATGCCATAACTTCTGTCAAATCAGACCCTATCACACAAGTTAACAAATGTAAATACTTACATGCTGAGTAAAACTCAATTAAAAAGGTCACATTTTAAAGATGTGTACAAATGTAACAGTTACACTGAACAGTATTAAGTGACTTGACAGTATTAAGTGACTCATTTAGACAAACTTTCCAGCATTTGGGGTTGTAATTGGGGAAAAACTTCCCATTTGAGCTTCTTTAAATATGTGAGAACTTCATTAATAGAAAACCACAGGAGTTCGTAATCAAACCGTAATCTTTATCAAATATGAAGGAGGCGCTCTAGCCCAGCTCCATGTTTGAGCAATAATGATTCACCGTCTGTTCTCCTACTAAAAACAGTGCTGCAGCCGGTGTCAGCTTCAAAGATACCTGAAATGTCCCGTGTCATCCTCTTCGTAGATCCCCTCCTTTGGCAGCGCTGTGAGGGAATTGATACCTGCATAGCTCCAGGCCATGATCCAGCTCCAGGCACATATACCTCCCTGCTCTAATGTGCCCAAACCCATCAGAGTTGTACTCAGCATACCAACATTTCTTTTCAGATGGACTCGACCTTCTGCATACAGCCTATACAGTATAGGCTGTCAGTGTGCAGTATAGGCTATACTGCACACTGACCTTCCCACTATGACTCTCAAGCACACTTTTTACACTTTAGAATTAAGACAGAATGAGTATGATTTCTGAAAAAGAGAAAGATACATAAAAAATAATTCCCCGCTCTATTTCCATATCTTGCTGTGTTCTGGATGTTTCAGGATATCAATGCTCTATAGAAATAAAGTGTCCAAATGCCTGATTGTAACCACTAATCCAAGAGAAGGTGCAGAAAATAGTGGACACAGTGCAGAAAAAAAAAAAAACACAAATAGGCAAAAGTGAGGTAACCCTAACCACACCTGGTCATTTAATACCTTTAATGACGGTATGTTCTTCTTTCCACAGACTGCTGTTTCCCCTTAAAAAAAGTTTGCTGTGTTTGTCCTGCTACAGTATATCAAGCCATTTTATTTTTAGAATTATTTTTGCTTCTGTCTTGATATACATGAACAAACTGTGGTCTGCAATCAACAAATGTGAAGATAGATAGATAGCAAGCAACCACCAGCATCAAGGACTCAAAACACTGAATTAATTATGTTATAGTTCTATTTCCCCTGTTTAATATATACCATATGCTTGAAAATTCCACGCTGAGCACTGTGCTCGCTCACATCCCATCATCCCACTACAACCGTCTGTGAAGTCAAGTGATCCATCATTTTTGCCAGGCAGCATCACCTCTAGGGTTCACCATGGTTCTGATGGACCACATGCTCATTTCTGTCTCCATGCACTTACAAAATAATATGCACGTATGCCATTTATCTCTCTCCTATTGCCATCCACACAATTCACAGTCCTGCATCTCATATCATACTATATGACATTCAACTGCTGGAATATTTGATGCAAATGTGAAATAGTTTTACATTTTTTACATTAGTGGTTGCTGTTAAATATCTGGGAATATCATCTTTCTTTCATTTCTTAGACATGCATTGCCCAAATGTTGTCTCTACAGTTCATATACTGTAGCATTTCAGTGCATTGCCATTTTGGTCATCATATTATTATATGACTTCCAGTGCCTATATTAGCATTCTGTCCATAGAAGGAGCTTTGCCCTTTCTCTAATAGATAGTGACATGATGCTAGCGATTGGCACAGAGCTAACGTCAGCATGAGATTAGCATCACTGGGATGATGGTTCCTGGTCTGTGTCAATATTAGCATTCTCTTGTCTCTCCCGGTGTCATCTGCCGGATAAACGAAAACGCACATGAGCGGGTGTAATAAGCGTCTCACTGAGATGAGTGAGAGGTATTGATTACCTATTGCTGATGTATGCAAAAGCAATTACCTAACGCAGCATGGATCACGACGTGGCATTTTCGGATGAGGCTGCAGATTTTGAACTTTGAGTTTTACTTGACTCCGCTGAAAATGATTTTCAAGTTTGCAGATGAACCTAAAAGATGCAAAACAGCCTCTAACTGTCGAACAATCACTTGTTGCTGCACTGAAAACTATCTTCTCCCTTCTTTTGGAGCAGTGCCACAAGTGTTGATACTGATACCATGAAAAAGTAAAACTTCTGTCTTCATAAACAATAAATGTATGATGGTGCACACAGACTGATACGGCAAAATGAGAGCTACAGCAGGTGGTGGTAAAATATAATATATATGATATTTCAATAGAGAAGCTAAACAGAAAACTACTATGTTGTGGTTGCAAATGCACATATGATTTATTTTGCGTTATTTAAAATAAAATATGGCTTCAAACAAGCGTTTATATTAAATGTATCTAAAAGCTGTCCATGTATTGGTTTCATAAAATATACTTTCTTCTGCTGTATAAAAAAACAGCCATGTAAACATGAGCATGTCTGTCTACATTCAGCCCAGAGAAGCCGAACTCCAGCTGAAGTGGAGTGCAGTGTGCAGCTCCTTTGTTAAAAGTTTTGTTCCTGAGGTGCAGCAAAATCAGGAAAGGGCAGATTTGAAGGGGATAGGGCAGGAAATGGGTCGCAGCAGAAAAGCCCTGCCTGGACTTTTCCAGACAATCTTTGACTCCACTCTAACACCCATGCGGTGTAGATGGATGGGAGGAAATGAATAATTGGGCTCATTTCTCTCTTGCCTGAGTCCACCACTTTGCTTCTGCAACAGTCAGAGATATAGCACCCCTTATCATCATCATCAAATCAAAGAGCTTTAAACCAACTCCTGTGATTTTTTTCCCCTCAAAATTCTGCCTCTGGAAGTGATGTCGAGGACAATAAACAATAAATAATTTTGCTGTGCTATTTGTCATGCCTCTTATATCGTTGTTACCTGAATGCTATTTTTTTTTTTTGCTCACTTGAGTAAATGACAGTTTCGGAAATACAAAGATGAAAATTGGAAAAATTGGAGAAGAGGGTAAAGGTAGAGGCAATGGAAAATATAGGGGAAACAGAAACAAATGAAACCAGGCAGATGTTTGCTCTGTGTGGCAGCTTGCTGTCCTTTGGGTTGTCAGCAGGAAACAAGGATATTGTTCACCTCTGCTGATTCAGAGGTCTGTAACCTGGAGCAACGCTCCAAACAGGGACTGACAAAGACTGTTTGTCTGTGAGATTGTTGCAGTGTAATGTTAATTACATTAGAAACAGTTAAAAGGCGAACTTTCACTCTCCTGCTCTTTCTCTGGAATCTGTTCATTCCTCATGCTTGTTTACTCTGCCTCTGCTGCCGTCCCAACTCTTATTTCTCAAATGTTCTCTCTGCCCATCTCGTCAGGTTGTATTCTCATTCACTTCAGTTTCACAACACAAATAGGACCCAAAGATGACTCACTCCAAACTTTCAAAGTATAAAATAATCTTGTTTCTTTGGATACCACTAAAACTGATCCACCACTGTGTTATGATGCAGCATGCACATTTAAAGATGCAATGATACTTTCATTGTCTTTCTTGAATTCTGTGACCTAGGCTGGATAATTAAGTTGCTGTCATTTTCAAAGACTTGATACAAGTCACATTCCTACAGAAGCACAGCTGATACCTCTTTGGTTTGATGCAAATATTTGAGGCATTATTACTCAGAGCAGATTTAATAATCAGTCCTCAACTCTTTGAGTACCACTGATGTATTTCGATGTCAAAGTGTTTGTTCAGCAGCAGGTTGCTGATCGTGGTCTCCCGCAGCCTGTGAGTAATTTTGGGGCTTCTGGGAAATGTAGCATGAAGAGATGGTAAAGGCCACAGAGATCAAAGCAGGAAGTGGAGATGATCACGATCAGAGAGCAAAACAGACGGATTCTGGACAAAAAGTGGTATTTTTGGTGGGAGTGGCCTCTACCTCTGATAAAACAAGAACAGAACATGGTAAAAACAAACATTTTTTCATGATGAAATATAGAGTTTCTTCTTTCATTTGAGCTATTCAGTGTAATGGTAAAAAGGTTTCAACTTGTGAACTCGGTGAACATTAAACTCTGTACTTCACAGTGTCAGTCTTAGTGGATGGTTTTCACTCTTTGCTAGGAACCAGATGTCACAGAATGTGACCTGGACTCGTAAACCAGTCAAATGTTCAGAGGCACAGCTTATTGTTTCTTGATTTTGTCAGGGTCAGTCATAACCTAAGCCTTTAGCACATGGTGACCTGCTACATATTAATATTTTTTCCCTTCCTTCCTTCCTTCCCTATTATCACAAGTTATAGCATGCATAAAATGTTATTAGCGGTGGAGATTTGCATGTAAATTGTTCAAGGTTTTCATTCATGAGAGGTGCTGCATGAGGTGTTGTACTGTACACTCCATACATTCTAACGTGTTGAATGAATTCCTTAGTAACCTGATGTATGAAATATGGTCTCTGCATCAGTAGAAGCAGCATAGTGTAACAGTTTGAGCTCTGGAGAATGAATAAGGACCAAAAAAAAAGAAAAATGAAAATGTTCCAGTGATAGAAACATATGGATGAGTTATAGAAACCTGTTTTTTTTTTCCCCCGAATGCTTGGCCTTGACAAAGCAGGTCTGTAAAAAATGTAAGTCCCACTGTGTTGAAGTGATTGATTGCAAGCGTATCAGCTTTACTTCATTCAACTTTCTTCTTTCTTTTCTGAGCGCTGGCTGAGAGTGAAGTAGTGGAAATCAATTGTTTACTCGTAACCACCGCATAAGTCTGAATTCTACGAAGTCTACTTCATCACTCAACTCATGCGTAAGTATGGACTTTTCGCCAACAACAACAGAAATCCTTGATTTGCTTCCTAACAGCATCTGCCTCTCTTGGCTAAATCCCTTCATTTAAAACAATAGAAATGTGTGTTTGAGTGTAAGATGCATTGCAAGACATCTATGGTTTGAAAAAGAAAAGAAAACTTGTCTGAACAACAGTGATGTTTGATGAGGAAAAGAAAATAAATAAGTAGAAAGCAACAAGTTACTAAGGGGAAAGCAACAGCTTGAGGTTGTGACAGCAGACTAATGAGGGGATTAAATAATTCAGATTATTAATTTGCTCAGGCTGGTTTGACTGTATCAAGGCTTCAACTCAAACCAGAGAAAAACAAACAGTTAAGGGTAGATTGTTGCAAAATCAGATTAACATTAATCATGATCCATTTATACTTCTGCTTTTTTTCAAAATACATCAAATCACTTCATGGAATATGTGAATTAGGTGAAAGAAAGACATAATTACCAATCTAAATCAATGCACCTGCAAGTCTTTGTGTGCTATATGATGTAAACCCGTGTGATCAGGTGTGTGTCTAATAAATGCTCTAACCTTGATTTTTTTTTTTCCTCTACTTATTTTTTTATGTGAATCTTCAGGTTCCATCTGTTCATGCGCCCTGCTGCTAGAGAGGGAATTGAACCGTGGAGGAATTTATTTGGCAGGTGTAAGGGTCAGAGAAGAGTGCAGCATCACTGTACTGCAAGCTGACTAACTGAGAGACAGGCAGACAGGCAGGGAGACAAAGCGACGGACAAGCAGACAGTTACGCAATGATGCTGACAGAGGAAGAAGAGAGACGAGTAAAGGAAACGGTCAGCGAATCAGACAATTAAAGCAGACACACAGGGGTGTAGATGAATACACAATCTGACAAGGGGTCAAACAGACACTCAGACAGGGTCAAACAGAGAGTGCAGGCTTATACAGGTGTCACGACCATGTGAGAGCAGATGAGCCTGCAAGCAAGAAGACAGGAAAATGTCTGGCAGGACAAGATGGGCAAACAGGTAGCTGAATAAAGAAAGTGAAAAGTGGACTGACAGACAGGCCAGCAGCCAAGCAGGAAAACAAAAAGCATGAAAGACAAAATCAGTGCTTTGATATATATATTTTAGGCTGAAGTGAGGAACTGGTTATGAAACAGTCTCAGTTTAATACAGATGCCTCTATATGACCTACATAACTAAGCAAGACCATCTACGAGATGATTGGTTATTTCTATATAGTCATTCTTAAAGCCTGTCAGTGGTGCCAGTGGTTCTGATTCCAGGTGAAATCAGATGAAATTATGTCGAAGCTCCTTCAGCTCAGACTCCAGCAGGGACGTGCCTGCTGTGGACAGACTACGACCTGGCTTTGTTGATGCCTTTGACTGCTGGAGACCCAGGACCAATCAACCAATCAAATTTTATTTGTATAGCACTTACAACACCCAAAATGGTGCACAAGGTACTTTCCAGAATAATAAAAAAAAAAAACTAAACAAAAGCCCACATAAATGAAAACACATAGGTACATAAAAACAGCAAGAGAGTAGCCTGAATAAGTGTTTTTAAATTGGATTTAAAAGCATCTAGGTCGGTGATAGACTGTAACTGTGTTAGAAGCAAATTCCATAGTTTGGGGCCAAAAACAGCTAATCAACGGTCACCAAACTTTTTGTATTTTGATCTGGGGATGACCAAAGAGGTGTGCTCAGAAGAGCGCAGAGACCTGGCTAGTTGGTAAACCATTACTAATTCTGCAAGGTAGGTCAGGGCTAGACCATTGATGGCCTTGAATATGAATAGCAGGTTATGTTGCTGGGCCTGCTGGAGGCATGGGAGAACCAGAACCAGAACCAGGACATACAGGGGCAGACTACCAAACCCTGCCGGGCCTCTTGAAAACACTTTTTTTCCACGGGGATCACCAAAATCAACACAAAATTAAAGAAAAAATCCTTGTAGTAGTTTTCAGCTTTGGTGAGGGTTTCACTGATTTCTATGTACACATAAAAAAAAAAACTTAAGTCACATGATGAGACAGTGGTATTTATTTTCCCTTATAGGGACAGAATGAAAAAGTGTTGTTTCCTCCAGACAGCTGAGCCAAAGATCAATGCTGGAAAATGTCTAATGATGACTGCTTACTGACTGTGAAGGAGAAAAGGAAGCAGCTGTGTAACATTATGCATATGAATCACTACATGTAGCACACATGTATACAACATACAGTCAGTAATGCTAAATTTAAATTCTAAACAAATTTTATTTCTTTTTAACCACTGTATTGAATTATCTGCAATTCCCCTTCCTGTCATTTTTAGTTTTCATATTTTTTTTTATTTATCTCTTTTTTTGGATAGTAAATTTCAGAAAGGAGGGCAGAAATAACACCACTCTCCCCTCAAGCAAATAAATAAAAACTATAATTTCTCCTAAAAGGGCCTAAAATATCCAATGAGTGGCCCATGTGGAAATGGTTGGGATAGAATTGTGATTTTTTTTTTTTTTTTTAAAGGTAGGAACTTCCTCCACAGAGCTCAATTAAAATGGCAGAGGTAATCTTCAACATTTGTGTGATTAAACTGAATTAGTGTTAACACTAACGCTGAAGGCTTGATGAAAGTCCTATGCAGCAGCTGCTGAATATTGTTGCTCCATAGAAAGCAAAATGTAATAGCAAAAAAAAACAAAAAAAAAACGGAATTGCTTTTTTGGTGCAACAACAACTATGATGGCTCTTTCAACGATTCACTCTTGAATCTCACCTTGAATCTTTCGTTCAATGCAATTTTCTCCTTTTCTGTCCTCTCTCAGTTGTTTTTTCTTCTTCAATAAAACACCCATCTCTTGTATTTGCAATATCCACGATCCTTTAAAGTGGTTGCAGTATTGCCTCTTCACTTGTTCTCCTCTTACCTCTTCTCCTGTCCTTACAGCTCTTCTCCTCTCCACCCTCCCCTCCACTTTCGCTCCTCCTCTCCACCCTCCTATTTCCAGCTCCTCTTCCCTCTCCATCCCCTCTGGTCACCACCTTCTGCTCTTCCCCTCTATCAAAATCCCCCCTCTCTGTCTCTGTCCCTTTTCCTCTCAGCCCCATCCTTTGAGGTCACGCTGTATCAGATCGATCAGGGTCATTGATCTCCCAATATCCTGGTAGGCGTGCCACTCATTTCAAGACAGACCATTAGCCAATCATTAATCTAGATCAGACCATTAACCAACCATTAATCTGGGTCACTATGAACAGACTCTTCTGATTGGGTCAATGGTGACCTCTGATCTGTGTGTAGCAACACGAGGCAAACATTCCCTCTTCCAGCAGCTGTTAATGATCTAATTGTGTGGCCTCACATATGATTAGATAAAACAATGTTATTAAGAGCAGGTGGCTGCCTGGTTCTGATTAAATTGGCTGAGCACTTGCACACAGACACACACAAATTCTGGTGTCCATGTCTTTAGAAGACATTACATTGACTTGCACTCCTGGAGACTTAACCTAAACCTGCTACTTGCCCAATCCTAACCCTAACCGTAGCCCTAAATCAAGTCTTCAGTATTGAATGTAATGCTTTACATCATATGGACTTGAATTTCTGATTTTTTTTTTTCAGATCTCAGATTTTATCATGATTTGCACCTTGTATTCCTCTTATGTAACTATTATAGTATATATTTTGGTACTTGATATTTATTTTATATTTTTCTGAACCCTGCATACCCCTGTGTGTTTCCATCTGTCAAGCTACTGGAACTATGAATTTCTCTGTAAGATGAATAAAGTATCTATCCATCTATCTATCTATCGTATCAATGTACTGTATCTATTTATTTTGCTCCCACAGTGTGACAAATCCATCAATCTCACAAGTCATCCTCTGGATCTAATCAAAGTGTTGCAATGTGTTACATGTTTGTATTATAGATGAAATGCAATTTATTGCTCCTTTTGAAACATGACATTTTCTCTTCACAAGCACACTGTTACTGTAAAAGCATATGATTGTATCCCAGCTCAGTGGTGACTCCTTTGTGACACATGTTGAGCCTTAAAACAGCAACAATGAATGAGCTTGAGAGAACATTTGCTCTGACAGTTGCAGGATGATATATAATGCTGCTTTGACAAAATGTGGGCGCACAAAACCATTTATGACACTGACCTTATATTTAATATCTTAATAATAACTGAACGATTGAGTCACAGACTCCAATATTCATAAACAGTAAAGCCAATTGGGAGCAATAAAGGCACATATTAATATGAGTACAATAGGATACATCATATAAATGGTCATTTTGTAAAGGTTAGATTGTGAAACGTTTGTCTGGAGTGTAACAGAAGTATTGGTTTATCTTTTTGGTAGTTTGTGAAGCAGGGTGCAGTATATACACACACATGTTGTAGTTCAGAAACAATATGTAACCACAAATACAGGTTCAAAAAGACGATGAGATGAAGATAAATCTGAATCACTGCATCTCTGACAGACAGCATCACAAATCATGTTATTTATTGCAGGGTAATAGAGCAGCACAGGTGATGTTATGCTTCAATAAAACAGTAACTGTGAATTCAAGCAGCTATAACTCTGCTGTGAGGAAAAGATGATCTGATGTAGAACTACATCATTTCCCTTATTTGTTCTGTTTATTCTGTCTGTCTGTCCATCTATCCACTGACACTGATGAAGGGGATGGGGTGGGGATAAAGTCAGGACGGGGTTAAATCCCATTGGAACGTGCGCAGAAGACTGCGCTCTCGTGCCGGAGGTCTCGCCTTTACAAGTGTTGGTACAGAGGTTGACTCGAGCCAAGCAGCGCGCGCACTCTGGAAACAATTTCGGGTGTTTAGTATAACAAGAGGGAGATTAAAAAACAACATTGTCTTTTCTTTTTTTTCCCCCATCTCCAGCACCGAGACGAAGCAACTGGATGCTCTGAAGCACACAGGATAATTTTCCTTCGAGGCCATCCAGCCATCAGATGTTTCCAGTGGATTTCACTGTTTTGGAATGTCTTTGATGCGCATTAAGCTTTTTTCTCGACATTTCCTCCTCTGGGTTTGCCTGTACACACTCTGCCTCTTATTTCCTCTGCCACTGGAATATGTGTGGATTTTGATTCCACGACCTGTTCAATCATCAAAAGGCTTGAATGATGAAAATCTTTTGAGATGAAAAGCAGCACTTTTGGGGATCATTTTTTGCTTGTGCGCGGCTCGTGCCCAATCTCGCGCCTAGGCAGCCTGTTGTCTGTGTCCGTGGAGAAACGCACAACTTTGCGGCAAGCTGGAGCTGGATCTGGATCTGGAGCTGGAGCTGGTCTGAGCGGCGCACAAGGGCCACACACAAGGGGCCAGGAGGGGGACCAGCGGAGCGGCCCCGGTGTTCCGCCGTTCTGTGGTTGGACGGGGCATCCGGTGCAGCTGTGGAGCGTGGATGATGAAGACGGTGGTGATGATGAATGCAGCTCGAGCAGGGATCTCACCGTCATTATGTTTACTGCTGTGCGCTCTTGTCCTCCTCCCGCCGTGCGCTCACTCGCACCCGCAGCCGTGCCAGGTGCTGAAACGGATCGGCCACACGGTTCGGGTCGGAGCTCTGCACGTTCAGCCTCGCATGCTCTCCGCCACCACCGGCAGCGTTTCTGAGGACTTGGACGTGGATCGGGGTTCGACGGGGAGCGCAGAGTGGCGCATGGATTTGGAAAAGCAGATTAAAACAAGTGCCGTTGCGCCTGGATATGGAAGCCTCAGGACTAGAGGCAGCGTTAACAGTCAGCGGGGAGCCAGCAGGAGTAAAAGCCAGGCACGGCAGCGGGAGGAGAACACCTCGAGGGAAAACCGCGTGTTCGCACCCAGAGACTCGGTCCTGCTCGCTGTCGAGGCTCTGAACCGGGTCGGGTTGCTGCCATACAATTTATCCCTGGAGCTCGTCATGGCTGTAGGGTCCGGACTTGGCGAGCTGCCCGCGTTCTCATCCTCCTCATCTGCAGGCAGCCCAGATAGCGAAGACCCGCTGTCCTTCGTAGAGAGCGTGTGTCACACCGTGGTCGTGCAGGGGGTTTCCGCCATGGTCTCTTTTCCACGAAACCGGGACGAGTTCGTCAAGTTGGAGTTCGTCTCGCTGGCGCTTCAGGTGCCAGTAGTCAGCGTTGTGCAAAGGGAATTTACGCGCAACAGTGAGGTAAAAGTTACTCCTATTCCTCCATGCTAACTGTTGATTACTGTGCTAACAGTGCAGTAACAGATGTTGTCTGTCATATTCAACAACCTATATGTACACGAAGCACGTAAATATGCTTATGCCACCAGTGCGACCTATCAGACAGCAGTGCTGATTTCACCACTCTTCCTTAAGTGAGCCAAATTGAGCTAAATTGCTGGCACAGTTTGAGACACAAGCTGATGTTCTTGTTTTCTACGTAAAGCATCAAATTGGGGAGTGTAAGGGAAGCGGCAGCTGTTCTATACTGAGACAAAAATCAAGGAGCATAAAAGGAGGACATGCAGGCTCTGTCCATGGTGCTGAAATTTACAAAAACAGGTTATCTCTGCAGAAGAGGAGGAGTGCATTCTCTCTCCTCTTATAAACAAGGATTCAAGAAAAAATGATTGAAAGCCATGTGCACCCAGCAGCACATGCCCTGAGGTAAATATACACAAACAAACAAACACTTTGCTGGTATTCAGCATTCCACCAGCAGAGGTTCAACAGTATAGTATAGGAAAAGATCTACAGTACTGATCTGACTGCTTCCCTTATGCAAAATAAATTTTACCTTTTCTCAATCGATCCATAATTATCAGAAACATTTACAACACCAAGCAACACCAAGACTCTGGCCTGCTATTATCTTTATACAAAAATACATGTTTTCAGAGCCATCCATAAGCAAGAGCAAGTTGGATAACAATAATTTAGCGTGAGCTAAATATATAGAAAATGTTGAAAGCTTTTCACATAAAACAACAGCAATATATATTCATGGATCACAGTCATTCTGTACAGGCATCATGTTTAACATGCCATTTTATTATTATTTTTTATTTATTTATTTAATTCTTCATATGTTGCTCGTCTCTCTTAGTTTGGTTTAGATGCTGGTCAATAACCTCTCATCTCCCAAAAACATCAAATCAGACAGACACAAAGTTTTAGATTGAACCATCATCAATATATTCAACCCAACCAAAGAGCAAATGGGATGCTGCCTTCCAAAAGTACCTATATAGCTATTTCAAAATTATATAAGACTTTCTGATCTGTCTCACTTATGGATCTATAGTTAAGTTTAATCTGCAACTATACATGTTTTAGTTTAGGGCTTTAGGTTAGTGAAAGATCACATTCATATTTGATGAAAATCGAGAAGACAGAAAGGAAGATTGTTGAATGTTATGAACTATTGTGCCAAATACACCAACTGAAGATTATCTGCGTCTGAGTTTGCAGCTGGAATGACAGAGATGGAGAAAATTTACTGTAAACACTCTAGATTAATCACTGGGATGGTTCATCAATAACCATTCTGTGGAAAAGACACCTGCTGCTGGAGCGCGCGTGTGTGTGTGTGTGTGTGTGTGTGTGTCCATCATAAGGTCTAAACTAAACACAAAAAATTATTTAACTCAACTCTCTTCAGTTGGGTGGCACTAACAGGGCAGTTAGTGCATATCAATGAGTAACTAGTAACAGAGTTACACCCCCCCCCCCACACACACACACACACACACACACACACACACACACGTGTTACTATAGTTCTGTAGGTGGCAAGTGTCCCAGAACCCTTCAGTTTAACTAATGGTGTGTGTGTGTGTGTGTGTGCGCGTATGTGTGTATGTGCAATTTTCTAATTTCCTTCACTGTGCACAAGGAACCATTAAGTTTAAAGTAGTCACCAGGTGTTTAAAATCCAGAAGTGGCTTTCAAAAAATTGATGGATGGATGGATGGATAGCCAAACAAACAGATTGTACAGAACTCATGTGTCACTTTTGGAGCGATGGCTCAACTCCCCTCTGACTCAGTTTAGTTTTACTTGCAAATCCAAACTGAAGGCAGCATTTTCTCCAAAACAGAAACATTTCTGTCCTCAAATTGATAAAACTTTTTGAATGTCTTACTCATTAGTGTTACTCATTTGGTGACACTGTCTGACCTTAGCTCCTAAAGCCAAACAAACTGAACTGTCAGAAAGCTTTAAATATAATGAACCAGTGAGCAACCTTTGACACTGTATCCTGCCCACTTTAGGTTATATAAGTGTTAAGATGATGAGGTTATGTGACAATATAGGGCTTATAGACCAAAATATAAAGTGACCTCACACTAAAGGGACTAGGTGGGTTGGGAATAGGTGATGAGAGGCTTTGAAGGGAGCAGAAGGGTTGAGAATTTAGCATATAAAAGACCAGGGCCTCAGAAGCTCCAGGGGAAAGGAAACTCCCTGGGAAAGACCAGCCATCACTGACAGGAGGGCCTGCTTTCAAAGTGGAAATCCATCCCTTGCTGGTGCTGATGCTTGTATGAAATGAAGAAACAGCATCTTCACAGACAACTCGAAGCACATACGCTAATATCAGTTGCTACTTAATCCAATTACGTACAAACATATGCTCTTTGCATTAAAATTGATGATATAATGTTCCAATTATATGGAAAGGCATATATTTTGCATTAAGGGCGAGTGTTAGAGTTAAGGTGTCTGTGTTCATGCCAGTTGGCGAAGAGTGTGGCAGAGAGAGGGGCTGATAACCAAAAGGCTCCTAAATGGATCCACGTACTATGGGATGCATGGCATGTGGGAGGCATCATAGCAAAGAGTGGGGCTCATTTTTCCATTAGTGATGTTTGCTCCACCCCCTACATATTTTCCCCACCTCATCTTTTGACATTTTCTGTGTGTGAATGTAAGCACATGTGGCTGGATGTGCATATCACAGACCGTATGTAAGAGCTGGATGTAGTCACCATGACATTGATTGTGGACTATGTTTTTGAAGCTCAAGTCTTGTTTTTGTGCAACCAGCAGTGACAGGAGATGGTGGAGCTAAGTACAGCCACACACTGAATAAGGTATTGTAGACAACCAATATGTGTCAATTAGCTGTGGCAAATAAGCTGCTGTAGCATAATTCTTCCATGCCCCAAAGCATACATTGTATTATTGTCTATTTTACTCTAAATAGGGCCGTAATTTATTTCTGAAATTATTGACAACTACAGTTGCAATTAATCATCAAGTAAGACAATTTTCTTGTAGATTTTGATAGAATCTGACTTATTTTTGCAACCAGGAGTCACCCCTCTGATGACCATAAAAAAAAAAAAAGAAAAACACACTCATGTACACAGATTCAAATAGTAAGCCTTGGATTTTCAATTAGATGATGCTAAACTGATTTGCAGATTATGCTGATTAATATTGGAGTAATTATGTCCTCAGAATCAGGAATATCAGATGAATGATAGGGCTTTGCTGACTATGGGGAGATTTCGTGGAGTCGCTTCATAAATAATGCTGGCAGTGACACAAGGAGGCCAGAGGATGAAAGGCTAAGATCTATGGGTTGGTCTATGGGGTTCTTGCTGTGGAAGGAACAATACTAAAATCCCTAAGATTGGAACATTTTGCAACATTTGCAAGATTTTGTTTCGCTAAATCAACATTATTTTTTTTATTTAATTATTTTTATTATTATAATATATGTCAACTTCTGCAACGTTGTAAAACAAAAATACCATAAATCCATTTAATGTAGTTTTCACACTCTCCCCACAATGAATCATCTAATGAAAAAGATCAATATCAAGTCGTTAATACTTTATTTGATTTGTCCACTGGCTTGTGCTTCTGTCATTCTCTGCAGTTTTACCATAAAGCAAAGCGTGCAAGTTTCTTCACATAAATTAAAAAAAATAAAAAATAACAGCAAATGCATTTGGGGCCGTGGAAATCACAGCAAAAAAAAAAAAAACAGAGTTCTGCAGAGGGAAGAGTGATGAAAGAGAGCAGAGTGACAACAAAACTGGGATTCCCAGTTTGAGGAAAGCAGCGGATCTGTGTATTTATGTGAGCGCAGGCAGGCAGGCAGCCGCACTCCCTGGCAAATTTCTTTCTGTTTATTTACATGAGGAACAAAGAGGGGGTTACAGATTTAATGGTGATCACAGAAGAGAAGTGCTGCAGCTGAGAATAAATCCTCCAATCCTCTTGGAAGATGAGAGGAGGTGAGAGTCTGATGCCCCGTGGACTGCATTACCATTTCTTTCCCTAAGACAGGACTCGAAATAAAACACATAGTATTACTTCTGTTGGTCCTTTTGTTTGCAGCAACAATCCATCTGTGAACAGGCTATGCAATAAGCAGATGAATAATGCCAACCTGATTTGCATGCCCATTGGCTAGAGTGATTAATGGGATAAATGAAATTAACCAATAGATTAATCTAATGGACTTTAAGTGCAAAGCTTGTGGAAAAGTTGCAAAGTCAATTAAACAGAGATGCTGAGGGCCTTTTAAGTGTGTGTAGTTCTGTGTGTATATGTGTGAGTGCATGACAGATTGATTGCCTGGGTGACTGGTATGTTGGGTACAGTATGCCAAGGTACACTGGAGCAGATTTGGCAGCTCAGTATTATAGGGATGACTGTGTCAACTTTAAAACGTATCAGCTCTGATCTTGCGGCTTCCTGTCATCCAGTTGGTTTGCACTGGTTTTATCATAATGGCACTGATGTGACTATTTAATTGTAGCCAAATTATATGTATTTATACATCACTGTCAACCATTTTATAGCGTATAATAATTTTCAAGGGTAATGGCCAACCATAGGACTTTCACCCAAGAGACTACTGTTTGATGTGAAAAGTCAACATTTACTTCTTTTAACGTACTTTTGTTATGTAACTTACCTACTTCAGTAGTACCCTAGCAGTGTGAAAGTTACATAACAAATATAGTTACTTCATTAGCATACTTATTTTAAACCAAAAAATAAACTTTTCCAGTTTTGTTGCCGAAACCTAACCAAATAGTTCAAAATGTAGTTCTTTTCACCCAGACCATGACAGGTTCTATACAGCTCCAGCTGCTGGATATTCAAAGAACACTTGAAATATAAATAATAACTTTTTGCAAGATAACACATAAACCGTTTTATCAGGTCACTCTGAAAGTTGGGTAATAATTCTCCTCTCTGCTTATCATTTGTCTCCTGGGTCTGATAACACAGGCATTAATGCACCAACCAAGGATACTTGTGAAAGTGGTCCCTGCTTTAACCTTATACAATCAGAATATTAACTGTGACCTAAAAATTCAAAATAAAGGGATGGATTTTTCTGTGGATTAGAAATCTGAACAACAAACTTAGAGGCTCTCAAAGGTGATTCAGCAGACTGAACTTCAGTAAAAACAATTGTAGCCTGTTGTATAGTTTGGAAAATAATTAGTAGCAATATAGAAATACAGATGGGCTGTTACATGTGTTCATTTCACATTTGCTGTACTTTAACAGAATATATTACTCAATTCTTCTGAAGGTGGTAAAAGCCAATTTAGGACATTATTGACAGAATGTCCATTTCCCAAATTACAAGGCAAGCTAGCACTCAGCCTCATACATAATACAAATTCTCGTTGATTATTTCAGAATGCCACCATCATATGTTGTAGAGTCAGACCAGAATATAATGAAAAAAAAGTGTGAATGATATTCATTCTATCAATATATGTTGTGAATATAGTGCAAAAATGTAATTTGAATATAAAACAGAGCACAACCATGCTTCTCATTTTAGTATCATTTAGTATCATTTGGTGGATGGTTTTCATCACAGCACCTGACATCAATTTAAGTCCATTTTTTATCATTCCTGGTCCAGGTGGAAATCACACACACACACACACCATTGCCATGCTCTACCCATTGATCTGTCCAGACCTCATCAATCAACTGATGAATTTGTAAAGCAGAGGTGTGAATTAAATTGTGTGAAACAGATCAAGCACAGTATATAAAAGGGTCAGGTTGAAGGTGTTGTTTAAAATACAAATATAATACACATCTAAAATAAGTGTAGTGCATTCCTTATGATGTGAATAATGAGATTCATGGGAGCAGGTAAGTGGAGGCTGAAATCCATTATATCCAGCAGACTGTGTTTGTTCTCCAGGAACCAAATTGAATCCTCTGGTAGAAAATAATTCTGCTGTTGGATTTATAACCTTTCGGTCTTCCTTTCTGTCCTTTTTTTTTTCTCTTCTCCGCTCTACTACACCTGTTTCTCCTTCCTGGTACCCATCTTTATATTCTCACTCCTCTCAAACATGCACCTCTCTTGCTGAATCTCACACCTAACCTCCTCCTCCTCCACCATCCTTCCATTGTCCTCACTTTGCCCTTTCCCCATCTCATTTCTCCACTTATCCTTTCTCGCAAGCTACCCTTTATTCCAAAAACCGTCCTCTAATGTGTCCTCCTATCTGTCTGCCCTCAATGAAATACAACTGACCCACACCAACCCTTTGTCACTTCCATCACACTTACATTTCCATCCCTCCATTTCCTCCTGTTTATTTGTTTTGCATATCTATCCCATTTCTCCGATCCCATATTTCATCCATTTTATCTCTTAAATCATTCTCATTCTCTCCCCTTGTACCTTCATTGCCTTCTTTTCTCCTTCCAAAATCACACATCCCCTTCCCTCTACAGAATCCTCTCCATTTCCAACTGGCGATGCGGACTGTGGAGGCCCCACCATCCCGTCTCCTCTCTGACCTGCTAATGATGAATGGCTGGTGGGACATCAGTATTCTACTCTGTCAGGAATGGGACATTAGCGACTTCCTGCTTCTCGTCAAGAACAACACCCGCTTCCACTTGGGTGCTCTTGTCAATCTGACAATTACCGCCTCAACATGGTCATCATCGCACTCAGGTGTCGCAACAGATGCGGAGACTTCATCATCATCATCATCATCTTTGCCTTACTTTTCCCCCGCTGCCTCGTCCTCTACTTCTTCGTCTGCTTCCTCCTCTAAATCAGACCAGCAGCAAGCTCTCATGCGGCAGCTGGAGGCCCTGAGAGAACCTTCGTCGACGAAGGGAGTGGTGACATTTGGGTGCGAGATCCGTGAGATGCGTCGTCTCTGGACGCTGGCCAGTCGGATGACACTCCCGGACTTTCACTGGGTTTTGGGGGACAGCCAAAATGTGGCCGAGCTGAGAACAGAGGGATTGCCCCTGGGGCTGCTGGCACACGGGGTTATGGGTTCCCCTTCTTTGGATCATTACGTCCACGACTCAGTGGAGCTGATTGCACGGGCGGTGGGCAGTGCAGCCCAACAGAATGCTGCCCTGGCTCTCATTCCTGGGACTACTAACTGTATGGATGTACAACAGAGCAACGACAGCTCGGGGGAATACTTGTCAAGGTAGGCAATTAAATGGATACTTATTGATATACTCGCAGTAAAAATACTGTTTGCACATTTTAACAAAGCAACAGTTGTGTAATATTGCACTAACATTGTGCATATTGATTAACTCATTGAGTGCCAGCCGTTTTATGAATAAAATGTTTATTTTTACCTTGTTCCATTCTTGTTTTATCAGAGGTAGAGACCAGTTTCACCAAAATCACCACTTGTTGCTCTCTTTGCTCTCTTATCTCAAAAGTCTCCACTTCCTGCTTTGATCTCCATGGCATATACCATCTCTTTATGCTCCAACTACAGCTCACAGAAGCCCCAGAATTACTCACAGACTGCAGGAAACCGTGATCAGTGATCCCGCTGCTGAAAAAAAGGCTTTGCCATATTATTATGTCAATGGCACTCAAGCGTCTCGCTTTAAATGCCGAAATACATCAATGTATATACTCAAAGAGTTAATGCATCTCATTTTGCCTGTCATTTTAATCCCATGCAGCTACAACTAGGTTTAGACAACACAACCATCCAGGTTTAGGAAAAATACCAATTTTGGGCTTAAGATAAGTGTGGAAAAAAATGGAAACAACCTAAAAGAAGTAGAGAAATAGACTCCTAAACATCACTGAAGGTCACATCACCATCATTTAAGATAACTCCCTCACTCCCACAGTACTAAGGAACTTTGTTTGTCTGCTGTGTGGGATCATATTGGTTTTTCAGATTAATTTCACTGAAAAAAAGCTGCCTGCTGCTTTTGAAAATCTTTGGTCATCTCCACCCAACCACCCTGCTTCACCAGTGCTTCCTACCCTTCACACCTTCTGTCTTTACGTGTATCATTCCTTCCTGTTTCTGTTGATCTCCTATATAATCCTTATATTGTATTCTCCTGTCATATTGTCGGTCTTGAATTCAAAACAGAACTTTGTGAAGCCACATGCATGCACACGTAATGCAACATATTAAAATGCACACAAACATATCCTCAATCACTGCAGCACTGTGGTGAAAGGATAACGTGTGATGAATTGCATCCAGCAGCAGCACCTTAATCTGAAAATGGGCCACTCTACTTTATAGTGCTATGCTAAGATATGAGCGATGAAGAATAGGCGATCTCACACACACACACACACCGCTACATTACCATAAGCGTCTGAACTTTCCTACTGAGATTCTCCTCAAAACACCTGAATCAGCAAATGATCGTCCCAGGAAGATAATTATTTGAACATGATGCGTTTGTAAAGGCTGCAAGATATGTCTGTCTTTTCTTTTCTGCTATCTTGATTAGCTTACCAACATTTTTCATGATCACATTTTACCAGGTTTATGAGATCTCTGTTGTTGACCCTGTGAAGGCATGGGATTTAGCCAAACAGGTTTAGTTTCTCATGTTGGAAACTTCATATCCAAGTTATTATACACAGCTTGGATTTGGACCAGTCAACCACATGCCTGGCTCAGGGAAGTGTGCATATGTTAAATAGAAATATATAATATACTATTACCAGATGTGAATGCTGGAGAAAAACAGAGTAAGTTTACATGTAACCTGCAGAGATAAAAATGTGATTCCTTTTTGTTTTGTGGGATTATGTGCACTGTCCCACAAAACATTCATGCTACAGGGATTAATAGGTGTTGACTTATTGCTCTTTTTTCAATTTTCTGTATGTCTCTCGAGGTTATAAAGATTGCACATGAATTGAATCAGGGTCATGATCATTATCTATTACCATTAATTTTTGTTGTCCACAACAACAGGGGGGATTTTGTGGAGAATGTGGATGCAGTGGCTTGATTATTAGTGTTTACTGTGCTTAAAGGGATACGCCACCCCCAGGCCAAATTCAGTGTCTCCCTCACAGTCCCGAGACCTAAATAAGTGTGTGAAAGCATTTTCCTGGCCACCCAGCCATTTTCCGAATTTATCAGAGCTGACCGCAGGTTGGTTCCGCGGCATAACTACATTCCTATGACCCCACAGAAATATTTTGGCCAAAGTGAATAAATGTACTCGATTTCCCCCCAGTTACTTTCCGTGTACTGCACATTTACTTCTAGTGAATGGCGGTGCAGATCACAACGCAAAGGGCTTGTCTTGTTCATTTTCTTTTGGGAACTATTTTTCAGTGCGGAAAAACACAGCCGACGCACACCACGGAACGTCATTGGGAAACCCCCACCCCCCACTTCCCCCCACAACACTGCGTAGCCACCATCTTCCTGCTACAAATACCATGACCACAGAGTGACGTCTAATCATGTACTGGGTGTAGTAATAGGCTACTTACTCTGTAGACAGCTGCCCATTAGGCCCGCTTGGTGTGTTTTTCCTTTTCCAATTCACTTTATCGCGCCGGAAAAAGAAAGTGAGGACTGCGGTGTGAATCATTGCCGTGAAATCCTCGGTAGTAGTGACACAAACGCGGCTATCCTCTTCAGTATTCCTCTGCATCGACGGTAGTGTTTCGCCCCACTCGGCACAACAAAAACACTCCATTTCAGTAGCCATTGGTTGGCATTCTCCACACTTACACCATGTGCTCTCCTGCGCTCATCTGGATCACCTGGAGTAACGGGAACTTCCAGTCTTCTGGTCCAGGTAAGCGACGCAGTGTTGTGGGGAGAAGTGGGGTTTCCCAATGACGTTCCGTGGTGTGCGTCGGCTGTGTTTTTCCGCACCGAAAAATAGTTCCCAAAAGAAAATGAACAAGACAAGCCCTTTGCGTTGTGATCTGCACCGCCATTCACTAGAAGTAAATGTGCAGTACACGGAAAGTAATTGGGGGGGAAATCGAGTACATTTATTCACTTTGGCCGAAATATTTCTGTGGGGTCATAGGAATGTAGTTATGCCGCGGAACCAACCTGCGGTCAGCTCTGATAAATTCGGACAATAGCTGGGTGGCCAGAAAATAAGTGTGGGGTGGCGTATCCCTTTAACAAGAAGCCCAGAACCACTGTTAGTGTCTCCAGAACAGCCACATGTATATTTTACATCATTCCACTCCATGTCTATTATTTTTGTTTAAGCACATACCTTGACTGCTTCATTAAGTCAGAATATTCTACACAATGAAAGAGGGCTCAAGGGCCGCAGACTGCCTGTGAGAGAGCAATATACGAAACAGTTGAGGTTGCAGGCGAAAGGTTGGAGTTGACTGCTTTTATATTCTGCAGAGCTGATATTTGCACACGGAAGTTGTTAAAAAAAAAGTCAGGGTTTATATATTTTGAAAGCACTTGTGAGATATTTTGCTTCAGGACTGACATTTAAACACAGGAGAAAAGCTCCGGCACATTAAAATTTGATGTGAGGTCAGGTGAGGATCTGGGAAGAGAATGAGATGGACAGAAGTTTGGAAAATAACAATTGGATGTGATTTTAGAAAACCCTAAAACAGTGCGTTTACATGATGTGCTATTGTGGTAGTGGGTTAATTGTTGGAGATATTAATTTAAGTTAGAGTGATCAAAGTAAGAAGAACCACATCACGTCAACGTCCTTTTGGAGCAACATATAGTTGTCCTTTATATTGCAGTGAAGAAATACAAAAGGTGATGCCCTACATAGCATAAGGCTTGATTTTTCAAAATAATTGTTCATCAAATGTTTGGGTGCTCTAATGGAGTGAGGTCGTGTGCAGGACTGGACTGAGTAACTCCCTGAAAATATTCACCTGTTATTAAAATGCTGTGGCAGCACAGATCTGCTGCAACAAAGAAAGTCACTGAACTAATTACCAGCCATGACACTGTGAGACTGCCATTTTTCTCACTTCTCTGAGTCTGTGTGATGTGTGTCATTATGGCAAAATGTGGTACTGTAAACACATACAGGAACAGCAACTACCAGTGAATTCATTTGGAGTTGTTGCAAGATGTTCAGTGTTTCTCTCACCATCACTTTAAGGGGGTGGCGTGAGGATGAAACAAATTATTTTTTTTACCTGACTTACTGTATATGCATTTGATTTGTCAGCTCACTGTGTATGATGATTTTTTTTTTTTTTTTAAGACAGCAAAATATCTATAAATCTGCTAGCTTCTAGGCTAATCTATGCTGTGTAAAGCCATAGATTTGCTGCATTCCCCACCCCAAGAGCAGTACGTAGAGGAAACAATGGTATTTATATGTATGTCCTGTAGACAATGCAATAACCTCACAGCCATGCAAGATGCAGTCATAAAGCTTTCCAGGTGTGGAGATAAAACTGAAGGTCTGAACAAGGGTACTGGATATAGGAGAGTAAGAAGTGGGAGAGGAGACTCCACTTTACACCTCTGTAATGTTACAGCAAGATGCTAAACCAGTTCCAGTATATAACCAAAAAATAACCAAAACTAAACTAAAGTTTAGAGCAAAAATACTGTTTGCAGAAAGAAGGAAAAAAATAACTCTTTGAGTGCCAAGAACGTAGGCTATATTTTTATCCTTTAAAATAGAATTATAAGTATTTATAAGGTTTTCTTTTTTTCCCGCAGCGGGTTGCCGATTGTGGTCCCCCGCAGCCTGTAAGTAATTTTGTGACTTCTGGGAGATGTAGTCAGGATATAAAGAGACAGGAAGTGGAGATGATTGCATTTAGAAACGGGTGGATTCTAGAAATTTTGATTTTGGTGAAAGTGTCCTCTACTCTACCTCTAATAAAACAAGAATGGAACAAGGTAAAAACAGACATTTTTTTTTTAATGATGAAATAGTGAGTCTCTTCTTTAGTTTGAGCTATTCAGTGTTTTCAGAGACATAGTGCAAAATATTCTGTGCATCATGAAAGATGACTCAAAATGGCCAAAAACACTGGCACAAGGTACTTATGGTTTTTAAAAAAGGGCTGGCACTCAATGAGTTAAATATTTTGCCTCAAAAGAGTAGGAAAAAAAAAAATAAAAAAAGAGTTGCAAAAAAAAAAAAAATCTGTGTCACAGCTGCACAAAGATGAAAGTTGAAGAGCAAAAATATGAAGACAACATTTGGTCAGATATTTACACAGACGTTTTCCTCCAGGCTATGAGATAAACAGGCGAGCAGGTGTCAGATAAGGAACTGTTACATGATATTGATGAATATGCAGTGGGGCTATTGGGGAAATTCAAACACAGAGTAACTTGAGGACACATCAGGCCATGTTGTTACTCAAACCAAAAACAAAGACAAGCTAATGAATCTCAGGATAAAGACACAGGAGGTTGATTCTTACTGGTTAGAACATTTTTAGCCTCTTTAGTAATCCCCAGTTTAGAAATCTGTAGCTCCAAGACAGATTTAAATCCTTCATGACTGGATAACAGACATTTTTCATTATCTTGACTAAATAACATTAATAATAATTCTAAATGCATTTTGCTATTTATGTGATGACATTGTGAACTTTTAATAATTAATACATGGAAAAGACATCGATGGGCACCGATAGGTGTGTACGCACACAAAGTTCAACTGAGATTGCTTCAGGGAAGAATAAGCCAATTATGGTGTCATCGAATGGTGTATTAAAGTTATCTGAGTGCATGGATGTTGAAAATGGGTTTTAAAGGAATCATGCCAGTTCTCATGGTTAGAATATTAACAGACTAAATACGCTGGTTTAAATAATGTATGGTATGAATGAAACATGAAATAAAACTAATTTAATTATGTAGAAAGATTAGCATTTCATTACAATGAATCAGATAATTATTCCAGATTTCAAATAATGAGTTATCACTGGCTTCTCTGCTTGACTGTTTAATTCATTCTTTATTACTTTCATGCTCATCTCTCTCCCTCTCCACTTGATCAGGCTGTACATGGATACAAGCCTCATCCCAATGGTCACAAACCAGATTTGTTGCTTGTTATTTATTGCTTGGTTCCATTTGCTAGCACTCTCATTCATTCAGCAGATCCTTTGGGAGACAATCATTCAAGGCACATTGCTCATTATTTTCAAGAAATAGCCCAAAAGGGACACTGGAGTATGGACTCCATGTGGCAAAGCAATGGCACTTTTCTGTATTCTATGTGCAAAGACTTTTTCATGTCCACCTTGTTTCTGAGAAATCACGATTACATACGTCTGATGTGCAAACATCAATAGATCCCGATCCCACATTTCAAAAGAAATAAGATCTTTTTTAAGTGGGTGGGTGAGTTAAACAAACACACTTTTTACATTGATTTTCACCTAGGAAAATGTTGTGTCCAAACTCAATATTGACTATTTTAATTTATGTTCAAATCAAATAATTTAACTGTTAAGATGGAAAGTAATTGGAGGGAGCTGATGCCTGTTAACTATTTTACATGACAAAAGCATAATTATGGAGATTTTGGAGAACTTTCTTTGATGTTTTAGTTGCTTCTTTAAACTGTCAGGTGGTGGTTTTCAATGTACTGAACAGACAAAGACAAGATTATTGTTGGCTAAACCTACTTCTAGTAGCACTGGCCTTGATTAGATGGAGTTCACCTGTGCCTAATCACCTCATTCTGCACAGGTGTGATCTGCACAGGTATCAGAGCTGAACAGGGTCCTAGCAGCCTTCCAACACTTTAACAAATACTTTAACTCACTGAGTGCCAGCTGTTTTATAAAAGAGAAAGTGCCTTGTGTCAGCTTTTTTTTTTTTGCCCATTTTGAGTCATATTTCAAGACCCACAGAAAAGTTTGTGCTATGTCTCTGAAAACACTAAATAGCTCAAATGAAAGAAGAGACTCTCTATTTCATCATGAATTTTTTTTTTGTTTTTACCTTGTTCTGTTCTTGTTTTATCAGAGGTAGAGTAGAGGCCACTTTCACCAAAAACGGCACTTTTTGTCCAGAATCTGTCCGTTTTGCTCTCTAATCTCGATCGTCTCCACTTCCTGCTTTGATCTCCGTGGCATATACTGTGTCTTTATTATCTGACTACATCTCACAGAAGCCCCAGGATTACTCACAGACCGCAGAGATCGCGACCAGCTGCTGAAAAAATACTTTGACATCGAAATACGTCAATAGGACTCAAGCGTCGGATTTTAAATGACATCGAAATTCATAAACGGCAAAGAGTTAATATACTGCAATATAATTAAATCTAAACCGCATTTTTGTACATCGAAGACAACCAAGTCAATTGTCAACATCCATGTTTTTAAAAATCACCTACATGCTGAGATCAGCACTCAGGACCAGCTCCTTACTGTGAGGAAACGCTAAAGAATGTAATGTCTTGAAGGGGACTTTTTCAAACGTAACCTTTAAATTATGTTGTATGAAATCCTGGCCTTGGAAGTAACGGGGGGTTAGATTACTGTAGGCAGCAAGCTAGTTAATCTTCAAAGCCATAGGTGTGTAAACTTGATTTCATCACAACTTGGGGACTAGAGCCTCCTGACAACACACACACACACACACACCCATAAACAGCAGCTGAGACCCACCAAGGTTGTGCAATGTGGCAATGGATCACCATCCAGCACAACTTCAAAGCTACAACTGTGTCATCTTTGATGTTCCTTTCAATACATTTACCCATGTCAGTATGGAATATCTACATTGTATCCAGATTTCAGAAAGTCTGGACAGGAAAAAATGTCAAATGCAAACCACATCTGGATTCCAAAATCCAAACAAGAAATTCAACAGACGCTCTTAGTCTGGGTGCTTTGGCAATGATAACTTAATAATATATACCAGCATCCTACATCGCTGAGATGGTCTGGTGCAAGCAGAACTTCTGCACTTTTACCTGACAGTGTTTGGAGGGTGAATGGAAAAATGTCACCAGTGTAGCTAATTAGTTACTGATGCTTACCTTGTTACCACAGCAGCTTGTTACCTTGGTGCTGTCTGGACACCCAAATCCAATCTGATCACTTGCAAATAACACTGCATACAACTAGCAGTGTTGTAAAGGGAATGTACTTAGCGTTTTCCTGTCACCAGCTATTTCCACAAGCATATTTGTCACTGTGTAATTGTGGATTAGCATGTGTTCAAAATTCACCGTTGCTAATTTGAGCTTTAAAGCAAATTTTAAAAGTGGAATTACAGCAAAATCACATGATGCCATTGTGCCCAAAAATGTTTTTTTTTTCCATCGGGAAAGACATGTTTTGTTTTGTCTTTGACTGGCTGTTGTCCTTCAGCCAAATGCTTCAGGAACACAAAAGGACACTGGTGAATCTGTTTTTTTTTTTCACTATTGTCAGGATATAGTGAAAGTTTTATCAAAAAAAATTTATCACATTTGCTCCAATTTTCTGGCTGAAGTTTTGAAAGTTGAATAGAGTAACAGGGTGAATTATTTGTATTTATACAAGCCTATGAGAGGCACTGATGAGTTTTATCCACTAGACTGAGAAGCTAAGGAAGGAGAGGTAAGTGGTAAAGAAAAAAAGAAAGAGAAAGACAAATTGAAAAAGAAAGAGGGGAAGACATTTTTCATATGAACACTGTAAATAACCCCGGGAGGAGCAGATACAGATAAACTACAGGGGGCAAACGTCCTGCATTAACAGATAACATAGAGTAGCCAGGATTAATATCAGATGCTTATCTTATCCATTTCTTTCCCACCAGAGACAATCCTTCATGATAAAAATCATTTTAAAGTGATGCATGCCCACCAAAGCCAAATAATAGTACCCTGATGTGCCAGCCAGCTAAGCTATAAAGATAGAAAATGCTATATAATAAATGTCCCCTGTGGGGTTTCCTGAAACACTGTAAGCAAAACACTTTGCTTCAGGGAGGGATTGGTCTAACAAGGAAGGATGCTCTTGGCAAACTGTTTTATGCTGCAAAACATTCAGCAGTGTGTGCTTTTATCTGCATCTTTTGGTTTTAAAATCCTAACAAACATGTTGTTATTTTGCAAGTTATTTAAATTTTGGGTTCATCTGTTTTCGTTCAGCATGCTTTTTTATTATTATTATTATTATTCACTCTCCTTTCCAGTACGGCCAACCTGAACACAAATTTGTAGTTATACCCTGCAGTATGCTCAAAAGCTGTTTTTAGGTGATTCATGAGGACAAAACACAAGGCTGGCATGAGATTAAGTTAGTGCTTCTGCGTAATGGATGTGATTCACCCAGACGTCACTCGTCTGCTTCAAATGCCACCATTTTTCCATTCACTGGGTGGAAATGAATCATGTTGTGTTTTATAAAAAAGCTAAAGCACAGATTTTATTTAGAGTGTGACCCTGAAAAGAAATCCCTTGAAAATATATCCGGCATGCACCTGTCTTTGCATGAGTCATCAGCATGATGGATAAAAACTTTTTGAGTACATTTACACTGCAAGCGCTCAATTGTTATTTATTGCTCATATTCAATGTCCTGAGCCGACCTGCATGTACAAAAGAACAAAAACAAAGACACGGGCAGTAGGCAGTCATGAGTAAACATGGAAGCCACTGAAGTCAGTTCAAGGGTAATTATTAACCCTGTAACCCTCGAAATTTCCCCGGCCCGCCCATGGGCCATCATGAGGGTAAAGGGTTATTTTCAAAACCTGTCCTGTTGTGTGTTTAATCCAATTAAAGGGTATAGGGACAAAAGCGAGTGATGGGACACCCTCCCACGATCTTCAAAGGGCTATAACTCTTGAACACGCAACAGGACAGGTTTTGAAATTAACCCCTAACCCTAACCTTCACAGGGAAGTATAACAGGTTAACTCATCGAGTGCCAGCCCTTTTTAAAAATGAAAGTGCCTTGTGCCAGGGTTTTTGACCATTTTGGTCATATTTCTAGACCCACAGAATATGTTGTACCATGTCTCTGAAAACACAGAATAGCTCAAATGAAAGAAGAGACTCTATTTCATCATGAAAAAAAATACCTTGTTCCATTGTTGTTTTATCAGAGGTACAGTAGAGGCCAGTTTCACAAAAATCACCCCTTTTTTTCCAAAATCCATCTGTTTTGCTCTCTTATCACGATCGTTTCCACTTCCTGCTTTGATCTCTGTGTCTATTTATGATCTGACTACATCTCCCAGAAGCCCCAATATTACTCACAGGCTGTGTGAGCACGCCCTCTTGTGCCTACTGCCGAAAAATGCAAGACGTACATATACGTCTTTGGCACTCAAAGAGTTAACTAAATCCATCAGCATCTCTCTACAAGATCGAGGCAGATGTAAAAGTTGCATTCGTTTTGATATAACTCTGCAGATCGAGGTTGAATTGCAAAGAAAATCTGACCTGTAACTGATTTAGGACCACATGTTAAGATCAGATTCATGTGATTTGTGCAGATCGGAGTCATGTGCACAAAATAATCAGATTAATCTGCTCAGACAACATTAACTTTTAGCTTTCTGAATGATTTTTATTTTTTTTTCATACGCATATAAACGGCTATGTTTTGAATAGTCAGGAGTGATTGGAGGGAACAAGTCAAATCTTTTAGCTATGTAAAAAGTAGCACTAGAGCAGTGCAGCAATGATCTGTATTACAAATGTTCTGCATTAAAATGAGGCTTCAGAAAGTGTAAAGTTAAGTGTTAATTGCAAAGTGCATTGAGATTGCATCAGATAAAAGTAGAGAAAGATGTGTGTTGGAATGATTAAATAGGAACTTCTCCATTGCCACTGCTGCACTGTCTAGTATGTGATGCAGGACATGTTCTAGTTTCTAAGCCATACCTGAATTCACAAACAAGTCATCACAGCAGTCCACAGTGTGTCATTTAAACCACCGCAAACTCATCTGATTAAAGAATTCAATAGTTCATTAATAAGTGGAGCCAATCAGGATCAAGCCCGCTTGTAATTAGCACCCTGGAGTTTGAATTATGTGGGCGGCGTGGCAGTAATTTCTGCTCCACACTCAGTGTAGTCACTCCACTTTGTGCATGACTTAAAATGGTTCATCAAATCCCTTAAAAAGAATTACACTGGAAAATCCACATGCACACTTGCAGGGCTTATTTTATCAACATTTGTATGCCTGTTTGCTGTAACATGTTTGTTACACTAGTGGGATCGAGCAAAGTTGGAGCGACCTTTTGAGTGAAAGAGTGCATCGACTTTCCAAGAAGCGTCTTTCTGCTGCAGGCAAAATCAGTGAAACGCAACTCCCCTTGAACAGCTCCACCCTACCGACATACCCCGCTAGTATTAACTTCAGTCTGTCTGTAACTTCACATTCTGAGAGCAAAACACGCTTAAATATTACCGATATCTTGACTAAACACAAAATATTAACTATTAGAATATGTGCCCTTTCAACAGTGTCAGGAGGAGCATGTCACTTCCACTGTGTGCACCGAGGAAAAACACACATTCCCCAGGTAGCTTAACAGCTGCAAGCTGCAGTGACGACACTGACCTTCAGACAGACTAGTTGAGCTGTCAGCTCGACTTAATACCAGTAAAAGATGTAGGAGCGAAGACAAGGTGGTGGAAAAGGTTTTTTTTAAACGGTGAGCAAGGTGACATGAAAGAGACATTTTGGAAAAGGGCACATCATTTCCGGCATTATCTCCTGAAGGAGATGTGCATCAGCTTGCATTGAACAGAGGCCTGTATTCTTCCCCACATCCAAACATATCCATTCCACTGTGTGAGTGTTTTTTTTATGAAGTATTTTTTTATGAGTGTGTACGTCTGCTTCGGTATCTGACACTCTCAGACAGACAGTAGCATGGCTCAGTGAGAGAGATGGCGTGATCACTGGACCGCGGTCAGTCTTATCCTGTCACACACACACTCCAGACTGCCGCTAAGGCCACCTCGATAATACACCTCTCTCTGGTGTTACACCATTAAATTGGGATTTTTTTGTATAAACTAACCAAGGGTAAAATGTAATCGTACATTTAAGCCTATAAATCCTGCAGCTCCAGAAATTGTGTCTGGAGAAGGTGGTTTTCTTTAAAGCAAGCTGGCAGAAAACTTCTTCAGCAAATGTGCATCTTGCAGTTAACTTGACTTGTTCACACTCTGCATGTGTAAAGAAGCAGAATGCATTGACACAAGACCAAAGATATTTAACCTCAGCTGAATTAGTGAAGTCAGAAGTCAGAATTAGTGGATAAAGTGTGATATTGTCACGGCACAGTAAAACCTCTCAGGAAGCAGCAGTGGATCGATGAGTCAACAAAGCATGTGGCTTTTACAAGTCTTCTCACGACCATCACTACGATTGTTCCCTGATAGTCTTTTGTTTCAAATGACAGTTTTTCTGTAGCCTGACAAAATAGTTTCCACTCAAGGTCCACTTACTTACTTACACATTACTACATAATAGTCCTCATTACCTGAAAGGTAAACAGTGGATGATTGATGAGTCAATGCATCTGTGGCATGAGGCCTAATATGACCCAGCTTTGCTGTAGTGTTTTCGGCTATCATACAAATTGCAATACTAATGCATCGTAATAATAACACATCAAAATGCATGGTTCATTTAGGATCACAATACCAGCTACAACTGTCGCCTTTGATGTTCCTTTCAATACATTGACCCATATCAGTATTTTGAGTGCCAGCCATTTTATAAAACAGAAAGTGCCTTGTGCCATTGTTTTTGGCCATTTTGAGTCATTTTTTAAGACCCACAGAATATTTTGTACTACGTATGTCTCTGCAAACACTGAATAGCTCAAATGAAAGAAGAGATTCTCTATTTCATTACATTTTTTTACTTTGTTCCATTCTTGTTTTAGCTAGAGTAGAGGCTACTTTCATCAAAATCACCACTTTTTGTCCAGATTCTGTTTTTTTTTTTTGCTCTCTAATCGCGATCGTTTCCACTTCCTGCTTTGATCTCTGTGGCGTGTACTGTCTCTTTATGTCCTGACTACAAATCCCAGAAGCCCCAATATTACTAACAGGCTGTGTGAGCGCGCCCTCTTGTCCTTGCTGCTGAAAAAAAAAAAACAATTTGGCAGATATATTCGTCAATGGCACTCAAGTGTTGGATTTTAAATGACGTACAAAGCCATCAATGGCACTCAAAGGGTTGATTGATAAATTTCTTTTGACGTCTTTTAAACATTTTGAGAAAAAAATGTCAAAAGCCAAATATAAAATATAAATATATATAATAATATATAAAAATTTTCTTTCTAAATTGACCACAGCACATTTTGGTAGAAAGAAACACATTTGGCTGTTAATGGGAAACAGTGATAAACAGGAAGTCAGGTCCATTCTGCCACCCTCTGGATTGGGTACTTGTCGACATTGGTCATGATGGGTGTTATCACCATGCTAGGTCTACAGTCTGTTTTCTGCAGTTTCCTTCACTTATTTTCAGGGGCACATCCGCAAGAAAGAAAACATTAAATTAATATACTTTGTTTATCCGTAGGCCTGCATAAATTATGGAAAGACTAAAAATTATCTTTCCTGCTCATCCTCCTTCCACCACTCTCCCCTTTTCCCCTGTCATTTCTTTTTCCCTCATTCCTCTCAGATTTCTCTCCAACACATCATTTGAGGGCCAGAGCGGTTTTATATCAAGAGACACTCGCAGCCAGAACGTCATTTCAGAGGCCCATCACTATATCTGGTCCCTCCAGCTGGACCCTCTGGGCCAGCCAACGTGGACCCGCCTGGGACGCTGGCGCAGGGGGAAAGTTCTGATGGACCAGCGGGCCTGGCCAAGCCGTCAGGGATCTGGTGGCGGAGGAGACTGGCGGCGATCCACACGGCTGCACATGCGGGTGGTGACGCTGGTGGAGCACCCGTTTGTATTTACCCGGGAGGTGGACGGGGACGGCTTGTGTCCCGCGGGCCAGCTGTGCCTCGACCCGCTCACTAATGAATCTTCACTTTTGAAAGAGTTTTTCCAGAACCTCGCTGGACGCAACGGATCTGTTCCCACGGAGCTGAAGAAGTGTTGCTATGGTTACTGCATAGACCTGCTGGAGAAGCTGGCAGAGGACATGGGCTTCACTTTTGACCTCTACATTGTGGGTGATGGGAAGTATGGGGGGTTCAAGAATGGTCGCTGGACAGGATTGGTGGGCGATTTGCTCAGTGGAGCTGCCCACCTGGCGGTGACATCTTTTAGCATTAATTCAGCCAGAAGCCAAGTCATTGACTTCACCTCACCCTTTTTCTCCACCAGTCTTGGAATTCTGGTCAGTACTGCTCTCTCTCTTCCTTTTTTCCTCAAAAAGATTTTTTTTCTCTCTTACACTTTTTATGTATCTCATTTCTGTTACTTTTTGGCTCATTCTCCACTCTCTGTTCACCTCAACTCTCTCTGCTTGGTATGCTTGTGGTCAGCATCAATATGCCAGAGTTTTATTACTGCAAGCCCTACATTATTGGATTCTAAGGCAATTCCTGATATGGGGCTAGACTGGAGTTTGTATGGTGACCCTATTACTGCAATTGCTATACCTAGTCACAGCTGCCTGCAAAGGCATTGTGTAGATGTGATTACATCTATATTTGCTGCCTATTTTACCGTCAGAATCTCTCTTTTAAATTCTAGGTATTTGGGTTCTGACACAGATTTTTGTCCCGTTAAGGCTTCTGAATGTGTTGCTTCCCATTTTCATATTTAAATGTAGTACAGGGTGACTAGGGATTGAAACTTTCTAGTCTGCTCCCAATTCATTCCTTCTCATTTCATCATGCTTCCATGACTTTTTGTGATATCCCTTTCAGTTCCTGTGCAAGTCTATGTATAATAACTTATTGAATTTCTGATAAGGAAATAACAGATTACCTGAACTCAATGCTGAGATAGCTGTGGCATATATCATAACACATAACAGTTATGAAGGTTTTGTCCCCCACCCTGCTCAGGTTCGTACTCGCGACACAGCTGCACCCATCGGTGCTTTCATGTGGCCTCTGCACTGGTCCATGTGGCTCGGCATCTTTGTCTCCCTCCACGTCACCGCCATCTTCCTCACCCTGTATGAATGGCACAGCCCGTTTGGTATGACGCCACGTGGACGCAACCGCGATCGTGTGTTCTCCTTCTCCTCAGCGCTCAACGTGTGCTACGCCATCCTCTTCGGGAGAACGGTGGCCATCAAGCCACCAAAGTGCTGGACAGGCAGACTGCTGATGAACCTCTGGGCCATCTTCTGTCTGTTCTGTCTGTCCACCTACACTGCTAATCTCGCCGCCGTCATGGTCGGGGAGAAGACCTATGAACAATTGTCAGGGATACATGACCCAAAGGTATGGAAATGTGCGAAAGTCAGAAAAAAATGATGTCATTTACATCCTTGAACCAATCAAGATTCAGTAACAGTTGACAGATGAATGACAGATTGGGTGGTTTGGTTACTGAGAGTCAAATCTGTCCTGTTTGAGTTTTTTAAATAGTAAAGATACGTTCCCAAAGACACATCCACCACTTTGTGATACCACTTGATGGTTACCCTTGGCATCACATTAGGTTCAGGCAAAAACGTAACTTTAATGAGGTTTAGGAAAGAAATACACTACATTTGTACAATGAAAATGACTGACGTGACCAGTTGATTGTAACGTGACACGAACAGAAGTGTCCTGGATGTTTTTGTTAGACCAGCCTATACAGTATAGGTCTTTTTACTCTTTATACTACACTCTCAGTTCTCTGTGTATATTCTTGCTGTGGATGGGTTGACACTGTAGTTAATGGAACAGCCAGTGTACTTCATTCATTGCCAAAGGCTGCCTTGTGGCATTTTTCCTCTATTTACTTTCTCAATTCAAATTAAAATAATTATATTTTGGTTCTCAAGTTTGAGATGTTGTCGTGGAATGGTTTCTTTTTTTTCATGTAAAGTTTTGAAATTGACTAGATGTTGTTTGTTTGTTGAAGTCCAGTCTGTTGTAGTCTTTCTCTTTAAAAATGTCCCCTTATGTACACTTGATAAAACCGCAGACCCAAAAAATCTTTTCTACATTTTAGAAGAGCCCTTCTTGTGTGGTCAGCAAATAGATTATTTAATTGCTCCTTGTTTGTAAGGATAATTGGTACGAGGTAATTAATGTTTTTTGTTAATGCACCAACTCCCTGGATCTCTGGAGTACAGGGATATTGAGAATAAGAAAAGGAAAGAAAAGTATAGTTCGCCTTGAGTTTCACACATGCTCTCTTTTTCACCGAGCCCTGAAAAACGGCAACTGAAGAAAAGCGAAGGAACAGACTAAAATGAAAAAGATCAATATGAATCAATATTAATGCTTTTGGAGGCATTCTAAGGGTAACATGTGGGTTTATTTCTTCTTTCTTGCAGTTGCACCATCCCTCTCAGGGATTCCGATTTGCCACAGTGAAAGAAAGCAGCGCAGAGGACTACCTCAAGAAGAGTTTCCCTGAGATGCACGAGTACATGAGAAGATACAATGTCCCGGCTACACCTGATGGCATACATCATCTCAAGTAAGACAATATTACTGTGTACTGTACATGCAAACAATCTATACTGGTGCAATCACCAGTGACCCTGATTCACTGTCATATGTCATATCTGACCAGTTATTTCTTATACAACTGTACTGCATCATTTTTAAAAAAGAAATAGCCATATGAGATGCCATATGTATCCAAGAAAAATCACAACTTGAAAAGAAATAATAAAAAATCAGCCATTCTCCACCAGAAGCCTGCTTGTTTGCATTCAGTCTCTACCCTCCTCCATAGCCTGCCATTGCTGTCATCCTATACTGCTCCTACATTCAACTGGCATCCCCGCGGAGCAAAGCAGAATAAAGTGAGAAAAGGCAGCTGAATGCAAGGCTGAGGCTGGGAAGGACACAAGTTGAATGGATGAAACAAGATTTTTTTTTTTTTACTTAGCTTGTAAAATGCTGATTAGCGGGATCAAGGGAAAATGTCATCTTCAGAAAATTACAACTTAAGGACAAGACAGCATACAAGTGTGCAGCAGCGCAGCTTTGAATGGCTTACTCTGTGCTGGGGTTTAAGTGACCAGGCATCAGTTATCATTTACATTATGAGGTAGAATGTGTGCATGTTTTAGTGCAATGCATATGCTTTATACTGCATTGACAGGAGTAACCATGTGGACATTAATCTCAATATTCATGAATTGGTCCAAACAAAACTGGATGTTGAATATGGTGTTTATTAAGTGATTACAGTGATTTATCCATCTTTTATTGTTCGAACAAATACTTTTTTTTATCAGTAGTATTTAATTATAGTTTAATCAGAATATTTATTAATTTATAAATGTGATTGTTTTCATATTAGTATTATTATTAGGCCTATTATTATTATTATTATATCCATTTACCAGATACAATCAGATTTGCCCTCTCTTCCCTATTGCCTGACACACCTGTACCCACTTCCTCCATCAGCCCTGCCCCCACCCATCTACACACCTGTACCCACTTCCTCCATCAGCCCTGCTCCCACTCATCTACACACCTATACCCACTTAATCGTCAGCCCTGCAGATACCTTCCCCTCCTACTCTCCCACCTGTTTCCACTTTTCCTCATCAGTTGCCAGTCGCTTGTTTTTGGACTTGCTGCACCAGTAAATGTTTGGCTTCTTATCCAGTTGCCCTTCTCCCTCACCCCTGTGACGAGTAAATACAAAAGCTCACACATCCTGATGACGTTAATGCCATTGCTTGTGGAAATATAGAGGTCTATTTGCAGTTCCCATGGTTCTCATCCACACTACACCCCATACTGTTTCAATTTAATGAACATGTCTCACCACAATTGAAACAAGCAACAACTACTAACTGCAGCCTCTCTGCTATATAATTAGAGCATTTTGAGAAAGTGCACTGCGTGGAGCATTACCGGCCACCAGATAACTCTTGTGTCATTTTGCCTGGCTTATTAAAGTGGCAGAGATATTGGAAAATGCAGATTTTTACAGTCTCACATAACACATGTAACCACTGATGACTTCAGGATGCAAATACACATTTTTACAAGCTTTACTGCAGTAAAATGATGCATCATGTTTTCATCATACCTGTTAATAAGATAATTGATTGATGTCATATAGTGCTCTGAATATAAAAAACAGTGAAAAGACCATCAACCAGCTGCAACCTAATTCAACCTGTAATAACGAAACAGCCAGATTGTGGTTTGTGAGAATTTCAAACACTATCCTTGATAACAAGTGGAAAATAAAGAGAATATCCTGAAAAGGGCTTTGCAGTATTTGTATCCCAGTAAGCTGAACCTGTCAGTAAAGAGTTGATTTAAAAGCCTTGCTGACAGTGCTGTGGATTAATATCTCACCTCTCTATTGCAGGCTGTGAAGAATGTGAGTAAATTGGCAGAAACTAGCAGACAGGCAGTCATTTCACTGGCCACATTTCCAAGTAGTGGAAAACCACAGAGAGAAGTTTGTTGAATCATTTGTAACCCATTTTCAGCGATTGTGCTAAACCAGGCTGCTCTCATTTTATTTCACTGCATAAAGCACCCTTGAGCATCGATATGCAACACAACAGGCATTCCATTAACTGCAAACCCAACTGCACAACCATGTGTCCCACACTGTCATTTTGCAACACTGCACAGTAAAGCTGTCAGATTTTTTTTTTAATAACTCTATTTTTTTATCTCTAATATTTTATCATAACTTGCACCATGCATTTCTTTTACGTAACTATTATAATATATATTTTGGTGCTTTATTTTTTTATTTATTTTCCTGAACCCTGCATGCCCCTGTGTGATTCTGATTCTGCTGTTCTGCTGTCTTTGTATTATTTACCGTCTTTTTTATCTCATCACCATCATCACTTTATTTGCATCTTACATGCATGCTGTCTTTACAGCACTTCCTGCTTTGATCTCCATGGCGTACACTGTCTCGTTATGCTCCGACTACATCTCCCAGAAGCCCCAAAATTACTCACAGGCTGCAGGAGACCCACTGCCGAAAAAAAGACGTATTATGACGTCAATAGCACTCAAGCGTCATTTTAAATGACAAATGACATTCTTTATTCCATCTAATTTTTCACCAATTATTTATTGGTTTCATAAAAAACAGTCATGTTTCAATCAAATCTATTTACCGAACCCTAAAATGAGGTTAAAGTTTATAAAATTTACATCCAAGAACTACAGACTGACCAGCAAACTTCTCCTATTCTTTACACTCACTGTGTACAATCAGAGGTGTGACATGAGGACAAAAATAAGCCTCAGAGCAGGAGTGAGATGACAAAGTAAGGTTCATTTAAGTTTGCGTTTCAGGAGGTTTTAAAGGTTAATTTTCCAGAGGGTTGCTTTGAAATGTCAGTCCCAGAAGAGTTTTTTTTTTAGTGTAGTGGTTACATCTGTCAGCACAATGAATTTGGGGAGAGTGACTACAGATCAGACCCACTCTATCTATCTGTTTGTCTGTCCAGTCATCCGTCAGAAACATTTTCAAATGCCACTGATCTGATTGCCATAAAACTTAAGGGCATAAGTCTTGTCAACACTCTTTTCTTTTGTGGACTGACTGAGATCTTGCAAAGTTTGTGATGCTCCGAGATGTTTAATTAGCACAGCGTGTTGTGTTAGATGAATGCTGTCGTTAGGTATCAAAGCTGAGCTTTCATCATATCAATTAAGGATTTGTAATTGCACTTCAGGTCAACACTCACAGCTAAATGTGACATCCTTTTACTACATATGCGCTTGCATTGTACTTGCACTATACAGTCTACACAATGTGTGTTCACAGGGCTGACCCTCAGAGACTGGACGCCTTCATCATGGACAAAGCTCTGCTGGACTATGAGGTCTCCATAGATGCAGACTGTAAAACGCTAACAGTTGGGAAACCATTTGCTATAGAAGGTAACACAACTTATTATCACCCCACCGACCTAGTACTAGCAATATAAAGATAATATGACTTCATTTCTTTCAATTATTTGAAATATAGTGACATAATGTTGCCATTATTTTGTATGTTAAGAAAAGGGGAACAGCATCACAGTACAGAGAAAAACATTATTTCACACATTCATGTTTTAATGTTTGTTTTTCAAGTGTTTCAATTTTAACAACGAGCAGCAGCATTCATATTTCCAAGTTTATGTCTGTTCAGGGGCTCGCTCATTTTCTGCAAACATTGTTTTCACACTTGGATGCCTCTCTGCTAAAAGAATAATATTGATTTGGTAATCACAATGCACTCTGACATGCTTCCCCTTTTCTACGCAACATACAAACTTAGTATACAGTATATTGTATCAATTTATTGTTATAATGTTACATATTACTGTTCCATATTGCTTATATCACTTATATTGGTTGATTTAGAATATTTTAGGTTAAATTATTCTTTAGTCATTTTTGGAAACAAATATTCTGATTTCTAGCATCACAACAGCATTTACAATGTGTTTTGGTTTTTAATTATCACTGTAAGGCTGCAGAAAAACTGACCACAAACATTTTAGCACAGCCCAGAATTTAACAATATCAATCACTCAACATTTGCACAGCAGTTAATCGTCTTGCTTTCAACAGCTTAGATCCTCTACTGTTACTCTCTGGTCCATTTAGCTAACTCCTTCCTCCCACTGTGAAGATGTTCCCATGGTGGTTACTTCCATTACAGGCCACCACAGTCCCAGATTCCAGTGTTGTTGTTAATTACTTAATGCACCCTTAAGCCTCCAGGATACCATACAGATCAATCAGTGTACTTCCTACCAAGCCGAGGTACTTCTGTAATTGGTTATTGCTGATTTTGTCACCCTCTCCTGGCATGCTAAGAAATTCTGACATTAAGTTACAACATTAAGTAGCTGTTCTGTTTTTGCTTCCTGTTAAGCATTAAGTGAAAGTGTTTTTTTCTCAAAATTATTTTTTTCACACACTTTGAGCCAGAAATATCTACCTGAGTACTTCAGCACTTATATACACCAAGCATCCTAGTTCATTCCTGTATTCTGACGGTTTCCTGAAGAAGTTTTATTTATTTATTATGTTAATTAATTATTTATTTTTGACAGTTTTTGTTCTGATAAGATAATTTCTAAAAACTTGTGTTTAGCCATTCAAATATCTACTGTGTGCTCTTGGAGGAATAATGTCATTGTGTGTCCATTGGCAGGCTATGGCATTGGCCTCCCTCAGAACTCTCCACTCACCTCCAACATCTCTGAGCTCGTTAGTCAGTACAAGTCAGATGGCTTCATGGACATGCTGCATGATAAATGGTACAAGGTCGTGCCCTGTGGGAAGCGCAGCTTCGCTGTGACAGAGGTAAGAACACAGCTGCATTGTTGTTTCTATTACCAAATATGACTATGGTTTAAATATAAAGAGCTCTTTCACTTGGTATCGTAGTTTAAAGATATGAAAAAACATTGCCCTTTTATGACTCATCTTTCATGATGCACAGAATATTTTGTACTATGACTCTGAAAACACTGAATCGCTCAAATGAAAGAAGAGACTCGCTATTTCATCATGAAAGAAAAGTTTGGTTTTACCTTGTTTCATTCTTGTTTTATCAGGTAGATTAGAGGCCAGTTTCACCAAAATCACCACTTTTTGTCCAGATTTTGTTTTGCTCTCTAATCGCAATCGTCTCCACTTCCTGCTTTGATCTCTGTGGTGTATACCGTCTCTTCATGTCCCAACTACAAATCCCAGAAACCACGATATTACTCATAGACTGCAGGAGACCACGATCGGCGACCTGCTGCCAAAAAAAGAAAAAATTAATATATATATATATATATATATATATATATATATATATGTGTATGTACATATGGCACTCAAGCATTCTATTTTAAAGGACGTGTGTGTGTGTGTGTATTCTCGGCACTCAATGAGTTAACTATGGATGAAATGACTGTATTTATGTGAAAAGGGTCTGATGAAGTGAAACACGACCTATATCATCCCGCTGAAATAAAATAAACCATCTCTCTGATTAGTCAGAATTCACAACTGAAACTATTATAACAGGAGAAGCTTTCTTGGTTGGCCTTACCGAACCTCTTTTCTGCAAGTTTCCTGGCTGCCAGAATACTTTCCCTGCACTACCTCCACATCCGTCCTGTACAATAATTGCTCCTTACTAATTCAGACCCAAGCCTCTGACCCTCCAGCTGCTAACCGAGCTGTGTCGCCATAATTTCACTCCCAAACAGCCCGGCCCTGTGGTCCTTTCTGTCCTGCCATTACCGAGCACTTAGCTCTCTTAGCAGTCAGGCCGTCTCTGTGCCCAGATGTGACTCTGAAATCCCCAAAAGTGTCTCCTCGCTCTGCTCTGACTCCACACTCCCATTAAAAAGTCACTCAAAGCCCCTCTGCCCCATCTCCTTCCTGTATTTGTACTTCCCTGTTTTTTTTTTTCTTCCTCGTCTATACTGTACCACATCTACAGACATGCAACCCCCTAATTAAGAAGCACCCTTGGCATGTGCCTTTGAATGACAGAATGCATAATGACCATCATCTTAGTCCCGTATGAGCAGAAGAGCAGCTCTGCAGAGCAACAGATTCACTGTTGCTGGAGTGAACCATTTCCCACTGTGGAGCAGCTCGACGTGTAACAGATGCTATCTACAGTTGTAGACATTTAACTTGCTCCGGGTACAGTTCATTTTGCAGCGTCATGCCTCCGCTTCGTTGCACTGACAGCAGAGAAAACTGCTCGTAGCATTTTTGCTTCACCTGCGTGTCATTTAACGTTACAAACAACTGTCCATGCAGGAATTACAGTATGATGATCAGCCGCACACGTCTAGTCTGGTTGTGCAGAGAATGCATCATGTGAACGCTGGATGACATCAGAGGGAAATTCATATGATATAAGCAATGAAGTGGCTGGCTCACTTTAGTCCCGCTCAGCATTTTTTTAAGCAATCCTTTATTCCGATAAATGACTACTACACCACGAGCTGCAGGCCTGGGATTCTGAAACAAAAAATGAAAAACCTGATGTATTGGCTTCAGCGACGGCAGCGAAATCTCTGGCATCCGTCCAGCTCTCTGTCACCCTGAAGAATTTGATCCTATTTGAAGTAATAAAATCAATACCAATAAATGACTTATTATTTAATACCTGACCTTAAGAGGCCAAACTTAACATTAATGAATAATAAATTGTGATCAAAGGGATGAAGATTACAAGCTTAATATGCCTTTATTGAAGTTAGTCACAGATTTTTGCAACTAATCAATGAAATATGGGAATCACTGTTCAAAAAAAATCATTGTTTCTTATGTTTGCATATTATGGAAAGATTAATGTCTGACACTGACTACTATCTGTATTGCTCAACTTTCAGGAGTCATCGGCTCCCATTCCCGATTTCATTACAGCCTGGTCACAATTCTGCAATGACGAATTTAATCCATCATGTATTTTTTTTTTCCAGCATGACTTTATAATGCAATCATTGCAGCTGCTACTGTATCCAAAGCTGCTCCACACTCAGCAGTAAAAAGCTTCATATTAGAACACACATCTGCTGTAATTAAGAAAAGTGTGATATCACAATAGAAGATGCAACACTTGCAGACTCTTTTTCTTTATTTCTGAGTGGTTTTCTACACATAATGACGCATTTAAAATGGGCTGAGCGCCAATTAGGATGCCAGGCAGTGAGTGGAATATCTCAACATGAGACAACCTGAGGGGTTTTCTCAGGAGCAAGATTTCAGGACAAACTAAAAAACTGATTTAAAATGAAACTATTGCTATGTTTTTTTTTTTCTTGGAGAAATAACTAGAACTATGGAGAGGAGATTATATCTTATTTCAGATTTCTTTTTTAAATACTCAGACATCCAGTATTGTGTACAGACGTTCCGTTGCAGACTTTGTAATGCTGTTACTATTTCAGTGTTTACTTCTGATAGGAGTGAAAGTCAACCTAGCATTCATGTTTGTTTTTTTGTAGGAAGCATTTGTAACCGCAGCTGCAGTGATTGCGGTGTTATGAAGTCAAGTTGTGGGGAAAAGAAACATGCTGCATTTTATTTGTCAATGCAGCGTTTTGTCTATGCGAGCTGTTTTTAACGGAACTGTGAAACGAACGTGCCAATGACTCCTGGAAGGTCGGCCAAACTTGCTGTAACAGAGACAGCTCAGGATATCTACATTAAGAGGCATTAAAAACGCAACTTGTGTTTTTTTATTTGAATTTTCATAATTTATTGGGCGACTTCACTTGGTGTGATACTGAACATGAATGAACAAAAGCAACAATAGAAAAATTAATCCACATGGATTACAAATGTCAGTATCTTGTGTGATCATCGTGGCATAGACATGATGAGCGCTTTGATTTCGGCCACTGGAATCGCTTCCCACTCTGCCAAGAGTGCAGAACGGAGATCAGCAACCGTCACCGGCAGTGGAATACGACGGCGTACACGGCGATCCAGATTGTCCCAAAGGTGTTCAATCAGATTCATATCCCGGGAATAAGGCGGCCAGTCCATAACCTGCACATTATGTCTGTGCATAACGTGCCTGCAGGCGTGAGATAGTGCATCTGTGGACGCCAAAATGCCTGGCTACCCTCGCTTCGGTCATTCCGGATCTCAGCATACCAATGGCCTGCTCCCTCATGTTTGCTGCTAAGCGTGGCATGGTGACCGTCTGTGACAGCTTGCATTTTTCCTCTGGGTTTTTAAAGCCTTGACCAGTTGAGCTCAAATCACCAAAAGAAGTCATTGAAAGCTTTCAAACAATGTCCTAACGAATCACACATGAAAAAACAGGGATTGGTACAGTCTGCCACGTTAATTTATTGTTTGAGCTGAAAAATGTGGCTCCATAGTTTCAATAGCCACGAGTGGTAGTAAACAAAACATTCTTTTGTATACAAAGTAGTTGTATCCAATTTTATTTTACATTGACTTTGTTGCATTTTTAATGCCTCTTAGTGTTTGTGTGTATATATATATATATATATATAGATATATATATATATATATATATATACTTCTGACTGTGAATACATCAATACGTCACACATTTCATGGGAAATAATGAAAAATGCCAAAAAAAAAACACAATTACACTAATGTAATCATTAAAGTGTTAGCTGAACAAACTTTTTTGAACACACAAACTATGCAAAAATGCTTCTGTCACACCTGTCACTGAACACAACATCTGCTTATATGAGATAAGGATGCTAACACACATACACACACAGTTCTAGTATTGTTCTCAATTAATTTTGTTATTACAATGCAAACATAAAACACAGAACACAGGTAAAAGAGAAAAAAGATTGCAAATGCAAAGGTAAAATAATAAACAATGAGATGTCAGTGAATCCATTAAGTGTAAAGCAGTGATTGTCAGCTGGCTGTGGTTATGACAGGAGTTGACGCCAGGTGATGTAATATAGACAGCGAGGTAGGGGGAGGTTGTAATAAATTAAATTAAAGAATTTTCCCCGGGATGATTAAAGATCTACCTTATCTTATCCTATCTTATCTAATCGAGGGATGGGTCAAAAGACACAGTTTCAACCAAGACCAGTATTTGCATCCTGTTTGAAACCACTTATTTTTTGTTTTTTATTTTAGGTGGCGTAACTAACTTATGTCGCAGTAACATGTTAGGTCTGTGTTATGTATATTTTGATAAGATAAATTCTTGTGGAACAGTTGCCATACACAGTAGGTAATGTAAACCCATTGGAAAAAGGTAAATACAGTGCAGAATAGTGCAAAAATGCAATGTAGTGTAAAATAAACCATTTAAAAAGTCAGTGCAAGTAATGCTAAAAAAAATGGCACAATTTGAAGTGTGTGTAAAATGTGGCTTGTGTAAGATACATACACAAAGCACGGGGATGTGAAAATAAAGGGCTTGATCAATTATTAATCAGAATTGTTTTAAGTAATTTTTTCAGATAATCTTTCATTAGAAGCAACAGATATACATTCTTAACTATCTATCTTCTTCCCTCCCTACCATCCCTTCACCCTCCTCCACGTCACTCTCCAGACGCTGCAGATGGGCATAAAGCATTTCTCCGGCCTTTTTGTGATGCTGTGTGTGGGCGTGGCCTTATCTCTACTCACCACGATAGCTGAACACATTGTGTACAAGCTGGTGATCCCGAGGGTCAAGGAGCCACGCTTCAAATACTGGCTGCACACTAGTCAGGTACTGAACTCGCACTCGAAATACACAGTGACACACACTTTTGATCAGCTGACAGAGAATCACACCATAAGCACCAGAAGGGAAATTCTGATTATTTAGGTGAGTCAGTGAAAGCATCACACATTGTGTTTCTGTGTTTGCAGCAATGTGTGCTTATTTACTGGTGCAGTCTATGCGTTTATACAATGACATGTTCTGTTGTTATTATTCTCTCTATGTGTGTTTTCCAGAGATTACACCGAGCCCTAAACTCAGTCTTCACTGACGACAAACTGTCGACCGTCACCAAGCCTGAAAAGAGGTACTGTCCGATCATTGAGGGCTGGACTCGATGCAGTTTCAGTTCAATCGAATAAACCCAGCAGACAAGCACCGCTGTGTTATATTCACACTTAATGTGATGTTTTTTTAGGAATTTCATTGAGGGGAAATCCCATCCCTGAGGGATTGAACTGAATATGAAGTGATCCCAGTTGTGCGTAATTATTTATAACCCGTGTAGTACATTTTGTTTTGACTTGGGACTGAGACTCATTAAAACTCTTGTCACGCAAGGACACAACAGAAACAGGCTCACCGCTGACGTAAGGCAGTGCCAGCATTTTAGTAATACATCCAGTTGGTATATCGAGGCAAACAGTTGGTGGCGCTAACTGACATAGGGTGACTGACAGGTCACTGTGCAATCACTTGGCTTGGCAGTTTGATCTCGGCTCTTCTTGTTTGCATGTTAAAGTGTCTTTGAATGAAACTTGCCTCCCACACTCTTTACAACAGTCCACTGCTCCTAATGCTTATGTTGGGTCAAATTTAATTTACATATGTGACAATAAAAATAAAGTTATTTGCTAGACATATGCCGTTATACTGCAGAAGAAGAAAAGGGCACAACTGGTGCCAAAATAAATGAAAGCATTATTTTTTCACTATTATTATGGTAGTTGACAGCATGTTGGTGTATTATCAATACATCTATCTGCAAAGCCTAAAAAATAAAATATTTTTCTTTCAGTATACTAAATGAGTTAAATTTATTTAACATGCTGTATTCCTTTTTATATTATGAGATGCTCAGTGGCATCGAACCACCAAATGCCATTTATTTTCCCAGCACTCAAAATTACAAACACCTCACAAATGAACACATATTTTATGAAGATGAACCCATACATCTGTGTTGAAACCTTTGCTCACATGAAGCCATTTCTCCAAACTTTACCAGCCCATTGGCCAAATTATCAGGCAGTGAATAAGTGACACCAATTAATTAATCCAAGTGGCAGTTAAGGGAGACGTTTTTAATCATAAACTAGAAAGAATGGACTGTCTGTTGGAAGCTAATCGCCAGTAGGGGAAATTGAGGAATTAATCTCATGCTGACGTCACATAGTATTGTTTCTCTCAGTGGGTGACAGAGGGAGATTTAGTCCATCATGACAGCTTCTTTTTGGTCAGTTTCAGTGTGCTTTTAAATGTGGCATGGGTGTTGTGAGCGTTCAAACTAATCTGGACAGCCATTTTGACACCACTACATTGCCATGTCGCTTTGGAGATTCCTTCAGGCAAGCGAAGCGGGAAATATATTACTTTTTCTGAGGCCTCTGAGGGGAGATCAAAACCAACCCTTGAGCTCTTGTGCAGCAAAAGAGTTCCATTTTATCTTTTTCTCTGTTTGATTCTGCTGTACTCTCCTTCACATCTATCCCTACTTAGCACCACACACTGAGGGGACACTCAGGTGGAGCACTCAACGTGGGGATTAAATACACATAATAATTAAGAAGCCCAGGCCATGTGAGGGATGCTGGTGGTAATGAGGATAGATTACCTACTGCTGCATAATCAGGCTCATTCAATCAAGCTGTTTTGCGTTGTGCCTGCATGCTGTCTAAAAGTCAGAAATTATTACCATCATATTTTTAGCATCCCATGGAATCCTTGTGTGTCAGAAATGTCCGTTTTGCAAGCGCTGTAATGGTGAATGATGATCTTCTCATTCATCTGGATGAGATTTTGTCTTAAATGGTTGCAGCTGGTGGTTGGTTATAAGAAAATGCATACACCTGTTCATCAGCATGATAAAAAGAGGAGGCACCAGTCGGAAAAAATATAGGATTTTATTTCCTAACTGCACAAACAAGGATGTAGGAAAGCCCAGAGGCATCAGAGAAGTGTTAGGTGCAGTGTCTGTAAGACTCTTCCAGTGTCCAGTTAAGATCTAGTGATTTAGTATCAAGCATGGTGTTAAGGTCATGTAGCTCTGGGAAAGACCTTTAAGCGTCACTAAAACAAGATGCTTTGTCACTCCTAGTAGATCAGTTACAGTTCAGCTGCTATACTCTCTCAGTAGGGACAATTATCTGGGATAAGAACATTGATTCCACTGCTTATACTTAGTCATACGTAATATTTAAGTGAGCATTGTTTTCATTAAATTTTCCTTCGATTTTAAAGCAGTTTTTAAAGCAGTTTTTTGTAGTTAATTTTCTGTCATTTTTTTGTTGTTTTGTACACCATCCCAGCTGTGTTTCATTCATACAATAATATGTACATGATATAATATGTGCTTTTGACTTCTTTCTCTCAAGCGTTCCTGCTGTGTAATATAGTGCTTTATTACCACCATTTGAAAGGAGTGTAATCACAGCAGATAAGAGCTACTGTATAATAGCCCACTACAGAGGGGCAAATTAGACGTTAATGTTTTCACCCTCCAAAGGCTGGCGAAGAGGTCATGTAAAGCTGAACAGACCTGCTGATAGAAATTCAATATCATGCTTCAGGACAGTTCAGCAAGGTCCATGTCTTTCTGGTGCACCTGTGTCCTGCTTGTTGAAAGGACAGCATCCCTGTTCGATGTGCTACAAGCTGACTGGTTGGGAAATACTGATCAGTGGTGAAATATTCCTATTTTAATTCCACGACACAGAGAACCACTACAGGGAAACACAAGCTGTCCTCTTCATAAGCTGCACTGGTTGACATGAGACAGAAAAAGTATCTGGTGCACTGGATTTCTTGATCTGCAGCAAGGGCATTCAAAAAACTACTGCTTGTGGAGAGAATCAACATTTCTGAAAATGCAAATGAAGCACTCGAGACGTCTGGTGACCCTGCAAATTAGATGTTGGAGGGACCGGATGTCTCTGGAAATAACATGGAGGAATCTGTAAATAGCGTGGAGGAGAAGGAGGGATCAGGCCTCAGGGTTACCCTCAGCAGTGTAAATGATGAAGAGAAAACAGACTGACTTGCACCTGTGTACATAGACTCCCAGCCTGTTCGTATACAGAAAGTAAAATAAAGATCTACACAGTAATTGACCAAACGTGTACATATTCTTTCACCATAGAAGAAAATAATAATAGAGTACAGCACATCCTAACATTGCAGAAAGAATTAATGATTTGTGTTTCGGCTTGCTTTTGATCTGCTCGGCACAGTTTGCCATCACAGCATGGCGTACATTCCCATTCTGACCGTGATATCATTATTTCTTCTGGGAATCTCTAACAGGCAGTTTTTAACTGGTGTTTGAATATTTTCATCATGTCATTGTATCATGAGAGTTGAAAAAACTTCCTCTTTCATATGGAATCAACACAGATTTGTGCACTAAATGCTAAAGAAATGAACTGGATGAAAGAACAACAAAGGAATAGGGCTTTTTAGTTAATATGTGCTTCTACACTAGAGGCTCATTTTTATTTGCATGTACTTTTTCACAGCGGCCACAAAGTGCTTTCATTATGAATGAATATGAAACAGAAGATAATGCATCAATAAAAGCCAATGCTATGCACACAAAGAAAAAAGGTTGAGAGGAGTTATTTGAAGAAAATAGCCTCAAAGTGAGACCTTAAAGGTAAGTTTTAGGCAGTGATTTAAAAGCTTTGTTCACATTCATTGAGTACCATGGGCACAAAAGCTCAGCCAGCAATTGTTTTCAATCTAGATGTTGGCACACCAACCAGGAACCTGTCTGAGGTCATTAGTTGGAGAACATCTATGCTATAAAGTGCTATATATAAAATGCTATATGCTATAAATGCTATAAATCTATGCTATATATTGGTGTTATGTGCTATAACACCAATATATAACACTGACAGGAAGATGCTGACATTGTGGATCTGATAATGTGGAAAAATATTCTCTCTTTCATTGCAGCCATGATGTAAGCACAGGTGTTTTCTTGTCAAGAGGTGCATATGTCATTTTAAGATGAGGTTATTTTCACACTCTGATATTCTGACTTCAGCAACTTTTTATTTTGTCACATTTGAAAACGCCTTTGATCAGAGATGAACAATTCATTTGAGGAGAATTTATCTTTTCTATGAAGTCATGTTCAGCTTGTAGATCTGGTCCAAAAGATGGGAAAAGTTTCATTTTTTTAAAGGAATCCAGGTTTGGTTCTCTTCTAAGGCTCTAGCAAGTCAGATTATATTATATCAGATTGGTGTTTCATAGGGCTGTGTTCTCATTTTCAATAATAAGAGGCACAGAATGAGTTCAGGGGTTTTAAATTATGTTTAAAATAATCAAAAGTGTCTTTATATTGTACCATAACTCAAGTGTTAACATTTAATATTGACCTGTTTACTTCTCTATCATTCTTATGCAGCTGGTTGGGCTTAGAATGCAACTTACTTGGTTATATTTGATTAAGAACTTGGGATGTTATTTATGACCACTTGTTTGGCATTAAACTCACCAAAACTGATTTGATGAACTATTTATATAACATAAAGTTGACTGTGTTTATACCAAAGGCACATAATTCCATAATAACTATATTTTAGAATTTTCTGGTAGCAACATCTGCCTTCAGCAAAGCATTTCAATAGCTGTGAAGCTTTTCTTTATAACCTATATGACACCAGCCCTGTGTAATATCAAATCATGTGTTTTTCATTTTCTATTTACTCTGTTTCTATCAGGTGTTGACTTCATGTTGCAGTTTTGTTATGATCACTGCAGTCAAAGGACTTGATGTTGCCCAAGGACATTTTCTTAAATTTGTTTAACTTTAAAGCCTTGAGATGTAGTTTGTGTTATATGTGTATATATACACTGCCCGGCCAAAAAAAAGTCTCTTCCTGAACTTAACTAAGTAAATAGGTACAAGCCTCCTATTGATAATTACTGCAGGTTCAGCAACAATATGTGCTCAAAGAATGAGGTCAGCTGACTCCCTAATATACTGAATGACCAGGTTATTCCATCAATGGATTTTTTCTTCCCTGATGGCACGGGCATATTCCAAGATGACAATGCTAGGATTCATCGGGCTCAAATTGTGAAAGAGTGGTTCAGGGAGCATGACACATCTTTTTCAAACATGACCTTAACCCCATTGAGATTGTTTGGGATGTGCTGGAGAAGGCTTTGTGCAGCAGTCAGACTCTACCATCATCAATGCAAGATCTTGGTGAAAAATTAATGCAACACTGGATAGAAATAAATCTTGTGACACTGCAGAAGCTTATCGAAACAATGCCACAGCGAAAGTGTGCCGTAATCAAAGCTAAAAGCGGTCCAATGAAATAGTGTGTCCTTTTTTTTTGTGGCCACTTTTTTTTGGCCAGGCAGTGTATTTGTCAGATGTGTGTTTAAGCCTAGATTGTTCATGACATTAGTGATGTTATGTTATGTCGAGCTGACACTTCACACCTTGTACAACAGTACTGCGGATGGTGCTCATTAGTTTAAAGATGAGGGTGGACCTCTAGGTTGGATTGGAGAGGTTGGCGAGGTCAGCGTCGGTGCTGGAGGAAATTAATTGGACATGAATTAGATTTCTACCAGTGAGCCAAGACAGTGAAGGTCTTCCTTTTTTGTCTTGAATACTTGCCTGTTTTTGGCTATTCATTGTTTATTCATTAATTCCTTATTTGCATTATGACATGATCTCATTACAATCCTCAACAACCGCTGAACAAAATTTAATGGGTGTACTTTTTTCACTCTACTATAACGGCCATATTCTGACAAAAATGTTTGGTAATGTGCCCATTCGGCTGACCATGATGCTTTTAATTAAAGATGTGCTGCTGTCATAATAAATAGCAAAGCATTACTCTAAAATAAAGAACACATGGGAAAAAAAGGTTCTCTATATGAGTGTCTTGAAAATTAGGTCTGGAATCTTCCCAAATGGCTGTTTAGGGAAATCTGCCTTCACTTCAAATGCTGAATCAAGGTCTGGTTCTACCCAAAGTGCAAATTTCCATACAACATGCTTCTAATTCCATTGTATGTACAGCCATAGTGGCACATTGGCGTTCTTAGAGAATTAACAGGATGACAAACTAAAATGTCTCTGTGTATCTGTTTTATCTCCAGGTGCAATGAGGGAAACAACCAATCAGCACCTTGGAATCCTGCAGAATCGTCTCATTGCAACAGACGTAGGGTCCTTCCACAAGAGATGCAGAATGATCTGGAACGCCCATCCTCCCAGGAGCTTCCCTCACCACCTCCCCCATCTCCTCTGCCTCATCCTCATTCTCTTCCCCTACTGGAGAAACACCGACCCATAGTGACCAATTCTAACGGTCGTTCCGACCTTTTAGGGCGGGGGTCAGGCCAAGGACTGGGGTGTTCTGGGCAGGGTATAACACGTTTGGGTGTGGGCGACTGCGGCCCTGGTCTGGGTATGGGCCGGAACCCGCTGGTTCAGGAGCTGTCAGAACTGGAGGGTCAAATCCTCGTAATCAAGCAGCAGTTGCAGTCAGCCATGAGGAGGAAGCGAGAGCTAGAACAGTACCAATCAGAAAACCAGCAAGCAAACCAGACTGCACCCAGTCAGCCAACTACGCACCAGTCTAACCAGTTTGCTCAGTATACCCAGTCCCACCAGCAGACTAACCAACACACAAACACGCTTCCAGAGTTCTGAAGCTTTGCTCCTTTGTTCTGCCCAGACAAACCAGGCTAGACATTGGTTCCCAAAACCTCATGTATAGGTTGTCAAGGATCTGAGTTTTGGAGTTGAAACCTTCACAGATTTCTGGAAGCTGAATCCTCCGTCAGGCTCAAGGGTTCCCCTGAACGCCAGACTGGAACGTTCTTCAGGGATCAGATCCTGCAACTCAAGGAGAACATTTCTGGAAGGAACATTTCTGGAACGTGAGATTCACTGGACAAAGGACCCTGAACCAAATCTGTTCTCACAAACTTGTTGCTGTCACTGAAGAGCTGTGCAAACCTTCCTCTTCTTAACCTTCCTTCCCTCATTTCCTTCACCTCACCTAACCTTTTTTTCTGTTTACCTTCATTCTCTCCTCTATTCCCTCTCTTTGTCCCTCTCATCCCTTCCTGCTAAGCCTCATATCTTCAATGGTACAGCTTGCCATGATGACAGTTGATCATAGATATGATGACTGGTATTTAAGCTTAATGGGCTAATTCACCTGAGTCTTATGTTGAGACTCATTGAGAGTGTAAATGACCTGAGGTTGAACCCATTTAGAAGTCTTTAAGTTAAGTCTTTATGGCCTTGTGCTGAAACCCTGTATGTTGGAGGGGGTGAGAAAATAAATCCTGTTGGTGATTGGTTGAGTTTACCATCGATGACCTAGTGTTTCTGGCCTTTGACAATGCATTTGATGTGACTTTGGTATTTTTTTTTCTCATGCATCTATCTGAGGATTAGTGGGGCAGTAAAGAACAACAAAGATATAAAGCTTCAGCTAAACACCTCTATAGTCATCAAGAACATCTGGTCAGCATCTTGTAGTGGATCACAGTACACAACACTATTTTAGGGATCACTGTACATTGTCCTGCACTTCACCGATGCACTTCTGGATCCTTAAAGAAAGCTGCACCTACAAGTCACTGGTTAACTTGTCAGAGTTTGACATGTGGTCTTGGTATTTTTGTCTCCATAATGACTTCTGAGTTCTAAACTCATGGGTTGAGAAGTAATACATTCAACTGTAATGAATTCAAGAGTGTTCAGCCTTTTTCAGTCAGGGACCCAAAACAGGACCTTTTTACCCCCCGGTGCTCTTGACACAATCAACACACCACTGTCATTCAGTTTTTGAGCTCACTGTTGAATAGTACATGAAAACGTGAACATATACAGTAGACCACTAGTCAAACTCCAACAATTTATTTAATTACAATGATTATTCACAACTGAACACACTGAAACAGTCCGTCTGTGATGAGACCTGTTTTATTGCATCTTCTGTTTGCGTTTGGATGTGTTCTGTTATTAAAAACTTACCTCTCTTCTTTGCATTTACTTGAACATGTTTTTAATTAAGATCAAAACATAATTCCCAGTGCATAGTAGAGAGCATAAGGCAAGACAGAGAGTCTATTAGACTGCATGGTTACAGAGTTCAGTGAGGGTGGACAGGTAAAGCATATGAGTCATATTTATATGATGAACAGAATATTTTGTAATATGTCTCTGAAAACACTGAATAGCTCAAATGAAAGAAGAGAGTGGTGGCACGGTGGTGTAGTGGTTAGCACTGTCGCCTTACAGTAAAAAGGTACCGGGTTCTAATCCAGGTTTGCATGTTCTCCCCGTGTCTGCGTAGGTTCTCTCCATGTACTCCGGCTTCCTCCCAAAAACATGCATGGTTTATCGCAGGGCACATAGAGACAGCCAACCATTCACACTCACATTCACACCTACAGACATTTTAAATTAGCCAATTAACCTAATCCCCATGCATGTTTTTGGATGGTGAGAGGAAGCCAGAGTACCCAGAGAGAACCCACACAGACACGAGGAGAACATGCAAACTCCACAAGGCCCGGACCGAGAATCAAACCCAGTACTTTCCTATTGTGAGGCAACACTGCTAACCACTACACCACTGTGCCGCCTTACCTTGTCCCATTTTTGTTTTATCAGGGGAAGAATAGAGGCCATTCTCACCCTAAATGCCATTTTTTGTCCAGAATCTGTCTGTTTTGCTCTCTAATTGCGATCGTCTCCGCTTCCTGCTTTGATCTCAGTGGCGTATACCGTCTCTTTATGTACTGACTACATCTCCCAGAAGCCCCAAAATTACTCACAGGCTGCAGGAGACCAAGATCAGTAACCTGCTGCCAAAAAACCTTTTTGACATACAGTATTATTACATTGATTTTAAATGATGTCGAAATACATCAATGGCACTCAATGAGTTAAATTGCCATCCCATGGTAGCAGAGAGAGTGCAGGAGCATAGGAGCTGTTTGGTTGAATATGTTAGTCTGATTTGCCTGACTCATTGATCCTCTATCTAACATAGTTTGAATCTATGTCCCTGAACATGGCTCTGAAGTATCAGTAACTGTGCTCTGTACTGATATGTCCATGATGCTGTCCTTGGTGCTGAAATCGCAAACTGCTGTCAGTTTAGTCTTGAATAATGCTCAGTGTACCTGTGTGAGAGGCTTCCATGACAAACTGTTTTACTGGATTATTATACCGTTTTCTTCAAGGACTTAAGGGATGTGCTTTCATTTTTTGGTAAAGAATTTTCAGCTTTTGTTGAGTCAATAAAACCAGACGTGCAGAACAATGGCTGACAGCCAGGGCACATCAACCAAACTGAGCACCGACGAGTTTGCCATTGAGATTTACCTGCAGTTACTCATTTCTCCTACCTGAACATTTTCCATTTTTTTAAAGAAAAAACAAACCCACAGCTATATCCATAACCAACGATCTCTTTGTTTGTGCCTTGAAATAACATTTGCTTGTTGCACTCGTCTTCACTCATAATTCTAGGGGACAGCCATTTGGACAGAAAGACATACTCAGAATAACCAAGAAGGACATTTTAAAAACACACAGCATGGTCAGATACAGCCACACATACAATCACTCAGACTCACACAGTCCCTATCTATTTGGCCAGTGTGTCTGCAGGGTAAGCACAGGCTGTCACAGCTGAAATGAACACCTGACAGAGCAAAACAGCTAGTGTGCTGGCTTAGCCGTCAGCTTTCTTTGTGTCTCCATGTTTGTGTGGCTTGCTTAGCAGTGACATAAACATCACTGATGACACTGCGGTCGTAACAGGATGAATCATCTGAAAAAGAACTAAATAAGATCCTGCTTTGAGCATATCTATGCTGATTCCTATCACTTTTCTAGGTGATGTGTGGTTGAACAGGGGACATGGTGTGAAGGTCTGTCTCACAGGAACATGGGACAAAAATAAGGGTCATATTTATCGTCTTGTTCTCAGAGGCGTCAGGCTTCTCCTTTCAAACTGCACATGGTTCTCAAAATAAATGTCAGTTTGTTTTGTTCAAGAACAACCCTGGAGGTGTCCTAGTCCTGCCAGAAACCTTCCATAATAAACATAAACTCTCGTATCATGCTTGAGTGCATATTTGAAGAACATTTAAAGTAGGATGGCTATTTTCCCCTGAGCTAAGCCTCTTAGGAGGCATCTCCCTCTCAACTGTGTACTTTCCGCTGCACCCAAATGTACCAATTAAATTGGTAGGGTCTCATTCCTATACAATTCCATCCTATTAATATTCCCTGTTTCCTATTTCACTTCAATTAAAATCAGGGCTCACCTTTAAGCAACACAGTGTGTGGTAATTTTGTTGAAGTGTGATGTATGTTAATGTCACTATGCCTTCAGGCTGTAGATGAGCCAAGGTTTAAACTTGGTGGGATTTGTATTCAGTAGATTTTCTGTAGGTGTTTATAATATTCAAACAAACACAAGGGCAGACTGACTATGAAGCTGCTATCTGCCCTGCTATCTGCTTTACCTGTCTCACAATTAATTTATCATTATTATATCATTCAGACACATAACGGAAAAAGAGAAGAGAACTCATCGTTGCTACTAACTATTTATTTTGTGGATAAACAAAAAATATATATATGCAGCATTTCAAATGAAACACTTTTTTGTTCTCAAAGTAAAAAAAAAACATTTATAATCACAATGATGGTGAGCATAATTGAAATCATGAATATCTATAAAACATATTGACTTCTCTCTTCATGCTGGGCGTATCTTCCAATGGGAAATGGAGTCACAACATTGCATCACAATCCACTGGTGGGTTGGGGAAGGGGTGGGTGCCTCAAGGAGGAAAAGTGAAGCAGGAGTCATTAGCCTGGTTTCCATTAAAAGGGCTAGCCGGGCCTTTAGCATGAGTATATAAGAGCATTTCTCCTTTTTCTTTTATTTTATACAGATGTTTTCCTCTGGGATTTCAGGTTAGATTTAATTGTAGTGGAATCTTCAGGTAGATCTGGCATCGGCTAGCCCCAATGGATCTCTATTAACATCAACATCACAGTAAATCAGGAAATTGGGCTGAAACACACTCATAGTGACAATTTCAACCTATTCCATGTTCACTTTGAGTGAAAACCCCATTTTCTGACTCGGAGAATATCACTGACTCTTCCTTGTCGTTTCCTCCGAAGGGGAGAGGGTTCATTCCCCAAAACACCTAAACTGATACCAAAACATATCCAGGTTTATACAGCAGGCAAACAGGTCCAAATGGATCATAATAGTCATACAGATTGACAAAAATCTTTACAAAATATGACCTGACATGGTCAGTTAATGTACAGAGAGAGATAATAAAAAGAAGCTTTCTGTCTTTTTTTCTGTACAAATGACAAACATCACAGAACAACAACATCGATACTTTTTTCCATGGTAGATTTTTCAGACTGATGGGGGAATAGATGTGGTGATCGATGCGGCAAGTCACCTGACAGGATGTGATGTAAAACAGAGTGGGTCGGCTGACAGGAAGTGCGCAGAACACCGTCAGGATAGGCTACAGCACTCACTCATACAAAAATGTACAAAACATTATCCTCTAACTACAAAGAGCACACCACAGAGGGGAAAATGTCCCATGTTTCGGTTTCAGATATCTGGAAAAACAATCTGTGCTTATGTTTGCCTTGTGATGCTGTTGCCACTGATGCAATAGGTGTGCCTTGGCAGGTTAAATTGAGCATAGCCCAACTAAATGAGAACCATTAGAAACATGGTGCATTTTGTCCCTCAGGTGTATTCCACAGATATATCAGCAGTGTTTCTTTGTTAAGCATTCGGAGCCACGTGGCATGCGTCCTCGTCATTGTGTCTGGAAGTGCTGTGGAGACGCAAACGTGACCCGGTGCTGCCCCCTTAGTCATGTGACCTCCGTCATCGATGCTGAGTGGTTCTGAAAACGGACGTGGGAGGAGGGAGAGGATGGAGGAAAGAGGTGTAAGGATTGACAGAGATAAGAAAAGAAAGTGGATAGGAGAGGGGAAAGGCATGGAAATGAAAAGGTAAAAGAAATCATTGTCAAACAGCATCAGGAGTGCTCTGTGTGAGTTTCTGCATGTGTTGCTGTGCGTTTGGGACAGAGGTAAGGGGTGTAGTGCAAAATGTCATGCCTGTATGTTCTTTTGAGCATGTGTCAGTGCTTTGAGACGAACGAAAGAAAGAAAGAAAGAAAGAAAGAAAACATTGTCAACCGAACACGTGATTAACTCTTTATGGAAATTCAGGGATATGTAGGATATTTCTAATTGAAGCAGGACATGCAAATAAACAGCACATTATGGGAACAGTAAATTACAGTAGACTGAATTCTGAAGGGGGATTTTTGTTTTAAGCTTACAGTCTTGAGGGAGCTCTGCCAATTAATTGGCAAAGATAATGTGTATTATGGAGATTACGTTTGTGGGAATCCAGGTTAAGTGTTTTCAGGTACCTGTGCGCTGAGGGTCTCCAGAGGGCTCTCTACACGGGGGAAAGTCATCAGAGGCAGACCACGGTAGTCTTCAGTTTTCTGTTTAACTGCTGCACTGTGGACACCTTTAAAGTTGTTCACAACACATATGCCCTGCAATGTATGGGGACAGTTATACATTAATAACGAGCATTAACATAGAGATAAAACAGTGAGGATTTATTCTGATCTTGAGACTGCTGTTAAGACTTAACCAACCAGGCTGGATCTGTTAGGTTAGGTTAGGTTATTTCAGATTAAGTTTAATTAATCCTTCACAATGTTTTCACTTAAACTCAGCTTCCCTAACCTTAGATTCCCTAACCTTAAAACTAATACATACAATATTTACTTGACTCAAACCCAGAAAAGTTAATGTGCAGATGGTGTGAGAGGAAAAGTCAGAGGATCACCAAAGTCCTCAGACTTTATCACCTGGCAACCATGAAAGTCTGTACAAAAATCCCTCCAATCCATGGAACAATTGCTGAGATTTCAACTTTAGATGGAAGTGGTGGATTGACACACTGACACTTAGAGCCAATGCTGCTAGCACAGCTAAAGATAATGCACTGACAAAGACCTCATACAACAATTTGTGTTAGGACTGACCTGCAGGCTGCCCAAGGATCTTACCTGTTTGTAATCTTGTCCCTTAAGACAAATTTTATACTATTGTTCAAAAAGAACATCACTTAATGTTCATATTAAAATTGCATTACTTGTATCTTTAAATCAGATCGCCTGCCAACCCTGGAGTCACTGCAATATTAGGCTCCAATTAAAAGAAATTAAGAGCTCCCATGAGTTTTTAGAGAGATGTGACCATATCTCTAGCGAGGGAACATCACTGGAATATCAAGTTTATAAGGGTGCACAACCTCCATCAAACATTGTACGGTGTGCAGTAGACAGTGTTCATCTTTGTGGCATGACACTACATCTAGCAGTCACTGCGAACCAATGCCTTGTAGGCTATATTTGTCGGTAAATCTGTTTTTTTTTTTTTCAACAGTAGAGATACTACCAAGGATGCCATATTTCTGTATTCCACTATGGACCGGTTAATCAAGGAAGGCAGCTCGAGGGGGGAATCCACCCTCAGGCGAACTGTGCCCTCAGGCAGTGGCAAAGGAGAAAATGAAGTGGAAGCCTGTGCTTCACCACTGGAGGATGCTCAAGGTTTTCATGTTTGTGGCAGTTCATGGACAGGGCTTCCTAGTGCTCCCACACCAAGCAAATGAAACACAGCTGCTGGACGAGAATCTAAGGACAACACTATAGAATTACTTTTATTTAAAAAAAAAAATGTTTATAAAACTATTAGGGCTATTTGGACTAGCTAGGCATACTAGTACAGAGAATAAGACAGAGCGAAAACAACATGGAAAAGCAAAACACTTTTTTAAAGTGAATAAGTCTCCACAGACCTGAGGATGAAGCTAAATGGAAGAAGTCAGCTACAGTTAAATGGGTGTCAGCTGACTGCAGACTAGTCAACATCATGGAAGGTCTAACAGACCAGTCCAGTTGTTGTTGTTGTGAATTGCAATCACTGTACATACAGTCATTGCAAATATGACTTTATAAAAAAATATCTGTCACAATTAAGTTGATCAGGATGAGTCAAATCCTGTTATGACAGTAAGATATTCCATTGAATGTCAAGTCTGCATAGCGTAACTCTTTGAGTGCCATTGATGTATATGTATATGTATATTTTTTTTTGGTGGCTGGCACTAGGTGGTGCTCACATGCACCCTGTAATTAATTTGGGGGCTTCTGGGATATGTGGTCCAAACATAAAGAGACATTATAGGCCGCAGATCGAAGCAAGAAGTAGAGATTTTGGGATCAAAGAACAATAGGAATATGGAAAAAAAATATATATTCTTTTTGGTGAAACTGATCTCCACTCAACTTCAGATAAAACAAGATTGGAACAGAGATCTATAATAGAGTGTATCTTCTTTCATTTGAGCTAGTCAGTGTTTTCAGAGCCACAGTGTAAAATATTCTTTGGGTCATGAAAGATGACTCAAAATGGCCAAAAAGGTTGGCACAAGGTACTTTCGGTTTTATAAAAGGGCTGACACTCAATGAGTTAAAAGCCTTGAAACTTTAGTTGGTGAGCCCTTTCAAAGGCCTTTACTTCTGTCAGACCAGGCGGGCAGCCAGCATGTCCCTCTACTTTGTCTTGGATCTAGTGGACACATCCGTCTCTAACATCATCCCAGAGCTGAACTACTAAGTGCTTAACACTGATCCCTCAGGACGAACCTCTGGTAACACCAAAGGCAGCATCTGTTTGATGAGTCCATTTGGATCCTCGCTGTCAGCACTGATCGGACATGGATTTGAGCTATGCCTGCTTTTTACTCTCTTTGTTCCAATTAATTCATTTCCTCTAAGTAATCCATCATATAAACCTGGGTCTTCATATGACAAGACAATGATAGGGTTCATCAGGACCATGAGGCCAGAGGTAGCCCTCCTCAGTTCGCGGATAATAAGCTGGAGATGAGCAGGTTCAAAACTGCTGAGGTGACAATTGACTGTATTATGTCCATCTTTCCCTGGAGATCACTGACTCACTCTGTGTAGAATCAATTACTGAAAAGTGGATATGGGTTATGTGGTTCTCTCTCCACATGGTCCAAGCACAAGTTAAGACAAAGTGAATCTTAACCAATCATCTGAATTATAGGACAAATTTGCCATCCTAATCATCACCTTTGGCGATAAGTGTAAGATACCAAGATGAACAGTACATGCGGATTTTCCATATCTATGCAAATCTGTTTTATAATGAGTGACATCTTGACAGTTAACAGAACCACCATGTTATTCATGTTGCCCTCACATAGAGCTGTAATAACCTTTAATTTTAGTCTAACACATCATCAGGTCAACATTATTTGTAACTCCCTCCAAACAGAATGGCACACCCATCAACCTCAGTGTCTTTTACAGCCTTTCCTGCTTTGAGGCTTGAGGCACAGCAGCAATCAACATGTCGTGTCTTTTTTTGGTAAGTAGGGTTTTCCCTTCACCTTTCTTTTACCCTAGTGGGTTTTCAGCTTCAACCCCAAAAAGAACTTGAATGTTTTAGGCTGTAATCACCACACTGCATTTAACTCATTGACTGCCAGCTGTTTTACAAAAACGAAAGTACTTTGTGCCAGCTTTTTTGGCCATTTTGGGTCATTTTGAACACACAGACTAGCTCAAGTGAAAGAAGAGACTGTGTATTTCATCATGAAAAAAACATCAGAGGTAGAGTAGAGGCCAGTTTCACCAAAATCACCACTTTTTGTCCAGAATCTGTTTATTTTGCTCTCTTATCATGATCGTCTCTGCTTCCTGTTTTCATTTCCATGGCGTATAGCATCTCTTTGTCTCCCGACTACATCTCCCAGAAGCTCCAATATTACTCACAGGCTGTGTGAGAGCCTACCTGCTGCCGAAAAACCACTTTGACGTATAAATGCGTCAGTGGCACTCAAAGAGTTAGGCTAAACACTCGGCATAAAACTTAATGCTGGCAGTCATTTTCATTTCTTGCTTGATTTAAATAAAGACAGTGGGGCATGGTTATGTATTTTTTTTCCAGTAAGTACGATGTATTCCTTACTGTTTGCTTCAGTGAGACACATCACATCCCATCCTCCAGAGTTTTTTGGCTCTTCTGTCTTCCACAATCCTTCTTCTTTGAACTCTTTCAACACCACTGTAGCACCTCAGTAGAAATCCGGGTGCCTCCTCACTATTTCCTCCCCTTTTCTTCTCCTCTTTCCCACAATCAACCACTATCTTCTTAACCTTTTCCTTTTTCCTATATCCTAACTCACCTTCATCTGAACCTCTTCAAGCTCAGTATAAATTGTACCTCCATCATGTTTCACATCCTCTCCCTCAATCACCTCTTCACTCACTTCTCTTTTAAGGTTCTTTCCTAAATTAGTTTTTGGGAGGTCAGTGATTGCATTGATACACAGCTAACGTTTAATACACTATGTGGCCTCTACATATACTTATTAATGTCACTACATATTAATATGAATGAATACCAAAAATGTTGTGTGTAAGAATATTACAACATAAATTTGCATTGAAAAATTACACCAAATCCATGTTACAAACTTTACAGTCTGAATAATCATTTAATTAATGGTTTGGGTCAGTTCCAAAATGAAGCTGAGAAATTACTGTATTAATCTGAAAGTAAGTCATGACCAGAATCCACCTCACTCCGAATAATCATCCTCTCTTCTCCTCTTATCCCCACTTCCACACTTGGCCAAACATTTCACTCTTCCATCGTCCTCACCAGAAACAGAGCGACGGCTGATCCCAGTATAAATCCAGCCACTACATCCGAACAGTGGTTTCGATACTCCGAGACTCGGTTGAGGCCAGTGAGGAAAGCCGAACAGAGCGTGCCCAGACAGAGCACAGGCTTAGCCAGGCGGCTGGACTTCGTCTTGATGGTGCTGGTGATGTACATCTGGAAAGGAGGGGAGAAGAGCGAGCAAATCAGGCAGAAGATTATGTTATTTAATGTGTCTTTACCTCTCTTTAGGTGGACAAGAACAGAGGCAATCTCACCTCTGTGTTCCCACAGAGATGGAATCAGATATTTTACCATTTCATGAGAGCACAAAGCCTCTATTGCATAGCCAAATAGTTAAAGAAAGATGTCAGAAACTTACATCATTTGAGTGAAACATCTCCAATACAAAGACTTTTTTTTCACAGAGAATAAAAGATTAACCTAACAGGGGAACCTCGACATATGTTCTTACTTCTTGAACTTTTACCCCCTCCAATGTCAGACAGAGGAGCTGAGCGAATCAAACACTCTTTTCATCAACAACCTGTCCTTGTATCCCTCTTGTTCATGCTGATAAAATCTGCACCTCTGCTCCCTATTTCACTTCTTCAGCAGCTGAGACCCTCAGTCACTCAAACGGCAGCCCTTCAAAAAGCCATACTTCATGTGTTCCTCCAGCCAATTTTCTAAAGATGCCTGAACCCAGCCTGCGCTCGTATGAAACATTCCTCTGAATGAAAAGTGAAGTCCCTTCTTGTCATCAGAGATCAATGCACTATAAAACACAAGATACAGTAAATATTCCATCTTATTCAATGCCTTTTTAAATTACAAATCTCATCTCAAGATGAAAAAATGTATTCATTTTTGAGTGTTTTAATTCAAAAATGTTTTTCCGCGAGCATAGAAAATAACCACATTCAGTCACTTCAGTAGGAACTCCATATCTACTCTCAATTATGTGGTACTGATTCAAATTTACAGAACAACAAATGCAAACAGAAAGAAAAGAAAAATTACTGCCGTCAAGAAAATCTTTTTTTTATATATTGCAATATACAGTACATTTACTATATTGTATGCATGTATGTTATTACAGTCTATTTAATTTGAACTTTGCACATAATTAGATGCAACAACTAGAGAATTTACTACTGCATAGATTATAGTATAGTAGCATAAACTTTTCTCATCCTGAATTTAATGGCAGTGACACATGCATGGTCTTCTATATCTACAATCTACAAGCAATTTACAAGCAAGTGTGACAAAAGATTTGAGTTCTAAAGTCTTAAAGGTAAAGGAATAAAGGAAGAAGGGTTTAAATACCATTGAAATGTGCCATATGGCACAAAATAAGCTGAGAGCCTGTAAAAGTCCTGTAAATTACACTTCATTACAGCGCCTGTTAGTCATGTACATTCTTCTCACCGTCAAGTAAACAGCAGAGTAAACGCTTAACGAAGCGTCCTTGGATGGGAATGATCTGCGAGCGTACTCCACAACAACGGGGTTCCCAGTGCAGATGTTGCCGTTGACGATAAACTGGTGATTGAAACGGCACTCTGTGCCGGTGTAGTTGGGCTTGCAGACAGACAGGAAATAGGGCGAGAGACCTCCCGTCACCACCTGACCTGCATTGACGAAGATGTCTGTGGCAAACAGACCGAATGCAAACACACCTGGGGAGCACAGGCACACAGAAACACACAATAACAATTTATGACACATAACAACCCTACGGCAACAAAAAAAAACACAAAGCCTGAAAAGCTTCAGACCCATTTCCACTCTCCATCAGGGTGTAATCAACTTGTATCCGGGGTTAAATTGGTCTGTGGCGATGTGGCTCCCAGCACTGGCACATAAGCTCCCAGCTATCATTATAAGCAGAGCTACACCCCACAATATCTGATGTTACTATTATTCCATGAAAAAGAATCCAAGGTGAGACTTTGGAAGCAAACTTTATTGATTTTGTAGCGTCTCATGTTGCAGAAATGTTGGTAGTAAATACGGACAGAAAGAATAGTGGACAACAGGTAGAGAATGAAACATAATCAGAAAAAAACAGCGTCTAATATGAATGATTGCACTGCCACTTGCAGCCCACCAACCCTGACCAATGCCTGCGTCTGCATTCCTTTTGATGTGAAATATGACTGCTGATTATCTGGGCTGCTTAGCCATGAAATTACTCTGCTTTGTATTCTCATCCGGGGGGCTGCAAAGGGCTGGGGGGGGTCTAGTAGTAGTAGGGAGGGGTACAGGGACACGATTGTGTGAAGGACATCACTGAGGGAAATAGAGAAGAGGAATTAGCGTGAGAGGAGAAGAGACAGGCGGGAAACTAAAAGCCTCAGTGATCCAACAAATTTGAGAGATTGTTCAGAGAGCAGACAGAAATACAAATCATTCCAGTTGCCTAATGAATCTCTGATGAGTGTTTTAGGGACCTTATTTAAAAATGAACAATAAAAATTCTGATTACGTCAGTAGTAGAAGTCCAGCAGACAACCTCATTTACTGCAACAGATAGGGAAGAGTCTGTCAGTTACCTAGTGCTACCAAAGCTTTGTGAAAAAGTGGCTGTAAAAATGTAAACTCAAAGGTTTAAGTGTGAACTCTTTTGAAGGAGAGACAAAGGTGTGCAGGTTACAAACCTTAACCTGTGGCTATGGTGTAAAGCAACCCCATTTTAACAAATGAGCCATATGTTGCCAAACATGTTTCAATTCAATTTTGTTTCAGTGGCTACTGCACTTTTAGACAAGCTGCAGTAAATGCATCTCAGCTGGACTTGATCCCAATTGGCTCCCTTCACTGAAGAATTACTGAAATCCCTTCAGGCAGATTTGCAGTATTTTGACTCGAAAAACCATGAACAGCAAGTTTATCTACCTAAGCTTAAGATTAAATCAAAGCAGATGCCTCCAACCACGGCGAAACCAAATGCAAACTATGTCATATCCAGTTTTAATTAAGCCGCACGTGTTCTCCCTTTGTCAGCGTGGGTTTTCCCCGGGTGCTCCGGCTTCATCCCACAGTCCAATGCAGCTTAGGTTAATTGGACTCTAAATTGCCCACAAGTGTGAATGTGGGCGTGAATGATTGTCTGTTTGGTTGTCAGCACTGTGATTGATTGGCGACCTGTCTAGGGTGTACCCCATCTCATCTCACCCAATGTGAGCTGGGATCAGCTCCGGCCACCCGCGACCCTCTAAGGATGAGCGGTTGCAGATAATGGATGAATATCAGCTTAAACCCAAGAGGAATACAGAGCAGCCCAATGTTTTTTCCTTGAGATGCATGTGGATTTATTTTATCCTTCCTATAACACAGCATGTAATGTAATTTTAGTACACCTGCATACAGCTGTGGTGTTTGCCAACAGTACACTGCATGCATTCCCCATTGGCTCTTTCATCATTTCTAGGATAGATTAGTACTTTTAGATGATGTTAGATGTGTTTAGGACATGGATTAACTAAATTTTAACACCAAACTCCTCCAGGGTTCCTGTACTTTACTAGTGGTAGCTTTTTGCATTGGAGCTCCCCTCACAGGTGACTGACAGCATCCACATTCAACTGTCAGCTTGGCCATGATATACATGGATGGATGCATGTCGCTTCCCACTTAAAAGCTGTCTGAAAGCCTGTAAAAGGCAGAGAAACAATCCTGCTCCTGCAGATGCATTGTTTATCGAGCTATTATCCTTATACACTGTGCTCTTATAGCTTTGTGCTGTAGTAAATGAAACAGCAGGAGACTGAGCTGAAGACAACCATCAACAGCATCACCTTGTGATGTCACTGCAATATGAATTTTAAAAAAAGTGGAAAAAAGACATGAATGCATATTTTGAATAAGTATGTGTAATTCCTAATGTCCACTGGATGAGGAAAGACATACAGTCATGGAAAAAATTATTAGACCACCCTTGTTTTCTTCAATTTCTTGTTAATTTTAATGCCTGGCTCAACTAAAGGTACATTTGTTTGGACAATTATAATGATAACAACAAAAATAGCTCATGAGAGTTTAATTTAAGAACTAAGGATTATTCATTTTCCATGGTTTTCTTGATAATAACCAAAATTACTTAAATTCTTACATCAATAGCTATGGCATTGTACCGCCAAAAACACTACTTTTAAGCATTCCATGTTTTCTTTTCTGTTTGCTTTAAACACATGATACACACAAGAGTTAATACTTGATTGCATAACCATTGTTTTTGATGACTGCAGCCATGCGTCTTGGCATGCTCTCCACCAGCTTCTGACATTGTTCTGCTGTCACAGCAGCCCATTCCTGTTGGACAAATTCAAACAAATTTTCTTTGTTTTTGGGCTTGTGGTTCTCCATTTTGAGTTTGATGATTTTCCACAGGTTTTCAATTGGATTAAGATCTGGTGATTGAGCAGGCCAAGGCATGGTGCGAATGTTGTGGTTCTCCATCCAGGCTTTAACTGACCTTGCCGTGTGGCAAGGGGCATTGTCTTGTTGGAAAATCCAGTCATTCGAGGCAGGAAAGAGTTTTCCAGCTGATGGAAGAAGACTGTTTTCAAGGGTAGTCCTGTACTTGACCTGGTTCATTCGGCCTTCACACAATTGCATTTGCCCTGTTCCACTCAGACTGAAACAACCCCAGATCATGACTGATCCACCCCCATGTTTTACTGTAGGGGCAAGACAGGCTTCCTCCTAACCAGTAAGTTGGCTGGAGTGGGCATCAATTCAAAATTGGATTCATCACTGAAGAGAACCTTAGCCCAATCATCAACAGTCCAATCCTTGTGGTCTCGAGCAAAGAGTAACCGGGCCTTCCTCTGCCTTTCATTGATGAAGGGCTTCTTGCGTGCTCTGTGTGACTTCAAACCAGCTTCAACAAGTCGGTTTCGAACTGTCCTTGCCGAGCAAGTCACATTTCTCGACAGTGCCCACTCATATTTAAGGTCCCTGGAGGTCTGACGATGATTCCTGACACAGGAACGGATGAGTGCACGTCATCTCGTGGGGTAGAAAGACGTTTCCTGCCACGGCCAGGTAGCAATTTGGTAGTGCCGTGTTCAGCTTGTTTTTTTTTGTTGGAATGAATGGCTGTCTTGGAGATCTTCAGTTTTTTCGCTACCTGTCTCTCACTCATGCCAATTTCCAGCAGTGCCAAGATGGCTGCCTTTGTTGCTTCACATAATTCTTTTATTTTAGGCATTATGTGAGAGCTGACAACTTCTGAGTTGTGCTACGGCTTGAATGTAAGCAGGAAACCACTCTAGGCCTTTGCATGTGTAGTGCTGCTTGTGACATGAAATGGCCTCTTATATACCCTGGGAATCAATTAAGCTTAAGAATGTCAAATAGGACATAAAGTATTATGAGACCAGCTGCATTTTTTGTTGTGTTCATTGTATTATATGTTTAGTGGTACCAGATATTAGAATGAACAAGAAATTGAAGAAAACAAGGGTGGTCTAATAATTTTTTCCATGACTGTAGTAGATGCAGGGTGGTTCTTTTTCACTGATGCTCCATGACAATCTGCTATATCGCGTGATTATACGTGAATTCGCAAGATCTCGTCAGTCAGCGAGATCTCATTCTCTCAATTCCAGCAGCAGGTGGATCTGGTGGGGATTGACGGACGCATCCAGTGGAAATTAGGGGTAAGCATGTAGTGTTCATGAGGTGTCAGCTATTAATTGGTAACACCCACAAGAAGGAGCTCAGGGCAGTTTAAACTGTTGGGTATGAAAACCTTCTTACCTATGAAGCGTATGATGCGGCGGATAAGTGGATTGAGGTAACAACAGTCTCCAGTCACTATGGTTTTCTCCTGGGCCAGGAGAGCCTCCCTCGTCGATTTCATCACATACATGGACACCTCTCCAATGAAAATCTACACAAACGCACAGAAATGTCAAAGAGAGTGGCACAGGAATAGGAAGAGATTGAGGAACAGACACACATACAGACAAGGAAGAAAAGAAAACATCCCATCATAGGCCAAGGGGACATTTTGCCCCCGTCGCCTGTGTACATAAACCACTGTGTCTTAATGCAGCCTTTCTTCAGGTCTATTATTGTGTGGATATTACATCAGGTCTAATGGAAAAACTGCTGCTGGACACACAAAATGAAACTCATTGCTGGCTGTCTTGGGTGATGCAGGCTGCCACAAAAATAATGTGTGTGTTTATGATTGGGGCTGCGCTGTGCATACAGTGCATGTGTATGTGTGTACAGATGTGTTTTTGGTCTTTGGTGTGTTGTGTTTGTGTTCATAAAAGAGTTTGTTTTGAGCCCCAGGACAGGTAACAAAACTCTTGTGTTTTTCTAGATCCCTCGTGAATGCTTCAACATGTTCTTGTGAATGCAATTCAATCGATATCTTTCTTTTGTGGCTACGAACAGAGAGGCCAGCTGGTTTTATGAGGTTGAAACTCAAAAAGACAAAGATGAAAGAAAGACAGAGCGAGACTGACAGTGTACATGTAGTTTTGTTATGGCTGTGTGACAAATCAGAATGAAGAGGCAAAAAAAAAGCAGATGTAAGCGTAAAAGTCGATTCACTCATTACAGGCTAAAAATCATTATTTTAAAGGACGAAATTATTGTCTAAAATTAAACTATAGTCAAAGTCAACGTCATTTTGATTGACTTTTGCAAAAAGCAAACTTTTAAAATAAATCAGTTCATTCCATTTAGGTCAGTCATGGGCAAACTACGGCCCACGGGCCACCACTTTTTAATCTGGCCCACCAAACTTGTCTAAATCACATTATTAAATTCAATTATATTATATTTAGAGCCGTCGCGTTAACACAATCCGCAGCGGCATGCGCCACGCCAATTCGACAAACTTCCCGAAATATGTCGCCAAAGACATGCTGGCAGGTCATGAAGCAGAACCTCATTCAAAAAATGAAACGATGAAACATGCTGATAAAATTAGATTAACCTTCTTTTTTTAATCTGTCCAAGCTTCTCCTGTAACTCAGCAAACAAATAATGCATTGTTAAAATATTAATTTGTAACGTGAAATGGACAAAAAGGAAAAGTGAAAGAGTGACGTTCTTTTCATTAAAACAACTCATTAGAGCTAATGTGGTAATGTGGCGTGTGTATATACTGTACACACACACACATATATATATATATATATATATATATATATATATATATATATATACACACACACACACACAGATACATACTGGCCCCTCTGTCAAATTTTAGAGATTTTTTTGGCCCAAAAGTCAAAAGTTTGCCCACAACTTGAAATGCTGATAATTAGTGATTTTCTGGTACTTTTCCTTAATGATGACTTAAACATTTCCAAGCAGCTAGTAATTGTCTTGAAGTATTTGTCTCACTAGAGTCTTCCTCAGTGCTGAAAAGGTTACTTATCACTGACTGATTGTCTTATTTCAACTCCCATAACCCCTGCTCCGCTTATACGACCAAACTGACTGAAAACAAGCATCTCCAAATGTAACGTCACAAAAATGGAACAACTTGGCCTTCAACTGAAACTCTGTGGTGTCTGAATTGAAAAGGTTAAAAAGAATCATTTACTAATTTGCATAAAATGCAATTAACAGACTTCTGGTTCATCTGCTATCGTTATTAATAACACCAATCCATCCAAGAGTGCATCAGATTTATGGGAGTTCAGGTCCCTTGAAAGTCAATGAAATTCAGTACCTGTGACATTACAGTAACTGCCAACAGTTTTTAGGAGTACCTTTTTTGTATGTGTGTGTTTCACCCTATTCACATTTTTATTCACTCACATATTAAATGTGACATCGCGGTTCATTCCATCAACCATCCAGCTGCCAAAAGTAGAGATTTATTGATAGGAAAGAATGTAGCCTGAGGCAGCAGAAATTATGTTAATTACGAGTGATAAAATTTGAAGAAAAACGAATCATAATCTTAGAAAAAGGAGGAGTGAGTGGAGTGGTATTTAGTTGGTTGCAATCTGCAACCACACCGCTGGATGCCACCATATCCTACACACTGTCCCTTTAACATAAGTTAACGATTAGCTAGTGAACACATATGAACATGCAGCAGGTAAAGGGCATTTCCCTCAGATGTCACTGGAGACCAAAGCACTACTAGAATAAGAGTGGATATTGAACATGCTGTAATCCAAACAAATGCTCATAATGCTCCACATCAGATGATGTAAATAGGACATTGTTTGCTAATATTCACTTTATATGGTTATAAAATGTAAAGTTGTTGTGATTACACCTTGTTATACTCCCCAAAGTGGAGGAAAAAAAAAATCAATTAATGCTCCTTTAATGTCTTCTCAATGAGCCAATTGTTCTCTGTATTACCACTGAGACACACATAAAAGGAAGTGGAATTAGCCATCAAGGACTTAAATTAGGAGAAAAATGCATTGGAGTTGCTCAACCTCAGCATCATCCTTCTCTGATCTCGTTATAGAGAGTTCATCTTAAAACTTTTACAGTAAGTCCTGGTGGTTACCACTCTACGCCTTAGTCATTGACAGACAACAAAGACAGCATGCTTCCAGCTTTCTGATGCCTGTCCATGGATGAACAGGTTTATAGCCTGCTGTATTAAAACGTCCCATCTAACCTCTGCAGCGTCCCATTGGTCTGGCCATGTGGAACATTCTGAATAAATTACTTCCTCCTTGCTAATTGGCCAACATCCCAGCCTTGTCATCATTAATTCTGATTGCCTGCTTCCGTGGTTTATGGCGCATGTGGCAACGGAGCGATATACAGGGTGACGCACAACTTTAACACCTGACACAGCACTCTCAAAGGGCACAATTAAAAAGTTTAGGATGGCACACTGATGGATAAAGAGACCAATGCCACACACTATACAGTAGATCAATGACAAAGAGAGGAAAGAGATGGAAATATGGGAAATGACCAGCAGTGTTAAACAAAAGTTGAACAACTGACACAGCACAGAGGAGGGATGTGTGATCAGGGGTAAAGGAAGAAAGAATTAATCTTATTAGGATTTAATGGGTTTTATATGTAAAACTAAAGACAAATATAAAATTGTGCGACCATAACAGATATATAACACATATGACAACATTATACCAGGACACTGATGTTATTGCTTATATTTCCAGTCTATAATAATGTTTTTTTTCTTCTTCTCCTCTGTTCTTTTTGTGAAGCAATCAGTGCAGAAGAGTCTGTCAAAACTGCAAACGGATGCACTCCAACCACATCAGCTGTGAATAATACTCTCTGTCACATTTCTTGGCCAATCAGAGCAATTTTCTGGATTTTAAACCATTTTATTTACTATACTGCGTGTCAGAATGTGTGTGTGTGTGTGTGTATAAATACATGTATATCTGTCTTTGTGGGGACCATGGTTTTAGACCTCCAGAATGAAGACTTTTTTTTTGTTTGAAAGTTTGATCTGTGCAGGGATCAATGTATGGGTGTGTGTACATACACTATTCTAGACTGTGGATGGATGAGGACATCAATTAGCCACAGGGAGGGAATGCAAAGGAGGATGGTTTACTTACTCCAATAAAAGTGACAGTAACCACAATATATCCAACTGAATATTTAGAGCTTGTGAGCAAAGAAGAAAGTGTCCCAGATAATAAACACCAAAAGCAGGAGACACAAAGAGGCAGCAGCACTGTCGTGTCTCATTACAAATAAGTGGATGGCGCTTGTCCAGGAACCAGGTATCGCTTACGATTAAGTGACTCCCGAAATCATAATAGAAAAGGAAGATGTCTGTTTGAAAAGTAACCTGTGATATAAATACTAAAAGCTGCTAAAAGCCTTTTCATGGTACTCCACAGTTTAAAACTAAATTTTTGATTTGCTGGAGCATTCAGCAGAACACGACTCAAGAATGGGACTAGCGTGTTTCCCAAACCAAATCCCATGAAGACATCAAGATAGTAAGACATACTTTGGTAAAAAGTATACTACAAATATATGCAAGTGCCTTAACAACCCATTTGATAACTTTGACTTGTTGTGAAATTCTTATAATTTATTTATCAAATGATGTTCTTATGTTAGCCTGTACGCCACACAGCATCACAGTGAGGAAAGACTAGGAAGGGATGGCTGGTTAGAAAAGGCAGATTCAGCTAAATAGCTTGGCACACAGTCCCATTTGCCGTTTTAGTGAAAATGCCTAATGGACTCACCATACATACACTCTGTAGCTACAGTTAGTTGGCAATCACTATAAGTTTCTAAATGTTGGTGAACTACAAGAATGTGATTACACAGGTAAATGAGAGGGTAAATAATTACAGACAGAGTGCATCAGCTACTTCAAACATACTGGAATTTTTCTGCATTCTGGTATCATCTTTACCTTTGCATATGGTCCAACTGAAGCGTGAGAATACAAAGTAGTCCTCAGGAGGTGTTCAGAAAATCTTTGACACTACTTTAATAGTGACCTGGCATATAGTGCCTGTTCTGGTGTGCTGGGTTGAAGTGAACACGCACAGAGCTGAACTGACACCTAGTGGCTGCATGTTGCTACTGCTGAATCATTTGAACCACTAATGCACATGTAGCCCTAGATTCATCCACAAGAGTCCATCTGCTTTATAAATATGCAGCTTAAACAAGTCTAATATTTAATTTTTATTTTAGTGTTCAATTTATTTCTAAATCCCCTTTTTCCACCCAACATATTTTCTAAATGTCTTCACAGGTTACATAGGTGTAATCATTAACACTAATGAGGGCCACAGACTGCTGTGTATGTTGACTGAGACACAGAGCCATCATTAGCGATATTGATTACACCTGTGCACCTCCTGCTGTGACAAGTAGAAATACCTGCAGAGGAAAAAGGTCCACTGATGCTGTTTGCTACACCTGTAGTTTTTTTTACAATGCATATACATATACAGCTGCATATATTTTATACTGTTGTAGTGTATATTGGAACCTTAGCAATCACTGGGAATTTCATTTCACAAAGTAACATGTTATTCTTAAGTTTTAATACCTCTTTTTTGGAATGGTTTCACCAGCACAAACTTTTTAAACTTTCCCAGTTTTCACCAATTATCATATTGATAACTACTAGCCTCCTAGCACTAGGAGCTACCTTGATGGCTGAGAATCTCCCTGGGCATACTGTCTAAGGAATCACATCATAGTCCAGGCAAATATTTGTTTGTCAGATACAGCCCACAGGCACTTCTCATTGTATGCTGTGCATTCAGTGTGATGTTTTCTGGTGGTGAAGAATATAACTAATCAAAGGGATTATGGAGGCGGCATGGTGGTGCAGTGGTCAGCAAGAAGGTACCGGGTTCGAATCCCAGCCTGGGGCCTTTCTGTGTGGAGTTTGCATGTTCTCCCCGTGTCTGTGTGGGTTCTTTCCGGGTACTCCGGCTTCCTCTCACCATCCAAAAACATGCATGGGGATTAGGTTAATTGGCTAATTTAAAATGACCGTAGGTGTGAATGTGAGTGTGAATGGTTGTCTGTCTCTATGTGTCCTGTGATGAACTGGAGACTTGTCCAGGATGTACCGCGCCTTTCACCCTAAGACAGCTGGGATAGGCTCCGTATAGATATACTGTATATAATAATCTATGAGCTGTTACTGACACTGTAACACTGGTAGGTCATGTCAAATTAGCAGCATTATTTTAAATAAAGTCTGGAAACACTATGATACTTCGTGGATTAGTGATAATTTTAGAATTGCATTCTTGGTAGTCCTATTTCCTAAAACAATAAATAATAATATTAAGTTCCAACTGTGAAAAGTTGTAACAGTGAACAAATGGTGGCAATTTCAAAGAGATAGAGTCTGATCAAACACGTTCATGCCTCATTTCCACACATAAATATGGGTTTTTACTCACTATAGTGGTGGGAGCAGCAGCCACCACGCAGTACAGGATGAGAGGAGGGATGAAGCTGGACTCCTCTGTGCCAGGGTACGGCTTCATCAGCTCGGCGTCGTTGCAGAAGAAGCCCTGTACATGCACGCTGAACAGATCCGTACACTCCATGTAGTAGGCCAACAACACCGTGCCGGACATGATGACGAGCTGGAAGAAAAACATGTTGGAGGGAGACAGAGCGAGAGAGTACAGGAAGTTGAAAAAGAGGAGGAGGAGAAGAAAAACGAGAAGGGGGAAAGGGGGACTTGTTAGTTGTATATCCAGCGCACTGAAGGCTTCCTCCTCCTCCTCGATTCAGTTTTCAGTGGTTAAATAGTCAATTTCCTTGAATTAATTGTTTTGCAGCTGATCCATGAACAGCACTACGCTCCTCTCTTAGCTGTCTAACACATTTTAATACGCAACAACCCCATAAATCTAAAACCATCTCCCCCCTCCCCTCTCTCTTTTTCTATCCCCCCACCTCCATGAGCACTGCCATCACTTACCACCTCCTCTCCTCCCTCACCCCCTCATCCTTTCATCCCTCTAACATCATCTTTTGTCTCTGGCCTCTTTTTCCTCTCTTCTCTTTCCAGAATCGGCTGCAGGCAGTTTATATATATATATATATATATATATATATATATATGGCATCCTTAGTCACTGATAACTCTGGAATAGAAAATGTAAGACATTGCGAGGCTTTTAATGTGGCTTCTGACATTCAGCTACATTTGTGTCATCCTACCACTAATGTGTTGCTGCTGCTGCCAGTACAGACAGCCTGCTGGCACTATGCTCTGGTTTTCACTTCAAGGAAAGTGATGAGGTGTTTTAAAGGTATAGGGAGGCTGCCAGATAAAAGAAAGAGACCTATAACATCAGAGGAGCAGGAAGGATTAGGATATCTTCATAAGACAATGGTACTGCCATGTCATGCAATGGTAACATTAGAGTAGAAAGAGCTACTCAGCTTCCTATGATCACAGTGAAAATGTTAAATATAATTGGAAAAAAATAACAATAAAATAACAAACAGAAAGATTAATAAGAAATCAATTAGGCAATCATGTTTGATTATCCTTTAGCATATTTGCTGAAAAACTGCAATGTTTTTTCTTGATTAAACATATAGCGATAATAGTAGTGTTGTAATGTGAATGGTTGCTGGGTCTCAAAATATTTGTAATACTTCAGTCCAACACCAGGTGTCATTATGCTCCAGTAGAAGGATGAGTATTGCTTCAAAAAGAGGACAAACCCAAATCATAGGTTGTGTTGTGTAAAGTACAAGACCCATATTCCATAACCTGCTGGGACAACGTTAATTATTAAACATCATCAGCAAACTAGAAGAGTGATTATGACTGTGTTTGTGAAAACATGGCATACATCTGGAATTGAGGTCTTAAAAAGTTGCTCATTTCATTGATCTTTTCTTACAAGGAGCCAAAAACATCGCAGATGGCACGGCTGGATACTGGACTGAATCATTTAACAGATAAACAGAAACTAATTCTGGGTCCTATTATGGAATAACGGAGCTTTGTGACCTCAATATTCATTTATTTTTTTATTTATTTATTGTTCAGAGTCCTGTTAAGGGCTATAAATTGAATTCATATGAATTTTAGTTATCACAAAAACAAATATTGATTCATTTTGTATGAAGGAGTGTACATAAAGGAGTGTAAGTAAGGGGACGCTGCATGTTAACTTAAGTTGGAAAAGACAGTTTGACAGTAGTAAGGATAAAACAGTTTCGCTACAAGTAAGTAAAAAGGTTATAGCACATTTCCAGAATTGGAATATTGCACATTTGTTCACCGTTATTGCACAGAAAGATATGTGTTTATAATATATAAAACAAACACAGATAATGTAACATATGTATCTGTAAGCTATAATATATAATATTTAAATGTATTAATAGTAATAATATAATAATAATATGTATATATAGTATACATACATAGATTAATACAAATACACTTTTTATTTATCACATCACAGAGGTGAGGTAGTGATATTCTGGGGAAAAAAACTGTCTCAGTCAGTATCAGTATAGAGGATTCTCTACATACAAATACATAATAACCTCATGACTTTCCAGCAATAGATCATATTACAACAGATCAAATCAGCAGACCAGAACAAACTGCTGTTTAATGCATAGATACTGTATCCACTGTAAAATATGGAGACTATGTGTGAGCCAGACTGGACAATATGGCCAGTGGGGTTCAGACAGCGAAGGCAACAAAGTGTTTAGGAGAGAACTGCTGGCAGATCTAGTCTAGTAACAGATGGCCATGTGGCAACGTCCAGGTGTGTGGGCCTGTGTGTGTGTGCTTTATTTGTGTCTATGCCAACTTTCTGAATAACACTATGGTTGTTAATAATATACTTGGTTTGCTTTATCATGGTTTTAAAAAGATACCCTGCCATGGAGAACATTTTTACACAGTTCCTATGCATCAGCAGCTACCAGGATGAGTCCCCATTATACTTGGCTGCACACCATACCTCGCCACAGCATGGTTATACTCCTAACAGAGACAGATAAATATGGGATAATTTCATGTTGTTCCGCAAACACGTACCAGCAGGCTAATCGGCTAAAAAAACGATTCATAGGTCTCCTCTGAAAATATGTAAATTCCAGTGCTGAAAAGCCATGTAATAATGTGTGATTTGCAAGGAAAAACCTGAAAAGGGCTTGGACAGATTAGTAAAAGAGGCGCACACCAGTATAAACTGTACCATTATTACTATGATTTCATTTGCTTTGACCTTCACCTTAGTTTAATTTGGAAAAATAAAAAGACCAAAACTTGCCTCGAGCTCAATCACAAGTACATTTGCATTCACTCACCAGTCTGGGTTCAGAAGTATAGCCTGGCTCATGTCCTTGAACCATTACATTCATCCCAATCACTCTCATTTCCAGATCTCCATAAAACTCATATTTCTTCCTTCCCATCACTCACCCCACCTCTTTCTACTTCTCCACATTATAAATCATAGAAAACCGTAAACAAGCAGTGAGATATTAGACATGATGAGAGTCATTAGGCTGTGGCAAATTACCAAAAGAGGCCACGAGAGACAAGCAATTTCTGCTTGTTCACCTTACTCTCGTCTTCTCTCCTCCGTCCTGTAGTCTGCAGCAGACCTTACATGGTTCTGAGTCAGGCCTACATTCACTTCATTTACTTTAACTTTCATACTTGAGTAAAATTCTCAGTAAAATCATTAAATAAAAGGCTTTTGCTGCTTTTACTCAAATAAAAGATCGAAGTGCTTCTTCTATCACTGTCCAACACCACTGTAATTAAAATAGTGGTGCAGTGTAATCCCTGGAGGCCCTAGTATCCATTTCTGTGACTTTTTTATGAGCTGGCTTTTATATGTCAGTTCTACACCTGGACAAGTGTCCCTTTCTCTGTAAAGCACAACCTGTGGCTCCATTATATTCCCTCCCCAGCCAGCGTCATGCTGCATTAGCTGTTTGAAGGGCAGACTGAGAAGACTGGCTGTCGTAAAATGCTCATACAAAGTTACTGCAGCATGCCATTATCCTTTTCACTCTGAGGGTACAATCCACCTCTTTCACCCAAGATTCTAGCAGGGCATTTTGGTGCAGCCTTCTACCTCTGTTGAATTTTAACATTTACTATTTTTTGGTGCCTTTTGGGTATAATATCACTGCAGGCTATAGTGATCAAGAATTTGTCTGTTTTATGAATCAATTACTTAGGCTTTTAACAAGGCAAAATATATGGCTCTCTCTCAATCTTCAGTGTACAGTGTGTAGGATTTGGTGGCATCTAGTGGTAAGGTTGCAGACTGCAACCAACTGAAAGTTCTTCACCTCAGGAGTTGGTGGAGACCAAAACAGAGCTAAAAGCAAAGGGAATCTGACTTATGCTGATCAGGTGAATAGAAAGTCACTCCATATGAATGCAATTATTGCTCTGTGTCTGTGGAAGGTGTAGGCTAAACACTGTTTGAGCATTTGCTAATGTGTTCCCCATGTTCTCTCTACAGGTTTAAAGTGAAAGAATGGAAAATTTGAAAGAAGAAATGAGTCAGTGGGCAAAGTTTTTGCTGCTACAAATATTGTCTGTTATGACTAGTAACCTATGGTGGCTAATATTTGCTAATGTTAGCAACAGACTATATATTCTTGTGGCCACTTGTGCAGCTGTGACTACAGTGGCCAGTGCTTAGCAAAAATAACAACCTTCCTTTTAACATTTTAAGTAATGTAAAGGATCAACAATAAATGTCACCGATACATCATATGACTGAGTTACTGTATGATTTAGAACCACACAGTCTATTTCATCTGAACAAAAATCCAAACCTGATTAAACCTATACCCATCCTTTGTACAACACTCATCTCTTCCCTTCTTCATCTCCTTCACTCCAAAATCTCGTTACTGTCAGCTCTGCACCCATCTCCTCCCCCGCTCCCTGAAAACAACCAGGAAAATGTTACATAAATCCAACACCAAGACCTAGATTTTCATTTCACTGTCATGTTTCGTTAGTACACTGTGAAATAAAGACTGACAGAAATGGGCATCTTAGACTGGCTTGCCTGGATTTGGACAGTGATGCTACACTTCTGTTGTCAAACTTGTCTTTCAGTGACACAGAAGATGGCTACTTGTTTTATTATTATTATTATTATTATTATTATTATTTTCTCACATGTATTCAAAAAGCTTGGATATAATGACGAATAGCCACCTAATAATGTGAGTCCGGACCCCAAATGAAGATTTAATTTGTCTTTTACAGTCTTTACTGAAAATCAATCACAAACCACAGTATTGAACAGCATTTTAAAAAGTACTCATCATTTGATCCAGCATTATTAATATGCACTAATCACAATAATCCATGTTATGTTAGGAACAGCATCCTGTTCCATTTCAGGTCTCATGTGGGTTAGAGAAAAAACTTTTTCATACTTATGACACTTTCTGCCCCATATGCAGAGTATTCATATTCTGTGTGTCTTATTATCCAATTTTCATTTCCCATAACTGTTTCCTACTGGATTTATTATAACCATAAACACTGCAATATACTTTTATGAGGATAATATTTGTTTCTCAGATGAACTTTAACTCAAAGTAAACACTGTATAGCTTCACGATTACCATGTCATCCCAAGTTAAACACAAAGATGATTAAGTCAATCAGATCCTTAGTTTTAAATTCATATTTTTTTAATATTTTGAGACAGCATGTTAAAAGAACTACACTATATTGCCAAAAGTATTCGCTCACCTGTCTTGACTCACATATGAACTTAAGTGACATCCCATTCCTAATCCATAGGGTTCAATATGACGTCAGTCCACCCTTTGCAGCTATAACAGCTTCAACTCTTCTGGGAAGGCTGTCCACAAGGTTTAGGAGTGTGTTTATGGGAATTTTGACCATTCTTCCAGAAGTGTATTTGTGAGGTCACACACTCATGTTGGATGAGAAGGCCTGGCTCTCAGTCTCTGCTCTAATTCATCCCAAAGGTGTTCTATCGGGTTGAGGTCAAGACTCTGTGCAGGCCAGTCAAGTTCATCCACACCAGACTCTGTCATCCATGTCTTTATGGACCTTGCTTTGTGCACTGGTGCACAGTCATGTTGGAAGAGGAAGGGGCCAGCTCCAAACTGTTCCCACAAAGTTGGGAGCATGGAATTGTCCAAAATGTCTTGGTATGCTGAAGCATTCAGAGTTCCTTTCACTGGAACTAAGGGGCCAAGCCCAGCTCCTGAAAAACAACCCCACACCATAATCCCCCCTCCACCAATCTTTACACTTGGCACAATGCAGTCCGACAAGTATCGTTCTCCTGGCAACCGCCAAACCCAGACTCATCCATCAGATTGCCAGATGGAGAAGCGTGATTCGTCACTCCAGAGAACGCGTCTCCGCTGCTCTAGAGTCCAGTGGCAGCGTGCTTTACACAACTGCATTCGGCGCTTTGCGTTGCACTTGGTGGTGTATGGCTTGGATGCAGCTGCTCGGCCATGGAAACCCATTCCATGAAGCTCTCTGTGCACTGTTCTTGAGCTATTCTGAAGGCCACATGAAGTTTGGAGGTCTGTAGCGATTGACTCTGATTGAGAGAAAGTTGGTGACCTCTTCGCACATGTGCCTCAGCATCCGCTGACCTCGCTCCGTCAGTTTTCGTGGCCTACCACTTCATGGCTGAGTTGCTCTCGTTCCCAAACACTTCCACATTGTAATAATACAGTTGACAGTTGACTGTGGAATATTTAGGAGCGAGGAAATTTCACGACTGGATTTGTTGCACAGGTGGCATCCTATTACAGTTCCACGCTGGAATTCACTGAGCTCCTGAGAGCGACCCACTCTTTCACAAATGTTTGTAAAAGCAGTCTGCATGCCCAGGTGCTTGATATTATACACCTGTGGCCATGGAAGTGATTGGAACACCTGATTCTGATTATTTGGATGGGTGAGCGAATACTTTTGACAATATAGTGTATGTTCTTAAGTACTCCTCTCAGCTGGATATATATAGTTCCTGTCACAGCCAGACCTGGTATTCCTGCTATCTAGTGAATTTGCTGTGTGTCTTTCAGGAGCTGTGATCACCTGCAAACAATCAACTACCCAATCAAGCCAATCAAGTCAGGACTCCTATTTTAGCCTCAGGCCCAATCCCAAACCGCCCCCTACACTATCTCCATCCCAGGGCCAGGGACCCAGGGCCCAGGGCCAAGTCATGGTTTGGAGTTTTGGAAAGATAACAAAAAAGACCAAACTATCAAATCTTCCTCTGTGCTGGTGTTTGGCTTGATTTTGCAGCCATGGCACCTCAAAACTTGAGAACAACTGGCAGCAAAATTCATCTGGCTTCATTTGTTTGATTGGAAATGTTGAATTGTGCTGGAGTTGAAAGACTTGTGGAATCACTTAAAATGATTTGAGCTACTCCACTGAGCCACTGCCAGATTGTGTTGTGCTCATAACAAGCTCTCGAGCCATTTGTTCAAGCCTCGTTTCTGTGACATCTTCATAACTTTTTTCCCTGCTTTCAAGACAACAAAGGTTTTGCCTATAGGCCGTGCTGCACTTCTGCCTCGCTGCTTAACCTATCTTTGCTTCTGTCTTCATTGTTTGCTTGACTTTTCATCATGAAAACTCTAAAGAGACGTCAGTGTTGTCTGCATCTGAGTCCTCTCTGCTGTAAACAAAACACATGAAACAATGACAGACATCGAGCTGTCCTCCCCTCAGCCTCCATGAGTTAAAATCTCTAACCGCAAGCATTGCAAATTGCAGGCAGGTTTCCTGTCCGAGCTAAATCAAAACCAGCAGGTTTAATTGGGCTGTATGCTGTTCCTAAAACCAAATTTAACATGCAATTCCCCATATAAAACAGCCCTTTTTAGAATCATCCAAGTTAAAACTCATATTGAGAAAGTGGCATCAAAAACATTAGCTCCCTGTGGGGATGAGTTTTTGTTGTTCGTTGTTTTGTTTTAAATAATGACAGCCCAGAACATTATTACACCATACTGGTAGAGAAGAAGAAAGGAAATCATCTCTATGGCTGACAGAGGGAGTTTTCACAAATGATAGTCAAGAGAGTGGCTCGTTTCCTCACAGCCTGGTGCAGGTGGCGTTCTGAAAGATTTCACTTGGCTCTCGCTGAGGTTTTTGTTTTAGTACACAAAATCTGAGAAGTATAAGTGGACCAAGTTCGATGAACAAAAGCCCAAGGCTCTGTGTATTATATAATCTCATCCAAGGGGAGGCAGTGGATGTATCTGCTCTTTCCTCATTCTTCATGGCTCATCTTCACAGCTATTCATGTGATTCATTTCTCATATTTTTTTTACAACCTGTCACTTCCTTCCCTCTATTGTACTTTCTTAACTCATTGAGTGCCAGCCCTTTTTAAAACACAAAGTGCCTTGTGCCAGCACTTTTGGCCATTTTGAGTCATCTTTCAAGACCTACAGAATATTTTGTACTATGTCTCTGAAAACATAGAATAACTCAAATGAAAGAAGAGACTCTCTATTTCATCATGAAAAAACATTTCTTTTTATCTTGTTCCATTCTTGTTTTATCAGAGGTAGAGTAGAGGACACTTTCACCAAAATCACCACTTTTTGTCCAGATTCTGTTTTGCTCTCTAATCTCGATCGTCTCCACTTCCTGCTTTGATCTTTGAGGCATATACTGTCTCTTTATGCTCCTGCATCTCCCAGAAGCCCCAAAAATTACTCACAGGCTGTGGGAGACTGTGATCGGTGACCCGCTGTTGAAAACAGGGAAGACGTGTATATATATATATATATTTATGGCACTCAAGCGTTCTATTTTAAAGGACGTAAATATACGTTCTTGGCACTCAGTGAGTTAATCATTCCCATCTCACCTCTTCCCTTGTGTCCCATCTTTCTGTTGTACTTCATCCTTATTTTGATTCTCTTTCATCTCATAGCCCAGAGTAATGAGAACAATGTATTATCATCTAGAGGTTAAGTAACACAACTAAATAAACAAATCGCCATAAATAAGCATCCTCCTTGTCACGCTGCTTCTGGCACTGGAGCTGCTCCAATCAGGGCACTTTGTTCCGGTCATGTGACGGCACATGTCCCTCTGCCTTGCTCTGTTCATGGCAGACAGGGCGAGTGAGATAAAAAACGAGAGAAACAAAAGGAGCAGGGGGACAGTGAGGGACGCTGAGACAGAGCAACACATAGGAGGACAGGGGAAGGGGAAGCAAGGGAGAGATGGGAAGAGAGCTTCAGTGGAGCAAGGAGGAGCGAGAAAGAAATGAGGTTGTGAGGAAGTGACAGAGACATCAGAGAGGAAGGGACAGGGAGGTGGATACGATGCCTTTGGGAGCTGCCTGTGAAGAAGAGGGCCAGTAAGTGAAAACAGAGTGGTGGAAATTAAAGAAAGCTTGCTACTCAATGGGCTTTTGCAGCGTGTCTCTGAGGTGCACTCTGTCTATGCTCTGCAGCAACATGGAGAAAATATACACACACATTTTAATAGTTCAATAGAAATAAATAGGTTGTGTAATAAAATCTGCATTTTTGTGGCGTAATGGACTGCATCATAATAAAACCCATTTATAAGGGAAATTCAGGGTGAGTTTTTTTTATTTTCTCTCTATATTTGTGTTAATTTATGGATCTGTAGCAGTCATGTGATCATCCTGGTTGCCCCGTGTCATGTAAATGATGCAGGACACCTAATCAATCACATATTAACATTATAAATTAGTGTTATCATACTGGGCTATCATTTAAAAAAAACTGCTGTGCAATCACAATAATTATTTAAATTATGTTGGTATTACAAATTACTTAAGTTAAATGGCATGTGATTTTATCTATTTGGATATAAATGCAAATATTGGAAACATACTGTTATTAATCTTGAGTTCAGCCATGACAAAGCACTCCTGTAATTTCGTATTTCACCTCCATAAAGCTGGCAGACTTGTAAGAGGAGGAAGACGAAGCAGCAGAGGCTCAGTTAGTCAGACTTTTAATCTTAAGTCTGGGTTGAGCCGACAAATAAATAAGGCAGACTTTCTGCAACAACAGTAAATATGAAAATAAAGCGGTGCTTTTAATTATTATTTTAGACGGTGGTCCTACAGTATATCCTATAAAGCATCACGAGCAACACGTCAAAGTGTCCTTTCCTCTTGTCTCCTGCAGTGATCAGTCACTGTGTTGAAACAATATAACAGCCAACTTTCTCATCAGACAGCCAAACCCTGGTGCACATTCATCAATAACCAATAACTGCTGCTTGCTAATTCTGCAGTCTGTCAACCAGCAATGACAACAACTTTGAAGATGCACACGTTGCTATGGTAACAGGGTGCCAAAGTCTCTGAAAAAGATTTTCAACACAAAATCTGATTAGCTGATGGTAGGAAATATATAATTTTTAAATATGTTGTTTTTTCCAGTACAATGAGCTATCATAAGACCAGAAGCCGTGGTGTTTCCAACACTACTGTATCATCCTGTATATAGAGTTTACCACAAAACTAGGGATATACAATAATCAGTTGCCCATTAATCCCCACTCTGGTTACACATCCTAATTAAACAAACTGCACAGACATGATTGGCAATGTCCAACAGAGCATCTCATGCTGAGTTCCAGCCAAAACACTTGAAAGCTGTAAATGAGCAAATTGCTGCACAATGATGACAGGCTGTCCAACAGCAGGCCTTTCTGTAGACGATGAAGCGCTCTGATGATTAATTGTGTCACAGTCCAACAAAAGCAGGATGGTGCTGGAAATGTGTCTGTTTCTGACAGTTGCTGTACAGGGTGATTGTTCTCATGAGCCCAAGCAAAGTGTGGCCTGAGTGGGTGTAAAAGTGACACAGGGAAAGTTAAGTGATGCTTAGTAATTCTGAGAATAGGTCATAACTGATATTAATCTTGAAATCTGTCAAAAAAAAATGGCATCCTCAGCTCAGCAGTCTGTTACTCCTGATGTGGTGAGGGGCTGCAGAGCTCAAGTGGAAAGTTACATTTTAAGGTGTCAACCTGAAATCTCACAACTAGAGGCAGGATTTTGTCCTTGTTCAGTGACACAAAGCCTCATTTAAATTACTGATATCTGACTAATCAATAATGGGGGGGGTGTCTTGAGTTAGATGTGTGGAGAAGCGCAGAGCAATGATATGATTCTTATATAAGAGCTACTGAGGCAAAAAAATAGATCATTTCCCGCGAGGCTGCAAAGTTAGCAAGTAAATCATGAATCAAAGGGGGGAAATGCTCACATAAAATAGTCACATTTCACTTATCTTGGTAGGACACACACCAGCAGAGCAGACAATGATATTCATTTAGAGTGGAGGAGACTTGTGGTGGGAGGCTGTCAGAAAATATGACTCAAAGGTCAGTTAAGAAGACAGTGTGAGATAAAAGAAGAGACATGAACTCATACGAGACTGTTACGAAGGATATTTCCTCTGAGAAGCGTGAGTGAGTGTGAAAAAGAGAGAGAGTGAGAGAGGACGAGAGAGTAGTGCAGAGCATCCTGAGACATCTCTCTGATTAAGGACTTTCAGCTGACATGGTAATTAAATATAGAGGAGCAGAATTCTGACACACACACACACACACACACACACTTTATGCTCTAGTTAGCCAGAAGAGGTCATTTGCTAATGGTTAAATTGTCACACACACATGCACAGGAAAACTCATCATGTACTGTATATTCCCCAAACCAGGATTAAAATTCACAAACCTCCACAAAGATGAAGCACGGGATGATGGAGTAGCTGCGCAGGGTGTTGTTAGACGCCATCTTGCGTCCTGTAGGGAGACGTCTCCTCTCGGGGTTCACGGCAGCTCACTCTGCAAAGATGCGAACATGGAGTATCAGCGCTCGTGATCCAACAATAACACTTCACCAGACATATGTTACTGCTGAAAAGCCTTTATATTGACTGACTTAAAGATTCTACAGGTTACTGTATTTTAAAGACTTGATGACAGGTAATTGAACACTCCATACATCTTTTGAGTGCCATTGACGCATATATATGCCAAAGTGTTTTTTTTCAGGAGCTGGGTGCCAATCGCGTTCTCCCACAGCCTGTGAGTAATATGGGGCTTCTGGGATTTGTAGTAGGGACATAAAGAGATGGTATACTCCACGGAGATCAAAGCAGGAAGTGGGGAGAGAGCAAAACAAACAGAATCTGGACAGAAAGTGGCGTTTTTGGTGAAACTCGCCTCTACCTCTGATAAAAAAGAACAGAACAAGATAAAAACAAACATTCTTTTTCATGATGAAATAGCGAATCTTTTCTTTCATTTGAGCTATTCAGTGTTTTCAGAGACACAGCACAAAATATTCTGTGGGTTTTGAAATATGACTCAAAATGGGCAAAAAAACGCTGGCACAAGGCACTAAAGCACAGTATCTGGTGCTGCTTCTGTTCTCCTGTCATTGTGTTTTACTGCATTTCATTATAGCTTCTAATCAACACCAACTATTGTATTTCCCAATGAAGCAGAGATATGTAGAGAAGAGCTTAACACTGTCAATACGAAGCTGCTGCGATCCATTTCCTTTCCTGGCTCTAGACCAGGCTTAAAGGCTTATGGCTCACTCGTTGCATTGTTTTCAATTGCAGAGGTTTGACAGTGCAAGTGGGAGGTGGAGGTAGATTAGGTGGAGTTTCAAAAGTGCTTCTGGAAAACCAGAAAAACCAGTATCCGCTGTGGTAACTGTTGATTTATTGGTTTTAATCAACAAAGCTATGACCCCCCGCAGATATTTAATGGTCATAATAAATGTGTTGTGGGGTTTTAATCATGCTTAATTCCTCATTAAATACTAACGTTGTGGCTGATTTGAGCTCTCTCTCTCTCTCTCTCTCTCTTCCTTCTGTGAAATTCTGACTGATGAAAGGCAGTGAGCGTGGAGAGGAGGAGGACTGTTGTGGAGCCAAGTTGGAGAGAAAAGAAGCAGTGGAGCGTTGCAAATTCTACAATGATTTTATTTTATTTTTTATCAACTTATGTTGCTGTTTTTTTGTGCTGGATATTGAATTGTCCTTGAACACCAGCTGCTTTTTTTAATGATTGGAGAGGCAGTCAAGCAAGGTTCAGCTGAAACCGCCATATTTCTGCCACTTTTGTTGCGTTTTATGCTACGCAGTTCTACATAGCAGTTCACAACCTGAGAGTGGGTGTTAGTCATCAGCGTGGGAACTGCTTATTTCACACAGAAATGACACTGAACTTGACAAATTTAAAAAAACAAAGGGTTTTGTTTGTGTCAACCGCCTCATCAGAAAGATCTTTCTCCACACTGAAAGCCTGGTCTTTTAATGCATGTCAGCAACGTTCTGGACAGAAGGGGTTATTGTTTGGTGTCCTGTAAATCCAGGTAGAATGTGTTTATTTGGTGCAGTTGCTTTTTAAATGTGCTGATGTGCATAACTACAAGCAAGTATTTTTACTGTCACCATGCCATTAACAGCTTGTAAACAGAGCTTGAAATGTGTAGGTTATCCTGCAATGAGTTTCTGTGCATAAAACACAGTCATGCAGTTTTAATAGTACCACTCTATATGTGGAAAGACCACAGAGTTTGAAGCCTAGGAATTGTTCAGCACAAAAGTCAGTGTCAATGCTATTTTTTATTTTAACTGTGGTATTTATTTATATTTCAAATGTAGCCTATGCTATTATTCTGCTATGAGTTTGTGTATATAAAACAAGCTAATACAGTTTGCATTCATTGTGCTGTACCACATAGTTGAAATTTTCACTCATTACAATGACAAATCAATTGAATGCTGCACAGCTTTTTGTGTCCAAAATTTCCGCACAGTAGTGTCATACTAGAAAAAACTGCACCGACACAGAGTGTTTCCAACTGGTAAGATCTAAACTGATTTGTGGTGGCGATGCTACTTGATAACAACTACTAATTAGGACTGTTGCTGCAATTATTGTAACCAATTACGACTTCTCAATTATCACTTCTATTACCATCCAAATATCAAGAATTAGTGTTAATATGATAGATTGAAAACTACACTCATTCTCTTTCGTAGTGAGAGTTCTGAAACTACATCTCATCCATTATATATAAGGCACAGTATACTGTATATGGCACTTAAGAAACAGAAGAAGAAATAATTAAAAATTAAAAAATCGTGAAGTGTCCACTAAGCTCTTTGTATGACCTCGTTCATTGTTGATTTTTGGATATTCAATGAGACGCAGCAAAAGTTCCCCGTGCAACTGAATGCCACACATGATGGAAGCACCGGTAAAACTCTCATCCCAATTTGAAACCAAACACTTCAAACTCTGAGTCATTCAACTCAGGCACAGAGTGATGCTGACAGGTCTACTCAGTCCCTAAGTGCCTGTCCCATCTCATTCATCACTAAATCCAGGCTAATCAACCTAACGGTAGATGGAAGCTTGCCGTTTGGTGTCTTTATATGGAACACAAATTAGCACCTGCTTTCATGCCATGTGGTAGTTTTACCACTGTGCATGTGTGACTGCAGGTGAAAAGAGCTGCAGAATTAGCACTTGATCAATGCAAACGTCCAATGAGAATCAACCACAGAGCTGGTAGACACTCGCGCTCTCATTCAAGGGCACTCCAGCAGTGAGGCGAGGTTCAACTCAGGTTTTCCAGTTGATGGATGGTCTCACACTTCACTAAAACAGCGAACACCCACATTAAAAGTCTTACACGCCATGTAAATTTAATTGCTTTCAGTAAATCCATAAAAAAACACTACTGCTAGACAATCCTTGTGATCCGTCTCAGGGCATATTAACAGTGTAATCAGCCTCCAGTGACTTAAGCGACTTTTCAGATTGTGGCAGGTGGGGAGGCTTCAACCACAGGGATAGACTGAGCAATAATGTTTGTAAAAAAAAAAAGATCATAGTAATCACATTTACACTGTTGTACTTTCCAATACTCCAAGATATGTAGCATTTTTTGAAATACACTCTGCTACCTCCAACGGGAGTTGAATTATGCATCTTTTGTTTGCTCCACTGAGCGATGCTTTTATTTAGTCAGTCAGATGGAAACAGCTCATGTAGCCAACTGTGATTTTTATCTCAGCGGATAATTTGATTTGTTTGAGTTTTTTCTAAGATACTGTTCTCTGAATATAAAAACCATTTTAACTGCAGAGAGCGAGGGGCTCAAGTCACAATGGGATCAAATATGATATGATGCATACAGGAAGGAGTGACTCTCCCGGTTACAAAAAGAAGTCTGATCATATAAAATAATCCTTTATTTGTCCCACAGACAGGGAAATTTTCAATTTGTATAGAAGTCGATGAGAAAACGAGCCCACCTCTCACTTGATTTATTACCTCAATATACATAGTTTAATATCAGTCACTAGTTTCAGGTCTTCCTTAATACAGTATGATATTCATTTAGTAAATTTTGAGCACCGATCCGATATTACTATCGGTATCAGTTTTGATAGTTAAGAAAATTCTCGATCGGGTGTGGTAACCCAGAACGACTTCACACATTGAAATAAAATTTAAACAGCCCATATATATATATATATATATATATATATATATATATATACAGTCATGGAAAAAATTATTAGACCACCCTTGTTTTCTTCAATTTCTTGTTCATTCTAATATCTGGTACCACTAAACGTATAATACAATGAACACAACAAAAATGCAGCTGGTCACATAATACTTTATGTCCTATTTGACATTCTTAAGCTTAATTGATTCCCAGGGTATATAAGAGGCCATTTCATGTCACAAGCAGCACTGCACATGCAAAGGCCTAGAGTGGTTTCCTGCTTACATTCAAGCCGTAGCACAACTCAGAAGTTGTCAGCTCTCACATAATGCCTAAAACAAAAGAATTATGTGAAGCAACAAAGGCAGCCATCTTGGCACTGCTGGAAATTGGCATGAGTGAGAGACAGGTAGCGAAAAACTGAAGATCTCCAAGACAGCCGTTCATTCCAACAAAAAAACAAGCTGAACATGGCACTACCAAATTGCTACCTGGCCGTGGCAGGAAACGTCTTTCTACCCCACGAGATGACCGTGCACTCATCCGTTCCTGTGTCAGGAATCGCCGTCAGACCTCCAGGGACCTTAAAAATGAGTGGGCACTGTCGAGAAATGTGACTTGCTCGGCAAGGACAGTTCGAAACCGACTTGTTGAAGCTGGTTTGAAGTCACACAGAGCACGCAAGAAGCCCTTCATCAATGAAAGGCAGAGGAAGGCCCGGTTACTCTTTGCTCGAGACCACAAGGATTGGACTGTTGATGATTGGGCTAAGGTTCTCTTCAGTGATGAATCCAATTTTGAATTGATGCCCACTCCAGTCAACTTACTGGTTAGGAGGAAGCCTGGAGAAGCTTACAACCCAGACTGTCTTGCCCCTACAGTAAAACATGGGGGTGGATCAGTCATGATCTGGGGTTGTTTCAGTCTGAGTGGAACAGGGCAAATGCAATTGTGTGAAGGCCGAATGAACCAGGTCAAGTACAGGACTACCCTTGAAAACAGTCTTCTTCCATCAGCTGGAAAACTCTTTCCTGCCTCGAATGACTGGATTTTCCAACAAGACAATGCCCCTTGCCACACGGCAAGGTCAGTTAAAGCCTGGATGGAGAACCACAACATTCGCCATGCCTTGGCCTGCTCAATCACCAGATCTTAATCCAATTGAAAACCTGTGGAAAATCATCAAACTCAAAATGGAGAACCACAAGCCCAAAAACAAAGAAAATTTGTTTGAATTTGTCCAACAGGAATGGGCTGCTGTGACAGCAGAACAATGTCAGAAGCTGGTGGAGAGCATGCCAAGACGCATGGCTGCAGTCATCAAAAACAATGGTTATGCAATCAAGTATTAACTCTTGTGTGTATCATGTGTTTAAAGCAAACAGAAAAGAAAACATGGAATGCTTAAAAGTAGTGTTTTTGGCGGTACAATGCCATAGCTATTGATGTAAGAATTTAAGTAATTTTGGTTATTATCAAGAAAACCATGGAAAATGAATAATCCTTAGTTCTTAAATTAAACTCTCATGAGCTATTTTTGTTGTTATCATTATTATTGTCCAAACAAATGTACCTTTAGTTGAGCCAGGCATTAAAATTAACAAGAAATTGAAGAAAACAAGGGTGGTCTAATAATTTTTTCCATGACTGTATATATACATACTGTATATACAACATGTATTTTAAGCTGCATTTTAAATTTCTCAGTGATCTGTGTAGAATACCACAATATATCACAATGTCACAATATCGCGATACATATTGGATTGTGAAGTACTGGTCAATACCCACCCCTATCTATTATAGCACACAATAATGCAAGAAGACAGGCTAAATCTCAAAATGTATTTGATTTTGTTGTAGAAATTGTGTCTGCCTGAAAAGTAGGAGAGCGTGTGATTTTCTTCCAATGAAATCTGTTGTTTTTGTCTCGTTCTGTTGGACAGTACTGCAGAGGGAATAAAAGTGGCCATCTGACAGTTTGATGATTTGACTGTCGGCTCTGTGACAGCTGATCCAAATCAGAAAATTTAAGGGCGTCACACTCCCATGTCACAGAGTTTACGCTGCATTTGCTTATGTCTCATTTGCCAGAAGAGCCTTGCAGCTCTCTGGAGTCCCAGCGCTGAACAATCAGACCTAGTCACAGTAAAGCCCTAACACGATTTCTCTTTCTGTCTCGCCTTGAGACAGCACAGTTTCAAAAGATGTTCCAAAGATCATAACCGAGGAGGGTTTTTCTTCCAATTCCAAGAGCCGGTTAATTACAGTCAGATGAAAGGTGATCAGATCGTCTTCCCAGAGGCGAGCTCATCAAACGAGCAGCCCATAGGCCTTGTCAGGATTCATCAGTCTCTCCTCTCCACTCAGCCAGCCTGTGATGACTTTGTCTGGACGTGACTGCTCTCCGTCTCGGAGACTGTGAAATATTGAGCCCATGAATATCATCTGATTGACCATCTCCTGTTCTCCAGCTGAGTTGTTCTGGCTGACTGGGACTAAACTGTCACACTGACAGAGTTTGTGAAATATTACCTTAAACATGTTGGCCCTGCTGTCCTATGCTACACACTCAAAAAAGCCAAACTGGGTGTCTGCTACATTAATCTAAGTGTAGCATGTAGCTTCTACCATATATAATCATGTTTTGTGGTTGAACATCATTAAGTAATGTTATTTTAGCATGATGTACATTAACTTAACATTGTGTAAATTAATTTATGTTGATAGAATGTGTGTACAACTCCAGAGCAGTAGGTGGCAGTAGTGTGCAAGCTGGGAGTTTTAGAAACTTTACTCGAAGCTCGGCACACAGCTCAAAACACATGCGCAGAGTCAACAATGAAGACGGTATCTAAGTCCTTAACTTCACTTAAAATAACTTTTACTTGTTATAACTTGTTATTGTCCGCCCTATTAATTTCATTACCGAATGTTTTCATAGTGTGCTCGCTTATCATAGCAGCATTAATTCCTATGGTTAGCTACTTAGCATTTGCATCACTTACTAAATGAGCGTATTATAATTGGGTAGAAATACTTTCCAATTTTTTTGTATGTTCACCCAACAAATTATTATTTATTATGTTGGATTTATGCCTCGTAATTAAGTAATGGTAACGGCAGCACCCTATGTTGACCCAGCATATTTTTATATTATTCTATCATATTTATGTCACTCAACAAAACAATTTCTTGCTAAATTAGCATATTATAATTGGGTGGAAATACTTTCCATAATTTTTTATGTTCACCCAACAAATGACTACTTTGAATGTCAGTAAGAGTATCTTATGTGAGCAATATATAAAAAATAAAAGCAATATTTCCTTGTGGCGCTTTGATGTTTTCTAACAAGGACTTTTACTTGCTCAACTTGGATGAATGCATGTCTGTTGGACTGTTTTGCTGCTAACATCTTTTTTTGGTAGGTTGCTATGGAGATTAATCATGTTTCCTCCAGCGGTTGCCAGGAGTGTTTGGTACGACTTGCATGTTTTTTTTGTTCATCTTCGTCGCCCACATTTTCAACCATCACATCCACTAATTTTGCTTCATTTCTTTGCGCTTTGCCGTCTCAAGCATGAGCATGCATGGGGGCAGGCGTCTAAGGCAGTAGCACACCATCTGATTGGTCAATTATATTGACATGGTGCATAAATACCTGGCACATGGATTACCACCATACCAACTTTTGCAATATGTACACATTTCACACGTTAATATCAGAATGGCAGGGATTTTAGATATATTGTGCAGCCCTAGTAACAACCTTTGTCGTCTACAGTAAGTGCTTATCGAACTAATTAGCTAATAAATTCTCAAATTATTCCTTTAACTTTCACACTGATTCATCTATTATTTCTACAAAGTATGACACATACACACAAAAAATCACACTTAGCACTATGCTTATTATGATTAATTACCCACACGGTTACAGCACCCTGAGCCTATTTGGACTTTCAGTTTCTTTTGCATGAAAACCAAGGAAACATGTTTTGCTGGCTGCATGTGAGTCTGCATCCAAACACTGTTGAGCCTTTTTATCTGAACAAAATCAATATTTTTTGCAAATGCTAAAAATGCTCTTGCTGTGACCAGTAGGTTATTTTCATATTTAGTGTACAACCTTGATAGAGCCTGTATCATCTTTTTCCACAGAATTACTCCTCAGGTCATAACTGAGGAAAAGGTTTATGGTCAATAAGGTGTGTAGAGTATATTTCATTTTAACACACACTCTCTCTCAGACACAGAGCTGTCCCATAGCTGTCACTCTTGCCAACAGAGCATCTTTGTTGCTATAAATAGTCACTTTTCATACTCCCCTTGCGGCTTTCTTACATGGGAAATCAATCTTTTCTGAGAAAAACAATAATGATGGATTCTCTCTCGAAGCGCTTGTTGACTAATCACTATGTCTGACAGCACACAGTACATTTGCATTGCTTTCTTGAAGAAGATCGTTGCTGACTTTGTCTATTATGCACATAGAAGTGTGTGTGTCGACGTAAAATCACACTGTTGCCTTTCCTTTCCTATGTCCCCTCAGAGCTAAACATCAGACGGGACAGTGACTCACAGCAGAGGGAGCAGCAGAAAAGACAAACAGAGGAGGGAGGAAAAAGACAAAATGCAGCGTAAATCATGTTTAAGATGGTGGTTCATTTGGGGGAAAAGAACTTTTTGCTACCTCTTCTGGGATGTACTGCACGCCATTTTCAGTCTAATGGTTTCTCTTCTAACTGTCACAGTTCTTGGCACTTCTAGAGATCACAACTACAGCAACATATGCACATATTAACTCTTTGAGTGCTACTGACTTATTTCTACGTCATTTAAAATCCGACACTTGAGTGCCATCGACGTAGTAATACGTCAAAGTGGGGTTTTTTTGGCGGTGGTTCACCGATCGCAGTCTCACACATCCTGTGAGTAATGTTGGGGCTTCTGGGAGATGTAGTCAGAGCATAAAGAGACGGTATAGGCCACAGAAATAAATGGAGACGATCGAGATTAGAGAGCAAACCAAAAAGAATCTGGACAAAAATTGGCGCTTTTGGTGGGAGTAGCCTCTACTCTACCTCTGAAAACAAGAATGGAAAAAGGTAAAAACAAACTTTTTTTCCATGAGCTATTCAGTGTTTTCAGAGACATAGTACAAAATATTCTGTGGGTCTTGAAATATGACTCAAAAAGGGCAAAAACGCTGGCACAAGGCACTTTCTGTTTTATAAAACAGCTGGCACTCAGTGAGTTAAAAGGTATATTTAGTATTCACCGTACAGTGCTATTTATGGATTCTAAAGACCCATGCGTGTGTAGTTTGTATTCAGTTTTGTCAGTAACAATATAAGAATCAACTGTGATATGTTCCATATACAGAAAATATGATTGAAACAAAACCACTTTCACTTTTTATTCATCTTCACCAGAATGACACTGAGCTTTTTCCTTACTGATTGCATTAACTTGGCCACACAGATGCAGGAGCAAAGAATCCCTTCACCCTTCAGAGACGTGCAGGTTCAAGCCCTCGAACTGGTCACACATTCCAACAAACACCGTTAACTCACTGAGTGCCAGTGGGTTTTATAAAATAGAAAGTGTCTTGTGCCAGCGTTTTTGCTCATTTTGAGTCATATTTCAAGACCCACAGAATATTTTGTACTATGTCTCTGAAAACACTGAATATCATCATGGAAAAAAAACGTTTGTTTTTACCTTGTTCCATTCTTGTTTTATCAGAGGTAGAGGCCACTTTCAACAAAAATGCCACTTTTTGTCCAGAATCCATCCATTTTGCTCTCTAATCTCGACATCTCCACTTCCTGCTTTGATCCCTGTGGTGTATGCCGTCTCTTTATGATCTGACTACATCTCCCAGAAGCCCAAAAATTACTCACAGGCTGCAGCAGACCACAATCTGCAATCCACTGCCAAACAAAACACTTTGACGTATTATTACGTCAATGGCACTCAATGAGTTAACAGCGATTGGTTGTGGGATGCCAGTGAGGGATCATGACAATCAAAATGAAGGAGCATTATCTTTTTCATCACTTCTCCTTGTCAAAACACTTAAAAATACCTGACATGTTGCATTGTTTTTAATGTAGGCAGCAAGTATAGACAAGAAAGAAGAATCTCTAGCCGCTTTACTAGCTGTGTATTTTTAAGTGGTTGTTCCTTCCATTAATAACAAAAACTTGATAATGACTAGTGTTATTGATATTATTGATTATGCACCATTGGTTTGAGAATCATGGTTTTGTCTTTCTGACTGAAAGCTTTAGCTGTAAATTCAACACAACTCTTGGCAACGTTACACAGTGGAGGACACTAGAATGTCAAACACAGAGACAAGCAAGATAAGATCAGAGACAGAACGACTTTGACAGGAAAAAGATCTGGATTATCCTTTTAGGAAATAATCAAAACTTTCAAACCATATGAAAAGAAAATCCCAGAGAGAGAGAGACTGTGGAGTCATAAAGAAGCAGCAGAGAAAATCTGAGGAGATATTAAGCTTATTTTTTCAGATGCTGCTAACTAGCAATGCATACACATTCAAACACGTTTCTGTATGTGCCTGTTTCAGCCTCATGTCTGTTTTTCAAGATGTGTCTCTGAAGCTCATTTCACCTCATCATTTTTGCCTCAGTACCATACCTCTATCTGCTCTTTTTTTTCTCAACTCTAGAAAAGAGCATCTCACCTACTTCATTATCCATATTGGATATTCTGCCATTGAACAAACATCACCTTAATGAGCTCACATTCCTTCTCAATCTAATGTCCATTAACTGACTGCTCCTTGATTCTTCATAGGGACTCTTAAGGCTGCTGCATTTCTTCTAAAAAAAATTTACATATTCATATTAAAAACACACTTAAGCTCATACTGTGAATTAATGCCTCAGGAGTGGAGGTTGCTGCTTTGAATCCCAACAAATGTCATTAGTAAACAACTAAAGTACTTCAGGTACATTTGCATATGTATGAATGTAAATTTGTAAGTTGGGAAAATGCATTTCCACAAGTCGCCCCCAGGCCTCTGTATGTGTGCTGTGTGCTGTGACGCTGTGTGTTGAATGCTGAATGATGCTGTGAATGTTTTTTTGTTTTTTTTGTCATGTTGCCTTGTAACATCTCCAGATTTCAGTCTATATTTAGATCAAACAAGCTCTTGATCTCTGACTGTTCAACTTTTGTCAGCCCAATAAAACCATCAGAACCAGCACAGCACTGTCCTCCTGCTAGACACGTCCTTCCCCTCTGAGATTTCCCAATTGTCATGCAATATCATGCCGGTACAGCGTCTAACTAACCCTTACCGACAACTTCACGAACCACAAAATCATTGCTAAAACCACAAAACTCTTATATCTCAGTGGATATCAAATGAAATGAGTGAAATTATTGAGCACTTAGAAATGCATTTCACTGAGGTTCAGCTACAACATTGGCAACATTTCAAACAATACTCAGCTCACTTTTTGGCCCAGAAGTGGCACAGAATGAAATATCCCAGCTTCACAGCACAACAGTTATGAGATCTGTTTACTTACTTCAGTAAATATAAACAAACCCAGATCACAGATTAACACAGTGTGGTGCCAGAGGGTGATCTCACTCAAAGTGCCCTCCTCCTCTCAATTTTAGCGTAAAAAGTCAGATTTTCTACAGGAATAACAGGCAAACATTTTAAGAAAAACCTGTTGTTTCAGAACCATGGACAGTGCTGTTTGTTAGACGTTATTATACTATATACTATAAACACTATATATGTCATATCTTATAGATACATATCATATTGTATTATCTTTATAATATAATATATAACTGTGCCTTACTACTGTAAATATTAGATTTTTCTTATACAGATTTATTTTTGTGTATTTTATTTTTAAGCTGACTATTCTTTTTTTTTTTTACATTTTTTACATTTGACTAAGCACCATGTGCAGCTTTGGTGTAAATCCAAATAAGTAAATTGTCAATGCCTCCTTAATATGGTCAGTCATGTACAAAAACAAAACACACCCAGGGCTCACAGCCAGCGGGGACTTTGGCTGCAATTTCAACTATTTCTCCATCGGCTCCCAATCCTATTCAAACTAATTATATACATGAGTCTGGTCTGAGAAGCTCACGCTTCATTCTGGCAAGCTACAAATACTAGTTGTATTTGTGTACTCAGTGCCAATAACATACCACTTTCCACTCAAATTAATCAAGCATCCTTGTAAATACAGATGTTTAGCCACATTGGCTGTGACTGTACTGTAATTGTGTAGCGTCTGGCAAGCCGAGTGAAAATATTCCACCAGTGTTCCGCGACTCGTCTCTGACACCACATCACCTGTACGTATCAGATAGAGGAAGGCCACTCGGCCTCCTGAGGCAGGCCTTATGTCGCCTTGGGGCTGAGCATCCCCAGTAGTGACAGATACCCAATCAGGACACCCCCACTGCTCTAAAAACACTGCACACATCTTGTGGTAATCAAATACCTGCCATCAATGGGCCGTGGAAAGGGTTTATGTGTGTGCATGTGATCAATATCCAGTCTCTGGTGTGGGAGTGGAGGAGGAGGTAGAGAGTAGACATAAGGTCAGAGGTCAGGGTTTCCTGCAGCATCACTACTACATATCTGCCTGGTGGTCTTTTCTTTACAACACAAGGCACCATGTGGTGTCTCCCTGCAGTTCTTGTAATCTGTAACACATTCACAACAGCAGCATATCACTGTTGAGATTTCTTTACCATGTGCACAACAGAATATTTGTGTGCTTCAAAAGGCAGCAAGGACATAACTAAAATATATTATAAATATCCATATCCAAGTCAATAGGAGGTATGTTACATTTCAGTTGTATGTTTTGATTTCTCACTCATGATGTGGAGAGGTAACCAAACATTACAGGTGAATTTCATCTTGATTAATCTCATGGGATGTGGAAACCATGTCGTTGTCCTTCACTTGGAAAACAGTGGTGTTTTTCAGCTTTACTGCAGAAGCTCAGACTGCACCGTTGAATGTGTCAGAATCTAAATCCCAAAGAAGACATGATACATAATTACAGAAAATACCTATTTGTGGAAAATTTTTCCAGGAACATAATGATGCAATAAATTAAAACTAGGAAAAATGGGACTAAGAACAGTTGACATGGTCGCCCTTTCAGACATTTAGAGAAACAAACCGCATCCATCCTGTAATAAACCAATAATGACAAAAAAACTGTATTTAACCACTGACAGTAACCAAATGGCATACTTTTGTCAAAGAAAAAAACACTGTGACAAAAGCATCGCAATAATGATATTCATAACGCTGATGAAAAAAATGAATAACGACTCCATCATGATTAGCTCACACCTGACATCAGAAAACCTGAAGCTGCTGATGTCACTACATGGTGATGTCACTGTGACCTCAGCCTAGTTTGACATCTGATTGGTCAAATGTGACATAACCTTTGAGACACACACACCATAAAGGAAAACAAGGCCTTCTGTATAAAGAGTATATGGAGCATTTCACGCTCCTGTGCACATTTACATGTATGCAAGTCACATTTGCATACTTCACACATGCTGTATAAAAAAAGCATTGTGGGTTTATGCCAAGAGGTTTCTTATTGCATTTGGTGGGCCTTGATGACAGCCAAGGAGCAGCTCACCTGACTCCTGGCCACCTGCCATCTGTCTGCTGAATAATACCATGTGCCTGCTACAGTACACTACAGGGACGAGAATGAATACACCTGTCAAATATAAACACACAAAGCAAAATGCACAAATTCACAGGTGCCCTGCTACAAATAGCTGGTAGAGATATATGTGAATCCCTGAGTGGGTGATGCTGAGGGACTCGGGGAGGATTCATTACAGATGGCAACATGCAGAGGGGCAGTTAGGAGGCATCAGAAGCGATATACCCCCACCGCTGTGAAAGGAAGCAGGTGGGTAATACCATCTAAAGTGATTTAAAATAAGCTGCACTTGCTTAGACAATAGATATGGGCATTGGACATTGACTTCTGCTTCGTCTACCAGCGTGGTCACTGCTCGTCTGCTGAACAATTCAGCTCGTCTGCAACTCCGCTCATCAAATCATTTCACTGTTTTTAACTGTATTGTTTGATCACATTCACCGCCTTAGGTACAACTTCAATGTAAATCCTTTTCCTTATGCATTTTTAACCTCATGTCCAAAAAGCTGCTGAGGACCAAATCAGACATTTATCACAGGGAAGGGGACAAAATATGATTTTATTCACATTGTGCTGGTATTTCACTATTAGAATATAAGGTTTCAGTTATTCCAGCATTAAGGAAAGGCCTGCACATGCACACTGCTGCTTTCTGAATATGATGATAGAAGAGGCAATCAGGAGAGGGTGATGATGACACACGCTGCACTGAATTAATTACCCTATATCGTTCATACAAGGCATCTTAACAAGCATGGAATTTCAGCCTTTCAGTGCTGTGAAAAGCTGTGCCGTGCTGGGCTATAGGGGGGCTCTGGGTTGGTTTGTTGGTTGAGGAGGAATAGCCACACTGTGATGTTGGGGGGCGGGGAGATGGGCCGATTTTTTTTCCCTAGCTGGACAGAAGACACGTTTGCTCGGCAAAACGAAGGCGAAACATTTGCACAAATTTTTCTTTTCCTGCCATATATTGAGACATGCGAGCAGAAAGCAGGTGCGTAAAATGGGCAGAATGCGTATTTGTAGGGGCGTAAATAAGCCCTGGAGGGCGGTCACTGTTGCTGGTAGAGACAGGTGTCTGTATAAATACCGACATCGATTCGTTACAATCATTAAACACTACCATCCTCACATTTCCCCGTTCAATCTGCTCCTCTAATAAAGCCGTATTCCCTCCGAGCTTTGGTTCGGTTTCTGCCAAACGTGATCCCTGCGCTGGGACTTGATTAAGGTCCGAACTTGCCTCAGCAACAGACAATAGCTGCACAGTCCCGTTTTCTCTTATTTCTCCCCCCAATAACACGGAATCTGCGGGCATCACGCACACTTACCGCGATGGGATGAAGCAATATTCCAGAGAAAAGGCGAATCCATTGAAGAAAAGGATAGGAGGAGAAAAAGTGGGCGAAAAGAAGCCGTGCGCTCCCGCTACTACTGTGTACTACTACTCCATGGGCTCAGCGAGGCTCTGGTTGGTGATGAGAGAGACGAGGATGCTGTGGCTGGGAGGAGGAGGAGGAGGAGGAGGCGGGGACAAGACGCGTCTTAGGGTCCAGTGGAGCGGACTTAATGCTGTGTGGGGAGTGGGACCTTGTGTTACAAGAGGCAGGAGGGGCTGAGTGTGCATGGTCCCAGCCAGCCTGTCCTGCAGACCTCAGATCTGATATACAGACCTCATGTCTCATTAGGGATCCCAGGTCCTGTATTATTATAGACCCAGCGTCCTGCAGTACCAATTCCAGGTCCTATATTATAATGGACCCCAGGTCCTATAGTACGGACCCCAGGTTCCATATTATAATAGATCCCATATCTTACATTAAAGACCCCAGGATCTATAATATTATCGACCCCAGAGTGTATATAGGCCTAATGGACCACAGGTCCTACATCATAGACATTAAGTCCTATAGATCACAGGTCTTATATTGTAGATCATAGGTCCTATAGCCACGGGATGTTGGCTCCAAGGCAGACACTCAATAATTTTAATTTAGTTTTAATTCGCTAGTATTGGGCTGTATTTCAATCAGGGGGTAAGTAAAGTGAAACTAGAGGGTAATTATTTTTAAGAGCCAAAAGGGGGCGACTCCTCTGGAAGCAGAGATGAAAATCAGATTGTATAGAAGTCTACGGCGATTTCTCACCTGATTTATGACCTCTATATGGTCTTAATCACTCACCAAAAAGCAGGGTATTGGACAGGGAAGTTTAATGTAACATTTTCATGATCTCTATGTCTTGTACATCTTCACCTCCAGATGTCTTGTTCAACATTTGGATGCACTGAGTGAGTTATTGCTCTACCTTAATGCATATCTTGTCTCGAAGCCCCACCTCTGCAACCCAGCTAGTCGTAGCATTACCGCTGCCAAAAACTGGGACAGACACTTTTAAGTGAATCCACGGCGCCCATCTCTGCTGTAAGAAATGACTAAAGAAACACTGGTGTGTTCAGTGATCTAGATTCTGGGAGCACGCTACATTACGCTCTGAGCTCGGACTCCCCCTCTTCCAATCCTCTGCTTTTTCAGCTCAGTTCTTTCACTCCTCCCCCTCGTTTCTCATCGGTGGCCTTCGGTCACATTAATCAAACTGAGCAGAAAAACTGATGTTACTGTAAAATAGAGAAATGTGCAGTCAGCACAAGTTATATTTAACAGTAGCGCTGAAATGGTCTGAAGATGTGGTGGATTCATTTTTTGGTGGGTAGTACTGGATCTTAACAGGGGCAGAGGTAGCCTAGAGGGAAACATTCAGGCTCAGGACTGGTAGCAGAGTATAAATAACTACCAAGGTACTCGTACCTCATAATGGCTCAGGGCATTAGTCTCGTTGCAGACACAAGACTGTGGATGTATCGGTTTGTGAGTAATTGTGTTTTAATGAGAAGGAGGATGACATTAGCCAAGAGAAAGCATTGACTTCCAATAAACTTTAAGGTCTGGGAAGGATCAGACAAAAGTATAGATCCAGAGTTTGTCAGGATATACTGGAGGAAAATTGAACCAGATCTTGTGGTTCTACTTGAATAAACCCAAAATGTGAACATCCCACACTACCAATGTCAGAAGAAGTATTTAAACCTTTAGGTAAAAGCAGCAATAGACTACAATAGTGTAAAATCTCTTCAGTGCAAGTAAATTATCCTATTAAACAGCAAATGTATTTAAGTATCAAAATAGAAGTGTTGATACACAGAAAACAGCCCCTCTGAGTGCTATGTTATACCGAATAATAATGGGTTCTTGTTACTGCATTGCATTGCATTTTACTGTTACAGCAGGTAGAGATGGCAGTAACTTTGGCAAATATTGGAGTAAAAAGTGAATATGTCTCATGAAATCCCAACTGTACTGAAGTATGGTACCTCAGTAAATGTACATCTAGCAGCAGCTTGAAGTCCAAAGAATTCCTTTAATAATCCCTCAGATGTTTTGAGGGATTTGAGGGAAACTGATGAATTTCAGTTTTCACTGGTTATATTTTTCTTTCTTGCACTTTACAAAGACAAGTTATGAAACACACATGCACATGCATTAATACAGAGATGTCCGAGCGAAGCGGCCACATCCAGAGCAGTTGGGGGTTCATGCATTCAAAATAGTCATTTGTTGGGTGAACAAAAAAATCTACAAAGTATTTCCACCCAATTATAATATGCTAATTGTTTTGTTGAGCGACATAAAAAAAATATACCAAAAAATTAGAAAGTTATTTCCACCCAATCAATAAGCGAGCAATGCAAATACTAAGTAGCTAACCATAGCAACTAATGCTGCTATAGTTAGTGAGCACACTACCAAAACATTCAGTGACGAAATTAATCGTATAACAAGTTATGTGACATTTCTGCAGTGGTTTATTTTTAAGTCAAAGTTATTTTAAGTGAAGGACTTAGCTTACCATCTTCATTGTTGACTCTCAGCATGTGTTTTGAGCTGCGTGCCGAACTTCTGAAAGTAAAGTTTCTAAAACTCCCGTCTTGCACACTACTGCCACCTACTGCTCTGGAGTTGTACACACAATTTTCTATCTTACCCAAAATGCATTAGGTTCTGTCAACATAAATTAATTTACACAATGTTAAGTTATAACACATCATGCTAAAATAACATTACTTAATGATGTTCAACCACAAAACATGACTTCATGTCACACTTACATTGATGTGGTTCTGTGGTTCAGTGGGTAGAGCGGGTCATTTAGTGATTGTAAGATCACTGGTTCAGTGCATGTCGAAGTGTCCTTGAGCAAGACACTGAACCCCAAATTGCTCCTGATGAGCTGCTGGCCCCTTGCATGGCATCATCTGGCATCAGTGTAAGTGTGTGCGTGTGAGAGCCTTGAGCTGTCGATAGACTGGAAAAGCGCTATACATGTGCAACACCATTTAATGCAGCAGAGAAACCAGTCCACGCTCTAGAACTTGGTCTGACCTGGACTAAGTGGTGGTGCACCGGGTCCCAGCCCAAGTCTACTGCTACTGCCACCCAAACAAGCCCTGCATGTTGTTTTCCTTTCATATGACAGTTCAAACTTTCTGCTTAAAAAGACAAGTGATGTCTGTCTGTGTTTATGATGCATCATGTGATCGGAGCTGACCTAATGTGCTCTGGTCTGCTCATGAATTGGACATATTGATGGCAACATTTGTGAAATTTGATCTAATGGACTATTGTTTTGAGAAGACATTGTAAAGGATTTATTAATTCCAGGTTTCAGCTCCAGACATGGAACACTGGAATACTTTGCTAAAGGAGAGAAGAAGTGACAACCTTGCTCCAGTAATCCTGCCTTTACCTCTGGCTCCTGTAACATTAATACCATCACTTCTTTTCACATGGTTTGAAGCTTTAGTGAATCCTAATTCCACTGATGTCTCAGTCTCATCAGGGGGCGGTAAAAGTATTTTGAAATCTTCGGTTCCCAGGGTTCTGATATGGGTCTACCGTGGGAACGAGATTCATCAAGTTGTTATCATACTGTATTTTAATGGTATTTTCAGCAGAAATGAATGTGTTGTTCCTGTATGTTGATATAGGACATATAGGTGAATCTGAAATGCAGTTAGAAAGAGAGAAAGAGAAAGAGATTCCTGCACAGATAGAGTCTTCTTATTGTTATGTGATGATGGTCGAGTGATGATTTGGGAAAGAATAACTTCCATCCAACCACAGAAACATTAGCTAGATTTATAGTGACTGCATTTTTATGTGACATGAAAAACAAAGGGAGTCAAAGCTTAAACTGAACAGTGGATGTGGGAGTCATTTGATTTGTGTTGGAGATCCATAATATCTTTTACCTAGGGACTACATACACATATACAGGAATATCAGCTTTCACTACCTAACAGTGTGCATGCTTTTCATCTCATGTACCCTATCCTTGCTATTCTCTCCGTCTGCCATCGAAGCTTCAAAACAAAACAGTGCAGTGTTTCACCAGTCTGTCAATAGAGCGTACAATAAAGCATGGTGGGAAGGGGCACACAATAACAAGACTGTGTTTTATTAATTCCTGCACCTATTGATGCATAATGATATACACCATCAAGTAAGACTGGAATATAAAGTGAAATATTCATTACAGTAGGTTGACCTGAACTTTAGGTGACCCAGCTCTTCTAACTGTGAAGGTACAACATGAAAAAAGAGGTGTTGTAAGGGATATAATTCACATTTAAAAGCAAAATATTTTATAATATTGACATTGATGTGACGCACCTTTTGCATCAACACCCCGAACAGCTAGCACAGTTATGCTATGTTGTTTGTATCCCATGTTCACTCAGCTCAAGTGTCATTTTCATTGTATGAACAGTCAAAACATAATGCATTACATCTGCCATCAAGTTAAGCATGCTAGTGAAGCTAATCAGATGGATGCTAATGGACAAAGCACTATTTTGGAGCGAGCAAGTCTCCACAGACACTGTGGCTGAAACTAAATAAAAGAACAGCTTTTGTTAAATGGGTGACTCACTGCAGACCAGTCAACATCATGAACACTCTGGTTGAAGAGACCAGTGCTCTTTTTGACTTGCTGTGAATTTCAATAATTGTATATACAATCTTTGTTAACATGATCTTAAAAACAGCTGTGAAAAGCAACATTATAGCATTTTAAACATAAGAGAAAAACATGATTAATCGTGATATAAATAAATGAATCATTTGCTTGACTTCATTGTAATTTGAACACAATTCACAATCTCTCTTCCAACCTGAACCTTGTGTTTTTATTGCCCAATCCTAACCAATGATATACACAGTATGAAATTTCCAGTAAATGGCTTGCTATATTGAAATTCAGATGAAGGAGTTATCTTTAAATTATTAGCTTCATTACCCAGAGCGTATTCTGTATTTTAGAGCCTCTGTTCATTTTGCTACATTTTGTGAAGCACTGATAGTCACACTCCAGATCTCTCTCTTCAGCAGTTTTCCGACTCCTCTCTCTGGCACTCAGTTAAGTGTCTCAGTGGGTTTCAAAAGACTCTTCCTCACTCTTTTCCCTCACTGTACTCTATCTGAATAAGTGCTACTATCTACTTATTGATGGTGCTTCAAAGTCACACTGAGACTGCTGTGTGTGTGTTTTTGTGTGTCCCATTATTCAAGAAGCTTATTGATCGGAGGGTGTTTGGTTTCTCGGCGGCTCCTAAGCAGTGGACTCGTTTCCATGGTAACCTAACGGGCTGGCCGTGAAGCGTTGGCCTTGGCTGTGATCAGTGTTGCTGGAGAGACTTGCAAACAGCCGTACACACACATACACACACACACACACACACACACACGCACACAGCCTGAAGATGAGACAATGAAAGGTTTTATATGTACAACTGTCTGTTTCCAGTACTGCCCAGACATTCCTTTATTCCTGAGCACTATTAGAAATAATGTACATTTAGAAAAAACAGTATCACTTTACAATAGCCTGCCTCCATTTCATTAAACCATGTGGACTATTAACCTGACTGAATGTACTGTACAGTAAATACTGTATAGCCTAAGATCACAAATTACAAATTTGCCTCAGAGGGTTTTCCAATCTGTCCAGGATATGACTCCTTCTGTCCTTTACAAACGACCCTCACATCGAGCCTGGTTTATGCCTCTGCGTCGCGTCGAGCCCTACCTGGACCCTACGTCGTAGCCTGACGCGCACCTCCAAAAAATCCTGACTGTGCGTCACGTCAACGCGTTGGGACGCGAACGGCAAGGACTGTGATTGGTCCGCTCAGAACGTTATTTCCGGTGGTTGCTTTTCCGGTCAACAGCTCAACAACACCACTATTTGTGGAGCGGTACGGAATAGTCGGACAGACCACCTCCGCAAACGTCTTCTGTGCTTCAACATTTGTAGTAACAGCATTTCTTTTTAAATTTTATGAGCTCCATCTCCAGAAACACCCGCTCCATCTCAGTTGTCATTGTTTACTGTCGGAAGAAAACCAAGGAATCCGATATGAGCCCCCAGAAGCCACACAAAGACACAGACACACCCCCCTAGCAGCTTGGCTGTGAATTGCAGAGCAACGCGTTCCCTCGACTTAAGCTTCGAATGCTCAATGACGGCGTATGGTCTACGCCGTAGCTCCACCGTCGCCGCGACACAGAAGCATAAACCAGGCTTAAGGAGAAACTCAACAACCAAAAAAGCTCAACAACAGAGCAACAGAAGAGGGATCCCACTTCAGGATGGACGGACGTGCAACAGATGCCATGTGTGCACAGGAACAACAACCAAAAACACATTAACACTCCATATAACAACAGTTAATACATATGAAATTGTATGAAAGAATCCAACGAGATGAAGAGCAGCATCGAGCTGTCAGTGAGCAACACGTCCTCCTCTAGGTCCTCCTCTCCACCACACCAACCAGATGAAACCTGGGTAACACATCCTCCTCTCCACCACACCGATATAATATTTGAACACTACATTTATAACTGGTGGTCTTAAATCTGAGTTATTTTTTAAGTGTATTTCATGTTGTGAGGAGGCATAACTTACAGTAGTAACATGTCACAGGAATTATATGATTGAGGCTTTTGTGGATAGACTGGTTCAGTATGGGCTGAATAAGCAAAATGTTGAGTTATTTATATGTATCTTCTTCTTAGCTAGCTTGCTAATATTATCCCTATGTACAGGATGCGTTGCTGTGTTGAGTAACTGGGCTAAGCCAGCCATTGATGGTCAATAATTACCTTAAAAAAACATTAAATACAGCAATGTATCCACAATATAGTCATATTTTCTTGATATGGAAATGCAACCATACATATTCATGTATATGTAATTTGGGGTTAACTATTTATCTGAAAAGAAAGTTCACACGCAGGCATAAATATATTTTAAAAAAAAAAAAAATTACAAACAGAAAAAAAAACATGCGTCCACACACAGCCGGTATTGTGTGGGAGTCATGCCGGTCTGCTGCTATAAATAACTTGGCTCAGGAGGTTGTCATGGCAACCAACAAACTGATGCCAGGGTAGGAGTGCTCAGCTCCTTGAGGAGAAAGGCACATTCAACGGAGGGCCAAGCTGTGAGAACAGGAAAGATGTAAAGGGGATGGTGAAGGAGAGGGCGGTGGAAAGGATGAAACATTCCCTGAGGATGGACAAGAGTCAGTGAACAAGAGGGATACAGAGGAATGTGAGGATGAGAGTACAAAGGTGGATGTAAATGATAAGATCGAAGGAGGAAGGAGATGTTGGAGTAAAGTACTGTGTTAAAGAAGAAAGACAGTGATGATGATGATGATGATGATGATGGTCAAGGTCATGGAATGAAGAGGACAAAGATGAGAGTGGAGAAAAGAAAAGAGAAGTGAGATGAAAGAGAAGATTGAGATGATGGGATGGAGAGAAGTAGAGAGGAAGAGAAGGAAGTTGGAGGAGTCTGTTGAGGAGATTTTAAACCGGTTAGTTTAGTTGAACATAAGTCAGGAAACAGATGAAACAGCCTGGCTCCGTCCAAAGCTCTACTCACTCTAAAGTACAGAGCTCCTAAAGCCCTAAGAGGTGATATTTCCACAAGATAATTAACTTGTACACATAAGATAATAAAATTTCACCATATGGGACTTTAGGGAATTTGCACTAAAACTCACTGATCAACATGTTACATCTTGTTTGTTTAATCTGCAAAAACACTGAAGTTGCTGTTTTGTGCCTGACTATTTCTTTGCTAGCAGCAGTGACTCCCTGCTAGCTGCCTGGTAACCCTACGGTCCAGGAAGTCATTTTTCCATCCAGAGAAATAACGCTCAGTGATAAAACGAATAAGCATGTATTGCAAAAGTCAACTTATTCATATATGGTATACTTGTTACCAGATGGAACGTAGAAGATGGATGACAAATCCATCCATCCATCCATTATCTACCGCTTATCCTCATAGGGTCGCGGGGGGGCTGGAGCCTATCCCAGCTGTCTTAGGGTGAAAGGCAGGGTACACCCTGGACAAGTCGCCACCTCATCGCAGGACACATAGAGACAGACAACCACTCACACTCACATTCACACCTACGGTCAATTTAAATTAGCCAATTAACCTAATCCCCATGCATGTTTTTGGATGGTGGGAGGAAGCCGGAGTACCTGGAGAGAACCCATGCAGACACGGTGAGAACATGCAAACTCCACACAGAAAGGCCCCGGGCTGGGATTCAAACCCTGTACGTTCTTGCTGTGAGGCGACAGTGCTAACCACTCCACCACCGGATGACAAATCCATTTATTTTAAAATATTCCCATTGGCTGTCAACATATTATTCATTATTTCCATAGTGTCATCCCATTCCACTGTGACCTCTTCCCCTCCATTGGCCTTGCAGGACAGATGCTGCTGCTGATGTAGACTCTTTCTGCCTCCAACTCCCAGACTTACACACTCACCGGCTGTCTGACTTAATATGTGGCGTACCGCTGTGTGAACCGACACTAATGCTGACATGAGGCTTTAACAGGATCACAGGGGTAGGTGGGGGTGGGTCATGGCTGGGAAGCAAAAGGGTCTAGAGGGCAGGATTGATGTGCGAGGAGGGGGCAATAGGGGAGAGGGAAGATGTTTAAATGAGTGGGAAACTATCGGGGGGGGAGGGGTTAAAGAGGAGAGAAGGGCAGGAATATGATGCATTTGAAGGAAGAAGGAAGTCAGGAGAGTGAGAGGGATGATGGGGAAACAGACCAGGGACGTTTGGGAAGGATGTGGGCTTAAGGATAGGAGAGAAGGGGGTGCAGAATGGAGGATTAGCAAGGCAAGACAAAAGCCCAAAGCTGTGGAGAGAGCTTTTCATCTGCATCAGCCATAAAACATCACATCCATTCTGTGGTATTCTCCTGTTCTGCTTCATTCTGTTTATATCTGTTTGATCATAAACACAGCCGGTGGAAATTCATCTCTGTTGCTGGTGCCTCTATTTCTCTAGATCTCTCTTCATCTGTCATTTTTTTTCCATTTCTCCAATCCAGAGAACCATTTCTCAGCTTCTCTCCCTCTATCTATCTGGTTCTTCATCTCCATTCTCTTTCTGCATGTATCCATTCAAGGACAGTGAAGAAGGGATTTCCCCAGAGAAATCCCACAGTATTGAAGCCCTCCAGTGTGTTGACATAAAGAAGTTTGTTTTCTTGCAACACAAGACACAGCTAGATTCACACTAAAAGTTTGGCCTCAGAGCCAAACAGTTTGCTAAATGTCCCTACAAAGTTGGAGTACTGGGGACAGAACACTGTTAAATATGACATTTCGAAAAATCTGCTCGCCGCACTTGAAGTACATCCCAAATAATGAGATGGATCTGATCCAGAACAACATGCAGCGTGGATTGTTTTCTCATGCTCTTAGAGGACGATGTGCAAAGTGGTATGGGACTTTCCTTCAAAATAAAAGAAAATATTTTGCACCATGAAATCCAGTTTTTAGCACTGATGCAGATAAATGGAAAATAATGAAGAATTACACTGAAAAGAAGCAATAAACAGGAGCCTTGCCGAGTACATTCTCTGGCATTATACATTTTCTGCACAATGAGTGTGAGGCTTGACAAAACACAGTGACCCAGTTTTCATCTTCATCAAAGTGAGCATTCTGTACATTAAACGGATGCTGAGGCGTTGGGCTTCCCTTATTATGAACACTTTCTGTGGCCATCACAAAACAAAGTCACAGAGGTTAAAAAAGCTAATTAAAACTAAAAAAGTGGCTCACACAAAGTGAAAATAGTCCACTCGGCTCTGTTTTGCTGTTGCAGATCTAAACCTCACTGATTCTGAATCTGCGAGCGCTGAAGATGCTCAGACGTCACTACTTGAGGTGAACAATTTGAACTGAATGAGGACAGATGTTCTCTGAGAAGCCTGAGAAGCACAAATGGGGTTATGATGACACAGGAAGAGGACTTTAAATGGTTGCCATGGCAATAGTGATTAAGCTATGCACTTTAAAGTAATTGACACACACAAGCGAAACTATTTCTGAGAACTTCCTTTGACCGAATTCATCCCCTGAACTGCAACACTTCAGGCTGAAATTTAATCTTCAATAATTCATACATTAATTTAAATCCTAAATCTGCAGAAGCACTCGCTTCTAAATAAACTCACATCCCATGCTTTAACCTCACCTCAGGCAAATTAATCACAGGTCTAATCTCATTCGTAAACCTGCGGTCTGACCCAAAAATAAGTCCTAAATAAAATGTGAGGAGCTGCAGGATGCCCTCAAAACGCATATTGCTCTTGCGCATGTGTGGTTAGATACACACACATTCTGACATACACAAACATGCAATTTTATATGCAGGCCTTAGGGTGCTCTCTCAGAAACTCTGTGCCATGTGGTCTGACCTAAACTATGATTACACACACATGCAAACTGTACACACACATACTCATGCTGCATACACACAAAGGTGAGCGGGGCTGCCTATTTGTGTGATTAAATCAAGTGTTGAGGTGGAGGAGGCAGCATTCATCTCCATTAGAGACTCAGAGGGCTGAAAGCTCAGTGTGACTCAACACGCAACACAGAGAAACATACTGGGACTATAGACACTGTGGACTCTGCTCAGGGCGCTGAAGTGTCCTCCAGACTAATATCCAAATATTTCATATTTTTATGAAGTTTTTCCCATTACAATCCACACTGTAAGTACTCACAGTGGGCAGGAGTCCCACGTAGAGGAAGGAAAACTGTCCTGTAATCCATTGCCGACCAGAGAAGAAAACACCTTGCCCATGAGGTTAAATAATGTAGACGAACATCTGCAGGAGATAAATAATACAGCATACAATCTTTTGTTTCCTCCTCTACAACCTTTTCTTGCTTTCCTCTTCTTTCGTGTTTTGTCACCTCTCCTCCCCTCACAGAGTTGCACAGGTCAGTGAACACAGCACAAGTACAAATGTGATGTCACCAGTCTGTGCATAAATATCCTCCCTGCTGTAACATTCATGTGTCACTGAATAGAACAGAATAGAATAGAATAGAACAGACTAGAATAGAATAGAACAGACTAGAATAGAATAGAACAGAATAGAATAGAATAGAGCAGAATAGAATGGAATAGAACAGAATAGAATAGAATAGAACAGAATAGAATGGAATAAGATATGAATCCAGTTTATGCCCTTATACAAAGGTCGGTGATGACTCATGAAACGACTTTGTCATCATAAATGCAGTGAACTGATATGAACACGTCTGACTGCAGCAGTGAATTATTTGTCATTAATTTCAATCGTACACACACATCGATGTCATGCTGTTGACATTATAAATGTCAACTCTGCTGTAATTCCATTAGCCGAATGTGAGGGGGCTGTAACACAATATGCATGGCTTGACATCACTGTTCTGTTGAAGCCACCTAGATGACTCGATTTGCAAAGCCTTGCAGAGACACGCTTCATCTTGCGAGATTAAGTCTAGAAAGCATCAACCCACCGGTTGACAGACAAGATACACAGGACCAATCAGCAAACTATAGACTATGTTATGACACACCAGCATGACTCGGCAATTGTATGTCTGACAGGACTAGGATTCCTGTAGATAGTTTGTGGAAAAAATCATATTTGATTCAGCATCACAAGGTGACTGATATTTTATCTGATATTATTCTGGTATATAAAATGTTTGTATGGTCTTATTCATAACTTGGGGTGCCTCTATTGGTGATGACTGGCATGTGACATCCACACAGTGACTTACTGTGAAGTCATCATGCTTTACTGTCAGTACTGAATTTTTTTTGGTGATTTTTTTTTATCCACACTCTTTTTCGCAGATCTCTTTTAAAAGACTTTCATTTGTAGCCAGGTCATGATCTGTCAAAGTTACACAGCATTATTGAAATTAATAAAAAACCTGCAGGCGTACCTGGAGCCAGGCCAGACTTTCTCTGAATTCTCCTCTCTGTTTGTGCAATCCTTTGAAGACGAGCCGTACGGCAGAAGGCTGGTATTCTGTGTTAATTACAGCCTTCTCCTTGTTGTGTGCTGCATTCCCAAAAGCATCGATAGAAAACTTCATTACTTGTTATGGGTTTTAGAAATTTAATATAATCCGAGCTCTACAGGAAACAGACTGATTTGTACTTTCTCTCTGTGTGCACTAAATGCATCATATGGCTGCGGCATGCTGAGCAATATGTCTTTTTGCCTTTGAAAAGTGAGGTTGTGATGGCTTCTCCTGATGATGTCATACTGATGATGTAGTGGACCACAGCTTTGCAGAAATCTGACTGATGAGTCTGTCTCTAATGCACACAATTACATCTGAGTGACATCAAGGCCTTAAAGTTAAAGTTGGCGATGTCGAAGAGCTAGCAAGATTTGAAAGATGCACTGCTACGAATCCCCCTCTAAGCTCCTCCTCCTCCAGTCAGCACTACGACCAATGCAGCCTTTTCTGCCTCCGTCTTTCTCTTGTTTGGCTGTGTAGCCGGTGGAGCCACCACGGGTAACGCTGGAATCGGTATTTTAGGCTGCTTTTTCTCTGCCATTGTAAACTGGTCTGGTATTCTCCAGCTACCGAAGTATTTCGAGAGAGGAGCGTGCTTGATACCTGCGGCCACGGTGAAGCGATGCGTGTGCTCGCGCAGAGTGGAGGGTAGAGTAGGGATGCATCTGATTCGTACTTCACACTCGGACCAAGGCTATTAATTGGTCAAAGTTTTTATAGTCCTGTGGCTGCCACAAATCTCGGATTCTATTCACTTCTCTTTCTGAATACATATTAAATTGACGACTATCGGGGTGGAAGGACCATTTTATCCAACATAACAAAATGTGTCTCTAAAAATCAACGCTTACTATACCTTTAAGTTAAAAAAATACAAATGATACACATAAAGCTATGGAAATGACTATGAATAGCTTTGAACTATTTAGAATAGGTGATTGTATTTAAAGGACACTGGAAGTGAAGGGAGGCAGAACAACAAAGACGTTTTCCTTGTCTGCAAGGATTTATGACAACAAGAGAGAAGTAGTGGGAGGTGCAGCCTAAATTAGGGAGAGAGAATCTAAGGCGAAAAGACAGAGGATGAATAAAAAGTAGATGTGAAGGCAGGAGGATCCAGAGACTGAAAACAAATTATGCAGGCGCAAAGCAGCAGTATTATGAAACCGTATTTTTGCAGCTGTGGCCTTGAGCAACAATGTGAATCTATTAGGTTTAACACAAGAGTTTGGTCAGCCATGAAGACGACACACAAATACAGAGAGGAACACTTGAATTCTTATATATTAGTCACAAGCTCCCATATCGACTCGTTTAAATCACAGCAACGCTGCAGTCATCCTTGTACCCTTTTTTCCTTCACTTTCCTTGAATGCATTTTGTTATTTTAGTAGTAACAAACATGGAAGTCACCAGTGTTTCGCCCTGAGGGTTTCCATATCATTTAGTTTAACCTTTCTCTGTGGCGGGTGTGTGGACTGATTACCCTCACTGGGGCTATAAACACACAAACAAATGTATTCATGCCTAAGCTTAGAGGAATCCATGGAGCACAGGAACATTCCTCTACTGTCAGCCACACAAAACCACCACATGTAAATCAGCAGGATAATGCAGGAGTACTTGTAAGCTTATTGCTGTCAGCTTGCAATTCAGTATGAATGTATTAAACACTGGTTGAAGACTCCAAACGTTGCAGGCCAATTATTTATTATCATAATTTTTTTTTTTTTGGTTGGTGAAACTAAACGTTGGAATTATTAAAGAGCATGATATAATGTATATAGCCCTTTAAGATCATTTTTTGGGGTTTGTCATTTAAAGATGGAGACAGTAAAAAGTCACCTGGATTCAGTATTTTGAATGAATGAAGCTAATGTTGGCTGACCAGATAAAATACATGTATGCACAGAAACTGGGGGCAGTTGTCATTTTAGCTGACAAAATCAACAGTTAATCTGCCTGTGTGAGCACTGTAGATTGCACATGTGCTGCATGTGTATGGAAAGCTTGACAGACATAGCAACAGTAACTAAGGAAGACAGGACTGAGTGAAGGTCGACCTGAATTACTGAACTGAGCAACATTTAGACCTGCCAAGTATAGGGAGAAATAGTTAATTGATCCCCTATAACTTAATATCTGTGAGCAGATATGTGCTTATAAATGCAGATATTCTGCTTTCTGAAGTTGTATAAGTTGTATGGACAATCATGTTTGAGCGGGATATGCATTTTTTTGCATGCAAGTAAACATAAAGTCTGTTTGCAAGGGATAGTGGCTGAAATGTGCTGTCATGAGTGAGCTTTTTATTAGCTAAAAATAAACTGTTAACTGAGAGTAAATTGGCTTGGGCCTCCTTGTGAAGCAATCTGTAGTCATCTCTCAACTCCTGCAACTCAATTTCCTGTCTCAAGTTGCTAATTGGAATGGCGAGCGCACGGAAGAGGAAATCCTGGCCTGAATATTCAATAGTCGATGGGTTATGAGATGCCCATAGCTGTGTCAGTAGTGAGGCTAAAGAGATTCTCCAGTGTGAAATATGAAGATGAGCAGTCCACTTTCTCTCCACCACCATGATCCAACATACATCACTTGGCAGAGGAACCCTACAGCTGTGTGTGAAGGCGATTTTGCGCTTGTTTTGTCTTCATGTGTGCAGGCATGCAGCGGTGCGCTGCTCTCCATTTTAATGGCAATTCCAACAGAGCCTTTCCCATCGCCCCGTCGCCATGGCAACCGAGCGGGTAAGCGGCCACGTTTGTCTCGGGGGCCCTGGCCTTCTTTTGCGTGCCACAGCTGTGCACATGCACACACACACACACACCAGAACATGCACATACACACCAAAATCACAATTATAAATACATTAAACCCACATAACAATTTGCTCAATGCGCGCGCACACACACACACACACACACACACAGCACCGCCCCTCCACCCATTGAGTACAGGGTTCTCCCCAAAATCATTCCCACACGCCTCCCCTTCATCCTAACCAGTGCTTGGGATTTCCCAGTTAAATGCAAAAAAGGGCTTTCCCAGCTGTCCATCCAATTACAGGAAGCTCTATAATATCTCTCTCTCTCTCTCTCTCCCACACATATACACACAGCCTACACACACACACACACACACACACACACACACACACACAGGATGCCAGCGCTCTGAACTAAGCTATTAGCATGGTCTTTGTATGTGTCTGCTGAGGCTGGCTGGCCAGTCAATGGGCTGGAGTGAGAGATTAGCACTCTCTGATGTTTTATTCCCACTGCTCATATATGGAAAAAAATGCAACTCAGCACTGATTATGTGTAATATAACCTCCCATTGCTCTTTGCGCAGCTCAGCCTTGCATAGGCCAAGCACATGCTCAGTTTCCTGTACACCTTTAGCCTGCAGTACATCGTCAAGTATCGATTGAGCCTGGCAGCCAGAAACTAAACCAGTGAACTATGGACGGTTTGGTTTATAATTTGTCACTTGATTATTTTCCTCATTTAATCCCCTCAAGTCTATATAATGTCAGAAAATGGTGAAAATGTTGGTCAATGATTCTCAAAGCCCAAAATTACATTCACTAATATTTTGTTTTGTCCGCAAAGATATTCAAATACACTGAGGAGTAAAAACATTAGAACATGTCCACATTTCAGATACTGAAATCAGAGAATTTGACCTTTTTTCAAAACTGAAATTCTCAAAACAAATAATTTAACAGTTGATAACTAACTGATTAATTGTCACAGCTCTGCTACAATGAAGCCAGATTCTGTACCTGATTTTTAGTGTGAAAAATGGAAGCAGAAACCAACAACACCCAGACAGGCACTTGTGCATTCACAACAGGTTCATGTCGAGTTCTCACTTGTCAGTCATCTTGTGGCAAGGTGAAAATAGTGACTTTTTCAGGCAGTAAGGCATTTATTTCAGAGATGTTTTGAAAGGGAGGAATGAAGGACTGATAATCTTCAGCTGCCTCCTGGTTCATCTCAGGGTAAACTGAAATGCTTTGAACTGAAAACCCAACATATTGTTTAGCTTATGAAAATCTGTCAGTAGCTGTGATTCACTAGCTCTGAATTTTGCATTTACCACATTTAAGGACAGAGGAAATTTACAGCTAACAACTATACAACACTATGAAGGCATGACACCTTTTTGTAACATGGTGTCGTTTTGTATATGTATATATATTTTATATTTTAATAGCAGTTTGGGATTTAAAACCAAGAATCATAGATCCACCTGCTGCAGAGAATGGAGCTCTTTCATTGAATGTTTCATTTGTTTTACTTACTTTGCACTGACATAAATGTCATCATGCTTCATCATCACCCAAATCCTGCCCAGGATGTTGATGAATTGTTTATCACCACCATTGTGGCAAACATGCACAACTGAAGTGGGTCACACAGGCGTAATCCTTATTGGCTGCATCAAAGTTAGTGCTGTTTTTACTTGCTTTTTCCTTCGTGAGGTGTTATCTTAAAGACAGTTTCTGACTCTCTACTTCAACACATAAGGCACAATATTACATTTACGTGAAACTTTAATAAGAGCTGCAGGCATTTTGTTGAAAAGCGGAGTGCATGCTCAGTTCATAAACCTAAATGTAAAAAAAAAAAATATTTAAATCTTTTTGCCCCAGTGTGAGGAGATGTCAGAAATGTGTTGGAGTGAAATAATTTGGGGCACTTTTGAAGTGGGTCAGAGTAAATCCCAGGTGTGGTTCCTGGGGTATCACTGGTTTATCTGAACTGACAGACTTTCTGGATCAACGGCTCAAAATCCACCAGAGCATGAACTCCTGTATCTGTCTGTAAGTGTGGGTGCTTTCCTGTCCTATCTGAATGTGGAGAAATCAGTGGTGCTGTAAAGATGTGCACAGCCTGCACAGCTAAAGAAACATGATTTAGAATTTAGGACGCGCAGACTAATCACTATGCATTCAGATATTAGGTCATTTCATGTGCATATTTATCAGCAACATGTTTATTGAGTTTATTTACAGTAACACAAAACATGTTGATGATTTTTTTTTTTTTTGCAGCTTTGGCAATGCATCAGGAGTGTCCTGAAGCGACATTAGCTGCATCACACTAAATATAGCAGTTATAGCCCAGAAAGTGACAAAACGCATTCACCTTTACCACTATGTGGCGATATGTCATATGGAAACAAGTTTGGTGTCAATGCGTTCAGGGGGAGATGGTTATTATATGTGATATAGTGGGGATGGGACCACATAAGGCAGAGTTATGGCAAATTAAAGCATCAAAAAGACACACCTTACTTTGCCGTGCCGCCATGGCCACACCCTTTAGCGAGGGGGCACCATATTGATTCTGGAAAAACTTCAAGGTGCCTGTAATTTTTCAGACTATTTAGACCTGGGTATTGTGAACACAGTGGAGCTGTGCATCGAAATAAAGTAGTATTTTCTGATCCTGCTAGGAGGCGCTACTTTGGAAAGAATAATTCTCGAGCACAATATTCAGGGTCTGATGGTCCATCATCCCAGAAAGTTCCAGATTTTTGAAAACAAGATGACAGAATTAGAAAGGTTTTTGTATTTTGGAAATTTCATTGCACTTTGGCACCCCCTAGTGGTGCCACCACTCCAGAACAAAACATTTTTTCTCGAATGTAAATTTTGTCTTTATTGCAACATTGAGTTTTTTTTCACATGACATGACAGAAAAAAAATCCTTAAATTCCAAAAGTAACGCGTGAAAAAAAAAATCGTAGCTCCTTCCCTGTGCATTTTAGGTCTTGATGAGTACTACATGTACAAAATTTGGTAGTTATACCATCTTATTATCTCATCTCATTAACTTGTCGATCGTCATAATCTGAAGGGGGCGCTACAGAGCATCTTTTTTGGCCATTTAATAACTTCTGTAAAATATAAATTTTTTGCCAAGCCCAGTCTGCAAAATTTCCTGAATTTTTAAGCATGTTAAGGGCCTCAAATTAGCATTTTTGTGGGCAGAATAATAATGAAAAATAATAATTCCAAGTGTTTCAACAGGGCTCTTACCCTCTGCTTTTTATTATTATTTTGGGGGATAAATAAACGAATATTCTATTCTCTTTTATTGCTTTGACAATAATTGATAATTCATATCAATTTCTTTTTGTTTCACAGACATTAGATGTTGAAGGCCCTTTCCTGCACTGTATTAATTTAGCTATACACATATATGAATCAATGATGATGTACATCATCATTATAAGGAGCATAAGAAATAACCGTAAAATAGATAACTGTTAAAAGGTATGGTGATCAGAAAACCATAAAAAATATTATTGAAACCAGCCACCTTTTAAATCTGCTAAAGCAGTGTCCTCTACTGGATGTCCCCTGCTGGTGCAGTCACTGTTTTATTCCTTATTTATCATGGCCTCTCAGTGCAGATGATGTGTGCACTAAATGTTGATTATGACTTGCAGCATTTCATCTGTCAAACCTTAGTATCCTAGCAGTTAAAAATAATTCAAAACTATGGGACATAAACCACAGCAGTTCTTTTACCACACCTGCTTCTCAACCTGCATCTTAAATTTCAGTATATTTGTGTATTTAAGCAAATTTTTCTAACATTGTTATTTGAGAGACAAAGCAAACACGCTTTGGTGCAATAAAGGTATAGTTGAGTTTTTCATATGTTTCATAATTCTGCAAAATTCACACCTCATAACTGTAATGTGATAACCACAATAATCATTCAAAAGGTAACTGCCAAAGTCAGATGTTTTAAATGACTGTGTAATTCCACCAGATGGCGTTATACTCCATACTTTAAAAAGGGACATAAACGACCACACTGGCATTACACAATTAATATATTATCTGAGGTTGAATGTGTTGTAAATGAAGTCTAATAAGGTGCAAAACTTCATGACTGAGGAGGTCTGAACATGTTAAATATTGATTAATGTATTAACTGTGATCAAATTTGCCAAACTTCAGTTTTTAAAAAGTGGCTCACATCTTAGAATAAATACATATTAGTAAGGGATTTATTTATCATCAATTATGAGGATGGCATCATCTCAATTTTCTAATTGTCACCATTGGAGCAAGAATCTATAATATCCCAAAGATCAATGTGATGATGATGCATTAACTGACACACACCTGTACTTCAACCATATTAATGCATGTAGCCAGTTGGGATTAAGGAGAAGGAGAGTGTGTGAGAGTGTGTGGAGAGGGTAAATGTGTGATGCCCATTTAAGGCCGCTACCTAAATCTGAAGGGCAGCCTCAGCATAACTGGCATGCCACGCCATATGATAACCATGGGCTGGACATGAAGTGTCAGGAAGGGGAAGAGAGGAGGAGGAGGAGGACTGAGAGAAGGCAGATAAGTCAGGGACAAACAGCCTCTGAAGTGTGAACATCTAAATGTGTGACAGCCAGGAATGTGACCTTCACTTTGCCCTTTGAGTCTGGGCGTGACATGTTCTCTACTGTACTGCTGGTACAAAACTGACAACACTGAATTCAATTGGTTTTACCGGTGATATTGGACAGTTACATTAAATTTCATTCCTTTGGCTCTCTTCTTCTTACTGCACCATGTCTAGAATACTGTCATTTTTTTATGCACATCCAAATGCTTTGAGTGTCACTTTAAAATAAAGAAAAAGGGCAAATAATGAAAGTATGCGTAATGTTGGATCTCCCCTATGCATTTAATTAGCAGTTTGCGCATGCACTGCTTCATTCCCAGGCTGTTAAGTAAAGTAAAAAACAGGAAATGATAGGAGGTAAAGGAATGGAGAAGAATGGAAAAGACAGGGAGAAAAGGGAAGGAAAAGTAGCATAAAAGAAAAACAAAGTGAGGAATGAAAAACAATTGAGAAAAAGGGGGGAAGGAACTAAGTTTACAAAGAGGGAAAGAAAGAGAGATTCCAGAAAGCAGAGATTTACAAAAATGGAAGGACGACGCGATAGGAATACCAAAGTTAGAGGGAAATAAGGGAAGGCAGAACGGAGGATGAGATCTTGCTTTCCCTCTCCCCTCCAGTCACTGCTGTTAAACACTCAGCCAGCAGGTTATAGACCCAATAAAATGTCTGCTGAGCTTCTTGTTTGGATGAATAACAGAGGCAAGCCTCTGTGGACTGAAGTGTTTTCACTTATAGCAGCGACTGCATTCAAGTCTTGTCTAGCATCGGAGTGTTGTCAGATGAAAATAATCTGTTTGTAACATTAGGTTGCATGCCAAATACCATCAGCCAACTCTACTGCTGTCTGAAATATCTGTGTTGCTCTGGTTCAACATGCAGCAGCTGTTACCAGGATGGTGAAGCCACATATTGTCATACAGTATATCTTGCAGGATCAGTGATTTTCCAGATGGCGAATGGTTCACTAGTCTGTTAAAGCAAATCATCTTGGACATTCAGCGCTTGTTATCTTTCAGTGTACTGCATGCTCAGAATTCAAATCTCTCTTCAAAGATTATACCCAGCTGTAAAAATCAGACATGTTTGACGTTAACATGACAGCTCCAGCTCGTCTAGATGTGGACATGGAGGATTTAATACCCACAAGATGTGGTGACATGCCCCAGTTCATAAGCATGGGCGTGTCTAGCATGTGCCACCCCTGAAATCTGATTGGCCACCCCAGGTGCCACCATGCATTATGGACGATCTGACCGTCAGATGTGACTTAGTTTGCATTTCGACCTCCGACCTGAGGGGCAGTATTGTGCCAGAATGCTGTTCAGCCTGCGACATGATTTGTAAATTTTTGTATTTATTTAGTTTATTTAGTTTTTGATTTGGTCATCACTTTTATGATTTATATTTTTGCATTGTCTTTATTTTTGCACCTTTAATAAAAAAATCAAAGATTAAGGCTTTGTATTACACTTGTATCGTCCCATTTGGTTATGTTGTGAATACAGGTTCTGTTTATATTTCAATTTATACTAACATTTAAGATTTAACATAATATTAGTAGTCAAATAAATCATAAAAGAGAAAAAAGGATGAACTGATGCTATGTTGATGTCAGTGACTAACCCTTAGTGCCCCACTTGGGCCACCCCTGAGAAAAAACGGCACTGTTCATAAGCGCATTCTGTCATCAATCTTGAAAACCAGTCATCATGGTCAAACTAGGATTGTGAGTGGACTTTATTTCTTTGATTATGGTTTGTTTCAAATTCTGAAAATCACAGTGCTGATTGCTCAGGGTCGTTCTGTCTTACATCCATTCTGTTTGAAGTTGCAGGACGCTCAACAGCTATTTTGGAAGATACACACCCTTTATTAACAATAGGTCTGCCTCTTTAAATGAATCCATACTCAGTCTCAGAGGGGAAAGGTTTTCAGCCACTCCTTTCATTATACTGTAACTCCCTCAAGGCGCTCTTTCTCCCTACTGTCTCTATGCCATCCTCTGCTCTCTATCCCACTCCACTCTCTCATCTTTGCCATCCCATTCTCCTCCCCTCTTTCATCTCCATCACTCGCTCTCATAGTTACAGCATCCTCTTACCTCCTCCTATGTCCTCAACATCATCACCTGCACATTTACACAACTGACCACTCTCTCTCTCTTTCTCTCTATAACATGCTTCCACCCATCCCCTCCTGCCGGCTGAGCAGGGCGATGCAGGAGCAGCAGCTGCTCTGACACACTGTCGGCGTGACAAACACACCAAGAAGGCAGAAGGAAAGAAAGAGAAGGAGGAGTGAAGGATAAAGAGGAGGGGAGGGAGGAGGAAGAAAAAGAGAAGAGGTGGACACAACTCTGTCAAGAGGACAACGGAGGACGAGAGAAGGAGAGGAAGACGAGGAAGAGGAGGAGGAGGAGGGAAGGGTGTTGCAGTCATGTCAGACACACCTTTGCAGAGGAACGGCACAGCAACAGTGCCGTGAGTACATGCTCTTTATCTTCTATCTCTAGCTTTGTCTCCATCTCTGTCCTCTCCTTGCCTGCATCCCTCCATCTGACAGGCTGGGTTGTCATGGGAACGGGAGCTCCGTCATGGTGAGGCTGCTGCTCAGTCATGACTGGTGAGGAGACCCACCGTACACCATGTACACTCCTCCACTCCTCTCCTCTGACTCTCTTCTCTTCACTCTCCCTTACACTCCCTCATCAAACCCTCATGTCAATCACTCTCTGTCACTCTATTTTCCAATTTTTATCACTCTGTCTTTCTCTGCATCTTCTACTTCTCTCTTTACAGGATCATTCCTGCACTCCTTCTTCGTTTTTCCTCAACGTCTCAATGTCTGTTCTGCACACCGTGGTGTGGTACAGGATGTGTGAGTGTGCAAGTGTGGCATGTTTTAGTGTAGTCAGTGTGGAGGCTACAGGACTGGGATAGCCTCTGTGTTTCAGCACAGTCCGCCATGCTGCAGACCTCTTCCTCTTGTGTGTGTGTGTTCATGTAGCCTGTAGCTTATGAGAAACAAACACCCATGCAAAGTCAATGGAAGACAACAAAATCAATTTCATTTCTGGTCTTTTAATCAGCACACCATGAAAATCAACCTTATGTGCAACTTGCATTTGCATTCCTGACTAAGAGTCCCCTAAATCACAGCAAGACACATACCAAGCAAACACTGGCATGTGTAATGAATCGTCAACTTGGGTAGGTTTTTGGGTTGAAAATGCTGCTGTTCAGTTGCTGACTGTCAAGATTTTTTTTGTGTCCCAAAAGAACTAGAGATGTGCATTTCCTCTGCAGTTGCATATCCAGACAGAGTTTTGAAATTTGTTTTTCACATTTATAAGGCACAAAAGAAAACATTACAGTACAAGTAGGTAAGTATTTTATAATAAATATGTGGCATTAAGTGCATTAGATTTTTATAGTTGCATTGGTCTAAACATAATAATTATCCTTTAAAAATATGTTTGTAAATAACGGCCTGTTTAATATTCAAATATGTCTGAGTGTTACTGTTTCTTTAAGAGAATGCCCTGTTTGTAGCCTTGATGTTGCTATGCTAGCTAGTTACCTGCGGTTACGGTGTTGCTGCTGCTGTAGTTAGCCCTAAAACATTTCAGTTTAATTCAGTATTCTCATTGAGAGGAAATAATAATTACGAGTACAAACTGTAGAAAAGCAGTCTGTCGACGTCTTTACCACAGAAGGGGACAGGAAGGAGGCTAATTTGTCAAGTGACCGTAGTGCGATGACGCTGTTTATATCAGGTGTCACATGAATGAAAGATGCTAGCAGTCAGAGAAAACAACACTTTGGTGCCAAAATTCAGCTCAGCCAAGTGCAGGAGTTGATCAGGCAACATGACTGCAACTCCCACTGAAGAAAGCCCACACAGAGGTGAGATTTATGCTTGTTTAAAAGGAGGAGCGAAAGCTTCAAGGACGAGGCCGAGCTAACCAATCCATTCGGTACATGTAGCTTGTGTAAACCTTCCTAAAGTCCAATAAAGATGATAGTAATGTTAACAGGCAATGACATAGAATAATGCGAGTGTGGAAATCGTCACACAGTGGAATCGGATGGTTCTTCCCGATTTCCAATGAGTGTCATCAGAAATTCTTAAAATTCTGATCATTTCCGTTGCACCTGAACGTCCCACTGCTGCATGAATTAACAACAGTGACAGTGATGCTGAAGTGATGCGGGAGATGTTCATGTTATGTGGGTGTACCGCGTTGTATCCCACTGAAGCTATACTGTAAATGGAGAAATTCATATGGTTGCTACACAACAACAGCAACATCACCCTTTTTGACAGTGCGGAGGTGCTGGTGGCTTTACTTTGAAATCCAGAAAGGCAAAATGTGTGTAAACTAAAGGTGAAATGAGACATCACCATCACGTCTACAGCAAGTTTTCTGCTTAACTGACTTTTTGGTGGCATGCACATTTACATCACATACAATGCAGCATGTGCAGATTGCACTGTCCTTCTGCAACAAATGCTCAATATGGTATAGTGCAGTGTTTCTCAGTGTTTCTCATCAAGCTCCGCTGAAGCCTGATAACGAGCTGATCATTTGAATCAGGTGTGCTGGAGCAGGGTGACATCTAAAACATGCAGGACAGTGGGTCCCGAGGACCAGGGTTGAGAAACACTGGTATAGTGCATATTTTGGCTGTAAAATGTCTACAAACCTGTTCAGTATATGTTGCAGATTAAGGGATGCTGAGCAGTCAGCTGCTTTGAGTGATACCTAGGCTCACCTACAAGCTGAGAGTCTCCATCAGCTGTCTAACGGGCAGTTTGAGTGACAGGTCGGAGTGTTTTTTTGTGCGTCCTCTGTCAGAGCCGCACCCATGAGGCAGTGCGGTGAAGCACGAAGCAGACCACGCTTTGCTGGTGCATCAATAGTTAATGTTATAATTGTGAAAATGAGACGATGCTGTCATGATTCAGTCAGTCTTATCACATCCCAGAGTCTTCCCTCAGCTCTCTGTTTTTCCCTTGTGCTTTGGGCTCATTTTTAATCAGCAGTATGTACTGGGTTGTCCGCTGAATCAGCAGGAAGACAAGGTAGTACTTGTGGTCGTGTAGAGCGCAGACACCACAATGGCAGATGGCCCGTTATCTGCTGCTATTTATTGCACACTCAGAGAAGTCTTACAGGAAAGAGAGCCTCAACAGTGACGGGATCAGTTGAGCAGATCCAGTTTTTCAGGGTGGCAGCGTAGTAAGAGCTGTAATTTCAACGGCTGTATTTGTGTATTTATTATTCATTTTGTGGTTAATGTGTGGGAAAACAATATGAAATGTTAAAACATGGACAAAAATGCATGAATTGCAAATGCTAGGTGAGAGGAGATGTGCAAACTACAGAGGAGAGGGAAGGTAATGGTATTCAGAGAAAGAAAGCTGAGGTGGTGAGAATCTGAGTGTCTGCAGGCCAAGACATCTGCTTTCACTGGAAATTAATCTCAGGATAAAATGATTAAAAGCTTCCTCTATCAATTTAAAACCATCAGGACAGCGAGAGAATATAAGGGAGTCTGAGACATAAAACAATAGGCCGAACTGACACAGAGCTCAGTTTAATTTTTATGCATGCTGGTCATAGTGTCAGAGGTTTACGAGTTATTCTATTGTCAGTTATTATAATGGTCAATATGAGAGATCCTGTTTGCATTTTACAGTTAAAGCATTGATTGCTTTAAACACTAACATTTCTTCAGAGTTTACCTGCAGTTCTGCTGGTCTTAACAGTCAATTTGTACATTTAATTCATTAATTAATCACAGTCACAGCAATTAAAATCGTTCTGTACTTGGATCACTAATATACTTAGTACTTTGTGACAGGAAAGAAGTAAAAAGTATAATATAAGCTTTAGTTTTAAAGTGTAAGTTAGACTTTTCATGCAGGCCATACAAGTTCTGAACTAACTTTGCATGGTTGTAGTAGACTGATTAACTGTGATACAGTCAGTTTATACTGAAAGCCAGTGACTTCCAAAAGTTCAGCCTTGACTCGTCTAGACAATTGTTTTTGTTACTTTTAATGCCAATTTTACTGTGGGAAAAATAAACATTCTTAGCAGAAAAAGTATGGCAGCACTTAATTTGAATATTTTTTTTAAATAAAATGTGTGTGCACAGGCAAACAGACACAGGACAGACAGCGGGACACCCAAACACAGCTTGACCTCCCTCTATGATGTATAAAATATGAATGAGATCAAGTCTGGCACTCCCTTAGCCAGAAATATGTCTGTTCGGCTTGCTTTTCTCTCCCTCTCCATGCTTTCTCTCTCTATCTCACTGTATAACTCTATGCAGCGGAGGCTGGTCTGCTGTTTCAGTTATTTTGGGGAGAGTTGAATTGTGAGAGTGCTAAAGTGAGGAAAGGTAGGAAATGGCCACATTAACATCACACACAATTTTTCAGACTTGCTTTCTTTGTCCATATTTGCTCATTCCCTCCTGCTCTGTGCATGTTGCCATATTTCTGTGTGTGTGTGTGTGTGTGTGTGTGTGTGTTCCTGCCTCTGGTTCCACATCTGGAGGCCATTACCTCTGGGCAGGGATGGGGGGGTGGAGGCGGGGCTGTGCTGGCTGTGCAGTGAGGTCATCGCGTCGTCGTGGCGATGCAGAGGAACAATGATGCTGTTGTCTCCAACGACGACCAAACCAGCATAACTGATGCCAGAATCAAGGGACTTAAAGGGGAGGGAAGGTGGCAGCTTTTTGGGAGAGGCAAGTTAAAAAGTAAGAGGGAGTGGAGAGGAACTCAAACAGTAAATGTTATAAGGCAGTAGAGTGATGTTAAAGTAGGGAAGTATGCTTGGTAATGACAGTGGGAGCAGCCAATGTAAAGATGTGACTGGTGTAAATCCAGATTAAACAGAGACAGGCCAGACGTCTTGGACTGGCTGTGAAATCACACAGATGCAGAGACTGCTTTCATAACATTAACTATATGTTACTAAGACCCCAAACAGGCCACAGTCTACAAACTGCATGTCCCCACATTAAAGCTACAGCAGTGTGTTTTAATAAGGGTGGCTCCCATCTCAAGGTGAAACAGTCCAGTGCTTATTTTTTTTTATTTTTTTTTTTTTGCCTCGATGGTGAACCTCATTAAGACTGAGTGTTTAACTCTCAATAGGATAAAAGAATAAGAAAACTAGTAGGTGTACTTAAATCTGCATGATTTTATTTGTTTGTCCATTTCAGGGCAGGTCAACTAAAAGACTCAGCAGAGCTGAGAGGAAGAGCAGGATCAGGTGATGATCCTCTGTTTTCACTGTGAGCAAAAAAATGCAAATGTGCAAAAAAGTCATACTTTTTTGTTGCCTCTTTGAGTGCCATTGATGTATGTCAACGTCATTTAAAATCTGATGTTTGAGTGCCATTGACGTAATAACACTTCAAAGTGATCGCGGTCTCCCACAGCCTGTCATTTTGGGGCTTCTGGGAGATGTAGTCGGAGCATAAATAGATGGTATACGCCATGGAAATCAAAGCAGGAAGTGGAGATGATCGCTATTAGAGAGCAAAACGGACGGATTCTGGACAAAAAGTGGTGTTTTTGGTGGCCTCTACCTCTGCTAAAACAAGAATGGAACAAGGTAAAAACAAACAGTTTTTTTCCATGATGAAATAGTACAAAATATTCTGTGGGTCTTGAAATATGACTCAAAATGGGCAAAAACACTGGCACAAGGCACTTTCTGTTTCATAAAACGGCTGGCACTCACTGAGTTAAAAATCCAAACTGTGCACTAAAAAGTGGAAAAAAGTCATATGACATCACCTTCCTAGCTGAAGGGTTGAACAATCACACTGCTGCATGGATCACATGTCAGCCTATTAAGTTATATTTGAACTTAATTTAAAGTTTCACATACCTTTATCCACTTTTTGTTGCAAACATACCATATAAACTTAAAAGACAACTTCTTATAAACATGAAAAAAAATGTCTGATCTTGCATGTCAAATATATTGAATAAAAAAAAAGTTGACACGCATTGCAGAAGATAAACATGGAGCTATATCTATATCTATCTCCATCTATCTATAAGAGATTGCATTATATCATAACACATGGAAGCTAAAATCTTAGGGCTGAATATGACACACTATTTATTCAAGTGTTTCAGCTGCCCAGTTATTTTACAGGACAGATACTCTCTAGCTGCAGTTTTTTTTTTTATTATACACTCTTTTTCTCTTGGTGTAATGCAGTGGCTGTTATGTCAGTGTGTGTTTTTGTTAAAGTGTGTTTGTGTGTGTTACATGCTTCTCTATTCCCTAAAGACTCGGCCAGGACTGCTGCTGCTGTTTCTCCTTATAAGGATGTCTGCATGTGGATGGAGGGATGGAGAAAAAAATGAGAAAGAGAAGGACGAGAGGGATTGAGGAAGAAATGGATAGATGGGAGAATGGACAGGTAGGATGGAAAGTAAAAGGACAAGAAGGAAGGGGGTCAGGAAGGATGGATGAAAGAAAGGAAAGGAGGAAGAGAAGATTGAAGGAGTGAGGGCTGAAAGAGGAATGGAGGGCACAGATGCAGCATGGGAGGTAGGAAAGGAAGTGAGGAGAAAGTGGTGGACGTGGGAAAGTGTAGAAAATAAGGAGGCAAAGGAAAGAACGAAGAAAAGGAGGAAAAGAGTAAGGCGTTGATGGAGGAAAAGGAGAAAAGTAAGGAGAGAGGAGTCGAGTAGAATGGATGAAACCAGGTGAACCTTGGGAGATAAAATAGAGAGAGATAAAATTGGGACACAGTTAACAGTGACCCATTTACACACACACACACACACACACAGTGACAAAATATTGTCCCTTTATTTCTCTCCTGCTCTTGTTTTTTTTTCTTTCTTCTATTGATGTCACTTTGAAAGGCGCTGGAATAAATGTGGGACCAGAGTGACCAGAAATAGAACCTGAAGAGTCAGCTGATGGACTGTTTGTGTGTGAGGCGAAGACATCACTGCATGCAGTCTCATAGAATTTGATTAAAAGATCAGAGTATCCTCAAAGCGATAGTAATAAACAGTGCGCATTAAAATTGAGAAGATTATATTAATAAAGCTATAAAATTAACCTTGTCACTTCCAGCCATTGTCTCAGGAGACTTTTCTAGTCAAGGGATATTTACCTTATGTTTTCACCAGGGTTTGTTTGTTTGTTTGTTTATTTGTATGTTTATTGGTCTGTAAAATAACTCAAAATGTTATGGACAGATTTTAACGAAATTTTCAGGATTGGTCAAAAGTTGGCTACTTTAAAACTGATTAATTTGTGGTGGTGATCGGGTCCAATTCAACAGCACCAACAAAAATGAATCAGTTTTAAGTTAGGCCACTTCAGGTCAAACCTGGAAATTTTGTCAAAAACCATCCATAACTTTTTCAGTTACTTTGCAAACTGACAACAAACAAACAAACCCCGGTGAAAACACAACCTCCTTGGCGGTGGGAGTAACTTTAAATAAAAAGGAGGTCTGTGCTCTCTGAGTGCTAGTTTGTAGTTTGTTTTTACATCATCTGTGTGCAAAACGTGCAGAATTATGTGTTTTAAACTGAATAGTGAGCCAATGGAAATGTAAATACAATGCTTACCAAACTGATCGGCTTGTACGTTACATTGTTGATATTTTTTTTTTGCTGATAAGCTGTCTCACTAAAAAAAAATGAAAGGAGAAAAATGGGAAAATTCAATCAACAAAAGAGAAACAACACTTTTTTCCACACCTGCAAAACAGAACTCATTGATCAATGGATGTGATAAAATAATAATAAATATTGGTGTGCTGATTCACCTCAGAAGTCACTGATCCTAAATCCAAAGTCACAAATCTACTGGACAGAAGGTTAGAACATGATGATCCACTTCCCATGGTCTCCTCTCACCTCTCAAATATGACAAATTACTCATCTGCTTCGCTTTTCCTCACTTCTGCAATTTCACTTTTTGCTCTTCCTCTTTCGCTTCTTTTCCTTCACCTTCATGCCATCATCGCTCCTCTCTTCCTCCCCTCCTCTCTCCCCCTCTCAGCTGCTCCTCCCAGCTGTTTAATCACACATGGCTCATGCCTAAAAAAGAGAGAGGGAGGGGAAAAATGGGAGGAGAGACGGAGAGAGCGCAAAAGAAAGAGTGGGTGATAGAGAGAGAGAGAGAAGGCGAGCGGCAGAGTGTGAGGCACATGGCCAGTGAATGAGAGATCTTTGCTTCCACTCAGTGCGAGCTCCTTCCTCCTTCTCCTCTGTCTGGTTGGATTACCACTGAGGAGCTACCTCATCTGGATACTCCTCCTCTCCTTCTTCCTCTCCTTCCCTCCTCTCTCTATTTCCCACTGAGGGACTCCAGCGTTCGATCTTCCCAGATCTCACGTCTCTTTCTCCTTTCACCCCCCCACCCCCTCTCCCCTGCTTCCCCCTTCAGGATGTCGTGTGAGGAGGCTCAGCTCCACAAAGAGAGGCTGCAGGCCTTGGCGGTAAGTCGGAGTGTGTGTTTAAAACTGTGTTGTTGTCATTGTTATTTTTGCGTTGACCTTCTGTCTTGTTTGTTTTTATGGCGGTCTGTTTGTCGTGGCCACCTCGTCTCACCTTGACTTCATCTCTTTCTGTCATTGGCAGTATAAAAGCTCACTTAGGCGTCTCGCACCTCAGAGGTCATGCCACTGTGTCAGTATCCTTGCCTCTTTCGTCAGTTTCTTTGCCCAGTCACATCATTCATTCAAATTTATTCACATCAAACACAAGGATAAGGTGCGGAAAAGCACCTGTTTTTGAGCTTTTGGTTAAAGTTTGTTGACGAGCAGCTGGAGCTCAGTGGTGGAGTGGTCGTCGGTCTGTCTACATGTCGTTGTGTCCTTGAGCAAGACGCTGGACCACAAGGTTGCTCCCCATACGCTTTGAACAGCAGGTTAAATGCAGCACTCAAATTTCATTGTATTGTAATAAAGTTTGTGACATAACCACAACAGTAGAGGTGCTACACATCATGGCTTAAAGCCCAAACATGATCAATAACGTGAACTCATAATATATGAGGCTAAACAGTCTCCAACATGAATACAGTCCAGTGTGTTTTCCTGCGTTACACATCCATCAAGCTAGATTGTGGTCGCCCACCTTAGCTTCTGTGGTGGGAGGCTAAATGCTAAACGAGAAAAAAAAAATCATTGCTCACTGCTAGGGCTGGGTACCAAGCTTTGATACTGTTGTAGCAACGACCGAAAAGCTCTGATCCTATGAGGTATCAATAAATGAATAATTTTTCGGTGCCAAATTCCGATACCTAAGTGTCTCTGAACCATGCTCTCAGATGTCTCTGGGGTCGGGGGGGACATGTCCCCTTCAGATTCGTAGAGACACCAATCTGTCCACCCACTTTCCCAGCATAAGGAGGCAAAAATCGCTGCTAAAACAGAGGATTAATGTCACTGCAGCAGCATTGGGGACCTGGCGTTTGTGTTAAGTGCGTTCACTTGTACGTGAATGTTGGAATTTCCACGCTCTAAGTCAGAATTTAAATCAAAACCTCCGTGAAGTCGGCTCTCCAACTCGGATAGTCGGATGAATCTCACCAACCAGACATAGACATACACCATAAGGCAAACTCGCACTCCCCAGGGTCCTAAAGAGGAACCGGTAGCAACCTGTACCTGTTGATCATCATCAGACCATTGTCTAGTATGTGTAGCATGATAAAGCCCAAATTACACACCTGCAGCTTTTTTTTCACCTTTAAAAAAAGTGATGGGAGCAGTGCAGCATGACATCACAACACAAAGACTGTAGTGAGCTTTACTCTCTGGTGCCCTGCACTGCTGCTGTCTTTCTCCTGTTGTTTATTGCTGTGTCAGCTTTCATCTTCTTCCATGTCTTTTTTTCCTGGTGGGGGGGGGGGCAAGTCAGAGGAAAGTTGGTGGAAAAATCAGCTCTGCTTTTCTTCTTCATTTCAGCCATATGTTGTGGGTTTTTAGGTATATGTGTCTCCAAGGTAGAACCATCTGAGCTGCGAGGTGGTCCGGGATACTTTTTCATTACTCACCGTTATGTTTCATGATCACCACGGAGGCATCGCTTGGCTCTGTGCTGATAGGATGTCGGAGCAACAGTTGGACCAGGATTCACTGCCTGGGACTAAATTTGGCGCCAGCGAGCAACCACAGCATACCACACACACTCAAGACACACCACACACACACATTCGTACACACAAGTGGGGTGAACAGCAGCAGCAGATGGAGAAACTATTTTGGCCACGTTGAAACATGGCAGCCATACCAGGCTGCATGTACTTAAACCAGTCAGGCACTTAAGTAAAGAAAGAGTGGAAAGTTCTGATGAGTTTTGGGGTGGGTAGGAACAAGCATTTCTGTTTCTTGCATCATTCTTGCATGTGTATTTGGCATCATTTATTACATTATTGTGTAAATGAGATTTGGTTTGGTTCACCGGGCCAAGAAAAACAACAAATGTTGCAGAAAATTCTAATGGCAGCTGTTGTAAATCCACAAAGAAAGCTCTGTGACGTCCAGTTCTCTCCTGTCTCCTGGAAGAGCTTTGGCTCAGAGTAAAGTCAGACACTGAATACGTAAATCATTTGAGCTGTTTGTCTCCTCCGAATGAGCATCTGTCTTGTTTCAGCTTGTATGTGTACAATATATCAAAGATAATAAGGGCACTAATAGCTCTCAAGTCCTACCAGGCACTTAAATAGAAAAGGGTTACGATTACACTAATAGTACTAAGAACTCTCAAAGGCAGCTAAGCGCTCTGTAAGCTACAGTGTAAATACAGAAGCTGGACAAAGTTTCCCAAAGCATCTGAAACAGCAACGGAGGAGGGATTTTCTTAAACCCTCTTCTGACTGTCAATCAAAAGCAAGCATTTCCTAATCTGACGGGATCCTCAACGCACCAAAAACATTAGATTAAAGTCGTTTAAACTGTCCCCAAGTGCTAAAACCAGATTATATTGTCTTTAACAAGGATCAAGTCAGACAATATTATTATTATTATACTATTATAATAGTATCACTCTGACACCTCTCCTCTAATGCATGTGCATGTGTTTGTTTCATGACTTGTGTGTGTAATGTGCAATTGAAAAAATATATGTATATATACTAACAGAGTGAAAAAATGTAATTTCCCTCAGTGAGGGATTAATAAAGGATTTCTTCTTCTTCTTCTTCTAATATTTTCTGTCAGACTGATGCTCTGAGTAAGTTTAGGAACCCCTGTTGTAAAGCGCTCACATGCACACTCTCACACCTCTCACATCTGCAGCTGACATGCTAATGATTTTATCAATAATTGATACTCTGAAACTTCATCAATACTTGAGCAGATCTCTGGCCAAATTGGAAGCTTCTGCAAAAATCCGAGCCAAGTGCCGGACCAGTCTGAGCCATCTGAACAAACAATCAATGTGTCATCCTGTGATAGTTTGCGTTTTGTATAGCCATGCTTTATCTATTGTCGAAAAAAACATGTATATTTAAAAAAAAAAAAAATAAAAAAAAACAGCTATCATTATATTGTTAAATGTGCTGTGTGGCTCATGAATAAAGCATGCCTCTAATGGCTGTGACTCACCAGGACGACAAGGACGAGATACCTCTCTCCTCAATCACAGCACTGGAGTGAGACTTTGTAGTGGGAAATTACAGAATTCATTCACTAGGATATTTAAAGGAAGGGTGTGTAACATTTTTGGGGATCTATAACAGAGTCCTTAGTTTAAGTGGAGCCATCTGTCATGTCTCCATATTAGCCCAGTATGGACAAATGGAGCACTTTTTACATTACCTTGAGGCTGCCATGGTGCCCTGACAAGCTTGTGAAACTGTGGTAACATGAGCCACAGAATCACTTCCGTTTGCTCCTAAATTGGTGTTATTATGCCAAAGATGTCCTGTGAGTGATGGGAATGACATCACCATAGTTTTGGAAAGAGAGAAGTGAGTCTCGGGGTAATCAGTTGGTTGCAATCTGCAACCACACCTCTAAACCCTACACATTGCACCTTTAAGTCTTCTGTCGAAATGCTCAAAACCCCACTATAAAATGACTTTTTATACGAGGTCATACTGCATGTGTTTCATACAGTGTTCTTGTCTCTCCTATGATGTCATTCATTATACATACTTGTCTATTTTGTATTAATTATTGAAGGAGCAGGAGAGCAGTGAACCCTGAGTGGCATCTTTCTGCTCCTACACAATTTAATTACAGTAGTTTTACTGCTGTATTTTTTTTTCCCGTCATACCTCACATTAAACTTAACTGCTCTGAACATGGCTAATGTGGTTCTCTTTTGGGTTTTGACAGCATTAGTGTCATCCAAAGAGAAAAATACATCACTGTTTTCCACAGTAATCATTCAGTACAACAAAGGACAGGACATGTGCCAGTGTTTTAATCAGACAGTCGATTAGTCCGTTAGCGCGTTTGTCCAAAACACAGATCCCTACAGTCTGATAGTGATTACGGCCTGTCAGTTGCCAGCGGTGAAGGTTTCCATGGTTACTAATTGTTCAGATTAGGAAACAGTTGTGATGTCATGTTGTTAAATCCAGACCTGTAATTGGTTTATTATTAACATGTAATTACAGCTGCTGTTGGATAGAGTGCAGGCTGCTCAGGGTTCCCCAAAAAAACACATGACGTGTGTGCATATGTGTGTGTGTTTATATATGTTTATATATGTGTGTTTTCTGTAAATGTGTGTGTTCACCAAAACCCTGCAAGTGGTTTTGAGATCAGCCAATGAACGGCGAGCGCTTCAGCTTTCTAATTAGCCGTCGCACATGTGGCCTTCCAACCGCTAACGGCATGGCAGAATAAATAGTTTCTGTGTTTGTGTGTGTGTGTGTGTGTGTGTGTCTTTGTGTGCACTCATTCACTGACTTCTCTGTAGTGTCTGTGAGTTTACACAGATGACCTCAGCCCTTTGGACTCTTAGCTACCCCCGGACACACGCACGCACACACACACACACACACACACACACACAAAAGCACACAAGGCTGCACACAAGTCTATGGGGAATTAGTTCATGCAGAGTGATATGATGTGTGTGTTTGTGGGAAAGACGTGAATGAGGAAATGACAACTGCTGACTCTGGGAACCAAACAGACTTTTCTGGAAATCAGAGATATTAAAATGCAAAAAAAGATCAAATAAAGTTTGAAATCTGCTTCGTGGCCATTAATAACCTCAGTCCTGCAGACTAATGTGCAGTCATGAATTGTTTTGTATCCAGCAGTCGACCACAGATTGAGCTCATAGGGTGAGCTCTGTGAAGTGATCTTTGTGACTCAGGGTCGTTCTGGAAGCTGGTCAGTGTTCTGGATCCACTTAGTGATGTCTAGCACAGGGGAGTGAGTGGGGCAGGGGGAAGGTGAGGGGGTGATGTAGCTAGACCTTGGCATGCTGATATTTGTGACTGTGGCATGCAGTCCAGGGCCGCGGTAAGTAAATAGGTGGGGGGCTGGGCTGCCTGCAGGCATGTGTAGTTTCCGTTTTTGCAGTTTACTCACTCGCAGATTGACCATATTGGCAATGTTTAACCCTTGAAAATAACATGGATAATATTTATTTAGGTTGCCAAATTGTGGTTGCTATTGGTTTCTAATAATACGATCAGATTTTTTGCAGTGGTCAGGTAAACATACCTGCTGCTGAGCTGTTAATGCGAGTGCACATATATTAGGGGTGCGAAAAAATGATTGATGTGGCAATCTATCGCAATACTTTTTCTTCTGATATAATATTGTTTTTTAATTTCTTTATATATATATATATATATATATATATATATATATATATATTGATATACTGTACATATATATGCATTACTGTGTATACAACTTTTTTTTTTAAGTTGCATTTAAATTTCTCAGTGAGCTATGTAAAATATCACAATATTGCAATAATGTATTGTATCGTGACTCAAGTATCGTGATACGTATTGTATCGTGATGTCCTTGCCAGTACCCACCCCTAACATATATGGTGGTATAAAACAATTCAAACATTTTGAATGCTTTAAAGGAAAGGAGTGGTACATAAAAGTCCTCCAATGGACCGTTTCCAACAGACTAGCCTTTAACTATCTGCTTTTATTCGCAGCAATTGAATGTTAACTACAGCACGTAATGGAATTGGGATGAACTGTTAAAAAGTGTCTCTGCAGCAGATTGTTTTGAACTGCGTCAGTTATTTGCTCACAATCAGACACGTTTAACTAAATCAGACACATCACTGTAGTGGTGTGCGTATGGTCTGTCTGAAATGAGACTGAAAACTACCAAGACTGAACTTTCCAGTCTTGGCTATGTAGCGCAGATCTGTTCCATCTATATATATATATATATAACACGTGTTCACCATGTTTGGGCTTTTTGTTTTGTTCACATGGGTTCTGTTTTATATTTGGCCCAGTTAACCAAATATGGCTGACTGCATATACTCCACTATATTGGAGTACATGCAGCCGGCACAATGACACAGCTGCTGGTTTATGATAAGCCACTGCATCACCTTCAGTGTATATTAAAGTCTGTATGTGATTGCTCATTGGAGTTCCTGAATTAGTGTTGCACTTTTTGAATATTTGAGTGACTTTTGCCGACTTCGACAGAGCTGATTGGATCCTGGAGAGGCGGGAGTGGGATAGGTGGCGGGGGAAGCGCGGTTTATGGACTCTAGCAATTTATGAGGGTGGGGAATATGCTTGAGGCAAAGTCATGTTGATGGGGAAGAGGAGGTGCAGTTTGTTAGGTAGCAGGGGGTCTGGGGTGCGCCAGGCATTACATGGCAGCTAAAATTAGCAGCAGCTGTCTTGGACCTTGTGGACGTTCTGGTGTAGAAGTGAGTGGGGTTAGAGTCCACAGACTACTGCTAGTTTTGAAATGAGTGTTGTGACATTTGAGCTGAACTGGATAGCAAACAATGCAGAGTGACAGGTACATTTAGTAGATACAGCTATGAATGCAGCACAATATTAGTCTCAATGTGTTAATACTACAGATGTTAACTAATTATGCAGATGTCACTTGTTTTGTTTGTGTTTGAGTATGGCCATGTGTATGTATGTGCATATTCATGTCTCTCCTAAATATAAGCATGGTGAGTTTAGTTGCCACCTGCTGCTATCGCATGACAAATGCATGCAAGGTATTTTAGCAATGTGCTAAGTTTGTATTAACACTACCATAAGCTAAAGAGTTACCAGGTTAGCGTTCCTAACTGCTTTGGACCTAACAAATTAGCATCGTATGAGGAGGATAAGTGTTTACTGCAGCTACTTATTATTTTCATCGTCACTATGATCGATTTGTCATTTCAACACTCAGTATTCATTCACACATTAATGGGTAGGTACTGGCAAGGACTTCACAATACAGTACATATATATATTTATATATTTTATATATTTCAGGACTATCAAAGTTACCGCGTTAATGCAGATTATTTTTTAAACTTTATTTTTTATATAACTTTTTTTGTGGAAGTCCTTATGGATTTACAATCGGCCCAAATCATTACTTTTTTTTGGGGGGGGATTGATATTAAGAAATAAAAATCTAAATCAGAAGAAAAAGTATTTTGTTATATTGCCATATTGATATTTTTTCCCACCCATACACATTAAGGTCTTGGCAGCGCAGTGAGAGCAGAATCAAACCTGTGATATTCAAACCAAAGCTCCTTTTCAGGCTCTGACTCTAAGCGTTCAGGTATGACCTGAACTGAATGAAAGCTGATCTTCACTGTGAGATGTCTCTGCTGGGTGTGTTGGCATGTGCAGAATGTGACCCATTTGATCTGCAGCTCGTTTCTGTTTGCAGCCTCAACACTAGCAGAACTTTGAAACCAACCAGAGTTACATCACTGCTTTACTACATTAGAATCAACCCGGTCACTAGGAAAAGAATGATGGGATTGTGAGTTTCTGCAAACCATGGACAATATGTTTAATACGGATATATTTATTTTTTTTAACATTTCACATTTACTTTTTTGCTTTCAGGCAGTGCATGTGACGTAGTACATTGTGAGAATAGTGTGTATAGAGTGCTATAATAGTGAGAATGAAGGGTGGATGGGAAGGTTGGTGGGTCAAATAACATTACATACATTGTTTTGTTGTTATATTGTTAACACAAACCATGGGATTTTTCCAACCTTAACCAGTTTAACCAATATGAGTGTTGACCAGTTTGTTGGTGTTGAGATCATTATACAAATCTAATACAAGAAACCATTGAAAAAAGCTAAGATATTAGCATCTTAAAATCTGTCTGTTCTGGTACAATTATGGCTGAAGAAGAGTACAAAATCATTGTGCTGAACTTGAGTTTTCTACATTGTTTACTGGTGTTCTTATTTTTTTTATAGGCCCTTGTTGTTGCATTGTCCACTTTGCTGCTGTAGCGTTGCAAATTTCCCCATTTGTGGGACCAGGATTATCTTATCAGAAATGTAATCACTAAAGTTTCATGTTACTAAATTCTGTGACACTTGATACAGTTATACTCTCCAGTAGGGCTTTCCCATTTTAAATATTGAATTCTCTATCAGTGTCCAACTGTTTGGGATGGTGTCAGCAGCAGTGGGGAAAAGTGATGTCCTCTGCAAGCCAAGTGGGGCCAAGAGTGTGGGAAGTCATGAGCGTATCGCCAAGAATGTCAACATATTTTCCTGAGGAGGAGGAAAAGTGTTCTCTGGGGTAAAATACAGTGAATAGAGCAGGGCGAGGGGTCTTTCTGCTGCCAGCTCCACTGTACAAGGCTTTCATCTTTTGATTGACTTAGCGGTTTCAATTGCAGACAGTGACGATTCCTCCTATTAATTAATTAATTTCTGTTTTGACTGGAAAGTGATAGCTGGACTCCTGAAATGAACTAACACTCTTTCATAGGAACTACGACGACACATACGACCCCAGAGAGCTGAAAAGTCCTCCACAGTTAAACTCTTGGCAATAATTCAAGCCGAGCGCAAAAAAGATGCTCTTTGAAATTAACTCATCGAGTGCCAGCCATTTTATTAAACAGAAAGTGCCTTGTGCCAGCATTTTTGTCCATTTTGAGTCATATATCAAAACTCACAGAATATTTTGTACCATTTCTCTGAAAACACTGAATAGCTCAAATGAAAGAAGAGACTCTCTATTTCATCATGAAAAAAAAATGTTTGTTTTTACCTTGTTCCATTCTTGTTTTATCACAGGTAAAGTGAAAAAATGCCACTTTTAGTCCAGAATCTGTCCATTTTGTTCTCTAATCTCGATCGTCTCCACTTCCTGCTCTGATCTTTGTGGAATATACTGTCTCTTTATGCTCCAACTACATCTCCCAGAAACCCTAAAATTACTCATAAGCTACGTGAGACTGCGATCAGCGACCTGCTGCCCAAAAAACACTTAAAAAAAACATAATACAGTATACGTAGGCAGCACTCAGGTGTCGGATTTTAAATGACGTCAAAATACGTAAATGGCACTCGAAGCGTTAATAAAAGGTTTTATTGATATTTTAATTCCATTTTACACAAAGTGCATATGATGATAAGTAATTATCTTTTTCATGTGAGATTGAGTATTGCTGAAAAAGCATGCTATGCTATCCTACAGTGCCTGTACTGCCTGTTTACTACCAGTGCAGTATGTTGCACCGTTGTGTTGCATTGTGCTGAAGCATCAGCTTTTTTTCTTTTCTTTTTAACCGGTCTAACCTCCTTTTTTTGCATTTGTTCTGTGGTGGATGCCCCCACTTTGTAGCCTCATGTAATGAATGAGGACTGTGTTGTTTGCCGCAGAGTCAGTTTGAAATGCCCTCTAGCACAGTTAAGCCACCACTGAGAAGAAGCTATTATATCTATTATACAGCACTGTGTTTCAGGCAGGGAATGTCCACTCGCTTACTGTTTACTATCTGTGTGTACATATTCATGCCTGTGACTGTATTTTTGTGTCCTCGACAGTCCTTGACATCTGGTGGCCATACTTCTGCTCGGGCCGTCAGACTGTACTTCACAAGCCGTGGGAAATGTTGCTGTGTAGGCTGATGTGGTGTTTGTTGTATGTGTGGGTGTACATACTGTATGTGACGGAGAGAGAGAGATGGCTTCAGGTTTGGTGCAGATGTTTTCACAGCCGGGATGCAGCTTTGCAGTGCGCTCTCCCAGCACTTTCCTTCGTTCCATTCAGCTGTTTAAGCCTGTGGTCGTGTGTTTGTGAGGATCCTTGTTTTTCCTGATTTTTAAAGGAAGATTGGATTTCTGTCAACTTATTTTCACTCAGATTTTGTGTTCCTACACATGCAAATGTTGTGTATTTTTTTTTCGAGGAGACCCATGCTTACCAGAAACAGGATCCTTTGTTCAATTTCCTCTAACCTAAATAACAAACTCTGTCTTCTCTCTTATATTAGGGAATGAGATGTGATCCAATGACAGATGCTTTATTTGTATGTTATTTGTGTGCTCATATTCCACCTTTTTGTTTGGTTAAGTTCAGGCAACTAAGGTGCCATCCACACAACAAGGGAATTCTGTGAATCCAACAAACTTTAATTCCGATTCCGTCTTGCATACAGACAACTCCAGCATTGTCGGAGACCCACAACGGTATTTTCTGACAATGGGTCCCAGAGTGAGAAGATCTGACAAAGCTGTTTCGGAGTTGCAGTGTGTACCCGGCATTGTTGCTAACGATGACGTCACATCATCACGTGACCAGAAGTAGTAGTATACAAGGATTTCATGCACATGCTCATTGCATTCTTTCGTTCTTTTTTGTGAGTCTGTGTTTCTTTGCAGCGCCACATATCTTTATTACATCCTTGTCACTCGTTGTCACTCATTAAATCGTTGCCATGTGGACAGAAATACTTCCGGCAGCGTTTTCGCAAGCATTATTGTGTCCTTGTCGTGTGGATGGAACCTAAAACTACAAGGTTTCAGTTTGGGAGTGGTTGACATTATTTACTGTTGGTGAGAGAAAGGATACATAGTGCACTCTCTGCTGTGTGAGTCAGGAGCTTTGAATGCCCACAGTCATTATTCACACAACCACAACTGGTTGCTTGTCAGGAAAATATAAACAGATGTCATTTTCAGATCAGTCTGAGTCCTTCAGAGTACATTTTCTCCACCTAGGTTCTCTCTGTTTTGTTATTCAATACTCTTTCTCCTCCATTCAGTTTTACTCTACTCAGTCTTACTATTTGAGAGGTGGTCTTAGTCACATTTTGGGGTTTTCCCTGATGGTTATTTTTAGCCAACAGGAAGCATCATTCTGCTCCCACTGAGAGAGAGCGAGACCTTCACATCCACAGTATCTCATACCCTTCGGCCCCATGCAGCACTGTACTGGGACCTGCTTTGTTTATATTCCCATGCATTTCCATCAGTGTGAATTCAAAGATAGTGATCCCAGGTTTCAGTTTCAATCATCCCACTCACCACTTCATTTCTGCATGAAGTTAAGGATTGTTCTCCCCACCTTAAGCTCAGCATCAGCTCCTTTTCGAGGCTTCAAGGTCTAATCCCCCCCCTTTAGATAGCCTGTGGCCCCTGACCCCTCTCAGCCCTCGATAAGCCCTGACTTCCAACCCCTCTAATACTTCATTTCTTTGCTGCGTACACCCAGGCATCATTTTCCCCTCCGTCCACAGAGCGGTACAGTTGGATTCAGTGCAATGAAATATTCATGGAATATATATGCCAGCTTTAGAGCTGCAGCCTGTTTATGTAATGTTAACATCTACAGTATTTCCTTCATTAGGATTCACTGTAGACCATCCATGACATCAGCCACCCAGTAGTCTAAACAAGGTGGTGTCAGTTTAAATTAAGCTGGACGGGCTGCTGTATAAAGAGCCATTAAGTCTCTGCTCACCTTTAAATTGAATGTATGAGAACCTAAATTGGTCCGAAGGGATCTCGTGTTGCTGATGATGAGCATTAATGTTAAAACACTCTACCGTGCATTAGCGCATCATCACACTGGACTTTTTCAACTCGTCTTTTTTCTTTGTCACTAATCAAACTACTGACGATGCAAAAGTGATGTGTTCTGATTGAAAATGTCATTTTTCTCTCTTTGTTTTTGTCTCGCAGGAGAAGCGAAAAAGGCAGACTGAGATTGAAGACAAAAGAAGCCAGCTTGATGACCTGGTGCTACAACTACAGCATCTCAAGGTTGGTTTGTGTCTTCCACAGGAAGTTGGTTTTGAATGACAGTACATTTATTACTCAAACGTGTGATGTTTGAGCTGAACATTGCAAATGCCTGGGTTACTATATGTGAGAAATAAAAGTTCAAGGTCAGTGTGGGGGTGAAGGTTAAGTAGAGAGTTCAGATTAGAGTTTACAAATGTGTATGTGACCATCATCCATCTCTCTTAATCCACTCACCCCTCTTTCTTTTTCCCTACACATAGTTCTGGTCTTAACCCGAAATGTCACAGAGAGTGCACTCTCAGAGATTCATCATGTGCCTTTCCTTTCCCTTTTTATTCTATTCCTGCATGCTGCTTTTACACACACTTGCAGGTGTGTTTAATTACTTGCGTGCATGGATAGCTGTGCTAGTCAGTTTCTGGCTGACAGGTAGCGCTTCATTCCAGCGAAACATCCAAATCTCAGCGCTCCTGGTGTGCAGGACTGTTAGAGTTTCCCTTGGCCGAGCAAGGCAGTCCTGGCTGTTTTCTTCTTTCCACTAAACAAACACTCGAATCCAACCACACATAAACATATCCCCCTAATAATTACTGCCAGCCGCCACTGGTCGGCCAAGATAGTATTTCAAGTAAACACTGATTTGACGTTCAAGTGCGTAAATGGGGAAACAAACTGGTGACAGAATGTGAGTTTAAAAAAACAGAACCAGCTTTTAGAGTTCAGTAATTTATGAAGAGCTATTGAACCTTTCAACCAATGCAGAGTTAGTCCCTTAACACAGATATCAGCTTCATGTGCATTTTTGATGACTGATGCACCATTTTACATCCCTTAAAATACTATATTTCACACAATCTTATGACGTGTAAGACTCTGATTTCTGATTCCCTAACTCATATTTTTTAAACTATATGTGTGAGTAAATGTGAGTTTTTGTTTAGTAATACTTTTTATGACTAAGAGGAAAATCCTGCAGCCCTAAATGCTGCACAGATGCAGGACAGGAGGGGGAAACTGCTGAGTACTCATTATACTGCAAATATGTATAGTAGCCAGCTTTAATATTTGCAATAAAATACATTCCATTCTCCAATTAGAGCCTTTAAACTCAGTTGGCGCGAATGATTCCCATATTAAATATGTTACAATTCCTACATGCCGGTGTTTTCCAGCATATAACACCCACTTATGGAAATATCAGCACTAGAGGAACATTGATTAAAGCTATGCGCACATTGTGTTAAATGAAGGTTTGATTACAGTCTACGGGCCCAGCTGCAAAACATACGTTCAAACTAATCTGAGCCTCTCTGCTCAGGTTAGTGTAACTGTCCCAACTCTAACATGAAAAGTTTATAACATAATTTCTGTGTGCCTTTTTTATTTCCATGTGCGTGTCTTGAATACAATGCATTCATTCAGCTAGTTTACTTGTCTCTGATGTGGATTACTCTTCGTGGAAAGTAATAATCACAACAAATTACATATGATATGAGCTGCTGACATTTCAAACCACTGCAGTTATGACACATTTGACTGCTGGCCTGTGTCTTTATTCGATAACTGGCAGTAGGGAGACGGGGAAAACAGTCACACAACAGTTCATAGCTCGTGTCGAGGCTACCAGAATGACCCATTTGGTGTCTGGAAACTCCTTCTTGCAGCAGAAAATGATGAAACTCTCAGGTGAACTATAAAAGACTGCTTCTGGACTCAAGCTCCTCAGAGAAAAATGTAAAACATATCATCTAAATGTGCCCTAACCTAAACATGTTGTCATTTGTTGTACTTAAAAGGTAACGCAGCGCCTACAGAGCCACTGTACCGCTGCTCTGTTTAGCTTCCACACATGCAGCACCAACAGGCTTGAACTCCAGATGCAATCAACATCTGATCACACAGTCCCATTTAATGGCCATTACCTCTGAGTGCCACACAGCCAGGCAGCGTGAAGCAGGCTTTGTAGTCTCCTCTCCAGAGAGGCAGTGGCCTGGGAGAGGAAATGGAAGCTGGAGCCTAGAGGTTTTGATAAGAACCTCTTGGCTCAAGTGATTCAAGCCTCTCAGAATGGAGGCGTTGATCTGAGTCTGAGACCATGTAAACACCACGATGAGTTCAGAGTAAAGTTTTGCCCAGCGTTTACTCTTGAAGTCTGGTATACAATAACCCCTCGCTATGTCAGGCTTAGACTTTCATAGCTTCGCTCTACCACAGATTTTATATGCAAGCATCTAAATACAGTATATATCACAGATTTTTAGCTCTTTCGAGATTTCTGGGTCTTTTTATTTCTGGTACAGGCTTCCTCAGTTGGTTTGCCCGGTTGATTTTATACACAGGACACTATTGGTGGATGGCTGAGAAGCTACCCAGTCATTGTAGTTGTGTGTGGGATGTCCCGATACAACTTTTTCACTTCCGATACGATACCGATATTGCAACCTTGCGTGCTGGCCGATACCGATATTGATCCGATATGATATCAGCAGGAATCATATATATTTTTATCACTTATTTTGTAGTGTAGAATGTTAGAAAAGGCTTGATCAAGTGATTTTACTCAAATAGGTTACATCAATTTTGACATTAAAAATGAGAATATTCTACAATTGAATAAAATAAATAAAAAATAATTTGGAAGACCCTCAAAAGTAACCTCAATTTATCACCTCAATAAATAAACAAAAAATAGATTTTAAAGTGCAAAATAGCCACTAGTTTAACTTAACCATAAGCATATTCTACATTAGAATAAATTTAAAAAAAGTGCTGATATCTGAGATTTTTAGATGCAGGCCGATATAATCCGATACTCGTTTTTTGCTGATATGGGACCGATATCCGACATCAATATTGGATCGGGATACCTTTAATTGTAGGTATTGTAATTGTCAAAATTGCGATAATGCCACAGCATGTGACGGTAACAAACTCCCACTAGTGTCATTTTTTTTCTGGTGCTATTGTGCGGGCCAGTCTGAGAAGCAAACCACAGTTCCCATGATCCCTTGTGCAGTGCAGGAAGAGATGGCAGGCAGCGCAAGCACAGATTGAGCAGAGCTGAAAAATTAAACTGCAGAACCTCCTGCAAAGTTTAAATCCAAAGTATGGACGCATTTTGGTTTTGCAGTAAACAAAAATGGTCAAGGAGAAAACACAACACGACGGACACAAAAAATCTGTAATATGAGCACTTTTCCGCACTTTAAAGTTGACTTTCTGTTTGTTTATAAGTCAACTTTTTTTGACACACTGTCTCAACACCGTGGCGATATTGTACCATGAGATTTTGATATTGTTGTATCCCTAATGCATAGTATATAAACAGTGTGTTTACATGCATAATTTCAACAAATCTTACCTAATACCTAAGAGAATATAAAAGGGCTTCACTGTATAAAAATAATTAGATAAACATGGTGTCTACTTAGCAGATTTTCACCTTTGGAGCGCAATCGCCGCAATCCAAGTGGGATCATTATATTATATGTTCAAAACTCCTCCAGTAGATTCCCAAAGCTGTCCTTTAAGAGTCCAGCTCAGAGTGGCTGTGAACAGGAAATGGAAAGTCTATTAAACAGTGTGAGAGAGAGCAGAGAGCAGGCTGGTTCTCAGAGGAAACAACTGGTCAGTTATTCAACACAACTTTAATCAACACTGCTTTGTTGACTGATGCAATGGTCCAGAAAACTTTATTTACATGGCAGTGGTGCTTCTTTATAGTACTTTATTGATAAAATTCCACAGAGAGGTCAAAGGTCAAGGTTAGCTACAGGCCAGCATCCTCCTCTTTATTTTTATTTATTTATTTTTTTTTTATTTTCGAACATGTGCCAGTAAAACAAAAGATTAAATTGAAAAATAACAAACAAACAAATAAACAGACAAACAAAACCAATGAGAATAGTGAAGACAATAACAATACAATATTAATACTATGTACGCATCATGTCCGAAAAAGGAGTAGGATGAAGCATAAGCTTATTTAAGACCTACCCCTTCTTTGCTTCTCAATTAGCAATCAGTCCATCATATTTGCTATATACATATTTACAAAAGAAAAGAATCTGGCTTTACTGTGTTTCCTTTGCCTCACATACAGAATAAGAGGATGCACATTAATTTAATCTAGCTGTGCGACTGGAATTTAATTCAAAATAACTCTGAATGTGTGCTGCAAATGATCTTTGTGAGGCTAGTTGAGCTTTTGTGAGTGTGCAGCAGACACAAACAAACAAATAGCCCAGCTGCCACATTCTGACAGCAGGTGGTAAAATGCTTTGGATAATTCCTACGGAGCTCATTGTGTGCGTGCATGCTTTTAATTGTCAGCTCTACGACCCTACAGCCAAGCAACAGTTTGACAGCAAACAGCCAAAGGTGAAGCTAAGTGTTCCCGCTCGACTCTGTTGTGGTAACAGAAACAGAGTCCCAGACAGAGACGTAACATTAGAGACATAAACACGCAGCTCTGGCATTGGTTTTTAAGTCTTTAAAGAAAAACAGCAGCATCCCGTGTGAGGAGATGATGGAATTTAATTGTTTTAGGGTATTTAATACGCCATCTTTTTTCGGACAAATCCCTTTGCAGAGAAGTTCAACCTCTGTGTGACAATCTGTCTCATCAGACAACAATAAAGGATAATTCATGTGTTAAAGTTCAAAGAAAATCAAGTTAACAATGAAGGAAAACAGACTTGTTTGTGGAACAAATACAAAGGAGTTAATGATGCCAACATACAGTGTACATATAATAAAATGATTTATACTGTGTATATCACTGACTACTACAGTTCCCTTTGCCTGATGGCATTCACTTTTGGCAACGAGTGATATCCTGTGAGAAACAGCTGAGTTTAGAGTCTAAGTGTGTGCATGTGTGGGCCCACGTGTTTATTTATTTGTCGTAGCCGTGCTTGGCAGTCATCTCACAAATTCGTTTCCATAATGAAAGTGCACTGGCTGTTAATGATGTCTCGGAATATCTCCACCAGGCTATGAAAGAAGTGCTATTTGAAGGGTGTTACGCTGTTGCCGTAGATCTGTGACTATGAGTCGTAGTTTGAGAATATGTGAGGTCACCTGACATGTCTCTGCTCCCTCCTCAGTCCAAAGCCATGCGTGAGCGATGGCTCCTCCAGGGAATGGGAGTGGAGGAAGAGGAGGCGCGGCGGAAACAGCTGGAGCAGGATGAAGAACAAGGGAAGAGGCTGGAAGACATAATCCACAGGTACACTGATGGACATTTGTTTAGTCTTCTGCATGCTAATCTTGGCATTGCCGAGCAGGCCTGGCGTACCGAGTAACCATAACAAAAGTAGTCACATCTGCTTTTGTTACTATACATGCTTCTCTCTGCGCTATGTACTGTAGTCATCAGCTTTGACCAGACTTTTATAACAGAGAAAGCATATCATCTGTTTGGCCCTCCTCAGTTCTGGGCCCAGCACAAATTTGACATCCTATATCAGACATGGACAAACTATGGCACATGGGCCACATATGGCCCATCGGCCCACCAAACTTCTCCTAATTATATGATTAAATTCAATTATAATATATTTAGGGCTGCCACTGCGTTAGCGTAATCTGCAGCAGCATGTGCTACGGTAAGTCGAATTGGACAAACAGCCTGAAATGAGTAAACGCTACTTTCCACTGGATGTGGGATGAAGCCGAATGACTGGATGCAGCTCTGTCGGACAGCTGCAATCCCGAGAATGAGATCTCGCTGACGAACGAGATCTTGTGAATTCACATATAATCACGCAATATAGCGGGTTGTAGCAGTGAATTATACGATCCGCCATGAACATGGATTATTTTATTTTGAAAATATACTGGATATTTTATTTTTTTATTTTGATTTGAAATTAGGGTTAACAACTAAAGAAGATTAAAGCAGGTTATGAAGCAGAACTCCATTCAAAAAAGTCAAGGAAACTAACATAGTGATAAATATACCAGCCCTGTCAATTTTAGAACCTGTCGTGGCCTGCGAGTCCAAAAGTTTGCCCATCCATGTCCTATATCCACGTATTCCAAACTGGAAATACTAAAAGCTACATAGGTTAGCTGCAGTACACTTGTGTGTGGCAAGTGATGCTACAAATCAAGAGGTGGGACACTCGATCAAACCACAATGCCAGTAGAGAGCTCTATTTTTGTGTGACTATATGTGGCTCAACTCAAACACTCATAGTGTGGTTAAAGCACACACACACACACACACACACACACACACACTGTAACTGGAGAAGTGTTGGAGGTGTTGGATTCTGCTGGGCAGCTCTGGAATCTAGCAGTTCTTTAACCTTTAGAGCAAAAACTGCATTTATCTCGTGCACTTGTGTGAAAACAAACACCAAGATACTGAACACATAGTGTCTTCTCTAAAACAGATAGGACAAGGGAACTGTATATTCTAGAAAGTGAGCGCAGCAGGGAGGGAACAGGAGAACTCATAAAGCAGGGAGATACAAGTGAAAGCAGGGCGTGATTGTCAGAGGAAGAGAGTGAGGTATTGAGGAGGTTGAAAAAGGTGGAAAAAAAAGAGAGTGATGTGATTCTGTGGGCACTTCCTGCGTTTGTGTATCTGGGAGGAGCTTCCTGACTCCCATCAAGCATTGCTGTGAGATAGTCACTTATTTCCTTCAATGAATTTGGGATATGAACTCATCATTGCCACCCTTGCCTTGTGTACACAGCTCTGACTGTTCTCCATTTGCTGGGTGTGAGAGGGCTGTTGAATTTTTATTGCTGTCCACAGGCTGTATGATAGAAAAAATATTAGCGTTACCCTGAAATAATGAATTAACAATTAAAGCAGATGGATGGATGTATGGATATACATACATCTACACTGATAGATAAATAGATAGATAAATAGATAGATATACATTACATTAATGTATTTATAGATAGATAGATAGATATAAATTACATCGAGATATTTATAGATCGATAGATAGATGTACATCTAGATTGATATTCATATAGATAGATAAATATACATCACATTAATATATCTATAGATAGATAGATACAGTAGATAGATAGATAGATATACATTACATTGATATATTTATAGATAGATAGATAGATAGATAGATGTACATCTAGATTGATATTCATATAGATGATAGATGGACAGATAGACAGACATATATAGATAGACAGATAGATAGATGGATATACATATATAGATAGATAGATAGACATCTATATACAGTATATACTGTATGATGTCAGCACATATTATAAATACAGAATACAGAAATAAGAGCAGCATAATAAAATGTATACATGGACAAGGAGGTCCTTGAAAGTTCATACTTGGGAATTTCAAAGTGAAGAGGAAAAGCCTCCAAACGTATTGTGATGTATTTTTCTATTGTGTATTTTTGTCCAGACAAACAGCAAAGAACACGGCCTAAAGTGAGAAAACTACTGGCACCAAGCAGCAAAGAGCAGAGGAAAATGTGGCACAGAATAGTGGACTACTGTCCGTTTCAGGCAGTGGGAGTGAGGTTAATGAGCCTACATGCAATGCAGATTTATTATTTCATAGTTCACGTATGCGTGCCCTCAAAGTTGGGTTCATGGAGAGGCTTGGGCGTCAGTGTGGCTCCTCCTCCTCATCTATCAAATGTCTGCATGAAAGAGACTGTGTTAGCCGGCCGCTACTGTAGCTTATCACCAGCGCTGGAATAACATCAACATCATAAGGTTTGTCATGAACACCCGGGATAACATTGGCTCTGGTGTAAACAGAGCAGCAGTGAATAGTCAAAGAGGCAGCATTGTAGACCAAAGGACAGTTGTGATTGTGGAGCTGCTTCAAGTGAATCACTTCATTCAGACTAGCTGTCTGATACTCTCCTTTTCAAAGAGGAGCCATGATTATAGTCTGTAGTTTTAATTATTTACAGAAGCAATTAAAACCACAAAGATGGCTGAGTCACTTTTTTTAAGAGCCCACAGTGTCTCCGCTGTAAATTCTGCTTTATTCATTTAACGACAGGCAAGTTGGTGGATGATTTGTGTCACATCTGTCCCTGCACATACATCATTTCTATCACACACTGTAGTCCTACTTTATATTTAAGTGTAGCAGGGATCATCTAGACTGGCATTGTTCTTGCCTGTTTATGCACAAGCAATGCAGCAGAAGCAACTTTCAGGCAATTACCGTCATGAACCGGGGTCTCAGATGTGTCCTGAAAATCGCTTCAAGAGGAGCTCAGCTGTCTGGGATTAAATTCTCAAGAAATCTCCGGTGGGTAAAATAGTCACAGAGAAGAGATGTGTGGGAGTCTAAGGAGTGCCTTCAGTCACACAAATCCTAAACCTGAAACCTTTCAATAACACAAATAACCTTAAAACATCAGTCTCAGGAGGGGAAACAGTCTAAATTATGAAAGACTTATAAAAAACTGTAATTAGATGTTTTGAGCAGGACAGGACACCGATGGGACAGCTCATGCCTATGTGAGTGTGTGTGTGAGTGTGTGTGTTTGTGCATTTCAGGCAGAGGGTGTGTCATCTATATTTACACTCTGTGGGACGCCATCCCAGAATATCCCACAACACAGGCAACCAGAGTCGTTCCAGTACTGATAGGGACAGAGGTGAATAGACGGGACAAATGTGGACGTTGCATTATCAGTTTCCTCGGAATGTGTGTGTGAGCGAGACAAAGACACTAAAGCTACTGTATAAATGTGTCTAAACCTGGATTAACATGAAATCCACACCTACCTTCACCTATAAACATTTCTGGAATAGATTCCACAGAAGCCTAGACGCCTTGTCTTTCCCACTTTTATGGCTGTTTGACTAATAAGGCATGCACGGGAGGACATTTTAAAGACAGAAAGTGACAAAGACAAGGCAGCGGCTCTTTTATGGGAGCTCGTATAGTTTAATGCGCTGATGGACATGTAAATAAGAATGAAAGAAAGAGGAGGAGCGGCTGTCTATGGAGAACAGCTGTGATGCTGCTGTGCTTTAAATGCATGAAGAAAAAAAACAAAAAAAGAATAAATGTCCCTTCAGATTATCCATAGAAGCATGCAAAATCATGTAAAAAAAAAAATATAAAAACAACAGACAAAGTGTCTTTGTGCTGTGTTGTAAGTGCTGCCGGCTGTTGACCAATCACAAAAAGTAACGAGGGGAGAAAAAAGCAAACAGTGCGATCTTTGTACAGGCTATTTCATACACATATTTCAAGGCCACTGAGCCTGGAGAGGAAAAGAAAAAGAAAGACAGATTGGAAGTAGAGGCAGTGTGTGAGGCAGTTTTCACCCTGTCGTAACCCAACTTAACGGAAAACACAAAGCAACAGCGATGAAGAAATAGTGTCCATTGTGTGCAGGAGACGACGCTAGCTTTGCAGAGAGGAGAGACAGAATGAGAGAGTGTGGCGGCAGCAGCGGTGGTTTTACAGAAATCCCTATCATTACACGGACAGGCTAAGTAAACAGGCAGCTAAAGGCCTTCTCACAATGTGGGACTTGACCCGACCCGAAGCCACACCGTGCTACTTTTGGATTATTGCTCGTTTCATGTTGCAGTGACGGCCCCATGCAGATGTCGCCATCATTGTAGGGAAGTGGTGTAGTTTTTTTTTTTTTCATAAGCCATACCCAGGAGAAGTTTTTCTTTGGTCTTTTCCAGAAATCAGGCATCATTTTAAAAAAAAAAAATTGCAGCGAGTTTTATTGTATTTTGCAGCTTAGATATAAAGTCGGCCACTACAGCAAGACGAGCCCATGCATTCACAATATGTGGTTTCTTGAGCTCTTTATGCACTTGTATGTACTTAAAGATACCAATGTCCAGATTATTAACATTGCACCATTAGCTGCAATCTAATATAGAGGCAATAGAAATACTCCTAGTCCCACATTTAACAATTAGTTACCTTTAATTCATACTGATAGTGCATATATTTCATATTTAGTCACCTCTGTTTATTTAACTATATTAATGGGGGCTATTAGTAAAGTCTAAATCTTATGTAAGAGAGTTAGCCTAGCTTTCTCCCCTAGTTTTTGTGCTAAGCTATGCTAACCAGCTATTGGCTACATATGATATTGGGGGGAGACAGTATAGATTAGTATAGATTAAAATATAAATAGAATTTGTAATCATGACACAACAGAATGGGGCAGTACATGTGTAATACAAAGCCTTTTTTTTTTTTTGAAAGGTGCAAATAAAGACAATGCAAAAATATAAATCATAATATTAAGTGCTGACCAAGACAAATAAACAAAAAAAAACTCAGAAGGTTGACTTTACAAATCATGTTGCATTTGCTGCTCTTGGGAATTAGCATCGTCTTCTTCTTAATCAGATAGTCCATCATGCACGGTGATACCTGAGGTGGCCAATCAGATTTCAGGCCACCCACCAGACACGCCCCTGAACTTCTCATCCAGATCTTTAAGAAATTATAATGCAGATCAGCCAAAATATCAAACTATACCTTTACATTTATTGGTATCATATAGTTGTACAGTATCTTCACACAGTGATGTCTTTTCTTTTTAGCTGTTTATGTAGGTTATGTGTATTAAGTCTATTCATCTGAATTCCTGCTGCTGCAGTGGCCTTATTTCTCTGGAGTAGATCAATAAAGTTTCATCTGCTACCAGTCAGTTACCAGACCAGAGAACCTCTGTTCTAAACTGTGCAGCAGAGACAAATGATGTCCATACTGCAGGATTCATGAGATCCAGCAGGCGGTCTGGCAGCAGCAAACTATACTTATTGCAACAGGCCTGTTGAAGTGCCCTGTATCGCATTACATAATGTTCTAAGAATATTTGTTTTTCCTCACAGTGGCAGTTGGAAAGCACATAGTTTTAACTGAGAAGAAAAAGTGTGAGACGACCTTCATTTCTCAAGCTTATCAACAGTAGTGAAAGCAAAGGCAGACACCTAAATCATGCTTAACTAAACAGCCACAGAGCCACTGGATGTGACTGAGACACCATGTTAGGACAGACTGGATCACAACCATGGTTCATGTTGAATGTAGTCTAGTCAGATCCTACACACTTTCTTTTCAGTTCCAAAGCAAAGATTACAGTAAACTCGCAGTAATAACGCACTTGGTTCATGTTCCACATCTCCAAATAAACATTTAGCATGTGGTATCCATCTTGATGTCAAAACAAATCTTTGCGTATGCAGAGCAATGTAAAGGTGCTCCGTCACGGACACTGGCTTGAACAAAAAAACACAAATGTCTTGCCGTTCTTTGGGGACTCTGGAGTGTTTGTGATCTGCCTTTTATCCGTGCCCGCCCTCCTTCTGGGCTGATTTTACAGTCTTATAATTTAAGCCTATTAAACTTGCTCTCGTTTGAAGTCCGTCCAAATGAGAATTTCAACTACATGCATGAAATACACAGAAAATCCCCCCCAGATTGCACTTAACCTTTAGTTTCAAGCTAACTCTTTGTTAATAGGAAAGCAACATGATTGTGACATTATCAGATAATAATAAAAAATCAGATAATAGCTGAAACTATTGATTGACGTAATTAAATCTGTTGCAACTTTGATAATGAATGCCTTCACTGGTTCTTGTTTTTTATGTTATTGTAAAGTGAATATTTTAGATTTTGGATGTCTCAAGACTTCACCTTGAACTCCCAGAAACTGACAGACTTTATTTTTTGCTATTTCTTGAACCTTTCATAGACTAAACGATTATATGATTAAGTAAAACTAACAAATGCTAAACAGATAAATCAAAAAGAAAAAACTAGATTGAGAAAACACACATATTTCCATAGAAACATGCTTCTTTCATGGGAGTCTCTCAGCCTCAGAACACACTGTACAGTGCTTTCAATGTTCAAAACAAAGGCCTTTTATTATAACACAGAGCTTCCCAGGATTCAAAGACAGCTCCTCTATTAATCATACAGGGATATTATTATTCAACCCCTCTGAATGTCTCCTCCCTATGAGAAGTACCACCTTAGCTGAATAATACCAGAGGTGACACATAACAAAGTACTACTTCAGTACACTTTGTAAGTACTGATATTCATAGTTTCTACATTCCTAAGTGAAAATATATGTATAAGCATATTAAGTGATGAAACATCTGCTGCTACTTGTAATAGTATCCATTCGGCTTGTTCTGTCATGTTGCCAACAGCACAAGCTGTAATTTCCCTCATTGTAGCCTTTGAACTGTAAACAATGGGGTGCAGATGAGGATTTGGTGTATGGTTAGAAAGGGATCTATAGTCTGTCTGATGTTTTGTGTGTGAATTGTAGCCATGGATAGTAAATCTGTCATGTTTGTAGTAGGAAGGAACAAAGTGTACGCCCCTGATGGTTCTGTTTATGATCTGGATGATAGATCAACACTCAGGACAGCAACAGCAAGAAGCAGACCACCATGTAACAGCATATTATATTATATTATATTTATTATAATGTGTCTGTGTGTGTTTGAGGACGTCTGATCATTGGCTGCAGGTTGTGTTTAGCGCTGAGGTGTTTTGTTCAGCTTCACCTTGGTTCATTGAGCTGTTTATTGATTTTGAATGTGCTTATGGTTGAATGTGGAGGCCAGTGATGTTCATTGGCGTTTGAGTTAGATGTGATGAATGTTCACAAATAATCACTGATGAGCTGTTCTGTATCAACACATCCATCGATTATCTACCACTTATCCTCTCAAAGGGTCACAGCGGGGCTGGAGCCTAACCCAGCTTCTTAGGATGAAAGGCAGGGTACACCCTGGACAAGTCTCCACCTCATCGCAGGGCACATAGAGACAGACAACCATTCACACTCACATTCAAACTTTTACGCCAATTAACCATGTTTTTGGATGGTGGGAGGAAGCCGGAGTACCTGGAGAAAACCCACGCAGACACAAGGAGAACATGCAAACTCCACAGAAAGGCCCGGACCGGGAATCGAACCTGGTACCTTCTTGCTGTGAGGCGACAGTGCTAACCACTACACCACTGTGCCGCCCTGTATCAACACAATACATTTTATGTAGTTATAGCTCTTTACAATATAGTTGCAAGCACATTTTGAGTGTTCAGTGTACAGTGTACACATATTATGTTAATCTAACTGTTTTACTATATTTTAATTAATTATCTGTTATACTGTTATTTGTTTGCTTAAATCTACACTATTATTATTATTAATAATAATATTATTAAAGGGTTATATACTGTTTATCAGAGCTAAATAATTTGAAAACTACAATTCCAGAAAATTAAAAAAAAAAAAAAAAAATCCACAATGTAGCAACCCTAGTGTAGCTTTTTTTTGCGTATTGTTGTGCTGATTGTGACAGCAGATAAGCCCCGCCCACTAAGGCTTACCTAAGCCAATCCAATTCTTTTACCCGTGTGTGTGTGTGTGTGTGTGTGTGTGTGTGTGTGTACAGACTGTCACACACACATCCACCACACATAAAACCAGATGTCTGCTCTTCCTCCTCCTGTATGATGTGGAAAGCAGTTGCTGCCCACCCAGGCGTATCCATGGCAACAGACCTGCGTTCTGGAGTTTTTTGGGTTTTTTTTGACAGGGTGGGACACTGACATCACTGGTCTCTTTCAGGACTTCCTCAGAGATAGTGACCCTGCCAGACACAGAAGTGTAAAGATAGGGGAAGGAGGTACCGTGTGAGGTCATGACCTCACAGTACATTTTTATTTACATAATAAGGTATTTAATATGTACAGTACAGTGTGCTTAGCGTGTGCTCTAAAAAGACCCTGGACTAAATGAGGATTTGTGAACTCCATACATAATATGTTTTTATACCATGTCAAAGGTCAATAAACTATCCATCCATGGTGTTTATTTCTTCTCATCCTGTGCTCACAGTTTTGGTCGTGTTTGAGCTTTGGTCACTAGAGGGCACCAGGCACCACAAGACCAGTGAGAGGATGTTCCTCTTTCCTCTGTAGATGAGCTACAGACCATAAAGAAGGGTGCACAATTTCAAAACACAGTGATCTAATGGTCCTAAAGGAAATGTTGCTCATATGTTTTATTTTTGTACTTTGGATATTTGCTTATTTGTTACCTACTCGTTCTTTTTTTTGTTTCGTTTTTTTTACAGTTTCGGGCGTTTTGTCAGACGTACAGCAGGTTATTCTCACATAGAGGATTTTGATTGCATCAAAAATATTTATGACCACACAGTGTATTCTTCTGTTATAACAGGTGGCTTGCCCACAGATATTTCTTACATTTATTTTGTAGGAAGCTCCTTATAACACAGTACTTGAAGCCGTAGTGATGTAATAGGATGAGAAACCTGTGTCCTCCTCCGGTTGCAAATCTTCTTTCTTGCCCTTTTTGGCATGACCTCATGCAGCTTAGAGGAAGCAGAAGTAATATCCATTTCCCTCCTGAAAGGGGTAAAAAGGAAATGAGATAGGGAGGAGAAGGGAAGAGTCGCCACAGGAGAGGCAACGGCGGACAGACGGCAGCGACACAGAGAAAAGTTAATGGCAAACTACGTTTTGTGGGAACATTTTCATGGTCACTTCCTAGTAGGATGGAAAGAACACATCTAAAAGTGGGATAGTTTGTATTCCTATGAGATATGTATGCTGTGACGTTAAATGGTTTGCAGATCATTAATATTTAATCACCAAACACACTATAGCTAAAATCAGTGCAAGCATGACAGTGTTAGTACAGACTGACTCCCAGTCATTTCATGTATTGGGGCACACAAACTACTTATAATAATAATAATAATAATAACAATAATTCTGAACTGAAAGACAATATTCAGTTTATTTTTAAAAAATAATGGTTTTCTCCAGTTCTTTCGGTATATAATACATTTGGTTATTCTACAAATACATTTCAAGTAGTCGAGTTCCATGAACTGATTGCACATTGTGCTGCAGCTCAATCCAAGGTTGGCTTGTTGTTTCTCATACAGCTGACTTAAATATAGGATGTACAGTTTTGATACTACTTGGCACTGGGTTATTCTGGCCGATACCTTGAAGATATTAAGTTGTGATACATGAAATATAAAGGACAATCCACTCTGATAAGATGCTGGCTCTCTTCACTATTAATAGTGATGTTAAAATAGTTTTCGTACATGTTGATATGTTTGTGGTAATCTTACATAGAGACAATACACCGGTTTTGAATACATATCCTTGAATCGTCTGATTTAAAGTGACACTGAACGACCCTGAACCTTGCTGATTATTTTGACAATGGTTTCAGGGCACAGTTATATAAACTCAAATTAATTCAAACAGGATTCACATCCTGAGTAGTGCCTGATAACATTCAGCAGAGACAAATCACAGATTTACTTCTTATTGCAGAACAGCGCTTCTGTGGCTCTAACCCAGTACACCACAGCATCTGCAGTGAGCGTCATTACTGCTCTGGATCTAAATGAGCTTACCTGATAACCTAAATAAATGCTATAGCATATGTTACATACCATTTGGTTTCTCAGCTTTCAGATGGCATGTATACAAATAAAGACAGGCACTTGCCCTCACATGCATCAAAGCCTAATTATTTAAGTAAGTAAGTGTTTTTAGCAATTCAGGTACCATCCTGAACTATAGCAACTATATTTGCTGACTTCATTGACCTTGATTTGCTACATTAAAATTAAAAGAAAATGAAAAATGTAACAAAAGTAAACTAGAAAAGTGCTCACAGAGCACAGACCTCTGCCAAGGCAGCATTCTGAGAGAGCGTATACTCCTGCAAGCCCATAATGCCAAAGAGTGAATGTGTTGATTTTGACAGAAGGTCAATATTTGACTGATTTCCTAGCCACAATTTTGTCCTCTGTGTCCTCTGTTTTTCGCAATTATCTTGGAAAATATTAATATTTGACTATAAGTCAAGATTATAAATCGAGAATTCTTTTCCAGATATTTTGAGACCAGTTGCATTGCTCTAGCCCCTTCCTACATGAAGTTATGGTAATAGACACATATTTGACCTTGGTGACCATGACTTTTTAATGATCTTGACCAAACTGAATCGGTGACTTCTGGATTCCTATATTAGTTTATATAGCAAATTAGATGATTATTGGCTGAAAATTGTACAAATATGAGAAATATCCTATACATTACTATGGCATGACCTTTCATTTGACCTTGATGACCTTGAATTGGATCCAATCACCACCAAAAATTAATCAGTTTTAAGTTAGGCCACTTCTGACCAATCCTGAAACTTTCGTCAAAATCCGTCCATAACTTTTTGAGTTATTTTGCAAACCAACACATAAACATATAAACAAACCCTGGTGAAAACATAACCTCCTTGGTGGAGAAAAAAAAATTGTAATGTCCTCCACTAACACTCAAATTTCAAAGTATTTCAATGAGTGCCCTGTGAAGGGCTTTGAGGTGAACTGGAGGAGGAACACTGGCAGATGGTGGCACAGACTGTGGGTTTGTATCAGTAAACCTCAGCGATCACAGCCAATGCACCAAAGACGCTATCTTTGATTCTGTTTGGGCTCTAAACTGCTTCAGATGAAACCTCCATCTGGGATTATGTGTAGTGGTGCTTGTTCGTGCTCACTGATGCTGATGTGATGAGTGAGTTCGCCCTGTTGATTCTGGAACACCTACTGTTTGCTGCATGTTATGACCCTTAATATTTCTTTTACACACGTGCGTTCACACAGAATTCCTTGAATCCCAGAGGAGTGTATTCTGAAGTTTTTGTGAGTGCTGGCAGTGTGTGAGGAAGCAACCCTGGTCCTCCTCCCTGACTGCTTCCTAGTATTGTTACTACATCCATCTCTTAAAGCATGAATGTGTTTGTGTGTGTGCACATGTGTGTGTACCAAGTTTAAGCACAGTTTTGCGAATGGTGCTGATATCTTGAGGCTGTCCTCACCAGAAAAAAAGGCAGGACCAGCTGCATGGACGTTGTGTTGTGTTCTGTCTGGTCATTTCATGTGTTTTGGAACATCTGGATTATATCCAGATTGGATTTATAGGCTTGAAAAGGCTGCTGTAAATGCACTTTAACCAGATGTTATACGAAACAGTGCAGCATATATATAGCTCTATTTCTCTGCAAGCCACATCCTAATGAAGGTCATGCATTGGTGCACATCTAATTACCGGTAAAAAAAAACCAAAACATTTTTAGTTACACAAAATAGCAACCAGCTAATATGGTTATTATTGGGAAGCAATCTACATCCTCTCACAAAGTCCTTTTTCAGCTTGTCTGAGAATTCCTTATAGCAGGTGACTTCTTTTCTGTACATGGCAACAAACTCCATCATTCTTCAACTTTCCAACTTCATGAGAGGACTAGAATAGAATAGAATTGTTTTTATTTAGCCCCTATTTGGGTAATTTGCCCACCACAGCTGAAAGCTACAGTAAGAAAGAAACATAAAAAAACAGCAATGAAATAATAGAATAAGTAATAGAAATAGTAATAAATATTTGCAGTATGTTCTTCATAAAAAGAAAGATGTTTTTAATGGTAAATGAAATGTTAAACACAATAATGAGGTAAATAAAATGTATTTTTACTATTTGGACTATGGATGTGACTTTAAAATGCCCTACTTCATTTTTTTTCATTTGTTTACTTGCAGACTCGAGTCTGAAATCGGCACCCTGGAAAGTGAAGAGTCTCAGATATCAGCCAAAGAGCAGGTTCTACGGGAACGCCTGAAAGAGACGGAGCGCTCCATAGAAGACCTGCAGAAGGTACGAGACCATCAACTGTCTTCAAAGTATGAGTGTTTCATGGTGCTGGGAGAGGTACAAATTGCTGCTCGAACTGGTTGTTTCAATTCTTTCAATCTATTAAATTTCCTGGTTAATTAAACTATAATTACATTGTTTAGTCTTGTTTTGTGGTAGTAGAAAATAGTGAAAATAACATGGAGTATTGTGGTATAGATGATTGTGGTAAACGAAATATTTGTGAGAATAAAACTCAGAAATATTTTCTCAAAGTTAAATGTATTGCATATGAGAGTTTTTATGACATGAAGCCAGTTCAGTCATGATTAGTCTTCAAAAATATCAAATAGATTTTCTCCTGTCTGTTTTTCAGAGTCTGATGACCCAGGATGGAGGTATGACACACACACACCTCCACTCAGTTATTGTTGTTTCCCGGCAGTGGGGTCCCTCTCTTTCTATTTGTGTGTGTGTGTGTGTGTGTGTGTGTGTGTGAATAATAGTCTCGCTGAGGCAGGAGGGATGCAGGCCAGAGCTCGCCCCCTAAACACACACTCGTACCCGCACACAAACACACACGTGCCCCAAAAAAGAATGCACACACACACACACACACACACAAAAGGCCATGATTCTGCAGCCTGCAGTCGCTGGCTTTATCCCCCCTATTCACCAACAAGCCCTATAAGCCCTGAATGCTTTGTTTCTGCAATCACACACGCACACACACACACACACACACACACACACACACACACACGCACACACACACTTCTGCTGCATAAGCACTGGACCTCAGGGGTGCAAGAGTTACCATGGCCACAGTAACAGAGGAGAGTTTGATTGTGTGTCTGACAGGGTCACTGAAGGGTGTGGTTAGTTTCCCTGTTGGGGGGGCAGGGCTGTATGTATGTGCGTTTTGTGTCAGGGTGTGGTTACACATCACTAAGGTGTGTGTGTGTGTGTGTGTGTGTGTGGGGCTCTAACGTCCCTCTGACCATGTGCCGCTCCCCCCCATGCTCCTGCTCACTAGATGCCATCGGCTGCATGTCCGCCCCTCTCTCGGACTGCACGGACCACGATCCCGACCACCTGGTCCTGGCCACGCAGCCAAGGATTGACCCACCTGCCCCTGGAGAGCACGCCATACCAAGACCTGGTAAGACAGAGGGAGGACAGAGAAGAGAGAGGGAGGGAGCACAGGAAGATTTTGGGCCGAGGCCAAGTTGGATTATAAGCAGGACAAACTCACACACACATGGAGGGTGGACACACACGTACACACACACACACACTTGTACAATCTCATATGGGCTTAAACAGCCAACATCATCACATTAATGTGAATAAATACGAACCAGTGTGTATCCATATACTGGATGAGGCACCAGATCAGTATTTGAAATGACTTTGGAGAATGTGAGCTGTCCCCAAGCTCATGTTAGTGTAGCTTTTTTTTTAACAACACTAAACTCAGACTGTTGTCTAATCTATTTAAGTCATGACTTGTAGTCTTCATAATAGCATTGTTATATGTTTATAGCTGCAAAGTTATCAATAGTTTTACTGTAGTTGTACTACCATGATGCATTAAATTAGGTTTATCGTTATAATAAAAGTTTTTTTAATTAATTAAAGTTTTAATGTTTATTCGCAGTAATACCATTAGTTTCTGTCATTAAAATAGGTTTGCTAGTGAATAGAATACAATCGTTTTCTCCCATTGGGGGAAATTCACTTGCTACAACAGTGTAATAATGTTATAGTAAGAAACCAACAATAAACAACACTAATGAAATAATAGAGCAAAATTAATATAAAATACTTTTTGAAAAAATTATATCAAAATAATTTTAAATATAAATATATTTTAATGATAAATTAAATTAAACATAGTAAATAAAATGTATTATTTCTATTTGGGCATATGGATATGACTTATAAATATATATAAATAAGTATGAAAATAGACATAAAATATAAACAGTAAAAGTTGGCTGTACTGTGTGTGTGAATGTGTTAACTGTTAAGTTCATTATCTTTCATGTTTGTTTTCATTGTATTCAGTGGTGCTGACGCTGCGGTGGGGAATAGAGCTGTGAAAAAAAAAAAAGCTCAGCTTTGGTTGGTTGGTAGGATGATGAAGTTAGAGAGGTCAGCTGGTCAGAACAGGTATAATTATTATTATTTACTTTGCAAAAGTGAAAATAATGTACTTAAATGCAGAAGCAAATGTTTTAGAGTCCCTGCATGAAGTGCTTAACGAGTGAGAACTAAAGGTGAATTATTTTTTTGACATTTCCCAAATCATTGTCAGTCATTAAAGAAGACTGCAATGTTACATTGTCACCAGTGTAACTTGGTACATATTTTATAGTCTTTTATAGCTGGTTATTTTAATTTATTGTTGGCTCACCTGCAGCAGTGGTTTGCTCCTCTAAAGGATGAAGTTCAGGTAATATTTTGTGTTTTACTAATTACATGTCAATATAGTATGTAGTTTGGTTCAGAAACATACATTGCAGAGGTCAGGCTTTCAGAGAACACTGTGTCTCCATCCTCACGCTTCACTCCCTCCACTTTTTCCTCCCACCTCCTCCACTTACCCCACCCCCTCACCTGTACTTCAAACCCCCACTCCCCTTCTGCATCATCCCCTCCCTCCTCCCTTTCTCCCCTCCCATTCACTTCCCCCCTCCCCTTCTAACAGCGATGTTTGCCATGGAGATCAACGTGCAGCATGACCCGCAGACTGGCGAGCAGCGCGTCCTGTCAGCCAACCGCGTGAGCCCGCTGGACGCGGCGTCGCGTGGCGTCAAAGTCTACGATGATGGCAGAAAAGTGGTGTACGAGGTCACTTCCTCTGGGGGTGTGTCCACCAGCGCCATGGAGAACGGGTGGAGCTCTGCGCAGGTCGACCAGCTGATCCAGCGAGCTGCCAGACCTGTCGGCGATGGCAGCAGGGGTCAGGTGACGGTGACCCCGGCTGGCCCGCAGGCTTATATTTCCCCAACGGATGTTGACGATCTGTCTCCACCCTCCTGCGCCCCGCCATCCATTCCTTCAAGCCCACCAGCCCAGGTCACCCTCCAGAGGGAGACCCGACTCGGCATAATGCCCCCTTCTGCTCCCATTACGACCCAGCCCGGCTCCTCAGCACACCTGGACGGCGATCTCACCTCTCCACCGCCAGCCAGCGCAGAGCACCCAGTCACCATGGTGTTCCTCGGCTACCAGGACGTTGAGGACACGAGCGAGAGCAGGCGGCTGCTAGGATTCGACGGCGCCGTGAAGGCCGAGGTGGTTCTGATCGACGAGGACGACGAGAAATCTCTAAGGGAGAAGACGGTCACCGACCTGTCCATCATCGACGGCACGGCGGCTGACCTCGTGTCAGGGCGGCCGGCGACGTCCGAGGCCGCCAGCACGGAACTGTCATCTGACGGCCGTGAGCCTGACAGCACCCCCTCGCCCCCCGCCAATCCCGACGCCAACTTGGCCCCCCCGCCCGGCCTCACCCCCTCCACAGGTACAGACAAGAGGAAACGCTGCGAGTGCTGCATCCTCATGTGACTGAAACTTCTCCCTCTTCCACCCTTTTATTATGACCCGCAGCACCCCTCTCCTCTCCTCTCCTCTGTCTCTGGATGGTTACTAACAGAAGCTCTGCCTTCCTCCTCCTCCTCTGGACTCTGATCAGCGGGCACACACACACACACACACACACACACACACACACACACTCTTGCCTGACCTTTGACTTTAGTCAGTTCCTTTATTTCCTCTACATCTCTGCTCTTTCGTTACCCTCTCTGCAGACACAGAGGCCTCCTGTCAGAAAATGACATTAATCTGCTGTCACACAGCTACATTAATGAATACACGTGTTAAACCAGGTCATACTACTCTCAGTGGTCTTATAAGACTTGACGGACCAGTGTCAACACCATGCTGTCTAACTAAGCAGTGTGTCTGGACAATCAACCAGATCACCACCTTTAATAAGCCACTTTATAAAACTTTCAAATACACACAGTCTCAAGTCATTTTTTTAAGTCATTTCCCACTTCCTTTCCTCTTAACACCCCGTCGACAGATTCTCTCTTGTTGTCTCCAGACACACACACACCCACACACACACAATAGACAACCGCACACCCAACCCAACCTATGAACTCAAACCACACCCCTCGTCCTGACTCTCTGACCAGGGTGGAGAGGACGGTGCTTGTTGCCTTGGTTTCTTTATGTGCCTCTTCTTTCTTCCACATCGATAGTCCTGACAAAAATGAAATGATAGGTAATTAGTTTCTATTAGACTCTTATTTCAGTTTGCCGTTGTTATCTGATATTTTCATTTTGTTTGTTTTGAAATTCAAAAATTGAACTGTTGGGCCTGTTTCCGTGGGAAACTGATGTTTTTGACATTGTAATTACTTAGTACCGGGACACTCTCTTTTTCTCTTTTTCTCTCTCTCTCTGTCGTTTTGTCCATTAACTCCAGCTATTCCACTGCTGAGACTATTTCCTCCTATTCTAGCACTTCCTAACTCAGCAGCCAATAAGAAGCAGTGGAACACCTTCTGGCAGCCAGTAGGATCAATACAGCCAACTCCTCCAGTGTATCTAAAAGCTATAGAGCACAGGAAGCTAACGGCAGCTTATGAGTACACTCTGGCAGCGAAGGAACAATGTGTTTCCACCCATGAAAACAAATATGGGTTACTGCCACTAACAGCAGGGCACAATGTTTTGAATAATAAATATTAATACCATATTACAAAATGATGACAGTTGTGCTCAAACGAGCTTTCAGAGACATTATGTGCAATTCGTGTTCATCTTTTTGTCCATTAAATTCATTTCATCGCTGCTGAAGGCCACCGGAGATCCATTATATACAGTTGAAAGAGACTGAACACACTGCCAGCTCATGCTGTAGTTAACAACCAGGCCCTCGTTTATAAGGGTGCTGCAAATAATGTGGCCTGGGTGTCATCGTAACATCGTATGTATCGCACCGTGGGTCATTTGCTTGGCTTGTTTTCGGTGAAAAAAAGACCCCAAAAAGCAGTGATCATCCTCATTCTGTTGAATGATAATGGACTTTTGCTTCATTTCAAGTGAGCGATGCTCAAGTAGACATCTGGAGAATTTTATTTTTTGGTGCGTTGTGTACCGCAAAAGAAACTGTTGTTAAAGCGAGATCAATAAACTTATGAGGGCCAGATGTGATTGAAGAAGACGTGCGCACATTTGCAAAGAGGTTAGAGAGGCTCTTCAGATCACCCTAATGATGTGATTTGGGGTTGTTTGTGTGGCTCAGGTGTTTGTCAAGTGGCCACAATGTACTTGACTCAAATCCAACCTGGCTCTTAACTCTTTGAGTGCCATAGATGTATTTCAACATCATTCGCTGATCGCGGTCTCCCGCAGCCTGTGAGTAATTTTTGGTTTGCTTCTGAGAGATGTAGTCAGAGCATAAAGAGAAGGTATATGCCATGAAGATCAAAGCAGGAAGTGGAGACGATCATGATTAGAGAGCAAAACGGACAGATTCTGGACAAAGAGTTAGGTTTTTGGTTGGAGTGATCTCTACTCTACCTCTGATAAAACAAGAATGGAACAAGGTAAAAACAAACAGTTTTTTCATGATGAAAAAGAGTCTCTTCTTTCGTTTGAACTATTCAGTGTTTCCAAAGTCATAATACAAAATATTTTGTGGGCCTTGAAATATATATGGGACCCATATAAAATGGGCAAAAACGCTGGCACAAGGCACTTTCTGTTCTATAAAACTGCTGGCACTCAATGAGTTAATATTATTTATCCACATCAAAATGGTTTTATTCAGAACAAAACTGACAAATGACAAAAATATGACCTGAAGAGCCTCAACGGCCTTTTTTTTTTCCCTCCTTCAGCCATGTTCTCTATGCACTGTGTACTAACTCTGATATTACTCAACAATGAAAGACAGAAACAATATTCCTTGGTAACAAATAGCATACTTCCAGCACTGAAAGGCCTCTGGGTACATCAGCTGACTTACTCTGTGCACAGCCACACAAGCCCACTTCTGCACCGTCCTGTCGGTGCGGAACTGTATGCTTCAGTGTGATTGGCCGCTGCTGCTGTCAGTCACTCCAGCTGGCTGCGTGATTGGCCACCATCATGGCCCCTTAGACGGGGTCTAGTTTCCTGTGTAGATACAGAATGTAAATATGCTCTATATTCTATTTAGTGATGATTTTATTTTCCACATCTATATAGAGGTCTAGAGATAATTCTGATTATTACGGGCACTAGACGTAGTTCTGATGTCCCACGATGCCATATGATGACTGTATGAGTGCACAAACACGAGCTTTGTACATTTTCTTCCTCTTAACTTCACTGCTTTGCTGTGTGTAATCTCACAATCAACCCCCTCCACCACCAATATACACACAACTTTTCTCCCTCTTCTGACCACCACTACCACCTTCTTTGAACTCTTGGCGGCCGCCACCATTCACAAACATATTCCACTTGAAGGCGTCTGATCTTAAACAACCATACTATTGGATTTGCATGGTAGCTAATTACTTACAAACCATTCATTTTACTGCTGCTGACTTCTTTTTTCCAAAGCCTACGCATGTTTTTTCACACTGATCCCCTCCAGACAGTCATTGGTTTCCACTGATTTAAAGCTATAGTTGGTAATCCTGTTCAGTAGCACTTTTTATTAAACTGGGTGAACTGAATCAAACCTCTGTGGCAGCTGCAGACCCATAAAAACTGACCGATCCTTACCTTTCGGTGAGGATGGATCTCTGTCTCGCATTGCCAGAAATATTCAGCACACTCCTCTGCAGAAATACACAGTTAACAGGAGAGGGGGCGTGGCTTTGGACTGATCACTGACGGGAGGGGGAGGAGCTTAGAGGAGGCTGTGAGGAGGCGCCACTTTCAAATCTTGCTAGCTCTCTTGTCCAGCATCACCAACTATAGCTTTCAGTCAGACATTAAAATCTACTTGGCTTGCTTGCTTGATATTTGTATTTATTTATTGTAATGTTTGAAATGCATCTGCAAAGTAACAATTTTACACCCAAAAAAATCTTAGCAAAGTCACCTTATCCATTTCTTCATATTTATTCAATTGGTTCAGATTTGTGGACAAAAAAAACAACAACATTGAGCAGTTATTTTCCCTGAGTTTATCTGCAAGGCTTGCGTTGGCCATGGGGAATCTGACAAAATAATATTCATTGCATGGAGAACTTCCTGTTTGTGCCTACAAAAGGAAGTACAATAGCAATCTCAAAACGCTTTAAAACAAAAAATAAGAAGAAAAGAATAAGGCCGGGTTCAAGTTCATGGAGCTCAACCAATCCAGTTAGCCGGTGTGGGTTTGTGTGTGCGTGTTTTTAATGTAATACAAGGAGCTGGAGGCGAACAACACTCTTGTTGAGTTTAGCAGCCCTACTGCCAAGCCTGCAGTACCCCTCTGACTCTGGAGGGGGTGCTCTTTCCTCTGTCTGCCTGCCCTCACAGTTGTATGGACTGTTAAAACAAAAAGGAGCCATTTTCTATTGTTCACATCTCTCTCTTTCTCTCTCTCTCTCTCTCTCTCTCGTCTGTATCCTCTCTCTATCTTTGGTCAATAAAGCTGAGTTTCTCCAGTGCCCTCCTGCTGTCTCTTGCTTGTTGTTCTTTCCATCTGTCTCTAACACTCACGTTTTCATTGGCTGCTGACATACAGATCACAAGCTCCCCTTACTGCACCCCTATCTGTTATAATACCCACTGCCACTAACAAGTGCACACACACACTTTTTAATGTTACAGTTAAATTTAGGTTAGATATTTTATTAGTTAGATATTCTGGGTGTTTTCAGAAGTCACATAAGACAGTTTTCAAAGTTGCACAACAAACCCACAAATGAAAGTCAACCCAATAAAATAAACAACTTTTTTGATTTATTTAAACCCAGTCAAGCAAAAAAAACTTGAGCATTAATAAATCATAGTGCGTTGTAAATTGCACAATTACAGCTTTGATTCACTGAGTTCACTGAGTACCTCACAATATTATTTGACAGTATTGGTTTCATAATATTTCTAGATTCAAAAAGCACATATTGCAATACATGATGGAGCTTAAATTAAATTAGCTAAATTACACATAAATGGAATGTGGACAATTTGAAGTCATAAATGGAAATGAATGTGAATATGTGGCCTAATGGGAAACACTGTTCCTGTGGCTGCTTAACAGGTAAATTGCAACTATCTACTACTGTGCTATCAATCTGTTCCTATATTAGGATTATTTGTTAAAAAAAACAATGCAGTGCAGAGTTTTAATGCAAGCTCTCTTTCAGAATGACATGACCACTGCTCATGACAGATAGCTCTAATATTACTGCATCATTTCTGTAGGGACGCGTAGAGCGTCTGTGGCATTTTATGAGTTTACACACTGCAGCAAAGATGGAAGTATGAAGTATTTAACAAGGTAGATAGGAGAGGAAGATGGATGGAGGCAGCTGGTGCTGAAGGAAGGAAAGGAGGAAAGTGGGGTGTCACTCTAGATACCCCCATGCCTTAGTTTGGCAGGAGCCCTGGTTTCAATACTAGGTACTGCAAGAAATCACCACAAAAGCACTAACGTATGCAGTACATACAATACCTTCACCTACATATAGACAGAGATTAATTTTGCATCTTTAACTCACCATGTCTGCTATCCTTGGACACTGTGCCTTGTAGCTCAGCTGACTAACAGTCTGTTATTATTTCTGATTAAAACACACATGATCTGGAGAGGACACGCAGCAACACGGTCATGACGCACACTTCCCCCCAAGGACATAATACAAGGTGATAAATGATTATATTGCGGATGTCATGACAACAGGCATCTGAAAACACACTTTCTCTTCCTGCGGGGAGGATGGGTGTGTTTTCCGTGATAATGAGCGCTAATTGATTTATCGTAAGACAAAGACAGCTTGGTGTCTTTAACAGAAGCCATGGCCGCAGATCTCACACACAAGGCAGTAAAGAAAATAAAGATGCCACAGAAGCTGAATTATTATGGGTACAGTGATACCGAAGTCCAAAATTATTCTACTGTGGGTCATTTTCCTGGTAGCACTGCTGATGCTAACACTGCTGTTACTGCTGCAGCCACCACTGCTACTACTACTACTACTACTACAAACTAACAATAATAATAATAATAATAATAATATCATTGCCTATACTGTCCCTCCTATTCGTACTGGAATAACTGTTCAGATTAAGTAGAAGTTTAATGTTGGTTAGTTTCAATGTCATTTTATAAAACAGTCATATGTTTTGTGTGTAAAATGTTAATCTGCAAATAATTTTAATGGAGTAAAAATTACAGTGTTTGCCACTAGAACTGAATGATAAAGTAGCATAAAATTGAAATACCAAAGTTAATAACACATATTTTAAAATACTGTAAATATACTTTGCACCACTGGCTACTACTACCACACTTACTGCTGAATAATGGGACAGTGGTAGTACTGGTATAGTAGTCTGGTATAGTCTGGTCTATAGTACTGGTATAGTCAGAGGAGTTTGATGAAAGTGTGAGTAGAGTATGAACAGATTGGTATTGAAATATAGCAGTGCTGTTAGTTCAGCTGTGGTGAGCGTGGGTGTCAGGAGTTTTAATGAAATCACATGAACTTGACTCCTCAAGGAACTGGGTCACTGAAGCAGCAAAGGACAGAGTCAAAATAAATAAAAATACAGCCAGAGGGTGCAGTGGAAATTTTGAGATTTATTATCTGTGTCATGCAGACACAGTGGCTCTGGTTGCATTCAAAATAATTCTCATAATTATGACTGGTTTATAGAGTAACATATGTTTGTTCTATCATCACATTTCCAGGTCAGATGTATGTTTGCATCAGCAGGTTATCACGGTGACGGATGTTTTCACGTACATATAAGATTATATATTCCTGTTTAAAGGCAACACAACAGATGAAAAAGCTCATCCACTGATGCTAATGACCATGAAAGAAGATGATGGTTAACAGTGATGACAATAACTCAAATCTTGTTTCATTATAGGCTATGACAAAACAACATGGGTTACCGTGACAACAGCAAATGGGTATCAAGCTCCCATTCCGACCAGGCACCCTCACACTGCTATGGTGAGTAGTGTTAATGTGTTTTTTTAATACCCAAATGGTACTTGAATCCAAATATGACTGTAACTATACCACATGACCTGACACACTAGTCAGAGTCAAAATAAAGAGGGGACTTTTTGTTCACACTACATTGTCTAGTTGTCACCTAATTTTCTCAATAGGAAGTTTGAAAAAGATGTGAATCATAGGATGAAGAAGACAGAGATAAGCTAATGTGGACCAGCTGGGACAGTGTGTTCCTCTCAACAGGTTCTTGTCATAGTGCATTTTTAGAGTAGATGAGATTCAGGCTGCTAATCTGAAGCTACTGCATGTGCCTATAATAGTATGTAGGCAATACAGATCAAAGGAACGTGGAAATCCCATATAATTCATTGATTTCCTGATAATCAAACATTGGTGACAGTTCAGTGCCCCATATCAAAAATCCAGTAAAAGTGACGCTACTGTCATAATATCATGTCTGAGTGTGTTTTTTGGACGTCAGGTTCCTGTATGTGCTTCCACACAGACTGTTTGTGCTGCAGTACATGTGCTAGGGGAGGCATGTTTGGAATGCTTTGCTTTCAGGCACATTGTTGTGCAGGTTGTTCTGCTGCAGCCAGTGTGCTGAGATCACTCAGTAAATATAATAGGACCTTACTGTACTTTGTAGCATTTAATCTGCTGATGTGTCACTATTATAATTCTAAAGAAAACATATGCATTTTCTGTGCTAGTGTCTTACTGTCTGCACTGTATCAATGCTAGTGACCATGCTATTTCAATTCAGTACATTTTGTTTGCTTTAACTTGTATTTATGGATGCAGACGTCTCTATTTTGGTACACAGTCACCATGTTGTCATGTTGTATTCATTCACTCATTTACATGATTTTTAATTTGTAGTTTTGTTTAAAACGAATGGTTGCTCTCCTGGACTTTATCTGTTCTCAGTGGGGTAAAAAGATGACAAATCCTTTATTTAAATAAAAGTAGCAACACTAGCCTACAATATTTTCAAAATAAAATACGGTAAATGTTTCATTTAGGCCTATAATTATAACATCAGTAAAATGTATACAAAAGCAGTCATACTCACTATGCAGAATGTCCCTTTGTGTTGTTTTTCCATTACTGTGCTGTCATTGCATCGTTATTAGCAATAGCATACATTAAAATATGTTTGCACCATATCGTATTAACTGATGGTATTTGAAAATCTTAACATGTGAGGTAACATTAACAGCATTAATCCTATATTCTTCCCTTAAAGGGACACTCCAGCAATTTATCAGCTCATTTCTCTGTAGTTGGGGGCCTTGAGAAAGAAATGGAATAGAATATGATAAATAGAATAGAATAGAAGAATAGAATAGAATTGTTTTTTATTCATCTCCCATTGAGGGACATTCACTTTTATGCTCCAGCAGCATAAAAAGTTATACTAAGAAAGAAACAAAAAACAAAAAAAAACACTAATGAAATAATAGAATGAGTAATAAAAAAATATTAAATATTTACAGTGTGTGCTAAACAAAGAAAATAAATGAAATCAATTTAAACACAATAAATAAAATATATTATTACTATTTGGATTATGGACATGAATTATAAATTATCAAGTCTTAAAAATAGACATTAAAAAAAACACTAATGTGACTTTTATGCTGCGTTCGTGTTGTATCAAAAGTCAGGAATCGGTGCTGGGAATGACATCACACCCGAGTTGACGACGTTCGAGTAAACAAGTTGGAAAACCAAGATGGACGCCTCCAATGAAAAGTTTGTTGTGCTTGCTCTGTCGGTATACAGAAAGCTAATGCAGCAGTATGGTGTCCTCAAACACTATTAATAGGTGTGTTAATTCTCCAGCATAATGTAGGAAAGAGGGTTGAATCTACTGCAGGCTGTAATGTATAACGCCATACGGTGCTAATCCAGGGCTCTGCTATCTTGGATGTTATCTTGGATGTCTACGAGTTTACAACTTGGAAATCCGACTTCGAGGGCATTTCAGTTGAAATTTACGACCAGCAACTCGTAAATTACTACTTATGAGGACAACACGAATGCAGCATTAGACCCCATATGAGTTACACCCCCAAAACACTGGCTCCTACACTTCCCATGATGCAAGCCGATAGCAAACTTAACTTTATGTGCCTTTACTTGTGTTTAAGTAGTTATCTTAAACTGTTAGCTGCTTCTGTGCAATATCACATTGGAGGAAATGTTAGCTTAGCCTGCTAAGTTCTGGAGTTTTCTGCCTTTATTGTTTCTCTGAAAATGCCAGACGAGCACAACTGATAGAGGGGAGCTGGAGCCGGAGGTGGGGGTACAGGAGCGATGATGGGAGGGGAGGCTGGCTGGTCTGCGGTCAGATTGTTTTGCAGCTGAATAAATGAATGAAAGGCAGCCCGGTGGTAACCTGATCCGCTCGGGTCGGCCTCATTGTGCCTGGCTGGAGCTCGCGCTGGCGGCTCGCTCTCTGATTGTCTCTGGAAAACACTCCTGGGACCTCGCGAGCCCTGCATTATTCAGCGCGCGTGCTTAAAAAAAGCGAGAGAGAAGGTGAGAGGAGGAGGAAGGAGAGATAGAGGAGGAGAAGAGAGAGAGGAGGAGAGATAGAAGAGAGAGAGAGGAGCACATAGGGGAGGAGGGAACTGCCGGTTGGAAAAGCTGCTGGCGCGCAAAAGGAGCTCAATGTCATCCAGTCATCCTCCGACAGGAGGACCGCCTGCAGCCGCTCCGCAACTTCTCCTCTTCGGTTGTTCCTCTAACGTCCCGTCGGTCGCTGGTGCAGCTGCTGCATCTTTTATTCCCATCTCTCTTCATGCAATCCTTTGAAGAAGAAGAGGAAGAAGTAGCGGTCAGCAGGTCGGTTACACCTCCGCCGTTAAAACCATAATCCCGGTTATCAGCCGTTTAGTGGGTGTTAGGAAGCTGCGGAGGATCAGCGCTTTGCTGCTGCGCACAGGTAGACTGAATCAAAACAAAAGCAATGCTCCTAACATGACTGACATGTATTTTAACTGCAGCTTCCACAGGAGATGAAACTCACATTAATGGATTATGACTGTTGTTATAGGTGGTGTGTGTGTGTGTGTGTGTGTGTGTGTTAGTTTTTGTGCATGCATGTTAGTTAGTTGTGTTTGTGTGCTGGTTATTAACAGAGTGCAATTACACTGATTAGCTTTAAAGTGGACAGGACACAGGATACTGCACCCCGAGAGAGAGAGAGAGAGAGAGAGAGATCTAAAGGAGGTTAGTGGACCAGACTGTTCGCTGCAGTAGTCTCTCTGTCTCTCTTCTCTCTCTCTTTGTCTCTCCTCCTCTGCATCACTTTAACCTCTATAATAGAAATGACCTTAACCTTGTTTTCAACTGTATCCATCTGGTTTAGTCACCCATCCTTCCTGTGTCATAATGGCTAATAATGCACTGCGGTTTTGTAAAAAAATAAATAAAAAATTGATAAAACCTTATGAAGTGGCCATGCACATACTGTAATTTCAGCCCCACCCCTTCTGAAAAGCACCTTTCTTATGTATTATATGTATTTTTAGTATTGCACATGCATGTTGCATTGTTTTTTAAAAGATGAAGAGTAGAAGCAGTCAGGAATGTGCTGGTATGTCACAGAGTATATAACAGCTGATCGAACCACCTGGAGCCAGACTTCATTTGTTTGCTCCAGACTTGTTTGTGGTGAGTTTTTTTTATTTTTTTTTCGCCCCATCTTTGTCTGTACAGTAGCTGTTGCCAAGCAACTTGCTTTGATTTCTTTGATTGCGGACTGCATGTGACAGGGTTTATGTATCATGGACGGATGGACCTCACCATGCTGGATGGGTTCTTTTTGTCCTCTTGGTGCTGGATCAGAGACACTTTTTTTCAGTTTACCCAAAGAGATTTTGTTTGATTGTGTTGTTCAATGTTAAAATATTTGCTGAAAAATAACCCGTGCTGGGTCAGGTGATCCAAAAAAATGCACGATCACGGTGTAGAAATATAGTGTTGTTAATCACAGCAACCCTACTAAGATAAACTAAGATAAAGAGGCTTATTTTGACCCTGTTCTCAATTCACTGTAAAGTTCCTGAGTGCAGCTGAACAGTGCATATCGCTCTGGAAATCAAGCGTGTCTTTAAATATTCTCACAGCTGCTCTGCAGAAAGATTTCTACTTCTTAAGCTTGACAGATTTTATTTATTTTGCAGCACAGTTTACAGCTGTGCCAGTAAGACAGGCAAATACATCCACCTGGCGGGAAGAGGCAAGCACCAAACAGACAAGCATCTAATCAGTTCATCTTTTTAACATTAAAGGTTGTTTTAAATCACCTTATCAGACTTTAACGCAAGGCACAAAAGCACCTCAGAACAGATCATGGTCAGATTTGATCAGTGACGTTGAAAAGCTTAGGCGTAAACAAAGCCGCGGTAGAGGTTCAGGTGTGTTTTTATCGACCCACACAGCTCATCACGACCCGTGCTCACTGTTTTGTTCGGTCACCACTTGGATTTACCAGCTCATTCTGGAAATAACAAAGTGAAGCAGCAAACTGCCAATTCAGACCGGAGCGTTTGCCAATGACAAAATAAAATCACAGCCAGCTCTCTATTGGATTAGATAGTCGGTGACAGGAGGTACCTGCCACACACTGAACGTCCCATCAGTCAGTGCTTGTTAGCGTAGCTTAGTAGGTTTTCTGGCGGTCGAACATTTTCCGTCCCGCCTCTCTCAGCACCGCGGACTGTGAGAACATTGACAGGAAGAGCAGGCTTATCAATGATGTCTTCTTCCTCCAAACCTCTGCCTCTTCCCAGAATGCACACACACACACACACACACACACACAAACACAGGTTACATAACTTTGTGGATGACGATGCTAAAGATCAGTGAGCCAAGAGGTGGAAATGTGATTGAGGTGCTGATGAGAGAGGCTTGATGACAAGAAACACTGAGTACAAGGGCAGTGCAGGTTTGTGTGTGTGTGTGTGTGTGTGTGTGTGTGTGTGTGTGAGTGTGAGAGAGAGGGAGATGGATGAGGGAGCTAGGAGGATGTCTGTTCAGCCTCACACAGTCAAGTGTTGTTGACATTAACTGGCCGATGGCCTTCCAATGGCTCATCTGATGATGGCTGTCTTCCAGGAAGGGAGTGATACTCCACCTTGTTACTGGACGGACATTCAGACATTAACTTTAAAAAAAAAAAAATTTGAAAAAAAAATTGAAAAAAAAAAAAAAAATTTGAAAAATTAAAAAAAATAGAAATGGCAATGAAAAATATTATATGAGAAGAAAAAAGTATTGTGATATATTGCCATATTGATATTTTTTCCCACTCCTAGTCTGCAGTCACCTCTCAGTTTGTAGAGTGTGTTACAAAACTCACAGTTTGGGTGTTTTTCACTGGAAATCATGTGAGTGCCCTGAGGGCCAGCTATTAGACTGAGCTTTGTAAATGATTTTAACAGGCCTGCTCATGTTTGTGCATGAATGTCTGAAATGTAGCTGGACTTCTAAGTCATTTTCTGGGCTGTGAATGATTCTTTGTGGCTGTTTTTAGTTTCCCATGGGACTGGACGAGTGAACACGGTGAGCGTCTGTGTTCGTCTCTTTGCCTTAGTGCTGCTGGTTTATTTCCCAAAACGTCTTTGATGTCACCTTGACACAGTAACAGAAGAGCACATTTGATGAGATGAGGCATTTCTGTTTGGATTCTGCAAAATGAAACCTATAATCATGTCATTTTTTCAGTCTTTGACACAAGTGCTGTGATTGGCTGTCAGATTAGAGATGCTGTTGGTATTGACTAGACAGCAACCACTGACTTCTCACTTGATTTATTACCTCAGTAAACATTGTAAACATGAGTTTATGGATTGATCGCTAGGTTTTAGCCTTCTTCGATACAGTGTGCTGTTCACTGAGTTAATTTTGGTCCCATTTAGAGAAAAACAGACCTTAAAGTTGGGGATGCTTTAGTGTGGTGCTTCCTTGTCATTGAACTTGAACTTAAGGCTTCAAAACTAGGGGAGAGAAGAAATATTGATATGTCGATATATCATAATAATATTTAAAAAAAAAAAAAATACTTGTCATTCATGTGAAATTGATTGGCAGTGCTTTGTAATTCCTGTGAAATAGATTCACTGCAGTCAATAAATTCTGAATTTCTTCAGTGACACAGGTATCGTGATGTATCGTGGATGAAATTTCTCGCAGTATATCGATCATCAAAGAATCGCTTCGTCTTAATATTATCATTATTGTAGGGAAAATATTGTGATAGTATTGTATCGCGATGTACTTAGTGATACCCAGCCCAGTCTGTGGTGTTGTCTGATAATGTGAATTGTTGTTTTCACTTCATTATTCAGTCTGTTATTGTTTAATATTGCATATCAGGAGTGATGGAGGTACAGTATGAGTCATCATTAGACATGTCAGTCAAAGAAATACCCATTGATCTCATCCATTTTTTATTGTTTGGTATTCATTCAAAAAAGTTACATCCTCATTCACAATCCTGCCTCCAAAACTCAAACTATTCAGTTTGGTCTAGCCACCCCAATTTAACAGGGTTTATTTTTTTTGCTACCATATTATGTCGTGTCTTATGTCACTTTCAAAACAGCAATGAAAGAAAAATGCCTGAATGGAGAACTTTCAAGGTCATTTTGGACATCACATTCCATCTTCCTTCAAAGTATTTTGTCCTGTGTTTTTGATATTTGTGTTCCAGAGAGGAAGAGAACTGAAGGGATGCAGGAAACAAAACAATGCAAGCCAGCCATGTGATGGCTACCGCTGCACAACCTCCGCCACCCACTATTGTCTGCTACATCCACCGACTATTGTCGCACTGAGCAACAGAAGTCATTCATTTAACACAAAGCGAAGAACAAACGGCTGCAAGCACAAATACTGTTTACAACTATAGATAATGAAAATGCAGGGGGAAAAAAGAAATACAAAATGCAGAACATAATTAAGAAAACTACCTTTGAACAGATTATTCCTACATTTTAAAACAACGTACTTTCCTGAAGCAAGCAGGGAGCGCTGAATTGCTTTGTTATTTAATTTGCAAGAAACTGGCTTGATTAATTTCAAAAGCATTAGATAATGGCAGGGCTTCTTCTCATGACACAGTGCTGTGTTTTGGTGGTGAAACGCTGCAGAAGTCTTTCTTTATCACATTCCAGCGTCAGACTGGAATGTCAGAAGAATGTTGCTCAGGCTTTAGGTGTTACAGAGAGCGTGCTGGGGTGGGGGTATTATCATTCCTTTTTCCAGTTTAACCTTGGAAGAGCCCAGACGAGCCACGGACCCTCAAAGTCAGGGCACTTTTAGGAAGTGAGGTCACGTTGACCAACTGTTACCTCATGGAGGTTGAGGTTCAAGCATCTGTTTAGAATTGTTACGAAGGGAAAATACTCACTACTACCGAACTACCAAAGAATGGAAAATATGATCCATAAAAGTGTCCACTTCTAGTTCCCATTGACTCTAGGCAGTGGAGCAGGATTGAAAAGATACATTTTTCTACTGTAAAAACTCTCTATACACAGTTTCAACCGCTGGCATGATCCCAATTGCACTCTCAGCAAGGATGTTCCTGTCATTTTTTGAAAAGTTGTTTGGGAGAATAAAATACAAGAAATCAGTAAGTGAATATTCAGTAGCTGGAGTGGAAGAAGAAATGTCGCACAGTAAGATTACAACACTTCATCACAAAATAATCCCTGGAATGTGCTAAACATCACAGGCTGAGCAACAGAATCTGAGGGGAGTTTTCCTTCAAGGTTAGCTAAAGGTTAGCACTCTGATTTTGAGTTGAGGTCATAACTGACAGGAGTACATTCAGTTTAAAACTAATCAGCAGGTCATAGTCCAGGTCATGTCGTCCTGTTTCTGGTTGCACATTTGCTTTCTAAGAATACATATGACTAGAATATGGTGCTGCTGTGAGGCTGCAACTAACGATTACTTTGATAGTTGTTTTCGGCATGTTCTAACTAACAATAAAGACGATAAAGATGACGACTATCGTTCAGAAATATTTATGAACTGGGCTGCTCATTAGGCTGCTACAAAAGTAAAAAAAAATGTACAGTACTCTGTAGTGAACAGAAGCTGTATCCTTCAGGTGTCCCATATGCCTCCAGTGTTGTGCTAGTTACTGAAAAATATTAACTTGCTACTGTTACTAGTTACTTCATTCAAAAAGTAACTCAATTACTTTGTTGATTACTTACACCAAAATTGAACCATTACTTTAAATAAAAACACCACTTTTTGTCCAGAATCCATCTATTTTGCTCTCTATCTCCTCTTCCTGCTTTGATCTCTGTGGCATATACAGTCTCTTTATGCTCCGACTACATCTCCCAGAAGCCCCAAAATTACTCACAGGCTACAGGAGACCACGATCGGCGATCCGCTGCCGAAAAAAACACTTTGACGTATTATTACATCGATGGCACCCAAGCGTTGGATATTAAATGATAGTGAAATACGTCAATGGCACTCAAAGAGTTTAACGTAATGTTTTATATTCCGACTTGGAGCATGGAATTTCTGACATTCCTGTACAACCTGAACGCACCATGAGTCGAATCACTCAAACGCTGGGCTCCCAGTGCTTCTGTAATGATATTAATGCTTTGTTTTCCTGGCTGGAAAGTGGGGGGATGGATCAGTGTCTCTGTGAACCTGAAGGGGACATCCTCCTGCCCATAGAGACATCTGAGAGTGTGATTGAAAGCAATCTGAATTCATCAATCAGGAAATCATGTACCAAATAGTGGACAAACACACCATATTATAATGGTAACTTTGTTCCTTTATTTACAGAGTGATGCGTTAGAGTATTAGTTACTGTCAAAAGTAACGGTGTTACAGTGACACGTTTCTATTAATAAAGGTTACTGTCCAATACTGCATGCCTTCACTTTAAATGCTGCCTCATCACAGACCTGCTGCATGTAGAGCACGTTAGCGTGTCTTTGGTGTCACCACACTTTCAATCTTTTAGCTCGTGGTGTTGTTGCAGTAGCGGCAGCTGTTTCTCTCTTGCTTGCCGGTCACTGCTCGCGCTTACTTGTGCATGGTCGTTTCTGCCCGGAAAAACATGAGCGATGATGTCACCGACTAATATCGACAAATGAATTTGTCTGCGATATTATTATCGATTTTTGTCGACTAATCGTTGCACCCCTAGACTTATTCCTTTGAAACTGCAGAAAATGGCACAGCAATATTGTTATTCTGTCAGATTTAGACATGTTTACTGTCACCAGGCTGTTTTCTTCCTGGCTGAAACCTTCTTCCTCTTGCTGGCTAAATACTATCGGCTAATGAGCTAGTTTCTGGAAATAGACAGGTGATTAACACACTGCTCTCCTCAGTGTGAGGCAGAGCAGAGCTAGTTAAGCTGTCACTGGGAAGAGGTTCAGTCTCTTAGGACGTCAGTGTTAATACGCCTTCTAGTCTTTTATACACATCAAACACAGGGGTGTCATTTCTTGAGAAAGTGCAAATATAAATATCAAGATACTTCCAATTTAGGGCTATCATTTCAAGCATGTTAACATTGGCATGCATTCTAATATCCAGTCAGCGAGACATTGTGTTAACAAGTCCGGTAGGTGTGTCATGTGTCTAAACATAGACACAGAAATAGCAGAGTGTTGTGCCGTAATGCTAATGTAATGTAACGTCTCTCCACTCTTGCTAAAACGGTGCATTTGAGGCCACGCTGCTGGCTTTGAACTGCTAATTTCAGCTAATTGTTGGCAGCATAACATCAACAATTCTGGGTGGTGCCCACAGTCACACTGATATGTGATTGGCTGATGATGTTAATGGTGCATGATTGACCACCCTGCCAGTGTAATACATTGCCAGCAAAATAGGCAGCACAGTTATGATACAAATTCTGCAGTCGGAAAGGAAATCCAGCAACCGGTCCAGCAATTTATGTGCAACACTGCAAAAAAAAAACACATTTATTATACATAATAAAACTGTGTCAGTAAGCTTTTCACTCTTGATAAAACACAAAAAAAGATTACACATTAGCGTCCCGGACTGCAGATCTTAATTTTATTTAGGACCCATTGTTGCCCATTGGCCTGTTGTCCTCTCTGTGTGGTCTCTGCACTGAGAGTAGTCTTCTGGGACAAAATGGGCCGCTTCATGCTGGGAAAGGATTACAATTATATGCTTGGTGGCTTTTTCCTCCACTCACAAGCTCACACGCAGAAACAGCCTCAACCATATCGTCAAAATCCATCGAACTCAGCCATCCATGTGTCCCCTGGTCTTCCAGCGAGGATTTGTTCCTTCATGTCTCTTTCACTTATTTCCTGCTCGATCATCCTGTTATCTCTGTTTCCATGGAGGCTTGTCTTTCAGTTTCAAACTGACTTTACTTGCATCATGGACTTATTTAAGTTTCAAAGCTTACAATGGCAAGCAATAGATGAACCACTGAAATGCAGCTGTTTGTGTTGTCTACATCATATCATATTTAAGTTACTTCCTTTTTGACTGTAATATATATTCTAGAGTATTTTAGGCTGTGTTTAACACTGAGTCACAGTCCTGCAGGCCTCTCTAACCACATTACTCATTTACAGCATCTGGTCCATTTAGTTAATTGGATACAAATCAAATTAACTCATGATACAACATAGCTATATAGCTCTTTCTTGGTCCCTGATGGCACAGATCCGTAAATTATTTTTAGTCAATATTATGTTTCATATATTCAGTGACTTTCTCTGTTTAAGCAGTGTAATACATAGGAAAATTGTTGCCAAATGTTCGAGGTGATCAAGGTGACATCTATTGTCCATATAGGGCTCTTCAACAGAGTTTATTGTGCAACAATTACTAATTCACTGTAGATTAACTGTCACATTATACACACACAGTGCACCATTTCAACGGGCAACCAGCCCAGCAGAATACAGTTTGTTTTACTGTCACAGTATGAAATATTATTATACACTCCGATCTGGGCTCCGGCTAAAGACAGCAATGCAGTCGGTGCTTGTCCTCCGTCCAAGACATAACTCTTCAGTGTTGCCGTGAGTATTTAGTCCCAGTTAGTCCTGCACTTGTGCTGGGAGTGTTAATCTGGCTCTCTGGTCCTGTGCTCAAAGAGCGGACACACTCTGTGACTGCAGACCTTCCTGGTTAAGAAGAGCTCTCCGTCTGGATGCAGTGTAAGTGTGTGTGTGGAGTCTAGTATTAGTATTCAGCCTTGAGAGTCTCAGTGAAGCGCCTGTCGAGCCCTTTGTTGTTCTTTCATGGAGGGGTCTGAAGGGTTTGTGGTGTCATGAGAGGCTTGGGAAGGGACACAAATAGATGCCATGAGTCCAGACATGCAGTACATTCCTCTGTAACACTCAAAACTCAAAAGGTTTCTGAACAGGATTTTAGTCTGGTTGTTGTTTGGGGCTCTCAAGCAAAGGGTAGGTGAAAAACACATTCATTGGTATTGTTTGCAGTGTGCCGCCACTGCACTTGTGTGTCTTTTGCTGCATTCGAGTTGTATCGGAAGTCGGGATTCGCAACTGGGAATGACGCCACACCCGAGCTGACGGCGTTCAAGTAAACAAGTCGGAAAACCAAGATGGATGCCTCCAATGAAAAGTTTGTTGTGCTTGCTCTGTTGGAATGCAGAAAGCTAATGCAGCAATATAGGGTCCTCAAACACAACTGATAGACAAAAAGAAGACGCAGAGAGTGTTTGTTTGTTCTCTCGCCTAATCATGTGGGAAAGATGTTTGAGTCCATTGTCGACTGTAACGTAGAACGCTACATGGCGAAAATCCAGGGCACTGCCATCTTGGATTATGATGCTGTGGTCAAATCGGGGTAGGTGAAGAACTTAGGAGTTTACGAGTCATAAATCAGACTTTGAGGGGCGTTTCAGTTGATATTTATGACTCAGAGCTCGTAAATTACAACTTATGAGGACAACTCGAATGCAGCATTTGTAAGAAGCTAGGTGGAGGTACACGATAGCCTCATGAGCCTTATTGTACTAATGCATCTTAAACAGGGATGGACAATGCTTTATTGATGCTGTACAGCTTGGTTGTGAACTAGGGACGCACCGATCAAATTTTTTCACTCCCGATACCGATATGTGAGGTTCAGTATTGGCCGATACCGATACAGAAAAGCAGCGCTGAATTACCTAAAAAACTCTCATTGTGTGGAAAAGATTGGCATCATTTTTTTGTGCAAGGCAACATCAGACTTCACTTAAACAAATAAACAGATATAAATGAACTGAATTATTTAATTACCACTTACCTGCCTGAAATGCGTTGCCAGACACGTGCTAAGGTGAGAAACAGAATGCCACAGGAAGTCCAGAACTGCCAGCACGTCTCTGGCAACGCATTTCAGGCAGTTTGTCCAAGTAGAGTTACCGTTGCGCGCATGCCGCCGTGTTAACTACTTTTGACAGACCTATAAAAAATATAACAAACTGAACTAGTGTGTGGTTGTGTGTGTGAGTTCTTGTGCAGGTGGCCAAGAGTTTTTTTTAGGGTGTATTTCCTGTGTTGGAGGCCATTTCCATGGATACAAGTTCACGCAGCTTCCTGGTTTCCTGTTTAGATAACCTGTGAGCTGTGATAGGCTTTTATCCAATCAGTGGCTTCCTTTACTTTGCAGCATCATTTGTTTTAAAGTGTCCACCACCCATCTTGAAATACACTGTCACTATCTTCTCCATCCGGCCTGACTTGAGTGCTTTTAAAATAACTGAAGAGTCTAGGAGGGTGTTACCCTTCACTGCAGGCAAATGGACTCAGCAGTCGGCAGCTTTTTTGTGAAAGGAGTTGCTTTTTGATAGGAGTTTACGGCACACAATGGCCGTAGTTGAATGAGCTTTAGGAGGTAAGACAATAGATGACACTTTTCTCCTCAACTCTCAGACATCATAATGAAGCCTTCTTTCCTCTCTAAATGTATGCTTGATTTCAACATGAGGCGCTAATGATTTACTGTCCCTGTGACTTGCCATGTAAAGTTGATTTATATCTCCATCCTATACTGTATGTATTAATGTTTTAAATTAACTGTCTACTGTGTATCCTGGAGCCACGCAGGACCTAATTACTGAATTAGTAAAAGTGATGTACACATTGATCATATTTAACACCTGCATTTTGTACCGTATGTGCAAAATAATGTGTTTGGTCTGCACTCTGTGTGTGTGTGTGTGTGTGTGTGTGTGTGTGTGTGGGTGTGGACATTTGGGTCTTTCTGCCATGCTGTGGCAGTTAAGCGTGTCATCCGTTTCGTTTCTGATCGATCATGATCAAATTGCATGATATAACATTGCTTTGGGCAACAGTCTTTATTGATTGGATGACAGTGACCCAGATGCATACGATCACACATGTAGACACGCACATGAAGATACACAATGCTGCTGTGCTGTCTTCCTCTCTTTTTCTTCTGTTTTTCATTTTCGAACGTCTCTTTCGTCTCGTTTTTCTCTTTTCATTTTCACGGTTTGTCTCGTAACACACAAGTATCACAAGTCTGTTCGTGTGTTACAACCCCTCCAGGAATTGAACTCCCCGGTGCATATGCAATAATTGGGTTACTGTCCCAATTTTCTGTGACCGAGTTCCCTTCATCAGAGAGCTCAGTTATTTCTAGCCTGGGAACTCACTGACAAGTTGTGAGTTGTCATTTTAAACCGGGACAGGGGTATTATGAATTTGCTCGAGTGGCACAATTTGTATTTTAATATTTATTTCTCAGTTACACAGCAGGGACAGCTACTGTTTGTCGCTCTCTGCAGGACGCACAGCTGGTAATGGGCACATACTGGCTTTTGTTGAGCTTCCTTTACAGCTATGAAGTAGGATAACCTCTTTGACCTCTGGACCACCCTGCTGCGCTCAACATACTCTCTGATTTTAGAGATTATCAGGGGCACACAGGCCAAAGTAAAAAGCAGGTTTCACTTTTGATTTTTTATCATTTTGGCTAAAATAAGTTTGTGCTTTTGCTTTCTGTGCCCAGCGTTTTATAAACGCCTTGTCCAGGTTAGTGTTGTTGATTGAACAGGGTTCCCACAGTTCCTTAAAAAGTCTTAAAATGTCTTAAATTAAAATCCGGGTAATTAAGGTCTAAAATTTTCCATAAATTTGCTGTAGGTATTAAATTTTCAGATGGTGCGTTTAATGCCAATAGGAAAACACAGCATTCAGAGATTCACTGCAATTTTGCATGTTATTTTGTTCACAAATTTCACTTCTTTATTCATGAAAGTTGTCAAATTAAAGTTGTAGAAAAAAGTGTTACACTGTGTTAAAGGGCTGAAAAAAAATATTAAAAACTAGTATCAGAGATTAATCTGGTATCAGATTTTTTTTTCTGCTAAATATTGATATCAGCATCGGTCAAGAACTCCATATTGGTCGGGCCCTACAACAAGTTGACTATTTTCTACCAAAAAAAATTGTTAGGACATTTTTGGGTTTTAAACTATATTTGTTGAGGTTTTAAAAAGTATTAAAATTGACTTTTAAAATGGTGCAAGAACCCTGATTAAGCTAAAAATTGAGGAGGCAACTAGAGCAAAAATACTTCCCAGTAAAAATAAATAAAAGTACAACTTTAATTGCTGAATGCAGTCTGAACTGTCGCACAGCGGTGCCGTCAATCGTTTGGTAGCTAACATGATGTTGCTAATCGCTCTTGCAAATTCGAGGAAAGTGTTTCCAGAGCGTCACGATGTAGTGCTTGTGAGCAGAGAAAGTGAACCATGACTCAGGTCGGCTCTAGTTTCGACCGGCCTGATCCTATGACCCAGCAGGTACACTCGCACACAACTCCTATCCAGACAAGTACAGCAGTAGAGTGAACCTGAGCCGTCTTTTATTAGCGGGTTTTAACCCTCTGAAAGTTAAGACTAGCCTTTTACATGTAAAGTATCGACTCCACAATAATGAAATTAATATAATAGGTTCTACTGAATTTATGTCTTATTAAAAGGTGAATACAGCTTGTATGTCATTCAGTCTCATATGAGACTGAGTCAACAGTCCCATACCGATGATGACAGACTAAAATACCATTGCCCTCCTTATCACCTCCTCTCCTTTCTTCAGTCATCATCTCTTCATCATTGCCTCTCTCTTTCCTTCTCGTCACATTTTGACAGGAGCTGCAGGTTAAAGGGAAAGTAGCGTATAGTGAGGAAAGAGAAGGCCAACACAGGAAGGGAGGAGTGGGGAGCACAGGGTGGATGTTTTTGGTGTGTGTTTGTACGAAGGTCTGCACACAAGGGGTCTTTGTGGGTTAGGGTATCTGGAGTAACACACACACACATTTAGCCCATGACATCACAGCTTACAGAGCAGCCGGCAGGAATGTCGAGAAAGGAGAGGCTTTGTGGAGGAGAGGAAAGAGACGGGAGGGGAGGAAAAGGAGGAGAAGAAGAGGAGGAAAAGGCTTGGCTAGGGAAAAAGTCCGGCACTCCCACTTTCTGGAACGGGACAGACAGAGGCTAAACAGAACTGGACAGAGCTAAATAGGAAAAGGGATAAACCATATTAAAAGAAGGTGCATACATGGATGGTAGTATTATAATTTTACAAAAGTGAAGTTTGCTTTTTTTGTAGAAATGACACCATGGATTAGCAGTTAAAATAGACAACTCAGAGACTAAGAGCAGCAGGTGAGTACCAGCTTTATTTAACTTTTCGGGTCGCGCAGCAGTTTTGATGTGATGGGAACGGCAAATATATTGTGCAAGAAATAAAATAAAATTCTAGGTAATGTTAGCCACAGAGAACAAACAGGTAAAGTAAAGGAAAAGAGGACACACACCCAAACTGATGTGTTTTGTATTAGATGATGTATTGATGTCAGTAGTGAAAATCTGCTGATGTGGCAAAGGTTGTCCAGATGTTACGTGTTGTTGGCCTGGACACCCTGTTGAGTCCTCCCCTCTGGCCTCGTGTTCACACCAACTGTCAGCCCACATGTCTCTCTATTGATATCGTTTCCAGCTACCCACCATGTGTCAGGTTAGCCACGTTTTGCTTGTCGGTGACGTACCAGCACTCCAGCACTGAAATCATGATAACTCTGTTTGGCCTGGGTTCACAATCCAGGCTGGTTGGAGCTGCATGGTAAACCAGCAGCAGGCTCCAGTTACTCTGCAGTATCATATTTAGCCAGGAAACAGGGCAGGGAACGCTGACTGCACTGGGTTACACACGAGCTTAATGTGTGTGTGTGTCAGTTTTGCCATGTGTTCAGGCTGTAGTGTGGGCTGATAGGAGCCAGTGCCACACTATTATATGGAAAATGGGTTTGTGAGAGACGTCAAGGTTGTGCGTTCACTTCCAGTCAGGGAGGATTCATGTTCTGGTAAACCCCCCAGTGTCTGAGGCATGCAGACCAAGATGTGTTTTTAGTGTGTGTGTTTGTGTGTGTTTGTGATTTTTGTGCATCACAGTCAGAGCGTAAGCATTTCCAGATGTGATGGGAATGGCGACAGGCACAGAATGAGACAGTACTGAAGGCGGACTGAGAGAGACTCATGGTTGTATCCAGATACTTGTCATGACTTTCCACTTAATCTACCCTTCATACTCCCACTTACATTAACTCTTTGAGTTCCAGCAGTTTTATAAAACAGAAAGTACCTTGTTCCAGCGTTTTTGCCCATTTTGAGTCATATTTCAAGACACAGAATATTTTATACTATGTCTCTGAAAACACTGAATAGCTCAAATGAAAGAAGAGACTCTCTATTTCATAATTTATCTGGTTCCATTCTTGTTTTATCAGAGGTAGAGTGGAGGCCACTTTCACCAAAAACACCACTTTTTCTCCAGAATCCATCCATTTTGCTCTCTAATCGCGATCATCTCCACTTCCTGCTTTGATCTCTGTGGTGTATACCGGCTCTTATCTCCCACAAGCCCCAACATTACTCACAGGCTGTGTGAGACCACGATCGGCAACCTGCTGCTGAAAAAACACTTTGACATTGAAATACGTCAATGATACTCAAAGAGTAACTTTACAGGGTTGAAGATAAGATAAAATACGTCTTAAGTCTTTCACAACAGTTGTCATACACAGTAGGAAAAAGTAAGGTGATTTTTTTAAAAAAAAAATGAATATATATTGACAATCTTAGCTTACAGACCAAATTCAAACAAATTTAATCTTAACTTTCTTCTCAAAAACACCCTAAAATCATCCGTACCAACATAATCCTTTTTTTCTAATCGGACCTAATACTAATTTAATTCTCTAAAACCACGTCCTCATCCTAAAATTGAGCCGTGAATTAGGCTAGACTGGCTTAATGGCTTTTTTAGGATTTCTCCTAACTTTGTCCTCTAAAACACAAACGCATCATGGCGAGGCTAATATTTTGACTATAACAGGAACATTTATAGACAAACCATAAAGAATTGTGTTTTTTTCATTAGTTACATGTTTTTTTACATTTTAAACACTCAAAAACACAGTCTTACACTCACACACACTCCTTTAGCTGGACAGACAGGGCGTTCAGTGTCCCTCACAAGTATTAGAGTCCGAGCCTTGAAGACAGCTAGTTATGTCTGGAATGTCAGCTCACCTCCACATGAGTCAAAACACACACACCTCCACACACACAAACACACACACACACACACACTCTTTATTGTGTGTGTAGCAGAATAACATTACATATGAAACATTCCTGTACTATAGTAGTGTTTTCCTGAGGCAGTAACAGGATATCCTCCCCCTCTGTACTGTCCTGCTTGCTGGACACACACACTCTTTCACACTCCTGAACACACACACATTCCTGCACATGCACAGATTAAGGACACAATGGTCAATGCATCAAGACAGAATACCTCGCCTGTGTGTGTAAAAAGAAGTGGCATCTGGTCCTCACATTGTGCGGAGGAAATAATACTGTCATTTACACCTTTCTGTGACATTGTCACTGTCAGTCAGCATTGTGAAACGATAAAGTCCTCATGTGGGATGTATATCTTCAAGAGAATGCGTTTATTCTGATTTTTATATCTATCACACACCTCAGGAGACAGTATAAGCATATGACTGTCTGATGGGTCGGCGAAATGCCCTCAGGGAATGTTTTTATTCTCAGGAGAAACAAAGGCAGGGTTGAGGAGGAAGAGTGTCGCTACAGTACAGACAAGAGGAGGCTTTTTTTTGTTTTTTATAATCCATCATGTGACTTCACTGACCACTGAGGAGGGAGGAAACAAAGAGGGAGAGAGGGTATTCTGCAGAGGAGATGATGAGGACCAAGAAACTGAAAGGGAGAGAATAGAAAGGTAAAGAAAATCCAATGATCTGTATTATAGGGTGCAAAAACATCCTCCTATGTGCTTTAACTGAACAGTGAACCGACTCACTGAAGTGGTCCTTGTTAAATCCACACACACAGTCTAACATGTTATAAAGGCTGGGGTCAACAAACCCTCATGGATGTAAACACACATTAGGAATAGAGGTGTACTGGGCAATAAAACAAGAAGACAGTGGAGTGTTTCTTAGCGGCCAGGAGTGTGTGAATGCAGCTACATGGATCTGGAATGTGTCGGGTGGATGGTTCACAAAAACAGAAGGTCACAGGTTTGATCCCTGCATGCCGACGTGCCTTTTAACTAAACATTCGAGCCCCATTTGTACATTTCCACCCTGGATAAATCACACTTAAAATAAATATTTACCTCAGTTGATAGTTAATATGACAGTAAACTATGGGTTATATATCTTTGTTTTATTTCACAAAAATTACAGCATTTTATAAAATAAGAGTTAAGCATTGAATATTGAGGATAATAAAGTAGTCAAGGTCCCAAATTATTGCTTCATTCTTCAGGGATGATATACCGAGTAGCTTTTTTAATCAATATTTATATAATAATTGCATCAGGGCTTTTTTTTTTACATTTTCACAATTTGTCATCTTTATACTGTACATATTTTGAGGATAATATTCCTTACTTTTATAACAGTGACACTGAATCCAGAAACAGCAGTGATGCTGCTCTGTGACCAGCTTAGGTCAGGAGGACACAGAGAAATAGGAAAAAATGTCAAATGTTAAATGCCTTCCAAATGCTTTTAATTGAACCAACATTTCTCCAAAAACTATAAAAATTGATAAACTGTCATCCTTCCTGCCAGTTTGGCTGTCGTCTAATAGAGTTTCAGATACGTGTGAGGCGAGAAGAGTTACTGCGTTTGATTTGCCAGCTGTTCAGCACAGTGATTCATTCACAGAACTGTGATTTGTGAAGGTGTTTGAACAAAGATGCAATAGTTTTCAGGGCTATGGAAGTTGGTTATGTTCTGTCATAAAGCAGCAGAATGGGAGTTGGTGCCTCCCAGTGGTGGGAACCAGTCTGAACCAGTCTGCAGAGGAGGTTTAACTGAACACACTGCTGCTGCAATGCAGACAGACATACTTGCATCTGTTTGACGTCTGTCTGTGTGACATGTGTTTGAGATGTTTTAGGGATCAGGAAGCCTGTGGTAAACTTTTTTAATCCCTACTGTAATCAAAGGTTTTACTGATCCTCTCCCTATAATATCTCTGAACGTTGTGTCCATCGTTGTTCCCTGTGACAGAAGTCGTGGTGTGCAGAGGATGTCAGTGACACAACACCGAGAGAGCGAGCCCTGAAAAGTGTCAGTTTCCAGGAAGCAGTCAGCGTTATCACTGACAGGCCTGCAAACATGGAGCTGGAGAGCCAGCAGATCCAACATGGCTGCCTCAGCAGCCCCAGTAACAGAGCCCACAATGCTGTTGGTGTTAAAGTAGAGACTGCTGACAGCGAGGTGGTGCAGGTATGTTAGCTCTCTGAACAGTAACGGTTATTTTTATTTATCAATACCAAAACTTTATTTTGGCCTGAGTGGAAGTTTTTAAGTTTTTCCTCCTTTTTTCCTTATTTATTTTTTAATACTTTTTAAATTTCTCATTTTTTTCTTTTTCTCTTATCAGCAATATGAGGAATATTAGCCTGAAGTTAATTTGGCAACATTTGCATTACCTTGCATGCACATAACCATCATTTTTTTTATTGAAATAATATCAAACTGTGCTGTGTTTGGGTGTCATACACCATACCAATTTAAAACCCAATTTTTATGCAGTAAGTAATGTTGTCTTTTGACACTAATTAATTCTGTTTATGAGGTCTTAATGGTCATGTCAGCTGTGTCTATGCTTGTGCACTTTCTTAGGATGATATTGAAATGTGATCTATATAATTGTTTAGCATATTGTAATATATAATTTACAATACATTAATGACTGAAAAAAACATGCAAATATAAGCTTTCATATATATATACTACAGTAAATTGATTATCTGCTGTCTACAGGAGATCCGATTCTTGGACCAGGTTTTAGACGCCGCCTCAGAAATACCCACGAACGGAAACTCTTCTCCGTCTGAACTCACCAAACCAATCAGCATTGATGGAAACTCTCCCTCCATCTGCGTGTCAGCCTCCTCTCCTCTCAATCACCAACCAATCATGGTGGAGGGCCAAAGACAAACCACCTTCCTCCACCACGAGGACTCTGCTGTGAGGACCAATGGTCACCTGCAGGGAGAGGAGCCGGGGAGCGGCCGAGCCAAGTTTGAGCTGAGAGCGTTTCAGGAGGAGAGACGGCCGGCGAAATTGTTCACCCCTGGAGAGGAGCAGCAGGTCAGGGTGACGAGGAGACGACCCTCAGGGGAGGTAAAAAGCTGTTAGGTTATCTATTGGCTGTAAGAGATTCAGCAAAACAACACACCTGTGAGGTTATAGTGAAATATAACTTAGTGTTGCATTGATTGCTCGTAAAAAAAGTTACTTTGTTACATGAGACACTTTAAACTAGGGGTAGGTATTGGCAAGGACTTTAAGATATGATATGTATTACGATGCTTGAGTCACGATACGTTATTGCAATATTTTCATATTGTGATATTATTCATAGATCACTGAGAAATTTAAAATGCAGCTTAAGTTGTATGTACATTATGTACATGTGTATGTATATATATATATATATTACACATATTTATGTAGTTATTACTGTATATATACAGTGTATTACAGTACATATATTTATATATATACATATATTAGGGCTGTCAAAGTTACTGCGTTAATGTGGAGTATTTTTTATTTTATTTTTTTATTTAAATTTTTATTTACAATTGGCATGAAATGTGACTTTTTGGGGGGGAATCAACATTAAGAAATTAAAAATTGATATTATATCAGAAGAAAAAGTATCATGATATATTGCCATATCAATATTTTTTCCACCTCTACTTTAAACGTCACCTAAATTAATTAAAATATGAGGAATATTGGGGCTTCTGGGATTTGTAGTCAGGACATAAATAGACGGTATACCACAGGGATCAAAGCAGGAAGTGGAGACGATCAAGGTTAGAGAGCAAAATAAACAAAATCTCGAAAAAAAGTGATTTTGGTGGGAGTGGCCTCTATTCTACCTCTGATAAAACAAGAACGGAACAAGGTAAAAACGTTAGGTAATGTTTTTTCATGATGAAATAGAGAGTCTCTTCTTTCATAGGAGCTATTCAGTGTTTTCAGAGACATAGTACAAAATATTCTGTGGGAAATATGATTAAAAATGGGTAAAAACACTGGCACAATGCACTTTCTGTTTTTAAAAAAGGGCTGGCACTCGCTGAGTTAAAAGCTAATGCCAATGGGAAATCTCATTCTGAATATTTGTACTCTGTTCTCATCTTTCCTCAGGCTCAGGAGCTGGAGCGAGAGCGCCAGGAGCTGATCAAAGACCAAGCAGTGAAGAAAAACCCTGGGATCGCCCAGCGCTGGTGGAACCCTCCTCAGGAGGTACCATCCCGTGTAATCTTTGTTTTTTTAACTTAACTCCAATGACTTCCTGACAAGCTGACTAATTGTTTTTTTTTTTGCTTCATTCATTCATTAATCCATTCATTCAAGGTTCCTTTGGAGGAACAGCTTGACTCAGATCAGCTTGAGTCTCTGAAGAAATACCAGGAGAGGAAACAGCAGAGACAGAATCACACTTATACATACACACAGGTAAAACACACACATACACAGGACTAGTGGTGCAAGATATGAAGATGCTCTTTAATTATGATAATCTACTAGTATTAAATTTGAGGGTGATCATTTCTGTTCCCTTTTCTCTGTTTCCAGCCCCAGGTGTCAGGTCCTCCGACAATGGTGACCTTTGACCCAGAGTTAAACAGGAAGGAGGACATTGTGGAGGAGCAGATCAACTTCTCGTCTGCCAGGAAGCAGTTTCTGCAAGGGGAGGCTACCAAGAGGGACGTAGCCCCTCACATATACTCTGCAAAACCCTTCTCCAAAGCCGTAACCAAGGGCAGCCAGGGGAGCAGTGACATTTTTGCAGAAACTGGAGAGGGTCACGTGAGCTGGTCCGATGAGGGAATCGCTGCAGAATTTACTTGTGCACGAGCTGTAATGACAATCCTGCCTGATGAGGAGGAAGGGAAGAGCCATTTCCATGCAGCTTTTCACCCAGAGGAGTCTGACTCGGGATTAGACGAGTTATCAGTCCGTTCTCAGGACACTACCGTGTTCAGCTTGGATAATGTTTCCGACAGTGGAGCCTCGCTACCACCTACCCCGTTGCCACTTACCCCGGTGTCACCGCCGACCCCCCAGCCCACCACGCCAGTTAATGGTCAGACCAGTGGCGGTCCAGCAGAAGACGAGCTGGAGTACCACGCAGAGGTTCTTGTCCAAAATGCCATCCAGAATGCCCTGGCAGCTCAGGATGGGGAGGAGTGGCAGCCAGCTGGGTTGAATTCTTCACAACTGAGCAGCCCAGTGTCTCCGTCCTCAGCTTCTACTGATAGCCCAGTGCCAGTTTCTTCTTCCCCTGTGTCTTCTGGTGGAGCTCCCAGCCTCCAGTCACCTGTGTCCTCCAGTCCTGCTCCATCCAACCTGTCCCCTCAGCCAGACAGGCAGCCAGAAGTCAGAGTTGTTTCCCAAGAGAAGCTGTCAGAATCAGAAGACTCCATGCAGCAGCAGCAGCCTTCCAGTCCAGCACAGCAACCACAGCTCCAGACGCCATCTCCGCCTCCTTCTCAGCCTGTCTCGCCACCACAGAGACCTAAAGATGGAGGCCCCAGGATCAAAATCCAGTCCTCCTACGCCAGAGCCCTGGCCTCCTCAGCCCCAGCTCCAGCACCTGCCTCAGCCACAGCAGCTCCAGTTCCCAGGCCAACCCCAGTCTACCGCCCCCCTTCTCCTCCAAGCCCAGAGAAACAAGAGTTCAGCTACTTCAGTAAATACTCAGAGGCGGCTGAACTGCGCAGCACAGCGGCAACATTGCGAGGCCCTGAGGTGGAGGCAGCCAGCGGCCCGTTCCGCCTGCGCTCCAAGAAGCAGCGAACTTTATCCATGATCGAAGAGGAGATAAGAGCAGCTCAGCAGAGGGAGGAGGAGCTGAAGAAACAGAGGGAAGAGCAGCCTGTTGTCGTTGTCCGTCCCAGCAACAGTCTGGGTCCTGTCAGGACAGCGATGCGGCAAACCAAGATTTCCCCAGCAGATAAGATGAAGAGCAACAGCCTGCCAGCTCGACTCACACTGACAGCAAAGACGGCACCAGGTTTGTCACAGCTAGCTCAATGGTCCCTGTGTGAGACCTGGCACAACTAGAACTAGGGATAGGGACGATCTGATCCAGTATCGGAATCGGTGATCTGATTCCGACGTAATTCACAGCTTGGAAATTTCCAATCTAACCTTTAGAAATTTCCAATCCATGAGTCATATCTGTTCTTTCACGTTGTCTGCTGACATTGACACCACAAGTGAATCCTGCCGGCTAGTTTGCGAGCTGGCTGCAAACTGCGAGACACAAAGATGAGACTCGCCTCTGTTCAGGAAATCAGTTTCACAATTTGTAGCTGGGCAGCTAGCAGGTTAGCATTGAGCACCACTGGGTCTCACCATTCAGTGTGACACACACATTTTAATTTCTTCATTTCTCATGCATGAAAATTTATATGTAATGCCGGACTTGGCACGCTCCAGCCAATCAAAAAAATAACACTGCTGTATCTGGGTAAGACACAGGTGAGCTGACCACAGCAATGTTACTGAGAAAAGGATGCATACAGCACAATCATTACTTGTTGTACAAAAGGAAAACAATGAAATTTCATCTCAGGGAAGTGAAAAAATGTGGATCTGCGCATCCCTAACTAGAACCAAACAAAATGCTTGTTGTTTGTTGTGATAATGTTGACGAATTGTCCATGTGTTTTTCTGTGACGGGCAGGAAAGATCGAGAAGGTTCGTCCTGCGCCGCCTGTCTCACCCTCACCGTCAGAAGGTGCCCTGTCTGACGCCGGCAGCGAGGACTCCGGAGGACGACCCAAAAACTTCATGCAGACGCTTATGGAAGACTATGAGACACACAAAGTGAAGAGGAGGGAGAAAATGGAGGACAACAGTGTAAGTATTTGAATCTGGAGAGAGACAAACAAATATTTTATATTTTACATAAATAAAGTTCTTGTTCTTGGAAAAAATGCAACAAAGATGCCAAAATATTTCTCGGCCTTGTGGTTCACTGGGATTTGGTTATGGTTGTCTGTTTCCGTCCATGGTCTGTTCGTATGAGCTAATACTGTATAACACCAAAAGAAAATTCCCCCCTGCCAGAAGCAGGAAATGAAATTGAAAGTATGTCAGGGACATTGGGGGATTTCTGTCCTGACTCCATCTTTTTTACATTTTTTTAATCTGAAATGTCTTTTAATTGCAGAATCAGGTCTCTGCTGAGAAGAAGTGTTGCATTTTGGCAGACTGAACTGTCAAAATAAAAATCTGTAAAGAGTCATTGGTTTAGGTGCTGGAAGGACACCACAGTTTCACTTCTCCTTTTGTTCATCAACACATTTTCAATACATAACAAGAAGTTATCTTGAACATGGAGTCTGTTGTCTGCTGTTGTTGTTGTTTATCCATAATGACATCACGTGTTGACTGTTTATACTGTTGCTTCTCTCCTGCTGGTCACTCAGTATGCCCGTTTGTTGCTGGCTAACGAGGTAACCACAGAGGTACCTGTCTCCCCTCAAACATGTTCACACCACGAGTGGCCTTAACTGACAGACCTGGGTCAGACTACTGTAAAAAAAAAAACAAAAAAAAAAACGAATACATTCCTGTCTATATTTGGACTATTTCTGTCAAGGTGGAAGATTGTTCCTTAAAAAGTCTGAAAATGTCTTAAATTAAAATCTGGGTAATTAAATTGTCTTAAATATGCTGTAGGTATTACATTTTCAGATGGTGCGTTTAATGCTGATAGGAAAACACACCATTCAGAGATTTACTGCAATTTTGCACGTTATTTTGTTTACAATGTTCACTTCTTTGTTCTTGAAAGTTGTGAAATTAAAGTTTTAGAAAAAAAGTTTAGTGTTATGCCTTCCATTTATACCGTTGTTTTAAGTGTTTAAGGACTGAAGAAAAAAATAATATATAAATTTATATAAATTGACTATTTTCTACCAAAGACATTGTCCTGACATTTGTGGGTCTTGAATTATATTTGTTGAGGTCTAAAAAAGTATTAAATTTGACTTTTAAAATGGTGCAAGAACCCTGTGAAAGTGGTGGAGAAAATATAGACAGGGATGTACCGGTGTTATTTTAGACTGGGAGGATTCTGTGAATCATGTCTGATCCCAGGTCTGCTTGTGGTCTCACTGCATTACTCCTCAGCTCTGTGGTGTTGGTGCTGCATGTGCTTGTCCTTGAATTTGGTGTGACCTTTGATCCCCCAACCTCCCACATGCACATTTGCTCTCTGTATACACATACTGTACTGTACTGTAAGGACTCCTTGACTGTGGGGTGGTTTAACCAAGCGCTCCCTCAGTTTTTGACATTCACTGCATGTCATGTTAAAGTCACAGTGGTGTGTTTCCTTTTAGTGATCGTGTTGCCCTCTTTAGCAGAGGTAAAGCATGGGTTTGATCAGCGAGCGCTTGGCTGATGCTAACTGCTCGAATCACATCCACTGTTTTCTAACCAACAGGTTCTGGAGGCCACTCGAGTCACCAGGAGGAAGAGCGACATGGCACGCAAGTGGGAAGCCGGTATCTACGCTAACGAGGAAGGAGAGGAAGAAGAGGAGGAGGAAGAAGAGGAGGAGGAGTAAACAGCTCCTTCCAGAGACGGTGAAGGGAGAGAGTGGAAAGAAATGGGATGAGGAGGAGGATGAAGAAACAGGAGAAATGCAGCGAGGATCAGGAAACAATATTTATTTTACTAATAGTATTCTGATGATCACATGACCCGCTGACTCGACCAGAGGAGCATCAAGTCGTGGTTTTTGGACCTGGGGATTGAAGGCCAGCAGTATGTTAAGTGACTGAGGATGTGAGAGACATTTGAAGTGTTGATGTGAGTTTGGAGGAAAGAAAAAAAAAAGGTCAGAGATGCAAGAGACACTATGGAAGGTTTTTATGGTGGTTTACGAGTTCAGAGTGTATTTGGCTGTTAAAGGTTTTTACTAGTTGGTAGACGCTGAATGACTTAAATATTCATAGGATTTTTCATCTGCCTGTAATTTCTTATACTGAAATGTATGAGCTGAGATCTAAAGATTTTATTTTGACTGGCTGCCTGAGACTTGCTGATGATGGTTTTGACAAAGGTTGCTTGATAATAACTCCAATCATCTTCCGAATGTATAGAAAGGTTTTCATTACCAAGAAAAATGTAGAATGCAAATGACTAGCAGGTGTGTGCTATTGAGAAACTTCTGACTGAATGTTGATTTTAAAAAAAGAGACAGAGCGAGGCCTAATTTTTGTAATTTCAGATTTATTTTTACTGGGATTTGATGACGCTGCAGGGAGGTTGCACCCTGGTTGTTTTCCAGGCGCTGACCCAAAACAGGACCTGAAGCAGTGTTATCCTCTGCATCCTGCAGTGCCACAGTACATATATATATATATATATATATATATATGTATATATAAGACACACATGGGAGCTTTCGCAGTCCTTTTAAGCATCTGTATTAAATCTAAAGTGCCGACTTGAGGGTCTTTGAACTTAAATGCTAGCGAGGAAATGTGTAAAACTAGCATCAAGGTTCAACTTTGCCTTAGACCGTCAGTAATTGTTGGTGCACGTTGATGTATGTATGATGAATTTTATCTTCTCTTATTCTGTATTATAACTACAGTTTCAGTAGACTTTAGAGAAAACACACAACCACATTAGAGAGAAACTCACTATCAGTACTCGTCAGTGACTTCATGTCCGTTAAGTGACGGACAGACGGGGATGAGGGAGGCTAACTGCGGGTCATGTTTGCGTCACTTCAGTCAGTTTGTGAATTAATTAAAGGGCTGGGTCGGGTTTTATACTCTTAAGAATCACTTATTTTACCTTCGCAGGCTATGCCGCTTTGTTGACCTGTGTTCGGATGTAAGCAGTTGATTCATGTATTATACTGAGGTAGGACTGTGTATTTGATATATGAGCTTGTATGTTGAGATTCCATTGGTGGGTGTTTATCTATAACTAGTTGAGGATAAAGTTTGATGAAAATTATTGAAAAAAGCTTTTTATAAAAAACGTTGTTATACCAATACAGAACAATATTTACAGAGGAGCAGACAACCTTTTCAGTCTATTTAAGAAATACTGATCGTGTGCATGAATTATTCCCTTTATTCCTTTCTGACATGCAGCGAGATGAAAGCAACTGACCATCGGTAGAAAGGCTCATTAACAGACTCAACCTTTTTTATTTTGACAACGTAACATTAACATTTGCATTAGGTTTGTCCTTTTTTTTATTGTGAAATTTCTTGTTGCTGGGTGATGTCATTTCCTGCTTTGCTAAATGAAGGAAGAAATACTATGACACAGACCTCTATGTGTGTGTGGTGATGCTGTGGATTGTCCAAGCATTAAAACAGGAATAACTCCCAGAGTTTTGGAGAAATTAAAAGTAGAAATGTGTCAACAATGGCTGTAGGAACAGTATTTCTGAACCACTTTAACTGAAAAGTTCTTTTCTGTCTTTGTTAGCTTGTTTATTTAAGGTCGAGCATCTGCTAGCATGTCCTGTTCAAGTGTCCTCGAGCCAGGCATCGGCCTCTCTGGAAAAAAAAAAAAAAACATTAAAACTGAGGTGCACAAAAACATAACGAATTGCAGGACACATATTAACCCTTGACAAATATTTTGTTATATTTATTGGGCCAGTCCCCATCCTCATCATCCTCAAATGATTTTAATATCCTCTCAGAGGGAAACGTAGTGCCTGCAACCACCAACCAGCATTACGCAATGTGTTCATTTCCCCCGAAACAAAAACACCACATTGGTTCCAGAAAAAACATGGTAATATATAAAATAAAAAAAACATATTTATAGGACAAGTGACAAGTGTGTTTTAAGAGACGGACAGATTATTATGGTGCGGACCACAGGTTCATATGACTTTTTTATTTTTTAAAAAAAAATTGCCACATAAGTTAAGAGTATTTTGATGCATTTCTATGTGAAAGATATTTGATTTTTGAGCTTGAACAAATGAAAGACAAATGATAGTTTTACAGTGGCCTATTCCACATGCCAGCTGAGCATCTAGTGTATCTCAGCTTTATTCACAGCATGTTTTGAGTTGTGTGTGTGTACACACACACACACACACACACACAGTGCTTATTTCCCCTTCAGAGGACACAAACCCTTTTGAGTCTTCATAAAATACAATGATTTTGTTTTCAGACATGCACACACAGAGGATTTCTAATTGTGTGATTTGTTATTATTGTTATTATTATTATTATTTTGCTTTTGTTGTTTGAATGGGATGATTTATTTATCATTTTAAATGCTGTTCGCTTGTTTTCACCTGCAGAAGCGTCCACGCTTCCTGTGTGTGTGTGTGATAAACCTATCCTATTACACAGTATAACCTCTGTTCCTATGTTAACCACTTGTATGCTCATACTCTGAACTGAATACTGAATATTTTCTCATTAAAAACAAAACCTGTAAGTGTGGGTTGATGGGTTTTTGAGTGGTTCATTCATGTTTTAAACATGAACAGTAACTTTCTGCGAGTTAACTTAAAACTGTAATTAATGTGTGTAAGGATGAATAAGACAAGAAAAAAAAAACATTACAATGCAAGTGCAAATTCTCTGACTATTCAGATGTCCTATTTTAATATTCAGCCAGGTAACTTGAACTAACTAAAAAAAAGTATCTAAAAGTCCAAAAACAAACAAACAAAATGTCAAATTTATAAGCAAAAACAGATGGCAGTCTTTGTGGATTCAATCAATGAGTAGGCTTAATTTTGACGTCACATAGTCATTATGACATAGTTTCCAAATATGTTCCACAGGTTGGTTAAATCTTTCACCCACACCCACTTCAGTGTGAGCGCACTTGAGCAGCAGCAGCAGCAGGAGGAAGAGGAAGTGTTGGAGCGCCTCTCTTATACCTCTGCGCTTTTATTTCCAGCTTTTTTTTCCAAGTCCAACTTTTATCTTTTTTTTTCTACATTCAGTCTGCTTTTGGTTTGAGTTGCTGGGCTCAGAGCTGTCACTGCAGCTGTGTCATCATGCCTCATGCGCTCCACTCAGCCTTCGCGGCGCTCCGCAGGATAGAGACCGTAGTGGTGCTCCAGCAGCTGGGCAGCACTCTCTTCAACACCGCCCTGCACATGGTGGTCAGGGACCGGACTGTTAACGCCACCTACCCGGATGCCCACCTCTCCAGCGGAGGCAGCCAGCAGAAAGCCATGACGGACTTCTACATGACCTACAACCTCATCGTCAACCTGTCTCCCATCCTGCCTGCGCTCTTCCTGGCCATGCTCGGTGACCGCGGCTGGAGGAGAGCGCCCGTCGTGGTGCCTCTGTGCGGCTACCTGCTGTTCAGACTCGCCCTGCTGCTGGTGGTCGTCTTCCGGCTCCCCATAGAGCTGATGTTCGGCGCGGCGGTTGTCTACGGGCTGTCCGGTGGCTTCTGCGCCTACTGGCCCGGTGTGATGACGCTGGCATCGCTCTCCTCCACGTCGTCCAACCGCTCCAAGGTCAGTTAGGGGTCCCAGCTTCACCACACAGTGCAGTAAGTAGGCTATTAGGGCTGACCTCTTGTAGTGGATTACAGAGATTCTTTTATTTGATCAGTCATAATCAATAGTTTTATGTTTCATGTTGAATTCATGAGCACTTTTTTTGGGAGGCTGTAGAGTTGTTGTGACCTTGAGCGAGACACTGGACCCCCAACTTGTCCCCTAAACTTTATATATATATATATGTATAATAGCTCATTGCTCCCTTGTGAGATAGCTTAAATGCAGAGGACAAATTGCATGTATGTACTTGTATAATGTCTGATTGGTGTGATTCCTAGTTGAAAAGCTTTCACAGATGTGCCGTCAAATCAAAAGACAAAACCAAAGCCTGCTTCTGATGGAGGACAGCCCAGATCTCACACCTGATTGTCAGTGTCACTGAACAGCACTTTATTGTAAGAATGCATGTGAAGCTTATGAATGGTGAAGTGCCAGCGTAATAGAGGGAGAGAGCTGAACCGGTTTGACAAGTCTGGCCAGCTGATAGATCTGCTCCTAGGTTATGTCAGATTCTCTCAAGGTCCATTTGGATTAGTTAGCCAACCACTTCCAGTTGGTGAGACGAAAAATTTTATTCGCAAGTAGGAACTTTAATTTGGTTTATAGCTGTTTATAAAGGAAGTTCTCTAATTCCATACTTTAAAAAGCATGCTCGCACACTTTGAACCTGGACACATAACTAAACTATTATGATCCCACTTTGTGCCCACAGTAGACTGGCCATACTGTTTGCACAACACTATGTCTATGCATCTATATTTCAAGCAAGAAAAAGTCTGATAACAAATCTCAGCTCCTTCTGGTCATTCCACCATCCCTGTCTGGCATTTCTGATTTAATTCCATGGCCTGGCTGTTTTTATGCACAAGTAAGAAAGAAAACACCTGAAATATAAAAATAAAACAGCTCAGCTTACTATTTAACTTCTTCTCTTAAGAGATCTCTTAAGCATAATTCCTCCTGCTCATTCTGGCACAAATAGACCATCATCGTCTCATTTTTTTCATGTGTTTTTGACAAAAAGTAAATGTACTCCTTTAAAAGCTATTTAACTCATTGAGAGCCAGCCGTTTTTTAAAATAAAAAGTGCCTTGTGCCAGTCTTTTTTGCCCATTTTCAGTCATATTTCTAGAACTACAGAATATTTTGTACCATGTCTCTGAAAACACAGAGTAGCTCAAATGAAAGAAGAGATGCACCCTTTCATCATGAAAAAAAATGTTTGTTTTTACCTTGTTCCATTCTTGTTTTATCTGGAGGAGAGTAGAGGACACTTTCACCAAAATCGCCACTTTGGCACTCAAGCGTTGTATTTTAATTGATGGTGTAACTCGTCAATGGCACTCAAAGAGTTAATAACTTAGATAACCCTCTCACAGCGTCACCTTATCTCCAGTTCCATTAACTCTTTGAGTGCCACTGACTTATTTCAACGTCATTTAAAATCTGCCACTTGAGTGTCATTGATGTAATAATACGTCAAAGTGTTTGCGGTCTCCTGCAGCCTGTGAGTAATTCTGGGGCTTCTGGGAGATGTAGTTGGAGCATAAAGAGACAGTATATTCCACAGAGATCAAAGCAGGAAGTGGAGACGATCGAGATCAGAGAGCAAAACAAACAGATTCTGGACAAAAAGTGGTGATTTTGCTGAAACTGGCCTCGACTCTACCTCTGATGAAACAAGAATGAGCTATTCAGTGTTTTCAGAGACATAGTACAAAATATTCTGTGAGTCTTAGTGTTTTATATCCAGTTTCCTAAGAATGACCCTATAAAACAAGCTGAAAACTTGCACACTCACTACAACTGAAAATCTGCTTCAACAGTAACAGTGTGTCCTGGCTTGAGCGCTAATGGTCTTAATTAAATGGCTGCTTCACCTCAAAGCAGCCTCACCTTCCCCTCAAATGTCTGTAATGTACTTTCATGTTATGGCATTCCTTGAGTCAAAGCAGAAACGTGTCCATGTCTCATGCAGGTGATGATGAAGGTGGAGTTGCTGTATGGGATAGCAGGTCTGGTGGGCAGCCTGGTGTCGGGTCATCTGTTCCTGCTGTACAGCTCCAGTTTGGAACATGGTACCATCCTGCTCATTGTGAGCACACTGCTATACGTGCTCTGCCTCATACACTCCATAGTCCTGCTGCAGGTAAGTGTGTAGAATATTATTTCATGTCATCTGTAGTGTCTCTGTACGCTAAGACTGCCACAACAAAGGCTGGCCAGCGTATGGGTATGGATAAAGCTAAACTTGACTTAATTTCAAAAGCTTTTGATAAAGACTGTTGGATGTACTGTGTAACTGAAAAGTCACAGTAAAATATATAATAAGATTCAGACACTGGGTTTTGTGTTGTTAGGGTGAGGGCAGTTAGGGTTAGGATCAGAGGTCAAGTATGGGGTCATGAGGTTAGCAAAAACAGTTTTGATCCGTGGGCATTTTGATCTGCTTCTTTATTTTGCCCTCAGTAAAATTTTATTTATGGCAAATTTTGGCTACAACACTAACTGGTGTTATAGAAACACATGTCAATTAAATTATTCGGTTGTATTTTATGTGAAGTTTTGTCAAGAACAGGGCTTTAGCCATTTTTGTAAGTCCCAAAAAAATTATATATATATTTTTTTTAACAGGCTTATTTTGCCTTTTTTTTTTACCACAAATATATCATTTAAGTAAATCATCATTCTTGTCATATCAAAGTACTCATAAATACCTACCAAAATATGTTTTATAATTCAGGTTATTTAGTTGAAACAGTATACTCATTTGAACAGAAAATTCTTTGATCTGTTACCACTTGAGCAGTCCCTACTGTAAACTGATGTCATTGTCAGAACCCCAGTTTTGGATGTTTGTCCCCAAATGTAGCCTAAATATTCTAAAATATATATATTTTATAACAGCTAAGCGGCTTACACCTCATAAATATGTTAAATGTGTGTCCACCTTCATTTAAGGTGAAACAGCTATCCAGCACAGAGCCAGAGGACAGCTGCAGCCTACTTCCTCAGGTGTCTGGTGAAGCTCCTGTAGAGGCTCCCACCGGGAGAAACAGGCTGAACGTCGTTCTGCTGTTTATAGCTGCCATGCTGTACGGCTCTGCAGTGGGAGGAGCGATAGAAATACTAGGAGTCTTTGTGTTGAAAGAGCCTCTCAACTGGAACGCCACTCAGGTGACGTTGTTTTTGTATGTTTGCGTTGGGTTTTGGATTGTTAATGCATGAAAAACAAAACAGTTTTGGATGATTTTATATTACTAATTTTATTATCCAATAAACTGATTAGGATGAGGACATCAGATTCATATATTCATTTTGTGCATGTTTTTAATTTGTCTCACTTTTAATTCCACTTTCTGCGTAACTCTCTGTTCCTTCAGGTGGGTTATGGAAACGCAGCAGGCTCCATGATTTTCCTCACCAGCTTCTTCGGCGTCATGGTGTTTGGTCGATGTGTCAGCGAAGTGGGGCTCATCCTGATCGGCATGCTGTCCTTTGCCTCTGGAATTTACTTCATGTCTTTCGTCACCACCACCTACATGTTCTACCTCGGTGAGTGTTTGAAGTCATGACAAAGGAACAAAACTCTCCCAAGAAATCATGCAAGTTGCAAGTTTTTATTACTTTTTCAATTTGTACAGTGAAAGCTTTGTACAAAAGTATAAAGCTTATACTACACAGAGCGTTTGTAACAAACATACAAACAACCACAACAACAACAACAACCCCACGGTGAGAGGGAAAAAAAAAAAAAAAAACATACAACATTAAAAGCTCAAATTTGTTCAACACTTAAATATACATAAGCCGATATCCAGGTATTACAGTGTTACTATAGTGTTTGGTTGATTTCACAGCTCAGACCAGATAAGTCCATAGCGACCCTTCTGTAGGGTCTGTGCATTCTCCATACCGATATAATCTAGAAATGGATTCCAAGTTTTATAGAATAACAGAGGTTTGTTCTTAAGCCAGTAGGTCATTGCTTCCAGAGGAATAAGTTCCCTTATACTCTGCAACCACTGTGAAAGTTTAGGAGCTTTGTCAGAGATCCACTGAAGTAGGATACATCGTCTGGCACCAAACAGAAGAACATCAAGCAGTCTCAGCATACAAGAATTTAGGTTCAAAGCAGGATGCAAACCAAGGATACAAGACAGTGGGGTTAGGTCCAGGTCCTTACCAGGTATATTAGACTTTTGACGTAGCCGGTCGGCAAAACAGCAAATACATCCTTCTTTAAAACGAATGACTTGAGTGCTTCTGTCTGCTCAACTTTCAAAGAAAAAGCCTAAGTCTAACTCTTCCAAAATCTATGACAGAGCAGATTCAAACGACCACTTTATTAGCCGCAGCCATCTTATTTATCGTATTTTCTGCTATCTCCAGCGTCTCGCAACCCTGTCGTCATCGTGCTGCGCTCCAAAGACTCGCTACGCAGATAGAGCGTTGTGATTGGTCCGACAGATTCCTTGCCAGAGCCAGGATTATCCCCTATGGTCACTAGACCATCCTGATAGGCAAAAATATTTTCTGCCGCTAGGATGCATCTAGATTTCTAAGCTACCTTATTATAGGATGCCGAATGAAATCATGTTAATTAATGTTGACAAAGAAATGGAGAAAAAGCCATTTTATCAGATGTCAAAAATATTTTAAAAATTGTCATACTTTAGACATACTTTGTGTATGTTGAAAAGTCAAAAAATGTCACACAGTAAAATATCGCAGAAAGTCCAAAAAATGCCTTTCTATAATATGTTAAATGAATTCACAGTAATTTATGTTGAAAAACTGGTAAAAACTGGAAAAAGCCATTTTATCGGACGTCAAAAAATAAAAAAATTATAAAAATGTATAAAATGTAAAAACTATAGCATGTCAAAATATTCAAAAAAATAACACATTATAAAATGTCTTCAAAATGCCTTTATAGTATGTTGAATGAATTCATGTAATTTATGTTGAACAAAAGTGATAAAATTATTTTTTTAGGATGTCAAAAATTTAAAAAAACAATTGTCAAATTGTCAAAGACTATAGTATGTTGAAAAGTCAAAAACTATCATGCAGTGAAATGCCCCAAAAATCCTCAAAATGCCTTATTATAGTGTCTTGAATGAATGCATTGTAATTCATGTTGAAAAAATTGGTGAAAAAGCCATTTTTAGGATGTTAAAAACTGTCATACTATAGAATGTTGAAAAAATCAAAAATGTCATGTCATAAAAAAAGTCCTCAAAATGCCTTATTATAGTTCGTTGAATTAATTCATGGTAATTTATGTTGAAAAAAGTGCTGAAAAAGCCATTTTGTAGGCTGTCAGAAACTTTAAAAAATTGTCATACTGTAGTATGTCGAAAAGTTCAAAGAAATGTCACATTGTAAGATGCCATACTATAGTATGTTTAATGAATTCATGGTACTTTATGTTGAAAATGGTAGTGAAAATGCCATTTTATTGGATGTCAAAAATCCCTATAGTATATCAAAAAATTCAAAAATTGTCACACTGTAAAATATAATAAAAGTCATAAAAATGCCTTTTTCTAGTATGTTGAATTCGTTCTTGATGATTGAAAAAAGGTGTTTAAAGAGCATTTCTCTGTTTAAAAAATGGTCATACTATAACATGTCGAAAATGTCAAGTCTTAAAATGGTGAAAAGGTCCTCAAGATGCCTTTTTACAGTATCTTTGAATGATTTCATGGTAATTTATGTTGAAAAATGTCATGAAAAATATTTTTTAGGATGTCAAAATTAAAACAATTGTCATACTATGGTCAGAGAAGTAAAAAAAAAAAAAGCCACTTTGCAAAGTATCATAAAAAGCCCTCAAATGCCTTTTTATAGTGTGATTAACCCTTTAAGGTGCCAACCCTTTAACCCCTAACCCTAACCCTAACCCTCTCCGTGGCCCATGAGCAGACTGAGGAAGTTTAAAAAAATATAAAAAAAATTTGAAGAAAAAAAATTGCTGAAAAAGACTTTTTATGATGTCAGAAATTAAAAATGGTCATACTATAGCATGTTGAAAACATTAAAAATCACATTGTAAAATGGCATAAAACCCCTCAGAATTCCTTTTTACTGTATTTTTTGAATTCATTTTAATTTATATTGGAAAAAAATGATGAAAATGCATTTTGAAATATTTTCAATATTGTAAATAAATGGTCATACGATAGTATGTTGAAACAAATCAAAATTTCATGTACAATGTAATATGAAGTCGTCAAAAGGCCTTATTATAGTATGTTGCATTAATTCTTGGTGATTTATGTTGAAAAAAAGTGGTGAAAGACTTTTTAGGATGCCAGAAGGTAAAAAAAAACTGTTATACTTCAAAAGTGTCACGTCATAAAATATCACAAAAAGTCCTCAAAACACCTTTTTGTAGTGTGCTTAATGAAATCATGGTACTTTATACAATAATATAGAAAATGTCATATTATAGTATGTCCAAAAATAAAAAAACTGCCATGAAAAGTTCTCAAAATGCCTGTGAAAAGGTGCTTTCAATCACTTTTCACTGGCCCTCATCCCTAACGTTGCAGGCAGCTGTGCGTGTTGAACAGACTCAATCAGGACTCTCAGTTCACCTGCTGGCAATCAGGTGGAGGGAGAAAACCACAGTGAGCTTGTTGTGGGTTTTAAGTTAAGCTGGTGAGTGGGTAGTGATGAGGCCAAGATACAAAAATTAGATAGATTAGTCTTTTTTTTCCAGGTTTGCCTGTGATGAATATTAAATATTCAAAGGTGACGTGTACCTGGATGGGAATCACTTTGCTCTTGTTTTTCCTCTGGCTGGCTTAAATCCACAGGAAATGGTTTGGTCTGATTGGGGGTGGGGCCGGGGAAGCTATAAGAAGCCACTTTTTCTGGGGCTGGGGGAAAAATGGTTTGATGAGCGGCTGTGAGAGGGATTCTTGGGGGTTTTTGTTATCTGCTTGAACAGTATAATTTATCTGTGACTTTGTTTTGCACTGCCTTTTTTATTAAATTAGACTTAACATTTTTGCTGCTTGTGCCTTTTTCACCACAGTTGACCTAGCTCTAGTGCCAGACAGCCACAGCAAATCCCACAGTAACAACCAGATTGCAATGAGCAATGCTACAATGCCTTTCTACTTATGTCGAAAAAGTAAAACAAACCTTTCACACAAATTTCACGAATTAATTCATGGTAATTTATTTTGAAAAAAGTGGTGAAAAAAAAGTCATTTTATCTATAAAAATTAAAAAAAAAACAAAAAACGATTGTCGAAAATGCATATAGTAGTATGTTTAATGAATTCATGGTAATTTATGTTGAAAAAGTGGTCTTTTTTTATTTACCTATAATAAAAAAAAATAAACGTATCGTAAAATTCATTAAAAAATGTAGAAAAAGTGGTGAAAAAGCAAATTTATCTGCTTTTAAATTTATTTATTTATTTATTTATTTATTTTTAAAGCCATGTTATAAAGAATATGTTGGGCATATATGGCATATTGGGGGGAACTGTAAAACACAAAATGTGTGGTATGCCAAACAAAAAAAAAAGGAAATCCTAACATAAAATAATCATAGAAATGGCATATTATATTGTGTTGAATTAATTATATAATAATAATAAATATAATAAAATATAAATATAATATATTTTGAAAAAACATTATGGCACAGTGTCATCAAATGATTTAAGTGGCTACTGCAATGCCATCAATTCTATCAAAACTATCATATTTCTTCATTGAAAGAGGAGCAAAGTATGGTGCTGAACATTAAGTTAAGTATGTTCAGGTTGACATTGTGGAGGAACTGAGAGGAATATAACCAGTGTTCATTTTTCCACAGCTCGCTCACTCAACTTGTTTGCTCTAATCCCATTGACCAACATCAGATCTCAGCTCTCTCAGCAGGTTTCATCTTCCGCATGTGGTGAGTATGAAAACTTTTTATTTTTTGTGTGTGTGAAAGCACAGCATATGATCAATAAAGCAATTAGATACATTGCAGAGCTCTGATGGCTTCAACACACATGCAGTGTTTGAATATAGAAGTATGTACGCATGTGGCTTTTGCAACTATTAAAAGCTGCTGACATTAGTTTTTGATCATTAAATGGTTAATTCCCCTTAAATCTCTGTTACTATACATCCCTCTTGTCTCTCTAGTGTTGACTCTGAATTACCAAGACTGTGTTGCTGGAATTATGTTTGTGCTGAATTCGATGTAATGCTTTTCAATTAAATTGATACAAAATTGCATAGTAAATTATTTATTTATTTATTTATTTATTTGGTCAAAATAAAAAAAAAAAAAAATTAATTAAAAAAAAAAAAAAAAAAATCATCATCAGTGCCATATGACTTGATTGATGGTTCTCAACTGGTGGGTCCTGACCCAAAAGTGGGTCACGGGCATGTTCTGGATGGTATCCAGATCCAGAGTTTTTTTTTTTTTATTTTTTTTTTAAATTTAAAAAAAAAAAAAGTACATATTTAATGCGCAGCTGATATTTGACATGTCTTTTATTTTGAAAAATAGCTTATTTTGAAGGCACGCCTACACTTGCAGCCGCCTAGGCTCGTTAGCCAAGGTACTTGACACTCAGTTTGTGTTGTGAGGAGGAGATAAGATGGCAAAGTGTAAATAAGACCTGGGCTATTTGAAATGTGGATTTTCGTTCATTGAGGATAACAACGTTCATATTTTCTGTATATGCAACTTTAGTTGTCATCCTGAGTTCATGTGCTCTGAAATGCACTTTACTCAATAAAACTGGGATGTTTATGTTAAAGATTTGAGTCTTTAAAGTTGTTGTTTTTTTTGTTTTTTTTTCTTTGGTAATATAAAAAATAAATTTGCTGCATTTGAATTCTATAAAAGTGGGTTTCAACCAGAGTGTTGCTTTTGGACCTTCCTGTATATATATATATATACTGTAGTATGATCATTGTTATAATAGAGAAGTGCAAGGTCGGAGTGTGTCACAGTGAGAAGGGAGGAAGTGGTGGAAGAGAGATGACACTGTATTTCCTAAAAGTTGAGTTTGCATTCTCAAGTTCATGACAGGTTCAGTTCAGACAAAACCAGTCAGTTCCTCTTACGCTGCTATCTGTGATATTTAGGGCAGCAGTTTGTGTGATGACAGCTGAATTATTACATGTCACATTAAAACTGTCACATATCCTGACAGTGTGTGTGAAAGAAGAAACGTTCCTCTGCCTTCTACTTTACTTCACAGTATTTGCAAGTGAAAACAACCAATGACAGCAGAGCAGTCTCCAAGCAGCTGTCAATCACTGCTCACATAACGCACAAACTCAAACTAGGCAGCACTGATGAACTATGGATCAAGATTCCGTCCCTGCAATGCTTCTCACCTCAAGTTACAGAACCACATTTAGTGGATTGTTTTGTCTTAAAATGAGAAGATTTGCTCCTGCTGGTGGGCGGTGCTTGGTTGTGTCACAACTGTTTTAAACATGACACCCGCGTCACCGACTTTCTCATTATTACCTCCGCCAGGCAGGTTATGTTGTCACCGGGGTTTGTTTGTTTGTTTGTTTGTTTGTTGGTTGGTTGGTTGGTTTGCAAAATAACTCAAAAGTTGCTGACGGATTTTCCACGTTGAACGTGATCGGATCAGATTCAGCTGCACCACCAAAAATTAATCAGTTTTATGTCAGGCCACTTCGGGCCAATCCTGAAAATTTCGTCAAAAACCATCCATAACTTTTTGAGTTACTTTGCAAACCGACAAACAAACATAACCTTCTTGGTGGCGTAACTTTAAATGTAACTTTAAATAAAAAGTCGCTGCCTGGGCGGAGGTCTGCGCTCTCTGAGTGCTTTTCTAGTGTTTTCATGCTATCATCTATCAGTTTAGTCTGAAGTTTTCTAGTTCTGACAAGCATGCACTCATGGAGTGGTATATATGGAAAACTAGTCAGGCTGGTTTATGCCAATAAGACTATCTATCATGTTCTGAGCCTGTTCTGCCGCAGGTTTTTATGCTATCATGTATCAGCTGTACACACATATTCTTTCTGTATCTGGAGGATGCTCACAAAGTGCCCGATTACCTAAACCTGAACCCTGAAACAAACCTTTAAAGGTTTGTTACTTACTTTGCTCCTCTTAAAGTGAGCAATAAACCAGATGTCCTCACTCACCAGGACTAAAACTCTCAATGGGCCTCACAAAGCTAGATGAACGAGCACATGCTAATACACACTCTACAACACACAGCTGGCTGTTGCTTCGTGTCACTGTAAATAATAAGAGTGGTGTCAATCTTCTTAACTCTATCTCAAAAAAAAAATAAAAAATGTGTTTATTAATGTGCTCCTTCCCATCAGGCACCACTCTCACCTCCCTGCAGCTGTCCCTGAAGTTTGCCAGTCTGGCGTACATCCCTGCCTTCACCAAGATCTATCAGAGAACCCTGGACTGGTTCCCAGGCTTCGTCTTCATGCTCGCCAGTATCATTACAGTAGTAGCAATGATCCCCATCAGGTAGGATGTGGATGATATGCTTTTGCTGGTAGTGACAATAACTGGTCTATTCCTCCTCGGGCTCAATGTTGCTTCCTCTTCTTATCAGAATATTTCCTCCTTTCTCTTCCTAGTATCGTCGGCTGCAGATCAACTGTGAAGCGACCGTACGAGAGGATTCAGGAAGACTGATGGCACTGACGTAACCGCCGACAGCAAGCGTTGGTACGAGTCGGAGGGGAACCGATACTTGAAATGAACAAAAGGCTTTAATCTCACTTCCTTTAATGTTAAAGCTTTAAACAGTGCAAGAGAGGAGTTTTCACAGGCAGCACATTCGACCCAGTATCACATGACGCACATTTCATAACACACCCAAATTCAGTCGAATGTTGATTTGTCATTGACTGTGTCAGACAGGAGAAGTCCTGTTGTAAGCACCTCCTAAAAAAAAATGACAAACAAGTTTACACAAGTTTCCTGATTTGAACCGACTCCAGCGGCATGACATTCAGCTCTAACGGCTCTGATTCTGTGAGATATTACAGTCCTGGAGATGTCAGTGAGGGTTTTATGTTGTTTACATGTGTTATGGAGAAATATCCATCAGTCAATGGCTGGAGAATGGAAGCACCCAGGAGCTTTTGAAGCTGATTAAAGAAGTACCATTTATTGAAGACTCTGATATCAGGATGATGACAAGCAATCAGTGCGTGCACGTGGACGAGCTTGATCGTATAATGATTGATCACAGTGATTGAGTCATGAGTCCTACCTTCCCCTTTGGTGGTTAGCCTTATAAACCAACGCCCAGTTGAGTTAAAATTAGCTCTTATGAGTACAAGTATCTTACCTTGCATTGCTCTTGTGTAACGTTACACTCAGAGCATGCTCTCCTAAGTTCTTAACTAACTGTTGTCTTGCTGACGTTCAGCCATTCGTTTAATCGAAGGGCTAACACTGACAGCCTCCCTTGGCCTTGGTTGCCTAGTCAACCAGAGATAGCCGGCCGACCTGTTTTCCTTGACGCTGTGCTTCTACTCTGAATTCTGTGGAGAAAAAGGCCTAAAGATTTAGTGCTGTTAAAAGGAACAGTAGCTTACACTATGAACCCTTAAATTTAGAAAATTCCACAACATGTGTCAGGATTTCTGTACTTTGGCTTTATTATTATTGTTATTATTTTGTAAGGAGATGGGTAGACCAAGGCAGTGTACCACAAAGAAAGAAAGAAAGAAAGATTCAGGGTTTGTAGTTTTACGCTAACTTTACCTCTGGATTCCACCAGAGGGCGCCAAAGTTTTCAGAAGCAGCTCTATATATATTATACACACACACACACACACACACAGTATATACTGCACTTCAAACAGACTGTTTAAATTCTATCCCTTCTTGTTTCTAACTGGGATTTTAGGGTATGAATTTTCTGTAGGCTACAGCAAAACAAAATAACAACAATAAACATAAAACGGACAAACTATCTTCGTACGTCTACTGAGGCTCAGATTCATTCAGTAGATGATTTACAGACCTCATATAGTGGCTCTTCAACGAACATACAGCTGAACAACAGCTCACAGAGACTTAACCTTCTCATGCACTAGCTGACTTCATAGTTAGTATTTTGATGATGTACTCATTTTTACCCACAGGTCAAGAATGGAAAGGTAGTTAGAATATGATATTGTTTGAATTTGGAGTTCTATTTTTTATCTACTGTTGTTTGTCATGTTTTACTCACTGTTTCCTTGTTTGTTAATCAGTTAGTTTGTGCATATATATATATATATATATATATATATATATATATATATATATATATATATATATATATAGTTCAGGACTTGTTTGAATTTTAGTTTGTGTGATTTTGTGTACTTGACTACGTAAATTATGAATTTAAATGGAAAAAATTAAAAAGTGGTGTTTTTTTTTTTTTTTTACTACAGTGAGATATAATTATTTTATTGACGTGTACAATAAGTATACATTTCAGATAATAAGGCTGCCAGTGCAAGTCACAACATGTGTCCTGTGACTTTACTTTATAAGACAGGCTAAAACTTTAATCATCGCTCACGGAGGAGCTCTCAGAGAGAGTGGATGAGTTATAAAGTATGAGTATATGGTTATGCTTCTGGTTAGTATGGTACTCATGGATCAGAATCAAATGAAATTTAGCGTGCATTATTGTTTTTACATTATGCATTAATTTAATGCTGCACAATGCTAAATGGTTCCTGTAAATGAATTGATATCACAGCTCAGGTGCAGTGTGTGGTGGGTTAAGGGTTGGAACTAAGTGTGTTATGTTTGTAAAATTGACTTTGTTCTGTCAATAAAGGTTTTAGGAACATTTTAAATGTATCTTTTGTGTGGGTAGGATTAGTGGATGGATGATTTGATGAATTGATAATTCCCTTATGTATTCATTCTTCTCTTTAATTGCGTACAAAATAAATATAAATAAATAAAGGTTTACAGAGTACACACAACACAAAAATAAATAAAATAAAAGATAAAACAAACAGAAGAGTAAATACATGGGGGAAGTAATAGAAAATAACATAAAAAGAAAAAAAAATTACAACAAATTTATATTTTTTTAAATTCATTAATAGCTAAATTAATTTTGCTACATGTAACGATATTTATTTATTTGTTCAGTTGTCTTCATACATTGATTTAGGGACAAAGGGAGAGCATTTCTCTTTGACAGTCCAAACCAACAGGCACTCTGCATACAACTAATAACCAATCAGTGTGGCCTAGAAGAAACAAATAAACTCACAGTTAAATAGAGTGATCAATAGGGAAAAAATATTGATATGGCAATATATTGCAAAACTTTTATTATATTATTATATTGATTTTTTTCCCCAAAAAAAGCAACAAAAAAAAGAATAAAATAAAAAAAAAAGAAACCACATAAACATAACTTTGACAGCCCTTTGACTGTACACATACATATATATAACTTGTATTTTAAGCTGCTTTTTAAATTTCTCAGTGATCTATGTAGGCTATCACAATAGCATATCACAATAATGTATCGTGACAATGCCCACCCCTAGGGATCAACAACAGGTCTAAATCTAACAAGCTATGGACACCATTTATTGATCATAATTTATTAAATAAACATCATGTTGTATTGAAGACGACTTCAAACTAGTGCTTGAGGCCATAAACTCATGTTTACAATGTTTACTGAGGTTATAAACCAAGTGAGAAGTAGGCCCACTTTCTCATAGATGTTTAGATTTTAGACATTTTTATCAAATAATTCAGCTTCTGTGCACAAAACTTTTCTGCTGGTGAATAAAAAGTAAAACAAATCAGACAAGTATGAAAGGCATTGGCTCTTTTTATTATTGGTCCAATATATCCCAAAAAATCATTTGAGGTAAAGATAAATTGCATCAAAACGACATCAATATACAAGCTTTTTTATAATTACAAGATGTTATTAACATCCAAATGTACAATTAGGACTGAACGTAAACAGTACACACTGGGAAGGAACAGAAATTTAAAAAAAAAAAAAAACAGACTGGAACCAGATTCACGTGTGTGGAAGTTGTCTGACCTCTAACCTTTTGATTGATCGCGTTTATTCTGCACTGAAAATCAGACTCTCTCATCATGTGTGGATCTAAGATAAGAGGGAAAGATGGGACATTTGGCTTAGAAACATTTGATTTGTACAAGAAATCCCCTTCCTCTCTCTTGTTTACAGGCTCTGCACATGATGCCTTTCTTAACATTACAGAACCAAGTTGATACCAGGCTACCGACAGACATTTTTGGCAACGGAAAGAAATTTAGTTTAAATCGTTTTTGACAGAAATGTGCAGCCAGGGATTGGGGATACATACATAGTGCAAAAATAAATCAGCAGGCACACGGTATAAGATGTGGGGTTTACAATGACTGAGTAAGAAGAAGTGAATATATCAGAGATCAATTGTTAGGATACTATTAAGTCTTTATATTATTGTTATGGAAGACGAACAAATCTTCCAATCTCTGCATACTAATTGGAAACCCAACAATGACCGCCTGCTTCAGCTGTACCATACTATCAGCTCCTAATGGGGTTAGGTTGAATATAGAGTATGATGTCAATAAAGCAAAAAGAAATAAGTGTGCACGCTCAGGTCGAGTTACTTCATCATTACCAGACAGCAGGAAAGTCTACAGATGCACCGATGCCTCTTTTTAACACAAATAAAGGAACAGTGCTCATCTGTAAACATTAAATAATACATAACTAACGAATGATCAAAGTCACTTCTTATTTCTCCATCAGAGATCTGAACCTTCATCTTATGAGCTAAATTTCCCATTCATTTGCTCTTTATCAAGTCAATATATTAAATTATATTTGTGTTGCAGTGAACATCAGCTACCAGTTGAAAAAGTGCAAACAGATGTTGAAATGTAAAACTGTAAAACAGCGTGGTTTAAATTTAATCAGTGGAATTTTCTTGTCGACAAACAAATTTTTGTGTTTTTTGTGTGTTTCTTTGAGATGCGAACAGAAAATCACCTCTACTAGCAGTGGTCATAAACTCCTTCCTTGATAGTGATGCATCACTCTTCCTGAGTCCCTGCTGCTGCTAAATGAATAACAGTGACTCAGCATGTGAGGTGTGGAAGGTGTGGTGTATTTCAAAAATAGCAACAATATCTAATTGTGGTGCATGCTCATAACTTGTGACAATTAACATACAGAGGGTGGAGAATGTAGAAAATGACAGTAGATTACAGTGGAGCTGCTCTTTTAAGGCAGAAGTTTGGGGATAAACATGGAACAACTCTTACAGTCTGTGTGATTTAAAAACAGACAAAAGCTTTGTTTGGGTTTCTGAACTCCTCTTGCTCTTTATCGCAGATTTTAATTTTTAAAAAATAAATACAGTAATTTAGCCTCAGTGCATCTGTAGAACAATCCGCTGGCTGCCTCAACACTGGACCACAGTGACTCGAAAAGTGTCTCTATCTTACTGGCTGAAGTCATAAAAAATATTTTCATGTCACCTTGCTGACTTCTGGTAATAAAAACGAAACAGTAGCTGAGACTTGCTTTTAAGGCTTGAGGAGTAAAAACATGACGGACAAGGATAGACAGCAAGGAGAACTGTGGCAGCTTCTAAACTGTTCAGTAATGTGACATCAGCAAAAAAAAAACAGGTGAGGACCATTCAAAGTCAATCTGACTAAAGGACGTTTAAAAGAAAGAGCTAAAACACAGGCGAGAGCGCAGAGCTGTAAAGTCAAATCAGCACCTTGTCACTGATATAAATCACATTATCCTAAAGAAACTTGTTCAAAAAGTAATGGTTTTATGGCGCAGTGAACAAAAGTCTGAGAAAATGTTTTACTACTTTAAAGGGGATGTACAGTTTTTTTTTTATAAAGGTCCAATTTATAAAAAAAAAAAAAAAAAAAAACAACAACTGCACTTCCCCTTTAAGTTGAGTGTGATGACTTATCAGTACAGTATCAGGAAAAAGAGAAAATTTAAATTGATGATATTAGAACTGGCGACAAACTTGTGTTAATACTCAACACTTTGAGCCAAAACACTGTTGGTCGAACGTGCTGCAGTGCTACTACACCTAAAGTGACAGAGATGCTTTCAATGAGTCACAGCTGAGCAAAAGACATCACACTAAGTCATTTAAACTGACTCATTTGTACAAAGTGTAGTTATTATAGTGAAGGGCGTTAACATGACACAGGAGACAGCTTCCCAAAAGCCTCAGTGTTTTTTCGTCCATCTGCAGGCCAGCAGAAGTTCACCAGTCAACTCTTTATCTAAATCTTTAAAAGGAATAATGGAATAATGTCCTCAAAAGGAGTGTCACTGTGTCAGATTAAAAGAAAACATTTAAAGAGAGTAAGTTAGACATTTTCTTTTGTTCTTTTCACCAGGTGAATCTGCATCCTTTAAGCCTGCGTTTGAAGAGGAGAGGAGAAATGACCATGGCAAAACAAAGAGACACCGACAGAGGCAGCAACGTTGGAAACTATTAGCATTTCAGCCACCAGGGGGTGCTGCAACACTGCATTCAAAACAAACCCATGACCAAAGCTGCTCTGCTTAAAAACATAAGATGATCTCCCAATGAGCTCAACTCTCTTAAATTTTCCCTTTGAACAATGAACACTGTACACTACACTTGCTGTATTTTCTCTGCCCTGTGTTATTCTATTTAAAGTTCAAGTCTCTGCAATTTGATTTTCATAACAATAACAGTTGCAGGGAAAACTAACAAAAATTCCAAACTTTTGGCAAATAATGACGAGTTTATGGGCTCAAACATAAAAGTTGAGGTCTTTAAGATTAACACATTAGACATTAGTTTACAGCCAATATGATGAGAGAATTTCAGTCTTGTTTCTGTGTTGCATTTTCAGTAGCTGTTACAACTTGACACGATAAAAATAATCTTGGCGATGCTCTGAATACTTCAAGCCCATGCTGCTTTGAGTTATCCTTCACATTTGGCTCAACGTGAACATGAACCGACAGAAATAAACACGAGTAGCATTGGCAACCGACTGTTAATTGGAAATAAGAGAGTAGAAAAAGTCAACAAGAACAACGTCAAAAAAAAAGCGAAGGGGAATGCCTGTACATAGTAGGTCTCTCCTCTTTCCCCGCTGTCCTTAAATGTACCGCTTGTTACCTCGTTCGCAGGTTCAAATCTGAGAGAAACGACTCCCTTTCTTATAATCGTGAAGAACAGGGGCAAAGTCCAGCAGATCATCTGCTGCCCCGCTGGTCCTTTTCCTTGGCATGAGAGAGAGTGCTTCACGGACAGAGAGAGAGAGAGATATGGAGGGTAGAGACGTGACATGATTCAGTTCGTCTCGCTCGTTTTGTCCTCAGTCTGTTTGTCCTGGAGAAGAGTTATGAGCGACTCCCACGCTGCCTGGCACTGCAGAGGGTGGAGACGGATGAAGGCAGTCAAGACATGAGGTGGACATAAGAGAGAGATGCAGTGATACAACACAAATATATAACCTGCAACAGCTTCTCCTAATACAGGGTGTGCTTTTCAAGGTCGCTACTTCAGTCCTCTTCAGAGGGGGAAATAAATCTAGGAGTGTTTCCTGCCACCAACTGGATTTATTTGAGCGATAATTTCAACTGTTTATTGCTTCAGTAGATCGAGGCTGTTAAACTGAGCAACGTCCAGGTGTGAAAGTGTGCACCTGCTGCTGCTGAAGAGCTTTCATGTCCAGTGAGTCTAAAAGGTCAACAACTGATGGCTCTTTTCCAGGATTTTTTCACCATTTTTAAAAGTCACAATTAATACGTTAAGACCTCAACAAATACAATCTAAGACAATTTCTGTGGTAAAACATCATCAATTTATTTTTGGGCCTGACCAATGTTGAGTTTGATATGAACAGATATCGATGTTTAGCAGGAAAAAAAAATCTGATTAATCTCAGAAAACAATAATGATAATAAACAGAATAATGTGCAAAATGGCAGTAAACCTCTCAATAATGTGATTTCCTATTGGCATTAAGTGCACCACCTAAAAATTTAATACCCACAGCAAATTCACAGTAAATTTAACGTTTTGTGTTTTGGTTAGGTTGTCTTTTAAGCACTGTTTTTAGCTCCTTTACCTTTTCTACCACAAAGTCATGTGAAAAGTCGCTGTTTTATTGTTGAAGTGAAGGTTTGCGTTACATCCTTTACCATATCTATACCCTTTAAGTACTGACTGAATTGTTTCGTAGCGCAGAGCACTGAAACCATAGTCATAGTCTGATTAATGACACCAGATTAAACCTGTTTGAACTGACACAAACAAAGCAGAATCTCCTTTGTGTTTTGAAGTCAGTATACATGGCTTTACATCATCCTGCGTACCTTCTCATAGTGGTTGATGTTTTTGTCAGCCATGCCGGTGAGAAGCTGCTTGAAGTCTTGCCTCTTGTTGCTCTGCCAGCGCTCCCAGTCTGCCTTCAGGTCAGCGTTGAAACACTCCACTTTGTCCTGGCATTTCTCTACCTCCACTGGCATCTATGGAGAGACACAGAAAACTACAGCTACAGGGGTGTTCAGGGGACGTAGAGCAAGACTACAGGTTGTTGGGTGGAGTAGGAGTTTAGGAGGGGAGTGCTGCATTAGAGACTGAAGACCAGTTCTCTCTCTAAAATCTTAAGAATCTGTTTGTGGTGTTTGTATGGTGTATGGACTGAAGATATCCAGCTAATTCTATCAGGATTAAATACTTTATATATACATATATATTTCCATTTGTCGCTTTCTTACTTAACTCAATGTTTGTCTGAAAAATCATCACAGAAAAAGCACTGTGAGCTACAAACACTCCCGGAACAGTGAACACAGCAATTTTAAGGCCTCAGTGTGTGAAAGGAGCTGCAGGAAGAGGAAGGCTTACTGGCGTTCTGTCCTCCTGTTTGCGCAATATGGCCGCCTCTAGTCGGCCCTCGTACTCAGCCTGGCTCTGGTCTCGCTTCCTCAAAACGTTCTGTGCTCAACCAGAAAACATTCATGTTGTTAGTGTGATATTTACCTAAACTATACATCATGAGAAAAGTATCAAACAGGGAGGAATACTGTACGCACATTCAAGAGCTCATGAGTGCAGGAAGTGAACAGACTCTCAGATGCTACTTTCTCTATTTAGGGTCAAAGGTGACTCCACAGCACATTAATTCTAATCAGCTTTTTAGTATGGCACATGCTCACATGGCAAATGAACTTTATTAATATTTACTCCCCCAGAGGAAAAAAAAGCTGTGGCTGTCCATTTAGCAGATGGATGTACTGTTTCATTTCCTCTCTGTAAAACTCAAAGAAAAAAAAATGTCCTAAAAAGTGAGATGCTGTGTAAAAACTACACAAAACAAAATTTGATCATTTTCTAATCCTCTCTGACATTATTCAATAAAATCAGCACAAAGACAAGATATTTAGTGTTCAAAATGATTAGTTGATCTGTTCCAAACAGACATTAACACTTTGGTACATTTCATTGTTTTTTTTTTTAATTTAGTTATTTCTTTTAAACAACACCAAGTAAGTGTTTAGGAAACTGAGGACATTATTTGTTTTACAATTTTTTTTTTAAATGTGGAGTCATTTCAACTGAATATATGTCAAAAATAATTATATTTTTCACAGTGTGCAGAAAGAAAAATGATGTGATTTTTCATACAATTCTAAATTGAATTAAACCACTAAAACTTTCCTGTATGCCATCCCTCTCACCTTCATGGACTCTATGTAGAGGACGTACTCTCTGAGTACGGGCAGGAAGTCCTGGCTCATGTTCTCACCCAGGTCCTCCAGCGATCTGCAGCACGTCGTCACGCAGCCCGCCACGCCCTCCAGGGGGCGTTGCAGCTCTTCTTCTGACGCCACCCAGCTGGAGTACACGGTGCCATACTCACGCAGCTCCGTCAGGTACTCTAAAGAGAAAGTGTTGGTATTCTTAATTTATGCTGCTTTTTTTGAAAATTCTCCTAGAAAACCATGATTTCCTCACAGACGACAAATAGAGATTGGCGTGTTCAAGTGAAAAATTTAGTCAACTTCTGTGTTCCTGTTGAACCTCGATAAAACCTGGAGACAAAAGTGCTTTAAAAGAAAAAAATAAAACGACACTTCCACTTTTCTAGAAATAGAGCACAACAAGGCTAATCTAGCTTTTTATTTTATTATTTTTACACTCGAGGTCAGCTCATGGGCCATCATCATTACCAACAAATCCCCGCATTTCCATCTTAACTCCTCCAAAATGGAGACAAGGACATTTCATTTGCATGTTTTTAGGCCACACATCCACACCCCGAACAGATGGTGCTGAAGAGCATTTCACACGGCAGATGCCGCGTATTTACAGGATCACTTGTCATGCATGACTTAGGCCTGCACTTATCAACCATGCATCCGCAAGACCAAAGGTCTGTGGGTTTTTCCTCCAACACTGCAGCACTGAATCAATACTACAGACACATTCACACAAGCTAGCGTTAGCCACCCTGCTAAAGACAGCACCACTGCATGACATCAGCTAACCACAAGCATGATATAATTTAGGACATACAAACAGCTGCCAGTTAGCAGGTCGTTGCTCTGTGAGGTCGTGTTGCAAGCGGCAAACATCACAGTTTCAACATGTCGCTTCCTGGTGCCTACAATACATGTTTGGAAGAAGTAACAGTCATGTACTTATAACTGTCACATTAAGGCTCTGTGTAAATGTAAATGGAAGACCAGCTCATGTATCCCTTTAAGTGATATTTAATGAGTCATTTCATTTTTGTTTAATATTTTATGTTATTACTAAATTACAACCAATCAATAAAGTAGTGTATAACCATCTGCAAGCCCACTGGGTCCTTTATAATATTTAAAGGATGACTTTTATTAGAATGTGTGCATAATATACCCTCTATGGTCTCTATGGTAACAGGGTCCAATATGGCTCAGACAAAATCTTTCAAAGAATAAAGAATAAACCTCCAGGTGATGTCATTATCATTAGTCTGATACCTGACTGCTCTTTGAGGATCCTCTGAGCGATGCGGTCGATGGTTCCTAGTTTCTGGCTGAACATGTCTAGGTATTCTCCCATGGCGCAGAACTCGGCGGGTCGTGCTCGCAGCTTATAGCCTCCGGTCACGTGCTTCACGGACTCGCCCACTTTAGTCAGCAGGGCCAGACCCTGACGCTTGTTCAGATCCTGCAGATGCAAACGTTACATAGACGTGAAGCAAAGAATGTGTTGAGATTCCCTCCAGCAACAGACATCCTCTTGCTTCACCGACCTGCTCCAGCCCCACACCCCCTCTGATCGTCTGATTCCCACCTACCTATTGAAAAAAACTCATCAAAACACACCTCTTCAAGATAAGTTTTTAATACCTGACTGAAGCCATATGCTGTTTCTAGCATCATCGTTTTTGTTATTATGAGCCTTACGATGTAAAGGAAAAGCACTACTGATATATAAATCTAAAACACTGACGCAAATAATCCATTCTTTTTCTGTAATATGCCAAAATTGTCACATGCATTTGCAGTTTATTGCCTTCAGGGTTTTATCACCCATTTTACATTTTAGATTTTATATAGTTCTAGTACGCTCAAACTTCTGGGTCCAATTATTTTACTGCTGCAACAAAGTCTTGTCTTATGTCTCAGCTGCTCAGAGACAAAATCTGTGACTGATGGCAGATTTGGAGAAAACACACCAACAAGGGAGCTTGGTGTTTTGTGATGCTGCACTTTGCTGGAAAATCGTTGCAAAGGTTTTTTTTTTATTTACATAATAATATGCAATGTGACGTGTCCCTAGAAATCAAATAGTGAACTTTGCGTGGCTCACCTTGGCAGTTAAGAAAGCGTTTAGATGCAAGTTGAAGGAGAGGACGGGGTGATCTGCAACTCGCTTTAGGAACTTGTCCAGAGCTTTCATCCTGGTCTCCACAAACTCCTCCGAAAAGCGATCAACCACGCCCTTCATCACAAACTTCTCTGGCAACGGCTGGAAATGGGGAAAAAAGATTGGAGGAGGAACGAGGGAGAAGCAGAGGCTGTAATTTAATTGTTTCTATGATATGGTCATATCATAGAATTGTTTCTACAATATGGTCGCATTGTGGCTTATTCGACCTACAGGGATGAGGTGGGTCGGCTGGCTGTCCTCCAACTTGATCCTCAGCCAGTCAAAGTCCTGGTAACGCCGCCGCACACTGTACTCTGGTAGGTCAAACTCAACCCGTGTGGTCTGAAGAGGAAGAAAAAAAATAAATAAAATAAAAACACATTTGCTGCATTAGCTGGGAGGAAACACAGGGTTTTTTCTTTGGTAGAAAATAGTCAATTTATTGTAGAGCCCGACCATTATGGAGTTTTTGAGGTCGATGCAGATATCAATATTTAGCAGAAAAAAAGAAAATCTGATAAGGCATTACACTTGTTTCTTTCAAGAACAAAGAAGTGAACTTTTTGAACAAAATAATGTGCAAAATTGCAGTAAATCTCTGAATACTGTGTTGTCCTTTTGGCATTAAACATACCATCTGAAAAATGTAATACCTACAGCAAATTTATAGTAAATTTAAGACATTTTAAGACTTTTTAAGGAACTGTGGGAACTCTGGAACAGTATAAAAATGACCTTATAAAAAGACATATTATAGGTACACATTAGACTAGATGGTGACCATGTCTGTGTACATCTCAGCCCAAATAAAATGGATACACTCTCTCTTTCACAACACAGTGTTAAAAGACAGCCCCCACATGCTCTCAATTAACACTCTGTGTTCATAGTGAGCTGTGATATTTGTCTACTGCCTCTGAGCAGAAGCACCATAGCGCACGTAGAAACCGTTGTCATGGGATATAAATGTTTTATGGGTTGAGGTTGAGGAAAGTGTTTTTCTAAATGGAGTCCTGTCTGCTCCATCCCTCCTGGGATACAGTCTTTGTCTGAAGGAGGCAACATTGGCAGGTCTGTTGAAACTGGTGCTTCTACTATTACTTACTACCATTACTACATTCCTGTAAGCAGCACATGACTGGACAGCCTGCTTGTTTTACCTTTTCCATGCTGGTATTGTGTTTAAATGATTGGTAGGTGGGTTAACACACAATAATTATCCATTATGAACCAAAGCACCCAGTTTTAGAATGACACTAGCCAATAGCAGACCTTGGTGGAGACTCTGTAGGTGATGTAGGTTTCCATGGTGGACACGTGCTTCTTCGGATCATCGACCGTGACAAAAAGGTCACGTGTTTCCGTGATATCTGCATAGGGGTCCCGGATGTCTGCATCCAGGTCGTCGTCCAGCTGCAGCCTGTTGAACAGCGAGGACGTGGAGGCGGGACTCGACGTCTCAACCAGCGTGCCGTTGGTCAGCCCCGCTTCCTACGTGAGCAGAGACAATGGTGACATCAAATTTAGACGCTGCGAGGTGGAAAGGCCACAAACAAAGAGCTGATGGATTGATGCTGATGGTGATGCAGTTCTTTCTCTCTATGTGTCAATGGGGCTCTTGTTGAGGCTGATGCTGCGTACACACCCCGCATCATCTGACACTTCTCCTGCCTCTCTAAATGAATGATGGATGGAGAGCAGAGAAATAGAGCATCTGTGGACTGGAGACACATCTTCACAGCTTGAATACAAAAGATAATCCAACTGCACTGGTTTGGTCATCTTTATGTTGACGAAAACAGCATATTTTTATTTGATTTTTTTTTGTTTTAAATGATTATGCTTGTTTTATTTCATAAAGACAGATCTATTCTTGTAAAGACCCCTTTATTGCCCATTTTCTGAACAACAAAATCAGCTTAACAAAAAAAATTATATGACAAATATCACTTTCAAGCTGATGCAAACTATTCCAAGTTGACACTCTTAGGTTACACCGTTAATGTGAAATAAAGTGCTGTCAGACACTTGTTTTAAACACCTTCAGTTTTCAGTGTTTCCTACAGCAGCAAGTAGAGAGCAGCCAACAACTAAATTTCCTGCACAGGTTCTATCCAAACACAGCATGAGTGCTCAAAAAAAAGCTATAAAGTATGCAAAATTGTAGCTCTCTCTGGAGTCCAAAGGATATAAAACACATTTCTACAGTAGATTAACATCTTACTGAAAATTTCTCTCTCATTAGCAAACAGCAGAGTCTGTAGGCACCAGGAAGGTAGACATCATCAAAACTGACTTTTGACTGAGCAAAATGAACCAGATCTCTCACTACAACAGGAAGGAAGATAGGAGAAAGAAACTACTTTTTTCCAGGTTGGGAAAGTGGCTGACGCTCAACCTTAGTCACTTTTTCTGACACACACTTTCATCTAACACACTGACCACACATGCACATTTTCTTCGCAGCACTCTCGACCGCTACATGCACGGAAACACACACAGACAGGCTGTGCACATTTAACACTGTGGTGCTAACCTGCACTGTAATCACAGTTCAGATAATTACAATGCATCTCTTCACCACTGTGAATGAACAACCAGGATACCGCAAGCCACACTCAGACAGTGAAGCAGGATCTGACAATATCACACTGGGGTAACAAGATACGGTTTCAACACAGAGCAGGGTTGGGAGATGTATGAATATAATAATCAATAATGTGATGCAGGAATGGAAGGAGATCATGTGGAGTCCTGCTTATTGCAGTACTGTGATAGATGCTACATTACAGAGCTTTATGAGCTTAGTTATTTCTAAACAAATTGGACAATTTTACCTGACAAATATGAAGGGTGGAAATATACATGCGGTTGGTGATCATGTCCACATTACTATCATCACAAGCCTTTTTCAAAGCAGACATGCTGACAAGAAAAATGCAGATGTTACTTAGAATATTAACAAAAGCACCAAAGCAGCAAAACGGAACTCAGCCATTTTTCATTTGACCATTTATACCTCTGTTTTTTCCTGCTCTGACATGTCAAAATATCTCAGCAGAAACAGGGCCTGTTCAATGACACCAACCTCTGTTTCAGGATATGACTAAATAGCAAGCAAACGCTATGTCGCTATATAACTGATACTGTGTGACTGGGTCAAAAATGAACTATATATATATAAATATGACATCCACCAAGGCAGACATGATTATTATGCTGAATTTACATTTTAATTCACTAAAACACAGATAATCATGAGCTGCATGAGCAAAATAGTGCCTGGAAAGTATACAAATTCATAAGAAATTTGAACAATGTTAAGAAATAAAAAAAAAAAAAAAAGATCCATGCAAGAATGAACTTACTTGTTCCTTGTTCTAACTTTCCATCATTTTTACAAAGATGTGTTGACAGATTGTTTGAACATTGTGCTAACAGACTGGGAACCATTACCTCCTGAGTCGTGGGCGTAAAAAAAGAGGACATCTTTCAGACTTATTTTTAATTAGTGTGGAGGGTTTTTTTTTTCCTCTGGTGAATGAATAAAGAAACCTTATTGGAGAGACATATCATAGCATCTCCTTTTGGCAATAATTAACTGCAAAACCAAAGGTTGCTAAGCTTGTCACTCTAAAGTAAAACAACAGCAAAAAGAATAAAGGCCTGTTGTTTTGTTTGCTTGGTCCATCCTTGTTTACATACCACTTTTAGATAATGCCATTAGCTCTAAATAACTAAACTAAATATGTCTCAACTGGAGTCAGTATAATGCAACACGTAATTATATTATCCAGTATGAATAATGGTAAACATTGTTGCTGTATTGTAATATTGGGGCATGAAAACAGGACCCTTTATAGCATATAGCTAGCTAAACCACTGTTTTTAGCTTTGATGCAGCAGTGATTCAGTGGCAAAATCAAAAGGTTCAGACTTAACTCTAACCTCCAGTCACGCAAAACTGTCAGTTTCAAATCGTGAAAACAAACAAGAATAATTAACATTTCAAATACATTAAACTTCCATCAGGTTGCTACTACTTAGTTGATGGATTTAGCCACAAACATCAGTACCAGCTTGAAAACAGATTAGTGAGTATTGTTAGTTCGGTTTACCGTCCTCTCTCCATCCCCTTGTTGTTGTTTTTAAACCACCAAACATATCTCGGTTCTGACCCAGACCTACCTTGTCCTCTCCGGCGTTAAAGGTGACTGTGAGGGGCTCCTCGTCGGCGGACAGCGGGTGGAGGATCTCCGCGATGGGCTTCTGCCCCGAGCTAGCCAGGCCTCTCGGAGCGCCGACACTCATCCTGCGGGAGGCGGGAAGACGTGGCCGAGTATGGTGGGGTGACGACTGTTCGGTTCTCCGCGACTAAAACAGTTAGTACAGACAGAGGAAGGATTTTTTTTGTCCGTTAGGTCTCTTCAGCTGAGATGTTACACCCGCTGGTTGGTCACAACTGTCAGCTGACTCCTACTGCGCACCTCCGGAAGTTAAATTGCACTAACCCGGATGTAAACACATGAATCACGTGACAAGAAGTAAGCGACAATAATCTAAAGATCTTCTATTAGGAGGATCAGCGAACTGACACTGAACCGCTTTCCTTTCTCGTATTTTTTACCAGGATAATTAATGTGTAAATCACAATACAACAGCACATAGTACGAAGAATTATCATCTAAAAGTCAGTCAGTGTAAAAAAAAACATATTAATGATTGCAAAAATAAATATTTGTTTCGAAAATAAAGTCTAGAGAGCTGGACTACAGTCGTTGTCACAAGATCATACATTTGGACTACAACTGAAGCTCTATACCTGAATTCATTTAAAGATCTGACATATTTTGAGTTATTTTTAAATGAAAAGAACCTGCTTGTTTGTTGGCTTTGTGTCTTTCTCTTGGCTCTTCTTGCTATCGTTTTGGTTACCGGAAATAGGTGCAGAGTGATAGCTCTTTGTATTTAGTCTCGTCTAACCTACCTCTGAAAAACCGGTACTTGGTTTCAGGAGGCAAAAATGCGACTCATCAACCCTACATAAGAAGCGTTTTATCGTTTTTTTTTTAAACTTTCAGTCAATGTTACAATAACAAGTTCTGTGTAGTTCGTCCACCTCCAGTTACGGTTACATTTACTACCCAGGGGGACTTTTATCGTTGTTTGTTATCCACCAGTGCAACATTAGCTGGACGGAGGGACATAGACAATACGTGAACCATTCTCTATAATATCATTATTTTTGTAGGTTATTATTTGGCTTTGCCTCTTGTTATCTACACCGACATGGCTACTAATCCTCCAGGACAAGGTAGTTATTTGATTTTGGGGCAGTGGATGTCAGTATTGCAGATATTTATCGATATGTGGGAGCTGTAATGCCAGGGGCGTAGCTACGAATTCTGCTCCCTCTAGAAACGTTTTTCTTTGGCTCCCGTCTAACAACGAACTTCTCATTTTATCTGAGTTATGGATGTGATGCATAAAACCTCTATTCCTTATCTTTTTCTTTCCCCATCCAGCCTTTCCAAACAAGACACGGGTGGCAATACTGGCTGAGCTGGAGAAGGAGAGGAGACGGCTGATGAGCACTCCTGGAGCCAGGTAGGGATAGTATCCAGGAGGGAAATTCTTGAGCCGAAATCAAGAATCCAGATAGTATAGCCACTGTATGAATAGAAATAAATAAAATAAAAAAAATCCCCTTGGCCTCTCCTCCCTCACATCCTGCAGCATCTCACTGTCCAGACCGAATCTGAAGGAATTCAGGGACAATGCAGAACAGCAACACATCGCTGCTCAGCAGAAAGCTGCCCTGCAGGTGAAGTAAACACGAATTCATCCTCATTTCAGACATGTCCTTCAGACCGGGAAATTGCATCATTACAGTAGCAAAGTGAATAGTGCAACAACAAGAAGAGTCTATTAAAAAAAAAAACACCAGTTGAAAAATGACCAAGTGGGGAGAAAAATGAAGACATTATATATAAATAAATATATATACAACATAAATGAATAACCAAGGCATTGTATATACAGTAATATGGATAAAGTAAGTGTACCAACTGGTGTAACGGATAGCACAGTGAACGGTATAAATGGAAAAAAAAAGTGAAATTGTACACTAATAGATGAGAAGTATATACCTACTTTATGTATATTATGAGAGCATTGCAGCACTCTCTCTACATAAGTGACATAGAATATGAGTATTATAAGTGTGTATATATATATATATATGATTTATGATTTATGTTAATGATAAGATTGTCTCATTCAAATCCCAGTGGTGCATAATGTTCGTTAGTAAATGTCCAGTGTTTGGCTTAATGATATTTAAGACTTATTCTGAGAGATAAGTTTGCAATTTCAGACTGGTGAATCAGCCTCGACATTGTGATACTTTAATGTGCTTTAATGTGGAGTAAAAGAATCAAAAATCATCGTGACAAATAACCTCAAGTTAAACTAACAGCTTCTGTATTCTATGTTAACATATGGTTAGCTTAGCATAAAGACTGGAAACGGGGACACAGCTTGCCTAGCTCTGTCCCAAGGTAACAAAATCTGGGGATGAGCACCTCATCCTGTGTTATTAAGATCATTATTATTAAATGGTGATTGTGGTCAGCAGCAACACAAACCATTCCTAACTGTCTTCTCTTGCAGCATGCCCACACACACTCATCGGGCTTCTTCATCACTCAGGACTCCTCGTTTGGGAACCTCATCCTCCCTGTCATCCCACGCCTGGAGCCTGAGTCTTGACTTTTTTATCTCTTGTCCTCTTCCTGCTGAGACAAAGCCTTCAAACCACACATATGGACACCAGACCCAAGTCTCTGCCAAGTGTCTCTCTTTTAAATCTGTAGTCAATGGACAGTTGTTTGTCATGTATTAAACAATCTCAGGGGAGCATCAATCTGTCATTTCTTTTTAGATTTTCCACACCCAACAAACTGGCTGCTGAATTTAGGAAAGCTTTCAAAACAGTCAGCAGAAGGTTCCAGATGACTGTAAAGTCGTGTAGTGGCTAAAAACAAACTACTGTAAATGTTATCCTACTCTGATGCCTTGCTCCAATCCATTAAATTTACATTTTGGCAGGGTTTTTACATTTGTAATGGACTTGTATCGATTTTTGGATAATAAAATTGTTGCTCTATTTCATGTATTGGCTTTGTTTTATTTTTGGAAGTTAAAAAAAGGGGATATGACCAGTCCAGATTTTTTCTTTCTTTCTAATATCTGTGTCTTGACTTCACATCCATGTTTTAACAAGATCTGCTTTCAAAAGGGAAAAAAACTGAAAGAAACATAACCATTTAGTCATGACAGTACATTGTACTCTGTGGGCACTTTGAGCCACAATATAACAGTAGTGTCATTGTTACAGTGTGGTTAATCCTCCGTCCCGTTTCCTCTTGCTTCTCGGGGTCTACTAACAGTCCAAACTTTTTTTTTCTTTTTTTTTTTAACTATTTTTTTTTAGTACTAATATTTTATCACTACATGAGGCACTCTCACTTTGAACTATTAAAAGATAAATCTGATTTTCTTTTTTCAAACAAGCCAAAAATCTGCTAATAATTGTGTAAGGATACAGAAAGCAGTGTTTGGTGTCGTCACTGAATTCATCAACAGTTGCAGGAAGTCACAGAGGAGTGTGTCTGCTGCAGCAGCTCTTTATCCTGCTTCAGGCTTCAGATGATGATCATCATCTGCTGGTTACAGCTGTGCTCTGACAAAATTAAGATATACTATAAAAGTCAAGATGATACAGACAAAAGACATCAAGTCTTCACCTTATTGGATGGACAGAGTCCAACAAACCTGGCTGGTACTCCCACAAGAGTTAATTTGATTTCTGTTGATTAATAACTGATTAATCTATTAATCATTGCAAATATAATAAATCAGAAATAGTAGCACAGTATATTGGTCCTCCTGATACTTTCCTTTTTCTTATCTAAAAATTGTGGCATGGTATTACTTGCATAATTGTCAATACTGAAACTTTTTAAAGGCAATTTAAGAAGAAGGCACCATGTTCTGATGTGTAAAACTGTTTGTCTTATGTTGTTATTTCTGTTATCATTTATACTATTAATTAATTATTATTAATTACTATTAAAATCACTCTCTCTCCTCAACACTACACTAAAAATGAAACATTCCTGTCCTGCTTCAGACTGAAGCATATTATGAACTGTGTTGTGACACAAATAATGCTCGGTGAAATATCATGAATATTACAGAATATTTGCAGTATTTGTTTAATAATAAAATAATGATTTCATCCTTTGTCTAAAATCTTTAACATCACCAGGATCCAATGAGAAAGTTGTTGGACAGGAGGAGAAACTGTCTCGGACGATGTAACACTGACCTCTTGGGGCCAGGTTACATTAATGCACAATTGTTTTTACATGTATATTTATGTTATATAATATTGTATTGTGCTTTTATTTCAGTCTCTAGGTTCATAGAAATACAGATAAAATAATTTGTGCACTTTATTAGTCACCAAGTGGATATTTAATTTTACCTTCATAAAAGTCAACTGTACCAGTGCTTCCACAGGGAAGAGTGTATATCATAAGGCGCTAAATCTTGAGTTTGACAGCACTGTGGTAATGGTAATTAATTTATTGATTTTGTTTTTAAGGAACATTGCAATTTGCGTGTTTTCATGTGCCTTAATCCTACTTAAGTTCAGTAAATGTCATTATTTTATTAATATCATTTCATTTTTATTATTTCATTCAGCAAAACTGAGTTTTTTTTATTTACATGTTGACACACATGACACCCAAATAGCTTCTAAACATAAATCTGTAATTGCAGTCTAATAAAATTGAGTATTTTCTTTATTTAAGATCCATTTATAGTGTAATTACAATACAATAAAATGAATAGAACTTGGGTAATGTAGTCAATTGATTGTTAAAGTAATTCATCAAGGAGGGAAAATAATTTATGATAATTAAAGCTGCATAGCACCATAAAGTAAAGATCACATCCACATATTCTTTGGGACAAAAATACGTTTGCATGAATATTATACCACAAATTAGGAATTCATAAAATCCCATCATACATATACACTATAGACCCTACATGGACTTTTAATTCCCATATATTTGTGAAATCGCAAAAAATAGTTCGTAAAAATATTCCAATAATAAATAATGGGCTATACTTAACAGTGATTTTGATGCACGGGCTATGTAGTATCGTCAGCCTGCAGATCATGATGCATGCATATGATGCATATGATGGAGCTTTTAAAATGAGGTTATGCGGGTTTTTTTCCACGCATGAATTCAGTGACTTGACTAAACTTGCTGCTGGCTCCACCCTCCGTTAGTCAGCCAGTCTACTACGTGTTAGGACTGGTGTCTGTAACTTACAAGCATCTCGGGGAGAGGAGGATAAAAAAGGACTTCTTATCTGCAGGAATAAAGCAGCTACACAGCCGACAAACATCCGTCAACTTTAAACTCTAAGCGGCATCTTTCCTGGCAGAGAAACCAGCCTGTAAAGTCAGGACTCCTGTGTGTTTTCCGACTTGGATTAAGCTGTGCATGGAAACAAATGATATTTGAGAGGAGCGGAGAGAGGAGGTGGGTGTCGGGTACAACCCTGTGTGTTTCTCTTCTTGTTCTTTTATGCATGGATCTCCATACAATCCTGTTTTGACAAAAGTCGAGAAACAAATAGTCCCAGTTGTTGCTGCTGGTGCCACTGCGTCAATCTAAACCTCACTGAAGTTCCAAAAGAGGTCAAATTAAAGGGGAAATCCGGGAATTAAAGAAAAGCTCAACAAAGACAGGAAACTGAAAAAAGTGATAAGTCTATTAGTGGTCAATTATGGCGTTAAAGGCCAGAGTTTTGTACGACTTCCACTCTGAAAACCCAGGGGAGATCTCCATAACAGAGAATGAGCTGGTGACTCTGTTCACTGAGGAGGAGCTGGAGGGCTGGCTGGAGGGGGAGAACAGCAGGGGGGAGGTTGGCCTCTTCCCCGCCTCCTATGTGGAGATCATCAGGGACCACATCACCTCCAGCACCAAAAACAACGGCCTCTCCTTGCCCAAAACCAAAGCCAAAGCCCAGACGCCCACCCACACTTCCTACACGTCGTCGGACACTTCAAGAGGACTGAGTGGTGGTAGTGGTGGAGGCAGCTTCCACACCAGCCAGGGCAGTGACGACGACTGGGACGACGACTGGGATGACAGCTCCCCAGCGGCAGATGGACCTCGAGGTCTTGGCAGTTCACCCCCCTTGTATCCGGTGACCACCTCCTTGCCCGGGCGACGCGAGAGCTCCCAGCAGCATCAGCAGCATGCCAAGAGCTCAGCGACAGTGGGGAGGAACCTCAACAGGTTCTCCACCTTTGTCAAGTCCGGAGGGGAGGCCTTCCTGCTCGGGGAGGCCTCTGCTTTTGTGAAGGACGGGGACCGGATCTGCGTGGTGATGGGGAAGCACGGACCAGAGTGGCAGGAGGACCCGTATCCGTTCACGTGTACCATTGACGACCCCACCAAGCAGACCAAGTTCAAAGGCATGAAGAGCTACATGTCCTACGGCCTGACCCCGACGCACACCAATGTACAAGTCAACCGCAGGTACAGACTGTCTTCGTCCTCCTCCTCCTCTTCTTCCTCCCTCTCCTCTCATCAGATCCCCCATGAGCTCCCATGAACTTCACTCATTTCCTGATGTTTTTCTCATTTTCCAGTCTCCCTTGTTACCATTTACCGAACCTTATCCCTTTCTGGTCAGCCACTCAAAATATCTCCACCCATAAATCCTCATACTTGTCTCCTCTTCCATCATCCCTGCAGGTATAAACACTTTGACTGGCTGTACGCTCGGCTCGTGGAGCGTTTCCCGGTCATCTCGGTGCCCCACTTGCCGGAGAAGCAGGCCACTGGCCGCTTCGAGGAGGACTTCATCTCCAAGCGGAGGAAGGGACTGATCTGGTGGATGAACCACATGGTTAGTCACCCTGTGCTGGCACGCTGTGACGTTTTCCAGCATTTCCTAACGTGCGGGGCGGATGAGAAGGCCTGGAAACAGGGCAAGAGGAAGGCGGAGAGGGACGAGCTGGTTGGGTCCAATTTCTTCCTCACAATCAGGTAGGAGGCTGGGTTATGAACTGAAACCAAGAGCACTCACTGAAAAGACTTTGATTTGTTGTACGTTGAAGTCAGGCACTAGGGGTACAGGAGAACAACGCTGTCTTTCTGGAGTCATTCAACAAGAAAAAAAAAACATTGTAGAGGCCAACATCTGGACTATAAAGAGCAGGAAACAGACTAGAATGTAATGCTGCTACAACACAGACTGGGTTTGCGATAAGGCCCACGGTCCTGACCTGCTTCACTTCAAAATCATTTGCTCTATTGTCGTCACTGTTCACATGTTCGCTCTACATCTATAACCAGTCACCAGTGTATCAAGTTGCAGCCCAGTCTCTGGGGGTTGTAAAAGAGGTAATTGGTTGCTTAAGTACAAGATGTGGTAGGTTAGAAAGAACAGCACTGCATACAAAATAATGAAGAAAATAACAGGAACACTGTAATACATTCCTATTCAATTACCCTGTGAAGCTTGCATGTTATATCTTTATCTGTAGTGTGTCAAATAGGAATGAATCAAGCTTATGGTGCTGGGTTACTTCATAGTGTATTGTGTCAGATGTTCCTGTTATTTTTCCACCAGCTTTAAAACAGCATAAAATAACAGTGGAGGATATTTGCCCTTGAGCAAGTCGCTGTTATCGGTTTTCCTCGTTTCACTGTGTGTCAGCTTTCATCATAGGGAGTGCCTGATAGTGAGGTAAGATAAGAAGAGAGGAATAATGCATAAAGATGATTGTCATGTGGCAATCAAAAGGGACTTTCAGAATAAAGCCATAAGGTCTAAAATGGTCGTCTTTATCGTTCTTACTTTCAGCACGCCTGATGTCCCGCTGAACCTTCAGGAAGTCGAGAGCAAGATTGAAGGCTTCAAGACCTTCACAAAGAAGATGGACGAGAACATCGTGGTCGTGAACGCCACCATCAACGAGTTCGCTCGCAAGCAGATGGCAGGGTTCAAGAAGGAGTACCAGAAAGTCGGACAGTCCTTCACGCTCCTGAGCCAAGCGTTCGAGATGGACCAGCAGGCTTACTCAGCGGGGCTGAACAAAGCCATCGCCTACACCGGTGAGGCATACGAGGCGGTGGGAGAGTATTTTGCTGAGCAGCCGAGCCATGACCTGGCTCCCATATCTGACCTGCTGGACCTCTACAGAGGACACCTGGCCAATTTTCCTGACATCATCCATGTGCAAAAAGGTGGGAAATGTGCTCGGAAATCAGAACCACAGTGTTTGTCAAATAACATAAATGTAAACCTCATTTGCATGCTTACAGTACATATTGGAAGTATTAAAGAGGACCCATTATGCCTAATGTCTGTGCATACATAATATATTGGGGCTCTAGTGGAACATGCTTCCATGCGTCAAAGACTGCTTTGCTTGCTTTATACCGGCTGTAGTGCAGCATCTCTGTTTGCCTTCTGTCTGAAATGGTCAGTTTGCTCCTCCCAAAAGGCCTTGTCTGCTCTGATTGGTCTGGTGGACTGCTGTGATTAGTTTACCAAATCAAACTCTTTGGAGTGGCTCCAGCTCCTCTTTAACTAGCTGTGTTTTAGGGTGTGCCTGTCACTACCCGATCCGTACCGGAAAGCCGATTTATAATGCACATGTGCAAAACACGTCTACATCCGCTTGGCAACCTACCGTAGCATTCTACGGTAGTTACTGCCTGATCTGAGGTCACTCTGCAAAATAAGAGCATACTAATTCAACCTTTTTTAACAAACAAATTTTATTTAAAATTGAATACTATGTTGATACACAAAACGCCCAAAGCAGTTTATAGTTTTTTTGTTTTAGGCTGTAGATCTTGATTAAAGTGAAGAGACTTGTTTGAAAACTGAACTTTCAATAAAAATGCAGTCATTAAAACTGATGATGATTTCCCTATAGAGACGTATCAATCAGTCAATCAATATTCTTTATTTAACCAGGTAAAAACCCAATGAGATTTAAAAGGTCTTTTCCAAGAGTGAAAAATCTAAAAAAAACTAACAAACTACGGGCATTTTAATCCGACCCAAATTATATTATTAACTTCAGTTATATTATATTTACTGCTGCTTCCGCATTAACACGGTCCTCTGCTGATTGCTCTATGGTAAGTCTAATTGGACAAACTGCCCGAAATGCAAAACAGCTAAACAATTTTTAAAATGGGTCATGAAGAAGAAGCTCTGTCCTAAAAATTGTGAGAAGAAGTGACGCCAATTTTGCAACATTGTACAAATTGGGTTTCCGGTACTTGCAGGTATTGTATAAATGTGTTACTTGGTGACATCACCATGTTACAGCAAGGCGTTTCAGGCAGTTCAGGAGTGTTTCTGTGGGGGACTTTGCAGCTTTGCAGACCTTTGACATGCACAGAAACTCACCAAACTCACCTCACATCTTCACTGACAGTCAGTGGGATGTAGGACATCAATGGGGGGAGCTACTGACAAAAAATGCAATTAATGCCCAAAGATGCTTGTAAGAGATAAAACAGATGCGGGACCTAGCATACCTCTCTTCACCGGGAGGACAGAGGTCAAGGGTCAGCTTCAAATGGACTTTGAGGTTGGAACTCTTGCTCATGGATACCTCTGCAGGGCGGAGGGTTTGAACCCAGGATTCTTAACAACACAAAGCCTTTCGTGCTCAGCTTCAATGCTGCAGGCTGTATAATCTATTTTATTTACTTTTGCGAGGCTTACAAAACAATTAATGCTATTTCCGTAAAAACGCCCAGTCTGCAGTCAGCATAAAGGCAGCTAATACACAGAGTCCTATTTTCTGACTGTTTCCACATCTGTTTTCATTTACTGAATCGTCGAATGGGTCGAAAACTGAAACCCACGACTGTAACTAATAACTAACTACATTTACTGAGATCCTGTACTCACTCACAGGAAAACACAGGAAAAGCCACACAGACGTGTACAAAGGACTATCAGTGGAGTTAGCTTGTTAGTTCCCTGCAGGTTGGGAGGAGGGAGTTGCTCCTGGCATGCAAAGTCCTGACGTCTGCCAAACGTAGAGGCACTGTTTCTATAGTGCGCTGAGCCCTGTTCTCTAGACACAATCACAGCTCACAACTATGGAAGCACAGTCTGAATCCCAATAGTTCCTGTGACTGACAGGAGTTCACCAACTCGCTGATTGACAAGTAACTGTGTGTGGGAGAGTGTTTTATGTCCCACAAAGAGTACCAGCTTCTAACAACATGTTTGTACTCTTATTATGAGCTGGGTAAGAAGTTTAACTTCAGCAGTGGTGAAATGAATATTAATATGTGCCTCTGTGGAGCATGATCTCATGAGAAAGTTGAGCATATTTGAATGAAATGGGACAACGTACCAAGAGTAATGGATGATATAACCTTACCCAAACCATCACTTAAAGGGAAAGTGCCATTTTTTACAAATTGGACCTTATTTCTGGGATAAAATACTGCAGTTTACTCACCCATTTCACTTTGGAGTCGTTTGAAGTATTTCTGACGATATTTGATTTGATGATATCCATTTAACAGGAGTGAATGGGGCACTGAAATGCAGCCAGTACATGACACAAACCATTTCTCAAATAATAGACGTTTAATAAGATGGGTTTCACTATTACTATTCTCATTTGAGTCAGGAGTTGTCCGTAACGTAATGTTTACTAAGGACCCCTAGTGCCCACATATGTGGCCTTCACAGTGCCTGAACTAAAACACTTATTTGTGATGTTGTCACTGTCACTACCCGATCCGTACTGGAAAACCGATTTGTACTGCGCATGTGCAAAACATGTCTACATCCACTCGGCAGCCTAGCAAATCATTTTACGGCAGTTACTGATCAGTTGTTCATTTTCTTAAACATGCCCTTACCGGTTCCCTAAATCCTAATTCTAACCTCCGTTCAGGAGAAAAGTGTGAAGCTGCTGATGGATTGACACATCCATTCCCGCTTTTACTTTGAAATATTACGACTCAGCAGTGCGTTGCGACAATGACGAAGCTGTCGTAAAAATTGTGAGGAGAGGAAGTGACACTAGTTTTGCACATGCGCAGTACAAATAGGGTTTCCGGTTCAGATCGGGTCACATACACCTACATGCTTTGTTTTATTTCAGGCACTTTGGAGGCCATATTGGTGGGCACTAGGGGTAACAGTATTTTATTCAAAAAAATAAGGTCCAGTTTGTAAAAAAAAATGGCACTTCCCCTTTAATCAGCTCATAACCTTAAAACAAATTAGCCATTCATTATCCCCCAAAAACCCAGAATCTTGGATCTACTTGCCGTAAATTCTGATAATTTAGTTATTTCGTTCAATTTGGACCACGGCCGAACTTTCCAACATATGTCCTGCTAATTTACCCAAATGTACATGTGTGTTGAGTTACAAACTAATTGATGAACAAGTTCATGACTTATACAAAGGGAGGCTTTGACTCAAAGGTCACCAGAGATGAAAGCACAGACTGTGAGTAATCCACCACTGCTACTGCTGTCACAGGAAACTTGTTATTCTGCCACAATGCAAAACCTGCAACTTCTAGTTGAGAAATAACTACCCTTAACAAAAGAGGGCTGGTTTGGTCACAGTTTCTATAACAGTCAATTCGGTGAAGGATCCTCATTGAGAGAAAAAATGCTTTCTTTTTTTCTAACTAAATAAAAACATTCTTATAATTAAGATTTTTAGATTTTTAAGAAAGTTTTAGGTTTCACATCAACTTTCATTCTTCTCTCCACAGGTAATGTAGTGCTGAGCATATCTCCAATAGCAACAAAGTAAAAAAAAAAAAAACATGGCAGCACAGATTAGCTAGAAAAATCATCTGACGTCGCCTTTTTTCTCCGTGAGGGCTACATCTGATTTGAATGAGTGGAGAGATTCCTGGGCCTCTTGTCCTGTGTTGCCCTGGGACTGCAGGAATGCAAAATGGATTAGTTTCCCCTCCTCCTCTTTTCTTCTCCCTCTTTTCCTCCTTCCTCCCGGTGATACATCGAGAAGGAGGAAGAAGAAGGCGAAGAAGAGGGGAGGGGTGTGTGTATGTGGCGGGGGGACTTTTGTACTGTTTCCCACCAGCCAACAGTACAAGAGTTCAGATTACAGCTCTGTAATCGCTTTGGCAGCGAGGAGAGCAAAGTCCAAGTTTATTTCAGTTCATTAGCAGGTACGAAAAGAGAGGGAGAGATCTAGAAAGAGAAGTCAGTGAGGTCAGGACGGAGAGCTGTCTACAGGCTAGCTCATCATTTCCTCCACATGTTAGAGCTTTACTCTGAGTTCCTCTTCATCAGTTCTTTCAGGAACTCTTCTACTTCCCCTCTGAAAGTTTAGTCACACTGAAGTATTCTGAGTCATGACTGGGTGTTGGGTAACTTCAAGGATCCGGGAAAAAGCATGCAAAGTTTGTGCAGTGTGAAAATGTGTCATGGTCAGCTTTGAGAATATGCCAGCTTTTCTCCCTTTAGACCAATTTAACTGTGTCAACCTGACGTTACGTCTCAAGACTTTGTACCCTTTAGAAGTGATTAAGTCTGTCACTTCTTCTTAACCCAGGTGCACTGACCAAGGTTAAAGACTGTCCGAAGCAGGAAGGCGATCTCCACAACCGCTGCAACATCATTTCCTGCGCCACGCTGGCAGAGATCCAGCACTTCCACCGCACACGCGTACGGGACTTCCGTGCGCAGATGCAGCACCACCTCCGTGAGCAAATCGGCTTCTTCCAAAAGATCACTGCCAAGCTGCAGGACGCCCTTCAGAGGTATGACGATGATCAGTAGAAAGTGAGGGAGAGAACAAGAGAGTTGGACTACAAAGGAAATGGTTGATTGATCGGATCGCCCTCCAGTGATGTGGAACATCTTGTCTTTTAAGTGAGAAAACGTATTGATGCAGTGAAAACAAGTGTGGAACAAATATTGGAAGAAATATACCACTCTTCTAAAGCGACATATAGGCCACTGGACTCGTGGAATGACGACTTCTTGGATTATCTGGACGCCTCTGATGCATGTACCAGTAACAAGGGTTTTGCTGACGCTCCAGGCACATCTTGCAACTCAGCGGGACTGCGACCAATATTAATAACAGCTGCTCGCAACATGACGAGGCTGCCTCTCCATTCCCAGTTGGCTGCAGGGTCATGTGATCTCTCCGTGCCTCCGCTGCCTCAGTCAACACTTTATGGAAACCCTCTACAAAAACGCCCAAATCACTTAAAAGTGTTTTACCACTGAAAGCCAGGACTTCATGGTGATTTTTGTAATATCTTCATGTGTCTGCTTTTACTTGAATGACCTGCTCAGTATTGTTTTGATGGGACATGACAGAGTGCAAGTGACCTGAGAATGGGAAGAGGCAAAGTGGGTGTAATCTCCTTCGTTGAATGAGTTCAGTATTTGGACCTGCTAACACTTTAAGCTTACTTTATTATAATTTGACACCCTGCATTTTAGTTCATGCCTTGCCATACCTGAAACAACATATTGTTCTCGACTGAGTTATATTTTTTCTGCTTTTTTTTTTTTTTTTTTTTTGAGAAGCTGCTCTATAGATCTATTAATTTGACCTCGGCTTATCAAAACCCAGCGTCTACATCTGTACATGGATTCTGAGGGCATAGTGTTTTTATTGTGACAATGTTTAAGACAATCTTGGTGAATACCTGTTTTTTTCCAACCCATTCTCTTTTTTGATACTACGACTGAGGGCGCCAACGTTGGACATTTTCCGATCCCACACAGTGGAGTCAAGGATGGTTGCTCTTCTCAGTATGCTAACCTGCTATAAACGTTCTTATTAAACCAGTAAGTAACCAAAATAAACTCACAGAATTGCTTGTTCTTAGTCACCAATTGATGTTTTTTTTGACAAGGAGGGGGGAGTTTAGGATCTGATGACTATAATTGAAATATGTGAAACTGAAATAAACACACAAGAGCAGCAGCGACTACCATGAAATGTTGATGGAAAGTTGTGGAGGCCAAATTAAAAGTTAGGGGGACAGTTTAACTCTTAGCTGAACTCTCTTAAACTTCTATAGTAAAAAAGATATTCCTGTCTGAAACACACCTCCAGGCTGCACTTTGCAGGTTTTCCACTCACATAAAGTATTTCTGGTAAATGTTGTAACGTCAGGTGTCACTTCACATTCCTGGGATTTTACTTAACAGTGTTTATTATAGGATACGCCACCAGCCAAGCTGTTATTCACAAATTCACTCCAACATAACTGCTTCTTAACACTTTAAATGTAACAAATCAGAAGTGCATTTCAGTAAATAAATGACTTTGTCAGTCATGTATCTGTATCGTTTCCTGTTTTCCCTAAATATCACATAGTTTCACTTGACCTGTTCTGTGTCATTCTGTGTTTTGAGGAATATGAAGGTTTCGCAGAAGAGAAAATATTACATTCACTTTTCATGCCTCTGTGCCAGCAAACATGATATTTCAGGGAATTTCTTCACCTGAAATAAAGAATAAACGAATTAGAATTCACTGTGACCTCACAAAACCATAACTAATTCACACAAATGTCTGACAGAATAAAATGAAGTGGTGATGACATTTTTACACAGACGTGGATGTACACAAGCATAAGGCAGTAATTCAAGTTTAAGTAAGACATCTGCTTTATGTTTTAATAATAATAATCTTGTATGAATCATATCTGTAATGTTTCATTGCACATATTTCTCAGAGTGAAGCGTGTTATCACTAGTTATTCCTGCAGAAGCAGCAGTCCAGTCGTTGACATGTGACACCAGAGTTCACAGACTGCAGGTCAGGTTGCTGCAGTCGTAGACTCTTCATTATTTAGCTCTGCTTCTTTCTTGCCTCTTCTCTGTTTGCATTCATCTTTTCACTGCTGGAGCGCTTGTTCAGGCTGGAATTCATAACATTTACGCACACATTGTGTTGTGGTGCATAAAGTGTGTGTTAATTTATATCGAGAGCTTAAAAGAAGAGCTATAGTATCTGCAGTACCTGTTGGCTAAAGCCTTTTTACGTTTTTGTTGTTAATTAGTGAATGGTTCTGCTGGTTGAGGCCTACTTTTGAATGTTACATAAAGCCTAAAGTGGGGTTATGTAATTGTCACTCATTTGTCATGTTTAAAGAGCGTGAGCTTTTACTCTGCCTGTTGCTGTCCTGTCATTAAAAGACAAAATGAAGATGATTGGAGACAAAGCGAATACATTTAAATTCCTTCTTCAGTTTTACTCCACCGACTGTTTGTGCTCAACACACGCAAGTCTGTAAGAAATATCTTTTATTCAAAATAAATCTTTCACAGTGCATGGCAAAAAGAGGCTGGAATGGACTATGAGGAACAGTTACACAGCAACTCGCTGCCTCGAGCTGTGACTAAATAAGAGAAAAAAATAGTTTGCATGCATGGACATGAAAGCTTACAGGACCTTTAGTCACATGTACAAACAGGCAGCATGATCTAACAGCTGGCATGATTTGAAGAAGTAACACATCACCTCTGTACAGTTAATATCACAGGTGAGAGGCGTCAATTAGTTACACTGCTAACTCTTTTGAGCTAACTTCAGCTACAATAAATCACTTTATAGTAAATTCCTTCCCTGTTCAGTCACTGTTCCAAAATTATAAGACTAAATTTATCACAGCTAGAGAAGTAATGAGTCAGACTTATTGTAAGACTAAGTAGTGACAATAGATTCTGTTACTTAACTTCAGCGAAAGTACTTAAATATATTGGCCGTAATACCTACAAAAAAAGAACAATTTCCTCAACAAATGTGCATGTTTTTGTCATTGTTTCATTGCAGATGTGGCTTAGATGACTACTGGAGAGTACACACATGCTTTTTCTAAACTTCACACTAAAAATACACCTTTAAGGCACATTTTTTCCTTGGATTGCTTCCATCAAACCCAGTACTGGTTATCTTTGAGAGTTGGAGTAGAGGGCCTTGATCTCAGAGAGGTCTTGAATCCTGCACTGACATTAGCTCTTTCATTGCTGTTAACACCTCTAATATTCCCGTCACCACCTGCTCCGTCAGCTTCAAATGGCCCCCAGAAGGTCATACCAGGGGCCAGACTCCTCCTACGGGGACTTAAGGGTACTCTGGGTGAGGTAGGGCAGCTTGCAGGGCCCAGAGGGGTGACCACCACAGATGGCATAGCCAAGCTCCGCTCTGCTCGGCCAAGGTAAGGACTGCTCTCAGTGGGTAACGCCACTGCCGCGAGCTGCTGGAGGAGACGCAGCCGGGCCTGCTTCTCTTTGCGGCGGCGGAACACCAGAATCAAAACTACAAGGATTACGATGAGGAGCAAACAGGCCAACAGCGGTAGGATGATGAGGAGAGGGTCGGAGGCGGGGCGAGGGAGGACCTCGACATGGACCGGGTGTATGTCAGGAGGGATCACTGGACTGTGTTTGTCTGAGACAGAAGGAGGATGGGGTTGTGGGGTGTGACTGTGCCCCCCTCCTGCTCCCTCAGCGCGACTCCCTGATCGTCCTCCATGACTCCCACTGCGTGTGTGGTTCCCCCAGCGGCTGTGAGGCCTCACCTTGTGCTGTGTCCTGCTGTGGTTCTTATGAGACAAAATGTGGGGGGGCAAACCCACCCCGACCCCGCTGAGCGTCGCGGAACCCCCTCGCCCGCCACCTCTTCCGGTAGTTGTCTTATTATGTGTTGGTAGACGGGTTGTCGTGTGTTCACGGCTTGTTCCGTCTGTGTTCGAACCGCTTGGACCATGATGCATCTGGTGGTGGGGGAAGATGGTGAAGTGAAGCTCGCCCTTCGCTGGTTGGACGTTTCCAGCCTTCAGTAGGAATATGAAGGAATCGTTGAGAGTCGTAGCAGGGGCGTGGCCTCGAAGTGTAGCGATTGCTGATTTGTTATTGTGTTGATCCTGGCTGTCTCCGTCGCTGAGAGTCTCCTCGATGGCGACCCGGCCTTGCACCACGTCTCTGAACGTAAACGACCTCAGCACCTCTGATGCTCGGTTAGGGTCATAGGTCATCTGCATATTGGAAAAGACAATGAACTAACATTAAATGATGAGACTAATTGATTTCACACAGACTCCATGCATCGTGTTCCTTTAAACTTTATCAAAAATTTACAGCTAAAGCTTTACCTTGACTAGTTTTCCGTGTTTTGGTGGCGACAGAACCTGAAAGACTGGGTCGGCTCGGCTGATTCTCGCCAGCTCAGAGGCATCGATCATGGCTTTTCCCAGTTTCACAGCGATGCCGCTGGGAACTCTCACCGGCTCCCTGAGGTAGATCAGTGGTCGCACTGTTACCGTCACCGTCTGTGCTGGTACATTATCATAATCAACGCCGGGTGATGAGGCTGACACTGACACTTGGAAGCTGTCCTCTGATTCACTGAGATCAGTCATGTGATAGACAACGCGGCCAAACTGCAGGTCCTCGTGGCGGAAGGTCGAGACTTCCTGGTCGTTAATAGCAATGCGTCCGTGGCGAGGGTGTGTGGTGACCGTGTAGGTGATGTTGGCCTTGCTGCGACTGTTGGTTTGAGCTGCTAACTGGTTGGTTGTCAGGACCACAGCGGTCCTGCCTTGAACCAATGACAGGCCAGTGTTGTTCACCATGGCGACAGAGGGCTTTATCACCTCCAAACTGAATAGTTTGTAGAGTGGGCGATGATGGCCGTCAGTTACGTTGAAGTAGAAAACACCTGTTGAGGGAGCTCCCTGACAGGAAGGAAGAAGAAAAACACCACAAGAGGTCAAATCAATGGCTACCTGAAAGTCAGGAAAAATGACTTTGACTAACTGATTTGTAGGATTTCCCATCTTTGGTGACCCCTAGTGGCAGCCTTAAAACACACTGGTAGACAGCACATACTGTATTTCTATAGGAAACAATATTTGCCATAGGATATTCTTCTATAATCTCATACAATACATGCTTTTTAACCTTCTGATTCCCACATCCTGCTGGCAGGAGAAATTGTTTTTTCTTTTTTTCTAATGATATTTCTTTTAAATTTTCTTACACTGCATGAAGACATAACTGAGCTACATCAGCCTATAGTCATGGTTGTCCTGAATCCATAGAAATGCAGGACTTTGCAGTGAAAAATGAGACCACAGTGAGTAAAAATGTGACAGAAAAAAAAAATGACCAGAAACTATTTGGCATTCAGAGGGTTAAAATTGCAACCTTCAAGCACACACAAGAAAAAGAGGAGGACTAAGTCTGCACCTGTTGTATAAAATGCAGCCGGCCGTGGTTGACGTCGTACTGTGTAAAGGAGGTCACCGGCTCTGGTCTTTCTCCCAGCGTCAGGTAGCCGTTGTTGGGCTTACTGATTACAAGGTAGTGCAGCTCCTCTGGAGGCGTGTCATGATCCTCAACCTGGACACAGATGTAGATTGTCAAGATTGCGTAATATGTAATAACAGAGTAATATGTGTACAATTTAGTTTCAAATCTAAAATAGTATTCAGAAGTATTCAACTCTTGAAAACAGCCCACCTGCAGATTATCTGGTCCGAGTACAACTCTCTCTCCGACTACGACCCTCATACTTGGCACTCTGCTCTTGATGAGTGGTGGCTGGTCGTTGACCGGCGTCACAGTGATGTTGAACGTCTCTGTCACTGCCAGGCTGTTCTTGGCATGGTGATGAGAAGACACATCTAATGACGAAAGGGAGGAGGATGAGGCCGAATAGAGAGGGGAAAAGGAGGAGGAGGACAAAGCAGACGAGGAGGAAGAGAGAGAGGAGAGTTCCAAAGGAGCCACCCAGGCCCGGAAAGTGAAGCTGTCGCTCGTCGTCTCTGAGTCATCGTGGACGTATGTGATGCCGAACTTGTTTAGGGTGACCTGAGAGAAATCAGGTTGGTTTCTGAGAAAATATAAGGATAAAAAAGTATTTATTATTAACTAAATATCTGCAAAAGAGGGGAGCTCCCCTCAAGAGCAGGATGGACACCCATTTGTCATAAGGCTTTCTTTAAAATCTGTCAGGGTTAGAGTGTTGATTTAATTCTTTTGTTGAGTGTTCACTTCAAGCACCTGGTGAGGTTATGTCCTCGTATAGACAGAGCCCCATGTTGTGGCAGGGAAATCACACGGTACAGGATGTGATGGTCTTTCCGTCGGGGCTCTGGAACTTTCTCAAGGAGATTGGAGGCATCGAGTTTAGACCTGTCGATCGTCACCCTGCCTCCCTCGGCCACCACTGCACCTGAACAATGGATACAAAGACCTCCTCACATTCTTCTGAGTACAATAAATATCAAATAAGACAGAGAGTTTTTGCACACAATACCTGCATTGTTCAGTAGTCTTGACTTGTGTTGAGGGCTGTCGTGATGTTCATTGGCCTGGTAAGAGATGAAGATGGTGAAGGTGTGTGGAGGGAGGAAGGCGGGAGGTGAGGACACAGTGAAAGAGAAAGCGTCTGAGGCCGACCATCCAACTGACTGTGGCTTGTTCTGATCATACAAGATAACACCATCATTCACCTGAAAGAAATAAATAAGGGATGACAAATGAGAAAGGGGATTATTTATGGAAAAGCTTTCCCTTTGTTGCTGAGACAAACATGTCCCTACCATGCTTTGTGTGAACGTGGAAATGTTTCGCATAGAGTTGTCGGGCATGCGTCGGACCAGGCTGCCAAGTTTAGGAAGAGCAGTCACTGCAAACACTACTGAGTGGTTTGTTCTGATGTCACTGACGTCGTTTGTTACGGCTTGAAGCTCCAGCTCAGAGAGTGGAGTCACAGAACCTTTAAAAGTGGAAAAAAAAGAAACAGGAAGAGAGGAAAAGCTCACAATCCTGATTCTTTTAGACAATACATCAGGGGCACCACTAAGTTTTAAAGGACAAAGGGAGCTCAGTTCCCAGGTGAGGGGGTTGAGGTGAGGTTTATGATGGTTAACTTAAGGAAATAAAATTCACAAAATTATTTAAGGGGGCTTAAGAATATTTTAGGGGAACTTTAGCCCCCAAAAATAGGCCTAATGATGCCACTGCAACACAGACAGAAGATATACACTACATATGTAAAAATCAACAACTATAATATTAAAGGTCCTGCAATCAGGGTGCCAGGTTCACATTTGTAACTTTGACCAGAGAAACTACTGATAAATGATTATGTTTACAGGGTAGAACCACTTAACTCTATCAGCCTGACACTGGCTGGGCACAGAGGTTTCATCTGTTTGAGTCAGCAGTAACATAATGCTTAGAGTAGAGGTGCCACCCAGTGCCATTGTTATGTAACTGCACTACATTTAGCTCTCCTTTCCTGAGTCCAAATACCCAAGCTGAGAAGTGATAGATCGACATGTTGGTTCCCCCAATAGCTCAAAACACATGTACCAGGTTTTGTATTGTAAATCCTACCTGGGTAGACCTCCAAGGGATGATTTCTCTGCAGAATGAGGACCAGAGAGTGGGCAGTGGTGCTGAAGATCTGTCGAGGGGCAAAGTTTACGCCGTCGTTCACCTGGAAGTGAAAGCCACCCGATAATGCGCCTACATCAAGAAAAGAGGGGTTATTCCTCCATTTCATCTTCTAAAAGTCTAGAAAAAACATACTACAAATCACAAAGTACGCTCACCACTGTGAACGAACATCAGCTGTCCAGTTTGTATGTGGTTCTGGGTGAAGTTCAGGATGTGTCTGGAGGGGGCGCTCTTCAGGGCCAGGTGGCCATTGCTAGGTGGCGTGACGATGAACTCCAGTCCCTCTGGGTCAGGGGTGTCCGAGTCCTCTGCACTAAGATCATCTGTGGTGATAACTGTCACTGAGCCCACCCACACCTGAGGACATGAGAGGAAACAGGCCATTAACTACAGCTATTGAATAATTTGTGAAACTGAATCTGCTAAATATATATTCAATATTATTATTATTTTCTTTTTCCATCATCACTCCGCACCTTCAGGCCCTTGTTGGTTGTAACAACAGGAGCCTCGTCATCGACAGGCGTGACATTGATGTGAGCGGTGCAGGGTAGACTGTGCTTCCTGATTTCCGTCTGATTTGCCACAATAGTGAAGTTGTCTCTGAGTGTGTCGCTGCCGTCATGGATGTAGGAGATGTACTGACGTTCCACCTGGAAAGTGAAGCAAGGTGGTGAAGCAAGGTGGAGAACACTGATGTAGAGAGATCAAGCAGATGACTTTTGTGAAGATGCACACGAAAACAGTTTATTAAATGTTTTTATTTTAATATCTTTAGTCAAACCTCAGTGTGAGTGAAAGCAGTGATGGGCATCCCTGGGATCCGGCTGTGCTCCAAGTGTCCGTGTCGCGGTGGAACGATGACCTGGTACAGGAAGTTCATCCCTGAAAAGTGATGATTGGCCACCTTGATGATGTCAGAGGTCAGTGGCAGGGATGACCCCTCATCAAGGGTCAAGTCAGACACCTGCAAGACAGATGACAGCACTGATTGACTGCATGAAGGCATTGTCAAACTGATCAATGCATTCCGTTGTGTAATATTTCGGTGGGGAAATTTAATGTATCTCTATTCATGCAGTTTCTGTCCTTTCTTTGAGATCATCTAACATCTAGACTAACATTCTGTACCTGTAGAGGAAGCAGGATGGGAATGATGTCAATCTCCAGTCTGAAAGGTCCGACCTTTGTGACCCCGTTGCTCGCCTCCAACAGAGCAGAGTCGTTGGTGCGCCCTGCAGCCTGCTGATGGTATATGATCAATCCCTGGTTGAGGTCCTCCTGGGTGAAAGAAGTAGTTGGCTCTCTGATGCCCTGCATGGAGGAAACAACCAGACAAACTCATCAAAGGTTGTTTCTGAAATCTATGAAACTTTAAAGCTGCATCGTGCAACTTTTAGGGGACAGTTTTGCTTTATTTTGACAGATCAAAATGAAGCGTTTTCCTGCATCAAATATTCAGGCTTTAAACCTACAGGCTGCACTTCATAGATGTGCTCTCCATTGTTGTTCTGGTGTTTGCCAAAGGGGGGAAAGTGCTGCAAGAAGCCCAGGGTGGGAGGACTTTGGACAGTAAAGACTATCTCTGAAGGCTGGCTGTCCTCATGAACCACCTGTTGAAACAAACCATAAACAATTAATTTTGATATTAACTGAGCATTTTACTGGTTCAGATATGGCAAATCCCATGGCAGATTGCCACTGAAATGCACTAAAGACAAGGTGATTGAAAACCTTTTCACTTCATCATTTGGGGAGAAATCTAACTCTGCGATTGCTTTGTCCACTATGATTAAATAACCAAGAAAGCTGAGCGTCATATACATAATATTCATAATGCAGGTTTGTAAATATAGTAATTGATGAGTCATATGCTTATTGTTATTGGCTTACCTCTAAGTGCTCCTTGCTTATGGAGACATTCTGTCCTTCTGCCACCACCACTGGACGGTTATTAATGACTGTTGGCGGCCTCTGGTGGCTCTCCAGGTAGATTTTTACTGTCACTCCGATGTCCCGATGTACCTCCCTCCTCTCTCTCTCCAGTCGCCTCTCTGTGCTCTTCTCCCTTGCTCTTGCCGTCACATTAAACCCATCTGACAACTCATGGCTGCCTTCGTGGTAATACGCCAGCCGTCCTGTCATCAAATCTCGCTGGGTGAATATTGAAATTGCATCTGCTTGTGTTGCAGTCTCACGACCGCCATCGTTAAAGCAGAGCACGCCGTGTTTAGGTGGAAGGAAAACCTCAAATGTTACTTCCTGTGGGTCTCGGATGTCGATATTGCTGAAAATACTGAGGTTGGCAGAGGTCAAGGCTGTGATCCCACCTCGCTGGACCATGAGGCCAGTGTTGTTCTCGACCTGGAGGTAAGGATCCTGCGCCATCACCTGCATCAGCAAGTTACACAGTAGAGACGATGATATGTAAATCACTAATTTCAATGGCTAATCAACAGTGAAACTGACCAACATCACTGTAAAAATACAAATAATTAATTCATAAATAAAACCATACAATGCATAATGTATGAAGACATAATAATCACCTCCAGCAGTGTTGAAACATAATGTTTCCCATCTGACACAAAAAGCACAAAACGCCCAAAACTCACTCCTCTGTGGACAAACAACACTTTTTTCTGAAAGCAGAGAAAAAGAGAAGAGGAAAAACCATCAGTAGGCTTAAGAAAAGCATTTACAAAAAGGATGTAATTTCCTGTGAACTAATTTGCTTAATCTACAAGGTTTCATGACCAGCAATGAAATAGTGCTAACCTGCTCGAGGTCCCGCTGTGTGAACTCATACAGCTTGTGACTGGTATCACTGGTCAGCACCAGCTCTCCCATGGGAATCCCCCTCCTTGTGTACACCAACCAACTGTCCTCAAAATCGGAGTCTTCGTCCCGGAAACGAAGGTCATTTAACGTCACTAACCTCTGCCCATCGCGGGCCACGTGGAAAACTTTATCAACAACCCTGACGGGTCTCTGATCGTTGACAAGCTGCACAGAGATATTAAAGGTGTGTTCGGTGGTGTCTCTGTCCTCCTTCTTGCGTTTGTGCGGTTTGTATACTGTCATTTGAAAAGTGAAGGAATCCTGCTTGGTCTCGCTGTCATCGTGAACGTACATGATCCTCTCCTCAATGATATCCTGATTTGTGAACGTCACAATGTTGTCGTTAATGGACGTTGAGTTGGAAATGTTGATCCTCCTTATGTGTCCGTGTCTAGGACTTGTCGTAATGCCGTAGTGGACCTCCCGGTTACTTGCTGTGTGAATGAACAAAATGTCTTTGTTGATGACTTTACTTCCTCCTTCCAGGGTTGAAAGGCCTTTGTTTACAACAGTGATGGCAGTCGACTCAGCTTTGATGTTGATTCTGAAATCGGAAGTAGATGAATTAGCATGTTTTGAAAGCACCTGAAAGCTGAATGTGTCTCTCGTGTCATCCTGCAGCGTGTTGAGCGGCTTGTACTTCATCAAGCCATCTGTGATGTTCTTCTGGCTGAAGGTTGAGTTTCTTTGTAGAACTCTGTTGTCCAGGAGTAGCTGCCCTTTCTTTGGTATTGTCAGGAGCCTGAAGTAGAGGTCACTCTCGTTGAGTTTAACACCCTTAGAAATCACATGGAGCTGTTCCGGAGTGATAGCAGTCGCCTGAACACCATTGACCTCCATCTTGCTTCGTGTGACCTTGAATTGTATCCAGTGTACCATGACGTTGAAAACAACCTCCTCGGTAGCCAGGGAACCCACGCTAATTTTACATTTGAAGTCATCTGTGATGTTGTTCTGTGTCTGAAGGCCCTGGTAAGTGCTGATGTATCGGATCCGTTCTTTTTCTAGAAGCTTCTGCGAGAATGAAGATGTTGGTTTCCAGTCGCCACTTGAGTGCAACCGCTGGAGCTCACCATACTGTGGCGACTCTGTGATGTCATAGTGGATTTCCGCCGCCTGATCTTCCACGTTTACTTGTACGGCAAGGTGAGCGGTTGTGATGATGGAAGCCCCACCTTGGCTCACCTCCAGTCCGGTGTTGTTTACCAGTTTGTGTTCTAGTGGCACCGCCATGATCCTTAAAACTACTGTGTTACTCAACTATGGAGAGGAGAGAGACATTGACACTGCCGTTACTTAAGGTGCTAGCTCGGCTAATTACCCCAACTTTTATGGGTTTATTGCATCTTGGGCAAGCTGATACATTACTCACCTTCTGCCCGTCGCTGACCCTCAGTGCCAGCCGGGAGGTGGGGGCTCCAGTGTGGACAAAGCTGATTTTACCCTCCTCCAGATCATTCAGGGAGAACAGATTGATGGCCCTGGAAGATGGATGCAGTCCTGTTAACCTCAACATGCTGTTTCCTTGCTCTGCTTGTTAGCTTTGGTTCAAAACACAACACATCCAGTAGCTGCTAGCATGCATTTTGGCTATATAGCCAGCAGGAAGATGGCTTGTTGTCAGTTATTTTCTAATTGCTTTTGTTCCACCAGCATTTCACAATATATTTTTGCGTGGAATATTATTTTTTAAAATCTTTAAAACAATCAAGCTCCTTGTCCTACAGAACTCTATGATTGGTTGTAAGAACATTTGCAAGGTGCTGTAAAGTCTCACAAGCTATAGCACAAACCTGCCAGAGTAGTCCTGGTGCTCAAGATGTCCGACCTCAGCATTGAGGTTTCCCAGGGAGCTGAACACCAGCTCATCAGGACTGCTGTCAGGGTCCGACACTCTCAGAACATCTGTTGTCAGCTGGGGACATTGTGGTTGTGTTATTGTATTTCCATATAATACTCTACACACTAACAAATACCACCTACCTGCCGTTTGGAGTTCTCCAGCATAGTAAAAAGGTTTCCCTCCGGCAGGCTGAGGACAGGTGCATCATTAACAGGACTGATGCTGATATCAAAGCGATGCAGGCGGTTACCCTTCAGAAACACAGGAAGCTCCTTCTTATTGCTGGAGAAGACCGAAAACATGAAGAAGTCATGCTGGTCCTCTGACCCGCTGTGAACGTACATCACCCGGCCCTGCCACAGGTCCAGCATACTGAAAGTCCGGTCAACCTCCTCTGCTCCTATCATTATTGTCCTCTCCTGCCCCTTGCCCAGCATCCCATCAGGGTCAGGGCTGAGGTCCAATCGGAGCTGTCCGTGGACAGGCTGTGCCTCGATGCGGAACATCACCTGAGATGGATGCATGCCCAATTTCCGAAAATCCAGATTCACCTAAAAGGGAGTGCAACAGGAACTGACTCATAAATTGGTGCTATTATGTGAAAACAACATAACTTCACATTATTTTTATCGATGCTTAGAAAACCTGTCAAATAACAGATGAGCAGGAGACAACCAGTCCTACCCTCATGTGTTTGGGCTCCAGTGGTGCCCGGCCTCCTTCCACTACTTCGAGCTTTCTCAGAAACAGAAAATTAGGATTCTTCTTATTATTGGTACTTGGTCGTGTGGTTGTAACATCAAACTTGGTACGATTTGTTGGGCTGATGATGGTCACTGCATCTGGAGCGTGCACTGTCTTACAGCCCACAGTGATGTCCTTGGTGATGGTAGCATGAGGTAGGCCTGTTTTTTGAGTGTTCACCCTAATTTCCCGCAGACAGCCTTTAAAGGAGCCTCCTTGTCCAGCCAGTTGCCCCCCCAGCACAGTGGACATTAGCCCAGCTTGCCTTGCTTCTGCCCTTGCTTCTTCGTCCAGCCCTCCCAGGAAGAGAGGCCCTTTGAGCTGAACGACCTGGAGCTCTAGACTCAGGGTGGCCTTGACCAACTCCTCACACACCTTCAGCTGGACGCTGTTGGGCAGCAGGTGCAGCTGGATGGGGTACCAGGTGTGGTTGCTGTGAACATGTGTTAGAGAACGCAGCTCAGTCTTATCCCCCTCTCCGTTTCCCACTGTTGCCACCACGTTACCATCTCTAATCTCTATGGCAACGAACCCTCCCTGGTTGCCAGAGCTATACAGGACCACACCATCTTCTCGTTTTGCAGAGGGGTACATTTCACATTCAAATACACCCTCTTGTGGCCCCTCCCATGGCGGGAGAGAGATAAAGGCTTTAGAGCTGAAAAAGCTGACTGAATCATCTTCTGTTGCAGAGAACTGTGGACTACAACCCAAAGACACCTCGTGGACACTCTTGTACCCAGAATAAGGTCTCAGGCTGGACAACAGATTATGTTCATTGAACACAACTTCATCTACACAACCTCTAAACCCAGTGGAGATGTTGAAAAGGTAAGGGTGGTCCAGTCCGGCTGCCCCGCCAACAAAAAGCCCATCCTCAACACTGAGCTCCAGATCTGGTCCTGGCATACGGAGGCTGGTATGAGAGTTTCGGTCAACGGTCATGTTGACATTATGGTGGTCGTGGGTGAGCTCCATGGAGTGCCACGCCAAGTCGTTAAGATGGATGCCCTTTTCTGAACGTAGTGAGCGCTCACCTGAGCCCAGGTCCAGACGCACCTGATGAGACATGCAATTATTACTATACAAAAACAAACATTAATTGATAAGACAAGAAAGGCAAAACACATAAAATCAGGCACAGCGTGGTGATGACATCTTTCATATGCACAATAGAAAACAGAGCAAATGATTATTCCACAAATACACAACCAAACTCATTCATGAGCTGCTCCTTTGCAACATCCTTGAGAGTTTTCATTAAACTATTGTGGCCTTTTCTTTTAACGTTGTTCATGAAGGAACTTGTTCTGAACATGCCGTAGGGGTTATTTTTTTTTTCTCTCTGTGAGCAATCTGACACCAAACTGTGTGAGTTCAGACTTCTCTCTCCGTCTCTCTTCCGGATAATAAATGGCAATAGACGAGCAAAAATGGCCCAAGGGGGAAATATTTTCTTGTTTCTTTTGAAAGTGAGAGCCTCTAGACTGCTTTTATTTTGATTCATTTATATTCGTGTTACCAAAATCTAAATGTTTTTTCCCCTGGCCCAAAAGAAAATGGTCATGGTATTTAGATATAATTTGTCTTGCTTGATGTTTGCCTTTCCTGAATAGACTGCAGTCATACTCAGCTTTAGACATTTAGTGGCACTATCCTGCTCCATGTGCCTTGGCCTACCTGCAGGCGCCCAGAGATCAACTCCAGCAGCAAGAAATCTCTGCGTCCAGCTGCCAAAAACAGAATCCCCGCCTGACTGGAGGTTCGAAAACGAACATGGAGCAATGTCTGAATAGATGCCTCCACCATCCGCAGGTGGATGTAGCCATCCCCGTAGAACGACACTATAACAATGAGCAAGGAGAAGGAGTAGAGCTGTTGTCAGAACTTCTGCTTTCTACACAAATAAGTAGTTTCAATACCAAGGTGAGTGCAAGTTATAAAAGGGCAAGCCAGAGATTTGCTCCATGTTTGCATCTCTTATTTTTTTTTATTTAATTACATAGTAAGTAATATCCACAATATTAAAAAAAAAATCCAAAATGAGCATTACGTGACCAGAAGCATTTTCCCAGCAAAGTCTATTCCATTAATCTCTATTGACTGGCTTGTCAATGTGGTGTCTGCACTGCACTTTACACCTTCTATCCGAATTCAATTAATGACTAATGCATCCTGGAGCCGGTCATCCTGAAATGTTCTGATGCTAATTAGGCTTCACTGTTGACCCAAATGAGTCAGAACGGACATTTAGCTGTTATTTCCCATTGATAGAGCTGCTCTGAAAGCACAAACTATGTCATGAGTGTAATGTAGCTCACTCTTATTAACTTATTAACAAAGCTGTGTAAATGACTACTATATAATGGAATTACAATGTACTTATTTAGTAGTGAGGACTGTGGACCCACTACTCACATATGTGAATGAAAATAACATAGACTTGATTTTAATCGATTTGACCTACAAAGTAACTGTATGGAAGCCAATTTGTGGAAAAAGAAACCGAGCAAATCAAATTAAGGTCAAAGAGAGAAAGTGTGTGTGTGTGTGTGTGTGTGTGTGCGTGTGTGGTTGGGGATGGCTGACCCCTCTAAACAGCCCCCCAGACACTACAGCAGTCTGGTGTGGCATTAAGGCCGATTACAAGAAATTAAATTACTTTATGAATGACTTGCTCACAAAAGCTGCTGTTTACAGTTCAATAACTCTACAGCATGAATATGTGACAGCCAATAATAGAGAAAAAGGTCAAAGAGCAACACAAGCTAGACTGTTACCTGTATGGACATTATAATCACTTAACATTCTGTTCAATATTGGTTTTCTATGCAGTTGGTTGAAGCATCTGCAAAGTTGGCCAACGTTGCTGATTTTTTTTTGAATCGACTAGAATGTTTTTGGACTTTAGGTTAAGTAATACCTAAAACATCATCTTTGACATCATCTTTTCATCATCTGTTTGTTTTCATTCCATGCATTGGTGTAATTTTTAAATCCCTTCAGAACTGTGGTTGGAAAACGCATTGCCTGCAAAAAATAACATTCATCATCAGACCGGTCCGGGGAAGAAGTACTCAGTCAGCAAGCCGGCCCAGCATGCCGCTGTGCATAAAGCCTATAAGCCCGCTGTCAGTACCTATGCCTGTCCATCTATCTCTAATCTGCCTCTATGATACCAGTGAACATTGGATTATTGTTAATCTTCCTATGATCACAGGCACACCTCGAATGTGTGTGCAGGTCTGTCATGAGCAGGTGTAAGGATAAAGACATGTACGAATGTCTGAGGCTCTCAAGTGTTACTCCTGCATATCCTGCACTCCTTGCATTGGAAAGTTCAGTGGCCATTTTTTTTTAGATTTGATAGATAATGTTGATTGGGAAGTTTCCCCACTTACAGAGTTACATAGAGCTTTTCAAAACTAAGTGAAGTGTTGCATTAACTCTGCTTGGAATGCTTAAATGTAACTTTGAGCTGTCTAGGGGAGCATTTGGTGAGCAGCATGACATCAGATCAAGTACCTTTCTTCCTGTGTTTATAATATAATCCATATTCAGCAGCATGTTGCTGTATGTCTGCAGACAATATTAGACTGGATTAAACATTAAGCTGCCAACTGTCACAGACACATTTTAGTTTAATCAAAAGTTACACAAATAACAATACTGCATTTATATCATTATCTCCTGTGTCGATTCATTACTTCAAGTCAACAACCACTGCTTGTGTGAATGTATTGGTATATAAAGTGCTTTATGTATTATTATTATTATTTATTAGACCACCACCCAGTGTAAGGTGTTTGCCACCACTACTCTAAACAAAATAATATTGCTGATTACCAAAATAATTTTCTATGTTTCCATAATGGTTAATCCACCAGTATGTGCATGCTCTCACATCAAAAAGCTAAATGTAATGCTAAAATATAATTATTGTTGTTATGCATGGATTTTTAAATTGAAATTTGAAGAAAAAAAATAGCAAAGCATATTATTATTTTTGAACAGAAAAAAAAGTGTTTTAGTGGTTGTGTGATATTCTTGATGACTTTATATGTGCTGGCACAAATTTGGGCAAACATTACCACAGCATAACTTTACAGTTCTATAATAACAATGCAAGAGATCATTCAACTATAACAGCATAACAGTTCCTTACCTCCATGAACGGGTCCTGCAGAAATCAACAGGAGCAGAAAGACATAAGCCACAAAACTCCCCATTGTTAGTCAGTCCCTTATCATCATCTAACTTGCATTTAGTTAAGAGCAGCATCTGGCTGCTTGATTGTGCCGCCCATTATCTTTACTGCACTCATGTCATTTGCACTACTGACAACTTCCAGACAGCTTTACTTGCTCTACTGGCTCTATAAAAATGTACCTGTGTCTGTGAGCAAAGCACAGTGAGGTGGAGCTCCACCCTCTGCTCCTCCCTTTAGCTGCTGAGGCGATTAGTGAACATGAACACAAGAGGGAGATGTCACAACACATATGGAGACACATTACTAAGAAAAGCAGATCTGTCTGTAAAGTTCAGTTTACGGGGAAACAGACTGGATCTCAAGTCTTAAACATGGTGGTTTATTCTGAATTGAGCCCTTTTTTAATTTAACCCTTGACGACCTTTCTCACACATTTGGACACCAACATGAGCAGCACTGACAGAGGACTGTCGTTCAGTATGTTACCTTTTTTTCCTGTGATGGATGTTGCAGTTGCATGTGATGTTCACTAAGTGGCGCTAAATGACAGTGTTCTCCTGGTGTGTGTTACGCATAGTTTGGCAGGTCAAAGGGCTCATGTGGCATCTTGGCTGCAAAAGTGCTCTTCAATTTATCGACGTTCCAAAATTATTAATATATATTTTATCATAAGAAAGATTTATCACATCCTTTATGAGGGGAAAGAGGTTCAAAACAAATAAACAGAAAATTTGAGTGTGGTGCTCTTCTAGGTCACAGATTTAAATTATATTAATCAATTATTGAGTCTGGTCCACCGCCACAGCACTTCTTGCCTTTTTCCAGAAAATACTGAGGATGGATCAATCAAGGATCAAAACTATCCAAGACCTAAGCAAGTCACGGTACAATGCAATTAGAAATTTTAATTGCTTTCTTCAAAAACTACTAAGTTACTAAGGCAATGTCTGTATATGTTTATGCTGCGTTCATCTTGTACTCGAAAGTCAGAATTTCCAAGTTCCAAGTTGTAAATTTTAACTGGAACGTCCCCCAATGTCGGATTTCTGACTCAGAAAGTCAGACAAACCTCACCAACCCCAATTTGACCACAACGTCATAATCCAAGATGGCAGTGCCCTGGATTAGCGCCGTGTAGCGTTATACGTTACATCTTACAGTAGAGTTAAACGTTTTTCCAACACATAATTACGCAGGAGAACAAACACACACCCTCTGCGTCTTCTTTGTGCCTTTCAATTGTGTTTGAGGACCTCATATTGCTGCATTAGCTTTCTGCATTCCAACAGAGCCAGCACAACAAACTTTTCACTGGAGGCATCCATCTTGGTTTTCCGACTTGTTTACTTGAACGGCGTGAACTGGGGTGTGACATCATTCCCAGGTCCGACTCCCAACTTCTGATACAAGACGAACGCAGCATTACTTTCTACTCCAGTGATGGTAATGAATTAACAAGCCGAGAGAGATTGAAGAGAGAGAAAATGAGAGACGGGAAGAAAAAATAACAGAATGGTTGTGAAAAATGGTTAAAACAGAAAAGAGAGAGAGAGAGGAAGTAAAAGGGAACGAAAGGTTAAAGGAGGGAAATGGCCTGTGGCTGACTGAGGTAAAGTGGAAGTTTGGGTGTGATTGTTCAGACTGCAGGACACACTCCCTAGTCTGTATCCTGAACCCCTCCCACCCCTCTAACCTACCACCTCTACACACACACACACACACACACACACACACACACACACACACACACGCACACACACACACTGAAGAGTGCTGCCACTTCAGAGAGTTCAGTCCATTAAAATGTAGAGAGAACAACATAGGGGCTTTTATTCAGCTGCTGATTCAAACTCTGCTTGGGTCTCACATGTGAGGAGTGCTGGCTTTGGGTTTAGTTCCCAGGGTGTTGAATAAAAGACTCAGCAGTGTGGTTTCTTAGATGGAGGGGGTCACACCTTAAATGGGTCACAGTTCAGCTGGGGACGGGTCGTCTCATGACGAGAAAGGTGGTGTATTTTAATGAGCCTGGATCCCACGCTGAGAGGATTAGCGTCTTGTCTTTTGGTGCTGGAAGAGTCTTTTTAGTGAGAACGCTCAAGATAAACTAGCAGACCAATGAATTCTACAAGAATTATTTTTTTTTTTTTATAGTAAATGCAAATAATTCAGAAAAGTTTTATCACATAGCCGTTCAGACAGGTTATCATGGTTTAACAAAGTTTATTTATATTATGGTGCAAATTATTTTAGATATTGCAGAGCTATGTTCTGGCTCCACTTTGAAGTGCCATGGCTGTATGTGCATGGGTTTTTCCAGTGCAATGCAGAAATTTGAAATGTATGTAGTAGTTTTGGGTCCAATTAGTTTAGTGTCTCACTAGTCATGTTGCATAACAGTATCACCAGCAATAGGTCAAATGATACAGCAGCTGATGATGGCCAAAATTATACAGCACAGACATCAGCCAATATTTGAAATATACTTTAAGCACAAAAACACAAAGCTATGAAACTGGTATAATACAAGGTTGAGAACAGGAACCACCTGGCTGAGGATAAGGAAAACAGTATAGACAGGAAGAGATGGAGGATCGGGACCGATTTAACCCCAGTGGCACCTAAAACAACAGAAACACACAACACAGCTGGAAGGACGAACCTAAAAGGTCCCTGCTTCTTAACCTTGTCACCAACACTTTGCTTGAGGAACAAATGAGCATGTAGAGGGAAAAGAAAGCAGAGAGCAAAACCATCTTGGATAAATAATGAAAATAATTGTTCCCTTCCCTCTCATTTTGAGTTGCTAAACACGCACTAAAAAAAATAACAGAACAAAAAGTAAGACCACATTATTCACCTGTGCAGCCGAGATGAATGAGTCACAGTGTTTTGATAGGGGAATAAAAATAAAGTTAATGGAAGAAGGCATAAAATTGTGTGTGGGCTCCCGTACCTTGGCCTGAGCCTGTGGTCCATTTCCAGTATAAATACAGTAATTGAGTGACACATCCTTTCTATTTATCAGCTGGTTGCATAAGAGAGGCTGGGAGAAAATGAGAGAAAAGGGCTGTGGAGAAAGGCCAGGCTCTCAGAAAGAGATGAGGCTGTCAGAGCGAGAGGTTTTTACAGAGCATTAACAGGCAGCTGCTTTTTTGATGCTACGGGTGTTTTCTTTTTATCATTTAGCTTAAATATCATGACATTTTTTACAGAATTCAACAAAGAACAGCTCAGGACATCTGATCCTTACTAGAGGGGGAGTGCATGTTTGTGAAGGAGGCCAGAGCTTGGTCAGCCATTCATGAAATGAGCTCTCTCCATCCCTGGCAACAAGTCGTAAGACACACCATGCTATTCACTGTGTGTGTGTGTGTGTGTGTGTGTGTGTGTTCTATCTCCAGAGGCACCTCTTCAAATGTTTCAGGGGAACTTTTCAGATATTTGATATTTTTTCTCCAGAAACGTGACGCTGGAACCAGCTTCTACCTTTGCTTGGGGACAATTTCAGAGTCTTTGTTTGTGCCCGAATGTGAATGTGATTGAGGTGTGAGTCACTTTGAGTCACAGCTACTTTATATGAATAACTTGTTGAAAGAGAAGGGAAGACAGCAGAGAGAAGAAGTAATAATAATCGCAGGATGACAAGACACAGCATCATATTAGAAGTCATTTGAATTAAATCCCAAAGAAAATAAATAAGACAAATAGCATAATATAGTTTTCAAACTCCCAATCCTCTCCTACTCTTGTCTGTTTGCAGGTCTCTCAAACGCTTTGAAAAACAGGACTAGTCTGCATTCAGGCACAGTGGTGCTTTGAGTTAAATAACACCAGCATGGTAACGTACTCAGTGACATTGCAAACATAGTTAAGAAGTTTTGGTCATAAAAGAATTGGGTATGTTTGCTTATTTTCTTTTATCTGTGAGAAATTTACTACAGATCTTGAGGAGGACAGGCCAAAATTGCCATCCATGGAGCCATGCTGCTAGCATTGCTAATGATCTGACTCCCAAAAGACCCTGAGAGAAGCAAAATATGATTCATATTTTTTTCTTGTTTATCAGTGTTAATTAGTTAAAACATATTTTGACATAAAATTGGGAAGACTTTGCAAACCTAAAATACTAATATAAGCCAATCCATTGGCTCGAATCCCAACTGGTGTCTCACAATTACTTCCATTTCCCCCTCCTCCTTACCAACCAATAAAACACGGATAGTTCTGTGAAAACAAAGATGAGCAACATTTGCAAGATCAGCACTCACAGTGAGGAGTGATGGGAAGGGAAAGTGCAGAGAAGGACGGATGGGAAGGAATGGGAGGAAACAACCTGTGGGTGTCTCACAATGTTTGAGGTTTTTTTTTTTCCAAAATGGAAAGAAAGTTCAAGAAAACTGGAAGAAGCCATGTAAGAGCTGTGAATGTCTTCCAAAACCTTTCCAAAGCTAGAGCATAAGGAAATCACATCTTGGTTTCTCACACTGCACACACACACAGTCCTGTATTACTATAACCAGTACTTGCATAATCCTAATCCCAACCCTAATAAAAATCTAACTTTACAATAACAGTTAATGTTCTCCAAGTCTTTACTCTAAAATGTAACAGTTCACATTATGGGGACATGCATTTTGTCCTCAGAAGGAAGATGAGTCCCCACAATGTGAGTGTGTAAACAGATATATGTCCCCATAACGTTAGTAATACGTGACCACACACACACACACACACACACTCCCCTGACACAATAATCAAGCTTTCAGCTGAGTATTGTTTTGCTCTCATTTTGCTCTCTTCCTCTCCATCATTGTGACAAAGGTCAGTCCCCAAAAACAATGGCTGCCAGCAGCTGGTGGCCTGACTCACATCCAAACCATCTCACCCTGCAGCTTCTCAGACATGTAACATCATTAAAGACTTCTGAGCAAAACATAGTGTGAGTCACTGCTTTTGTGTTAGTCATAACAACAAGTGCTCGACCTATCAAAAGGATGTTGTATAGATGTGGATCATCGCGTCGCTTGCAGAGGCTGACCTTCAAGATGCATGTGATACATGGTAGTTTAACGGTGTGGCGTGCTGCCATAACTTTGCAGATTTTCATACATTTCAAACCTCCCTGTATTCTCTTTGGTGGGCCTCAAAAACAAGAAGTGCCTTAAGCATCATGTGCTGTAACCAAAACTTCTCTCTCCCTGTGATCATTTTAATTGTATTATCTATGGTGACACAATTTCTCACGATATGATTCCCTTGTCAAGAGTGATTTTTGTTGGGAATTTGGGCTTCTTTTTATCCCAGAAAATGAGAAACAAAAATGCATGTTTAGAATATTTAATACCTGAACGACAGAGTGTTAACTTTCTTTCTGAATCTTGACTTGATTGAGACAAGCTCCACCCCTCAGAGTTTAAAAACATGAATCTCAGCGATTCCTTCGTCTCCAGCTAAACCAGTAATACAACTCTAGACCTGTCTTTTTAAAAACAACAACAACAGTGAGCCTGGGAAGACAGGCTGGCTGAGGGATATATGAAAGAACCAATTGTAAAGTTGAACTAATTAGGAGGCCACGAATGAGACCCATGGACAAAACTGGGGTCACAGGGTCAAACTGCAACCTGCTCATTAAGTGAGTCAGATATGAATCAGCTATTGTTGTCTTCCAAACTGTCTAATATTTGGGGGGGTTATCATTGAATTTTCGGCTAATACAGAGATCATTCACTACATGACAGTACTCACGGGAAGCAAGTGAAAGTTGCTGCACAGTTGCTGTGGTACAGGTTTCACAGATGCTAATTGTTAGCTGTACTTAGCTATTTTTAACCAATAAAATCTCCAAAACATAGCTTTTAGCTCTGGTTGGATGGTAGATGTTTGACTTCCTGAAGCCGCTCATTTATTTCGCGTTTTCCCACTGGACAGTTGAGCACATTTAGCTGAGGTCATAAGCACAGAGCATCTACTGTACAGCCTCTTTAGTTTTATACAGGGGATGGTTTGAGAGCTATTAGGACTTAACCATACAGAGTGGCCGACCAAAACTATGAGCTAAATTTGTCCCTATAGCTACAAGGCGCTGCTGGTTGTAGAGTCGATTCTCAGTGGGATCTGCAGCACCAGCAGCTAGTTGATCTGGCACATGCCTCCCGTCCACAGCAACCTCCTCCTTTAAGGTTAGGTCTCCTAATTTCTTGCTTTTTAAATCATGATTTTACAAAACAAACGAGAGTTTATCCACTTCTGAAAAACCTTGTCGTTCCTACTGAATATTCAGTTATACCAGGTTTCATTGCTCTCTCTGTACAGGAATGATTCTTTCCCATAAGAGAAGCTGGAGTGGCGGTTCAGTCTGAAAACAAACAGACTCTTCCTCCCCTTTTGGCACTGAGGAAATGTTTGTGGCCCATATTCAGGTCTCAAATTGTTGATGTAAGAACACTGTATGTCCGTCAGTGCTGATTGCTACAACTGACAACAAAAAGATAACAAGATGGCTTCACGGAAATAGCAAAAAATATACACACACTTTGCAGCAGACAGTGTTTTTCTAGTAACCTTGCAATTTTACTGCCAGTTCTTACATTAATCAAATACAGCACATTATAGGATGAACAATTTCTAATCAAATAACTTAAATGTACCCCAAAAACTTTGAAACAATTCCAAGATCCATTTAGAATAGAATAGAATGCCCTTTATTGTCATTATATTATTGTACAGTTAAATTGTAGATTTAACAGTGTACAATAATAAAATAAGCATAAAAAATAAGAAATAAACATGAAGAATAAGTATATAAATCTTATAATGTAAATACAAAAAAATAAAATTAAACCTCTGCCATTAGCACACGTGTGTGGGACTGCTGTCAACTCCATATACAACAGAAGTAAAAGTAAATAGAATAGAATATATTTTTTATTTAACCCCATGGGGGGGGAATTCAGCCATAGCACCATAGACAAGATACAGTAAACAACAGCAAAGAAATAATAGAATAAGTAGTAATAATAAATATTTACAATATGTACAAAATAAAAAGGAAGAAAAATATAAATTGTATTTTAAGTGAAGTGTTAATTAGCTACAGTTATTCGATAATGTAAAATTTTTTGGTTATTTAAAAGTTATTTATAAAAATAGAGTAAAAAAAGCAGTGCAAAAATTTCTGTGCAAAAGATGCGATGTGCAATATGGTTTCAAAAAACGGTAATGACAATATGAGTCCAGTGTTGCTGATGTTGCAAAGTCTTATCGCTGATAAGGTAAGAAAGACAAGTGTTGAAATCCAACTGCAGAATTGAAGCAACTTTCAGATCAAGTTGAAAAACCCAGAAACAACCTGCAGCTTGACTGGAATTAAGCTGTAAAGTTGCCACGAGACAATGACAACATACTGTACCATAAAATAACGCCTCCTAAGGTGCTGTCCACGCAACAGCGGAATTCTAGGAACCCGACAAACTTTAATACCGATTTCGCCTTGCGTACAGACGACTCCGGCGTTGTCAGATACCCACAACGGTATTTTCTGACAACGGTTTCCAGAGTGAGAAGACATGATAATGCCTTTTCGGTGTTGTTGCTCACAATGATGTCACATCATCACGTAACCAGAAGTAGCAGTAAATAAGTACTTCATGCGCATGCTCATTGCATTCTTTCGTTCTTTTTCTTGGGTCTCTCTGTGTTTCTTTGCAGCGCCACCTATCGGCGTGGCATATGTATTACATCCTTGTCACTCGTTATCACGTTGCCATGTAGATGGAAATACTTGCGACAACTTTGTGACAAGCGTTATCGTGCCGTTGTCGTGTGGACAAAGCCTAAAACATTTGTTGCAGTCGAGCTACAGTATTGCTTAATTCACAAACTCACAGACGACCACTCCCACTCAAAAACTGTGTCACCCAAAACACCCTCCTGAAGTCTGGGCCAGAGTAGTGGGAACAACATGCAAACGCAGACAGGCAGGAATGTTTGCCGTGGCTTGTTAGTGACGCACTATTTGTTGTTGTGCCACGCTGAGAGGGAACACTTCACACTTGTTGGAAGAGGAGGAGGAGACGGGGGGAGGGGTTTTTGTTGTGAGAATGAAAAGTGGAGGGTGTTCTTTCGTTTCCTCCTTTCCCTGAAACCCCTCCCTCAGCCTGTCTGTGTCCCACTCCCCCAACACTCATGTTGTTCCTAATGTCTTTCCTGTACAGGGCAAGGACCTGTTCCCACACCATGTATGACATCAATCAGACACACACACACACCCTTTCTCCCTGTACATACAGTCCTACATATTATCGCTGTCCAGATAGTCTGTCCAGATAATTCAGAATAAACACTGAGTCTTTATGCAACAGTATATTCTAAACATTTAAGGACACGCTATATCATCATTGTCAAAAAAAAATCATGACCATATTTCAGGGGACAGTCTTTAGAGTATTTAGTGAATTTTTTAGTTAAGTTTTAAACAATAAAAGTGACTGTTTTTGAAGCTTTGTAGCTCAGACATTTGTTTTCTTCTTACTCTTTGCTGGAAAGTATTTCTTTACTGTTATCTACTAGTTTACATTACGGAGTGTTAATAGTTTTACTACTTCAGGTTTATTTGCTTGTTTTGGGGTTAAATCACATTTTTTTCACCAACAGTCAGTGCACTGACATGATGACAGTGATTCAAAGCTTTAATCGGACTATCCTATTTTGGGGGAAAACTGCAATTATCCTAATTTATATGGCAGTGAATAAATCAAATCATTGGCCGAAAGCATGTCATACCCTGGTACGATAGGGGCGGCAGTAGCTCAGTCTGTAGTGACTTGGGCTGGGAATCAGAGGGTCGGACCAAATGTGGAGAGTGGACTGGTAGCTGGAGAGGTGCCAGTTCCTCCTCCTTGCTCAAGGGCACCTCGGCAGTGGTGCGGCCTGGATAAGGGGCAGTCTCCTCACTCTGACACCTCTCCTCCAAAGCATGTGCATGTGTTTGTTTCATAACCTGTGTGTGTAATGTGCAACTGAAAAAATATACTAACAGAGTGAAAAAATGCAATTTCCCTCATTGAGGGATCAATAAAGGAATTCTTCTTCTTCGATAGGTGGCGCTGTACCCATTTCAACTAGTGGTTATAGAAACACTTCCGCTTGACCTCTTCACCACCGACAACATGGTTGCAGCCTATCTCTATTGCTGGATTGTAAAACGCCTGGTAAGGCTATGAATGGAATACACCGTTTGAGTATTGTGATTATGGAGGAAAGATGCCACCACTGAATGTCAAAGTCCAATTCCCAATCCAATTCACCGTGTACAAGCACACCTCGTGAAACTAAGAACCGAGTTATCTCTGGGTCTTAATCTGACTGTATTTGTCAGATGTGTAGTCAAACTAAGGTGTATACATGAAAACAGTAACTCACCCTTTGTTGGGTTAAGCCAATAAATCAAATTATTATACTCCCATATAAACACACTCAGTAGGACAGTTGTCCCATATATGACCTGAAACTAATGTGAATATGCTAAGAGGGGGTCTGGTTTTGCCATCAATTTTTGGCTCTGAGTGGCATTTCCTGAACTTCCAATGACATTTTGCTTAGACCAAGATAAAAAATGTGAGGTTTTAGAACGATGGAGGTGGATTTAGTAGGTTAATATCTTTCACCAGTGCCTGTTATGTAAGCTCCTGGCAAAGCATATTGTGTTGGATAAGCCAACAAAACAGACTGCATGGACAGAGTTTGAAATAACCCTCCTGTGTGCACCACTGAGCAGGAGGGAACACAAAGCTTGTTTCCTGTTTGTGTCACATTCAAACCCCTCCTCTTCATTTCCTTCCCTCGGGTTTGACTGTGCACCTGCACATAAAGGCCAGCATAAACACTTTCAGCTGCTCAGCACTCGACTGGCCGCTGAATTCATCAGCTGCACAACAACACATGAGGAGAAACAATACAGCTCCTGGGTGGAAACAAGTTTGTTTTGACAGAATGAATAGAAAGTCCAGGATGCCTTCAGATGCCTTTGCATTCTTCTGGTTTGGTGTTGACTGTTTACATTCGGTCACTGGGGTGAATATAGATGTTACATCCATCTTGTTATATGGAGGAATGAGAGGAATGTGAGCAGCTGCTTTGTATGTTGGGGATTCAGGGTCATAGTGACTGGTAAAAAACACTGCGTTTATTGGACAAGCTTTTTCAAATGTAATATGATAATGTCACAAACTCACTGATATCACAATATCTAATATTCACCATATGACAGTTTGTTTTTATGCATAATACAAGTGTTGCAATATGGCAGATTAGCTACTTTATTCAGCTCCAGAACGGCTTCACCACTCAGAGCTTCAATCAGTAAAACAGTTTGTCAGTGATGCTGACAAATGAAAGGGGGTGAAGGAAAAAAATGCTGCTCGATCCGTGATATGAAATGATCCACAGCAAGTTATGAGTTCATAAGAACAACAAGATTAACAGTTCAGTGTCAGAGGTAAATTGAGGTATTTTTTGTAAAATAATGAGATGGAGTGGTTAGGTTTGCATACAGTTCATGTTCAAATATAGTCTAGAGTAGAAATTAGAATTAAATATTATATCAGCAAGGCAACGACACTTTAACAGACAGGCCCTCTGTACTGTGGATTATTACATATTATATTATTATAGTGTCATAGGGATTAACAACAGCAATGTTTTTCATATTTTACTGGGGCTGAAACCAGGATCTTGTTGAAACACACTGCAATTTGTGTCACATTTCTTAGCAACAAAATTTGATCGTTGTTTTTTTACTTTTGTACGTGACATCATAGATGAGTGTGAGTTATTGTGGGCAAGAGCCCTTAGTGCACTGCTGCTAGCTAGTTCGACAGAAAACATGGATTTCTTGTTTCTTGGATTAAGCTTTGTTCCAGCCTGAGTTTTCTCAAAACCAACAGGATTGATTGGTCATTGTACGCCTGCAGGATGTCTCAAGATTGCATTGTTTACAACACTAATGAGCGCAGCGTTTTAGTCATTAGTGAAGGAGTGAAAGGGAAAAACAAGTTTTGCTGCATTTCCCGTAAAATCCCTAGAGATCGATCGACATTTGTGAAGGGTAAAAGTCCGTTTGCTTGGAAAAAACTGAATTTCTGTCCAATTTGGTTTGGACTTGTAACACAACACACACACACACACACACGCATTCCCTCCCACTAAATCCAGCGCCACATGTGCAGACAGTGTAGGAGTGGTTTACAGTAAAAACCACCAGAGCTGCAGTGAAATTACAGAAATAAATCAAAACACTCACAGACTGCACTCGCTCCCAGATGTATCTTTACTTTTGTTTTTAGTAGGAGCATGGGCAGATCACATCCCACCTCAGATCATCTATTGGTTTTACCGCTTTATTGGGGGGGTTGGAAAGCTAAACAGGCACTTCTTACAGATACAGAGCTGAAAGAAAGGCAAGAGTGCCTACACTGTGTCTTTAAATAACAGCAACATAAATATGTGTTTCACAGACTCCTTTTAAATATTTACTTCTCATGGGTTGTCAGCTTTAATTAGACAGTAAGTAGTGTCATGAGAGGAGGGATAATTGACATGGAGAGAGACCAGTGTCAGTACAACTGAACAGTAAAGTCACATCTACATACTAGAAAAGCACAGAGAGTGCAGACCTCTGCCAAGGCAGCATTCTGCCACAATTTTGTCCTCTATGCACAGTTTTTCACGATTATCGCAGAAAATATTAATATTTAACGATAAGAATGCCAAAATTATAAATCAAGAATTCTTTCCTGGATATTTTGAGTCCAGTTGCTCTAGCACCTTCCTACATGAAGTTATGGTTAAAAATACATATTTGACCTTGGTGATCTTGACCTTTTACTGATCTTGACCAAACTGAATCAGTGACTTCTGGATTCCTATATTAATTTATAAACCAAATTAGGTGACGATTGGTTGAAAATTGAACATACTGGACCGTTCAGAAATCTCCCATACATTACTATGGTGTGACCTTTCATTTGACCTTGATGACCTTGAATCAAATCTGATCACCACCAAAAATCAATCAGTTTTAAGTTAGGCCACTTCTGACCAATCCTGAAAATTTCGTCAAAATCCGTCCATAACTTTTTGAGTTATTTTGCAAACCAACACATAAACAAAGAAACAAACAAACAAACCCTGGTGATCACATGACCTCCTTGGCAGATAATAAGTCACCTAAATTGAACAAACTGTCTCTCAGCTAGAGAGAGACAAAGCCATCAGTGTCTGGAGTCTCTATGCTGTCATTCACATTTTTCATGGATTCGTTGGAAGCAAGTTTGTAGTTTTTGGCTGAACATTTAGCCTGAGGGTTGGGTGAGGGTTCACCTGCTTGATGTCTTTTCACAGGTACTTATCATATCTTATAAGCTCACTCTACTGTAATATCACTTTCAACATTTCAACAGATGCACAGAAGTGTCAGGCAATGAAAAATGAGCTTCAAATATTAAAAAAGTAATCCTTTGTTGTTACATTTTATGCAAAGCAGATGTAGGTCAGTGTAAGGAACGTAGGCTTATATAAGGGATGTGTGTGCGTGAATATGGGTCATGTACTTGTGTGTGCGTACCTCCCATCCTCAGAGGATATCTGACTGTGTGACATGGAAGTTAAGGGCACATCCAGGAAACAGGCCCTCTGTCTGACTGTCATCAATCATCTCCTGCAGCCATCACAGCAGTCCCACACAAAGAGGCGCACGGGTCAAACCTGGAGAAGGAGGAGGAAGAAGAGGATGAGGAACAGAAGCGTCTATTTAATTTCCCTCAGAGAACAGGAGAGAAAATCCTGATTTGTTCCTTAGATTTTTTTTTTTAGTTTTTTTTTTAGTGTAATAACTTGATTGAGCCAAGTTGGAAACTTCTCACTAAAGGTGTGATGGCACAGACTGCTGTTGTTTTTCACTTTAGGGGAATATATCCAGGTGACAACAACACTCCTTTTCCTGTAAGGAGTGAGAACATGAGCTAGAAGTCCAGAAACTCTCACTTGACTGGATGCCTCTGAATGTGTTCCTATCTGTCCATAACAGCAGGAGAAAACACACACAGACGGCGATTGACGTTCAAACCTTCGTCATCAATTATGTAATCGAACACCTGCACTTCCCCTGTTGTTTCACCAGATAAAAGCCACAGCAAAGATATAAAAGTTGGCATACGTTCCTGTGATCAGCTGTCTGCCAACCTGACTCACAATAGAGCATGTGATGATCACTTCTGGTCGTTACATGGATGCTGTTGCCGTGGGTGAAAGTGTTCCCATTTTCTTTCTGTGGTTTAATGTCGCTATAGCAACACAAATTACAGGTCTCAAGGTTTAGCAGATAGATGGACAGACGCAGCAGAGCAGTGTGAGTGACTGAATGAAACAATGAACATGGTTTCCTTTTCATAGGCATGGTGATGGAGAATATACTGATGCATATGACACTAATACATATGAGTAGTAGTGTCAAAGCATCTTTAAAGCTGATCTGAGGCCTGTTGATTCAGCTGACAAAAGTTGAGGATCTTTTTCTTATGCTGTCTCACCAAATGGTGTCAGTAAAATGCACAAAAAAATAAGTCAAGTATGCTTTCATTAGCTACAATCTCTACAGTTCGTGAGCACATTTTCTACCCTAACTCAGTTGAAATGACTGTATCACTTGCTTAGGCTGTTTTCCATTTTCTATTTTTACTTTGGGGTCTCTCTTTTGTCCAGGAAAGTTAAAAAACACTGATTATGGGCCACGTGTTATCTCCAGGCTGGGTCGGGGGCTTCCAGTGGCTGACTCAGATCTCTTACTGGAAGCCAGTGAGTCACCCGTCTCCTCCCCCCAGCTAACCCACCCCTCTTCTCGCCTCACCCCCCTCCTGATGTATCCCACATATCAACCACTCTTCTCAACCCGAACCGTCCTCATGCATGTCTCACTCACTTCACATGAAAAATGCAAAGGACAGTTTGAGATTAGAAGCAGGTCGATGTTCTTATGCAGTTGGATTATTTCCACTTGCTCACTTTTCTGGTATACAAGTGCATGCATTCCTCAGAGAAAAGAATGTCACCACAAAAGCCTCCCACCCCTCAGCCCCAGTGCCATTATACAGCTCCCCTACCCCCAATTCTCGGGTTCTCCCCCCTTCTTATCCCCTCTTTCCCGCACCGTAATGATCTCACCCAGCTGTCACAGTGTAATCCCACCCACACTATACGGCACACACGTCTGTTGCTGCTGCCGGTGGCGCCTGACATCATTTGTTTTATGTCACCATTTCCTGGAATTCCAAAACACGCTGCCAATGTTTTCAAGCATTTTGGTTTAACTTTTTGTTACATACTTATTGTAGATGCTCTAAAATGAAGGTAATCAATAGTTGCAATGGGCTTTTAATTTTATACTGTACTTAATAGCGTACAACTGGGGCTCAAAAGTGGAAATCCCAACCTATGATCCAACAAACTGAGATAAACAGGATGAAGTATCAGAAACACCTTTCAATATAATGCAGTAGATGACCACAGCAACCTGTCAGAAACCTGCTTTAGCCACTTTTACCCATTTTCCACCAAAAGGTACCTGGTGCTGGTGCTAATGTTGGTTCAACTTTGCGTTCCTCCTGAGCACCGGTCGCTTTTCCATTGGCAAGGAGCCCAGTCAGAGCCACGTCATTACATCAATGCAAATCATCAGTACGTCACTGCATTTTCGTTTTCACCCGGCAAAGCTTGTGCTGTGCGAAATCAAAACAAGGCTTTGCCAAAAAAATCTAAAGCCAACAAAACTAAGTGTATGGCGTTATATTTGTGCCACATTCCTGAGTGAACAAAGACACAAGAAGGAGAAACACTGAGACTCAGCGGTGATTGTGGCATGTGCAAAAATAAATTTACTAAGCACAAATCTGTGCTCAAAAAAATCAAAATCGAACAGAGTGTATCACTGCTTGGACACTATTGATCTGGATTTCACTGTGCAACAGTTTGTACAAAACTTATGTGTGTCCCTTCAATACATTTGCAACCAAACCAGGCAGTATTTACTCCGGTCTTGTTGGTCACAATAACACCGCCCCAAGCCCCCGACGAAATCGGTGCTTATCTCTGGACCAGCAAAGACTTGGTGCTTGTCTGGCCCCAGTTTTAAGCACCAGGAATCAGTGTTTAGGCTGTGGAAACACAAAGAACTGGCGCTAAAGCAGGCTCTGCCTCCGAACCAGTCCGCTGGAGAAGGGGTATTAGGGAGAAAAAAAAATCATTACACGGTCATAATATTACTTTTAAAATGTACATCTCAAACACGACAGGAATCATTTGCTTAACAAATCACCATTAGCATTCATGTCATTCTGTCTTTTTTATTTTCGCTAAGAGCAGCCTGTTGAAAATGACACAAAGCGATCAAGTTGCAGGCCAGGAAACCAAAACAATTAGCTGAAAGATGCCCCTAGGGCTGATGGGGAAATTTAAGTGGTAATTCTCAGTGGATTCATCACCATTTACATACATACAAGCAGTAATTACAATAACCTGCATGTACTTTCACCAGGAAACCTTTGCCTGACAGTGCATGTTGACATGGTGACTGAGAACCAAGGACAAGACTCCTAATGTCATTGTTTCTCCCGATGATGCTTTCACCATCTGTTTGAGTAGTTTTGATGAATGACCAGAAAATCAGACACTTGTTGGATTATTTCCTCTGTGTGAGTGTTTGGCAGACGCGTAGGCAACATGATGAGCAGTTCTCTGGTGGAGTTCCTGTAAATGCAGTACAATGTAAACAGTGACCTTTATACTTTAAACGCCTGCACATAAGCAATGTGCATTTACACAGCGACCATATTCACTTCACCAACAGTCTTCCAGCTGGACAATGTGAGCAGACCACAGGCAGTAACGACCTAAATTCAATTAAACCACCTTTTCATTTAGCCAATTAGACTTCTGGAACCATGTGGTCTATGTTTGAATCCTGCAGGATGTTCCCCTCCTGTTTCTCCGTTCCATTCTCTTATTATAAGATGATTATGTCATTAAAGGCATCATAAAAGACAGTGAATTCTCTATTTTCCTATGCATGGGAATCATTTCACGACTGAGAAAATCTGATGTCACTCTACCATACAATGATAAACAAAGGTTAAGTTGGGTTTTCAGAAGATAAAACTTGTTAATTCATTAGTTCTTGAACAATTTGGCTTTGTTTGATGGCAGTGGTGTTAACGTCATGGTCGCCAGTTGAGGTTAATCTCATTCATTTACATTGATATCCTTGATCTTATATGCCACTCTGACAGGAAGTCTCTCAGCAGCACTGTGCTGCTGGTGGGCGTCAAGCGAAGCCAAATCTCATGAGGGCCTTGACCAAGCGTCACCATGGTCAAGTATCACTGGAAGGATGGATGGGCGCACAACGCAGCCGGAAACTGTGCGCCGGTGTGCTGCATGTAGGAGTTAGGTTATTGAAATGAGAAAACCCTGCAGCCTGCAAGACTCAGAGATCAGCTATTCTCGCCTCAGCGGTGATGTGTCAGAATGTAAGAGGCGTCAGTGATCAAAAAAATGAGCGCCGCCCACAACGTCAGGGCCCAGCCGTGCTGTAAATCTAACGCTGTGTTTATGTAATTTGATGTTTATTCAATGAAAAGGATTGTACTGTGTTGAGTGGATGGTAGCGGTGCAGTGGCAGTTGAGGGGGTGGGTATCTGGTGAGCACCCACCTTTCTTTAATTACCATATTTCAGAGGAAATTAGACTGTTGGAGGGAGCGTAGTATATATATTTAGAGTATAGTCCAAACATTTAGAGAAAGAGATGAGGTGTTTTTTTAAACTCTGACAAAGTAAAAATTAATTTAAACCTGTGCCAGTGTCGCAAACCCCACAGAGGACAGAAAGTCTGAACGCAAGTGACACAGGATTACCTCTATATATTCCTTTTGTTACATGCAAACCTGAGTCAGTTAATCTTCTTGTTTTTAATTTAAGGACAACTCTGTGTTATAGGTGGAGTACTTTTCCCAACCTTCTGGGGTGGTTAATCCTTTCCAAACACCATGAGATGCCATGAAAATCACTGTCATCAAGTCTGTTTTTCTTAATTCTTGAAGAAATATTGGAGTACAACAACATGCAATTAATGCAGTTTCTGTAAATAAAGTAAAATCCTGTAAATTACCACTTTGTCCTTACTGGCTGCTGTGTTGAACGTACACAATAAAGTGCCAGAGTCAGTAAGTGTGCTTATAGCTGTACTCTAAGGTACAATTTACTGGTTCACCAATATACAGTTACAGGTCTAGATCTTGCGAGAGTGGCTATGACCAGGTGTAATTACCTGTGAGCAACAGTCTGGTCGAGACCAAATGACCAAATGTGGTTTGGGAGTGTGTTCAATACCTTCACACACACATATATGTATGTAAAAGTTGTATGTGGCATGATAGGTAAGATTATGTGAACTTAAATCTTGAATGTTGGAGATTTATGCCAAACCATGCACAACAAACAGCACTTAATTAATCCTGATTTCAACTGCAATACCACACCATAACCTGGATATCATTGCTGTTTGTACTGTGTGCATATTCATCCCAATACTTTCCATTTTCATCTGTTTTTATGACATAATATTGTCTAACAATTGTTTAACAACGGTGACAATAAAGATCCATTCTATTCAATAACACAACTAGGACTCAAAATGAATGTAAATATGTCTGCTGGATGTGTAAACAGACATAACAACTTTACAATAATAATGTGCATAATAGTTTGTTCCACTGTCTCAAAGTGACCAAATAAATTCGGAGTGAATTTAAACTAAATGTCCACTGTCAAGCACTATCTACATCAGAGCTGAGATGTCCTCTGATTTTCCATAGTGCTGAAATGAATGACAACCGAGGACAGGTAGGAAAAAATGGTCAGCAGGATTGACTTGTAGCAAAGGACCATAACAGTCAAAAACAAAATATGCACATAACAAAATGCTTTAAGACTTCTTGCACACCTTGGATTCACTACTATCATCTTGCTGACAGTATAAAAGCTACAACAGTCATGTTGTGGCTAGCTGTCTGCTGTACTCCTCATACAGTCTATGCTACTCAAGCTAGCAACTGACATTATTTACACGGTATAAACGCAAAATAAAGCAGCTTGGAAGCTTACACGCTGAGAAAACGTTTGACTTTTAAGTAAGAGAGACTAACTTACTACGACACACACACACACATTCCGGTAAGAAACCTTACACCTTCCATACTTCAGCTCTCCAACAAAAACATTCACGTCCCCCTGGCTGCGGTTGAAAAGGAAGAATTCGACGGGCGGCGGGTCAGCCAATCAGAATCTCCGGTGATTTCGATTTCGCCATACCTTCACTGCGATTGGTCAACGTCGCCCCCAGAGGCACCCGCCTCCGTGCTGTGATTGGTTAGTTTTCCCGGCTCTATAGAAGTCATTTGAATACGCCTCGCTTTGAGGCTCATTACAGCGCTGCTGGTTCAAATTGGCTGAAATATCAGGAGCGGAGACACAATGGAAGAGAGCACAGTGCAGACACACGGATGAAAAACTTACCTGTGTGTTCGTGTGTCTCTCTGTGCGTGTGAGGAGAAACAGCGGAGGTCACTAATAGTTTGGATAGTTTGAGTTCTTCGCTTTTTTTTTCAACTGAAAGACATTGCATTCGGACATAGATCTGCAGCACATCAGTGGTAAGTTGTTCAGAGTGTGGAAGATGATGCTATTTATTGTAATAATTAACTTTATTCTTGCTGGAATTAAGCTTCATGTCCGGAAAAGTGCTTTTACAAAACAAAAATATAGCATTTTAATTTATAAAATTAGTTATAGTCACTAACTTGTTTTTACATGTTTTATTTCCTTGTATTCATGCATGATGAAGCATAATGTGTACACATCCTTCATAATCAAGGTTCATCCCATGGCTATAAATAACAAGTGAGACTTTCTTGGCAGAACACCATGTTTACTCAAAAGCTATTGTTGTGATATTTGAATATTAAGTGTTAACAATCCTTCATGCCCATTTTCTTCCGCCTAGCTACAGTTGTTGTTGTTATTGTTTACCACCCATGTGAGTTTATAATTAGGCTGGCTGTCACACACACACACACACATTACTCACAGCACCTGTGATGGGACTGTGGTTACACAGCATGCCTTTCTCACAGTCAGCTTTTACTTTTACTGTGTTATGACTCAGTCAGAAACCCATAATGTGGACCAGCCACGGTGGCCTGGTGTGTGAATGTGAGAGAGAATAACAGATTGTGCATGAGTCTGTAGGGAAAAGAGGAAAGATCGAGAGAAAGCGTGTGTACTTCTGGCCAAACAGACTTTAAAAAGCCGTATTCCCAACACACACTTCCATATAAACCAATGGTCCCTCATTTTCCCCGACAGGCTGTTTCAGTGAACCACAAATTAAATGGTTTAACTTATGCAACGATGAACACAAAGGCAGCCTGAGGAGCACACGCAACCTGATCTAAAAACAGTTGTTTTACCTCTTAAAGTTATTTTTTCCAACTTTAATCTCGCTTTAAATGTCAGTGTTTGTGGTGTGTGAGATGTGTAGGTTTATAGACAACAGAAAATGTGTCTGTGTGTGAGACAAAAACCCCTTTACGCAAGCTTAGGTTTATTATATCCCAGCAGCAGAGGAGATAATGGGTCTTTATCCTTTCTGACACTAGGTTAATACTGTACTGGCCTACCAGATGATACAGGAACAGGTGTGTGTGTGTGTGTGTGCACCTCTAACCCTGTGGGTGTGTGTGTGGAGCCTACACACAATGGATCGTGTGTTTGAATGCAGTGTTTGTGGGAATAAGAGATAAAAACAGGACCAGCAGTGGGTGAGTTAGTAGTCTACCTTTATCTCTAAAGCTAATCTGAGTGTGGTGTCTGTATCCGGCTCTGTTTGCCTGAATATCAGTTTTAGTTGCAGGTGCAGGTTTTTTAAAAGTGCTCAGCAGCGTCTTCTGTTTTGACAACGCCTGAACGCCTCATCTAACCCCCCCCGGCGTGAGATTACTCAAGCGTGAGTGGGGCAGTTTGTCTTGGCTTCCTGCTGTAGTTGGCTCGTTTTGGTCTGATCATGATGATGATGATGATGATGATGATGATGATGACGATGCTTCAAGTCACCTAAAAGAGTCTCAGAAATGACACGTGTGGCACAGACAATCTTACTTCTTACAAAGGGAAGGAAAACACTTTTTGTGTTATAAAGGCACAAATACATAATTTTCATTATCCATTAATCTGGACTGTGTTTCGTTTGATCTAAAAATATCAGAAGAAGCCCAAAGTAGTCTTCAGATGTCTTACTTTTTACTGTTTGCCCAAAAGTATTCAGTTTCTGGTCACATGAGAGATATAAATCTCCAAAGCTCCACATTACAAACATTGTAACTAGATAAACAGCTACCATACTGATTTGTTTTCTGACGATCGACTAATCATTTCATCACAGAAATTAAGATTTTTTGACTTTTGTTCTGCTTCCCCAAAACTCAAAAGTACCCCAGAAGAACATAGAATTGCCTCATACACCAAACTCTCACTATTATCTCTGCACTAATGAAAATTTATTTTTATTAGCATAATTTAAAGTAGGAACAAGAGGTGATGAAGTAGTCAGGTGCGATATAACATTTAAAAGTTTCAGTATACCACACAATTTAGATAAGACTGCCAACTGAGGAGTCATAAAATTATATTATTTGGCCTAAATGATATTCTTAACAGCAGTGAGGTAGCCCTCCTTCCAGAGAAAGATGGACTTCTGCTTTTCTTTTTATATTTTTTATTCATATAAGTGTTTTTGTGCAGGATACTGGTCTCGTTTTACAGGATTTCTGTGTATGGTATAGCACAGATTAAAGGGTTAAATCTTACTACATGTAAAACATGTTTAGTGTGCAGCTTTGACAGAATCACGTTTAAGTGATATATGACCACAGACTGGACTTTAACCTCATTTATTGTTCAGAATAAAGCAGATTGTGAAGGGTTTCCCCCACACTAACGAGCTTGCCTTGCTCACACGCCTTACCTGCTGTTGCTTATTAGTGTCAAAGTACATACGGTACAAAGGAGAGCACAGATAGCGTTGTGCATTGAGATGGCCTTTTGCCACTCTGATAAATCGTTTTACGATTTCTCTTATCAGGCGCTTTTCTTCTCACGCCATGTGTGTGCACTGTGTCATTCTACGTGTGCTCAACTTTGCTGGATGTTTTTTTTCCAGCTTGTGGCGCTGCTTAAAGGCCTCCAGTTTGATTAGGAGTCACAAAAAGCAGGAAACAAATCATCCCTTGTTCCTTCCAGCTCCTGTTGTGGTTAAGCACCAGGAGGTTTCAGCACTGACTATTATTAGGTCAGTGAGTACGTGGATGCTCTCCAGGGTCAGCTGGCTTTGAATAAGGGCAATTTAAGTTAGCTGCACAGTGTTTGTATGTATCCCTCCCTGCACTAAATGAGAGCTCTTTAAGGTCTTTGAGCCATGTGCAGTTATATCTGCTTATGTCAATACTTGAGTTTTGATATGCTCTTTCACCAGAATAGATTCCTGCGCCTTTTTATTGCACCTGGCAAATAAAAGCGTGGATTTATGGCACCAGATTCCACAATATTTGATGTCTGTCAAGGTACAAGAGTTCACACCTTTCAGAAGAGTGAGACAGTCTGCTTTATACTGGTCGTTTGACTGATGTGAAAATGATCCGAGCCTCGGTTCGTGCACAGACAGAGCGTCATGCAGCCCGGCGGTGTGAAAGCTGCTGTGTCTGATCTGCTCTGATCTCTTCCTGGGGGTCTTTGTGCGGTTGTTAATGCCATGACAGGATAGATAATACCTCTATTGTTGAACACCTCCCCCCTTTTTCTCCCCTCTTGTAGCAAATGGCCTCAGTGTAGCTGGGTGTACCTTTTTCTAACCACATTATGTGCTTTAGAAAAAAAATAGTCTGAGAGTAAGCTTGAAATATTGAGGTTGGTCTGAATCCATCAGTGCTTCTGTTTATGTGCAGAAGGAAGCCAGTAAAGCTGCACAACAAGGTCAGGTCGAGGTAAAAACAAAAGTGTTCAAATATCCATTTCATTCAAATTTATTAAAACAACCAAATGATGTTTTGTTTTTGAAGCAGTTTGGACCAATTCCTCTGGTTGCTTTTAAATCCAGTAGCAGATGATATTTGCCTGCAGCTTCATCAAACGTTCAATTACTTTTAACCTTTTGATGAACCAGGTTATGACATTTCCGGCTGCAGACACAACAGTCCGTGGCATTTGTCAAACAGGAGATATTGTCTGACATTACGAAAGGGAAAATTCACTACGAAGCATGCAATGCTTGTAAAGTATTTTTAAAATTAAAGTTCAGTGCAGGAGCATGAAGCTGCATTCTTATGGTTTTGTCAGTATAATATTCCAACAAAACTACACATCTATGCCATTCCCTGTATTTTTTTTCTTCCCACATCAAACCCATTTTTCAGAGTTTACAAACAAGAGAATTTAAACAATGCTGTCAATATGAAATTATGCTCCCAACACCCATCATTAAGGCGTCCATAGAGAGTCCAACCTATGATTTAGAGAGAGTAAAATTTCAGTGCTGCAGCATGGAAGCCGCAAACTATCCAGAAGGTCAACTTTTCAGGAAGTCAGTCTGGAAAAACAGAGATTGGTTTTAAATTTGTGTTTTTTTTCCATCTGTGTAAGGTCACCTTTCAGTGCAAACAGAGGCTTGGAGAATTTAAAAACAGCAGAGTAAATATTACTCAGTCAGTAGATGCCTTATCTCTTGACCACCAGAGCTTTTCCAGATTATATTATATCGTAACTTTAGGAAGGTAAGGCCACTGTAATCTTTTAACTGAGTTAGAAGGAAAACAGCAGGCAGATCAGAGAGTTCAGAAGACGGGCTGGCACTGGACTGGCTTACACTGGCATGAAGCCAGGCACTGTGGTACACAAGAGTGTGTGTGTGTGTGTTTGTGTGTGTGTGTGAAACCATCATTTGTTTATGTGTGACATGTGTGTGTTTGGATTATGCCGGCATGTAGCTTGGCGCCATGGTGTGTGTATAAGATGTTGGCCGAGGCAGACACTCCTCTGTCGGCGCTGTGATGGACAAACAGTCTGCTGGATTCCTGCAGGGTTTTGTTTTCTGGCACAGTGTATACGTGCGTGTGCATACGTTGGCGTGCGGGTTAAGTGTGTGCGTGTCGATTTACGCCGGCATGTGGTTTGTAGACAGACAACAGTAGCGGGATAAAGATGGCTCCGGAGTTAAAGCGCGCCTCGATGGTGATCTGGGATCAGCTTACCTACCTCAAATCTAATTATCTACACCATTAAGCCAACAAAAAAATCATTGCTGTCTCGAGATCGTCCATCTGTTGGCCTATTTTTTTACCCTCTTATGCCACCATGGTGCTGAAACATTAACTATAAAACATACCATAAAGCAGGAGACAGTTGGACAAAATTCGTCAAACCTATTCAACTTTATTAAGAACTTACATAAATTACAGACAACTTTTAAGGAGAGTGAATTTCACAAGCATGTATCTTTCAACACTTCAATGCCAAAACGGTAAACCAAAGAGGGTCTGAAATTATGTGATTAAGTGCAATTACGTTCTCAGACGCTTCTGAGTTTTTTTGCGTGATCGAGTTGCTCAAGCAGATATTTTCACAACATGTGGACGCAGATCAAACACAGACCACATTCCTGGTGAGCGAGGTGGGGGGTTGTGTCGTACAGTAGAGTAAGAGCAGGAAAACTACAGGAGACGTTTGTGGTCGTGATTTTTGATTTTGATTTAATGAATGAAAAATGTGTGAAATTATTTGATTTACCAAAGATTAATCAACAAAATAAATTATTATTATGTGATGTTCCATCTGTTCTGATTTTTAATCAGTATAAATTTCCAAAATTTCTGTTTTGGACTGTTGAAAAAAGTGTATTATATCCTGACATGTCACATGCTAAAAATGACATAAACCATATCCACATGACCAACTCCTGACCTCCTCCTTATGTCTTTCCCTCAGGTCGCCATGCCCCCCACAACCCCCTATGCCGGAAAGTTCAGCTCTTGCCCTTCTTATGGCAACAACAGCAACGGCCAACCTCAGCCTCACAGCCCATACCGCGGCAACGCCCCGAAGCCCGTGAAGGAAAACATCTACAGCGGCGCCTACTCTTCCGCAGAAAACCCCTACGACATACCGCAGCCTCACAGCTCGTACCGCAGCTCCTCCGTCTCCTCTGTGGCCGCCAAGGAGCATCACTACAACAGCAGCTGCACAGTTTCGGACAACCCGTACTCCTCGTCGCAGCCTCACAGCCCCCGGCAGCACAGCACTTCCTGTCCAGGGCGAGCATACCGCCACACCACCACCAGCAGCAGCAGCGGCAGTGAGCAGTCATCTCGGAGCAACTCGGTCGCAGCGAAAGGACGACGTTACGGGCACGGCGTCACCGCCAGCTATGGGGAAATGTGTTACCATGACAACAGTTTGGTCTCAGCATCCCTTGAGGCGCTGATCCAGCACCTGGTTCCCACAGTTGACTATTACCCTGATGTAAGTGCCAGTAAAGTGCACGAAATGTTGTTGAGAAACACGTTTCTTGTGGTTGCAAACTGATCTGAGAGCTGTTTTTTGTCCTCGCCATCAGAGGTCGTATGTGTTCACCTTCCTGCTGAGTTCACGCCTCTTCCTGCACCCGTACGAGCTCATGACGAGGGTTTGTCACCTGTGTGTGGAGCAGCAGCGGTCCGGAGACGCCCTGCTGGATAAGGTGGGCGGATTACAAACACACACACGTACAGTGACACAGCTATTATTTCACTCTCTCTCCCACACAAACTCACACCCACCATAACATCGTCACTAACTTTCACCCACAGGCACAAACACAAACCTCCTAAAAATTCATCATATTTATCGACTGTTTCATAAGCAGGGAAATAAAGATGAAAGGGAACACATTTAATGGGAACAATAAAGCAAACAAACAAATAATACCTGCATATTATGTCAGAAAGATAAACCACTACAGTGGCTATTTTTGTGCCATCCTGATGAGGTTTCAGTTTTTGCCTCAGGACAGATTATATGCATAAGTGCTATGCAATTATATGATGTCCACTTCAGTGACACTTTTGAGGGAATTTGCCATATTCTTAGATTAGGTAAGTTGTCTTTCACACACATAAATTACATTCTTGACATGTGCAGAGGGACTTTTACTAAAATAATTTAGTCTATATCTCTATATGTTTATGTGCCCCTCAGTCATATGCCATAAAAGTCTGTCTGTCCATCCTTGAGATCTTTAGTTCCTGAATCCACACAACAACACTCAACATGCTGTGGGATGCTTTCTTTGTCTTTTTAGATCCGTTTCCGTGAGGTGGCGCCTAAGCTGGTGCAGCTTCTGACCGAGTGGACAGAGACGTTTCCGTACGACTTCAGGGACGAGAGGATGATGCGCTGCCTCAAGGACATGACGCACCATGTGGCCCGAGGAGACGATGTTAGTGTTAAATCTTCTATTTGCTACGTAAAGATACCCAACCTCAATACTTTTGTAGCATCAACCGAAAAGCTCCGATCTTATCGGGTATAAAAAAATGAATCATTTTTCAGTGTCAAATTCTGATACCCAAGTGTCCCAAGTGTGAACCATGCTCTCAGATGCCTCTCGGGATGGGGGGACATGTCCCCTTCACATTCATAGAAACACTGATCCATCCCCCCGCTTTCCCAGCATAAGGAGAAAAATATCATAGAGCATTAATGTCATTACAGCAGCAGTGGGAGCCTGGTGTTTGGGTTTCCAACTCATGGTGTGTTCAGTTCTACACAAATGTCGGAATTTCCATACTCCAAGTCAGAATTGAAATCAGAAGTCGGATCTCCACCTCAGAAAATCTCACCAACCTGACATAGAAATTCATGCTATCTGCTCCTGATGTAAACAGCAGCTACATGTTTTGTTGTATGTCTGTAAGGCTGGAAGAGGTGGGAGCACTGAACTGAGTTTATGTTGATCTGAGCTCCAAGTTCCAACTTTTAGTGAACACACCATAAGGCAAACTCTCACTCCCCAGGGTCCTAAAGAGGCCTGGCAGCAACCTGTGTCTGTAATCATCATCAGACCATTGTCTAGTATGTCTACCATGATAAAACCCAAAAATAACTTACTGAGTTGATAATAATAATAGTAATAATAATAATATATTAATAATAATATATTAATATATTGATGATGACCATGATTAAAGCTTAAATTACACAAAAATACCTTTCATCATATCAAAATCCTTTGAATGATACCCAGCTCTAGTAATGATCTGTGTGATGCTTCCAGTATTCTTGGCGAGCCATGCAGCAGATGACCCAGCGGCTCATCAAACGCCTGTCTGCCCTCGGCCAGTACGAGGAGGCCGTCTCCGCGCTCAACGCCGTGGCGATGGAGCGTCCCGCTTCCCTTAAAAGCAAACAGGCCTCAGGTCAGCGAGGCGACGTCCTGAGCGTGTGCGACGACCCCTTCATCATCGCCCAGCAGCTCACACACATCGAGCTGGTAGGAAGAGATTGTTATTTGGAGTCATGTCTCCTGTGTAACCATCTGTGGTGAGATTTGGAGGCAGTCATTTTATGTCTTGACATGTGGTCTTTTTACTCATCTCAATTTAGTGGATTTATTATCTTGGTGTTATAAAAGCAATATTGAAGAATACACATTTATAGACTTAGAAAATGTTAAATTGCTAAGTCGCCCTCTTTTCTCCCCCTCGTGTTCATTGAATTTTTGTTTTTTACGACTGTTATTTCATGTTTTCATTGCTTTCCCCATAAACTCCTTTTGCTGTGGCAGTGCATATAGAAAGTTTATTCATACTGTCATTTTATATGAAGCTAAATTGTTTGCAGCCATGTGGTGTTAATTCTGGTGGTCCTAATCTTTTAACCACCAGCTGTTTATTAAAGTTACAGGTCTCCTTCTGCACAGATTTGTTTTTCATCATCAGCTCTTATCTAGTTTTGTTGTCATGTCATCATTTTTCTGTCTTTTATCCCCCTTTCCTCTCGATCACCATCCTCTCATATTTCACTTTTTTTATTTCATCCTGATCGTTTCCTCTCTGTGTTTTCTGCCTTCAGGACAGACTGAGTTTTATCGGCCCCGAGGAGTTCATCCAAACATTTGCCATGAAAGATCCTCTGGAGAACCATAAGGTACAATTTAAATTCAGTTTATCTCAAACACCAAGCCATGAGAGACTGCAGAGCTTAATGCTCAATTCAGATTTTTTTTTGTGAAATCCGATTTTTTTGCAAAATTGTTCACATTTACTATTAAATGCAACTTGTATGTGATCTCCAGTGTGAACTTGGAGGACACAAGACGTAGCACGCAGCGAGCGTGCTCATTGTTTACGGAAGTAAAACTTGCTCTCCCTCCATTGACTACACTCTGCATTATTGTCTGCCATGGTTGTTGTTTTTATTCCCGCCTACTTCAGTGCTTGTCAATTGTTGATGACGCGTAGGTCGGATGAATGCGACCTGGCCGTTCAGACTGAAGGCACATGTCAAAAGATCGGATATGTATCGGATATGTTTTAGGACCACATATCCAAGTGACCCGGGTCGCATTTGAAAAAATCGGATCTGCGTCGTTCAGACGCTGTAATTAAAAGATCAGATACAGGTCGCATAGGAGTGAAAAAATAAGATTTGGGTCACTTCAGGCTGCAGTCTGAACGTAGCCTAAGACATCAAGCAAAATCCTGACCTCACAACCAGAAGACAGATTTCTTGGATCATTTGTTTGCTGATTCAAATGCCTTGTAAATTATTAAAGCTATCCTACTACGAATTCAGCTTTTTCAGAATAAAAATGGTCTGACAATACAGTAACATGACCCGTATCTGATCTTCATCATGAAACAAATGACATAGAAAAGCCCAGGATGAATCTTGGGCTTTTACTGGCTCTGCTTTGAGTCCAATTTGTGGTCTGCTTCAGTTAATTTGCTTTAGAACACACATGAAAGGTCATGCTGGCAGATTTTGGCAATTTGTTTTTTTTTAATATAGCTTTTAAAAAAATGCAACAAACAGCATGAAAGAGCCATTCTGCATACATCTAAGTGTATCTGAAGGGCTCTCTCCCTCCTAAGTGGTCCTGTGAGTCAGCTGAAGGGTCGCTTTCAATCAGCGCTGCTGACAACAAGCTTTCAGCTGCTGTTTGTGATCGAGCTGCATTTAGGGCCTCACCGGTGCTGCGTCAGTTATGTAAGCCCCACTTTGTGTAAAAGAGCGGTTGAGTCAGCGTAAGGGGTCCTGAAGTATAAAAAGGGGACGTTTGCGGAGTGGAGTGGGCTGCCGGGATTGTGTAAGCATTAAATAGAGCCGTGAATCTGCGGGATTACATCATCACGATCAAGTCAAGTTTATTTATACAGCCCCTTTCGAAGGTTTATTTATATGAATGCGCCCCTGGCAAACAGATCACAGACTGCACTGTGCAGGTTGACAGGTTGAGTGGGTGTGAGGGCTGTCAAGATGTGTTTGCAAAGGAAATTAGCATGTCAGAGTAGCAGCAGTGTGCAAGTTTATTGCACACTATTAAGATGACTATCATCAGAATTCTTATCAAATTTTTAGCTTATTTTAATGTAATTATTGCACACTATTAAGATGAATATCATCAGAATTCTTATCAATTTTTTTGTTTTATTTTAATGGAATTATTGCACACTATTAAGATGAATATCATCAGAATTCTTATCAATTTTTTTGTTTTATTTTAATGGAATTATTGCACACTATTAAGATGAATATCATCAGAATTCCTATCAAGAATTGGTATAGAAATGCCAAAATGAAAAAGGCAAAAATAATACAAAGATGTTAGCTCAGGGCCCACTTACTTGCTTTTCCAGAGGCTTTCATGTGCATCTTCCTGGTCTTCCTCCACAGATGGAGTTGACTCAGTATTTGTATTTGTTGTGTTTCTGCTAATGATGAAAGCAATGAGAACTAATTTAAAGCTGGCACAGATGAATGTCCTTGAAATCTTGGCATCACATCAATCTCATTCTATTCATTATCTCATTTATATGTTTTTTCCTCACTCCTAACAATCAGGACCACACTCTAAAGTAGTGAAATACTGACAGAAGCTTGATCTCAATCCTTTTTTATCCTTTTTTTCCTGCATGTAATTTGACCATGTCATCCTACTCTACACTTCATTGTTTTAGGGTTTCTTCCGGAAGCGTAAAACCAGTAACCTGGAGGCCTACGTCAACTGGTTCAACAGGCTGAGCTACCTGGTGGCCACTGAGATCTGTATGGTACGTTTGCCTCTCCCTGTTTAACACACACTGGAACTCTTGTTGTTCATTGGCAGCTTTCAGGTTCTTTTTTCATCCATCCTTCACTCTGAAACACGAACGCCGGTGACTGAGAAGATTCACTTCCTGTTTGCTTTCTGTCATTGCAGCCAGTAAAGAAGAAACACAGAGCACGGATCATAGAGTTCTTCATCGATGTGGCTCAGGAGTGCTTCAACATCGGCAACTTCAACTCCCTCATGGCCATCATAAGTGAGTATTTGACAGAAAACACACAGTGTCTGGCTTCTCACTATATATCAAAAGCAGCCAACACACAGTGAGAATGACAGGTGATTTCTGGGTAATGAAGTTCAATGTGGTTCCCATCATTTTTTTGTCAAATAGCCAACAATTGGAGTTTAGGGAAATGATTATAAACAGAGTTTTTATGTGAAGCAGGCTAAGCTGCTGACTTCCTGTAATGAGCTTTGTGCTTTCTGCCTTTCAGCTGGGATGAACATGAGTCCTGTTGCCAGACTGAGGAAAACCTGGAGTAAAGTCAACACTGACAAGTTTGAAATCCTGGAGGTAAGAAACAAGCATGCATACATCACTGGTGCATTTATTATATTGTATTCGTATTGTCTTTCATGTATTTTTTTCTGACCTTTCCCAGCACCAGATGGACCCGTCAAGTAACTTCAGCAACTACCGCACTGCACTCCGTGGCGCCACCCAGAGGTCTGAGACGGCACACAGCAGCCAAGAGAAGGTAAGCGCACTCAGAGGTCTTCTGGAAAGATTATCCATCCATCCATCCATTTTCTACCGCTTATCCTCATAGGGTCACAGGGGGGCTGGAGCCTATCCCAGCTGTCTTAGGGTGAAAGGCAGAGTACACCCTGGACAAGTCTTCAGTTCATCACAGGACACATAGAGACAGACAACCACTCACACTCACATTCACACCTACGGACAATTTAAATTAGTCAGTTAACCTAATCCCCATGACACGGGGAGAACATGCAAACTCCACGCAGAAAGGCCCCGGGCCGGAAATTGAACCCGGTACCTTCTTCTTCTTCTGAAGCAACACTGCTAACCACGACACCACCACGCCGCCCCTGGAAAGATTATAATGCAAAATCTAATAGTAAACTTGTTGTTTCTTTCCTCCAGATTGTGATTCCTTTCTTCAGTCTGCTCATTAAAGACATCTACTTCCTGAATGAAGGCTGTGCCAACAGGCTGACCAACGGGCACATCAACTTTGAGGTCAGTCTACAATTCAAGAGATGACTTTGAAAATGACATGTTTAGTGTTTGATCTGAATCCTGTTGTGATTATGAACAGTGTTATGTGTCATTTAATCACGCTAAGATTTGATCATCAGTCATCCTTAGAGGCTTTGAGGATACAGTCCACTTTCACATGTGGTGAAATGGCGCATCCTTGTGGCCACAAAGAGCAATAGAGTTCCCTCTTTTGTCTTTTCACTTGACATTAATTCATTGAGTATCAGTAGCTTTATAAAACAGAAAGTGCCTTGTGCCAGCATTTTTGCCCATTTGAGTCATATTTCTAGACCCACAGAATATTTTGTACTGTCTCTGAAAACACTGAATAGCTCAAATGAAAGAAGAGACTCTATATTTCATCATGAAAAAAATGTTTGTTTTTACCTTGTTCCATTCTTGTTTTATCAGAGTTAGAGGCCACTTTCACCAGAAATGCCACTTTTGTCCGTCTCTTTATGCTCCGACTAGAAGCCCCAAATTACTCACAGGCTCTAGGAGACTGCGATCAGCGACCTGCTGCCGAAAAACCACTTTTACATGTTATTACGTCGATGGCACTCAAGTGTCAAATTTTAAATGACGTTGAAAAACGTCAGTGGCACTCAAAGAGTTAAAGTTTTATCTTCTTGTTCTGAATTATCTTAATGCTTTTTCTATATTTCCTGGATCTGTTAAAGCCAACCTAATTTGTCATTTTATCAAATGAATATTTTGCTGTCTCAATAGAAACTCTGGGAGCTTGCAAAGCAGGTGAGCGAGTTTCTTGTTTGGCGTCAGGTGATTTGTCCATTTGACAGAGACCGTCGGATCCTCCAGTACCTCGTCACCACACCTGTCTTCAGCGAAGACGGTCAGTATGCGATCCTCTGCGCATTAATCGAACCGTACATAAATGCATCTCCAGGCTTAGTCACTGAGTGGGAGAACAAGTCAAACTTGTCTTGTTTTATTGCTGCAGAGCTTCACCTGGCCTCATATGAGAGCGAAGGACCTGAGAACAACATGGAGAAAGACAGTCGTAGGTCTCTTAGGTGGGTGCACACGCTCAAAATGATCACAACGCCTCAACAATAACATAGTGAATCAAATAGCATAATAACATGCTCTGTTTTACAGATCCTCCCTTCTGCATCGAGAGAATCGGTCCTAATGACAAAAGAATGAAAATCTCCTCTGCTCTGCAGAACTGTAAATGAACAAGGTATTTTAAAGCTACAGGTTCCCTCATATTATCTTACGGACATACATTCCCATGGACGAGAAACAAAACTGATCAACAGAAAAATATATTGCAATATGTGAGCTCGCACAAGAAGCATCAAATTGACTTATAAATCATGTACCGTAACAATCATTGATGAAATTCATCAGATGCCAAAGGACCTCAGTGCTGCCTTTTTGAACCCAAGGGAGAGTTGTGATATGGATCATCAGCTGTGTTTCTTCATCAACATCAGCTCTGTACAAGGCACTTAGAGGATCAAACTGAATTATTACCTCCATCACAGAGGCAACACATTATGGAGGGTCTCAGTTTGGAAGCAGAAAGGGATGGTTTTTTCTTGGACGGATGTTGCAACATTAGCACTGCTTCTCTGAGGGACATCCTGGCTGAAGTTCAGTCAGAAACCACAGAGAGAAGAGATGCATTCTGCAAGCAAGAGCATTGATTTGTATTATAAATAACAGGCTGACAACTGCTTTTAGAAGTGATGTTGTCTGCAGTGTTGTTTTGTCGGGGGCTTGATTGTAATGACAGCATTCACCACATCCGGACTATTCCCTCTCAGTTTGCACATGGCATCTATTTCCGGGTCATTTGAGCCCATTGATGTAATTTTAACACATAATGCACATAGTACATCAGCTCCATATTTCCATTTACAGGCACTGCATTCATCCAGCGTACTATTCGGTTCTAGTGCACTTTGGTGATGTGAAATTGTGTCAACAACATCGTGCTAACCAAGTTAAATGAAATGCACTTCAGTGGGTTCTTATGTGTTGTACTCTAGGATTTGGCTCCTATTTTCAGGTGTCTTTCTATACAGTATTAAGTTGTATTTTGTATCAAATGTGTTTTTTCTTTATGTACTTTCTCTGAAGTTTCACAGTGAGCTTGTTGCTGGTAGGCTGGCTCTGCATTGGTAAGCTATTTTTGTTAATACAACCAGTTCATGTATGACAAAAGAAGTGTTCTGGATCTGCCTACAAGTGAACATGATGTATTTTATGCTCATTTTACAAGTGTTTTCTCATGTATGCTTTTTTATGCGTATCGTTTTGGTGTTACCGGTCAGGGTACTTTTACTGAAGGTCTTTGTGTAAAGAGAATTATATTTTTTCTTTCAAATAAACAGAATATCTGAATATTGTGTTCTTTGGTTTGGTTTTAACAGATGCACTAATATAACCAATAAAACTGTCAATATATCTAAAAACAATACCAACACCAGAATACAAGTAAAGACATTTATTTACAATGCATATTGAATCCAAATAATCATCTCAGAGTATACGTGTTGGTCATTTTTGGGCAAAAACTGAAATAAAGTGAGAAGCGTTGATCCTCATGTTAAAACATCAGTGACTCTGAACTCTGGTGAAGTTAATGCAGCGGCCCTGCAGGCGACAAAAGACAGATGCTACAGTCAGACGTCGGCACTTGCTGCAGTAAAACCACAGAGTTATTGTATAAAATAACACAATAAAACAGATCATAAATACTGTCTAATATAGGAATGGCTTAGTTGCCAAGCTTTATCTGTTGGGCAGGTAATTAAGGGGCAGACTGGGCTGTATTATTTTTTTTATTTATTATCTAATCAAATAACTGACAAAAAATAATTAAATGCTGACACTTTATGGCGAAACTGTGATTATTTCCTATGTTGTTGGTAAGCAGCATGCTTTGGAGGGAAATAATTGCAGTTTTTTTCTTACTTTATCCTGAGGTGTCGGCCTCATGATTGCCACTCTGTCATACTGTCTCCTCAGTAATGCCCGCAAAGCATCAAAACGCCCCTGAAAGTCAAGTCAAATCAGAGGAATTCAATGAAAAACACAAGATAAATTCAGTCAGAGTCAGACATTTTAACTGTAAATATCTACCAATATGCAAAATTGTGTGCAGCTACACATCAAAGAGAGACATAATCTAATGCAATAAACCAGAGATTAACCCAGCTGTTGACTCACTTTGATAGGAGTGTACCATTTGGACTGTAATGGGGGGATGTAGACTGGAGGAGGTCGTGGTGGGGGTCGGAGCATGATGGGCTCATCCACTACCTCCGGCATAGTGACCACAGCATTTTTGGCTTTTTCGAGACGTGACCCTTCCTCTGTGGACCCCATCTGCCCCCAACGCACCTGCAAAACCAGTCTGTTAGTAGCCAAACACACAACCCAGCTACAATACCCAATAAGTATGGCACCATCAGTTTGAAACATTGTCAGCCCCGTATTTGTATTTACCTCCATTCGCTTGATGCCTCCAGGACCTCTCCCTCCATAGTATGAAGCATCCACTGTAGGCCACCTGTGTTTGGGCAGGAAATCTTCTTCTGGCTCCTGGAAGACAACAAAATAATTAATAACTTCAAATGAGTCAAAAGAGAAAAGACCTCAGAAGCCAAAGTTCAAGTGATGCAGCAACATTTTGCAAAAATGTGTAGCCCTTAAATTGTCACGTAATGAGGATTTGTTTTCAACCACACTGAAAAGAAAAACACTTTCTTTTCATGGAAACCATTAAACGATCCTGAAATAAACCATGCATGTAATGATCATTGATTTTTGGTTGTTTTTCATGATGCAATATACCCGTAATGTGAGTTTTTACCAAACAACAACAACGGAATAAGGAAAGATGATAATCAGGAAGTCCAGAAAAACCCAGGTGATGACTCGTCTTGGTCTTACTTCCCTTCTCTTCTCTGTGCAACAGAAAATACAACTCAATGCCAAGATGGCGACGTGTGGTGAAATCAAAAACCTCTAAAAGTCTCTTCAGAGACTCGCTGGCGATTTTTCAACAGTCTCTGGTCCACTCACAATGACAGGAGGTGGAGGAGGTGGCCGAGAGGGGGGTGGGTCTCTGATCACCTGCAAGAAACAACATGAAAGTAACACACACAACATCACTCTTTTGCTGCTGGTCAAATTAGAAACACTTAAACTAACAGGCTGCTTCCATAAATATAACAACAGCACAGAGTTATGGTTCATGCCTCCATAATGCCTGAATTATAGATGCATGTGAATATTCATAGACCATAAACTCACCACAGTGCAGCAGAGAGGCCAGAACCACCAGAGTAAAGCCAGAGCCAGTAACAGCAGCAGAGCCAACAGCAGCCAGATCGCCCACATCCCATCAGACTGCAATGAACACACTGATCAGCAATACCAAGCACCTGGAGATGTGTTCATCACACTCAGAGATACATGCTTTCCTTTTGTGTTATAACAGGAATCATGATGGAAGAACATTTTGCTTTATAAGATGAATATTGCCTGGTTTGATACCATCGTAATTATTGCCAACCTATCAGGAAACATGTTTTTTTGGGGGGTACTATGTGCTTGATACTCACACATGTTGTAGCATAGATGGTGATGGGACTGGAGATGTAGGATTGTCCATTGTTCAGGCTGACCAGCACTTCGATTGATCTGCAAGTATGAGACAGAATCACTGCAGACAGCACAGTGAGCAGCAGTGGTGTCATTAGGCCTATTTTAGGGGGCCTGAAGCCCCCCTAAAATATTCATAAGCCCCCCCTAAATAATTTGCTATTGTTTTATTTCTTTTTTTTTTAACAAAAAAAGTGCTGACAAATTCAATATAAAGTGACCAGAATATGAGTTTAAATAAATAATCATAACATTGCATAATTCATAAATCACTTAAATACGGTCAATCCCAGCTTGTTGAAAAACACATGCTAAAGTGCCCTCTTTGGAGGCAAAAACGTGCACTTAAGTGTCTCCCAGTTTGGTAAAACACACCAAACTGCCCTCTTGGCTGGTTAAAACATGATAGTGCTCTCTTGGGAGGCTTGGGATGCTTAAGTACCCTCTAAGGAGGTAAAAACCCTTAAGTGGCGAGAACTTGCTGTAGGTGACCTTTTTTTTGTTTCGCCTCTGCCCTTCAAAAAGTCCACTTTATATAATTATATATGTTGCCAAATTAGCCTCACCTAGGGGATAAGCCTCCCCGTCCTTCAAACCTAGTGACACCCCTGGTGAAAAGAAACACTTCTCACACAGCCGTCTCTGTTTATGGTGATAAAATATGAAGTCGTATTGATAACAATGTTTGAGAAACACTGCCATGTAGCTACATCCCTTGGAAACCTTGTTAGTTTCCCTGTTTACCTCCCAACACTGAAAAAGGAAGTCGTTGCCATTCATATTCTTATCATTTTTTGACCAGATTTCCTTGTGGCCCATTATATTTTTCAGTTTTACAATTTGTTTGGCTAAAACTTTTGAGGGTCGGACTCAATGCCGATTGTTTCAGCCTTGTCCCTGAGAAATTATGAAAGTATGCACGGGCTACAGAGTGGGAGAAAGTGAGAGGCGAATGGTAACAGATGGAGGGGTGGGGGGGGTGGAGAGAGCGCTGCTTGAAGTGGGTGAAGTTAAATCAGCTTTGGCTTGTTCTCTAAATGCCACCGAGATATTTTGGTCAGACTGGCTTTAGTTCATCCAACACTTTGAGCTGGTGATAGCTCTACTCTAAACATCGCTCTTGTTTCTCTCTCCACTTCACACAAGACGAGACAGAATACTAGTTTAAAAAAGAAAAAATAAAGAAAAAAGAGATTGAGGGTGAGAAACTGGGGTGATCTGTAAAAAGATGACTTGTGTTCCAATTTACTTTAATGATGGACATATTAATAAACATATTGTTAAAAGGCTTTTATTATCCATCAGCTGTGTGTGTGAAATGTTGCCACATTAGCGTTGGGTTGATCCGGTGTTGTCAGAGAAATGCCAAGCTAGTGATGTCAGAAAATTGATGTCATGATGTGAATATGTGAATATTTTCTATGTAAGGTAAACAGTGGACTCAGTGTTGGCTTGACAGTGACAGAAAGGGCTGATGGGTCACGGAGATGCTCATGACTCTACAAGTATTTTCACCAAAATCACACCCTTTGGTGTAACTCATATTAATCACAAGGGATTTGCTTTGCAATAGTAAAAGTAAACAGAGAAAAATAAGCACAGAAAGGACAAAAACCTGCATGCATAATGAAAGCAGAGTCAATATTTTCAGCGTGGCCATTTCCTTTAAGTAACAAGCCAGAATGCTATATTATGACTGATACAATAATGTAATTTTGATTGCATTTTAATTAAATTAGTTTTTTTGTGCTGCTATCAGCTTTTGGACTTGCAGCTTAGCTTGTGTGTGTGCATGTCTTGACTTACTGTCCAACCTCATGCAGAACGGGAGCTGGACACAGCAGATAGCCGTCTCTAACGACTTTTGGCTTCTGGTCTGAGAAGAAACAGAGACAGACAGAGCGTGAGAAGTGTTACAGCCTTTAAAGGCAGGATGTGCTTGCAAAAAAATGAGGAAAAAAATTTAAGATACAGTTATAGGCAGGGGCGTCACTAGGTTTTAAGGAAGGGGGGCTTAAATCCCAGGTGAGGCAGAATTTACAGTCGCAGCATCGGTGCATCATCTAATTTTACATGCTACAAATTAGCAAAGAGATGATGCTAATATATCTTACTGTCATGATTTCGTGTATGCATAATGCACATAATCCAAATATTTCTTAAACTAAACCAATTTAAAGAAATTTCGGTTTAAAGAAACAGATTTAAAAATAAAAGCAGGGTAAAAGACAGTCATGTGTTTTCCCTTCATGTCGTCTCAGGGACATGAGGACACTGATCTGTTAATAGACTAATGAGACGGTGAACATCCTCCCTCTGCTCGGTTTCATAATGTCTCCTCTGTTCTCCGGCTGAAGTCAATAAAAAGCAGCCACTGTTTGTTTCTGGACATCATTACTCTGACTTTCCACTGCAGCACCAGACATCTGCACATGGTGTCACATTTCACTTGGTAGATGATGTTATCTCAGAGGGTATTTGCAGTTTGTGCACAAACGGTTCAGAATCATTGGTAAGCTGCTTCATAGCACCAGGGTTACAATAACTGCATCCTGTGTTGAGTCACGAGTGAGGCATTTACTGACCGTATGTCTTTTGATTGACAGTGAGGGAGCAGAGCATGTTGTCTGTCCTTCTGGATCCGCTGAAGCCACTGCCCCTCAGGACCACACTGAAAGACTCTGAGGAGGCAAAGATTAAGCAGCAATGAGCTAAATGATAATGTCAAGCTTAGTTTAGCCACGTAGCATAGCATTAGCATTAAACTCAACGTCCAGCCGATGGGAATGTCCTTAGGATTGCAGGTAAATAACTGGACAAATTTCCACCTAATGATGCCGCTACATGGAAAGTTAATGGATCAATAAAGTCATTACAATTCACCCTGTGAGGTGCATGAATGTCATATTTCACAGCAATCAATCCAATAGTTGTTGAGATATGTTGCTTCAAACTAGAAGGCAATTTCAGGGTGGATGCCTCAACCTTGTAAGCAAAAAAAACAAAATGCATACCTCTTGATACAGTAATTATCCATCCCATAGTAGCAGAGAGAGTACGGGAATTGGATTTATAAGATTCTCTAAAATATATAGTATAAACAATCAATTTTATCAATTTTAGCCTATATACACTATATAGTAGTGTTGATTTCTTGATTAAATGTGTGGTTGTGGAAGAGTTTACAGGATCATAGACAATACTACTGGCTTTCCTATAATATTGTGATTATTCAGTAGTATTTGGCCTGCTGCAAATAAGCCACGTCTAACAAAATATATTATTGAAGACATGACTACAGTTATGGTTAAGGTCTCCTGCAACAGTGTCCATTGTCAGTTAGCAAATGACGTGGTCCTCATAGTGATGCTGAAAGATTTCACAGCTGTCCAACATCGTGTGGCTTTTCTGCATTTTCCTATTCAAACATCACAGCTTACCATTTACGCAAACACTCGATGGCTCTATTGTGAATACATCTGCGCATGTCTGCTTCAGGATCTGTGTGGAGATACAGGTGACAGTAAGAAACCTGTGCTGTGATTTTTGCACTGCTGAGTGTGACGTGACCTCACCGAGGTGACGATGTCTTTGAGTGCGTGAAACCCCGACAGCACCGGAAAGACTTGCTCTGTGCCGTCTGCTATTTCAGCGAGCTGAGAGACAAAAATGAAAAGCAGTTTAGTTGAAATCCATTTTATTTATCATTATTTAGCAGCTTCACATTTCAGTGTTCGCTCTTGCTGCCTCTCAGGGAGGTCTTTTTGGTTCAGTGCTTCAGCTGCGTTTAGGGAGGAAAAGTCTCTTTCTATGGGATGAAAGCTTTGACCAGCTGTCCAGCACTTTCATCTCCTGCTGTAATCATAGCAGAACAGGAAGCTTGCCTGGCATTATTTAATTAGAGAGTGATGTAATTACTTCCTCCTCAGACCACAAAGTAGCCTACACTCTGGTCAGTAAAAAAAAAACATTTGCACCCATAGACTTTCCCAGACATGAGTTATGTAACTTTTAAGCCATTCAGATGAGCTTATTAATACATATTACACAAATCAATATTGTCACTGTAATTTCATTAAGAATGGATTCATGGTGGGCCTTGACCAGTAAATGATGCCACTGTAGTTTCATATCTCTCGTTGCAGATTTTATTATGGAAAACTATGTTTACTGTTGAAAAGATCATACGTCACTGCATTGCGACAAACACTGCAGGCTTATGTATTAATCATTTGATATACTTTATAAGTGTTTTAGGTTAATGCCATTTTCACTTGTTCTCCTTAGCAGAAGACATTTGGGCTCACTCTTAATCAGCATGAAAAACATCTTTGAGGATACATTTGGTTTCACTTTGACATTTTTATTCTGAACACAATGATTCCTTTCAATAACCTGATACTACCAGGGGAAGAAATCTAAGTCTCTCAAGGCTATCACAACTGAAAACATGTTGTCTTACAAAAAAATAACCCGTATTTTTACATAAACCAGCATGAACTATAAATCCCTGCCAGCTGCTCACTGTTGTTCTGTCTTCAAGGGGTTCTATTTGAACTCAAACAGACTGAGCAACAAGGTCATGGTGTGTTAATAAATCGGGGCCAAAACCAACGGATTATTGAGGAGCTGACCCCGAGCAAGCCTACCACACGCTGACACAAACACAGAAAGTCAAATACAAGCTCAGTGTTTAGATAAGCAACAGTATCAGTAACAGAGAAGAAGTGCTCTTTCTCACGGCGCTGCATGGCAGCGAGGGGAAGTGCTCCTACCTGTTTGTGGTCAAAGTCCATGACACCGACACAGTAGACTCTGGCTCCAAACCCTCTGGCTCTGTCAGCCTGGGAAGCAAAGAGTGAAGCCCTGGATCAAGTTGTGCTTCTACTAACATAATGTAAATCCATGTTTATGGGTCAAATCAAGTCATTTTTAGAGGTTCTGGAAGTCAAGCGATTGAAAAAAATAACCATTAGAGTTATCTCCAGTAGTGTGTGGGTGTAATACCTCCTCTACAGTCAGTTCATAGGGGAAGACCTCCAGCTTGCCATCGGTCAGAGCAATGATGATGGTGGATGACGGCGAAGTTTGTGCTTTCATCTGCTCTGACACCTGAAGAGAGAGAGTTGACACACAGCTCACACACTCTGGACGTGTTGCTCTAATAATGACACTTTCACTATGTGTTGGATTGCTAAAGCGTTTTCTATTGCCAGACCCCAGAGGAGCTGCTTGAAACATCTGATAACACATCATGAATCAGTGCACAGTATGACAGAATGGACAAAAACATACAGCACACATAGACCACTACTGTGATTTAAAGCACATTATATTGATAGGGTTGAATTTCCCCCTTAAGTTGCATTATGTTGAAAACAATAAAGTGACTACCGTTGTTGGAATATGGCAGATCGGATGAGCGTACCCACCGCTTTCATGCCTTCATGCATGTAAGTTTCACCAGCAGGTTTGATTTGTCTCAGCTTCTCCAAGCCTTCATCTATCTTAGACCTGCACAGGAGGATCACAAAACATGGACGACACAGTTTAAATAAAGACTGATAAGAGCTCAGTTTCTGTGTGATTTGGTTATCTACTGTATGTTATGTGTTCTTTTCAGTGAGGAGGGGGAAGAGGGGTTAGGGGGTGAGACAGCGAAGAAGGACGTTTTCAAAATTAAAGCTGGTACCTGTCTCCAGTTAGTGGCAGTATTACAACTGCTCTGGCTGAAAAGACGATGTAGGAAACCCTCATCCTGGGACTGAAACATGTAAACATCAACAGAAATAAGATAATAATCCAAAACATGTTATGATATAATGTGCACATTATCTCCTAGGAAATAAAGTTTATCTTTATGTATTACTATTGTGCTATTATGACCTGTATTTTTGCTGTGTTTATACTTACTGTGTGCAATGATGATAAAGTTGAATCTAAACTGAAATATATATGACAAACCTGAGCATTCCACAATAATGTGGCACAACCAAACACATAATTTATATGAACACACATTAAGACATTGCATAGCATAACTTTAATTAACATAACAAAGCAGATATGTTGCATAACATGAGCATGAAATTATCATTACAAATCATAACGTTAAATGCCTCCTCCACTTCAGTGCCTTGCTCACTCACTCAGGAGGAAATTGAACCCCTCTCCTTGTCACTGTTGCTTCCTTGCTCCAGCCTGCAGGCTGTGAAGGGGCACAGGACTTTCTGTTGTGGTCACCACAAACTTCCACATCTGCTTGGATGTTTTGTATTCATATTTAGCAACCCCTTATTAAACCTAAAGATATCACACACACGCACCCTGTACTGTTACCAGGAGGGGTTTGGGAGCAGTTGGTGGTACCATGATGTCTGTTGCCCAGAATAGACGTGACCTACTTTATACTCACCATTACTGTTTGTACTGTAATTTAAAGACCAATAACATCTACTCCCTTTTTAAAATAGCCATTTTCATTAGTATAAGTGGTAAATTTAATATCCCTGCTTCCCTGTAAAGCATTACTTGGTTTTGAACTACACTACATAAAGTTTTGTGTCATAACATGCTATTTATAATATCAATACTCCTAAAATCTGAAGGGGATGAGATACAACAGCCACTTTACTTACCTGACAAACCTGTTGGTGAGCTGCTCCACAAACCCATAGATCTCATCCCAGTGTCCAAACACACTGCCCGACCTGCAAAAAGAGAGCGCATCACACATGAAGTATCAAATACATCCATCATAACATTTAATGCCATGCATGTCCAACCCTGAAGACAACAAGGACACCCAGATTCATTTGTAAAACTCATATTTAATATATAAATTAACTTTGAATTCTGTTGTTAGAATAGAATTCTGGAGTTGTTGTTGCTGGAAGGCCAGCATAATACACTGATAAAACTCTGTAGGCAATAAAAGTGAACTTTCTCCAAGCATACACATCAAACAACACTGATGTCACCACAGAAAAGATTAAAATACACTGTATCTGACCTGCAGTGAAGCAGCAGAGGGGGAACTAAACACAGCCATACATGGAGAGGACTGGGACAAGACTGTCTCTGCACTTTACTAAGTAACAAATATGACATCATATATTGGTCTGTCGAACTTGGCTCCTTTGTTCCTTCAAGCAAACACAAATCTGCATTTACTCACCTGTCCAAAACAAAATAAATATCAAATGCTCCATCACAAGAGGCGTCGTCGCCATCCTGCAATGACGAATCAATGCACACACAGCTTAGACAAAGTAGGCAACATATCCATATCAGATCCATAATCCATGCAGTGTGTTTGATTGAAAAGAAAATGCCAAAATGAGCAGATATGAGTCTTTCATCATCTTCACAGCATCGACCCTGTGGTTCACATGTTGAGTCACCGCTGGCTGTTCAGTTTCCAGTGTGTGGGTTCACTGACAGAGCTGATGGTGGAATAAACTGGGCAGGACGCACAGCTGCTGCTGCTGCTGCTGCTGCTGGACACCATCAAGCACAAGAAACACTCACTGAACACAACTTCCCTCAGCACTCTTCAAATTAAACTGCACTGTACTTCAACATGAAATAAAAAAGATTATTTTTCATGTTAATGTTTGCTTTTAAACAACAATTATTTGTTTTTATAGGCTGGTTATGAATCAGAATCAGAAACAAGTTTATTGTCAAACAAGTTTGCTCAAACAATGAATTTGACTTGATATCTAGGTGCATGACATATAAACATATAAACTTAGTGCAGGGATAAGCACCAACGATAATAAAGTGACTAACAATAAATATGGGTTGCAATAAATCTGATTATCCATCCATCCATTATCTACCGCTTATCCTCATAGGCTCGCGGGGGGGCTGGAGCCTATATCCAGCTGTCTTAGGGTGAAAGGCAGGGTACACCCTGGACAAGTCTCCAGTTCACCACAGGGCACATAGAGACAGACAACCACTCACACTCACACCTACGGTCAGTTTAAATTAGCCAATTAACCTAATCCCCATGCGTGTTTTTGGATGGTGGGAGGAAGCCGGAGTACCTGGAGAGAACCCACACAGACACGGGAAGAACATGCAAACTCCACACAGAAAGGCCCCGGGCCGGGATTCGAACTCAGTACCTTCTTGCTGTGAGGCAACAGTGCTAACCACTGCACCACCATGCCTGTGTTTTGATTTTTTTTATATTTATTTTAATTTTACATGAAATCACAATGCTGCAATGAAATTAAACCAAACTGCATATTGGCCCATCAAACAAAACAAACTAAATATGAATTGTAAAAAGAAGTATAGTTTAATGTAATAGGTCTATCTTATGTTGCAAGATATGATAAAAAAAAAAAAGACAGAATTTAGACAGATTTCTTTAAATCATTTTTTGGATTTTATTCCTTTATGATAACTAACACCATTACTGTATGCTTTTATTTTGAAGGCAAAGTCATGCATGTTCCTGTGTTGTAGATGGGACACTTCACTTTTGATTGCCAGCCAGTCTCTGTTTTTGATCTAAACAGAGACTGGCTGAGATAAAAATACAAAGAATGACAGACTGATGGCTCAGATGGTTTAATATAGGAGAAACATTTGATCTTTAAATATCCCTGTGTTGTAAAACTGACACTTATATCTGCTACTGACTCATATCAAGAATACATGCCTTTTTGTTAGTATTGGATGTGTGATTCTTTTATTATGGTGCCATGGTCTCAGTCACTGAAAATCTGAAAAAAAAGTGGCTTATTATGATTCATCATTGGCTCATAGATCATTCCCAATAATTTTCTATGTAATGTGTGCCTGCTGTCTTTTTTCTTCTCAGGATAAACAAGTGCATCATGTTCCTGTAAATCTATTGCAGATGGATAACAGAATTCAATAGTCTAACACAACGCCCTTGGCATGTCAGAGTGATTTGCAAATGTGGTCTGAATTGCAACATGTTTCCCTGAAAGAAATGACCTGTTCTCCTTTGTTTCACAAGAAAAGATGAATTCTTCGAAGCGTGCATCTTTAAACCTGGAGCGTGGCCATCAAAAGCACACTTCATCATGAAGCACTGAATAACGTCACAGACCTTTGCACTGCTCTTACAATATATCATCAATCTAAGATGTTCAGCACATGCCAGGACGTCTTTGCTAGTGAAGTGAACTGTAATTATGCTGCATTGTGTCTGCAGGGATCCACCAACTGTCTGCTTCCCAGTATGTTTAATTTCAACTGTGAAGGAGAATGAAGTCCTGACAGTAAACTCAAATAACAATAACATACCAAAGTCATGGTGTCAGTGAATTGCCTCTAATTCTGAGCAAGCCAGGAATTCCCCTTGGATATGTCATGGATGGCTGTCATATCATTATGTGAGCTTTATTTTTGGGTGTAGCAGTTACATTAATGCTCTTACACTCTTACATTAATGCTATTGCACGTCCCCCCAAAAATTGCTCTCTCTCTCTTCACATTCAAAGAAGAACAAGAGAGCACCGAATAATGGTCAAAGTTAGATACGAACTGAAAGACTGTTCAAAATGACTAAATAGTAGATTTAAGATAATAGAGTTTTTAAGCTTTTCTTGTCTTGCCAGCGGTCTTGGAACAAGTTATAGGCCTATATAATAAAGCCATTTCAAACCCACTACCTACAATAGGTGCAGGTGGATGCATACCTATACCCCATGGTTGGACTGTAATACAGTCAGTACAAGTTGACGATTTAACAATTTAACTAGCTGTGCATGCTAAGGTTAGTTAGTGTCACCTCAACCTGTGGGCGGGTGTTCGAGATTAAATGGTGACTGAATTAACTGGTGATATTCCTTGTGCTCATGACAGCTGAGAAGTATCATGTAACGTATCAGATAAGATTAGATTAACTTAATTGTGATTGCACAAATGAATGAAAGAAATGAAAAAGTTTTGCATCTAAGTGCAAACAAGTAAAGTGCTCAGAAAATGCTTATATTAGAAGTAATTACAATTAGTGCATCTTAATTGGTCTTAATCAATAAGACACTAGGTGGAATAAATATAAGAATAAAATATTGTATTTTCTTCCAACCTTAACCTCTCACTGTCTCTCATACTGTAGGATGCTGTCACTTGGTTTCAATATTGAGTATTGCTGCTGTGGAGGTCAAAGGTGACCGTTTATTGGTGTGGTGAGTATATATCCATCCATTCATTATGTACCGCTTATCCTCATAGGGTCGCGGGGGGACTGGAGCCTATCCCAGCTGTCTTAGGGCGGAAGGCAGGGTACACCCTGGACAAGTCGCCACCTCATCGCAGGACACATAGAGACAGACAACCACTCACACTCACATTCACACCTACGGTCAATTTAAATTAGCCAATTAACCTAATCCCCATGCATGTTTTTGGATGGTGGGAGGAAGCCGGAGTACCCGGAGAGAACCCACACAGACACGGGGAGAACATGCAAACTCCACACAGAAAGGCCCCGGGCTGGGATTCAAACCCGGTACCTTCTTGCTGTGAGGCAACAGTGCTAACCACTACACCACTGTGCCGCCCTGGTGAGTATATAGTCTGTGAAAATATCTGTCATACATTTGAATCGTCATCTCATCTCTGTTCCTCTCTGTCATATTTTATTTATTTTATTTTATTTTTTTTTTGTTTGTTGAGGAGGTTCTAGTGTAAAGATACCACTACTATGATCACATAAGGAAATCCATCAAGTGTTGTTCTTTCTCACCTTTCTCTTTTTGTCTCCTTTCAACCTTTTTAAAGGTTGCCATATTTCAGGCATGCTGTGCTGTTTTTTTTTTTTTGGTGGTAAATAAATAGTTCGGGCAAATATCACTAAATCTGTCATTTATTAATATTCATCAATGGTCATGTCTGACCTCTATTCCTCTCTGTCCTAATTTCACGATCCCATCATATGGTGGACACTGTTCAGGAGGTTAACTAGATCAAGCAGCATTTTGGTTTCTGCTAAGTACTGTATAGAATAACAGGATTGGGAGGATGGTTTAAGTTTATTAGACAAGTGCATATACACTAACAAAACAATGTACAAGCAGTGTCACAAGAAGGTTTGTTTTCATTTATAGGCCTCATGGTCTTCAGGTATAAGCCTATACCTGAAGTGTGCCTGGCCTAGTTTAATCCAGGCTAAAAGGACTGATGCAGAAAGAAGGGACCACCAGTGTTACAGCAGCCATGCTTCAAAAAAAAAAACAAAAAAAACAAAACAAAAAAAAAACAAGGATAACGTCACTCCATTAAAACCAAAACAAATGACTTTCATTAAAGGGTGTGGCCCACAAGTCTGGTGTATTAATGAAAAACATTCACAGTGTCATTAAATATCTACTGGGAGCTGCTGCTCAAAACACTGCAATAAAATATAATACAGGACATGTGATGCTCAAATATAGAGAGACTTAATTCTTAAGTCTTTTAGAAGTTAATGATATTTATGGTTTAAGTGAATTGTTTTGCATCAAAGAGATGTGTGTATACTGAATGTACAATTCTCCATACTTAGCTGTTGGTGGCAGTAACGTCACTAGTTTGTCGTTAACTATGACAAAGAAGAAGATAACCGACGAAATGTGATATGTATGTGTTTTGTTTGTTTTCTCTTACTACAATGTGATTTTTAAACACAATGCTGGCGCAATAGTTACCCGGATATGGCTGCTATACCTGAACAAGGACATCGACGGTCGGGCTGTGACTAATGGTGAGCTTTATAACCCTGTTTTCAAGCAGTTTAGCTGGCTACAATGATGCCCGTCACCGTTAGCATTGACGTTAGCTAGCCTGCTAGTTTAGCCTGCTAGGCTAGCATGGCTTGACAACAACAAAACGGTCTGACACTGTTTGAAGACGCGACTAATATTATGTCTGTTTCACTGCCTTATTGGGAGCTTTATTTTAAAGTTAGATTGAAAAGAAAAAACGCTGGTTCATAGTGGTAAACAGGAAGTCGGGCCATTAATACCAACGTTAGCGTTAGCTAGCTTACATGCTTATACGTTTTAAATGAGGTTAACAACACTGACAGTAGTGTCACAAACGCTAGGTGTTGGCAGTGTTTTTCGCTCTTGAACTCTCTCTTGCTACGTGGGGGAAAAAATAAGCATGTTTTATGAATATGAGCTGGGCTGCTTCTGGTTAATCAGTGCTTTGTCTTCTGCTGTCTCCAGTCTTAACCTCCCCTGCCCTCCTGGAGCCGAGAACAAGATGCTGCTGAAGATGCCCCAGAAGCTGCTGAAGACTGCCCACTACATAGAGCTGGGCAGCTACCAGCACTGGCCGGTGCTGATACCCCAGAGGATAAGACTGTACACCTACGAACAAATCCCCCTCTTTCTGAAAGAAAACCCCTACATCACAGATGGCTACAGAGCCCACCTGCCCTCCAAACTCTGCCTGAGAAGGTGGGACTCATGTTGGAAGTACTATACTTTTAATAACAGAAACTTATTCATCACTACGGTCCAGTCATGTTATTTATTTTTGTACTTATTTAAGGGTCTGATGCATCCCTGGCTGGTGGTGTTAATGACTTAGAGTCTTTATATGTGTGTAATTGTCCTGTATACCATTGTTTCTACTTGTCTCTTGCAGCATTTTCATTCTGTCCAACGAGACTGTGAATATTTGGAGCCACCTTCTTGGTTTCCTGCTCTTTTTCTCTCTGGGGGTCAATGACCTCTCCTCAGTACTGCCAGCCTCTGGAGCGAACAGAGAGGACTACGTCATCTATGCTATCGGACTGTTCTGCTTCCAGGTAAAAATGATTTGGATGACAGGGGAGAGGGAAGCTGGAATTTTTTTTATCCATCCATGCTCATAAAATACATAAGCTCTACATTTGTCTTGGTTTGTAATTTTACCACTTAAACAGTAGTTACTCTCTGCTTTTTATTCTTTTTTTTTTTTTACAGCTGTTTTCAAGTATCAATTTATTACAAACATGCGTTGGCTTGGTATTTGTACCGTGTGTCAATAAGGTATCTATGGCTTAACCAAATGATTTATGTGGGTTCACGTTTCCTGCCACAGGTGCATTCGCCTCACCTCCCACCCAGGTGTGTACGCTGTGTACAGTGTATTGTATTATAAATAGTATCTGTTAGCTGAGTATGGGTTGTGTTGTAGGTTGTATAGCAGCTGATAAAGGGAATGGAAACTTGAAATGAAATGGAAATAAAAATAAGGCAGTGTGATTGCTGTCAGCAGTGACTATATAGTGTAGAAAATGGCACTTGCCCATCCTCCTGATACCTTAAAAGACTTCATCACAATATCTCTGTAAACAGTGTGTTTTCATTGCAGGTGTGCATGTTGTGTTCTGTGGGGTATCACCTCTTCTCGTGCCACCGATCAGAGAAAACTTGCCGTCGCTGGCTGGCGTTGGACTACGCAGGCATCTCTGTCGGCATCCTGGGCTGTTATGTACCTGGGATATTCTACGCTTTTTACTGTAACGCAGTAAGTGGGAATAGAAGTGGCCGCTTCAACTGTGGTTAGACCTTATCTAAGCGCTTACTCTCTTATCTTGCAGTTTTGGCGACAGATCTACCTGCTGACGGTGTTGTCCCTGATCCTGGCCGTCTTCTGTGCTCAAGTCCACCCTCGTTACCTCAGCAACGACTGGCGACGGATACGGATGGCAATCTTCTGCTGTGTGGCGGGCATCAGTGTGATTCCTGCATGTCACTGGGTTTGGCTCAATGGAGGATTCACCACTGATATTGTACAGGTCAGGAAATACAGACGTATTTGCAAACAGGCAAACACTTTCTGACCGTATAATGCTCAGTCACACTAAATTAGTTTTATATTGTATGTGCAGCTGTTCCTGCCTCGTGTGATAGTGATGTACCTGATAGCTGGATCTGCCTTCCTGTTCTACGTCACCAAGATCCCTGAACGCTATTTCCCTGGTGAGTGAATCCCAGAAGCTGATGGTCTGCCGTTAGCTTAGCTGCAGCTCAAACTGCATTTGGGATTCAGCCCAAACCTGGTTCTGTGGAAATAAAATAAAGAGCACCAGAGGTCAGCATAGCCAAGGGTTACTCTTCTGCAGACATGGTAACAGGAGAAAAGTAACAATAGGAAAGCAACATACAATAATGTAGCTGTGTAATTACATTGAAACTGTGTCACTACCTCAATTAATCTTTGAAATCCTGAGAAAATTGACAGATTGAATGTCAGTGCATTTAGGTTAGGTGAGGGAAGGTAGTGGATATGCTCAGGCTACTGAAGCCAGAAATACAGGGAAAATAATCATAGCTGTGTTATGAAACTGATCCATTCTGCAGTTTTTATATTAATTTATATATTTTACAGATTATTGACACTGCAGTAGAGGAGGCACTGTTATAACTGTAGAGGGACATTGTTGTTGGATGTCGTTTAGATTTGATTTATACTAATGAAAAAATATTTTTGTGATAGTCAGTAGCATCACTAATGACTGGACATGATAAAACCCACTGTATCATTTCGGTAGTACTTGTTAAGTTCATTCTAGTCGACCGGGAAAATCAGACAGAAACCCATTTCCTTAATCAACCCTTAACGAGTGAACACAGGTGATTTTCGACAGCAGATATTTTGTCCTAGCAGGAACATCTGAACTGTCGATAATAACATTACTGATGGTACTGGTCTATTCAAACCTCCAACATGTTGGAGGTTTGAATAGTTGTTTGTTATATTTGTTAAAATTCTCTTTACATCCTGACAGAAATCAATTGATCTAATGATCTGAGAAAGGAAAAAATGTTTTGTTTTTTGTTTTTTTTAAGATTAAACTTCATTGTCATTATACGTCACATGTACAGTGCAAGGTAGCAATGCAGATGATAATTATAAATGATAATACATACTGTATGTAACAAGAATATACATGACAGAACGTACATGTGCTGGAGTATAGGTATTATGGGTGGGTGTTGACAAGGAATTCACAGTATGATATGTAACGAGATACTTGAGTCACGATACAATACATTATTGCAATATTGTAATATTGTGATATATTATATTCTACATAGATCACATCACTGAGAAATTTAAATGTAGCTTGAAATAGAAGCTGTATATACTTATACAGTATGTACATATTATATAATAATATTACATATATGTACAGTGTGTGTATATACACATACATCCTGTACTATATACACACACGCACACACTAAGGTCACGCACACTGTTTACTGTATTTTTCGGACTATAAGTCACATTTTTCGGTAATCTGCTCACAGCTTTCTTGGCAGAGTGTACAGCAGTGCTGTAGTTTAATGTAAAATTACCGTGAATTGCAAGATCGGTGTCACATTTAATGTAACGCATTATGGTTATTCAGCTACACGAAGCGTGAACAACTCTACCAACTCTGGAGGAGGATGAAGCGCTGCTTCCTCTTCTGTGTGGCTGCTGCTCGGTTACCGTTTTCGGCTGCATATTTCACTACTTGTAATCTGCAGAATATGATTTTCTTTTTTGGGGCGTTTGTGTCATTCTCAGTTGTCTTTAAGTTCATGTTTAAATTAATTTTAAGTAGTACAGGAGTAGCAGATACCGGTAGTAGGGTTAGGGCCTAAAGTGTCCTTTCTCAGCTGTAGGTAATGTCTACTCCTTGGTCATGTTGGTCAGTGTGAAATAACATTTAAGATCATGTGAAATTATATATTTTAATTTATAAACTTCACACCTGAGTCTGAGACGCAGGACCAGCCAAACTATGAAAAAAAAAGTGTGACTTGTAGTGTGGAAAATACGGTAAGTTTATTTTTTTTTAATTTAAATTTTTATTTCAACATGCGGAAGTTGCTCTTAATTTACAGTTGGCCCAAAACATGACACGTTCTGGGGGGGAAAAAAACAATATTAACAAATTAAATATCAATATTATATCATAAGAAAAAGTATTGAAATATATTACTATTTCGTTATTTTTCCCACCCCTAATAGGTATGGTATGTACAGTAGATATTTGCAGTATATACAGAGTACATATATAACATAATATTTACAGCATGTTTACATTAATTATGATATGTTTACATGATGTTAACGTGTAATTATGAGTGGTGGGATGGACAATTTGGCTACTTTTTTGCTACCTGTATGTACTTTTGGGCTATAGAGCTACTAGCTACATTCAAGGGAAAAGAGTTGGCAACACTGGGCTGAGTTATTTGTTCAGATATTTTTTAATAATCAAGCATACTCTTCCTAGTTTAAATATCCTCTTCAAATGTATTTACATTCTTGTAGAGAAAGTATGAGTAACAACAACAGTAAAAATAATCTGTGCAGTATTTTCAGGGCATTTTTTCATCCTCTTCCAGGCCAGCTGAACTACCTGGGCGCCAGCCACCAGGTGTGGCACATACTGGTGGTGGTGATGTTTTACTGGTGGCATCAAACAGCTGTATACATCATGCACTTTAGGCACAGCCAGTCCTGCCCGACCCGGACCATTAGCAGCTAAGTTGAACTGATTAGATAATGTGATCGAAGGGCAGAATTTGCTGCCTGAAGGTTTTTCAACATCTAACTACCAGACGCTCCTGAGCGTTTGCTGTTAAAATGTGAAACTGATGGTAGCTGGCAGCATTCACTGAGCTGCTAGTTAAAGGCCAGGATGTTAATCTACTGTCTCTAATAGTAGATATCAGCTGGACGCTTCTGTAAATCCCAACAACCCTCAGTACTAAGATCAATGCATGATTCAGGAATGTAAATTAATTTTAGACGGTTTTTATTTGGTGATCATTACGGTTGGTTTCATATTTTTTTATACAGAAGTATTGAAAAAATATCTCTAAGAATTCTTTTGAATCAAACATAATAGCCTCTGTGAACAATAACTGTTTTGCGTCTACTTTTGTTTTATTTATCAGGTCCTACAAGATTTGATTGTGTGAAAGCACTGAACAAAAATAACAAGAAATTCTACACATGGACACTGATCTGGGAGAAATATTGTCCCTCTACGCCTCAAGCATTTGAAGCTTTCGAACAAATATTTAAATGACAATCAATGTGCAACGTGGAAGAAAAACTTATTTTGGTTATGGTGCATCGTTTTCTTTGGGCTACTTGTTAATTTTTGTTTTTAACAAATCTTTGTAACTCTTTACAGTGGACAAAGCCAGTAAATTAGGACTCCATAGGACAAGACTCCAGAACAAACTGAGTCAACTTGCTTTAATTGTCATTATTATTAAATCTTTGATGATAATCTGTCATAACCAAGCACATGATGGAAAAAGAAAACTTAATCCATTAATCTCCATCCCACATTTCTCATAAGACACAATTCTGGGCCTTATTTTCAGTCACCGACATGTTGATTTTCCTAATTTACCCCTTCAAGCTTTCTTAAAAGTGAAACCAAACTTACATCAAGGGGATATTGACTGAAATATAATGAAACTGAAGTTCTGGCCAGTAGACAAGTAATTAATTCAGAAAGAGATTCCAATGGGATGTACCAACAAGGTTGTTTTTAAATGTGGGTGTTTCATATTTCTTATTTCAGGTGCTCTCAGATTTATGCCACCACTTTTTTTGGAAGCTCACAGCATTGAAAACTTTATAAATAAATATATATGTATGTATACATCAGTAAAACCAAAAAAAAGCTATGTGCATGGCTGGAATGAGAAAACTGTTCATTGTATTTTGGATGAAATAACCCTGCAACGGTAACATTTGAGCTCATAAAGTGAAGCGGTGATTCAACATCACCTCACAGCCATCTGTTCATGAAGAGTGGATGTTTGAAAAATTGTTGCTATTGTGTTTTCGAAGCTGTTGTTTAAATAAGGCCAGTGTAAAGTGTTACAGCTAAGAGAAACACTGTTTTTACTCAGAACATTTTTGGGATGCATTTTAATGTCAAGTGTTTATATTAGTGTTATTTTTTTTTTTTTTTTACATAATGCCAATCATGTTTGCACTTCATTTGCCTTATCATCTTTGAATATTTGTACTGTATACACACTGTTACAATGTGTTTTAGGTCAAGAAGCAAACATACCAGAACAAAAAATACGATCAAGCTCTGTCACACCTCAGCAAAGACATTTTATTTTATAGAAGCACTGTACAATTGATCTGTTCTTTTGTGTTTTTATTTTTGAACATGAACATCTAATTATTATGAAGTGATTGACCTTTTTTTTTTGGACGTATTTATGACTGTTTTACTCTGTTTTCTTATATATTACTGGTATGATAAAGCACTTAGGAGATGTATAATATTTACTTCAGTGCCTATGTGAAATTATATTTTTAAACATTTTGAATGAATAAAGAATGCTGGGAAATCAAATATTGGTGGCTAATTGTTATGTTGTACCCTAAATCTAGTTATTTTTGCAGAAGCAGCGTCACGTGTTTATTTCTGCTGTTCACATTACTGAGCAATAGAGGGCAGCATAGATGTAGAAATTAACAGTTTATAAGCAAGAAGAAATGTGGATGCACAGTTTTCTGATCTCTGTATGTTACACTGACACACACATTCTGATCACTTGTTTCCATGAAAGGACCCTGGTTGATTAAACCATTATCTACTATGGAAGTGACTCTGCTCAGCCAGTGTTAGCAAAAAAAAAAAGGTGAAAATGACATGCTTTTTAAACACAGGGCTCTTCTGATGACTCAGCATGTCCTAGGTCAAGTCACATGCTCAGTCTCAGAAGACTTGAATATACTGGAAACCCTCTTCTGTTTATGTTGCACAAAAAGAAAAAAATAATAAACAATCATTTTGTGTTTTAATACCAATGCTGTCATCCAAAATGACTGCTATTTTTTTCCCAGTGGCTTTGTCAGTATGATAGTTATGTTAGAAAATTATACCATCACTGAAGCAGCTCATGCAGTAATGAATGTTTGTGGAAATTCTGACAGTAATAATGAAAAATCATCCTGAAGTTTAAGGCTCAGAATTGTGATTAGCTTTGCAGTTTTGAAAAATAAGCTTATCCACTTCATGAAAAGACTGATATATCTGATATATCACTGTCATGTTTGTCATGTTACATGCGAGGCGAACCAGGTTAGCTTAGCATAAAGACAAAAAACATTGAGGTAACAAAATATGCCAGTACCTATGTGGTTGGCATAAAAAGTGAATTATTTTATTTTCTGCTCTGGCACATCACCCCATAGTACAATGCCAATTTAAAATAAATAAATAAATAAAAATCCACAAACAATATATAACATGTTAATTAGTGATCTTTAGAGGTGCTGCTGTAGATATTTAATGGACATAAATGAGAGTGGTTTCAATCTTTTCGAACTGGATAAGCATCGTTCCACAAAAATGCTTTTTCTTTAAATCAACACTATACTTAATAGGTTCCATATAGATGTTTACGTAGTTAAAGTAAAATCAAATCACTTCAGTAGTTTCAGGCTGTTTGTTTCAGTTTTGTTTTTGCAATAAAATGTCTATAGATTATATGGTGGTTAAGCAATCCATTAATTTATTTAATCATTAACAACCTTGGTGCAAACAAACAGCTGACTTTTATCATGCTTACAGTTAATAAGTAAAAGATATACCTGAATGTGTAACTATGTTATGGATAATTACGTGGGGTAGATGTAAGTGTATGTCTGCCTTTTTATTTTTGGGAGGGGCAGTCACATGAAATGCTGTGGTAGTGCTGTGTTAGCAAGAAATAGCCACGAGTATGTTACCTGGGAGACTAATGGTTAGTTAGTGGAGCCTGACACAGCAGCACAGTGTTACCTGTCAAAGCTGCTCAGGTTGTCAACACTAATCATCATTTTGAGAAATGCTAAACTCTTATCTTCCAGTCAGCTGCAGTTTTAAAAGTCTTCCAGTTGAGACACAATATCTTTTAAATTTTATCGCTTTATTGTAGAGTGAGCTTGCACACACAAGTAGTTTAACAAAAAATAAGAAATATAAACACATATTCTCTGCCAGAAACCATGTGTAGTTGTTATAATAATTGCAGATGAATAAATAGATAAGAAAAAAGTAAGGTTATAAATCCTTAGTTTTATTGTGAGACAAGATCTAGATCCAGTGACAAAAAGTGTAACTTCACTTTACTTTGTTTTTTTTTTGTGCATATTTTTCATGGTTGATCTTTATTATTTTTTTCAGAGGCAGTCCGATGTCATTATTAATTCCATTAGCCGTTTACTGTTTACATTGTGGTGTGCAGGTTATCCATAATAACGACAACAATATTTCTGGTGAGACAGATTTCTGCTCAGTATCTGACAGGAATACATTCAAGCTGTAGGTCACAACCTTTTATATTACATGTAGCCATTTGATACAACGCTAATATAAAAATATTGATTACTGCAGCTTTAATATTCCTTCCTTTGGTAAAATAAGTAACATTTGTCATTAATAGATAAAATATAATAGATGCCCCTTTGACGTGATAAAAGCCTATTACTAATATCAGTCATTCAGACACGAGCTCATCACTACAAAACGTATCATTTTAATTCAAGTATTTGACTTTAAGGCAGTGTTTATGCTGTACACCGGTGATGAATGTCAACAAGCCAGTCCCCTAAAACATGGAATGTAACTATCACTATCACAAGTTATATTGATACATGGAGAAATGTTTGTTGATAAAATAAGAAATGAAATTGTATGAAATACAAAAATTATATTCATTTTCAAAACTGACACAAACGTCTACATTTTATTACAATGGCAGTTCATCGACATGCTATGATAACGTAGTAAAAGTAAAAATACATCCTTTTTGAAGTATAACATACATAAGTTAGGATACTTTCCAGACATAATTATTCTTTTGATTAAAGTTTTGCACTTGGCAGCAACCATATGAGAGATGATTTAACAAGAGACAAAATATTTTTTGTTTTGAGTTAACAAACCTGGCAGGGAAGCATTTTGATAAAAAATATATAGTATATAATTCTAAAGCATCAAATGATGACTTGCTTTCATTCAGCACCTGAGAAGAAATCACGGATCTGTATCAATCTTTTATTTTTACAACATTTCTACAACAAATATAGCTGTCATTATTGGGTGACCTTGCAGGAAACACAGCAAAGTACAAGTATGTTGTAACGAGTTCAGGTTTGACCTTATGAGTCATGTAAAGCTTCCGTCATGAGCAAGAAAGAGTTTCACTGGCCTTTTAGTAATTATTTTGAGGTTCAACGCAATAGGAGATACTGTCTGAACTCTGGACTCCTGGATTAGAGCCATTGTAGACTTTGGGCTTTAAGTGATATAAAAAGTTAAAACTGCTTTCATGACAATGAATGTTGCTTTTGATAACGTGACATAAATGTGTTATATGATAGTATCAGATGTAGTCATCAGCAACTTAGTAGAAAATAACCTGGAAGTTATTTTGTCAAGCCTTGTGTCATTGACCGTTATCTGCTGGTCATTTTGTAATTTCCCTCTGTGTCCTTTGTATTATATATAAAAAAAAAATCTGCAGCCTGACATAAATGACACTGTAGTTCCTTATTTATTCCAGCCGTCGCTGTGGAAGTTTAGGAGGGAGCGTCTCCAAACTAAACTAGCGAACCTACCCTCTCCACCATATTGTTTTCTTGCTAGAGGAACTCATATTAAATTACCAATGAATTTGGAGACAAAATGTTGGAATCAGATATTCAGAGCTTCTGACCCCTAATTCCCACTGGATGCGGAACGACGCCGACATCCGTCGACGTACGTCGTCCGTCATCTGTCAATACCCACCAGATGTGTTTGCTGTGGCTCCGCCGGGCAGCTGAAATTGCAAGAACAAGATCTCATTAATTAGCGAGATCTTGTTAATTAACGAGATCTCCGGAATTGACGTATAATCGCGGGTTATAACGAGTCAGTGAAAGAGGACCATCCTGTGTACACTGAGTAGAAAGAAATAGATTATACAGTCTGCCGCAAACACAGATTATTTTATTGAAAATAAACCGGATGTTTCATTTTGTGTCTGTACACGACTGCCCACAAAAATAGAAGCTCTGTCAATTAGTTTTGGTAGGCGTTGGTGTCGTTCCACATCCAGTGGAAATTAGGGGTTATACAGCACAAGCTCTGTGGAGGCAATGTATCGAGGAAGAAGATGCTTCTGTTTCTATTAGGAGTGGACTACAGGGATGGTCCTTGGAAGGCATGAGTGCAGTGGATCCTGGTTGTTGTAGGATTGTTCCCTTTATTAACAATTGAGATTATGACGGCCCTTTTTGCTTCCTTTTTTAATGAAATGTGAAATTGCATTTAAAATCTTGCTCATTGTTCTCAGTAGCAAGATAGCATACCTACATTCACCATGGTTTTATCTGCTCTACACCACAGAGTCTTCTGACCTGCTCTCTGCAGATGTACTGTTTGCATGAAGAACTGCAGCGTGAACTGTGTGAAATAGCAGGCTGCTCATGTCTTCGTCATTTTCCCCAAAGAATCGTCCCTTCTGCAGGGTATCGATTACCGAGGTGTTGCAGTTGGCGAGGAGTACGCTCACCCTTATGTCTTTATATTCTTTGACGAGCCCTTTAAACGTGGCCATGCCTGTTGAGTCTATGAAGGGGATGGCAGAGCAGTCTAAAACTATCGTGTGGAAATCCAGTTTTCTGTGGATGAGTCCAATAACGACTTCTCCATTGTTTGTATCCCCATTTGCCTTGGCTTGCTTTGAGGACATTTCTTTGGCCTTCTTGTCTGCCTTTTTCCTCTTAGTCAGCTCCAAGAAAGGTTCAACTCCGACAGCTTTGTAGAGGGATCGAAGGAATGAGTCCTTGTTTGCGTAGTACAGAGGAGCCTGGAAACGGAAGATGTGAACGCGAAGTGGTGGCATGAGGTCCTTGTACTCGTCCATGTCCTCATAAAGGTCGGTGTCACTGGCCCGGCCAAGGAGAGAAACCTGCCATCAGACATCAGATAAGACAAGACCATGAGATTGCAAAAAGCCGATATTTGTCTTTTCACATGCTGGAATCATTGTCATCAGCTTTTACCAGCGTCAAGACCATAACTCACCTTAGGGTTCTGAGTTTTAAAGATGATGCAGATCATGGAAAAAACTACTCCGACCAGGAGGCCCAGCTCCACACTGATAAGAGCCGTGGCTGACATGGTGACCAGCCAAACAATGCCATCGTTACGGCTGGCACGACATTTAGCCGGGATTTCCTTGAACTTCCTCAGGGCCCCTCGAAGACTTACTATGATGATACAGGCAAGAACGCACTTCTGGAGGGCATAGAAGAAAGGCGCAAAGAAGAGGAGGACGAGAAGGACGACTAGGGCGCTGATCAGACTGGATATCTGATGGAGGGTCAGAGAAATAGAGAGAAAATGAGACAGAAGATGAAAGAGAAGACTTTATCACAATCAGAACTTGCCATGAAGTCCAAGAGTGTCAAACATTCAAATTTTCAAAAGTACCTGTGTCTGGCAGCCTGTTGAGTCCTTCACCATGGTTTTTGCCAGTGCTGCACTGGTGGTGAAACAGTGGAAGAAGGAGGGGATGATGTTACAGAAGCCGATGGCCAGCATCTCCTGGTTGGGACGAACCGTATAGCCGTTTTTCTTTGCAAACATCTCCGACAGCGACACCGTGAAGGCAAAACTGCAAGATAAAAAGAGCCTGTGAATTCATCATTGCCCTCAAAAGCATGCAGAAACCTATTTAAACCCCCATCCTTAAATCTTATTAACGAAGGACCTCTCTTCAGTCTCTTTAAAGACATATTAAAACACTTATTGACGAGTGGTGATTACAAGGGCTTTGCCAGATGATAATCCAGCTACTTAACTGCATCCGCAGAACAATCCTGATAAGAGACACGTGTCGATGCCAAACAAACGTGTTATTAAATGTGTTGCACATTACCTAATGACAGCCAAGGGAATGGCATCCAGTGCCAGCCGTGGCATCAGACTAAAACTGGGAATCCGAGGAGGAATGAACCCTGTGGGGATGTGACCAGAAACACTGGAGCCATAATGGCTGTTCAGCTCCCCAAAATGACTGGCCAGTGTAGCTCCTGCCACCACTATCAGCTCAGTTGGCAGAGGGATCTTTAGACGGTCCTTGTAGCGCTCCTGGATCTCTTTTCCTGCCACTGTGATACAAAAAGCTGTGTTCATATCAGTGATGAAGAATCTAAATGGGAATATGTAAAACAGAGATCTTTACCTAATACAGAGATACAGATGGCGCTCGTGATGAGGTCACACAGGTTGGTCTTATGAATGTTGGCAAATATGTTGATCCAGGTGACAACAACAGTGCCGTAACCTTGGTGACGGGCGATCTTTAGACCCAACAGGTACTTAGCCTGAACAGTGAGGATGGTGAAAGACGCTCCAGTGGCAAAACCATCAAGCATGGGAGCTGAGAGGAATACAGAGACAAAGCCTAGCCGAAATACAGCCATCATGACCTGATGAGGACACGAGGAGGAAGAGGAGAGGAAGAAGACAAAAACACAAGTCTCTTATCAAATAAAATATCTCAACATTTACATGATAGACTGGCAAACACTGTATTGGACTGTATGGGCTACTAATAACTTTGCTGATAACCTAATATTTCTTCTCATGCCATAATGATGTTGACAACTATTGGATTAATTGCCATGAAATTTAGATTGATTCATGTTTTGTCATTCATGACTTGTCATAATTGATGACTTGGTATCTGGCTTGTGACCAAATACAGTACCTCCTATCGGTAATGACAAGTCCATTAGCAGTAACCTGGAGTCTTGTGTCAATTAGGAAATGCCAGCGTGCTAACATGCTAAACTAAGACGGTGACCACAGTAACCTACTGAACATGAGCATGTTATTTCACTGTGTAACTATGTAAGTATAACTAGATACTAACAAAATGACTGCCTAAAGTCATTGCACCCATGTCCTTTACCTGATAAACTCCAACCAGGAATGTAAGGGCAGCAGCGATGCTGATGGAGTAACACTCCTCCCCACACTGCATACCCATTAGCTCCACACTGTGAAGTTTACCAGCTGTGAGGTTAGTGGCCAGTGTGGTGTTAAACACATCATGGCCAGATGCTGAGGAGTCCCCACTGAGGTCAAAACCTGCCAGGAACATCTCCTTATCTACCACCTGTAGACAAGAAGAAATTTGATTTAATCAATTAAACAAAACCTGAGAAATACAAAGGTAAAAAAATACAGTCCTGGGTGGAATTAAGTGATCAGTGATATTAACTGATCGCTAATAATAATATTTTAAAACTGATTGTTAACCAAGCAGTATCAGTTAATACCCATTTAAATCTGCTGATATTTGAAAAAATCAAATTGCTATGTGAATATTGAAAATAAAATGTCTCTTCCAGTGCATGCAGAAGAATTTATTATCCTTTTGATTTGCATTTAAAAAAAATGCTAAACTTTGCAATCAATGTTTCATTAGTTGTACGACCATTAGTTGCCACTTGTGGTCCATTACAGTACCTGTCCAACCATGAGGCTCATGAGGCTAAAGATCCCCACAGAGACATGCCTGGACGTCCCCATGAGGAAGTAGATGATGTTGGCGTAAAATGAGGTGTATAAGCCATAGATGGGCTTCACTCCTGCCAGCAGGCAGTAGGCGATGGCCTGCGGTACCAAGATGATACCAACGATCAACCCGGACATCACATCGCCCCAGACATACTCTCGGAGTTTGTATTTGGGTAGCCAGCGCACAAAAGGGAAGAACCCGGTCAGGGTGGATCGAATCCTGGGCACGGAGCACGTCATGCCCTGCTTCAGCTTGGATTTGAAGACTGAAACTGTGGGCTGTCGCTGGCGAGCCCGGCGCTCCAGGAGAGGTGGCGTGACCTTGGTGACCCCCTCCATGGTCTTAGGAATGAAGAGGAGGCAGTGAGGTGGAATAAAGACGAAGGGGAGGTGGATAAATTGGTCAGCAGTGCTCCTGGGAGATCATCATCATCAAGGTAAAATAAGGGAGGGAGAGAAAGGGAAATTGAATGTCAGTGGAGAGTCATTTACACATTTACCTAACATTGCCGGAACAGTGCTATTTTTTACATTTTGGGGTTGGTACATCATCAACTTCTCGATCAGCCCTTTATGTCAATGTTCAGTCAGGATTACACATTTTTACAGTGACTAACTCTTATTTCCGACACAATGTACAAATCAGTTTACCCAACAGTTTGGTTAAACTTCAGTGAATAGTTGTGCAACAGTACACACTGTACAGTGTCTACCATCAGGATAATGGACAGGTGGTCTGGTGCTAATGAGCTTCGTTTCCCGGTTAACAGGTTAGTTAGTGACTAGATTTCCTAATTTCGTTGTACACACTGTCATATAATGACGATAAAGGCTTTTGATTTGATTTTGATTTGAGATGTGTAGTTGTGAGCCAGTCAGAGGAACAAGTGCGCTGTAGTCATCTCACTGTAAATATACTATTTGTATTATGCCAGTTGTTCACCTGACAAAATGCAAATGTCTATATATGGACATCAAGAAAACTGTGAAATCAGTCTTGTGCTGAAGATGGAATATAGAAAAATCTCCAGAAATGGAAAAGGATGCTAACTTGTGACATTTTTAGCCACATTAGCAGCGTGCCTCCATGGGAATTAAATGGACTGCCATGGGATTTTATCCAGCCAGTCGTCATAGGATCAGTCCACACTTACTTACATTGATGATCCTATGACTTCTTCTCATCTGCTTATCATACTACTAGCTACATACAGACAACATTCACACATTTAAAAAAAAAAAACAACTTACATTTGGAATAGAGTTTCAACACGATGGCCTGAACTGTATGTCACAGAAAATTTGACTCCTCCTATTAAACACACACTTTATTGAATGAAAGCCAATGTTCATGAATGAAGCCAGTGATAGACGGGTTGCAGGTCTTTAGGTCCACAAGGTTTGCAGTTTTCAGTAGCAGCGTCTCAGCGGAGATCAGAAACCATAAAGCTCTCTAAATGATGTGTTATCAGCCTCGGCCATCACAACGCTGGTATGTGCTGTGATTTAGACTTCCTGTGGCAGTGCTGGCAACTCTCATAGATCACATTCTCTTTGATCAGATCTGTAATTTTTCAGTTTTTTAAACTTTGTTGTGTTTTTACTCTGCTCTTTCTTCATCTTTTTGATGCTTCTATTCGCTGTTTCTTGGCTTTGTTCACTTTCTATGGAAATTTACCCTTTAAACAAACCAATTCAGAGGCCAGTCCGTGTTCTTATGGGTCGTATAAATCCAGTCTGGCTTTTTTAACAGATAAAAGAGATCTAAAGCACTAGCTCACATTGTGTTTAACACGCGTGCCAACAAAACGTCCTCCTAAACGAGGTTTTCTTTCAGGTATAGAAACAGACAGCTGATTAACTGCTGAACAGGACAGGAGTCACACCGAGGACCTTTTGGAATCAAATAATAAAATGTACTTAAGCGTCCAGCCTGGACAGAGCTGTAAACACCTAATCTAAGCTGTTTCTGTGAACCATTTCCAATCAATGTTCTCCACCCTTTTATCATGTGATATAATAGCACTCCACCGCTGCTCAGAAATGAGCTGAAAGCTTCCTACCCTTGTCTTTCATGAATAGATGAAATATTTTCTATCCAGTCATGTTAAATGCTTAAAGGGACAAGCAACTTTTTACTCGACTTCAGCAGCTGATATACAACGATGATTTATTTATATTAAGGTATGATAGCGTTGTATGAGGATGTCCTAATTTTATGATGACTATCATGACTTTTAAAAACCTTTAGCGTCACTCTGACCCTGAGTTGCTGAGTCTTCAAAATCAGTGTCACACTAGTGAAGCCAGAACTGTTGTGCTTATCGACTTTCAATTGTAAAACAACAATAAAGATACAATATACAAAGACACAACAATACAAGATGACGTAACCTTGAAAGCTGGTTTGACAACCAGAGCAAAAAAAAAAACTCTTATGTTGATTCAGAGATGAGAAGATGCAAATCTTTAAGATTTGACATTAAAGAAAGTCATAAAGGAAACAGAGATTATTTGTAAAATGTCCTTTTAAAGTGCTTAACTTTGATGAATCATGTAAGATGACTCATGCTGAAGTAAAAATACAAAACAGTTAAACCAACTTTAACCAAAATGGACAAGAGATGTTCAGAAAACTCAGACTGAAATTCATGTCAAAACAATTTAAGGGCAAAATTTCTTAGCAGCCCAAAAGTAGTTAAAAGACTACTCAGACATTAGATATGCTCAGACTAGGTTTAACGAAACACCATTGTGTCCATTGACACATCTTTTCACCTGCATGTCATTAACACTGCACTCACATCAACAACTTTATCTGCTCTCCAACTCTAGTCATATTACAGCTACTCCTCGGATGCTTTCCATGAGGGATATATATATAAAAAAACAGTTTAAAATCATGAGTGGTCATTTCAGCAATGTGTGATCACACACTCACCTGCAGAGTCACTATCTCAGGGACAAACAGGACCACAAACAGTGGTTCAATCAGTTGTGATGACTGCCTTGGCTTTTCCTCATTCTAGTCTCTGATGTCATCCAAGCAGTCAGACAACAGTAGATGTGAGTATGATCTCTGCAGGATAAATAGTGAGATAAGAGCAGCCCTTTGCTCACCCTCACTCAGTTCCCTATTGGCTTGGTCGCCATGAGTGGGTGGGGCTTGTCAACATTTGCACCAACTGAAAAGCATGTATGTATGAGAAGGAGGCGACTCTGGGCAAGAGGTTAAATCCAGTAAATTTTTTACTGGGTGACAACATCTAGGCCCTGCAATCAGGTTTGCAAAGCGAGAAGGGACTCACATAGCAGCATGTCACACTGTTTAAATACATCCTGTGGACAGAGCAAACAGGAGGTAAATGTGTGCAACAATTACCTGAGGTGCAACATGCAAAGAGGAGCCCCTGTTATCTCTGTGGACTGCGCCAGAAACAACCTACTAGCAAATATACTCAGATTAAGAAGCAAAGAAGAACTGAAATTTACTATTTTAATAGTTCTAACCAGAGTGATTAGAATTTGGTTGTGGTTAAGGGATCGTCTTCTGTGGTCCAAGAAGTTTTTCTTTTGGTTTGTTGTAAAAATTAATCTGCAGCTTTCAAATAGTGAATAGTGAATTACCACAAATAGGGAAAAAACACGATGATCCCTGTGATTTATTTGTATTATTTAGGGTATGAATGCTAGAATTATAATGTTGATCAGTAATAAGTAGTATCATTGAGATTGTGACTGAGCTTTGGATTTTATTTATAATTAATCTAAAATGTAATATTCCAGACAAAATGTGTCTTTGTGTGTGCAAGTGTTTGGGTGGTTTCCCTCTGTGCCTAATATGCTGGACTGAATGGGATCTTTGTTAGTGTGAAGACGTGGCAGTTCATTTCGTCTGATACAGTCAGCCGCAGTTAGGATGGAGTCACATACAGTACGTAAGACTGGAAAATCACTACAGAGAAAAGCAAACATTTAAAACATGTTGGAAGTTTCTGCTTGTCTTGTCAACTTTGTTGACCCCTCACCTTTCAACCGGAGAGGATCCCTGCACTGTCCCTTTAAATCCACCGGCAGCATCATCTGTCTGCTCCACTGTCGACCAGCTGCATCACCCATCCAGCATGATTTTTAGACTTGATTTTTCAATGAGTCAAATGAGGGAGGACTCACCCAAAGAGGAGCAGAGGAGCAAACAGAAGGCACCATCAGCCATGCCTCCCTGACTGGTGCCTCTGCATCCACCCTCAGTCTGTTTTCGTCTCGCTGTTTCTGCTTCCTGCTTCCCAATGCAAAGCATGATGGGAATAGCAACCCCCTCGTCTGTGGAGTCGAGCAGAGGGGGAGGGGGAGAGGAGATGGTGGTTACCATGGTGACTAAGCTCCTGCTGGTGTGTGTGTGCTGCCTCAGTTGTTGAGGCCTTTAATGACATTTTAATGACGGTTACTACTATGTATTTCTATGTGTTTGCACACAACCTCCATTTTTAATCAGGTACATGAATAAATTTGTTTTTTATTCATAAAAAACATATTGGCCCTGTAGTGACTTTGAGTCACTCTTCTGCCAGAAGACTCGCTAAAATACCGAATGTTTTTGTTAGTGGATATTTGCTGGAATTATATGGAAAATAATATATAAAATGTTGTATTGAGCCATTACAGAGAAGCAACCTGTGAAAACTGAAAAGCTGAATTTGTTAGACCTTCTCCAAACATGGACAAGACCTTTGAAACCCAATGATGCGTCCTGATAACCCCATGACGTGCCACCTCTTCTCCCCCAACATCTACCAAGGTCTTACAAGGGTCCTTCAGCAGACACTGAGCACAAGAGTTTATTCATTCCACTTATTATTAACCCCTTTACGTGTCCGTCATGGATGTAAATGTTTAAGGAGGATTAGCTGTAACACAGGGAAAAGTCACGCACACACAAAGTGCCTGCTGTCAGGTCATTGCTTAATTTAAAAGTTAAACACTGTTTGAGTAAGGTTAGATATAAAAAAAAGCATCCTGGTGGAACAAAACAGTGAAGTGAAATGTTATTTCAGAACCTGTGCTCATCACTTTTTCTCAATTTAGTGATGAGTGTGCAAAAGTACAGCCTCCTCCTGTACAGTGTTCCAGGATGATGTATTGCAGTTATTACACAACAAATTCCATGATGACTTAGAGGGATAGTTTGAGTTAAATAGTTACCAGAAGCATACAAAATGTAAATCAGGCCGATCCAACCCTCAATCAACCCCTGTTGTGCAACTCTAGATATTTTTGGGGCCAAATCACACAAAAGCACTTTGCATGCATTTAAACAAATCTTTTTTTTTAACAAACTGTCACTGACAGCTTCAATAAAAAAGGAAATCTGAATTCTTAATTCAAACAAACTCAAAATCAAGCTTTCTCTTCATTTTAACGATCAATTTTCTCCTTCTCATCAGTTGACCTGATTGCTCATTGATTGCACCTGTGCCTGGCATATTTAAGAGACCTGAACCCACAGATCTGTGAGCACAAATTAGCGTCTGATCAGTCATCTGTTTGCTGTTAAGATGTGTCAACTGATGCTCTAAAAATGATTTTATTTAAAATGTAAGGCTGAAGACTGTTTGGTTTCTGTTTTTTGAGTGGATAACCTTTTAAAATTTGATTTGATTAATTCAGTGTGTGGGGAAACCCAGAGTATAAAATCAGCCATAACACCTGCAGAAATTACAAAACAATAAAAGCACAATTTGGACATTTTCATTGTCTTCAGGCCTTTCTCACCGGCAATATTATCTCTTGTCATAGTTGGGAAGTGTTACTAATGACATGAATGATGATGAGTGCATTGGCGTGTTCAGACTTTTTTTTTTTGCAGGGGTGGCCCAAGTGGTACACTCATGTCATGCAAGGGTGGCCAGCAGGATTAGGTGATATGTCAGTCACTGCGCATGCATGAGTTCATAATTTTTCTCTTTTATGATTAGTTTGACTACTAAAATTACAGTCTTAAATGTTGGTATAAATTGTAATATAAATAGAACTTGTAATCACGAAACAACAGAATGGAACAATATGAGCCTTAATCTTTTATTTTTTCATGACAGGTTCAAAAATAAAGACAATGCAAAAATATAAATCATAACTTAAAGTCCTGACCAAATAAAGTTTCCATAATACATCTCCAGAGTCAACCTGAGCTTAGATACTACTTCAGTAATACTTCAGTATTGTAGCTACATCTAGTGGTAATGAGGGGGCATTGGACAAATCAAACTTACCTGGCCTGTATAGCTATGCTTTTTTGTTCTTTGCTCTGTGGTAGTTTGAGTAAGACTGTATGTCGGCGTAAATTCTTTACGCCTTCACAGAAATTTATTATGTTTACCAGTTGGTTCTGAATTGTCCTCACCAGTGAGTTTTTGTTGGCCCTCTGGCCTCTTATGACAGTAATGAGCCCTTTACAGCTTTGTGCACCACAGTGAGGTGGAGAAGACCACATTAGAAAATGACACAAAGGTCTGAGTTCTTAACTCATTGAGTGCCGACAGGAAGTGCCTTGTGCCAGTATTTGCCCATTTCGACTCTGAAAACTCAGAATAACTTGTTCCATTTTTGTTTTATCAGAGGTAGAGTCCACTTTCACCAAAATCACCAATTTTTGTCCAGAATCCTTTGTCTCTAATCTCGATCGTCTCCACTTCCTGCTTTGATCTCTGTGGTGTATATTGTCTCTTTATGCTCCGACTACATCTCCCAGAAGCCCCAACATTACTCACAGGCTGCGGGGACCACGATCGGTGACCCGCTGCTGAAGAAAACACTTTGACGTCAAAATACGTCATTGACACTCAAAGAGTTTATTGAAAGTGTTTAAAACTAGTTTTGCGGTCAACAATACTTAAGACTTCAAGGATAAGGACTAACTCATTGGTTTGACCCCAGTGCCGATCCAGCTCACAGTGGCTTACCATGAGCATTTCTATGGGAACCATATTGGACCTGGCCAGACTCAAGGTTACTGCTTTGATGTTGAGGCAGAGCTCGTACCTCCACATGGAAGGAACTAAGTGATAAATCCCCCTTGAAGACTTTTAAATCCTATTGCATTTTAAATCCAAGAACAAATTGTTTTTTCAATGGACGTATCTGTTAGAAAAGCAGATCAGGCTGGATTCAGACAGGAGCAAAAACTAACAAGCTTAATTTCTAGCAGCCCATAGAAGGATAAAATACTTTCTTTGTGGGGTTAAAAATAATTTTGTATTTCAGTTTTAACTGCGGAATAATCTTTGAGCCAAGGTGCTTATAAAAACTCAGCTCCAACTCTAGCGGTGCTGTGCTATGAGACAAAGCCTTGAGAGCTTCATGCTTTCAACAGTATGTAAGCCTGGAGAGATTGTATTGGAGTCAGTGAGTTTTGAGGGAGCTCATGGAATAATGAATTCCTCCCCTGGATTTTTCCTGATTGGTTAATGGCCAGCAGACTCGTGGGTCAGAACCAATCAACCCAGCAAATCAGCTTGAAGATTGTTTTCATCGGCAGAGGGGATGATTGGGGATAATTATGTTTGCTGTTACCAAATAGGATCCTGACGAGGGGCTTTGTGTGTAATTGCCACCTGCCACCGCCAACGGTAATAAAGGCTTGTTAAAAATGTGTTTCAGGCCCACGCAGAATAATATTAGTCTGTGCTTGATGCTCATGTTTTCTTACTGAAGACAGAGCTCAAGTTATGGTGTGTAAATCATCAACAGAAAACTAAAATAGTTATCCACCTGCCTAAAATAGGAAAAAAAAATATTTATATATTTGCTTAATATTGACGACCATATTTGACCGGCGCTGGGTGATGGTTCTCAAAATGAAAATTGGGCCCCACCAGGTGGTAGCAAAGTGAATTTTGGAGGCTGTAATATTACACGAATAGGAAAGGACTCATATTTTGTCTGTCAAAATGTATTCATGTATTTATTTTAAGGAAAGGGAAACCGGTATCTGATTACATTGAAACAAAAAATATGACATTAATATGTCGGGAACCATGTCCAAAAAACATGAATCTAATCTGCACAAACAAACTTGGAGATGCCCAACAGAAAAGCCCCCACTTCTGTAAATGGCAATATTTGTGGAATATTCAATATGAATTAGCCATGTAAACAGCAAGGTAGAAATTATTTGGCTTTTTTGGAATAACCCCTCCCCAAAAAAACCAAAAAAATTTTTTTTAGTGTGTTATTATAGTAACTGTTTTGGTTTTTGGCAGCAGCCGTATCGATAAAAAAAAAAAACTCTGTAAAACGCCAAGCACCGAACTACAAATAAAGTTTGTTGAACGCTCGTGAACACAGTGGAGCATTTAGCAGCATGAGTGCTAGGTATTTCCTTCAGGAGTTGGTGGAGACCAAAAACAGAGCTAAAAAAAGTGTATAGGTGGCCAGGAGCCAAACTCCAAATAAGTAATAGTAATGTTGCTCCATAGTGGCTGAATGTGTAAACAAACAACTGTTTGCTAACATGCTTGCCATCATTACTTTGTGTAGTCTTTACAGCTTGTGCTGCCACCAAGTTGCCAATAAATAAGTAAATAAATTGATGCACATTTAATGAGCTGTAACTACTGACTCTGAACTAACATGACACTGTCAGGTTTGGGGAAATTTGCATGGCTAAAAAGACTTGCCACATTTGATGGAACTGATATGAATAAATTTACACCAAAAAGTTGTTAAATTATCTGTTTATTCATCATCTCCATCGTACATAAAAACGAGGGCAGAGTGGACTATTAAAAGCTGTCACAAAACACTCAGCTCATCATATTCAAAGCCGGACTTTGAGGTTGTGCATTGGAAATAAAAAAAGAAATACGACGAGTAAAGTGTTTCTGAGGCAGAGATGCAGAAAGAAACCGAGTGAGGACTGTGTAGGCGGATGTATCGCACCTCTGTGTGTCCATCTCCTAAACATGCTGTGATAGGCAGAGACAAATGGAGTTCAGCTATGTAAACTTAGCATCGGTGGAGAGTTAAATCTGGGTTATAGAGGCACAAACCTTGAATCAAATGACTCTAATGGGTCACTAATACTGCCAAACTCACTGAGAAAAACAGTACATGTAGCTTAGTCAGTGAAATCTAAACTGTTTCTTCCTGTTCCGAGATGTTTTTCATAGAATCTATTCATTGTGCTCATTTCACAGACATGTAATCAGATCTCATTGACATATACAGTATGTATGGCAGTATGGCTGTTTTTAGGATTTTTGTATATTTACCTCCGCCAAGGAGGTTATGTTTTCACCAGGGTTTGTTTATTTATTTGTATGTTTGTTGGTTTGTCAGTTTGCAAAATAACTCAAAAAGTTTTGGCCGGATGTTGACGAAATTTTCAGGGTTGGTCAGAAGTGACCTAACTTAAAACGTCATTCAACATCGCCACCAAAAATTAAACAGTTTTTAACTATGCCACTTCTGACCAATCCTGAAAATTTCATTAAAATCCATCCATAACTTTTTGAGTTACTTTGCAAACCGAAAAAAACAGCAGACATACAAATAAATAAACCCCGGTGAAAACGGGGGTAACTTTAAATAAAAGTTAGTGGAGGTCTGCACTCTCTGAGTGCTTTTCTAGTTATATGTACTTTCAGTGCTTTTAAACCCTTCATACAAAAAGTAAAGGGTAAATTCTTACACGTTGTTTGTCACTGTAAGAGAGGAATTTCCGCCTTGCTGCAGTTATGTGCAGCTCAAAACTTTAAAATAAGTGCAACAGTGTTTTATGCGCCATGAAAGATTTAGGCTAGTGTTTCGTCGCAATGGTCAATCTTTGATTTTCACATCCTCTGCCTTTGGGGTTTTGTTAGCAGCTATTTTTAAATGGAATATGAATATATGGATGTGAATAAAAACCTACACTTTTGACATTACATTCAGCAGATCCAGAGTGCCGTCGGTGCTGTTAAAAGACAAAAATACAAACTGCTGTACAACTCTTTAAAGTGGAATCACCTGTGTGACCTGCTGGCAGTTAGCTCTCCTAACTATGATGGGATGTCATCATAGAGGTTATTAGGCAGTAGTGTTAGCCAGAGTTTGTGCCAGACTTTCTGAAATCTGTGGCTCTGGACTTGATCTTCACACCCTGTTATCCCGATGTTTGATTGAGCAGAGCAGTTCTTCATATTGGTGTTATGTAACTGTACTTTAGCAGCAATATGCTTCATTGTTTCACTAAGTGTCACATTTGTGTTTCTGAGCTTGTCCAATGGTCGGCAATAGAGCCCTTAACCCTGAACAGCATCAACATTAATGACGATGCTGCATAGAGTGAATATCCAGCTGAGACGACCTCCTCATAAACAGATCCGTTTATAGTAGACTGACGATATCACAGAGGCCAAGACGTCTCAGTGTCTAAAGCAAATCAAAGGTCCTCTGCATCAGCTGATGATGTCACAGCTCTGTCAAGACGTCCTCATAGTGGTCCAAGAGAGTCCTGGGATTCGTGCTCATTCGCCAGTATCGTCTGCCCGTTGTCACTGTAGCTCCGGTTAGGCAGGAAGGACAATCTGAAAAAGACAGAGGCTTTAAACTTTAATCCTCATAAGTAAGAGGAAAAGATAATATTTTCATGAAATCAACCCCTATTTTCAGCCAGTGTGTATTTACACTGTAATTACCTCTATATGGAGTGGGTACTGGGACACACTAAAAGTCCTTCATGAATTTACTGTTTTTATAATTTCATTTAATTGTTTAAAACATGTTGAATTATGCATAATGGATTCTATTAATTGCAAAGTCATATAATAACCAGGTCATCCTACATGTTTTCCGATGTATCGTCATACAAACACAATCTGACGAATTAATCCCACCCATCAATCCTATGCACTGCATTCTGTACTTTATCCTTCATTACATACAAATTGATTATACGTTGTATAGATTATTGTGTATTATTTTAACTGTTGACTTTAAACCAGGAAATCAATCAACACGGGGACTGGCACAATCACAATAAAACAAATGCAATTAAGACAAAGTAAGCTCTGCTTCATATAATCAAATAAATGATCTCATTGTTATTGTGAGATATTATATGTTATTATATCTCTGCTGGCAGAAATAAGCAGAGAAGAATGGGAATGGTTAAACGAAGGAGCCATGGGAAACGAGTCAAAGAGCGACTGGGAACTTCTGTCGACATTCTTCTCAGAGTAGCCAGCAAAGTCTTTGGTTGGAAGAGGAGGGAGACAGTGGAGGAAAAGTTCAGTTTAAAATGGCAAAAGGACATTTTAGCATTTGTTTTTGCAGAAACGGTTTATTTAAAGTATGATTTTTAAATGAAAACTGAATATAAATGACTTAATAGTCAAAACAATTAGTGATGTGGTCATTGGCCTGTATTCACAGAGCTAGGGAAAACCGCAGTAAAAAATATTTTATTTATCATCCAGTTGTATGTTTGCTCATGAAATTCTGATGGTTTGGACTTTAGTGGTTTGGATTTGGATTTTGCTGTTCCCAAGTGGTGGCTGTGGTAGATAACTAACCCCAATTTGTCCCAATGTTAAAAATAGGTGTGTCCCTTTTTCACTTATGATACGATACCAATATTGCAGTCTTGAGTATTGGCCGATATTGATCTGATATGACATCAACACAAATCAGCAAGAATTCAGCAAGGTATGAGAAAAACTGACCGTTTTATTATAAGCCAATGGGTTACATCAATTTTGACCTTAAACATAAGAATATTCTACAATTGAAGAGAATACATTAAAATAAATTAGTAGACCGAAAATTAACCTCAATAAATCCAATAAAAACAATATATAGCGATATTTTAAAGTACAAAATAACCACTAGTTTAACTTAAACATTAACATATTCTACAATTAAATAGAATAAAATATGGAATGGACTGCCCGGAATGGACTGCTGGTATCAGAGTCTTTATAAAAGACATTTTAGATGCAGGCTTATTGGACCAATATCTGATATCAATATCCAATTGGGACACCCCTAGTTAAAAATATCAAAAAAAAAAAAAAGGTTATAGTATGTCATGTCAAAAATGTCAGCGTAAAATGTTGAGTTGAGTCTGAGTTAGCAATGATCAAAATAAATAAACTGTCAAAATAAACAAATTGAAATCATATATAAAACCATACCATTTTGGGGAAAGTAAGGTTTAGAAAACAACCACTTTAAACTCTTCATACTTGCAGGAACAACTCCATTCACTTGAAATGAGCGTTCCACTAACAGGATGGAGAGTAATGTGTCTTTGGTTAAACACTAAATTAAATTTCCACTCAAACTGACACTCAAACCCAGAACAAATGGAAACCCTAAACCAGCCTGAAGTGGCAAATAGCTTACTTTACAGTGGGGGAATTTAATAATCTGTCGCTGTGTGTGAAGACTGTAGGACCATGTGAGCATGGGAAAACACACAAGCAAACACACCTGAACGGAAGTCCGGGTGGATTCCTTGTAGTAAGGCCCAGTGATTAGCTCGTTGATATCAGCCCATTCACTACAGTGACCACACACACACACACACACACACACACACGCACAGTCCCATGTGAAGGCATGACCAGGGTGAGGAGGTGAGGGGGGGAATATAAACAAAAATGTTCTGTGACTTCTGCTCCTCTGTTTCTGTGTGTTTTCTGGAGTGTTTACAGTCTAAACACACTGTCTGTCTGTCTGTCTGTCACACAGTCCTGGATCAGCATTAGATAATACTGAGGAGGAAATTCAGGGCATCCTGATGACAAATAAACATGGAATTAGAGGCTGAGATCAAAAATGTAACCCTGTCCCCTACAGACTGCATTCATACACAACTAATTTGCATTAGCAATCGTGCTGTGGAGGTAATTGCTGCAACGTTTTGTTCCAGTGCAGGAAGCGGTTTGGTTTAAATGCACATCCTGCATCCCAGGTGTGGTTTGGATGAAGAAAAGTCTCAGTTAAATTCAGAAAACAGTAGTTGAAAAGTCAACATGAGTCAAGATTCAAGTTGGAGTTCCATTGATGTGACGTTAAATACCGAACCACAATCTTTCCTTGACATTTGAGTGCTTTGAGGAATGTGTTCAATGAAAATAATTTATTTTTGTGCTGAAAGACGCAGCAACGATGGGCAGCACAATATTTCAGTCAAATAATACAGTAGCAACCTGCTCAGCTAATTACTGTAGTTAGATATGAATGTTGTTTTTAGAGTTTAGTAGGGGTGGGTATTGGCAAGGACTTCACGATACGATAGGTATCGCAATACTTGAGTCACAATACAACACATTATTGTGAAATTGCAATATATTGTGATATTCTACATCGATCTAAATTTAAAATACAACTTAAAATACAGTTGTATATACAGTATGTGTATATATGTATATGTGCATAAATGCACACACACATTAGGGCTGTCAAAGTTAAGGTGGATTATTTTGCTTTATTTTATTATTTTATTTACTTCAACGTGTGGAAGTTGCGATGGATTTACAATTGGCCCAAAACATCAAAATCGATAATAAGAAAATAAAAAATATATATTAAATCACAAGGAAAATTATCACAATATATTGCCATATCAATATTTGTTCCCACCCCTAGAGTTTAACATCATTGAAGTAGGTCTGCAAAGGAAAAAAGATGAATTGCAGTAGATTTCCTTTGTACAGCAGTACATCGCATTAGAATAAGAATATTTAATACCACGTAAAAAGTGCCAAAGCTCGTTCAGCTAAACCTTATTTTCACTTTGATTTTACATGTTTGCACAAGTTATTTATCAGATTTTATATATGATATGTCCATGTCCTGGTTTGCTGAAAACCAGCAAGTTATAATGTATTTATTTGATTATTTAACATATATTTAACAAAGTACTGTGACAAACAGATACAAATAGGCCTGAGTTCACCTAAAGGCACCCTAAATATGAATAAGACTTAGAGCATGTGCTGAATTGGTTTGGCAGCAAAAGACCTTTGAGATCTCCTCTAACTTTGACTAAATTTAAACTTCACTACCTCCATGTTTTTATATTTTGGCACAAGTCACACTGCTTTGGTGACTACAAGTTCCTGTTGTTACTGTACAGCCACAAATACTGAAGAAAAAAACAGAATCTGCCAATCTGAAGCTAATCTGACGTCTATCCAGAGATACTGACGACGCTGCAAAGAGTGAATTCAAGTCAACAACGAGCTCTGCCTGCAGCAGCTGTCCCTACTGCCTTGAGGAAGATTAGAAGTTTATTGAGTTTATTTTAATCAAATTGACATTCAGAAATCCTGAAATAGTCTGCAGAAGAATGGTTTTGTTTTTATGAGGCATAACAAACCCATACTTATCCTGGTGATCTGACCCTGCCTGCAAACTTACGAGCGACGTCTTTGTGGGGATGAAAATCCAAGCTGCATTAAGTCAGTCATAAACAAATTATTACTTTCATTTAACATGGGTTTGATCACATTAATTCAGTCATAAACAGCTTACAATAATTTAGCATCACTTAATAATGCGTTCCTCAACATCTACAACGTTTCGGATTCAGTTTCATCCTGAGATTGAGATTCAGATTGAAATACATACGTACAGCTTGATCAAACACTAATATATCGCTTATAGAACAAATATATTGTTTATACTTCTTATCACTGCAAATTAATTCATGTTAAGTTGAGACGCAGGTCACTCTGCTGGACTTACTTATATGGTATTGTTCATAAGCGAAACACAAACATGCTATCCTTAAATCTTATCCGTGAGGCGGGGAGCAGATGTTTTGACTCCACATATCAGATGATATATGACACTTGAACACATACACATTAAATATATGAGTCCCATACACTGCACATAACTTCCCTCTGACATTCAGTGCAGCAGCATATAACCACGAGCAGTGAGGCTACAATTTGCCAAGTTTCATCTTTAGCATTAAACATTTTAAACAGCTATTTTTTCCACCCCATAACAGAACATTCCCAGAGCTCAAAGGGGAAAAGGGCATTGAAATGTCCCCGTATGTTAACTCAAACCTTATAGCATGAGTTTCATGAAGAAACCGCAGGGCTAACGCTTTAGATAGTTTAGTGGTTAACTCCCAGAAGCGCCTTCCCTCATGAGTCTCCTCTGCTCTGTCTCTGCTTTTTCACGGTCCAGTTTGAGACTTGTACTTTGGTAATTTCCCATCATTTCCTTTAGTTTGAAATAAAATGATTTATGAGGCTGTATCAGCTGTCAGTTATGATAAAAATAAAACTGACCAGTGAGACCTCCTGCCTGGTCAGAAAGAGAGAATGGAGAAACTAACTTCTCTCATGGGAATATTCAAATATGTCTTCTCTTTCTATTCTGACTCTCCTGTGTACTATTCAAATGATGTCTTTGATGTCTCCATTTTTTTCCCCACAACAGCCATTTAATTTCTTCACCTTCAGTAATAAACTCTTTCTAAAGCCGTTTTTTCATTGTGGTTGAGTAGTGGAGTCCGCCACTCCTGCACTGGATTTAAATTGCACATGAAGTTCACAGGAAATTATGCAGTGTATAATCCATCATTTTTGTTTGTAATCAGATCTCATTGTTATCACTGTTGCCTCCCAGCAAGAAGGTACCGGGTTCGAATCCCGGGCCCGGGGCCTTTCTGTGTGGAGTTTGCATGTTCTCCCCGTGTCTGTGTGGGTTCTCTCTGGGTACTCCGGCTTCCTCCCACCATCCAAAAACATGCATGGGGATTAGGGTAACTGGCTAATTTAAATTGACCGTAGGTGTGAATGTGAGTGTGAGTGGTTGTCTGTCTCTATGTGTCCTGTGATGAACTGGAGACTTGTCCAGGGTGTACCCTGCCTTTCACCAGTCTGGAAGTTTGAAGGGTGTCTATTGTAATTAGGACTGTCAAACAATAAATAATTTATTTGTGATCAACTACTGACTAATTCTGCAATTAATCACAATTTAAAAAAGAAAAAAGTTTTATCCACAGCTTTGTGGAGACTTAGCTCACTGTTAGCATCCGTCTGATTAGCTGCACTAGCATGCTTAGCTCATAGGTGGTAGCTCAAACTTGAAATACTTTGGTAATATTTTAATTCTGTTTTACACAAGGTGAATATTACGTTTGATGTTCCGACTGAGACAATTTCTTTTTTTTAATAAATGAAACTGCTTTAGAAGCGTATCACCGTCGTTCTCCTCCATGACAGCGACTAAATAGCAGTGCAGTAAAGAAATACTGCATCTTTCAGCCCAACATTTCCTATTACTGCTGCTTTACATTAAAAGCATTCGACTGTCTGTCATTGTGAAGCAGTCATAATAAAGGCAATGGATTTGTTGGCGCACATAGCATAGCAAAGAGACGTTTTGCTTATTTTTGACAGTGGAACATTTCAGAATATTGCAGGGAGTGATGCAGTGATGGGAGTGACAGCACAGTGAGCTGTTATTACCTCCAACCCCTCAGAAGCATAACCAACTTCACTCACAATGACTCACACTGTGCAGCATGAAATCAATTCACTCAATCGAATTATCGACTGAATTACCAACAATGTGAGGTAGTTTGGCTGTGCTGTGAACAGACACACCGGCTGCCCTTCTGTTGCACTTTTGACAAAATGTGAACAAAAAAAAATAAACACAAATAAATCTCCACATAATCAAATAATTAAAGACTTTCATTATTATATTATAATAATTTCTTCAACACATCACAAACACATTTTTCACTGGACACATGCCTGAGTTGTCGAGAAGCAGCTCTCAGAATAAAAAATAAGTTAAAAACAGACCAGTACAGGTCATGTTTTCAACTTACTGTTCATAACTGCAGCTGTCGCCTGTGCGCTGCCAGATTTGTCGTTATCCATCAGTTGGTTTGATCTGTGGCTGAATTCCAGTCGGACAAATTGAAACGGCGGATCAAAACACACATCAAAAAGCTACATGGTCTGGGAAAAGATCGTGAGAAAGGAGGAAATCTGGACTTTTGATCTGATTTTTAAATGGATCTTTGGGGGAAAGAGTGGATTTCAGATGAGATGTATTGCTTTGGTTTTTGTTTACGCTGTCATTTGTTTTTTTTGTTGTTGTTTCCTCTCCTGCTTGAGCATTGTCAGCAACTTCTACTCCTGTTTCACGCCGTTGATTGGCAGAAAAACAAACACTATATTGCTTTTGAATTTATTAAAAAAAAAAACAATACCTCACTTTAATTTTTACAGGAATTTCATTAAGTTTTACAATAAGTTTCCCTCATGACACCCTGACCCTAAAATATCACCAACTGTATCATAATTATTAAAAGGTAAATGTCGCTATCGTGATCCATATTTTTGTTTCATAAAGAAATTCACCTTTTCTTTTGTAATTGCGTGAAAGCAGCTCCTGTGCTTGATCATGCCAAGAAATAATACATGTAAAAGCCACCTAATCCCATCAATCTTTGCCTGTAATATCTCAGTACACTCTTGTTACTGTCTAAACATATGAAAAGTTATGCACCCTTTCATATTTCCACTTGGTGGACCACTCCAACTGCAAAAAAAAAAAAAGCAGCATTGCTGTCCTATCATATGATCTGTACCCGTGACCTGAAGACAGAGCGACATGAGATACAAGTAAGGTTTGTGTTCCTTTAATTTCGCTCTAATATCTTTCGGGGACATTAAATAATCAGATTATTATCTCCTCAAGCTCAAGTGGATCGCTGATAGGGACAGAAGATATGGTGTGTTTTCCCTATTAGGATCACTGAGGAGCTATTTTTACTCTTTTTAAGCAAAAAATACTGCAGGTTTCACACATTTTCTGCCCATTACTTATAAACTGGATATGTAAGATAATCATGAGCCTTTCTCGCATAAAAGGAATATTATACTTTGGGATCTTCAGTCTGAACAAATGGAGTCACAGACAAACTAAAGTAAATATCAAAAATAGTCCACACGACAACGGAATTCTGTAAATCCGACAAATTTTAATACCAATTCCGTCTTGCGTACAGACGCCTCTGGCATTGTCGTGACCCACAACGGTATTTTCTGACAGTGGGTTCCAGGCTGAGAAGATCTGATAACGCTGATTCAGAGTTGCAGTGTGTATCCGCCGTTGTTGCTAACGATGACGTCACATCATCACGTGACCAGAAGTAGGAGCATTGTGTTTAAATATTTGCACTCAGCGCACTTAAATATCTTCATGTGCATGCTCATTGCATTCTTTTATTCTTTTTTTCGTGGGTCTCTCTGTTTCTTTGCAGCGCCACCTATCGGCGTGGCATATGTGTTACATCCTTGTCACTCATTATCACTCATTATCGCGTTGCTATGTAGATGGAAATTCTACCGGCAACATTGCCACAAGCGTTATCCTGCTGTTGTTGTGTGGACGGAGCCTAATTAAGAATCAATACTTCTGTCTTTACACACACACTTCAGTAGAGCAAATAGAGCGACATGTACAGACTGCAGCATTGCTTAGAAAGCTCTGGCACTCGAGGGAAATCATTGGCTAATTGGCAGCGTGGATTCATAAAGATACACTGGAATCTGGGCCAGTAAGAGCTTGAGCATTTCCAGTACAACTAGTATGTTGGACAGGTTGAAATCCAAGTATGCTGGGTCTATTTTTTTTAATGTAGGAGCACCTGAACTGTGTTGACACGACACAAAACAAAGGAGAAGCACTGTGCTGTGAAACAAACAACAGGCAAGTAACCAGGATTCTGTTACACTTGTTTGATTTGTTTTTGTTTTGGCATGTTGGATTGCGGACACTCGGTCGTATTAATTATACATCACAGCAGAATTTCATTCTACTTCTTCTTTCCACACAATGTCACTTCCTCCCTCTTCCCTGAAAGTAGTCTTGTCCCGGTGGTAAATCCGTCCAAAACCAACAAATTTCAAATTGAAGACATTTCTCTCTCTTCCTGAAACCAAACCAGATGAAATCATCAAGGGGGACAGCAGACCATCAGCTCATAAACAGACAAACAAATCAAGTATTCCCACAGTACACAAACATACAAAAAACTGTGGTAAAGGGGTCCTGAGCTCATTTAATTTCTCCTCTATCATCAAAACCTGCTCTGAGAAACCATGAGATGCCCCACTGGAGCGACACATAAACTGCATCCTAAGGGCAAAAAACAGTGCTTTCAAAATGGAAGTTTTAACACAAACACCCCTTTGAAGAAGAGACGTTGACACTGACATGACCACAAACTGCAAACCCTTTGTGAGTTGATCTGGGTTTCTAGGACAGAAAATCCTCTGCTTCTGCTTCGGCTATTTTGCCACTGTTTCGTACAGCAGGCAGTCATTCTGAATGAAGAAATATTATCATGCAGAGACCTGATATTACTAGAAATTATAGGCTACTTTATAGGGCCATGCAACTTTATTTAATGTGCTTCGATACACTGAATATTGAACTCTCTGCAATATTAATTTTGCCCATTTTACTCAGCTTCAGTGCAGCACTGGCTGTAAACAAAACAAGAGAAATCCCTTCCTCTTTCAAAGCGAGTGAAATTGATTTAATGTGATGGAGTTTTGGACCTGATCCCCCCCTTGATTAAACTTGATTTGCACAGTTCAAACTTGCTTGATTGAATATCACTGAACATCATGTGGTTTTTATTTGTTTATCGGTGCGTTCATGGATGCACATGTTCACATAATCGTGATACCCCTGTGAACACTGAAACCATTGGCTGCCCCTCAGCCTTTACCATTGATACAGAAATCATATTGAGAAGTTGGAAGTTGTTTTTATTTAATAGAACTCAATTAAAATATAATAAAGTGATCGACATGCAGCTGAGTTTTATCTGGCTGCACCAGAAATATTAGACTGAGCTCTAAAGAGTGCAAAACTACTGAAATAGTTTGAAAATTTTGCAGATACATTCAATGTGGAAAGCAGCAGCAGAAAAACCAATGCTGATGGATTACAATAGCTAACGCTAACCTTAACCCTCAGGTTAGACTGATTGCCTGCTGCTGATTTCTGATAACATCCAAATCTATGTTTCTGTAGGTCAATGTCTCCGGGGGAAAAAAAAAAACAGGTGGGAAAATTTCTGTATATTCATGTAATGCTAGAGGTATCTGTTTCTAAGAAAAGGTCTGGATGCTGCAGCCCGATCATGTACCAATGCTAAAATTTCCAGCTTGGACTGAACATCCTGTAAAAAAATTTTTTTTTAAATTTTATAAATTTTTTCCTGATTCCCCAGCATGTTTTGCCAGAAGGTACACAGTGAAGCCTCTCTTACCTGAGTTGAACATGATGAAATAAATCAGATTTTTAACACAGAGAATATTAAAGACCCCAAATGTGCAAAATCTAAATTTAGTGAACAGCAAAAATGAGTCAATGAATACTTTCTTGATAGCCTTAATTGAACAAATTTGTTTTTATTCGGGTTAACCATTTAACATCTGTCGTCTATTCTGGATAAGAAAAAGACTCAGGGAATGATGACTATAATTAAAGCATTTATTTTTATTGATTATTTTTTTACATAAAGTCATATATTTTTAAATTAAGGCTGTCAGGAATTTTGTCTGTCAACAACAGAGTGAAATGGGCCCGTGACCCATTTTGATGACTAACACATGGGTTACGAAAAAAAACTGCTCATCATTTTCTCCTACCTGCTTGTTGCTACGGAAACAACTAGTAGAAAAACACTCAATGAAAAGTGTTTTTTACCAAAAAAAAAAAGTAAATGTCTGGTTCACTGGAGGGTTACAGCTCACTGAAAATTGAACAAAGGCAGGACAGAATTTGGACGGACAAAATAAATAAGAAGTGCTCTTTTCTTTCGCCTACACCTGGTCAAAGTGTGAGACCACAGAGCTGAGGCTGAACTCTGCTTATATGGGTGAAAAATCAGGCTGTTGCTAAAATGCTTACAATTAAATCTGAACAAGAAACAAAACACTAACGAGAATATCAGCTAGAGAGTGAACGTGCGCTCAAGGTAATAAAGGAAGCATGACATCTTGTAGGTGGGAGCTCAAATTCGATGAACTTCAATGAGATTTAAATTCTGTTTTACACCAGCTGCATATTACATTTGATGTCTTGACTGAGCTGAGTTTTTTTTAAAATAAAACACACTGATTCAGAAGCATATTGCTGTCATTCTTCGGGAGGAAGCTGGAAACTGCAAGTGAAGTGACAAAATAGCTGCACAAGGTTAACGCAATTTTAAAAAACAGAAAACGTTTGACCCTAATACGTACGCACTAACATCCCGTTATGAGTATAAGCACTCAGCAGGTGGAGCGATTTCCTCATACTAGCTGCATATAGCATCTTTATTTCTCCCTCTGTTTGAGCTCTTGAAATGGACTGAATTATATCATTGTGTCCCCTTTGGGGGGACATTAGCTTTAACTTTGCTTCAAGTAAAAACACACAATAAAAATGATGAAAATGAATGGACAAAGCAAATCCAAAGAAAGCCTGATCCTCATCCCTGAATTCAATATCAGCTGCTCTGCACAATACACATGCCGACCGCTGGCTTTTATGACAGATTTAGACTGAGCTGCTGCACGTTGTTTTTTCTCTCTTTTGAGCAGACGGAGAAATTTGAAGTATGTGATTCACCTGAAGCTAAAACAAGGTCAGCAGATAAAGACTGACAGAGTCTTTGTAACACCACTGAAGCACAACAGTTTACAGGTTGCTTAAGTTGAACATATGCTGTATAAAAGACATATGGGAGGCCAGACTTTGTCCTTCTGTATATGCACACACACACACACACACACACACACACACATAAACACACCTCATCTGTGCAGCTTTCAGAAACAGTAACAGGACTAAACATGTAATCACTCTAGGAACCACAAATTACTTGAATTGAAAGGGGGTAAAGGTCCTCATGTTTGGTAAAATTTGTAGCAGAAATCAAATTAATAATCTATTGTTTTTCATTCATTCACTGTAAAAAAAAAATCTAACCTTATTATCTCCAGTACATAAATGCCTGTGAGTCATGAGATTTTTGCATCTGGTCCACAGAAAATGAGGACGTCAGCACCCAAAAGAAACCAAACACAGCAAAATGCAACAAAGCTGACATTTCCAAAATTGTTTGTGTGATCACACCCTTACTCATCATCACATACAGTATTTATCCATTTATCTTCCTCATGACTTCAGCTGGAAGGCAGGAACGGTAGATCTGCGTTTGTACTGTACAAGTAACGCTGAGGAACTGAGTCTGCGATGGGAAATCTAGATAGTGTAAGTCCTCAAAAGCCCCATCGGAGGCCTGGCAAGAGATCTGATGCAAAGTTCAATCATAATGTTCCAATGTACTGAAATGAAGTTAGGATTTATTTTTCCTGCCTTGTGTTGTTTTTAGCTGAATCTCCTCTCTGAGGCCGTCAGTCAGCCGAGGTGAAGTCCTCTGCTTTCTCTTGACAATTCTGTGAAATCAATTAAAAGCTTGTGACATGGTGTCACGTTTCTTCCTGTATCCATACCGACTAAAAAGGTGCTATGTTGCCCCGAATCAGCCTAAAAAAAACTTGTTGGTTTAATAGGCCTTTTCACAGTGTTTTATGAGTTACTTATTATTCATAAGGGATCTCTGCAGGATAAGTTATTAATTCATTGAGTGCCAACCGTTTTATAAAACAGAAAGTGCCTTGTGCCAGCATTTCTTGCCCATTTTGAGTCATATTTCAAGACCCACACAATATTTTGTACCATGTCAACTGAATAGCTCAAATGAAAGAAGAGACTCTCTATTTCATCATGAAAAAATGTTTGTTTTTACCTTGTTCCATTCTTGTTTTATCAGAGGTAGAGTAGAGGACACTTTCACTAAAATCACCACGTTTTGTCCAGAATCCGTCCATTTTGCTTTCTAATCTTGATCGTCTCCACTTCCTGCTTTGAGCTCTGTGGTGTATACCGTCTCTTTATGCTCTGACTACATCTCCCAGAAGCCCCAAAATTACTCACAGGCTGCAGGAGACTGCGATCGGCCGAAAAAACACTTTGACGTCAAAATACGTCAGTGGCACTCAAAGAGTAATTATATTATTACATTAATAGTCACTTTAAAAAAAAATAATAATAATGCTGGTAATTAAATTATTCACAGCTGAAAGTAATTAGTTACACTACTACTTTTTGATTACTCTGTAAAATCACCAGAGAGCACAATAACGCAACTGTAAAATAAAATATATTTAAATTAATGCACCAATCCTCTTTCTAGTAACAGGAGGACTGCTCTTTAATATCATAGTGCTGACAGCTGTGGACGTCAGTTCGAACAACACTTCACAGAAAAATACAGCATTGGCAGCACGAAAAATGTTGACATGTTCATACTTCAGCAACAATTTCAAAGTAATGTGCTATTTCCAACCCTCGAAATACATCTTAACCGACACAGCTATTTTTGTTCCATCGCTTCATTCTCTTCATCATTTGTTTTTCTGTCCTCCTGTTGTGAATGTACCTGAAGGATGTAAAGTAACATAAGTCATGATGATTTAAGTTTTCCATTTGTTTAAAGGCCAACTAAATGTAGAGTTTCAAATCAGTGAACTAACACCCAGAAGGTCTTCTGTGACCAAAATCTATTTTTTAAGAAAGAAAAACAAAGCAAGCCTTTTGTCGCTGACAGAAAAATAATGGCTGCCTAATTGAATTTCAAAGAGCTGATTTGCCCAGGTGGGTTCACTCTACTGTCCAATTTGTCACCACGGAAACTACATTTCTATTACAGACGAGAGCAGAGCCAAGAGACTGAGGGAGAGATGAGTTTCATTTAGAATCACAGATGAGTCCAAACTGGTTCCAAATCTGAGGGAGAAGAGACACAACACTTTCAATAACTTATCTTTTATTAGTTAGATGTTTTACTCTCACACACTACTCTTTCTTTATCCTTTTGTTCAGGTACCAAATATGACAATCCTGATTTGTTAGTGCAAGAAAAATGATGCAAAGAAACACGATAAAAATCCTCTGGGTGAGAAAAAAAACTGAGAGAGAGAGCAGTGAGATGCTAGAGAGGAGCAGCTGGAGGGTTTTAGGTTTCAATCAAACAATAATAAATAATATAAGCCTCATAATAAATCACAGACTGGAGTGTTTACATTTCTCCGGCCTGTCTGTCTAAACTTAGCATCCATGGTCAACAAAGCATGCTCAAAACATGCATTACAGCACGATCAAAATCCCAGCAGGACGACTTGTAAAATCTACATAAAGTATTTTAATGATTTTAACATAGCGTGGCATCTTGGGACAAGCAAGGTCTCCTCTCTCCTGCTGCTCCACCATGTTTCTACGGTAGCCCAGACAAGCCAGACACTGACTCTAGAAATAGCTTTTCATGGTTTTACATCACCTGAGGGCCACTGAGGGCCTACATGCTTGTGAAACTACGGTAACGTGAGCAGAGGGGAACTCAGCTGGTTGCAATTTGCAACCGAACCGTTAGATGCCACCAAATCCTACAAACCCAGCTTGAAGACTGGAAATAAATTCAGGTAAAAAAATGAAGGCTTGACCTTTAATCCCATGGGTCAAATTCAAGCCAAACCTGGATCCTACATTTCCCATAATGCAACTTGAGTGCATCTTTTTCTTCGACCCCTGCTTGGTAAACAATATCTTAGGTGGCTTTCACACCTAACTAAGCAGACTCGGTTCACTTGGGGGGCTGAAAGTTGTAACATTGTTGCATTTATCACTATTATCACTTTTGCTTTCACACTGCAGTTCCTGAACCGCACCAAACTTTCTGAGCGTCGTTATTCCTTACATTTGAGGGAATGCTTCAACGTTAATGTTGCCTACCTTCATACTAGTGAATGCAACCATCACTAATGCGAACGTACTATAGTTTCTGAGGGATTGAAGCTATTAATTTTCTAACTTTGACAACATAACATCAGCACAGAGTTTAAGGGCTGTGACTGTTTGTAGTTGTGATTAATTTTGGTTAAATATGTCAAATTGTGAATTTATGGTCTATGTTTTTCGACTATTGAGCTAAGCTAGCTAAGTGCTAACGGTAGTCACTCGTTGTTTGTTTTGGAGTGCGCACTGTACTTCCTCTACCCAAGATGCACTGCGTATAGCGTCACTACATCATGCACTACGTACATTTGGTCCTGTGTTTAGTGCGGTGAGCTTTCACACTGCATACGAACCGCACCAAGGTTTACTTGCAAACGAACCAAGACCCCAGTTTTCAAGTGGACCAGATTTCGTTTGTTTGGTCCGCACCGGAGTTCGTATGAGCTTTCACACAAAACAGACTATTTGAGGTAACGAACTCTGGTCCTTTATAGTGGCCCAAACAAGGACAGTGTGAAAGTGACCTTAGTGTACAATCAACACTGTTGAGAGAGTGCTGCAACTCTATGTCTACTCCATATACAATACTTTAATTTATTAATGATGCAATATTGCTGTTTTTTACTTCTGAACGTGAAATATTGTCTTTTATTACACTAGTCGAGATGTTGTTCTCACTTGTGCAACATAGTTTTTCACCTAATTTGTTGCTTATTTTGACATTTATACAGTGTTTACTTATGTCCATTGTTTATAAGTGTGGCACATTTTTTATAAGATACATTTTCTTACTTACTTTCCTTTGCCTACTTATTTTGACACACTTTTCTTAGTATTTTACTTGATACACTTGTTTACTTCTGTCTCTGATTATTTTTATGTTATATTATTTTTATATATCTATACACTTATTATAGTGTTGCATTATTCACTTTGCTGCTGGACCACCGGAAATGTCCCTTTTTGTGAGAGCTTTAAAGGATGATCTTATTTTGTCTTCCACGCCTCCAGTCTATATCACAACGTTCTTGATAAATCTCCTCTGGAGCCACAGACTTTCTACATTATACAGGCTGAGTTTTGCTCCTCCTGCCTGGTAAATTGATCCTGTGTGTGTAAAAAACAGTTACAATCATTCACACTGTGTCTAATACATTTCTTGTTTTATTATTTTACTGTTTCACATTGTATTTTTGAACTCATAGCTCATTCGTCTTCCTGCTGCATAATTTCCCTATATGGAGCTGAATGTTTCATCTTATCATGATGATGAGATGGGAAAAAAATGTATTGATTGACCCAAAGAGTCATCTTACCTCTCCCATGTTGGTTTTCACCCCAGAGAGATTTCAAATCCTGCTGATTTCAAATCCCTGCACAGCTCTGTTGTGCATTGTGCTTCGGAGTTGACTGGCAGATAATTGAATCACATAACAATCACACTGATTGTAGGCGGCTGATAACAGTGGCTGCTGCTCAGTTGTATTTATGGGCTTTCAACAGGGCTTGTGATCTCTCAGGCAGAGCTGAAGGTGAAACTCGGGACAGATCGCACTGAAGCTGATTAACTGTTGGATGTTCTGAGTTGTAGCTTGTTATTTTTCTCACCAGACACTTGAGGGGGACAAGTTTTAACAGTATAATAGCCCTTCCTGGTTTCTCTTAACTGTTTAAATACATGCTACTTTATCGTATACCACTTAAATGTTCCTGTTTACCTGCACAGGTTCACCTCCAAAAGCAAGGCAGTTAATTTTTTTTTCTTCTCATGACACTTTTCTTGTTTGCATCACTCCCATGCATTTATTTTTTAGTGAAGCTCTCACACAATTAGCCCACACTGCTTTAGGTATGTCAGCTGCTCTGAAGGAGGTAAGATGACAGAACTGAGGGAGTCACAGAGAAACTGGTGAAACTTGTTTCACTTTTGCCATGAATGAAACTTAATGTGATCTTCAGCATGCCCAACAATGATAAATTCGTAAAGATGTTTAAAGGGGATGAAAGTAGCGAACCATCCCACAGCTTGGACCATCTTTCAAAACAGTGTTGACCTAGACAAAAACAAGAGTGTTGTGTAATGGTAGATAATTAAGTTGAGTTCTAGTTTACTGTCCCAGATAGAGTAATTGATTAACGCTAATTTCTGTCAAATGTCATTTGTGGCAATTCCGCAACACGTAATGTCTTTAACTCATTGAGTGCCATTGACGGATTTCAATGTCAAAGTGAGTGAGTAATGTTGGTGCTTCTGGGAGATGTAGTCAGATCATAAAGAGACGGTATACACCACAGAGATCAAAGCAGGAAGAGGAGATGATCATGATTAGAGAGAAAAACAAACAGAATCTGGACAAAAAGTGGTGTTTTTGGTGAAAGTGGCCTCTACTCTGCCTCTGATAAAACAAGAACATGGAACAAGGTTTTTTCATGATGAAATAGAGAGTCTCTTCTTTTGAGCTATTCAGTGTTTTCAAAGACATAGAATAAAATATTCAGTGGGTCTTGAAATATTACTCAAAATGGGCAAAAACACTGACACAAGGCACTTCCTGTTTTATAAAACGGCTGGTACTCAAAGAGTTAATCAGGAAAATAAAGGCGCAATTAGGTGTTCTAATTTTATACAAGGAGTATCACATCTTCAAAGTCTGGAGTGTTTCAAAGCTAAACATGAATATGAGCTGAACCAAACGTAGTCTGCAGTGTCAGTGTCATATCAGTAACATGAGCGAACAAACAACCCTGTAAATGTGTGAGTAAACAAAGACTAGAATAGATTACCATAAAAAAAAGTTGTACAGTATCGTCTGGAGCAACACAAGGACCTAAGGGACGATACGTCTGTGTTTACTCAACACCAGTAAAGCTGTATCAGATGGTCCACATGCTCTAGCAGAGGGCACAACGCAAAGTCTGTTTAAACTTTAATCACAAACAAGTGTCTACTGTCCACTGCTGGAGCGTTTGTGTCTGTTTGACCACTCAGGGACACGACCTCAGGATCGTCACAGTGTTAAAAGTTCACCACAGTGCTGTTTCTACCATGAACATGTTTCGTGAGCAGAGTAGAAAGAGTCAAAACTCCCAACTGTTTTTACTGTGATATAAATGATAGGTCAATGGTCAGTAATTAATTTAAGAATTCAAGAATTGAAACTAGTGAAACTGGAGATCTTTGTGTTTATTTTCATCTTTGCATGGTTCTCCCCATTGATTCAAATTGTTTATACTTGTCATTACTGCAGACTATTTTCCAGACCATTCTGAGCTTTGTGTTGATTTTCTTTCCTGTAGTGACTGTACAGTTTCAGTCAAACAAAAGGCAAACAGAACGCCGGTTAATCCTCCTTTGCTACAATAGTGGCTGAAAATGACCAAGAAACAAATAATATTTATCTGCCGACTTCAGTAGAAACTTTGACGACTGTTGCTTTATCACAGAATGATGACAACAAACTGCAGCTTAACTCTCTCAGTGCCAGCTGTTTTATAAAAGTACCTTGTGCCAGTTTTTTTTTTTTCCCATTTTGAGTCATATTTCAAGACCCACAGAATATTTTATACTATATCTGAATAGCTCAAATGAAAGAAGAGACTCTATTTCATCATGTTTTATCAGAGGTAGAGTAGAGGCCAGTTTCACCAAAATCACCACTTTTTGTCCAGAGTTTGTTTTGCTCTCTAATCTCGATCATCACTTCCTGCTTTGATCTCTGTGGTGTATACCATCTCTTTATGCTCCGACTACATCTCCCTGAAACTCCAAAAATTACTCACAGGCTGCGGAAGACTGCGAGTGGTGACCTGCTGCTGAAAAACCACTTTGACATTGAAATATGTTGATGGCACTCAAACTTAATAAGTAAGTTAATAAGGTTATTGCTTGCAAAAAAGTCTTTACAGAAGAAATCTGCCTTTTGTCAGCACCAAGTTAAACAACATACACCGCCCCTTCACTACTGCGCAGATCCTGGCTCTAAATGACATTGAAATATCAGCTGAAATGGCAGCTCTCAAATCTGGAACATTCTGGTTTCACTTCCGTCCATCTATGTACACAGTCTGTGGAGCACACAAGGACATACTGTACATACAGGTGTCATGCCTTGTCTGTGTCCTTGGTTAACTTACCCATTTTTGTCTCGTGCCTGAATGTTGTCTTGTCACTTCCTGGTTTTATTTTGTAGGAATGCTGTCTCCCTCTTGTTTCAGGTTGTTTTGCTTCCTGCCCTCCTGTGTTCCCTTTTGTGTGATTGTTTCCACCTGTGTCCCATTACTTTAATACTTCTGTCTCCCCTTTGTCTTTGTGGGATCGTCACATCTTGTGATGCCATGCCATGCCATGCCTAGTTTATGTTCCCTGTCTCTGCGCTGTGCTTGTCGCCTGTTGGAAAGAGTGTCTTTTTGTTGTAGTTGTTTCAGCCTCTGGTGAGAGCTTTTGTGTTGTAGTTTCCAGTAGTTTTGTTAATTCTTCCACAGAGAGTGATTTTGTTTTGATAGTTCAATAGTTAGTTTACTATTAGTATACTACTATACTATTTACTACTTAGTATACTATTTACTACTTAGTTTACTATTCTATATTCACTTGTCGTGAGTCGTGCATTTGGGTTCACACAGAGTCAAGACCACCCCCTTAACAACAGGATGAATAAAAGACTAAAGACACTTTTGGCGATAAACTGCACTACAGTGAAACACCCACATGAACACACACACACACACACCACCCGCCCACAGACCGTGGCCTCGAGCTCACAGACAAATCGTCAGGATTCCTCCAGTAATTTCAGTTTCCAGTATCCTGCTGGCTGTAATCTGATTGTCTGAGTCTGTTTTATGTCCAAGATAGATTTTAAGAGAGGACATCAGATCGGAGTGAACACTGTTTGTCTTTCTGTTTCCTTCATGCAACGACAGAAAAGTTCAAACGATGTGCACGGACACAACGGAAAGGCGTTAAACGTTACACACATCACAACGTACAGTAAGGCGTCACTCACTGCTCGCACATATTTTGTATGAATTAATTTGTCAGCTGTGTGTGTGTAAGTGTGTACGCCTGTGTTTCGCTCTCTGCTTGTGTTGAAGTTAAACAGTGCAGACACAAGCAGGTCACCTCCTCTATCATCCCCGCTCGAAGGACAGCACAAACACAGACGTCATCTAAATCACCACCATTAACGTCAACAGAAACCTCGCTGTAAAAAAAAAAGACAAACTGCTGGACTATTATTGTGACATCATACGTTATCGCTCAATTACAGATTCCAAAATGTGAAAAAAAAGTTCTACCTATCGAAAAAGTTGGAAAAATTCAATCTGTCCTCCTTAAAGTCCATCAGTGTTTCAACACCTCAGATGACTTTCAGCACAAGAAAACTCTACAGCTCCGTGGACAAACGACTTGAGATGAGTCATTTCTTTTACAGCAACACAAGGTTTACTTTCAAGCCCATAAGTTTCTTGTAAGAGTAGGTGTTTTTTTTTATTGAGGGCTTTATAAAGGCTATAAATATAAAGGCAATAAAGTCAATGATCATACTCCGAAAAGTACCTGAGATTACAAGTAACAAGAAAATTAAAAAAAGGAGATAATTATGTTTAAATAACAAGCTTTTAACTCTTTGAGTGCCAGCCGTTTTATAAAACAGAAAGTGCCTTGTGCCAGTGGTTTTGGCCATTTTGAGTCATATTTCTAGACCCACAGAATATTTTGTACTATGTCTCTGAAAACACTGAATAGCTGAAATGAAAGAAGAGACTCTCTATTTCATCATGAAAAAAGTTTGTTTTTAACTTGTTCCATTCTTGCTTTATCAGAGGTAGAGGCCACTTTCACCAAAAACATCACAATTTCTTCTTTTTGCTCTCTAATCTCGATCGTCTCCACTTCCTGCTTTGATCTCCATGGCGTATACTGTCTCTTTGTGCCCCAACAACATCTCCCAGAAGCCCCAGTATTACTCACAAACTATAGGAGACCATGATCGGCGACCCACTGCTGAAAAGCCACTCTGACGTTTTATTACATTGATGTCACTCAAGCGTTGGCTTTTAAATGACGTCGAAATACGTCAGTGACACTCACACTTAATAATATGGAGCAATAATGAGCTTTTGTGTCAAATGCAGTATTTCATTTTTAAATAACAATGTAAAATATCTAAAATAGATGTGACTATTTAACCAATGTGATCAGTTCTCCTATTTTGAAGAGGTTTTGATCCCATTTCTCAAAAGGGCATGATAGACAGAATAACATGACACAGTTCATGAGAAGACTTAATAGACATGACGCAAGTACACATTCTCCAAAATTCAACTATTAAATTAATTTGACTTGGGTAAAATGTGGAAAATGTTCCATCTGCAGAACACTAAATGACCATGAAACTTTATTTCTAGAGAAGGCACAGCATGTTCACTCTATTATTTGCACATGAGAGTATGACACATGGTCTAAATGAGAAACGATGACTTCATTCAAATAAGATGAAGGCTCTCTGCTGGTGCACCACCAACCTATGATATTTTGGATGACTGAAACTAAATCAAATTAGTTTTAATATTCTAAATGCCTCTAAAAAGGCAGTAATTTAATTGAAATGAATCAAAACCTTGCACTGATAAATGTGGTGCAGTTCAACAGAGCAATGGTACGATGCTGCAGCAACTTTTGAAATAGAAATAAATAACTGATTTTCTTTTCAATTTTGAAGTGAAGTATGCCAAAAGATAGAGAAATGCAAATAAGACAGACTTTCCAACAGCCCCACTCAGCCCAGAGCTGATGCACATCCATCTCTTTCTGCAAGAAGAGATAATAAACCTGGTTTCCTGTTTGAGGTCTTGATTTGTTATTTGGAAGGGGCAGCAGGACAATGCACATGCACACTCAAAGACTCACAAAAACTGATGGAACTGTGCCTTTACCGTGTGTTTACCTCAGTGCCATTGACGTCCCGTTGACTGTCGCAGCCGAGTAGACCCTGTGGGTGGGTCCATAGGAGCAGCTCCCCTGCCGTGAGTAGCGCTCATTCCCACAGCAGAGAATCACCAAAAATGCCCTCCGAAACGCCCGGTTCAGAAAGGCGTACAGGAAGGGGTTCAACCCTGAGTTAAGGTACCCGAGCCACAGCCAGGCTGTCCACAGCTGCCAGGGCACTGAGTAATGGATGAAAGGGTCCACCACGTTGGTGATGAAGAACGGTGCCCAGCATAGGCAGAAACAACCCATTATAACCGCCAGCGTCTTTGCCGCCTTTGTCTCAATGCGCATGCGACTGTTCGCTATTGGAGTCTGCTCTGAAGAGGAGGAGCTCCCTGTCTTAAGGCGGCAGTGCTCTGATGGATCTGAGGAAGTGGAGGACCTCACAGTGATCACCGGGGCTGTCCCGGTGACGGGAGCGGAGCCGGCCCGTTGTAGTGTCTCAATCTGTCGCACATGGGTCATGGCGGTGACGTAGATCCGCTGGTAGGCCAGGACCATGAGGGCCAAGGGGACGTAGAAGGCCACCGTAGAGCAGATCAGGGCGTATGGCCAGTTGACCAGAAACACACAGCTGGTGTCGTTAGAGCCGCCTGTCAAGGTTCGCCTCTCTTCAATCTAGAGAGGAGACACAAAAATAACAAATGATCATATCATCATCATACATGTGGAACTGGAGCAGGGATGTGATTAGCCTAGCTTAGCATATAGACTAGCTCTAAAGGCTATGTTAACACTTGGAGTGCCATTGACGTATTTCAATGTCAAAGTGATTTTTCGGCAGCAGGTCGCTGATCATGGTCTCCCGCAGCCTGTGAGTAATTTTGGGGCTTCTGGGAGATGTAGTCGAAGCATAAAAGGGTGGTATACGCCATGGAGATCAAAGCAGCAAGTGGAGACGATCACGATTAGAGAGCAAAATGCTCAGATTTTGGACAAAAAGTGGTGATTTTGGTGAAACTGGCCTCTATCACTGATAAAACAAGGTAAAACAAATGTTTTTTTTCATGATGAAATAGAGAATTTCTTCTTCCATTTGAGCTATTCAGTGTTTTCAGAGACATGGTACAAAATAGTCTTAAAATATGACTCAAAATGGGCAAAAATGCTGGCACAAGGTACTTTCTGTTTTAAAAACGGCTGGCACTCAAAGAGTTAAAAGTTAACTGATTGGTATTGGCGTGAGTGCTTTTGAACTTTCCCCTAATAGCTGGGTTTTGGGTACCGATGGACTTCATTCTCCCACGTAATATACATATTGAGAACTTCTGGTTTAGAGACAGAGCTGAGGGTTTCATATTGCCATGCTACAGAGCCTCATTCTCTCTTTGGTGAAAATGGAGCAGACACACTGACATACTGTACCACATCATCTAACTTATGTCACAAATATCAAATCAGTTCTTGTGGCTTTGTGACAGCTGGAGTGAAAAGGAGTTTTCAAACAATTTCTTTTTTGGACGCCGCAAGAGTGCAATGAGAATTTTCAAAATTTTTGAGAGAAAGACAAGCGACCAAAGAAGAAACAAATGTACAAAAACAATATATAAACCCTGGCATAATGTGCAGACATGTCAAGTCCTCTGCAATTTTGTCTGTGACACATGACTTCAAGAAACACAACCAGCTTTTTTAACAAACAAAAGATTGTTGTTTGGATGCTGCCTGACTGAAATCCAGAGAAAAGAGATGTGTATTTCATTAACTGAATAAAGTCATCTATCCTCGTCTGCCTCTGGGAGTCCTGCAGCTCATTTCAGGGCCGCTCTGAAATAACCTCACGCCAAAACATATCCAAACCGGCAGGAAATGCTTGTTGAAGTGCTGTCTTAGCTTGCAGCAAGAGAGCATGCACAGGGACTGTTTTGTGATCACTGCATTACCGTGTCATTGTTCAAGGGATTGGAAAAGTTATTAGAAATAGAGAATATTAGTTTGGAAAGGTTTTGAGCCTGCAGAAAGAACATCTCTCTCTTTAGGCGTTTTCGAGAAGTAAGTGAGGAACTTTGCTAAAATACACAGTATATTTTGTAAATGCAGGGTTTTGATTAGATTAGATGCCAAATCATAACAAGTTATTTTTTTAACTGTGTCAATTGCGTATGGCTATTTTGTCGCTTCCACTCACGTTATCATGAAGAACAGCAGCAAAACACTGATGAATCGGTTCGTTTTATTGGGGAAAAAAAAAAACAACAACTAAAAACTCCCAGACAGCTTAGTTGCACACCATAAGAATTAGATTAATCATGATTAACTACTGTGATAAAGCACAGTTAACTCTTTGCCACTGACATAATAATATGTGAAAGTGGCTTTTCGGCAACGGGTCACCGATCGTGGTCTCCTGCAGCCTGTGAGTAATGTTGGTGCTTCTGGGAGATGTAGTCTGAGCATCAAGCGACAGAATACGCCACAGAGATCAAAGCAGGAAGTGGAGACGATCGAGATTAGAGAGCAAAACGGACAGATTCTGGACAAAAAGTGGTGATTTTGTGAAAGTGGCCTCTACCTCTGATAAAACAAGAATAGAACAAGTTAAAAACAAATGCTTTTTTCATGACGAAATAGAGAGTCTCTTCTTTCATTTGAGCTATTCAGTGTTTTCTGAGTCATAGTACAAAATATTCTGTGGGTCTAGAAATGTGACTCAAAATGGGCAAAAACGCTGGAACAAGGCACTTTCTGTTTTATAAGACGGCTAACTCAATGAGTTTAAAAGTAATCTTTTGGCAGCCTGAGTGATAATAATGTGAAGACTCACAATGTCCTCGATGCCGATGGCGTTCCAGCTTTGCATGATGGGTAGAAAGGAGATGAATGTGGGGATGAGCCAGCAGCCACTCAGCATCACTGCAACTCTGACTGGAGTCATCTTGTGTCTGTAGACCAGCGGCTGGCAGCAGATAGCGTAATACCTGGAGTAACACACACAGACACGTGATGTAACTGTCATCAAATCTGTCATGTCTCACACACACACAGAAACACAAACCTGTCCAGCGCAATGCAGCAGAGGTGCAGGATGGACGCTGTAGTCAACAGGACGTCCAGGGACGTTCGAACCAGGCAGAAGATCTCTCCGTACCGCCACTGGCCGGTGGTCAGCTCGATCGCAGCGAAGGGCATCACCAACAGCGCAACGAGCAAGTCAGCAAATGCCAGCGACACAATGAAGTAGTTTGTTTTCTTCTTTCTGAGAATGACAACATGAAACAAGTCAGCATGGTATAATTAGCAACAAAAGCCATCAGTAAAAGACATCATGGTGCACTGCATGTTGTACTGTACCATCACGTCTGACAGGACTGTAATAAGCTCACATCTGTAAACTTTTGCCAGCTGTCAGTGTGACAGGGGTGAGTCTAGGGGGTGGCGTGGAGTGGCATGTGCCACCCCTGAAATCTCACTGGCCACCCCAGATGGACTATCTGATTGTCAGACGTGTCTTGGTTTGACCTCCGACCTCATGGACAGTATTGCACCAGAATGTTGAATTTGTTCAGGTAATCACATTTCAGGATTTGTAAGGTTAACCTTTTGAATTTTTATTTCGTTTGACTTGGTCAGCACTTATATTATGATTTATATTTTTGTGGTGTTTATTTTTGCACATTTCATAAAAAATAAATGAATAAGTCTTTGTATTAGACTTGTTGTATCCCATTCTGTTGTGTCATGACTACAAGTTTTATTTATATTTCAATTCATACTAACATTTAAGATTGTAATTTTAGTAGTCTAATTAATCATAAAAGACAAAAAATGATGCTGTTTTGACGGAGACGCATGCATACCACCTAATCCTTCTGGCCACCCCTTCATGACTTGGGCCACCCCTACGAAAAAGTCTAGACACGCCACTGCAGTGTGACTTTACAGAGATATGAAGCGACTGCTATGTGCCCTGTTTTGCACTTCTTTAAATGAAGACTGCCTCTTTATTTGTAGGATTTGAGGAAGCCTTTTCAAAACATTTCATGAATACATCATGAACTTTGGTTTTAGGCAGGTCCTGAAAATGTCAGGACCTGCCTGAGACTGATCTACCTGTCCAGCCAGGTGTTGTGTTTCAGGATGTTTGTAATGTGAGTGCTTTGACATTTGATGAGTTCCTAAAGCATGTGGATTTTTTAACTATGTTTCCTGGAGTTATGTGTGCGTTTTCAATTCAAATAGCAGGATTTAAACGCCCTGGAAGGAAATGTACCTTCACTCACGGACAAGAGGCTTGAGACAGCACAAGATGAGCTAGTAGGATTAAGTGTAAATGTGTGTGTGTCTGTGAATGTGTGTGTGTTTTCTGTGTGGAGATACAGTTGGCGGTTGAAATTTGGCAGAAACAAAACAGTTCTGGGATGAAACCGCTCCCAAAAAGGACTGTGGATTATTTTAAGAAACCAGGTAATGATTTCTGGGGGAAAAAAACTGTTTTACAAATGTATTTTTAAAGCTCCACAAACGAGTGCCATCTAGGTCCATTATACTGGAGAAAAGGAAACAAAAAGGAATCTAGACGATAAATTTCTTAGTAAAAACATAAATAGCTATTTTGGGCAAAACAGCAAATACATCCTTCTTTAAAACGAATGACTTGAGTGTTTCTTTCTGCTCAACTTTCAAAGAAAAGCCCGTCTAACTCTTCCAAAATCTATGACAGAGCAGATTCACATGACCTCTGTTCGTTGGTTGTTTTGCTATCTCAAGCGTCTCGCAGCCCTGTCGTCATCGTGCTTCACCCACCCCAAAGATTTGCTTGTGATTGGTTCGACAGATTCCTTGCCGGAGCCAGGATTATCTCCTACTCTAGACCTGCTAGGCAAAAATATTTTTTGCCACTAGGGTGCATCTAGATTTCTAGGCTAGCTTCTAACATTAACAATAAAAACAGCAGACAGACATCAGACTCACCTCAGATGTCTGTCTTTGCAGAGAGCCACCATGACCAGCAGGTTGCCAAACACTGTCATGATGATAATAATGGAGAGAAATATGGTGAGAACAATCGTCTCCAGTGAGCTCAAGAATTCCTGCTGCTGCTCCTCTTGTCCACTGTTTGTTATGTCATCCAACAAACTGCAAAAATAAAAGAAAAATATTTCGGATGGATTAAATCGATAGTGTGGATATAGAGGAAGAATTTAACATATTTGTAATTTAGTCAGTAATTTGACTAATGACTTACTGTTGAGGTGATGTTGTGGCCATCACTGGTCATCTGCACTGAGGTCAGCAGAGGATAGTCCTCATCACCCCATGCTCTGGCCCTGCCAACACACACACACACACACACACACACTCATGATGTCACTGCCCTGGCTCTTGCTATAAGTCGGCATTTCTCTGAAAATAGCACCCAGCTTGTTTGTACAGATGGGCTGGATTTCCTTTTTGTTTGTCTGTCTTGTGAAAAATGTGATATTTGTAGCTAACTAAATAACTGGATCGCAGCTTGAAAGCGTGTGATATTTTTTAGACAAATAGGCTGCAACAGGCAGCAGCTGTCTCTGCCAGCTTCCATCAGCATGTTAGTTTGTCTTTGTAATGCAGCAACGAGAACATGCTTTAGTGGGTACCACACGGGAAATTCTCCTTTCCCACTCCACTGTCAAAGGAGGTCAGAGGTGAGATACCAGCTCCTGAACGGCACCTGCTGCCCTTATTTAACCCGGGAAATAAAGGTGTTGATTTCACCAACAGCAGCCTGAGGTAACGAGAGGACCATTAGTTTACAGACAAATTGGGAGGTTAAATCATTGACTCCAGGTCATTTTCCAGCAAGACCCTGTTTGACTTCTGTCTATACATCCAAGGACTAGGGCTGCAACTAATGATTATTTCAAAAAATCGATTAATCTGTCAATTTTTTTTTTTCAATTAGTCAAATCGGATAAAAAAAAAAGCATTGTTTAATTTCCATCCTCTATTCAAAAACAGGACAGTGCAGAAAAGTGCACAAATCATAGGTAACTGCATGAACATCCCAGAGCTCCTAAAGTAATAAATTATTAATAATTAAAAAAAATAAATAAATGTTGATGTCAAATAGCTCATAAAAAAGATTTAAAGGTGCGGATCACTGTAGCGTATCAGCGTATCATGGTTTAAAAAAAACAACAAAAAAACCCACACAAGCTCCGCTCCATATGAGCCACACTCTGCTCTTCTTCTGTGGTGTTTTACTCTGAGCTCTGTGACGTGACGGTGACTGACATATTATTCACGCGACACAACAAATTGATTACGAAATTCCTTGTCAACACTTTTAATAATTGATTTTTATCGATATTATCGATTCGTTGTTGCAGCCCTACCAAGGACGTCCAGAAATTTATCCTAAAAGAACAAAGTCGTTATGACATTTATGCTTAAGGCTGACGTCAGCCTGCTCACAGTGGCAATATTTTGCAAGCACGCTGATACTTTGCAGCAGCTACAATGTTTACCATATTGTTTTATTAGCAGTGTTAGCATCCATTAATTAGCAATAAAAACGATACAGCTGATGGTGATGGGATTGTCAGTACATTTGCAAAGGACAGAGGGTGTCATATCCTGTACAGATTGTAAAGCCCAATGAGGCAAATTCATAATTTGTGATATTGGGCTATACAAATAAAGTTGACTTGACTTGACTTGATTTGCAGCCATTTGATCACAGACCTGATGATACTGCTAGATGAATGTAATATAATTCATCCTCTGGGGGCCACGAATGCATGGATCAAATGTAACAAGAGTCTATCCAGTAGTTAGATTTTCAGCAAAATCCAAAAATGTCAACCTCATGGTGGTGCAAGATGAAAAAGTCAAAGGATCACCAGAATTATTGGAATATATCCGTGATCCACCTGCAATTTCTGTCAGTTTCAAGGCATATATTGATATTTTTATGGAAACACTGAAGTATATAATACAGTATATAAGTATATATATATATACAGTTTATCTCTGTTTACAGTAACTGTCAAAATCAACCAGTATAACAAGAAATAGCTGGAGTGATTTTACAGTAAGTACCTGTTCTTGACGAACAGCAGATAACCTTTCATCGGTACAGCTGTAGATGCCTTATCAGCTTAAAGCACCTATTACAACATCTGCTGCATCTCTGCCTTTTTATGACGGCTGTCCGGTCTTATCGCACTGCAGGGTCAATATCATTTGACAGACCGTGACAGCCGGCGATCCCGTCAACAACTCCTATTTCCTGCAGGTAGAGCACCGATTGACCAGGTGTCAGTGCAGTATTGACTGTAAAGTTTTGATGGAAGTGATGAATTGTACTCATCACTTCATTTGATTTTTTGGGGGGGAGATTCTGTGTTCTTCTGTAAGCTTTCAAAAATCTTGGCATCTGACTTGTCTACATCCAGAGCAGGTTTCAATTTGCTCGCAGGTCCCCAGAGACAAAAAGACTCTGCCTTGTCCTGTCTTTGTGTTTTCGACATAAACATAACGTTTGTTGGATTGTGAAATCCAGCTGAAATTGAAACCAAAACAGGGGTGACAAGAACAGTTTGTGTTTTCTATCAACGGCTCCATTTCCTGGAGTAGAGCAGAGAAATGACACAACCCAAGTAGATGACTCCGAAGCCTCATTGTACTGAAAGCATTTGTACATCTGGACACATGGTTCTGACTACTTGACCTGGTGGTTTGGTTGTCAGAGTTTTAGGATTTTCTTAAACCCCATTCCAATCCCATGTGAATATTATCTGGCTCAAAACCAGTGAGTTGCTTATCAGTGAAATTGTTGCATTGTTCTAGCTTCCAAACATACTTCATGCAAAATAATCCATTCAAATATCAAAATCTGTCACATATATATTCCACTCTGCGACATGGTGTTGCATGCTGTGAGGAGAATTTTTTTCATTTTCATGAATTTATGAGTTTTCGACTCACTTTACATGAAAGCTCAATGGTGAATTTCTGAATATAATACACTAAGAGGCATTAAAAACGCAACAAAGTCAATGTAAAATAAAATTTTATACAACTACTTTGTATACAAAAGAATGTTTTGTTTACTACCACTCGTGGCTATTGAAACTATGGAGCCACATTTTTCAGCTCAAACAATAAATTAACGTGGCAGATGGTACCAATCCCTGTTTTTGCATGAATGATTTGTTAGGACATTGTTTGAAAGCTTTCAATGAGTTCTTTTGGTGATTTGAGCTCAACTGGTCAAGGCTTTAAAAACACAGAGGAAAAATGCAAGCTGTCACAGACGGTCACCATGCCACGCTTAGCAGCAAACATGAGGGAGCAGGCCATTAGTATGCTGAGATCCGGAATGACCGAAGCGAGGGTAGCCTGGCATTTTGGCGTCCACAGATGCACTATCTCACGCCTGCAGGCACGTCATGCACAGACATAATGTGCAGGTTATGGACTGGCCGCCTTATTCCCCGGATATGAATCCGATTGAACACCTTTGGGACAATCTGGATCGCCGTGTACGCCGTCGTATTCCACTGCCGGCGACGGTTGCTGATCTCCGTACTGCACTCTTGGAAGAGTGGGAAGCGATTCCAGTGGCCGAAATCAACGCGCTCATCATGTCTATGCCATGATGATCACACAAGATACTGACATTTGTAATCCATGTCGATGAATTTTTCTATTGTTGCTTTTGTTCATTCATGTTCAGTATCATACCAAGTGAAGTCTCCCAATAAATTATGAAAATTCAAATTAATATAGAAAAAAATACAATGTTGCGTTTTTAATGCCTCTTATTATAGATATAACACATACAGTGCATAGTGTACCATAACCTATGGTACTGACTTTGACTTTGAGCTTTGAGCTACAGCCTTCAGACAACAATGCATTTCTGGTGAGCAATCAGTGCCAACAAAAAGTAAAACAATACAGACATTTACATATGTGAAACATTTCTGAATACTGACGATGATGAAACAAAAAAAATGCTGCTACTGCTACAGTAGCTAGGTTTGAAGCATAAATGAGGCGTTACCTTTGCAGACATATGTTAATGATGCCCCACAAACCAGAGACAATCACATTTACAGTCTGGAGAATGTTTACTTTCAAAAAAATGATTGATAAAAACTGTAATAAGAGTCACTTGACACAGGGTTCAGTATGAACAGCGGTAGAAAATGGATGGATGATTACACACAGTAAATATAATGAAATGTCAAGTTGCTGCAGGAATAATTTGGCTCAAGAATTGTGCAGAGATTGGATGCTGTTCACTTTGCATTCTCATTAGAATACACATTTTTTTAATAGAATGATTACTGTTTGCATTTGAAACGGTTCGTAAAGGAAACATAATAAGCATTATCCTCACACACACACACACACACACACACACACTTACACACCGGACAGCTAAACTAACACTACCCACCCTCACACTTGTTGCTCACTCAGTTACTCACACATCGGAATCTAAGGGATGAGAAAATATTTGCTCAATCTGAATTTGAGCGAAAAGAGAAGAGGGAGCGAAAGAGGGAGTAAGACAGTTGTCTCTGACAGGTTGCTGCGGTTCTCCTGTGTGATGTGCGTCCAGGACGGCTGCCATATTTGACGAGACGGGAACGTGTTGTCCAGGGAGGCGTGTTTTCACAGCTCACCGTTTCCATTTCACATCACACTGACACCGAGTTGAACAGAACAGAATGAACTCTGGAGAGCACGGAGAGACTAGGACGCCTTAATGTCTGTTTTCAATGCCCTTTTTACCCCACAGGTGTTCTTCATTACTGGCATTTGTAATGCAGCTCTTTCTTATAATTATTTCTGAAGAAGAAGAAGAAGAAGAAGACATCATTATTTTTTTCACTCAGATCTGCAACACACATGCAGATCTGGGTCTAGAGTCTTGCTTAAGGGAACTTCAGCAGTGCCCAGGAGGAGGAACTGGAACTTATTCAACTACATGTACACACTTATACACATACTGTGGGGACTTGAACCTGCAATCCTCTGATTCACAAGTCTCTATGTCAATCATCCTAATTGTCATCAGAGAGAGTCTAAAGCAATGCTAGCAGCTCTGTGAGATCACAGGCACAAGGGGTGCTTCGAGCTAAATGCTAACACTATGCAATAGTTCCCATGATGTTTGACCATAAAATCATGAATGGTGGCTCTAAAGGAAAAGTCATTAGGATTCATGCTCTTACATACATCTGAAGCGTGAATGTCTGTGCAAAATGATTTGCCGATCCATCAAATTGGTGTTGAGTCATTTCACTGAACACATAAAACTTTGACCTGCTCTGGAGAAAAATGATGGACCAACTAACTAACTGATAGACAGAATGGAATATGCATCCACTAGTGTGGCTAAAAAATGAGAGCAGTTGTAGTTTTGCTGCCAGACTTCACTTGAAAACTATATGTAATCTCTGTAACTGCATGTATAAATAGACAGACAGACAGATAGATATGGAAGGAGATTGAGTGCTAAACAAAAACAAACAAGCAGACAGACGACGTAGGAGGACAAACTGACTCATCTTGATGCGAGCTGTAATTAGAAGATGCTCACTTGCCATCTGCGAAACTTCCTGATCTTCCAAACTGCACAAACTGACAACCTGATGCATGTCTGAAAACACAACAGCACTCAAGACGTGTGCAAAGAAAGATGAGGTTCTGGATGCTAGTGGATGCAGGAGGACACTCAAACATCTTTCCTTTAATAATCTTTGTTCTCCATCTAATGTAATTTAAATTAAATGGTTATTTTATGTCACAGATACGCAGACGAAATTAAATTTCCCAGCAGGCACACAGAAATCAAAACAAGCTCATTTGCGATGTAACAAAAAGAAAAGTCTAAAAGTTGCACATCACATTCATTCGATTAAACAACGACAAGCTGCATCACTGTTAACGCCACAAATTCAGCGAACAAAATGCTCTTTAACTTCCCAGTCACTTGTTTTCTTGTCAGGTGGGAAGTAAATACTCCTCACATAATATCACACCTCAGATTGTGAGAGGGCTGAACCGTGTGTGTGTGTGTGTGTGCGCGCTCATATGCGCATATTTTTGTTTGCGTGTGGAGGAGGAGGAGTCTCTAATCCTGTTGCCGAGGAGACTGAGAGGTATCATGGTCAGCAGACGCTCCTGTAATTTTAAATGTTTGAGGAAGGCTTAAACAAACTGGTGCCGGTGCAGGTGCTCTCACCTGAGGCTGTGCTGTAAACTCTGAGGCAGAAGCTGCTGATCAGTGCTCATATACTTTAGAAAACAGGATTAAAATATAACATATAAAATACCAACAGAAATCCAAATGAATTGATCCTACCTGCCTGTGCACCCAAAGTGCCATAGCCCTCCACTGTTGTCAACAATAATTTAAAACCCATCAGTGAGTCACAGTGTTGCACTGGGTGACATGTTCCTTCATTACCATGAACATGGGCGCAGTAATTTATGTTGAGTCAATCCCAAATTCACCGTTCTGGTGTTTTAAATACTCACCAGAGCACAAAATGTTTGTTAATCCGCCACAGAAAATAGTACCTAACAAATCTACTGTATACTTTTGTCTGAGAAACATTTCCTCTGTAAATATGGATGTTATAAATATATATTAAGCCAAGAGACTAAATTTCATTACGTGTGCACAATGACAATAAAGACTTTTGAATTAAAAGCTCAGCTGTTTAGGATTTTAGCTTTGCATGCTCTTTAACTCTTTGAGTACCAGACGTTTTATAAAACAGAAAGTGCCTTGTGCCAGCTTTTTTCCCCTTTTTGAGTCATTTTTTTAAGACCCACAGAATATTTTGTACTATTACTGAAAACACAGAATAGCTCAAATGAAAGAAAAGACTCTCTATTTCACCATGAAAAAAAAAATGTCATATACCGTTTCTTTATGTCCTGAATATATCTCCCAGAAGCCCCAAAATTACTCACAGGCTGCAGGAGACTGCGACCCACTACTGAAAAAACATTTTTATTATGTCGACAGCACTCAAGTGTCGGATTTTAGATGCCGTCAAAATACATCAATGACACTCAAAGAGTTAAATGAATGCATACACTGATCAGGAATATCATCATGTCCACTGGTCCCCCTTTTTCTGCCAAAACAGCCCCATACGCAACAAACTTTAACTTTAACAAACTGTGTCTTCTGACTCTTTTCTGTCAGAACCAGCATTAACTTCTCTGCTCTGTTGGATCAGACCACCAGGACCAGCCTTCACTCAATGATCTTTGTCCTCTCATGACCCAGTCTCTGGTTCACCACTGGTCCTTCCTTGGACCACTTTTGGTAGATCCTGAACATTGCAGAACACAAGAGACACAGTTGTGGAGTTGCTTTTTTTTCTAAAATGCATTTTCTCTGAACTGTCCGTTATTGTCATCTCTCTTATTATCTCAGCATCATTCATAATTATTTTATCTATCTCCACCACTGGACAGTCTGAAGAGCCAATATGCATCTTGTCTGTGACAGCTCACATCTCATACTCACAGAGTCTTGCGATACATACATCATTTCTTGCATAATCAAAATCCACATAACATGCTACAATTTTACTTCTAATTTAGTATAAACAGTCTCTTCTACAATGACTCTCACACTTAATAAAGCCACTTGCTTTTTTTCTTTTACATCTGTCAATATTTTTGGAGTGCATCCTTCAACGTTTGCCAATGGATGATATGATAAGGAGGTGTTGTTTACTCATATGTTAAGACCTGCAAACAACACTGAACGCCAAGCTTCTTTTTCCAAATGCACTTCACACAGAAGCCCAGTGTGTTTGCATTTCGGGATTATGTCTTTATTGAGCCACTGACATAAGCTGCACAGGTTCAAATGAAGTTGAACGAGTCACTGCCAACCGGTCTGTGAATGAGTGAAACCACAGGCAACCAGGACTTTTATATTAAAACAGAATCTAATCTTGAAAACTATTTTTTTCAAACTGATACTTGTCGTGTTACATTGTAAATGAAGGCAGATACATCACACACTTAACAGGAACAGTTCAGAGGCTTTTCACCTTGACTGACTTGGAGCTTGTGGAAAGATGACAAGGATAATTTATAGCGATTTTTAAGGCTGTATAACTTAAAGAGTACAAAACAGAAAGCAGAGCCCCCTGTCAGTTTAACTCAACAATGATCAGCCAAAAGCAAAAAAACACCATCCGGTCTCTCAGTCACACACACACTGATCCAAGGAGTTTTGATTCTTCAATATTATATTAACTGAAAGCAGCAGCAGGAAACAGAAGAGCTGGAAAAATAACAATAACAAGTTTGCTCAAGAACCAATTGGTTTGGGACGTGATTCAAAACCACAAAATCACTGCCCACCCCCACTACGACCACTACCAGCAGCAGCAACCAGCACAACAACACAAACACTTTTCACCGGCTGGAAGGGAAAGGCCTCTCCAGCAGAACGGTGAACTCTCCACTCCAACCAATAGCCATTAAATTCCTAAATCTGCAGTGGAAAGAGCATTTAGCGTACTGACTGTCACGGAAAACCCTCTGCCTCCATGTTTGTTTCTCAGCACTTAATAATGTCGCTTTGTTTTCTTCACCTCGATGCCCAGGGGTCACCTGTCAATCAAATTCATGTTTTCTGCCTTGACTTACAGGATGTTTCTGCAGTGACAGCAGAAGCTTGAACTCAACCTTGAGGGTCATAATCCTGGAATAGTTGCTCTAATGACAGATTCAAAGTCTGCTGTGAATTAACTCATTATCTCAAACCAGGATCAGAGGTGGAGTTATAATGAGGTGTGGGGCTAAACTCTATGAGTGCCATTGACGAAATTCAACGGCACATAAAATCTGACGCTTGAGTGCCATCGACATAATAATACGTCAAAGTGACAATCGCGCTCTCACACAGCCTGTGAGTAATGTTGGGGCTTATGGGAGATGTAGTCAGAGCATAAAGAGATGGTATAAGCCAGAGAGATCAAAGCAGGAAGTGGAGATGATCGCAATTAGAGAGCAAAACGGACAGATTCTGGACCAAAAGTGGCATTTTTGGACAAAGTGGCCTTTAGTCTACCTCTGATAAAACAAGAATGGAACAAGATAAAAACAAATATTTTGTTTCATGATGAAATAGAGAGTCTATTCTTTCATTTGAGCAATTCAGTGTTGTCAGAGTCACAGTACAAAATAATCTGTGGGTCTTGAAATATGACTCAAAATGGACAAAAACGCTGGAACAAGGCACTTTCTGTTTTATAAAACAGCTGACACTCAGTGAGTCAAGCTCTGTAGATGTGCCATGTGATGTGCATAGTTGATCTGGTGTTTTCTTCTTTTATAAAGCACTTGGAGATTTTTTTTTTCAGTTTTAAGACCAATTCGGTCAAAGTTATCAAAGAGTGTTTGCCATGCCGCTATTGCATGAATGTCGGAGTGGAGTCAACTGAAAAATCAGAACAGCTGGAACATCACATAATAATAATTTATTTTGTTGTTGATTAATTAAATGAAATTAATCTGTATCAAACTAGTTTGAAATACAGCTACAGGCTTTTTTCTGTATATGAACATTATTACTGTATTTCCTTCATATGGACTTGAGGAGGAGTAGTTGTTGTCCAGGTAACTCTTAAAGGGGATCCAAATAAACAACCAGAAATCAGTCTGTGCACCCGCTGTGCCACAAAATGAATCTGCTGCTCCAACAAGGTCAAACAAAGAAACCTCAAACACAACCTCAAATCGATAATGTTGCCTGCAAAACGACTGAATATTCAAAAACCCTTCATTTAGCCTCATTTTGAAGGGGCACTGTTTTTTCCATGCGCGCACATGGACGCACTGAATCACTTGCTAGCTTGCTGCACGCACGGCTGGAGCGAGATGCAACCCTGAGACTTCTCTGAATGAAGCTGTGTGGGTGAGGGTAATGGGTTGTGAGGGGCTAATTGAGCATGCTGGGCTCATCACAATAAGGGTGCCAGCTCGCTGGTGAGATGGGTAAATGGAGAGCAACTGCATGGTAGAGTGAATAACGCACAAACACGTGCATGGAAGCGCATGAAGTTACATGTGCACAAATGTGAAGGCTGTGGAAATAAAGTCTCTATAACCCGCAGCCATCAGCCAACATGTGCCTCCCCGTGGATTTAGTTAAGACTGATCAGTTTTCCACTTTCTCACAGCGCCACTGTCCACATCAATATCTCTTCCTGCATACCCTCTGCCGGGAAATCATGCCCAAAAATACGCTCAAGGAAGCAATTATATATCAACCAGTAAAAAAAAAAGAAACTAGTCAGCCTCCTCTCATTTAGACTTAAATCAAACGAATATATATTAAAGTCAAGAACTGGACAGTACAGGAGTACAGGAGAGTCTGGTGTGACAATGTCAAGAAAGCCTGATCATATTTATCCCTCCATATTCCATCCACAATAGGACCACTACAAAGAGCTTATATCAGTGTTGACAGCTCTGCGTTAACTTTACTCCTACGATAACTTATCTCTGATAACCAAGAGGTAAAATATATAGACGGATATGCTGCTTTAGCTGAGGTGACATTCATAATGAAGGCCGAGCTAGCCCTGGGAATCAGGCTAATGAGTTGGCGAGGATACAGGCGTCCTAAAATTAGCCTGAGGGTGGCGTCTCTCCTGAATGTCTGCAGGGAGTGGCTAATAAGGACAGGCCAGGATTTGATAACATGGACAAGAAGTTAACTTTTTCTCGTGATGGGGGCTGATCCCCTAAATTTTTTCCATGATGATTATCCTGTTTTACCTTCATTTGCCTGGGGCAGGTTAGTTGAGTTTGCTCACCGTCTGTCGACACCAGTTTGTTTCACCTGTCTGATTCATTTACAGATGCTCATACCTGGGAGGTGGCCAGGTCTACCAGTCTGCTTGTAGCTGCCAGCCCAGTGTTGGAATTGTGTCTTGCTTAGGTTTTCATTTTTTGCATGAAGCAGTAGTGCTTATTTTCACCTAAAATGATCCAGTTTTAAATGCAATAAATGCTCTAATAATAGTAACTCAGCATGACCGCTTGATTTCACAAACTACATTTTATTGATATGATCTCTTTCCCAGATGTTGCAGAGGTTACACAAATGGGAAAATGTATGGGGAAATTGGAGAAGATGAGCAATATGAGGATCTATTGGTTCTTATTCCAAATGCTGAATAGGACCAATACCGTGTGTTTAAAGGATTACATGGCGTGGACTCTATCTAATATGTTTTGTACCTGTGGACGAGCCAAAAGATGTTGGCAGACTAGTGGACAAGATTTACTGAGAACAGGAGACATGTCAGGGGAAAGCAGTGAGAGCCAGAGTGGGGGATTTAAACAAGGGAACTGCTATTGGATGACACCACTGCATCACTTTTGTCTGAAAACATCACATCCTGTGCGATAGCTTGGACATATAGCAGCCTAACTAAATACAAGTAATCTCCTCTTAATATCTGTAATACTCCATGCTTTGGCAAAAACTGCAGGCAAACAATCAGAACAGAAGGAGTGGGATGTGTGTCATCTTGTGGAGCTGAGATTTTATGCTTTTATTTGCCAGTGACAGTGGAGACAGACAGGAAATGTGGGGAAAGAGTGTACTCAGGGGACTCACTGCTCTGGGCATTTGAGCCCATGTGGTATGAGCACTCAGCTATCGAGTCGCCTGTTGAGCTGCAATTTCATTTTGATTATATTTGATCACATCACTGAAAATGGAAATATTTCATGTGGGTTCAGTGAATGACACCCTGGATCCCCTGTTGCCACCTCAATAGCCAAATACATGTGGATGTAAAACATGAATGTATTCACCGTGATGTCACCCATTTGTCTCTATATATATATACTGTATGTATATATATATATCTTGTCTTATCTTATGTGGTAAAGTGTCACATGTCAGATTTGAACCTGGCCTCAGTTTATACTTGAGTAGCGTAAACAAACTTTTTGACTCATGGACCACGATATCCTCTAAAATTTGACAGAGGTGACGGTAACCTCTCTTTCACTTTTCCTTTTTGTCCATATCACATTACAAATTAACACTTTAACGATCCGCTTTTGTGGTTTATTTGTTTGCCGAATTACAGGAGGAGAAGCTAGATTCAGATTCAGAAAAGATGGTTACTCTAATCTTATCTGCACGTGTGATCGTTAATTACGACTGCGTTGTTAGTTTCCTTGATTTTTGAATGGAGTTCTGCTTCATGACCTGCTTTTATTCTTTTTTAGTTGTTATGCATTTCTGTCCAGTTAGACTTAAATCGTGGATCACGTTAACACAGCAGCAGCCCTAAATAAAATATAATTTGGACCATCATAGTTTGCCCATGTCTGATCTGAGAAGTACAGTGCTATTAAAATATTTACAGTCAATTAAAAGTGTAATCAAATGAAGAGCAGTCAAATACACAGCAACAGCAGCATATCACCACATATTCCTACAGAATACAGTGCACTTGCATTAATGGATAGTGTGCATGCATCCATACAGATACAGTAATGAGCGAGTGTGTGTGGCTCATGTTCCTGATGGACGAACTACGCTGTAATAAAGTAACAAGGTGGAGAAACTGCAGCACGTCAGCAGCACTGAAATGTCAGCAATCAGCTCTCTGTGTTCGGGATAATTGAACAACAGCAGACCTTTATGTCCAGACAGCAAAGCAAACATTTTGTGAGACGTTGACGTGAAACAAACTCTTACTGATCTTTCCCAACAGTGACTGGGGTGATGCTCCAGGTTGGGGTTTTTTTCAATCCATGGATGGTACAGCAACCATAATTCACACTTTTGTGATTACTGTTATGTTTTATTGTCAGGCCTGCCACATGATGATGCTGAAAAACATGTTTTTGCCTTCACTTTCAATTGCTTATTCTTTCATTATTGTCTCAGCCTCAATATATCACAAGCAGCTAGTACTTACAGTTGTTCTACCAATGAGAAAATGTAAACCTCTGAAAGCCACTGCATCTCAATAACCCACAGCTTTCTTTCTTTCTTTTACAGAGTCTCTGTGCTGGACCACCAGCTGTCCTTCTCTCAATGCTTCTATCTGTTTGGCAACTCCTGGAAGCTGCTTGACATCCTCCAAGATGCATTTTGTGCTGTGTTTTTATTATATTAGTTATTCTGTAGACAGGACATTACAGTGCTTCACTCCTCTCCTCAGTTTCTTACATTTTTTTCCTGTTAAAGGTTTTCCTTATTGGAACCACGGGTCCAAAGACAGTCGGTGATGTCTGCAAAGACCCTCGAGGCAAATTTGTGAGACTAATCTATATAAATAAAACTGCTTTGACTCGGCGCTCTTCTCCTCTTGTCCCCTCCTAACAGCCTTTTTTGACCTATGTATAACACATCTTACTGTATGTTTACCCATCCATACTCTCAGATGGACACACCTCTCATAAAACAAACGGTAGGACTTGAAGTTCAGCTAAAGTTTACACACTTATTCTTTGGACAAGTGTCTTTGAATATGTACTAAATATAAATCAAAAATGATATCTGTCTTTATGCAAAGTTCTATGCCTCTATTGATCCCTGCTTCTGTGGACCAATTAACATTTCTCCGTAATGCCCTTACTCTATTTACCTGTATAATATTTCTGGAATATAAGATAAATTTATTTCTGTTATATCTATTTCTGTATAAAAGTCTTGACAACTGTACATCTGATTTTTGTGGTAAAAAAATAAGTAACAGTACTACAAGATCAGCTAATTAGGAAAGTTTGTGCAGTAAGTGTCAAAAACTCACACAGTGTAGCTTTATATATAAATGATAATACACTGAGCCATAAAAAAAATAATTGGGCTCATGAATGAGGCAAATAGTGAGTGATAATTACAAAAATATAGACAGGCGAAGTTAAGTGTATTGCATTTGATGACTGCAGATCAAACAACTCAAATAACCTGCTTCCACATCAGAATCAGTAAATAAATATCCATAACTGAAGTTCAGAGCAATGCATAAGAAGCTTCATTCGAATTCTCACTTGTTTGTTTGTTTTTTTTCATTAATGTGATTTATTCATGTAAAAACGTCCACCTTTGTTCCTGCTCACCTGTGCCGGGCTCCTCGCATCCCCTCCTCCGATCCAGGCGCTCCAGTGCGGACTGGTGTCCCTCATAGTCCTGATCCAGAGACAAGAAGAGACCCCAGGAGCCCGATGAGCTCGAGCTGCAGATGAGTGACACAGGGCTGCCTCGTGCCATGAGAGAAATAGAGAGAGAGAGAGAGAGAGAGAGAGAGAGAGAGAGAGAGAAATAGAGATAAAGAGACAAAGGAATAGAAGTGGGGAGAGAGAAAATCAGGTAGAGAGAGCTAGAGAGAGAGAGGTGATCAATGCTGCCATCTTGTGGTCATTTAATGAAACATGCGACTCTGTTTCTTCCTCTTTCTGGTATAAGAAGTTCCACTTATCATTGTTATAAATGAATTAAATTATTAAATTATTTATTGTTAACTTTTGTCAACCACAGCCACCTTGTAGGGTGGGGAGCAAGCAAGCCCTAACCCTCTCATACAAAGCAAGGGGCATTGAGAACATAACTATCATTATTAAGATCAACTGTATTTCAGAAAATGTACACCTGACCTCTTCATCCACTACAGCCGAATCCAAAGTTAATGTAACTAGAGTTGTATTTGTGTACTTTTTGTACCATTTGCTTGTGGATTCCCCACTTGCACAGCTGACGGAGCCATTCAGTGCTGCTAATGCTATTAGCAGTTTAGATTACCTCAAGCTTAATTTTTTATATTCGGAGTAGTATTTCTGATAGGATTAATGTACAACAAGATTTACAATTGAATTTAAAGTTGGTTCTATTTATTTATTTTTATTAAAAAAATTGAGATTCCAGTGATCCCTCCAAGTACCACCAGCAGGGGGCTCAAGTACCACCGGTGGTACTCGGACCACAGGTTGAGAACGGCTTAAATTGTTTTATTATTTATTATTTAATTAATTTAAATAATATAATATTAGATTCTTTATTAGAATTCACTTATTCACTTACCATAGCAGTAAGCATTTTTTTAATAGGCCACTATCTTTACTATTATTATTCCATTGTATTCTATTTTTTTATACGCCATATTTACTGTCTTTTCATGTTTGTGTCATGCTGCTAAATTGAAAGAGAGCTGCTAAACTGCGTTTCATTGTTGATAATAAAGTTCTCTGTAAACAAGTTAAGGTAAGTAAAAACAATAAATGAATATTAGTGAAATAATAGAATAAGTAAGAGTAAAAATCCATGTGCTTATTTATTTCATAATTTGCTATTTATTCAATACTCTGAGTAAAATAAGTTTTATTTGGTGTGGTGGTATGTATACAATAGACTCTATACGGAATGTATACAACCAGCCTGCCCCTTTAAGATGATAAAAAAACACCTCGGGCCCTTTAAGCAGGTGATAGTGACAGCCATGATAGTGATAGCAACACATCGCTGGTTCAGTCCAGTAGCAGCAGAAGTAATAATACTCAGAACGGACAGCATAGTTCTAAATTACGGACACCACCTGAACGCGTCACGGTCGGTAACAGTCACAGTGAGAGCGGTAAGCCGACACTCAGGTAGAGACAGGCGGGTTAAAATGATTAACAGGCGACGACAGAGCGATTCACTCTGAACCTGGACTGAGTTTTAGTCAAGTTTAGAGTCACCGTCGTTGAATCCACCTTTTCCCACTAATTTCTCTTTTTTTTTTTTTGGGCGAAAAGCGTGTCTCCCACCTGTCGGACCCGGATGTCTAAACTACCAGGACAAGCCGGTGTGTCGGTGCTCGGGGACAAGTCGCTGGAGTTTTACCGGGACCCGGTGAGCTTCTGCCAGCTGAGGATCGAGAAACACCGGAGCAGAGTGTTCCTGAGCCGCATGCTGAACAGACCGACCGTCCTCATTTGCTCCGTGCAGGGCATGACAGAGCTGCTGGGTGGTGAGTCACTCCACGTCTGTTTACTGTGCATTACCTGTCCTGTGTGTGTGTGTGTGTGTGTGTGTGTGTGTGTGTGTGTGTGTGTGTGTGTGTGCCCGGTAAGGGAAATAGTTTCACCCTGTATCTATAGGTTCCTATAGTGATCTTGTCTCCTTTATTATCAACATAATTATCATCAGGTTAATAAGTGAGCAGGATCTAAAGGGAAATGTCCTCTATGGAGTAAAATTCACCCCAGGATTAGTCTGATCTGTCATGGGAGAGACTCGTGATGTTGCTGGAGAGGAGAGTGAGAGAATGTAACCCGTAGGACCTGTTATAGTCTGATACCCCTCAAAACAATGAATCCTATATGATATTGAGATTAATTTCCTATATTTTTTCCCATTCTAACTATATAAAGTCATATAAGGAGATGAAGGAAGTAATAATAAAATACAATTAAATAAAGATTTTATTAGACACCTTTAAAGAAGGACATTACTTATTTGGAAAATTTCACATATCAATACTCAGTATGCAAAATATTTTGTTTTATAGTGTTGTGTTGTTGAGGCTTCTATTGTGTTTGATAAGAACATGTAATTTCTGTATGTATACTACATACACTGTATTAAAGTTGATGTTGTGTGTTTCAGAGAAGTCCAACTTGTTTCTGAAGGATCCAACTGACTTGATGACCAACATGTATGGGGACACCGTTGTCACCACTAATGGTAAAAACATGCAAAAACACAAATAGCACAAAGCTTACCGTCACATGTAAAAGAAATTTATTTTATATGCAGACTAATTTAATCTAAAGCAGCCATCTAAATTACTTTGCAAGAATCTATCACTGATTCTGTTTAAAAAAAAAACAACAAAATTTCTGACTAAAATAAGAAATATTGTATAACAAACAATACTAACACTTTCCAGCCAGGCAGCCGCTGATGATGTATAGACTAGATCATCAGAGCATTATCCTACATTTGTTTACTATGACGTGAAACTGTGCTTAAAATCATCTCTGCAGTTTTAAAAAGAAGTAATTGTGTTTGTGTTTTCTAGGTGAGGAGGCATGTCTTCTCCGCCTGTCTCTTACCTCCTTGTTCACAGGAAGTTGTTTGAAGTCATCAAATGATTACATCACAAGGTACGGAAAGGAACATTTTTTTCAGCATAAGTGCATACTATACATGCTATACTATATTTTTGAATTTCGTCTTCTGCATGCCTCTTTCTCTTCACAGTGTGTGTGAACGCTGCCTGAAGGATCTCTCTCTCAGGTAACATAATCCTCCAGCACTCAAAACATTTACATTCATTACCAGCAATGTACAAAGCAGGCTTACAAGTAGCTTCACAAGATGAACTAAATATAAAAGGCAACTGGATTAACAATAACACTACTCACAGATTTTTTTTTTTTGTTTATCCAGGGTTCCTTAAAAAGTCTTGAAATGTCTTAAATTGAAATCTGGGTAATTAAGGTCTTAAATTTTAAATTGCCTGTGGGTATTAAATTTCTAGATGCATTTAGTGCCAATGGGAAAACACAGTATTCAGAGACTGACTGCAAGATTGCACGTTATTTTGTTCACAAAGTTCACTTCTTTGTTCTTGAGAAATTGAAGTTGTCGGAAAAAAAGTTAAGAGTTATGCCTTTAATTTATATTGTTGTTGCAAGTGTTAAAGGGCTGAAAAGAAATCTCATAAATAAATAAATTTATCATTTATTGGATTTTTTTTTTCCTGCTAAATATCGGTATCAGCCTCAAAAACTCCATGTTGGTTGGACCCTGCAATAAATCCCCTAAAGACCCTGCAATATTTCCTACCAAAGAAATTGTTCTGGCATTTTTGTGTCTGAAATTATATTTGTTGAGGTCTTAAAAAGTATTAAATATAAAATGGTGCAAGAACCCTGATTATCTCTGCATAAAGTTTCAACTTGTCCCAATAGTGAATGCACAGTTTCATAATGTGTTGTTTTCTTATTATTAGCAGCCTTTCGTTCAAGACATCTCATATTTATGTGATATATTTCTATGTATTTTTATGTTTATATTCTTAAATGTGTTATCTGTGTTTAGGGCCCAGCCAGACTGTGTGTACTCTGCCTTTAAGCGTCTCGGGACAGAGTTGGTGTTGGGCCTGTTTTTGAACGTACGAGCAGAGGAGCAGCCTGAACTATTCCAGGAGATCATGCAGCTCTGCACCCAGCACTGGCATGGTAGGAGCTCACACAGACATGCTGTATACACAAACACAAAAACAACAACAACAACAAGAACAACTCACGCCTTGCAGGTATGGAAGCATATATCTGTAAATATCAGTACAAGTAAACTACTCCAGAACCTGCCCTCTACAGAAAATCTATCTTCCTCTTGCAGACATGTTTAGTCTGCTTTGTTTTTCTGTAATACTGTTTTGCAAAATCATAAACTTCCCCTTTTTATTTCAGTTTAACAAATACGAGTTTTTTGTGGTTTTGCCCGTCTTTGTGCGTCTGCCGACCCCCTGCAGGTCTCATCTCTGCTCCTGTCAACGTGAAGGTTCCTCTGTGGTCGTCGGGCTTCTCCAACGCCCTGGACGCCAGGGACAAACTGATGGACATCATCAAAGACAAACTGGAGAATGACAAAGAGGGGTGAGACAGCATGTATCTGAGTGTCTCTCTCTGTCTTTTGTGTATCATACGCACACACACTTCCTGGTAGAGACCGAATGACCTGCTTCCACTCTCAGATCATGTCGTTTAGATCTGATGTTTTGAAATACAGTAAGATTACTAGCAGAAAGTCACCATGGCTGCTGTTCTTTGCCTCTCCCTCTGCGCTGTAAATTAGAGGGTGCTAAAGGATGTTGTTCTTAATCTTAAATTTAATCTAAATGTCGTTCTTTCCTCTCTGCCTCGCCGGCTCCTTCCAGTTTTGTCGGCTCGCTTGGTTCTTTGCCGCTGCCCGACTCCAGTTGTGCCTCCCAGCATCTCCTGCTGTTCATCTCAGCTCTGATCCCTAAAGCTCTGTCGTCGCTGCTCACCTCCTTTACACTGGCACTCAGTGGAAACGAGCAGGTATACCAACACATGATATGACGACACAAAGGAAAAGTATATTCAGTACAGAGAAATCCTGTATGCAGTAAAATGTGCACAGGTGGCAAATGTTTGTGTGAACCACACAGGCTCCGTAGCGCTTTGGATTATAACAGTATGACAACATGAAGTAGCAAAAATAAAGTGAAGGTGTGCCCTTCAAATTCATCATTATGCTTGGGCTCTTAGTGTTCTTAAATCAACATTTATTATGATTAAAGAAAAACCTGTGATGTGAATTAATATTAATGCAGCTCTACATATAAAGTGAAAGTTATCGTCAGTGTTTGTTTTCCTTCGATAAGACTTTTATCAGGCAGTTAAATGTCCATTACAGCCTCATAGATTTGGGTCAGTAGGCCCCTGCTGCACCCAATATTAGTTTTTATCATTTTTTCTGAAAGAAGGAATAAAATTATGGCTCTCGTGACCTTGGCAATTATGACAGGAACAAAAGCGGAAAGGTATGCGCTTAACATTGTGAAATAAGGGGTGTAGTTTGGTGGTTATGTGTGCGTGTGTAGGCATCTTCGTGTTCTCAATCATAAAATGTGACCTTCACTTTTCAAACACGGTTATTTTCAGCCAATAAAACTATTTAGATTTAATTTTAGTGGTTTTGTTGTCGAAACTGAAAGAAACTGTTTTGTTAGTGTTCAAATCAAGTTTCATGTTGGTTTGTAGCGTTTCAGTTTTCCTGTCACTTGTACAACGTAGGCTTAGTCGGCCTCTGATGACCCACATCTATAATGCTTATAGTGAACAATAACATACATTTAATGACCTCATAATGGTTGAATTTGGTGCAAAATGAAGCCTCTGCTGATAAATAAAATGAACTAACAAAAGTCTTTCTTCACGTCCAGGAGAAAAACCGTCGGCGAGCGATGGAAGACCCTGATTACCTGCGGACAGTACTGCTGGAGGTTCAGAGACTTTGGCCTCCTTTCATTGGTGGACGCAGGATAGCTGATCAGGTAGGACTGTTCCCTGGTGACTGGGTTGCATCCTATTGATTTGAATGTTGTACTGCATGAGTGTGGAGTATTTCTGAGCCTGTATTCTCGAGATTATTTTGAGGTGAGTAATATAGTATTAGCTGTTAACTCTTTGAGTGCCAGCCATTTTATAAAACAGAAAGTACCTTGTGCCAGCATTTTTGACCATTTTGAGTCATATCTCAAGACCCACAGAATATTTTGTACTATAACTCTGAAAACACAGAGTAGCTGGAATGAAAGAAGAGACTCTATTTCATCATTAAAAAATGTTTGTTTTTACCTTGTTCTATTCTTGTTTTATCAGAGGTAGAGTAGAAGCCACTCCCACCATAAACGGCACTTTTTGTCCAGATTCTGTCCATTTTGCTCTCTAATCACGATCTCCACTTCCTGCTTTGATCTCCGTGGCGTATACCGTCTCTTCGTATTCCGACTACATCTCCCAGAAGCCCCAAAATTACTCACAGGCTGTGTGACAGCGCGATCGGCGACCTGCTGCCGAAAAACCATTTCGACATTGAAATATGTCAATGACACTCAAAGAGTTATATGAAATATGAAGGAAAAAATCTTTTTATTTGGGTGTTTTGACAGGTCTGTTAAATGTGCTCAATTTTACTGTTTAATCGTTGCAGGGGTAATATAACAGCATGTGATATACACTGTTCTATGAAATGTCTTCCATTCTGTTTGCTATGTTGCGTTCTTATCCTCTAGATGGCGACATGTTGTTGTAGATTAATGTCTCTTCTACTCTACACAGTACAGAGCGATGCTGGACAAAAACACCTTATAGTACATTATGTTAACCCTACACTAAATATCTTTTCGTTCAGTTTTCTAATGGTCAGTTTTTGTCACATTAAGTGACTTTTAGCTTTGGTTTTCCTCTTGCAGTGTTAAACATTCTTGCATTGTTGAAAGTAAAACAAAAACTAAAGTAAAACAAAGGCAGCTGCACAAGTGATTTCTATTACATTGTTTCTACTAGCATTTAGGTCTTCTTAGTATTTTAGCAGCATATTTGTTTTAATGGCAACATGAGACATGCACTTACTGCAGGGACATTTTTCTATAAGCTTTAATACTTAATTTATTTGCAACATATTAGCTATAAATGTTTATAATATTGTGCTTTGCTGTGTAAATCTATGTGCTGTGCACATACATATTATGGTTTGACATCAGCAGCCTCTACTAGTAGAATCCCAAATTTATTCAGAGGTCCTGTCTCTTAATTGGCCGGCTGCTTACTCTGAGGGCTGCCTCCTCCCACACCATTTGCGTTTGATCATTATGACATCATCAAACAGCCTTATGCAACGGCCCAATCAGAGGCATTGATCCGTTTCTGCGATTGATTGGCTCCGCTCCCCCAGGAAGGAAGGAAGTGTGTGTTGATGAGGTTGTCGGCGGCGGTGGAGGGATTGATGTGTGCTGGTGACACTGTGAAGCCGAGTGGAAAGTCATCTGTCACTTCTGGGAAACGCACCAGTAGATTTTGTTTCGTCACGGCCTCAGTGGGATATGGGGTCATGATGTGTGGGCTTTTTACCAAACTTTGTAGAAGAAAGAACTCAAAAGAATCCACAAGGGCCATGGTATGAAGAAAACAAGATACATTAGTTATTATCAGGAGAGAAAAAATACCAATCAGTCCTTGCAGTTAGTTAGTAGACTGTAAAATTGCCCATCCTGACCGTATCCACAACAAAATTAATATGTTTCACTCTGAATTCTTGTGTAATATACCTTTTAAGTTGAAATTCATAATGAATTTAAAGTGGCCCTGTTCTGCTTTTGTGCTTTTCCCCTTTCCTTTAATGTGCTATGTAGTTTTTTTTAAAATTTTTTTTTAATTTATTTATTTTTTTGGTGATTCAAGAGATTCAAGATTCTGGAGTATTTATTGTCATTATGCATACATAAAGAAATTTTGTTGAGTCATTCAGCTTAAAGGCACACATAAATAAAGACATACAAGTGAAGATATAAATATAAAATATAAAACACCCATATTCACAGAGAAGATATGATATTTACAGCAGAAATGTTATATTTGCAGCAGAAATGTAATAGATGTAGCATAAATATAGTATTTACAGTAGAGATGTAATATTTGCAGCAGAAATTTACAGTTTGCAGAGGAATTGTGATAAATGCAGCATAGACTTAATATTATGACAGAATCTGCAGCAGACGTAATATTAACAGCAGAAATCTGCAGTAATGCAGCAGTAATATGTGCAGCAGATATGGGATATTTGTATGTAAAATGTCTGCAGACCCTTTAAGTTCTTCCTTTTCCTCTGTGACATAGTGACGTCACCAAGTAACATATTTGCCTGCCTAATGACTCGTTTGGCACGCCCTCAAACAAAGCTAGTTAGAGCGGAGCTTGCACGGTCCGACGAATCTGGTTTCATTTGGTTGACCAATTACAACAAAGTAGGCCAGTGGACCGATCAGAGCAGCCTGGGCATTTTGTGCATACTTCTATTTCAAATGTATGCACCTATAAATGAGCATAATAGGTCCTCTTTACTAAAGAAATGTATGGCATCTTCTCATGTATGCCTTTCCAATGCTTTATTAAAATAACAGAATTCGGACATCACACTAATAATACAAAGAAAAAATTAAGTGCTGTATGTGGAGTGAAAAGCGTTGATGAGATGTTTGTGTGTGCAGGTAGGTGTGAAAGAAAGACAGAGATTATTAGTATTCACCATCAGGTGGAAAAAGTAGAAGCTTCATCCAGTTGGAACTAAGATATGCAATAGTTTTAGTAAATTCAGTGTGTGTGCTATAGCAGGAGGTAGGAAGAAATGAACTCCACGAGAGCAGAGCCGGGAGAGAGAAAGAGATTTGTAAAAGATTTTCCACTCCAGCAGAGATAGGCCGAGAGAAAAATGAGAACCAGGGTAGAGGAAACAGAAAACAATGATCCTGCTCCATGGCGGTCCATTAGTGCAGCTACTAATGGATGTAATGAAAAGGTGAATTAAAAAGGCAACAATTGGGTAAGTGGTCTTTTTGCCCCAAGGTGGCTCCTTTCACCAGAGCTTAGCGAAGTATCAATGCAGGTTTAAAATGGAACTGCCATTGTCATTCGAGCCGAACATCAGTGTTTAAGAAGTGTCCTCTTCACTCACGGGTATTTATAGTTTTTAAAATTGCACCATTGCTTTTTCCAGCTCGCTTCTATTGTAACTGATTCTACAAATGGCCTTTCAAATCCTGAATCACCCAATGAACAGTTCTTACTCTCTAAATCTTTTCATTAAATAATGTGTAATATGTGACATTTCTCTGTGTGTAGGACTCCACGCTCGCAGGGTTTCACGTCCCAAAGAATTATGGCGCAGTCTATATCAGCCACTCCGTTCACCGCGACCCAGAGGTGTTCGAGCAGCCGGACAGCTTCCTGCCGGAGAGATGGAGCGGAAGGTGAGGATATTAGTTTTGTATCTTTGAGTGCCATTGTGTGTGTGTGCGTGTCAGATGACAAAAGTTGTGATGTAATAGATTTACTACAAAAGGCCTCAAAGATATTAAAACAAATTAAAAACTATGATACATATTTGTATTGTATATTATGGTTTATGCATCATCAGTGAAACAACAAAGAAAAATAATCTCTGAATGTTTTTAACGCTCTACAGAGCAATACAAATCAATGCAGATCCACCACAAGCTACTCTATAAAGTTACCACAGAAACAACACCGTTCTGACAGATGTCAACGATTATTTAATGGGAGATTATTGCAAGAGGGTATGGGATTCGGGTACTAAATCTTATGGATTTCTGTTTTTCTGGTCATTCTTGGAATCGGAGCAATCAAACTCAATCTCAACTCCTCTGGAAAGATGAATTGCTTCTATCTAGACCATTTTACTTTGATAATCAACGAACAAGATAGCACAGAGAGAGCCCAATTTCTGCAGAAAACAGACCAGAATTAAATTTAGTAGGTGGTTCAAAACTGGAAACAGCTGAACTTTCCTATCATTGATGCTGCTGCCTTCACCTACACATCTAACCCACAGCAGAATGAAAAAAAAAATCTGAAAATAGGACATAAAGAACTAGAAATATAACCAAATATCTTTACTCATGATGTGGGCTCTTTTGCTAGAGATTTTTGCCACTCACTGTGGCTAACTGAAGCACATCCTGACACTCACACACTGACCATTAGAAAGCATAAGAGGGACGAAGCTTTCAGTGCCCTGACACATTAAGAGTTGAGGACTTGCGTCATGAAAAGCCATTTTCATAAAAACCAGAAAGGAAAGGAAATAAAATAGTATTGTTCTCAATACCCATCATAGTACCTTTTTTAAAGGAATGTTAGAATACTGTTAGAGCTGTGAGGAAATGAGGAAGGAAGGAAATTACCAAAACTTTAAATCTGGACTTATAATGACGATGCTGGTTAAAGATCACATATTATACACCTTTTCTGCAATTTTATATAGGTCTAAGAGGTACAACAATATTGTATTCAAAGTGTATTACCCCAAACTCAGCCCTGGTCCTCAATTGCAGCCAGTTCAAAATCACTGTATTGAGCTCTGCTGAGAACAGGCTGTTTCTGTGTCTGTACCTTTAAATTTTCCTGAGCTGTGTCTGACCACGCCCCCTCTCTGGAGACAGGAAGTGGCTCTCTCTCTCCTTACCGTATTTACTTCTAGATGATGCATACTGGCACTGGCTAAAGAGGCTACCGTTAACAGTAGTCAGAGTCACCCAAATTACAGATAAGTGCATAACATTAGCTTCAAATGAGCCTTGTGCTCACAGAGCTTATGCTGAATGTCTCCTGATATTAATTACTCAAGGACACAAATGTTAGCACTGCAGCAGTCGCAGCTCCATTAGCTGCAGTGCTCCGTCTATAAACATGTCCCTGTAGCGTTAGCACTACAGCTAACGGAGCTAGCTAAGATGACAAGTGTACCACAGGGGTGGAAATAAAGTACTGGGAAGATGTGGACTGTATAGAAGACATTATTCTATGACGGAGCTCAGCTGACTGTGCTAGCTAGCAAGCTAAGACAGCTTTGTAAACATGGGCCCATACAAATTGGCTACACAGCTGAAGTTGAAGCATGGATCGGCTCAAACTGTCCTGGACACACTACAGACGTGGATGCTGTAAGTTAATCCATTTTGTGTTGCATTACTGTGTAGCTCTACTTAGCGCAAAGCCCTGTAAACATGTTCCGGAGGGTAGCTGCATGCTAGCATTACAGGGACATGTTTACACTGCAGCTACCGGAGCTACTGGTACCTCCAGAGGGTAGCTCCGGTTGCTGCAGTGTTAACGTTACAGGGACATGTTTATAGGCCAGCTAAAATAAATCGATCCACTGGATCTTCAGAGGACGAACAGAGTAAAAATAGCTTCCTGTACTTGTTGAAGCAGCCAAAACACAGAGCAGCTGCCGTGCTTTGCGCCGAACTTTCTCAGGTTTGTTTGCGAAGAAAGAGGAACGACAATGGCGGCCACTCGGTAACTTTAGAGTTATCTATCCAGGTGAGGATGGCTCAAAGGCAGTGTCCCCTACTGGAGGGAGGGGCATTTCGCCGTTCTATGTCAGTAGGCAAAAAATGTTCAACTCCCCACTTTCAGCACACATTGGCAAAGAAGAGGAGCAAGCAGGGCAAGGAGGTGACAGACTTTTTTCACTCCTGGGGCCTCATTCACAGGCTATGGGGACACATACTACTGTTATACTACCTTTATAAATTGAATTTTGCATAATAGGTAACCTTAAACTTATTATGCCTATATCATTATTATTTATTGGTTGTTTCCCATTCATTCGAAACATGCATGAACACACAATGATGCAGAATGCAAAGGGTGCTCAGGCAGATGATTGATGATGATTAACTCTTTGTGTGCCATTGATGTATTTTGACATCAAAAAGTTTTTTTCGGCAGTGGGTCATCGATCAAGGTCTCCCGTAGCCTGTGAGTAATTTTGGGGCTTCTGGGAGATGTAGTCAGAACATAAAGAGATGGTATACACCACAGAGTTCAAAGGAGGAAGTGGAGACGATCGCAATTAGAGAGAAATACTGACAGATTCTGGACAAAAGGTGGCGTTTTTGGTGAAAGTGTCCTCTACTCTACCTCTGATAAAACAAGAATGGAATAAGGTAAAAATAAATGTTTTTTTCATGACGAAATAGAGAGTCAATTCTTTTATTTGAGCTGTTCAGTGTTTTCAGAGTCATAGTATAAAATATTCTGTAGTTCTGGAAATATGACTCAAACTCAAAAATGCTGGCACAAGGCACTTTCTGTTTTATAAAATACCTGGAACTCCAAGAGTTAATATACAATATATTTACATGTGATGGGGATCCTGCCCATTTCACGACTCTGAGAGAAAATCAAAGAGTCAGTGTTTTTCCTCCTGAATGTTTTTTTTTTTTCACCTAACACACCGTCATCTATTAGGATTTCCTGCAAAACTCTTTGTAAAATAAAAACTGCTTTGTGTTCACGACAAAGGTCACACCAGAACCATGTTGTAATAAACATATTCATTTGCGCTACGTTGTTGTCATAGTAACCGATGCAGGGAGATTATAACAATGCCCCAGCACACAAATCTGATCTGGTCACTTTCACATTTGCTATGCACTGACTCACAATAGAGATGCACAAAGAACCGTTAAAGGCGGCTCATCCCTCGTTCATCTCCCTGCTTCCTGCTCTGGTAAAATGAAACCTCGTGTGGCTCCTTCATCAGTTCACTTTCTCAGTCAACCGTTTTTCTATTCAGCCACTTCCTCCATTCACCTGGTTATTCTCATTCATGCTTCTTCATTCAGGCAACTGAGCAGAGGGTGGGGGGAAAAAAAATCTATGAATGTATGTATGTAGGTAGCTGCTGCCATGGAAACTAGTCACCTGACACTGTCTTTACCAATAGGGATTCCCTCTGTGTGTGTGTAGGGTGGGGGATGATACCCTGTGGAGTGGGATGGTGTATAGAAAAATGAGTCAGAGAAGATCCTATCCTGCTTTTTTTTTCTGCGTGCACATCTCTCAGAACAAAAAGAGGGTGATTCCTCTAAAATGAATAGTTCAGGGCTTCCCTCTATCAGTTAAATATAACCTCTGTTATGAAACCCCTTTTAGTGGAGCTGACAGATACGACACAACACACACACCCGTTAATACCTTCAGTGCAAGCTGTCTTTTGCAGCTTCTGATTATCCTGTTGACAATTTTTCAAGGTCAAGAAATTATTCATTTTTGTAGACAGTACAGTCTGTCTGGATGTGAGGATTTAGCTGTGCATACCATTTTTTTTAATATACTGCAATGTATTATATCCTACAGCAGAAATGGTGCATGATCACACCGTTAAATCACTTGCAAAAACTCATTTACTTCAAGTGTATGAAATATATTTTGGATGATCTGCTTATGGTAATTTAGTAATGGGTGCCATTTATGAATAGACAGGTAGCTGCTGCCATGGTAACTGTCCACCTCACAGAGGTTTTTACCAATGGGGATTCCCCGTGTGTGTGCATCCTGGACAGGGTGAACGTATGAGTCAGAGGAGATTTTCCGAGCAAACTTTCTGAAAAGGTACAAAAAAAAACCCCAGAAAACAGTAGCCATAGCTTAACTGAGTTCAGATACATTCAGACTTTAAACATTTGAGTATTCTGATCGTTACAGGCCTGGTGGTAACTTTTTTAACAAACCCATTAAAGGAGGTTGAATATTTGGATTCATGTATGTGCATACTAGTTGTATGTGACTTAATAGCTGCTCAATCAAGTGAATCTCCCTCAGGATGTAACTATCTTTCTGTCTGTGTCTGTGTGTTTACTGTATTTAATCTTCCAAGCCTTTATTTACCTTCCAGTCTGTTTCTTTCCTCTCCTACCTGCCTCTTTCTCTGCTTCTCCATCTGTCCGTCTTCCTGGAGACTGTTTCCCCGTCTGCCTTGATAGTTGCCTGGCTCCTTTCCTTATCCCCTGGCTGTTTAATTTAATGACTGCAGTCCTGTTACATAACAAGCCTATGACAATAACTTCAATTATAGTCACCTGTATGTGTATTTTTGTGTGATAATTGTATGCATTGTTCACTGTGTGTGTGTGTGTGTGTGTCAGTACATTCTCATTCGTCAGCCTGTGTGTTTGTGGGCTTTTCCAGTTTGAAGCAAATAGTAAAGCTGGCAAGTTAAGATCCTATCAGCCGAACGCCCACACAGGCTCCGGCCATAGATAAATGAATCGGAAACCAACCAAACTCAGATAAAAATCTGAGCTACCGAAGTGAATTGAGTTGGTAGTTTTAGTTTAAGCTGAGAACAGGGAGTTTCCGTCCTGTCTTCAAATGAAAACCGATGTATATCAGCATGTTTTGAAGTGGAAAACGATCAGCAAATCTTAAGTTGCTGGATAAGTTATTGTTTAGACTTATTTGTATGAAGGCTGTGAAAGTCCCTAAATATATCTTAATTTTCCTTTTCATGCTCTGTGTATTAAATCTTTGAGTGCCAACGGTTTTATAAAACAAATGTTTTTGACCCCCAGAATATTTTGTATTATGTCTCTAAAAACACTGAATAGCTCAAATGAAATAAGAGACTCTCTATTTCATCATGAAAAAATGTTTGTTTTTACCTTGTTCCGTTCTTATTTTATCAGAGGTAGAGTAGAGGCCACTTTCACTGAAAATGCCACTTTTTGTCCAGAATCTGTCTGTTTTACTCTCTAATCTCAATCGTCTCCACTTCCTGCTTTGATCTCTGTGGTGTATACCATCTCTTTATTCTTTGACTACATCTCACAGAAGCCCTAATATTACTCGTAGGCTGCGGGAGACCACGATCAGCGACCCGCTGAAGAAAAAAACACTTTGGCGTCGAAATACGTCAGTGGCACTCAAAGAGTTAATGGATAGGTCTTTTCAGTTTTGATTGTAGATGGGATGTTTTGGTAAGGTGCTATTATTTTCCTCAAATTTTCTGAAAGTTACCTTGAAATAATGACATTTTGTTGAGAATCCTTAAACATTTCCCTTATTACGAGTTAATAATTGATATCCTGATCATTTTGTTTAGTCCAACCAATCAGCAAATGATGTAGAGTATCCATCCACTTTCTAGAGTCAAGAACCACAACATCAGATCTGGTTTTTGTCTTAAAAGGTCTTAAGAACAACTTATTTTGAAGCAGTGCTGCTGATTGACACCAAAAACCTGGAACAATCACACATCTGGCATTTCTCACCAGTGTTTTATGATCACCAAAACAAAAATTTCTGTTATCAAACTCCACTGAAAAAACTAGATAAATAATGTTGTGATGCATTCATGGGGGTATGGACATATCAGAAAACCACTAAACCACAGCAGGTGCCCATGAAATAAGTTTCACCTTTCAGAGGCTCCTCTATTAAATCTAAATGCTTTCTTGGCCTCGGAGCTCAGTCATGACATTTCCGCTGCTCTTTCACACTTTATGGTGATAATTATACCAAACAACACATTATACTCCTCTGGTTTACTTCCCTTCCATTGAGCATATTATATACAGCCTTGTGCCGGACTGCTGGGTAAGACTTCCTCTCACTTCCTGTCTCAGGATTACAGCACTGAATTGTAGGCTACACATCTTACTGTTTCAGGATGGGCCTGAAAGTACATTAAACCATTAGACAGATGCTGCAGAGAAGACTAATATTCTTCCTTCTCTCTCTTTATCTAATGCTCACACACACACACACACACACACACACACACACACTGGACCCAGACTATACACACCACTAATGCTTCCTGTTTGCCTTTAATCAGAGCTCAGGTTTCAGGAAGACAGGATGCATTAGTGGTGAGAGGGGAGGGATGGCCTGCATTAGCAGGCTGTTGACAAACCTGTCAGCTGGAAACTACCAGCATCTCCATATTGTCAAGCATATTTTTAAAGGAGAAATAGTGAAGTTGGGATAGCTGGGATAGGCTCCAGCCCCCCCGCGACCCTATGAGGATAAGTGGTAGATAATGGATGGATGGAAATAGTGAAGTTATACCAGCTACGGCGGAGAGAGTCAGACTGACAATGCATGTCAAGTAGGATCACTCACTGCGTGCACATGGACGAGCTAAATCGTATAATAAAGGGATCGAAAACGTATCAAATCCATGTGCACAGGCTAAGGATCGTATAGGGACTGGATTTGCTAATGCGATAGGAACCCCTGACTTAAGACATTCTTAATCTGCTTTGTGCCTGTTGTGTCTTACGTCCTGCGCATGCTCGAGAATTTCCACTGGGGGATTTTACCCGGAGGTGGAAGGAGGCGCCGACGCCATCATAAATAGTAATGTTGTTGCCGGAAATGTGTACGCTACAACAACGACATGTATGCCACCAGATAGTTTATTGTTGCTGTTAAATTGCCGTCAACAGGAAGTAGTTCTAACACCACTTGTTGAAAGGGCGACAGCACCACCTAGTGTAGCGGAGTCAGCCAAGGTCACTGACCGTTATTAAATGAAATCCATGTGCACTTGGATTTTGGGACAGACCACCCACTGAGTTGCAACATTGAATTTGAAGAAATCCAGTACGATCCTATCATGTGACTGTACTGAATGATTCAGGTTTTGTTGTTGCACCCTCAGACAGTTCAGTTTTTTTTTAATTTTTTAATCATGATGATGGTTTCAGCTATTTGTAACACTATGTGTAACCTGTAACTATGTTTTTGTCTGTGCAGGAATGCAGGCCAGGAACACTTCCTGTGTTCCTTCGGCAATGGACCAAGAAGCTGCATTGGAACTAAACTTACTGATGTCTTCCTTAAGGTGACTCCATTTCTTTACACGTAACAGCCACAGACGCACATAAAAGTAAAACATTTAAGGTTGTCTTTGTTTCTTCATTTAATCATGCCAGAGAAACAGACACAGACAAGAAAAGTTTAAATTAAAAAGCTGCGATGTTGAGACATTTATCCACAGTAACTGAATGCACTCAACTATAACTAAGCTGACATTTTTTAAGAGAAATGTACGTACTGTACTTTAAGACTTGCCAACATGAGAAGTCTAATTTAAAACAAGGTATGATGAGATAAAACTCGATTAAAGTCAAACAAGAATAGTGCAAAAAGATGGTCTAACATCATCCTGGGAGTGAGTCTGTTGTGAAATGTAAATATGCAACTATTATTATGGGCAATAATATATGCTGCATACGTTGTATTTTTACTCATGGCTGAATGAAAATTGTGAAGCTTTTGAGAAAACCCTTATTTGTTATTTATAGATACAAGAAACACCAGCAGCCTCCTGGAACGGCCGATGACTGACACACTAAGGCATATGAACAGAGACAGAGGTGAACCGTGAGCAATGCTCATGGGAATGATGAAATGCTAGCATGTTTGTGTTTATTTGAGATGACAGACGGAGAGCCAGGGAGCCCAGGTACATCCTGTCCTGTTCAAACCACCTGGCAGTCCCCACGGCAGCACTCACCATAGCCACCATTGCCTAGACGCTCAGGAGACACACAAACACACAGGCATACATAGCCTTTGGAAGGCATGAGAACAAGACAGGTGTGACAACAGGAAGGAGAGAGATTTATCTCCCATATGAGGATGTTCCCTCTGGAAACAGCTGTGTCTATGTATATGCTGTGAGCCTTGACACTGGGGAGCAGAGGGTGACTCAACCTGAAAACAACCCTCAACAATCCGGTGGATTCCCTAGGTTTTAATTGGAAACTGGATGGAAGGATTCCCTCCCTAATTTAGAGTGTTGCTCACAGATTATCTCAGCTGTAAACTAAATCCATGCGCTGGTTGAAAATGTTTTATCTTTTTAACTTTTCAGTGTTTCAAGTCAGAGTCAGTTTTATTGTCAACTGCACAATATGAGCGGTACATATACAGTGAAATGGAAATTCTCCCAGTTTCCCCCAGACAGCACAATCAACACTGTAATAATATGAGCCATAAATGAAGTACGATTGATGAATTCAAATTGCTTTCATACATGCTCGCAGATGGCACGAGTGACGGGGGGACATGTCCACTTCAGATTCCTTGAGACTTCATAGACTGTATAGAGACACTGATCCTTCCCCCCACTTTCCCAGCATCATGAGACAAACATTGCCGGTAAAACATATAATTAATATCACTGCTATCTGCTAATGATTTAAACAGTATCTACATGTTTGGTTGTACGTCTGTGAGGCTGGAAGAGCTGGGAGCACTAAACTTTGAGGTTACTCTGATCTGAGCTCCAAGTTCCGACTTCCAGTAAACACACCGTAAGGCAAACTCTCACTCCCCAGGGTCCTAAAAAGGAAATAAAAAGTTACTTTTAACAGGGCCTTTTTCCTTTTTGATGTAACATGTAAGCATAGTTACTTTTTGAACAACGTAACTAACCAACAGCATAAAAAAATAAATAACCATGAACTTAAAGTGAGTGTGAGGAGTAGGTACTTGTACATAATTGTACAAAAAAAAAAGAATTTTCAAAAAAAATTCAGAAATTCCAAGTCTGATGTTGATTCCAGATGACTCCTTTTGAAACTAGAACCACTTTAAAGGGTTTTCAATGTGTTCGAGGCCTAAAGACAGAGGACCAGCTGTCACACAATGAGGAAACAACATGCACCAAAATGTAGTTATGCTAATCGTGGTTGTGGTTGACTGTTAAGTGCTGAGAGAACGGTTGATGTCTGTGGGAGGGAAGGAAGCAGATTGCAGCAGTCAGCCTATGAGAGGCTTATCTCAGCAGTTCACATCCGTTGAGTCAGACAGTTAACTAATACAGTTGAAGAAGCTTATTTAACCTAAGTTGGTACATTGCAGCCACTAAAACAAAATCTTTTTTTTTTTTCTTTCTTGATTATTGAAGAGCAAAAACAGCATGCAGGTCGGCACGGTAGTGTAGTGGTTAGCAAGAAGGTACCAGGTTCGATTCCCGGGCCCAGGCCTTTCTGTGTGGAGTTTGCATGTTCTCCACGTGTCTGCGTGGGTTCTCTCTGGGTACTCCGGCTTCCTCCCATCATCAAAAAACATGCATGGGGATTAGGTTAAGTGGCTAATTTAAATTGACAGTATGTGTGAATGTGAGTGTGAGTGGTTGTCTGTCTCTATGTGCCCTGTGATGAACTGGAGACTTGTCCAGGGTGTACCCTGCCTTTCACGCTAAGACCCAATGTGTGGATAAGAGGTGGAAAATGGATGGATAAACAAACAGCATGCATACAGACATAATATGAACAAGGGTGTTACTGCAGATGTGAGGGATGACTCAGTCCTGCACACACACCCAATCATGAGTCATTGTAAATGTTGGACCTGATTGAATGGAGCTCAGGTGAAATGGTCAAAGTGGTTTTAATGATCTGCCTTCTCTTCATTCATTGTTCAGTGGGACAATCATACCTCATTATTTAACACTACATTATTCTAGATAACCAGCTTTTTATTGCTTAAACAAGTGGAATGGGGATAAAATAGGCAATACTCATCTTCCTTTTGCATACATTACATACACTCAGTTCATTAGGAGCACCTTGCTTGCGCCTGGTTGTCTTGTCCATGTCTACATGGCTAAACACACTGAGTCATTGCTGTGTGATTGTCTGATTAGATATTTGCATTATTGAGCAGTTGAACAGGTTTACCCAAGTGGATGGTGAGTGTATATCTGTGTGTGTATTGTGTGTATATATACAGAAATGAAATACAATATTTAAATGTTTTTTAACATAATCTTGGTCCCTTTTCAGTCTTATGTATTGATGAATATTTCATTTCTCACACACTGACACAGGCCAGTCAACTGTCAACCAATCACTACAAACTAAATAAACTCAGACACATGATGTCACCCATAGCAACAGGGGTTAACCCTGCTCTGTCTATCGCATTAGCATTTTGCTAATGACCCAACACGGCTATGTGGTAATGTGAAAGAAATTTGCAAGATGTTGAGAAAGTGAAACCTGCTCTTTTTGTGCTAAAAGAATATTTGGCTATAATGTGTCTGATTGGCTGTCAGCAGACTGACCATACACACACACACACACACACACATACAGGAGGGCGTGACCAAAAAAAAGTAGACTGCAGGGATCTGGGTCAGAGATGAGTCATCGCCCCCTTGCTTCATCCTTCCTCCCACCCCCACCATCATCATCATCCTTCCCCAATTCCTTCACTTCTTTCCTGCCTTCCTCCATCCCTCTTCATTCATCCTGCTCCTCCCCCTCTATTAGGAGAAAAAAAATCTTCATTCACATAGTGGAGAGAGGCGGGGCAACTGCTCTGTGACTGAGCATCAGCCAATGGGGAAAGCTGGTTGTGGCATCATCAGCCATGGAGCTCTGTGTGCACTTCATATGTAGAACGAAATAGAATCATCTATTTCCTGTCTTGCCGTGGCACTGTTTAACCTTTACGCGAACTAGAAATGAGTGTATTATGAATCTGACATTTTGGTGAAACGTGGAAATTAGATGTTAAAATGAGCACAGTGAAAAAGTGTTTATGATTTGAGTCCCATGGACCTAATGTTCAGATTCAGCTTGGCTCCTAAAAGATGTTGCGTTGCATTCATACTTTTAAATCTGGAAAACAACATATAAACAAAGTGCTATGGAGGCTGGCGCTTTATTTATTCAGCGTTGGTGGAGGCTCTCTCTCTGCCAAGTGCCTCCTGGTTTAACATTTTGTTTTTGCACTGCTATAAAATTAGGAAATTGTCACTTACACCCCCACTGCTTTTAACTCTAAATATCATCTGTGAGGCAGAATGTAAACTCTGTGCGCGAGCAGCGAACATACTGAAGCGACACATTGCAGAAATCTCTTTCTATTCTCGTTTTTTGCTGCCAGGAAGCCTGCATGTACCTGTTAAAGCACTACAACTGGTGTTTGGACCCTCCATCGCAGGACCTCGAGTACAAATGGCTGCCTGTGTCTCGCCCCGCCAACCCCCCCACCATATCTTTTACCCGACTGGATCAGACCAGATCTGACAGGAGCGACACCAGCTAGGGATGCACAGTATGTTTAGTGATGCACCTTCTGATAATTTGAAAGAAAAAAAGAAAATATATGAGCACTATAAAACTGTAGCTAGAGGCCAACTCTGCCTGTGTAGAATGTGCAGCACAAGCTGGAAAATAGGTGAGAGCTCACGAAGGGGATCCAGCAAACCGTGAGGCTTTCCCCCGCTGCGTAAAATACAGTACTCGTCCTGGGAAAAGCCGAGCAGTGCGCTGCTTTCACTGTCTGTTCCTCTGCCAGATATTCTGCAGCTTTGCTTGATGAATCTGCAACAGAAGACAAAATAAGTGACTCATAATCCTTCTTCTGTCACTGATTCTGACACTGCCAGACAGCATTTTTGGTCTCTTTTTTTTAATTAGTCATTTATAAAAAAGATAACCCTAATCCACACCATGAAGGCTGAAACATCATATTTAGCTTCTAGGTTGAATTGAGGTACATCCTTTTTCCCCTATTTCCAATACCTAAGTGCAAACCTGTTTCCCCTCCCCCCGTCCACCACCTAGCAACCACCACTGCTTAGCAACAGTTCGTCATACCGACACTGACTTTAGTATGCAAGTCTCACACACACACTAACCTGGTTATTTTTGAAAGCAGTTGGCAGTGATACACAAACCATCTGAATCACATGTAAATGATGCCAGAAGGCGTTTGAGAGCTCACGCCTACTCTTCAAATAACCTTAGTAACCTGAATGATTTTTAGCACATGAATCATAAACCAAACTAGACTAAACTTAGCAATATATCTGTGCCTGCTATGTGTTTAATATTTAAGTGTGGTACACATCCTTAATATTATAGTACACATTGTGTTTGTTTGTCTATAATTGTTAAATTACTTTTTTTATGCGGTCTAAGTTAGTTAGTATGACATATATTCTATCATGTTATGTTAATTTATGAGCCTGTGTGCTGTTTTTTAGTAAAATATGTAGCAATTGAAGTATTTCACTGGATTTACTTCCGTTTCTGTGTCCTGTGAAAATTGCAGGTGACATATTCTGTAATTTTGAATGCTAGTAGTTTCCAACTTGGGATTTGATGGCCTCACATGTTAGATCTAAAGCATGATTAGAATTTGGTGGTCTAAGGTCACTGTGACCTCACAAAATACGAGAATTCATCAGCAAATTATGACACAAATTTCACACAAATGTCCAACAGGATCAAATTATATACTTTATACATTTTCCAAATGTCGCTGTCTGAGAAAGGAAAATAAATACCTATTTGGTTCAGCTGCTCACAACTTATGTGTATAAGCTGTGACTAGGGGAGAAATAGATTATTTTAATAATTAATAACAATTTCATTATTTTAAGGTGGCAAAAAAGGACTGTAGAACATGTTCATTTATTTTGTATCTAAAAGAGAAAAAAGTTAAGTCCAAGCTGTAACAAATCACTATTGTCATGTAAAACCCATTTTAAGGGTATAAAATATATAAACAGGCAAGAAATATTTGACAAATATATAGATACATTTAAGCTGCCTCGTTTTCAGTACAATAAACAATGAATCAGTCAGCTCAGTCTGAACTGGACCATGTTCGCCTACAGTGTGGATGAAGGCTAAAGTGTGTTAACTTGTATGAAATGTGAGCTATGCTGTTAATGCTGCCTGCAGTCGGTGTAATCAGCTATAGGCATGTGTCTCAGAAAGATGCTTTTGTCCTGCAGAGAGCCGCCCAACAAAACCACTGTGTTCTCTTAGCTGCTCTCTCTCTCACACACACAAATGACTGCCTCCTATACACAATGAGTTATGCTGCAGACGTGCATATCTCTCTTCCTTGTCGCCCTCACACAGAGGCACACTTGCAGACATACAAGATGGGCTTTTGTGAACAGAGTGGTATGACTCACTGCTCACTTCACTCACAACATTGTAGGCAGGCGACAGCGACTTCTCATGAGTTGTTTATGGGAGGATGTTTTATAGGATGGTGGGATATTGCTTGTTTATTATTGATCATGTCCACATTGCACCACATTCAAGCACCCCATGTGGTCCCCAGCAATACAGCCGCCATGAGTGTGAGGTGAAATAGACGAGCAGCTCTGGACATACAGAAAGACAAAGGCAGATCTGTGACATTGGGCTATACAAATAAAAGTGACTTGACTTGATGTTTCTTGTTTTATGATGAAATATTATATAACTTCACTGATATAAATAGAAGTTACGCTTCAATAATTTTAGTCACATGAACTCCTCTCAGGATGGCACGGTGGTGTAGTGGTTAGCACTGTCACCTCACAGCAAGAAGGTACCGGGTTCGATTCCCAGCCCAGGGTCTTTGTGTGTGGAGTTTGCATGTTCTCCCCGTGTCTGCATGGGTTCTCTCCGGGTACTCTGGCTTTCTCCCACCATCCAAAAACATGCATGGGGATTAGGTTAATTGGCTAATTTAAAAAAAATTGACCGTAGGTGTGAATGTGAGTGTGAGTGGTTGTCTGTCTCTATGTGTCCTGTGATGAACTGGAGACTTGTCCAGGGTGTACCCTGCCTTCTGCCCTAAGACAGCTGGGATAGGCTCCAGCCCCCCCCGCGACCTATGAGGATAAGTGGTAGAAAATGGATGGATGGAGATCTCATAAGCAGCAGGCTCTTTAATCAGTAAGTAATATAATCAGGTTCAAAGAGTGTCAAAATGCAGCTTTCTGTTGTTGTTTTTCAACTTTTCTTATCATAATTTACTTTGTAGAGTTATTTTATTGCTCTCCTTCAGTCGCATCATTAGGCTTATTTTAGGGGAATATTGAATATTATAAAAAAAATATAAAAATATTTATATTAAAATATTGTGTGTGTGTGTGTGTGTAGCCAATTAGCTCTCCTTATTTGGTCTAGTGGAACACACTGAGAGGACAGTGGCAGGCTAAACCGTTTTAGCTCATTATCTACAGTAATATACAGTACATGTGTAGTTATATTAATATATTGTTGCATGTTAGGGTTAGAGTCAAATGAGAAGAGCAACGCCTCTCACAAAAAACATTAAGCAACAAGCTGCTTGTTAGCTCAGCATAAAGACTACAATAGGAAACTGCTAGCCTGCCCACCACCACCCTTAAAGCTCACTATGTGTTGTATATAGGGCAGGAGTGGCAAAACAGTCATGCACATAACTCCGTAAAAATGTGAATTTATGATTTTATGAACAAGTTTTATTCCTTTATCTACTAATGTCTCATTAACTGCATGTTTGACAGTTACATTCAGCGACGTCGGCTGTTGTGGGGCTTCAGCCTTTGACCTTAAGGTCACCAGATGAACAGATCAGTATTTCATATGGCGTCATTTGTTGCATTCCAGGCTGATCTGACCATCTGTGTACCTCCTTGTGGTCCACCCCTTCACATTTTAAAACATAATTTAAAAAAATCAGCTGACCACGCACACCCACAAACAATGGCTGAATGAGATCAGCGGAGGCAGCGTGTGTAGATTACACCAAACTATAACTCATTGAGTGTGTGTTGTGGTTCTGTTATGCTTCACGAGGAAAGAAAAAGGAAATAAGCTGTGTAGTCTGGTGGTAGGACAGCAGATACCTCCTAGTTTTTCCCTCAGGATTTATGAGACTGTGGTGGGTGAACCCTTTTAACTCATTGACTGCCAGCCATTTTATAAAACAGAAAGTGCCATGTGCCAGCTTTTTTGAGTCATATTTCAAGACCCACAGATTATTTTGTACTATGACTCCGAAAACACCGAATAGCTCAAATGAAACAAGAGACTCTCTATTTCATCATGAAAAATGTTTGTTTTCACCTTGTTCCATTCTTGTTTTATCTGAAGTAGAGTAGAGGCCACTCCCACCCTAAACACCTCTTTTTCTCCAGAATCTGTTTTGCTCTCTAATCGTGATCACCTCCACTTCCTGCTTTGACCTCCGTGGTGTATACCATCTCTTTATACTCCAACTACATCTCCCAGAAGCGCCAACATTACTCACAGGCTGCAGGAGACAACGATCTGCAACCCACTGCCAAAAAACACTTTGACATCTAAATACGTCAATGGTACTCAAAGAGTTAATGTCTGCCCAGGCACCTCGCCTCACTGATATCGCCAGTGCACAACAAATGGGTACCGCTGATGCTTATTATGAACACAGGATCCGTCGTTCAATACAGCTCACATTGTTTGCCATGCACATCTTTTGTCAACATATCAAAGGAGAAGGAAATTAGAAAAGAAGAATACACTACAGGTGGGGTCGCTTTCCATTCAGGATTGTGAGAAAAAGGAAATCATGTTGGTTACTCACACACACACACACACACGTCTAACAGGAGGTAGGGCAGAGTATCCAGATGGCAGAACAAAGCCTGGGGTCAGTTTTAATGAGCAGAGCTAATTACCACATGACTGTCCTATCTGTCCACTCCCAGTGGACTGCTGGCCTTTAATAGAGTATACAACAGGAAGTAAAGGCAGGAAAACCCCACCTCCTACCTCTGCCACATACACACAAATGCTGGGCTAGTCGCTGTAAACAATGATTTGCATGAACCCAGCACATTTTTCTACACACTTACTGTACGCTTAACCTCTGCCTTGTAACTAAAATTATATTAGCATTCTCACTCTTGCAGCTAATTTTGGAGCAGGGGGTTTAGATCCCCGGTTTTAGGATGGGATCAGATGTAAAAACAAACACTTTGTGGACTTTAAGCATAGAAATACCAAATAAAGTGTAAAATGAACGCTGCAAATTATTTGGTTCTTACCATGATGAAAAAAACTTAGATTTAGACATGTTAGATCATTTGTTTTAAGAGTTAATTTCTTATTTTAAGTGCTCATCTTTACACCATAATAAATCAAGCACAGCCTTATCTTTTTGTCTCAAATAGGCATCTTAAAATGAGGTAAATAACTGTTAAGATATATTACATCTCTCCCCCAAAGTCTCATCAAATAAATCTCGTTTTGAGATTCAGTAACAAACTCAGGTTCCTTGATTCAAGAGTCAAAAACTGCTTGTATTTAGTATGTTTCACATATTTTGGGTCTTTAAAAAGTAAAATTTTAAGTAATCTCAGCATTTTCTGCTGATCTTATGCGTATATTTGGCCTTTTTTGCTTTCTTTGGTTCTGTAATAAGTTAGCTTTTGATTAATCATCTTAAGGGGACGGCTGTGGATCATTTGGTAGAGTGGTCATCCCTGAACCCCAGGGTCATAGGTTCGATCCCCCTATGCTCTCTAAGTGTCCCTGAGCCAGACACTGAACTGTGAAGCCTTACAACCCTGAGGGATTGTTTAAGTGCACAAATTTTGTGTATTTGACAAATAAAACAGATTATTATTATTAAAATCAACATTTTCCACTCATTTTAAGCCTTCTAAATACATCTTATTTCTTGTTTTAACAATCTTAATTTGAGAAATCTTATTATCTCGCTGCATGGACAGATAATTTCACTTGTTTTTGAGCACCTTTTTCCTCAAATTTAGTGTTTTTATCTTGTTTTTAGACACCCCTTTTTTTTGCAGTGAAGAATTGTTGTCCCAAAACTTTGCAGGTCAAGGAATTCTTTTTGTATCACCTGGTAATCTCACTTTCTCGATTTGATGTCTACAAGTGTGTGCTAGCGTATGCAGTTGAATTCCTGCAACAAACAGCCCACACACAGACGCACAAACATGTGTCTGTCAATGCAACACACACACACACACACACACACACACACACACACTCCTTGCTGCTTACTACTGTGTTTGTCTGTGCTCAGACAAGCAGGAAGGAAAAGCCATTAGTCACTGAGGTGCCATCGAGCACTGTTAAATTGTCTCATTTATCTCCCCGATGCTGCTGAACTCTGCGCTGCCGCTCAGATTCACCAGGGAGCCCTCGGGAGCAGAGCACTCCGCCAAATATAAGTATATAATCATTTGTTGTAAGTGGTCCTATATCTTCTCATGTGAGTGTCTGTGGCAGCAGTTGTGAAGTGGTGAGCTAGTTCCTGGTTATACTGTAACATCGTTTGAGTTTCAGGTCACCCGTAGAATATTAATGAACTTCCTGTGACTAGTTCAGGAAGTAGATGGATGTGAGGACACAGCTCCCAATCTGTAGCCTCAGTCGACTGCACCGACATCAGAGGGTGAATGCATGCTGTTTATGTTAGCTTTTTAGGAACATGAAATTGAACTATTATGATTATACCTGCAAACATACTAAAGGTATTTTGAGAGATAACATCACTGACAGAAATTATTTTTGATGTGATCATCCATATTTTATTTTGATTTTGACCTTGTATAGATAATACTCATTTTTACTTACAACCCCATCAGTCAGCAATGGTGCAAACTTGAATTGTTGAATTATTCTTGGTTTTTTTTTTATTGTTATTTTTTATTCTAAACTCTGAGTGTCATCCGTTTTATAAAACAGAAACTGCTTTGTGCCAGCGTTTTTTGCCCATTTTGATTCATATTTCAAGACCCACAGATTTTTTTTTTTTTTTTGTTTAATTTTACCATCATAAGTTAAGCATGTTGTCATGCTAATTAGCACTGAATAACTGATGCTAATGGGAATGTCCTTAGTATTGGTGTTTTCTCTTAAACCCAAGCAAATGAAAGTACCAGCTTTAATCAATCCACCCTTAAGCTTTTTCAGTCTGAAGTGGTGGATGGACTGACCTTAAGTCAGACTGCTAGCATGGGTTAATAACACCCTTAATAAACCCACAGAAATCACAGGTTAAATAAAGCAAATGTAGCTGCTACTTTTAGCCCTCTTGAATGCACTTCCATGGACTGCGTAGATGCATGAAGACTATTTGAGGACTAGCTGTCATCCCTCTTGTGACTCTCATTCGAATTTCCAAATTACAATCGAGTGTTGTTCCATGATGTTGCAATTGTAACGTGAGCGATGGAGAGGAAACACGGGAGTCAGATGAGTGGTAAAAGCATCCCTCCTCCCACTCTAATTGACATGCTCTCACTCTGTCTTTTAAACACCACTCATCCCCCTCTTCCATCACTTCTCTCCACCTCTACATCCTTTCTTCTCTTTGGGAACGCAGTCGTTCATTTCAGCATCACGGAACAACACTTGACCTGTTTTTAGCTGTAGGGGGTAACGGCCACGTCTCTGCTGACGTTTGCTTGGGAGGAAAGAGAGGAGGTGAAATAGGCAGAGATGGAAGGAATGAGAGGAAAGAGAAAGAAAAGTTCACCTAGGATCATTTAACAAATGTATTTTAGGGCTAAAATCATTAAAAAAAAATCAAATTTTATAATATATTCATCAGTATTTTGTGCTGCAGTTGATTTTAATTTGACCCGTTTTTTTATTGTTAGTACACAGCAAAAAATTACATCTTGCCAAGAATAATTATTACTAGTCAAATTATGTATATGTACTTTTCATTTGGTCCATTGGCAGATGTTTTGTTTTCCTTAATTCCAGCAAAAACATTATATTTTTGCTGGAATTAAGGAGAAACATGATTTTTTTTTGTTTAAGTGATATTGTCTGAAATTAAGTGCAAAGACAAAATTTGACTAGAAATAAAACAATTATTCTTGGCGAGATTCGATTTTTTTGCAGTGCAACACTGGCAGTCATTTATTTTCAATCACGTACAGTCATGATGTCGTAAGAACATCAAATGTGTATTAATCTGCCCCCCACAAATACACCTCTGTTTTAATAACATTTGTTCAGCTGTTTTAGGAATAATTTAGCCTTTTTTAATGAAATGATATATTCTTGCTCTGTTTTTAAACATATGGGTACAGTATATCTTCAGCCTTTCCACTGCACTATTTAAACATCAAAACACAATTTATACGTGTTGCTCTTTAAATTAATCTGTATGGTGAATATGGCTATTATCATCTTTACTAATTTACTTTACATTTTACAGCAATACCTTTTATGAAATTTGTATTGTTTTTTGCAAACTTTAAGGCATATTCTTCTGAACAAAACACGTTAATGCTCGTGAAATCTTTGATTTTGACCCTATATAGAAGAACACCTTTATTTTAGTTTGCATTCACTTTCAGAGAAACAAGACAACTAATGTCCGCTGGATAATATTGCAAAAAAAAATAAGAAATCTTCATTGAGCAAGCGGCCCAGCAGACCAAGGCACCATCCAGACTGCATTCTTATCCTGAATCTGTGCTGTTTGCTTGGTGTTACAGAGCTCTGTGAAAAGTATGTTTATCCTCAGCTGTTAGGAAAGCTGGCTTCCCAACACGCTCAGATACAGAGACAACAATAGCAGGCCTGTTTCTTCCACAGCTTTAGCCGTGCTCACACAGTTTGAATTAAGAGGCCACTTTTCACTCCTGACCATGATTTACACATAGCTGTTCAAGTAAGTAAACAAGCAAAATGGTGGTCAAGAATATTTTTGAATAGATATTCTGAATATTTTGGGTGGCACGTCATTCCAAGAATGGGTCATAGTAATGCATCATACAGTCTTTACAGTACCTTTTCTTATTTCAGTCAGCCACTTCACGTGGAATGGAAAGTTGAATGTATGTGTAATATATGACCTCGTCACTGCCCACAAGAATACAACAGACTCAGCACAACCAAGGGAGTGATGAAAATCACTATATCCAAAGGACATGTCTTATGAACTACTAGATTTAAAATGTCTGGAAACCGTCACGTTCAATGTTTGTTGAGCCGACATAATGCTTATTTTTAATGCTGTGGCTTGAGGTATTATGTTTTTGGGTTGTCCATCCATCCATCTGTACACACCTCAGGAACACCGTCTGGGATTTATTTTCAAAAATTACACAAAGAACTGATTAGATTTTGTGGTGAAAGATTACTGTGAGCTCCAAAACTCCAAAATTCATACGCTAATTATGACGTACCAATGTCCAATTAGATGAAGTGATGACATTTTGGACAGGCTTGGTACTGTAAATCAAATTAACATTTAAAAACACCAATTCTAGTCATCCCTGTGCCCGCCATGTTCTGTTTTTTCCCTCGAAACATATCCCACTGGGAGTGTAGGAGGAGATGTTTGTCTGAGCACAATTAGACACAGTGACAGCAAAAAAAAAACCTCTCAAAAAGAAAAACATTTTCCTTCGAAACTGAAGAATGGGCTCAGTGTTTGGCTGCTACTGGTGGAATAAGTAGGAGTTGGACTGTGACTTCCAGTACTTTCCTGTGTTTTACCCTCCCCCTGGGGTTTTGGATGGTTTCAGGATTTAGACGGAATAAAGTTTTCTGTCCACAGTAGTGCTGCCCTGAATGGGATAATTAAGGTGAAATCCACGTGCAAGGGAGATGGGTATTCCCGACAGGAGACAATAAATGAGACACAAGGACCAAAATATTATCAAGTGTTTCCTGGCAACCACAAGTTTTGGTGCCATTACAGCAGAGGTGAATGTGTGACAGGCTTAAGGCATAATTCATGGGAAAATTTGGGGGGAAAAAAGAGGCATTTCCCCTGCAGCTAGAATGGGAGCTGGTTAGTGGGGCATGGAGTATACAGTCCTCTTGATAGTAAATAAATAAAATCACTCAAACTATGTTTGGTTCCCAGAATGTGGGCCGCCCTCAATATTTTGTAAGCTCCTGCAACCCAACTCTTCTGTAAATATTGCACAAAAGTCACCCTTTACTGTCTGGCTATTTATAGATAGCATGAGCAAGGGCAGTATTGCTTGCAGCATAAACAGAATAGCCATGGTGAAGTCATTGCAGATAATGCAGTGTGCTTTAAAAGAGCAAAATATCATGTCATATCAGCCACAATACAATGAGATTAGCTGAGAGGTCCAGTAAATGTGACTTGACCCTCACATCTGAAACATGATGATATTTAGTGGTCTGCCTGGAAGTTACTCTAGCTGAAAAGAGGCCAGTGTACAATTAGATTAGCCAGAATAAGAATGTGATTTTCAGACGATGTGACGCTGCTGTAACCTGTGACAGCAGAGAGTCATTTGACCTTTATGGAGTGAGGAACCGTTGACTTGTACAGTATGTTCTTTCACAGCAAGTACTTACTCATCCATCTGTGTGTGCACCTCTTCGTCACCAGGTGTAAGCATATAGAATTAATTATACATCATACACACATAAACATACAGTATATAATGCCTAACAAATTTATCAAACCACCACCCGGTGCCAGGTGTTTTTCACTGCTGCCCTAAATATTTTTTTTATGTTTCTGTAATGGTTAATCCTCCAGAATGCGCAAGCTCTTTAATCAAAATGATATCTTTAATGCTAAAATAAAAAAAATGCCAAAAGAACATCATTATTTTTGGATTGCGATGCCAAATTACAGTTATTTACTTGCATTCCTGAACAGGAAAAACATGTTTTAGTGGTTGTCTGTTATTCTTTATTATTCATTTCTGAATTCTCAGAGAATTCCAGTGTTCTGGCTCATATTTGGGTACAAGCGTAGGGAACTCAGTCTGAATTTAAGCTCTTCATGATGCTGGATGGTCTTTGAGACAGGTGGTTTTATCCCCTTATTAAGCACTGTATATACTGCATTTGCATACTGTGCAGCCACATACAAATAAAGCAATAAGTCTGCAGGAGAGCAGCAAAAGAGCATCCTAGACACTGTTTTCAAAAAGAAAGAGCAATGATTCATTATTAACAGTATGAAGTGTGAGTCATCTAGCTCAGGCTGTTCTCACTGGTCATAGCTCTGTGTGAAAAGTAGTTCACTGTTTTAACTGTGAAACTCAATTTATATATAATCCTGAACCAGGAAGTACAAAGAGTGACAGATGCTGCGTAGAGAGGATGTCAGGGTGGGTCAGAGGTTTATTTTGATAAGGCTACCATGTGACGTGTAGGAATTGACACATGCATCATGTGTCGCTGGACATTCATAGTAAAACAAATGCTTTTTATGGGACTGAAGATGTATATTAGGTTTAGCGTAACACAAGGCAGCCTTGTTATTTGTCTCCAGAGTGTTCTCAATTGATTTGTGTGGTTATTTTTTAGTTATGCAGGCAGTAGGCTATGCACTGAGATGTATAAATACAACATTTACATCAGAATCATGACTGCACAGCTCTCACCTCCATCTTCAGCCTCTTTATTTTTTATCGCTCCATAGATTCAAACAGAAAAGCTTCCAGCTACAATTTAATGTTTAACTTTTTTCAACACACTGATCTTAGAAGCAAGATACTTATTGCTCAAATGCAACTAACTATTGCTATAATCACATCATTCCCTGGAAATCAGGAGTCAAATTACATAATTAGTGAACCTAAGGCCTAATTTCAAAACCTAGTGTCAGCATGCTAAATGCACCTGTGACCTCTGTTTGATGCCAGCTATCAATTAGCTGTTATTATGTTTGCACCTATATTTTGCTGATGAGCAGTGAATGCAAACAAATCTTTGAAATATTTATAAGAAGTGTGAGTTAAAATGAAGAGTTTGCTTGGTCCACCCACACCATGTGTCTGTGGATAGCAGCTGGCAGGTTCGTCCTGTTAGCAGGCTATTGTTAGCGGGTTCACATGTGACTGTGAGTTGGTTTTCCTTGGGGCAACATTAAACAATGTGGCTTTGCTTTTCAGACAATATGTTTCCCAGTAATTTGATAAATAAATCCGTTACTAAAGATTTCTACTTGAATTAATTCATTTTAATGGGGCATTATTATCTTTATTATTTTATGGAGTCATAAGTGTTTCTTTTATTCAACTGGATTCAGCTGGTAGATGACAAGAATCATTATATCAGTGCACCTATATATTTTTTCCACACAGTTTAATTCTAATTCAAAATATGAGAAGGCTATGTATGTTCAGCCAGAAATCAAATGACATATAAAAGCAGTCAGACAGCGCAGACCTCCGCTAAGGCAACATTATGAGAGAGCATACACTCCTGCAAGCCCACAACGCCCAAGAGTGAATGTGTTGATGTTGATGCACCTTGAAACCCACATTTGACATTGTATTCACATTAATATCATGTACTTTTTATTTTTTCTCTATTTCATATTTTGTCACATTTGAAAGACCAAAATACTAGTAAAACTCTGCAAGTACAGTTTGCTCTAGCTCCTTCCTACATGAAGTTATGTTTAAAAATGCATATTTGACCTTGGTGACCTTGACCTTTTACTGATCTTGACCAAACTGAATCTGTGACTTCTGGATTCCTATGTTAATTTATAACCAAATTAGGTGACGAATGGCTGAAAATTGTACACCCTGGACCATTCACAAATATGTAAAATCTCCCATACATTACTATGGTGTGACCTTTCATTTGACCTTGATGACCTTGAATCAAATCTGATCACCACCAAAAATTAAACGGTTTTAAGTTAGGCCACTTCTGACCAATCCTGGAAATTTCGTCAAAATCTGTCAATAACTTTTTGAGTTATTTTGCAAACCAACAAATAACTAAATAAATAAACATATAAACAAACCCTGGTGAAAACATAACCTCCTTGGTGGAAGTAACAAAAGGCAGATAAATGCATCAGAGATCCTCCAATTTTGGTAACAATCTACCTCGTACTTCTTCATCTTGACTTCTCTGCTGCATATTCTTACAGCATGACAGCAGGAAGCACGGCGGAAGAAAGAGCTTGTCAAATGTTACAACACACAGGATGCATTGTAATGTGAATCATTTGCGTTGCACTGTGGCAGATTGTGGTAACACCTCGAGCTCTGAGTTTCATTTTGAGCCTCCAGTGGGCACAGAGGGGGGAAAAGTAGTAAGTAATAAATATCGGTTATGGGTTGTGTAACTCTAGTCATGTTGGCTGTCAAGTAATTGGGCAAATGTCATGGCTATACACTCACACACACACTCACACACAGAGGAAATTCAATCACTTAAATGTGACTGTGTCACATTAACAAGGACACTCCGCTTCCTCTCGTTCCTCCCCCATTCATCTCCTGTCCTCCTCTCCTCCCCCCTTTCCTCCCCTTGTACCCTCCATCACAGGTCAGCTGCCGTTCATGTCGGTCTTTGGAAAAATGAAGAGAAACATTTGAAATGAAACGCAGCTCAACGTTAGTTCAGTGTGGTTTGTCTTTCCGTATACATGCGTGTGTGCTTTGAGATGCGTGTATGTTTTGCGTATGTGTCTTTTTGTGTGTCTGTACCTGTCGTCACGAGTCATATTAGCCCCTCTTGTTGCCTTAGTAACCACAGTTTTGGGCTCTGTCACGGTCTCTAAACATGACAGATTGATGACGTCAACTTGTGTGTCAACTGGACGCACCACAGATGAAGGGTGTCTGTGTGTGTGTATGCTAACAACAAAATATACAGTTTTAGCATCCAGATGCACAAATGAAATGTGTGAACAAACTGCAGGAGAAAGGCACCATGGTTGAAGTGTTTGTGTACAGATGTGGAAAGGGTTTCAACGGCAGTCTGTTTCCTGTCTTTAATCCTTGCGTCTGTTCTGCTCAGACTGCTAAACACACACACACACACACACACACACACTTTAGGCCTGCCTGCTTTTGACCTGCAGATAATCCTCCTCACAGTCTTCATTCATAGTCATTCATTCACAAACACAGCGAGAGGAACTGAGCCTCTGATGCAAATAATGTGAAAATAGTCATCAGAAAATGGGTTTCTCTTTTTCTTTCTTCCTTTCTTCCTTTCTTTCTTATAGTGCACATGCACAGCTATTAGTGCATTTTACAACTTATAGGAATTAATTTTTTTGCACGAAGAAATTGATTTACCTAAAAAAAAACTAAAAAAAAAACAATGAAAAGAGCACTGTTTTACATACCACTGTTTCTCAGTGTGAACCTATGGGGAAAATATTTTTCATCGCAGAAGTTGTAATCACACGGGTGTCCACTATGTAAAATTAGCTTCAAACCCCAGAGCCCGTCCTTTGGGGCTTGTCGTGTTCCTGGCTGGCTGACGTGTTAGCAGTTTGCTTGCCGTCTTCCTGTCTAGCCATGCAAGAAGTCACTATGTCTTAAAGCCTCGCTAACTATGTCATCACACCAAATATGCCAGCTTCACCTTTCTCTTTGGCATCATCATCAGCACCAGCCTGTGGACATTACGCAGACTGACATATATAGGAAAACATGCGGTCTGGACTCATGCCCAAGCCGTGAGACAGTAATTATGACAGGAAGATACTTTAAAAACTGTAGCTTCCTCCAGGCTACGATCATGAACTTCTCTTTCATCTTCATTTGCTAAAACAATATTTGTTTTAGCTTCTTTGTTTGAAAAGACAGTTTGAACTTTGTAGGTTCAACAGGAATTGGTTTTTCTGCACGCATGCCCCTGGGTTACAGATGTTTGGGTAAAATATGAATAGGTTTGAATATGATGGTGCCGTTTCATCCTGTGCTGCTTTGACTATTCAAAACACACAGAGGTTTGAATTAAGAAGAAGTGTTTTTATGAGTGTGTGAAAAGGAAAGAGATGGAGATAGAGACAGGAAAGGTTAATTGCACTGTCATTTCTATTTTATTTTAGGTTTATTTGCCATCCACTGTAAAGCAATCCTCCATGACAAGCAAGGGAGGCTTCATGTACATTTTCGGTGAAATTATTTTTTTTCTCATTGGTTTTAATGGGCATAGCAAGTGTTGATGTGTGTTCTTCACAGCACCAGGAGACAGCTAACCACAGAGGTAGACATTTACACTGTACATACGTAAATGAGTATATTTATAACCCTCTCTATTTCTGTTTCTTTAATACCCAGCTAGAGTCTGCAGACATGTAGCTTAGCTTAGCATCAGGACTGGAATCATGGGCAAACAGCTTTTCAAAGGTTAAAAAAAAAACACCTACCAACACCTCATTATTGGTTCAACTTCAATACTAATTGTTTTTTGACGCTGTTTCAATCATATTTTCCGAGTCTTATTATAGTTTGTCCCAATCTCTCTTCTTTTTCTTATCATAGGAATAATAACAATACATTTGATTTGTAAAGCACCTTTCGTGTGAAACAAATCTCCAAGTGCTACAAGGTAAGAACTAGCGATGTCAACAATAATCGATTCGTGATGCATTGCAATGTGGGGCATGCACGATTCATCATCGATGCGGCAACGTGCCATAATCCATTATGTCACTGTTTATTTTCTGGCCTCGAGTGGCAGTAGCATAACAACAACATAAGAAAATGAAAGATGGCTGAGGCGGATGGAGATGACTGCGATAGACGGGTAAAAAACGCACCCAAACTTGGAAAGCGCACATCTGGGCACATTTCGGCTTCTACCAAGTTAATGGAAAACTACCATACTGCTTGTGTTGCCTCATGACTCGAATTTTGATGCATCACAGTGCATCACAAGGCGTCGCAATGCATCGTAGAGTCGAATTGAATCGAATCGTTACCTGGTGAATTGTAATCGAATCGAAATGCCAATGCACAGCCCTAGTAAGAACAAATGAAATCAGTTAAAAATCATAACATCTAAGAGTTTTTCTTCACAACTTTGCCATTGTAAATTTGATCCATAGCAACTTTTCTGTTTAAATTTATACTAAAATTGATGAGAAAAGAAATAAACTGCAACTAATTCAGGTCAGAAGTGAGGAGGCCTCGGAGGAAGACGGCAACACAAAGAAAGAAATAAGAAACCCCCAGTACAGTCTGCTTCATTGGGTTCACAAGTTGGGATTCGGTGCATTGATCTTGTATCTGTGTATGTGTACCTGTTAAGTAATTTGATCCACTGAAATGGGGATAAGCAGCTGGTGACCTGTTTTATTACTTATTAACCCACAGAGTCTCCAAACAGCTCTGGACAAACATGGCATCAACCCAACAAACATTTTCCAGAAGCACTGGCATCACATGTGTTTATCTGAAACATCAATCAAAGGTTTACGCGGACATTTATTTTAAGTCTCTTTATTGCTTAACTTTCCTACAACCTCTGACACATTCAGCCAGTGGCAAGGGGACCCAAGCTGACACTTGGGGTCACAAGCTGAAAAGACTGGAGTTATATAGTTATTGCAGTTCTTCAGATAGTTGCTGTCATGAGCAACTGGGGCACATTTCTTATATTTTTCAACGCTCTGAGCAGCACAAACACAATTCTACTCACCGCCATTGTATTGTAAAGGGCATCTTTTTTTCCATTATATGTCTTAGATAATGCCACATTTGCTGAAAGTCTGTCCTTTTGATGCACTTGACCCACATGCAAAACAGCGCTGAAAAAAATCATCTTTGCTTATTTGTACTTTACGGTGGAAGGGTTAAACTGTTAGCCTGCTGAGAGAATTTGCCTCTGACAGAAAATATGGATCTGCTCCAAACAGAGTAACAACCCCCACCACTCATTCACTCACTTCCGCTGCTCTACTCTGCCTGCCTCTATCCTCTGCCCTCTTTCGCTCACTCTACCTTTTTTAATATTTATTTTCCCTCCTGTGTCCTTACATCATCGTCTCTCTCTCTCTCTCTCTCGTAATTTCTATTCATTTATTTTCTCCTTTCACACAGCTCTCTCTACCCTTCATCCCCCTCTCTCTCTTTCTCCCTCTGCCCCTCCATCCACACACTCGTGCAGACACATGACAAACGACACAAACTCATTCATGAAAATGTTGCGGCGCTCAGCCAAGGCTTAACCACTGGATTACGGGATTAGAGAGTGGGACAGATCTAGAACGACAAACATACAGTACAAGTCGAGTGTGTGTGTGTTTTTTTATGGTGTGTTGGGATTTTAATTATCTTGCCTTGTGTACTTTATTTGTTGTCAATATGCAGGACTTTTATTCTAAAACAACAACAGCTAGACCACCATTTATCACATATATTACATATACATACAATACTACAGTTACATTACATTCTATTTATCTACAGCATATTTAAGGGATAGCTAGACATTTTGAGGTATATAGTTATTCATTTTTTGCTACTATTGTCATCTCTGCCTTTCTGCCTTCCATTTATTGCACATTATGCATTATAATGTATTTATTATGTATGTATTTATTATTTTTACCCACATTAATATCCCCTTTTTCGTTATTGTACTGCATGCTCAACTCTTGAAGGGTCTGTACATCTACAGATTGTGTAGCCCTTTGGCTACTCTACTGCATTAAAAAATATTGCATTACTGTAAAATTCATCTTGCCTGTAAATGAGAAAAAAAATGACATATAGAGAGAGGATGATGTTAGTGAAAGAAAAAGAGACAGGGTAGGGGATTAAAGGGAGGAAAATTGAGTAAAAAAGAGAGATATTTACTAACACTGACGTGTGCAGAGCTCATATAGAAAATATCTTCCCTCTCTCTTGTTCACTGTATTGATGGATGACGGCATGCAGGCGAGGGATGAGAGGAGATGAATGGATGGACAGGCGAGAGCAGAGGGAGGGAGGATGACATCAGTGCCAAGTCTGTTTCCAGCCAATCCTCTTGCTGCCTCTGTGCTGCTGTCTCCGCCCTCTCACACCTCTCCGTTGTTGCTACGGCAGCAGCACCATCCCGCCTGTGTGAGGCATTGTTTAGGGTTGGTAGTAATGCACTGTGGTGTGTGTGTGTGTGTGTGTGTGTGTGTGTTTATATGGGACACAAGTAATCACCTGTTTTTTTTTCTTACTCAGTCATCCATCACCTCACCTTCCCTCCTCCCTTTCCGTCGCATCCCTCACCATCCGTCATCTCTTCCTCCACTCCATCCCTGCTGTCGCTGTCTCGCCTTCCATCTTCTTCTCACCTCTCTGTCTTAACGTTCAAGGTCTTTTTATTTACAGTTTATTTTTGCTGCAGTGCACCTGTCAGCTATTCACACAGAAACTGATACATTGCATGGACAACAAATATACTATGCTATATTCTACATTTTTGCATGGAGTCGCTTTGTTCACTTTGATAACACGGATAGGTCATAAAATATGCTTCAGAAATGTGTGACTCTACAGACAAATGATGAATTAAAAGGAAAACCTACATAAATGAGTGGACAAAGAAGAGATGTTTCCACAAAGTGCAGGGCAGAAGAGATCACTGACTGGTCAGCGAGTTAGAAAGCGCTATGTTCACTAGTCATGGTTAGTACTACTCAGGAAGCTTATGGCCAAACTTTGTCATTTTCAGAATAAATGCTGTATCTAAATATGTTGGAAAAACACAACAAATACCTCCAGGTAATATGTACCCTATAAAAATTAAAATAGTTTGTGTTACATTGTGCATTTTTTTAGATAGATACTTTATTCATCTCACAGAGAAATTCACAATTCCTGCAGCTTAAAAATGGAAACACATTGACATATTCACATAATCCACAAAGTCACTGATTCATTTTTTCATAGAAATACCTACTCATTTGTATTATAACAAAGCAACTGTTCCTCTTTTGAAGTTTAGCTCGTGTTGACTGTCAAGTCGAGACGGTCAGACTAGAACCAAGAATTTCAGCAGTTTCAGATACTAATCTTCTGCTAACAAGAGTCATTTCAACATTACTGTCAGACCCTGTTTGTATTGCATCAGTTACATCTTGTTGGAATATTCTTTAAAATGCATCAAATTTAGCCGACAACACTTTGCGCATCAAGGCCTGTGAACAAAACAAACACAGAGCCATATGGTCATTTACAGGATGCAAACATACTCATGTATTCCCACATAAATCTGTTCATGATAAGTCTACCTGAGAATAATACAGTATTATTATAATATTTTCATGTAGTCTGTTTATCTGTCTGCCTGTTTTGCAGACAGTCTGTTTGTGTCAGGGTGTCTGCGTTTTCCTCCTCTCATCTGCCGCCGTGCTGCTCTCTTTCTCTCGTTACCATGGAAATGGGATCAACATGCAAATACCTGAGCACGCTCACTAAAGCTGTGCGATAGGAGATGCAAATTGCGTTTCCGCTTGTAGGATTACACACCCACACACACAGATGCACACTCAGACGTATACGCACGCACACACAAGCGTTGCTGTGCGTACGTAAGCACACCCACCTGCTGTCCAGCACATTTCTCAGCACATTAGACCACAACCAGACATTATCATTACAGTAGGCCAAGTACTGTAGAAGGAAAGAACCATAAATTAAATCCAATAAGGATTAATTTACAAATTTAATTTGCATCAAAATGCTAAAATATTAAATCGAATATGAAAAATTAAAAACTTTATAATTTTAAATAATTTGATTTAAATGATGTGAAATGCATCTTTTGCTTTTAATCTTAAAGCTACATTAGGTGATGATGATATACATACACACGCACTATTCTTTCAGCTTTGTTAGAAAAAAAATCTGGTATTTAAAGCTATAGTTGGTAATCCTGTTTTGTTCAACTGGGTGAAATGGTCCTTCCATCCTGAGAGCAGTCAATACATTATGTGTTCAGAAAAATGAAGGAAAAGAATCAGACCTGTAGCAGCTGCAGGACTGTAAAAACTCTGACCAATCCACTGCCATTCGTCCCAAATGGAGAGAACCAATCAGATGCCTGGGACAAAATTGCAATGCACAAAACAACAATGCTAACATGTGACCCGCTGATGTCCTGCCGTCCATTGTTTACCTCGCAGCATTTTGACACACTTAAATGTGTTAGGATAATGTCGTCAACACGATGACGTATGGGAGGGAGGATAAAAACAGGCAGCAGCACTCACAGTGGGAGGTCAGACCCATGACTTGGCAGTGTGAAAGCGCCCTAATGCCGAGCTAAGGCGGGTCGACCTGGGTTAGAAAATCCTGTGTCGACCCACTAATTTCAGGGTAAAAGCAGTACAAGATTACCAACAGTTTATACAGTGTTTTTAACTCTTGGAGTGCCAGTGACGTATTTCGACGTCAAAATGTTTTTTCGGCAGCTGGTCGCCGATCATGGTCTCCTGCAGCCTGTGAGTAATTTTGGGGCTTCTGGGAGATGTAGTCTGTGCATAAAGAGACGGTATACACCACAGAGATCAAAGCAGGAAGTGCAGACGATCGAGATTAGAGAGCAAAATGGGTGGATTGTGGACAAAACGTGGCATTAGTGAAAATGGCCTCTACTCTACCTCTGATAAAACAAGAATGAAACAAGGTAAAAAACAAACATTTTTTTTCATGATGAAATAGAGAGTCTCTTCTTTCATTTAAGCTATTCAGTGTTTTCAGTGATATTAGAAAATATTCTGTGGGTCTTGAAATAGTACTCAAAACTCATGGGCAAAAACACTGGCACAAGGCACTTTCTCTTTTATAAAAAGGCTGGCACTCAATGAGTTAATTACTGCTGCATTATTTATCATACATTATGTTTGTGGCTTTGAACAAATAAAAACAAAAGAAAAGGTTGAGGAAAATAGGTTGAAAAGCTCCACCTAGTAGCCTAGCTGTATGGTTGTGCTTTAATCAGTGACAGCATATCAGCAGCCTAATACAAGATACACCCATTTTTCACATTCACTTTATTCAAAATATAATTAATGCTTGTTTAAAGGCCTGAATAAAAGCCAAATATGATATAAAAATTAAAAAATGGATCATCTCTCATTTATTTTTACTTACTTGGCGCCCCTTTCACCCTTTCATCATAAGAAACATGTAAATGTGGTTATGATATGGTGTGTATTAGTGTGTACAGCCCATGGAGTCTAATCCCCACTGCCTCTGGTTTCATTGATGTCTGTCTATTTTTTTATGAATGGACGGCAGAGGAGGAAAGGGGAAGGGAAAGTAGTCACTTTGTGATTGGCTCCTATCGGTTGACGTCACCTCCGCCGTGACGCGCTGCACCCATTCACAAAAAAAAAAGGAAAATAGCGAAACAGTCTCGAGGAGAAACACACGGAGCTGGAGAGCGAGAAGGAGAAAGAGGCGAACGGACCGAGAGTGAGGAGCAGTGCGGCGACAATGCGCGGATAGAGAGGCGCAAAGGGAAACCACCGACGGTGGAGGGGGTGGCACAGCAGAGAGAGACAGAGCGAGGAGATTACCGACAGCCCGCACACTTCGCCTGAAACGCCGCGCCATGGAGGACCTGGGTGAGATGGACTGCCCGGTGGTGAAGCGCTTCTTAAAGGACGACAGCGCCAAGTGCCTGCTGCTGGACTGCCGCTCCTTCCTCGCTTTCAACGCGGGACACATCCGCGGCGCCGTCAACGCCCGCTGCAACACCATAGTCCGCCGCAGGGCCAAGGGCTCCGTGCTCAGGCTGGACCAGATACTGGCCGGGGACGAGGAGGTCCGCGGCCGCCTCCGCTCCGGGATGTACTCCGCCGTGGTGCTGTACGACGAGAGGACGCCGGACTCCGAGACGGTGAAGGAGGACAGCACGTTGACTCTGGTGCTCAACGCGGTGTGCAGGGACTCCTCCGGCACGCAGATCTACCTTCTCAAAGGTAAATATGTGCTTCGTTATTACACTGTACCTACATGCATGTGTAATGCTCATAAGAGCACTAGAATGGGCAAAACATCTAAGCATTGAATCATTTAAACATTAATACAGGGTAAAGCGTTATTAAAAAATAATACAAATAATACTAGAAGTTATATTCATAGTAACACAAATAATATTTAGTTTTTTTATTCGTAAAACCTTTAAATGGGACAGTTACAATTTATTAAAGTCACAATACAGTTTTTTTTTAGGATATTTTTCCAATTCCAAATTATACTTCTAATTAATTTGTCAAAACTGCAACAAATACAAAGGTTAATGTGTAACCTTGATAGATTATAATGTTTGTGTTATCTTATTGAGGTTTTAAACAGTACAGTCAAATAATAATCGTAGTTTCAAATTTCATCACTAACCTAATTTCAATGGATAGCCGTCACCACCAGAATATCTGGTATGTTTTATTTTCAACAACATATTCAGTATTATTTATTGCCTCCATGGTGAATATTGTGTTTCTAGAGGGAAATAGCCTCTAAACCAGATAGTGAAATATCCTCCTATCTGTGCCTACTCTCGCTATATATATAAATATAACAACACACACTCACAGCCACACACACACATTCACACACAGACCAATGGCTGTGAGCTGAGTGAATGAGGTAATGCCGATGTGTAGGAGCCACATCAAACCGGAGGGACTTACAGGACACACATTATCCTTTCAGAAAACAGTTCGTATCGGGTAAATCATGATGGGAAGCTGAAAAAAAATCTAAAATCAAGGCTGGATGCACCCACCCAGACTATATTTAGACTGCAGGGAATTTGCAAAGGCAAAGCTGCTGCACACTGCAAGCTGTGGCGCATTCGTTTTTTTTTTTGTTTTTTTTTGTGCATCCTAATGACGTAGATGCCTTGAAGCACAGGGGTGCATGTGTTTGTAGCTTATAAAGACAGTACTTCCCAGTTAATCTGATGCCATCCCTGAGGGGCAGAAAGCAGAAAACAGCCTGCAGATATATGTTAAAAAAAAAAAAAACAATCTAAGGGATGATGAAATTGTTTTCAAATCCACGGTAGGAGACACAGGATGGTGCAGGTCAGGGGTTGCTTTAATAGACTTCACAATGTATGTCAAGCTCAGTGAATGCAGAGGCGTACATCCTTGATCCTGTAGTGCTTCGTCCATATAAACACCCACAAAAAATATTTCTGTAATCCTCCCGGAGGATCTTAAAGCCTGTCTGTGTAATACAGTGCATCACATTTGATCATGGCGTCTCTTTTCCAGGTGGATATGATCGTTTTTTCTCAGAGTACCCAGAGTTTTGTATAAAGACCAAATCCTTACCGACCCTCAGCAGCCAGTCCAGCATCGACTCTGCCTGCTCGTCTTGTGGGACGCCACACCACGATCAGGTAACACATGAACCAGACAAACACCAAAATCACCTTTAAGTTGGATTGGATAGCTGTTTAAGCCTGTGAGCATCAACCTGAGTTTTACACACAAAGAAGACAAACACTGTTATTTGCTTTGCAAAATTACCGTTCAACCATATTTTCCCATCCAGTCAACGTATAGCCAGAAACTTGTTTCATCAGCCTGAGGGCCATGTGAGAAACGAAGGAGGGACTTTTCCTGAAAATCCACTTTTTGTTTCAGTTATCCGTCTAATGATGGGCTACACAGGAGGTCATAGGTCACTATTGATTGACCTCTGCGTCACTTCCTGTGACCTGGGTGGTCTGGTTTTGTTGGTCAGTGATGTGCTGCTTGATGCAGCTTTCCCAGTCACATGTGGTTCAGCTTTAATTCCACCCTCTGAAATGCAGACAATCCAGCCTCTGTGCATTTTCTAAGAAAAAATGCTTGATAGTCTCGTCCATGCTGTCAAGTTTTTTGTTTTTCTGTAGCTTACTGTTGGGTGTCTCTCTCACTGTTTTCCTTTCAGCGCCCACCCAGCCCCACCCTCCTCACATTACATCTCTTAGCTATATCGATCATTTCCTGACAGTGTGTCAGTACCGAGGTCGTCAGCGGCAGTGACATAAACAGACAGGGCCCTCGTCAATAAGTCTCACTACCGGTATAGACTGCCAGTTGGCTGACCCCTCAGGACCAGTGAAAGGGAAAACAACACTTCTCCTCTTTCATTGGAATATGCTTTGAGAAATATTTCAAAATAATGGAAATATTGCCTCCTTATAATATCTAAAAACAAGTGGAACCCAAACCAGTGTTTTATATTAATCCCAACATGATGACGGGTTAGAATAATTCATTATCATTAATCCAACAAACACATTCACATTTTTGTGTTGCGTCTTTGTATACTTCCTTTTTCCTATTTACACCATCAGTCATTGCTGTTTAATAAGTGTCACTGAGCAGAATTGTCTTTTTTGAGGAAATGTCACTGTGGTGCTATTTTTTCTTGCGATCACACTTTATCAGTGGAAAGAGAACATTGTGTCCTCTGTAAAGCATGAGACAGCAGTGACTGTCACCCGCCACCCCACAGATAGATCGGTTGTACTTACTGATAAGTCAAACAAACGTGCTGATATTTCCACTAAATTTTATGGTTTGACGGTGCAAGCATTAGTCAGTTTGTTTAAACAGTGAGACGTGTTTCCATATGGGGAAATGACTTGGCCTGAAACTCACAAACTAACTAGCCCCTATCAAATCGCCCTGCATTAATCACACAGATGACTGTCTGATGAGAGGTGCTGCTAATATCATCAACAAAATATTACAAGGTCACACTAATACTGAAGTCATCTGTCCTGTGTTGCACACTGAGACAGTGAATTCATTGTGTTATCATGCAAGCTGTTCGTTTGAGTAAATTCTGTGGAACATGGCTCTCCAGATTAGGTCAGTAGATGTTTCTTAATGCAGTGACTCAATGAATTACGCAGAAATGTGTCTCGTCATTCCAGATTTCTAATTAAAAAAAGATTAACCGTCATCCTCCCATGTGTCTTCATCCAGGGCGGCCCAGTTGAGATCCTCCCCTTCCTCTATCTTGGTAGCGCCCTCCACGCCTCAAAGAAGGAGGTGTTGGACGCCATAGGAATCTCGGCCTTGCTCAACGTGTCCGCAGACTGTCCCAACCACTTTGAGGGGGCATACCAGTACAAATGCATCCCCGTGGAGGACAACCATAAAGAAGACATCAGCTGCTGGTTCCTGGAGGCCATTGAGTTCATAGGTCAGTGCATAAATTAAATGTGTGAGTGTGTGTGTGTGTGTGTGTGTGTGTGTGTGTGTGTGTAACCACACATGAGCCTCCCTCAGGCATGTTTTGTGCTTTCTGTGGTTAGTTTCTACTTTATATTTACAGCAAATCTTAGTTTATTGTAAGTTTGTTGGCTATAATGTGTCAAAAACCCTTATTAGATTTAGTTCTTTATTATCAAATAATCTGCTGATTTGAAAAATCAGCCAAAAAAAAAGAAAAATACCCATCATAATGTCCTGAAGCCTAAAGAAATTTCTGATCTCTAATCTGTTTTGTCCAACCAACAGTCTAAATCTGCTGATTTTCTAAAAAGATAGCATAGGATAGAAGAAAGAAGGGGATAGAAAAGGAAAAGGAGCATATTCTAGTTTAAAAATTGACTGATTTATCAGATTATCAGGTCAAGTAGATTCATTTTCTTTCAGTCGACTACTCATTGCAGGTGTCCACTTGCTGTAATTGAATGTGATATAATATCTTTGCTCTCATTACTGGGACATTTTTTTTCCTTTGCATTTTCTCAGACACTGAGAATTTTTTTTTTCCCCAGCAAAGAGCTTTCAGAGAAATGCTTTCATCTATCAGACACACTGTGCATATAGAGCAGGCACATGATGACAAAGAAGACATTTTATTCATTGGGAGCTGTCGAAAAGAGAGGGAAAATACCCTCCTTAATCACATCGTTGCAGAAGGAAACAACGTAGAACATGTGAGGAAGCGTTTGGAATGTGAACATTTTCCAGTCCATCATTTTCTGTGGGGAACAATTTGTGTTTTTCAATGTGTGATTTGCTTTTTCTTTGAGAATCCATGCTTTTCGAAGAAATTATGCGTTCGGTTTCCGTGCCTTGAGTGTATGTTCATCATATACTCTGTGTGTGTGTGTGTGTGTGTGTGTTTGTTGCTGGTATGCGTCATAGTTAGCTGCTGTGGGACTGGAGTCTGACTCATCCACTGTTACTGGGTGAACAGAAGCTTTGCTGGAGTTACCTGGAATCTGTTTGTGTAAAATAGAGAGAGAAAAAAAAACAACACAGACAACTGAAAAACACAGTAAGGGACGAAGACTGAATTAGAGTAACTTAATAAACATGCAACAAAAAAATGTACCCTCTTCATAACCTGTGCTTCTAATTTCCTGCAGGCCACCATGCATGCTGCATTAAATGACTAATCACTGAAACTGAGTTTAGCTCAGATAAATCTATTGCCTAAATCTGGTTCTTCACAGTAACAAAGTCTAAACACACTGAAAGAGGCAGAGACAGAAATAGGACAGGGGAGGAAGTGTGAAAGAGGCCGATGACTCAATTTCTTTTTCACTTGCGTGTTTCAGTTAAATGTGATTTGCTGCCTTCTCACTTTGGGGTTAGTTCAACTGCACAGAGAGGAAGGAATGAAAACAGCTCGAGGCGAAGCTGTTCATCTGTTGAGTTTAAAATACTTGGTGGCTGTAAAAACAAACGGCATTTAGGTGTTTTGGTCGATGTTCGTGGCATCCTCGCAGAATGATGATGTAGAACTGATCAGTTAAAATTCCTTTCTTTGTCTGTTCAAAGAGCACCGTTTTACTAAAAAAAAAAATAAATCAAGAGCTTAAAATGAGAATGAATTTAGCTTTTTTGCAAGCATGTGGAGCCTTCTCCTTTGCATTAGGTTTTAAGAGGTGTGTCAGTGCTTTTGGACTATTTGGTACTGAAGAGTTAAAAAAAAAAGTAATTTTCACCTTAAAAATCATCCTCAAATGAACTGCCATAAACTCAGAGCCCTTTGCTTAGAGATAAAATAAACCGGAAACATTGTCACCATCCGTGACAAAACTCAAGCTTGCGGGAAACCCACAATGAAGAAAAACAACTCATGGCAACAAAACAAAAACAAGTCCATGCTCAGAGTTGAGCAGGGCTAACCTCAGCTAATGTGAATATGCAAACTCTCAATATGCTGTTTACCATGGATCTGTAGTGTCTTAACTTTTAAGTAGAGCTCAGGCAAATGGGAATGTAATTCGTTAAATAAATAAAAGTATTGAACAAATTTGACCTGAGGATGACGTTAGTCATTAGGGTACATCGTCTGGGAACCATGAATGTAGTAAGTCTGGTGCTAAAAACAAACCTTATTGAAACTCTGACCTATTTTTCTCCTCAGATTCAGTACGGGACTCAAGTGGGCGAGTGTTGGTCCATTGTCAAGCAGGCATCTCACGCTCGGCCACCATCTGCCTGGCCTACCTGATGAAGAGGAAGCGGGTGCGTCTGGATGAAGCCTTTGAGTTTGTGCGCCGGCGCCGCAGCATCATCTCCCCCAACTTCAGCTTCATGGGTCAGCTGCTGCAGTTTGAGTCGCAGCTCCTCGCCACCTCTTGCGCCGCAGAGGCCGCCGCCACCGCGAGCCCGCTGCTCGGACCCAAAACCTCGACAAGCACCACGGCGACGACAGCCACGCCCACCTCTCCGTTCATTTTCAACTTCCCAGTTTCTGTGGTGAACCCTGCCTATCTGCACCACAGCCCGATCACGACCTCCCCTGGCTGCTGATGGAGAGCCAGTCGCAGCCTCTTGAATAACGAACTCAGAACAGACTGGGCTGCCATTGGCTGAAAGAGCTGTCAGTCTTATCGACTGCTGCGGCATGTACACGCTTCCATGCGGGGTGGCGAGAAGCCTTACGGTGCCTGATTCAAAACTCAAAAATACTGGGGAAAAAAAAAAACACTTTTTCGAGTTCAGAAACCAGCCAACACTCCCTCTGTTTAACACAAGAATTCTTCAGATTGAAAGTTAACTGGCTTTCAAAACGTGTTCAGACGAGTGTTGGACTGACGAAAAACAACAACAACAACAACAACATGCACAGAGGCACGCTGACACAAACACTCACACAGAGAGGCACCGAGCAGCACACTCTCTGCCTCACACAAACACACACACATTCATGACTACCAACTGAATAAGCTCAGTATGAAGACAGGGTCTGTTGCTATGGAGACAACAGGTCTTTAGGAGAGGAGATGGACACAGGAAGGAAGGAGGAATTTTAAGCACCCGCTCTTTCCCCTTTGGGTGTCCCTCCTGTTGCCAGACAAAAGCGATGGATGGAGAAAAGAGGGGAGGAGACGGTGATAGAAAGCAGGAGGCTCTTCCGTGACAGGTGCTCTGACCGGAGCTTCCTGTCTTTCATACGTCCTCTTCCTCTCTCTGTCTCTCCCCCACACCTCTCATCTCCTTTTCATCCTTTTATATTCCTTCCCTTCTCCTCCTCTTCCTCCTCCTCTCATCTCTGCCTCTCATCTTCACCCCCTCTTCCCTGCTCCTCATCTCACTGAAGAGGCTAAATAAATGAAATAAGATAACAAATATAGGCCCTTGGTTCTTTAAGATGAGAGGGGACATTTTGGAGCACAGTGGCCACTTCAAGGACCATTCTGGTGGTTATCTGCATTTTAACGCATCATAATTAACTTGTCTTTAACGTTAATCATTTCCCCAAACATACATAACTTTAAAGACATTGGGTTTGGTTCTTCTGTGTGTTTTTGTTTTCACAGAAAATGAGCTGAAAACTTATGGGATGTTTTGGAAAATGGTCATTTTTTTCTGGAGCTAAAATGTGCGTCACCAGCGAATGGTCCTTTAAAGATGTTTGTGCCTTGTTCATAAAGGTATTCCATGGATTTACTAGAAAGCCGATTGCTGAATGTTAATCAGACTTTTAATATATATATATATATATATATATATATATATATATATATATATATATCAGCATTTCAGCAGTGCAGTACAGACTCTTATGCCACAGTGTGAAAAGAGCACACAGACACATACTGTATATTGACACCATATCAGGAATTACTCTTTACAGTAAATTTTACCTTTTGAAATACAATTTTTTAGGCTGTCAAAACAATAATAATAATATATATTCAAAGCAGTCTGTGAACATATTTCCCAAACAATGAAGACAAACATTACAAACCATGAAAAGACACTTGATCATTAACGTAAAATAACGAGGAAATAAATACACACAAGTTTGCTTTAAAGGGGAAGTGCCTTTTTTTTTTTTTTTTTTACAAATTGGACCTTATTTCTGAGTTAAAATGATGTCATTTACTCACCCACTTTACTTTGGAGTTATTTGGAGTATTTCCAACAATATTGGATTTGATAATATCCATTTAACAGGAGTGAAGGGGGCACTGAAATGCAGCCAGTAAATGACAAAAACTTGTACAGGCACTGTGAAGGACACATAGGTGGGTACAAGGGGTCCTTAGTAAACGATAATACACAGGAAGTAGAGTCTGTTTACAGATTGAATTTTCTCAAGTTATGGACTCAAATGAGAATAGTAACAGTGTAGCCCATCTTATTAAACATTGGTTATTTGAGAAATGGTCAAGTTTGTGTCATTTACTGGCTGCATTTCTGTGCCCCATTCACTCCTGTTAAATGGATTTCATCAAATCCAATATCGTCGGAAATACTCCAAATGACTCCAAAGTGAAATGGGTGAGTAAATGGCAGTATTTTTATCCCAGAAATAAGGTCCATTTTATAAAAAACGGCACTTCTCCTTTAACATCTTGTTATGAGCAAGTGAAATGTTAGGGCCGCTATTTTTCCTGCATATATCCTTGTGGGAAAAAAAGTACATAGAAGCTATCCAATAACGAGAAGTATGTTTTTGAAGATTTGTCCACAGCTCTCCGCGGCACTTTGACACATTGCAATACTGTACTTACAATCCACTCAAGGACAACATCAATGCAGTGACTTTTTAGGACGTCACACCCGAACATCATTTCAAGTTTTCATAATGTCAAAAATTGAAACAATGTTTGTATTGCTTCTGCTTTTGACCAGGCTAAGCTTTACACTCTGTGCTAGACTTCCAAAGGCACAAAGTCCAACCACGGTTGCTTTTATACCCGGCTCCTGATGTAACAGGTACACAAGCACACACACACACACACACACACACACAGTTTCAAAGAAAACAAACATTTTTTTCTGTTTTGTTTTTTTTTAAGATTGTCGGCACCTATCTCTGTAGCACTTTGAAGTGATGCAATACTGTATTTATAATTTATGATTGATTTGCACATCATGGTGATGGTAGACTGACTAGACTTTACATAAAGACAATTTGTCAACGTAGAGAGAGTGATAGAGAGAGAGAGAAAAGAGGCAATCAGTGGGAAAAAAACGCAATACTTTGTACTGTGTGGTAATTGTCTGTCCGTCCGTCCGTCCGTCAGCCTCTCTGTGTTAGTCCATCTGTCTAGACTGTCTCTCTGTCTGGTCAGTGCTGTTTACCCACCATGGCAATATCAATCCTCCACTTGGACATTTATATATATATATAACAATTTTCCCTCAGTTTTCTTGTGGAATGAATGATACGTGCATTTATTTATTACTGAAGATCCACGGTTGAATAAACAATGTTCTTCATAAGTTGTAAGGACTTTCTTTCACTTTCTTTTATGAATCTTTTATGAATATATTTATCTCAAAATAAAATGGCAAATCTATAGAAAGTGTACTATTTGTCCTTTACGATACCAGGATGCCTTTTTGCAGAGAAGGGAATATTATCCTAGACTGCCACCCAGTGGTGAGAATATGTATTTACCCTCAGCCTATCTCAGATGATGAAATGATTATTGTGTTGTGTGCTTGTCAAACACTACAGGGTCACACCAGTTTTTCTGTTCCACTGTGAGCTCTGATCAGACAGACCATGGATTGTAGACACACAACAGTGTTTTCTTCACAGATTATTTCTGGGTTATTTTTAATTTATTTTTCTGACTGTCCTGCAAGTACAGTCGTGATTGTTTTTTTTTTAATATATTAATATATTTGGGAAAAACCTGAGCACCAGAAGAAAACCCTCTCATAGATCAAATCTATCACTTTGATCTATTGATTAAATTATCAAATTTTTTTAACTATATTTGGTCACTCTTTAGAGTGTCCCGTTAATATATTTGGGGAAAAATCCTGATCACCAGGAAAAAAACCCTCTCATTTAATCAATAGATCAAATGTAAAGATTCGATCTGTTGATTAAATTAAATATAGTTTTTAAATATATTAGGTAACTCTTTATAGTGTCCCATTAATATATTTGGGGGGGGAAAATGATCACTAGGAAAAAACCCTCTGGATGGATGGATTTTAAAAAGGTTATAAGTGGTGCTTCAAAATGCAAAAAGAAGAAATGGGAGTGAGACAAAAAAAAAAACAGTTTCTTTACAGGGAAGAGATCCAGGTTGTTGTCACAATTATCTGTAGCCCACTGAAGACCTGGCAAGCAGGTAAGGATCCGGGGATCCATTTGCTAAGTGATCAAAATGAGATCTCTTGCTTTATGACTAAAGAACAGGTGAAAACAGATAATCTTTCTTAGTTGGGGAAAATGTTTTGTCAGGTGGCACATGGACTAATTGAAAACCTTGGAGAGAAAAAAGAACAATTAGTCCAGTTTAGAACATGGGTCATCAGCACACTTCAGCCTCTTGTGGTCAACACTACCAACTGAGTTGTTTTGTCCTGAAAATAAAGAGAAACTCCCCTACACGGGAGTTTCTCTTTATTTTCATGCATGTTGAAATTCAGCTAGGTAATGCAAACAGACATACAGACAAACACAAGTAAACAAATAAGCAAGTAAATATTATTGACTGTAAACAGTGTTGTGTTGCAGATGTTTTTTGTTTCATCTCCATCAAAATAGCACCCTGAGTTTCCATCAGAAACCCCATCTAATTGTGTGGTCCTTCCTCCAGTTTCTCTTGTTTGCCATGGATTGCTTTGTATCGATGTTCAGTTTGGGCACTGATTTCCTCATGCATCTTTCCTTTGGATTCATCTAATTTGACTAAAAGCCATTCAGTTGTGGTAATTACAAAGCCAAAGTATTTGAAGGTGATAAAAAGCTGATATTAACAGCTGAATGGCGATACCAAGGAAACCGGCTTGTAAACAGGTAGAACAGGTGGAGCAGCCATCCTACCAGAAGGCTTTAGCTAACCAGGAGGAGGAGGGAGTTAAGAAGGAGCTCCCTGTAGAGTGAGAGCTGCTGCCTGAGCCTTTCTTCTCCATTGCCATACGTATGGATGTTATCTGCATTCAGGTAATGGAGACTTTCATTATTTATACTTGTGAAGACAGTGTTTGGCCTGTTTGTTATAATGTTCATTTAGTCATCATTTTATCTCCAACAGCACCACTATGGTCAGAGAAAGCTGCAGTCGTTTGAGGTCAGCTTTCTTCCTGCCCTGGTTGTCCGTCTTCTTGTTATGCACTGCAGGTCTCTGGAGCATGGGTAAGAACACACACACACACACACACACACACTCACACATAGCACCTATACCCTGTGTTAACTATGCCACTATGCCAATAAATGAAGCTTATTTCCTGAGACCCTCATGCCTCATCTGCTAAGCTGTAGGCCTCTGTGGTGTAAACTGTGCCATGTGTTACCATGGCGCTCAGTAACCGGCCAATCACGCTTTGAGTTTTCCTCAAGATGACTCCCTAAAGTTCCCTAATGCTCCAGGGATTTGAGCTTTTTTTTCCACTCATGATGGGGCTAAAACTGACATACAAGTCTTAAATACACATCTAGTTTGAAAAACAGTATAAATGGAAAGTTTTCTGACGATGTAAAATACATAAAGAGTATTATTCACTTGTACATGAATACACGCATGTAACAGATTAATTAAGACTACTGGAGGAAACTTGAACACCATAATTACACCATACATTTACACCATTTTTCTAATTCATGCTTTCTCATTATTTGTGCTATGAATGAATCAATATTAAATGTATCCATAAACCTGATAATATGGCAATCATATGGATCTCAGTGAATGTGGAAAAAGACTGGCTGGATGAACACATCATATGTACAGTATAATATGTTGAGGATTACAGCAAGGGATTTAAAAAAAACTTGAATTGTCTTTGCTAATATTTTTAAAGGTGTAAGAGGGATGCAGGTGACGTCCACAGGCCCGCAGACCATCCAAAAGGCCGAAGGAGAGAGCGTGACTTTGGGCTGCACTTACACACTGAGCCCATTTGACACTGGAGAACTGGACATTGAATGGTCTGTGGTCAGTCCAGACACCACACAAAAAGACCAGATGGTAAGAGATAGAATGAGAATAGTGCAGACTATACCATAAATGTATATGTCGCCTACATATATGTGAATCCATGTATTCATTCATTCATTCTTGCCTGTATTTCTGCATATTCTCAGCTGACCTGCTGCACTTAAAGGCTGTGTAGGTTAAGCAAGCAATTGTCATCAGTTATTTAGAACCGCAGCAGTTGTACCAATGCCCTAAAATTACCACCAAGAAACAATTATGGAACTCTAAATTAAAAGAGTTCTCCACCAATTTTGTGCTAATTAGGACTGAAATCATAATGACCATGCACATCTAATCAGCTAAGATTTTCACACTTTCATTCAAATTTTTTATGCACTGTGTTTGTTCATCTACAACAGAATTCGGTCCAAGAGGCAGGATTGTGGACAAACTCCTACCACCTTTCTCAATTTCACAGGAATTAGTCCATTCTAATTATATGTAATTTACCTTTTAAATGAAAAGAGTCATTAGTGTTGGCGATAATTCATCCATCCATCCATTATCTACCGCTTATCCTCACATAGGGTCGCAGGGGGGCTGGAGCCTATCCCAGCTGTCTTAGGGTGAGAGGCAGGGTACACCCTGGATAAGTCTCCAGTTCATCACAGGACACATAGAGACAGACAACCACTCACACTCACAATTTAATACAGACAATTTAATTTAACCAATTAACCTAATCCCCATGCATGTTTTTGGATGGTGGGAGGAAGCTGGAGTACCCGGAGAGAACCCATGCAGAACATGTAAACTCCACACAGAAAGGCCCCGGGCCGGGAATCAAACCCAGTACCTTCTTGATGTGAGGCAACTGTGCTAACCACTACACCACCGTGGCACCCTAGTGTTGGAGGTCTTGGAGCTTATTTTTTTCCTCTCACCTCAGACATTATATCACAGTCAATACAAGAATTGACCAGGTCCAGGTGTGCTCTGCTTTAGATGAGCGATAAGTGCAGATTATCAAACACTGTGCAAACTTACAGCTGCCATTATTGATATTTGGCCACAAGGACACCACATCCCTGATATATCATCACGGTACAAAATCCAGGAGATGGGAAACAAAAAATCATCTTAATAAGACACAGAGCAACATTTGGGACTGTTTTTCTACCCCAGTGAGTAATGTCACTCCACTACAGTGTACAGTACTAAGTGTACAGCCAAACCAGCCCAGTTACCAGAAGCAAATGATGGCATTGTTCCTGCAAACCAGGGATAAAATAAAGTTTTGTATCCAGAGCAAGGAATAGAGGTGGATGGGTCCACAAATTCAGGGCTTTCGATCAAGAAGCCCGTTGATCGTGTCCCGATCTGACATTATTTTCACTGTACAAACGTAACAGTTCTTTCCTAAACCTAATTATATGGGTTTCATTGCTTTGTTGTTACACCGTTATTGTTGTCAATCATTTCCAGACAGTATCACCATCATGTAGCATTGTGTTTCTGTACAAGGCTTTGAATATTTCTTTTCCATCAGCTCATGTCCTTCACCAGTGGAATAAGATACATCTATGATGACCACGCTCTTGCAAAAGGGCTCAGCTTTGCCGCTCCAGACCCGTCAAAAGGTGACGCTTCGATCTCAATCGCCGCACTGTCACTTGCTCACAGTGCTACCTACCAGTGTAAAGTGAAGAAATCACCTGGAGTGGACATGCGAAAGGTGTCACTGCTGGTTAAGGGTAAGACAAGCACTGGGCTTCTTCCTGGGGTTAACAACATCTATTTCTGTCATATTTGACAACTACAGCACTGTTTGTTTTTTTAAAAGCCATCTGCACACATTTACTTTAACTATTTTGAACTGCCTTTGTCAATGAAGGTTACGTTTGCTTTTCACATTCCTTGTCAGAATGCATCACACTTGCATTGCAAGACCACTACTACATTATCACAGTGATTTGTGTCCAGTTTTAGTTCTATTGAAGAAAAAAATGTGGGTGTGTTGCTCTCCAAATTCATCTCAAATTTCATAATTTTTTTCTAGTGTCTATGAATGAAGTCTCCTTGCTATGTGAGGACATGGATTTTACTCCATGGAGCAAAAAAAAAGGCTTTTTTTTTTTTTACATCCAAAGTTTCTGGTTCCAATGTCTGAGAATTAAAGCCAATATCAAAGTGCAATCTGTCTGACTGTATTGCAGTCAAAATGAAAATTACCCTACCTCTCACTTTATTTCTCACATAATCCAGGCTGTTCTCATCCACTATTTGAACAAATTACTATGGAAAGTATTGCCCGATCCTGAAGCTAGAAAGTTTTGCTCCATGATTTCCGTTTGTCTTGATTTCAGCACCGCCATCTGTACCTGTGTGCTGGGTGGAGGGAGGAGAGCTAGTCGGTGAGGCTGTGTCTTTGCACTGCAAGTCTGCAAAAGGCTCCACTCCCTTAAAATACATGTGGAGACGAGAACATGCAGGCTCCATCCCTGCTGCCGCCACACAGAGTAAGTGTGACCTCTGCTGATGATGATGTGCTACAACACATCAAAGTGTGTGTGTGTGTGTGTGTGTGTGTGTGTGTGTGTGTGTGTGTGTGTGCAACTGGGCCTGTCCCCAGGTGGTACTTTAAAATTGAATACTGTGTGAACAGAACTCAACAAAAACCCTTTTTGTTAGAAAAATACAGTGTGTATGTCCAAAATGATTTTTGGAAAAAACAGATGAAAATATGATAAAGACGTACAGTAATAACACAAATTTGCAGTACAACACTCAACACAACAGTTTCATAGTTGAAGTTTGGTATTGTAATTATTTAGAAGGGCATAATGAGTAGATCATTTGCATTTCTTTTCCCCATTTTCTTTTCCCTCTTTGGAGGACAAAAACACGCACTAAATTGCCCTCTTTGGAGGCAAAAACGCACCATTTTCTTTCTTTTTGTTCCTGCCCTTGAAAAATTTGGCACGCTACTATATATATATATATATATACGTATATATATATACGTATATATATATACGTATATATATATATATAGCCAATCAGCCTCACCTGGGGGCTAAGCCCCCCGTTTTTAAAACCTAGTGACGCCCCTGCTCTTTATAACGCAAAATGATTAAATGTCAACACTGTGCACAACACAGGAATTGGTCAGTGTCCTCTTTCAGCTGGAGACATGACGACATGCATGTGTTGAAGTGCATGATGATATGTTCTTTCAGACAGCATGACTGGGGAGCTAAAAATCAGCAACCACTCGCAGAGTTTTGCAGGATTCTACCTTTGTGAGGTAAACAATGCCGTTGGAGCCGAACACTGCAGGATCAACCTGAAAGCGAACAAACGTAAGGGAACACACCCCCACACTGAATGCTTGTGTTCACATACACCACGCATTACTCACATATGCGATCATGGAAGACCTGGGTTTCATCCTCTCAAGTCTTCTCTCTCTGTAATTGTTGCTCTGCTGGTCAAACACATGGTTTAAACACCACATCTCTCCTATTCTTAATTCACTTCATTTGCTTCCAGTCCATCACAGAATTGATTTTAAACTGTGGAGGAAGTTAATTTACAAGATATTACCTAAATGATCACTGTTCCTTCTGTTAATTTTTTTAATGAATTAAACTGAAAAGATCTGAAAAGACAATACCACTCTTTCTTTTAGGAATTAGAAATTAATTTCATGAAATGTGGACATTTTGGCATTATATAACTTTCACTGGACAATGAAGGCACAGTTGGTATTCGAATCCATTAAACTATTTAATACTTGGTTGTTTTCTGTCATAGAGCCAAAAAATAATAATAATAATTCCTTGTTATTTGTGCTTACAGCTGCAAACAGAGCAGCAGTGATCGTCGGCACTATTGTGGGTTCTCTGCTTCTCAGCTTCATCCTACTGGTCTTCATCGCTCTTCTATATTGGAAGTTGAGCAGCAGACTTCACTTTGAGAAGGAGTTCTCCAATGAAATCAGGTACTGTACACAGCACTGCAGAAATATCTGCAGCTTGACCGTTAGATAATAGAATCTACACACTCTCTGACAACTTTCAGCTTGTGTTCACTTTGTAACCAAAAAATCCCACGAGTAAGAAACTTCTCTGTTTCTGAGTAGTTTTGTTAGCTTGCCAGTTCATATTAAAGTGTATGAACATATTGATCAAAATCAAATCAGAACAATCTTATTTTTATAGCATGTTTAAAAACAACCATAGTCGTGTGCTTTACATTGGCAGAGCAGTGATCAAGAGACATGATTAAAAATCACACAAAATAGAAATCACACTGATGAAATAAATGCTAATAATAAATACAGTGTTATGACAAAAAACACATCAACAACACTGGAAAATCTTGAATGATGTAAAAAATTGATTGATAGAAAAAAGACATCATAAAGACATATCATACTATGTTGAGTAACATTATGGAAAAGTGATGAAAAACTTGTATGTCAAAAAAAAAGTTGAATATTATTCAAAAAGCCTGATTATTGCATGTTGAATGAACCTGTTGTATAATTTATTGAAAAAAGTAGTAAAGAAAGCCACATTTTAGCATGTTGTATAATTATTATAATTATAATTATAATTCAAACCCTGGTGAAAAGTCATCATAAAATTATGAAGTTATACTGCAAAAATCCTAAAAGTCATTGTATAGTTATGTTATGTTATTAGTATAATATGTAAAAAAAAGGTCTAAGTTGGAAAAGTTGGAAAAATTTTATAGCAGCCTGAAAAAGTCATAGTCTAGTATGTCGAAATAAGTCAAAAACTCTAATTTTGAAAAATGTGAATGTCCAGGTGTCATCATTAAGACATTATTGTATGTTGACTGATGTTATAGTACAAAAAGTCAAAGCAAATTACGGAAGCAGTTTGTGGTGGTACACAATGTTGAAAAAGTGTTGTACTGAAATGATGTTGTGTCTGACATTCTACAGACTAAACTGATGTATAAACATCATTGTTACTCTCTTCCTTATTAATTAGTCAAGCACTAATACTCTGAATTGAAAAAAATGTTCTGAATGAATTTTCTTGGTAGTAAAATCATTTAATTTTATTGCTCTCTCTTTTTCTGTACTTATATCAAACAGGGAGGACGCGCCGCCTCCTGAGAACCGCCTGGTCAGTCGCCACACAAGCCGGGCCGCCAGTCAAGTGTGCAGGACCGAGGTGAACTCTTTCAATGGCGGACATGGAGAGATACCCTCCAGCAACAGCCATGGACACACACCAGTTAAATACACACCACTAGAATATGACAGTAAGTATGGCTTTGCAGTGTAACGATAAAAACACAGCTGAAGTGAACAGCATTTAGCTCTCATTGTAATATTCATGATGGTTTGGGCACTTGCAACTAAAAATCTGGAGCAGCATGAGTCTTGTGTTGAGGCTAATTAATTGATTTCATAACACTGTGTCTCTTAACATGTTAATTACTTGAATATTCACACAACAAAAACTTTAATCTTTTATTAGTATCTGTAAAAGTCACTGTCTGTAAACAATTTAAAAATAATAAAAACAAAACTGTAATCTAGAATTTCTTAATGTAACTGCTAACTACACACAGATATAAATTGTTTGATGAAGAGTGATGTGAGCAGCAGCAGAGCGCTGATGTGTGGGATTGTTGTTGGATATAAAACCCAACTGTATCTGTGAATCCATCCATCACCTGTAGAATAAGTCAAATGCTTCACCATGTCATAAGGAATTACCTGTCCTTTATTTTATATAGCTCAGCCTGTTCACCAGGTATCACCCTGATTATTTAGCCTAGTAATTCCTAAATGTTTGGGGTTGTAACTGGTTTATTGTGACTCTTTTTAGAGACCCCGAAAGATAAAATATTACTATGATTTGATTTATCATAAATTATTTTGTTTTCTGATATTTTTTCCTCTTTATCATCTGATTATTTTTTTAATTTTATTTTTATGTCATATGTCATCTATTTCATGTCTTGTGCTGCTAAATTGATTGAAGAGATTCTTCTATCTTTCATTGTATAATGAAGATAACAATAAAGATCTTTTCTTTCTATTTTATTGATTCATTGCAAATTTATCTTGTGGCACCCTAAAGGGGACTCAATCCCGAGGTTGAGAACCACAAATTCACCAAACACGTGTAGTGGCTCAGTCCACTAGATGGCAGTAGAGAGATGTGCTGTTCTATAACTCCTGCATCCATAACATGACAGATGTCAGAATATCCAGCCTCATGTGAAAAGTGTTTAGTTGACAGGAAGTGGTCTTACTGTACCTGATGACATTCCAGCTTCCTGTAAAAGAGAAACAAATATTTCATCAACAAAAATGTTGCAAGCGAAAATCTCACTTTTAAAATGTAATTATAAAAATAACAATTGGAGGGAATAGCAATGATAAAACTGCAGCAGTGTGTCGAGAAAGAGAGAATCGACTCACCAAGTCATGAGGATCTGAAATAAGAAAACAGAAATAGTGACAATCAGGGCGGATTCACAACACAACTGGCTGCCAAAATTGATTACGTCTGAGTTTATCTGAACATTTGAGTATAACATTTCTGTAAAATGGGTTAGGGCTTTATGCTGCTCCTCTTTTTCACATGCTATGTTAAATACAAAGGCCTTTTTGGCTTGTTTGCCTGTCTTTTGGCTTCATCCCATATGTAAATTGGAAGTGAAGCAGTCATTCACTTTGAACTTTGAACTCTGACTATGGTTCTGTCTACCAGAGGACACTGCCATAACCACCATTTCTACTAGAGAATAAGATGAAACACCTACTGATTTTACAGATTGTGATGACTTCCAGACACTCTTTGTGAACTCCTGTTCCATAGCGAGAGCAGTAGTATCCCTGATAGAAGACACTGTTGTGTCTCTTCCTGCTGCTGGAATGGTGGAGTCAAAAAAAAATTGTACATCGTTAAATGTCATAAAAAGTCCTCAAATTGCCTTATATTAGTATGTTGAATTAATTCATTGGAATTTATGTTGAACAAACTGATGAAATGATTTGATAACAGAATATGTTGAAAATAGTTATAAAAATGCCTGTTATAGCATGAAAAAAATGTCAAAAAAGTCATACTATAGTATGTCGAAAAACTCAAAAGATGTTTTAACAAATTTTAACATGTCTTAAAAAGACATTAAATAGACTTATTATGGCATGTAGAATGAGTTGATAACAGAATATGTCGAAAATAGTTGTAAAAAATGCATTTTACAGCATGATGAAACTTGATAAAAAGTCATACTATAGTATTTCAAAAAAGTCAAAAATGAAAAATTTTAACATGTCATAAAAAGTCATTAAATAGACTTGTAAAACCTCTGGAATGATTTGATAGCAGAATATGTTGAAAATAGTGGTAAAAAATGCCTTTTTAGCGTGTTCAAAATCGTCAAAAAAAGTAAGAGTATGATATGTCGAAAAAGTCAAAAAAAAATTTTGACATGTCATTAAAAGTCATTAAATAGATTTGTTAATGCCTGTAGAATGATTTGATGGCACAATATGTTGAAAATACTTATAAAAATGTGTTTTACAGCATGATGAAACTTTACAAAACATGTCATACTATAGAATGTCGAAAAAGTCAAAAAATGAAAATTTTTGACATGTCATTAAAAGTCATTAAATAGATGTGTTAATGCCTGTAGAATGATTTGATGGCACAATATGTTGAAAATAGTTATAAAAATGTGTTTTACAGCATGATGAAACTTGATAAAAAGTCATACTATAGTATGTCGAAAAAGTCAAAAAATGGAATTTTTTAACATGTCATAAAAAGTCATTAAAGAGACTTGTTGTAACCTGTAGAATGATTTGATAGCAGAACATGTCGAAAATAATTGTAAAAAATGCATTTTACAGCATGATGAAACTTTACAAAAAATGTCATACTATAGTATGTCGAAAAAGTCAAAAAATTTAAATTTTAACATGTCATAAAAAGTTATTAAATAGACTTGTTATAACCTGTAGAATGATTTGATAGCATAATATGTCGAAAATGGTTGTAAAAAAATGCCTTTTTAGCGTGTTCAAAATTGTCAAAAACAGTCAGAGTATAGTATGTCAAAAAAGTCAAAAAATGAAATTTTTTAACATGTCATAAAACGTCATTAAATAGACTTGTTATAACCTGTAGAATGATTTGATAGCAGAATATGTCGAAAATGGTTGTAAAAAATGTCTTTTTAGCGTGTTCAAAATTGTCAAAAAAAGTCAGAGTATAGTATGTCAAAAAAGTCAAAAAATTAAATTTTTTAACATGTCATAAGAAGTCATTAAATAGACTTGTTATAACCTGTAGAATGATTTGATAGCAGAACATGTCGAAAATAGTTGTAAAAAATGCATTTTACAGCATGATGAAACTTTACAAAAAATGTCATACTATAGTATGTTGAAAAAGTCAAAAAATTTAAATTTTTGACATGTCATTAAAAGTCATTAAATAGATTTGTTAATGCCTGTAGAATGATTTGATGGCACAATATGTTGAAAATAGTTATAAAAATGTGTTTTACAGCATGATGAAACTTGATAAAAAGTCATACTATAATATGTCGAAAAAGTCAAAAAATGGAATTTTTTAACATGTCATAAAAAGTCATTAAAGAGACTTGTTGTAACCTGTAGAATGATTTAATAGCAGAATATGTCGAAAATAGTTGTAAAAAATGCATTTTATAGCATGATGAAACTTTACAAAAATGTCAGATTATAGTATGTCAAAAAAGTCAAAAAATGAAAAATTTTTGACATGTCATTAAAAGTCATTAAATAGATTTGATAATGCCTGTAGAATGATTTGATGGCACAATATGTTGAAAATAGTTAAAAATTGTGTTTTACAGCATGATGAAACTTTACAAAAAATGTCATACTATAGTATGTCGAAAATGTCAAAAATCTGAAAAATTTTAACATGTCATAAAAAGTCATTAAATAGACTTGTTATAACCTGTAGAATGATTTGATCGCAGAATATGTCGAAAATAGTTGTAAAAAATGCATTTTAAGCATGATGAAACTTGATAAAAAGTCATACTATAGTATGTCGAAAAAGTCAAAAAATGAAATTTTTTAACATGTCATCAAAAGTCATTAAAGAGACTTGTTGTAACCTGTAGAATGATTTAATAGCAGAATATGTCGAAAATGGTTGTAAAAAATGCATTTTATAGCATGATGAAACTTTACAAAAATGTCAGACTATAGTATGTCAAAAAAGTCAAAAAATGATAAATTTTTACATGTCATAAAAAGTCATTAAATAGACTTGTTATAACCTGTAGAATGATTTGATAGCAGAACATGTCGAAAATAGTTGTAAAAAATGCATTTTATAGCATGATGAAACTTTACAAAAATGTCAGATTATAGTATGTCAAAAAAGTCAAAAAATGAAAAATTTTTACATGTCATAAAAAGTCATTAAATAGAATTGTTATAACCTGTAGAATGATTTGATAGCAGAATATGTCGAAAATAGTTGTAAAAATGGATTTTACAGCATGATGAAACTTTACAAAAAATGTCAGACTATAGTATGTCAAAAAAGTCAAAAAATGAAAAATTTTTACATGTCATAAAAAGTCATTAAATAGAATTGTTATAACCTGTAGAATGATTTGATCGCAGAATATGTCGAAAATAGTTGGAAAAATGCATTTTACAGCATGATGAAACTTGATAAAAAGTCATACTATAGTATGTCGAAAAAGTCAAAAAATGAAATTTTTTAACATGTCATAAAAAGTCATTAAATAGACTTGTTATAACCTGTAGAATGATTTGATAGCACAATATGTCGAAAATGGTTGTAAAAAATGCCTTTTTAGCGTGTTCAAAATTGTCAAAAAAAGTCAGAGTATAGTATGTCAAAAAAGTCAAAAAATTAAATTTTTTAATATGTCATAAAAAGTCATTAAATAGACTTGTTATAACCTGTAGAATGATTTGATAGCAGAATATGTCGAAAATGGTTGTAAAAAATGCCTTTTTAGCGTGTTCAAAATTGTCAAAAAAAGTCAGAGTATAGTATGTCAAAAAAGTCAAAAAATTAAATTTTTTAACATGTCATAAAAAGTCATTAAATAGACTTGTTATAACCTGTAGAATGATTTGATAGCACAATGTGTCGAAAATGGTTGTAAAAAATGCCTTTTTAGCGTGTTCAAAATTGTCAAAAAAAGTCAGAGTATAGTATGTCAAAAAAGTCAAAAAATTAAATTTTTTAATATGTCATAAAAAGTCATTAAATAGACTTGTTATAACCTGTAGAATGATTTGATAGCAGAATATGTCGAAAATGGTTGTAAAAAATGCCTTTTTAGCGTGTTCAAAATTGTCAAAAAAAGTCAGAGTATAGTATGTCAAAAAAGTCAAAAAATTAAATTTTTTAACATGTCATAAAAAGTCATTAAATAGACTTGTTATAACCTGTAGAATGATTTGATAGCAGAACATGTCGAAAATAGTTGTAAAAAATGCATTTTATAGCATGATGAAACTTTACAAAAAATGTCATACTATAGTATGTCGAAAAAGTTAAAAAAAATGAAAAATTTTAACATGTCATAAAAAGTCATTAAATAGACTTGTTATAACCTGTAGAATGATTTGATCACAGAATATGTCGAAAATAGTTGTAAAAAATGCATTTTACAGCATGATGAAACTTGATAAAAAGTCATACTATAGTATGTCGAAAAAGTAAAAAAACGAAATTTTTTAACATGTCATAAAAAGTCATTAAATAGACTTGTTATAACCTGTAGAATGATTTGATAGCAGAACATGTCGAAAATAGTTGTAAAAATGGATTTTACAGCATGATGAAACTTTACAAAAAATGTCAGACTATAGTATGTCGAAAAAGTCAAAAAATGAAAAATTTTAACATGTCATAAAAAGTTATTAAATAGAATTGTTATAACCTGTAGAATGATTTGATAGCAGAATATGTCGAAAATGGTTGTAAAAAATGCCTTTTTAGCGTGTTCAAAATTGTCAAAAAAAGTCAGAGTATAATATGTCAAAAAAGCCAAAAAATGAAATTTTTTAACATGTTATAAAAAGTCATTAAATAGACTTGTTATAACCTGTAGAATGATTTGATAGCAGAATATGTCGAAAATGGTTGTAAAAAATGCCTTTTTAGCGTGTTCAAAATTGTCAAAAAAAGTCAGAGTATAGTATGTCAAAAAAGTCAAAAAATTAAATTTTTTAACATGTCATAAAAAGTCATTAAATAGACTTGTTATAACCTGTAGAATGATTTGATAGCAGAACATGTCGAAAATAGTTGTAAAAAATGCATTTTACAGCATGATGAAACTTTACAAAAAATGTCATACTATAGTATGTCGAAAAAGTAAAAAAAAATGAAAAATTTTAACATGTCATAAAAAGTCATTAAATAGACTTGTTATAACCTGTAGAATGATTTGATCGCAGAATATGTCGAAAATAGTTGTAAAAAACGCATTTTACAGCATGATGAAACTTTACAAAAAATGTCAGACTATAGTATGTCGAAAAAGTCAAAAAATGAAAAATTTTAACATGTCATAAAAAGTTATTAAATAGACTTGTTATAACCTGTAGAATGATTTGATAGCAGAACATGTCGAAAATAGTTGTAAAAAACGCATTTTACAGCATGATGAAACTTGATAAAAAGTCATACTATAGTATGTCGAAAAAGTCAAAAAATTTACATTTTTGACATGTCATTAAAAGTCATTAAATAGATTTGTTAATGCCTGTAGAATGATTTGATGGCACAATATGTTGAAAATAGTTATAAAAATGTGTTTTACAGCATGATGAAACTTGATAAAAAGTCATACTATAGTATGTCGAAAAAGTCAAAAAATGAAATTTTTTAACATGTCATAAAAAGTCATTAAAGAGACTTGTTGTAACCTGTAGAATAATTTAATAGCAGAATATGTCGAAAATAGTTGTAAAAAATGCATTTTATAGCATGATGAAACTTTACAAAAATGTCAGACTATAGTATGGCAAAAAAGTCAAAAAATGAAAAATTTTTACATGTCATAAAAAGTCATTAAATAGACTTGTTATAACCTGTAGAATGATTTGATAGCAGAACATGTCGAAAATAGTTGTAAAAAATGCATTTTACAGCATGATGAAACTTTACAAAAAATGTCATGCTATAGTATGTCGAAAAAGTCAAAAAAAATGAAAAATTTTAACAAGTCATAAAACGTCATTAAATAGACTTGTTATAAACTGTTGAATGATTTGATAGCAGAATATGTCGAAAATAGTTGTAAAAATGGATTTTACAGCATGATGAAACTTTACAAAAAGTGTCATACTATAGTATGTCGAAAAATCAAAAAATGAAAAATTTTAACATGTCATAAAAAGTCATTAAATAGAATTGTTATAACCTGTAGAATGATTTGATAGCGGAATATGTCGAAAATAGTTGTAAAAATAGATTTTACAGCATGATGAAACTTTACAAAAATGTCAGATTATAGTATGTCAAAAAAGTCAAAAAATGAAAAATTTTTGACATGTCATTAAAAGTCATTAAATAGACTTGTTATAACCTGTAGAATGATTTGATAGCAGAACATGTCGAAAATAGTTGTAAAAAATGCATTTTACAGCATGATGAAACTTTACAAAAAATGTCATGCTATAGTATGTCGAAAAAGTCAAAAAAAATGAAAAATTTTAACAAGTCATAAAACGTCATTAAATAGACTTGTTATAAACTGTTGAATGATTTGATAGCAGAATATGTCGAAAATAGTTGTAAAAATGGATTTTACAGCATGATGAAACTTTACAAAAAGTGTCATACTATAGTATGTCGAAAAATCAAAAAATGAAAAATTTTAACATGTCATAAAAAGTCATTAAATAGAATTGTTATAACCTGTAGAATGATTTGATAGCGGAATATGTCGAAAATAGTTGTAAAAATAGATTTTACAGCATGATGAAACTTTACAAAAATGTCAGATTATAGTATGTCAAAAAAGTCAAAAAATGAAAAATTTTTGACATGTCATTAAAAGTCATTAAATAGATTTGTTTATGCCTGTAGAATGATTTGATGGTACAATATGTTGAAAATAGTTATAAAATGTGTTTTACAGCATGATGAAACTTTACAAAAAATGTCATACTATAGTATGTCGAAAATGTCAAAAATCTGAAAAATTTTAACATGTCATAAAAAGTCATTAAATAGACTTGTTATAACCTGTCGAATGATTTGATCGCAGAATATGTCGAAAATAGTTGTAAAAAATGCATTTTACAGCATGATGAAACTTGATAAAAAGTCATACTATAGTATGTCGAAAAAGTCAAAAAATGAAATTTTTTAACATGTCATAAAAAGTCATTAAAGAGACTTGTTGTAACCTGTAGAATGATTTAATAGCAGAATATGTCGAAAATAGTTGTAAAAAATGCATTTTATAGCATGATGAAACTTTACAAAAATGTCAGATTATAGTATGTCAAAAAAGTCACAAAATTAAATTTTTTAACATGTCATAAAAAGTCATTAAATAGACTTGTTATAACCTGTAGAATGATTTGATAGCAGAACATGTCGAAAATAGTTGTAAAAAATGCATTTTACAGCATGATGAAACTTTACAAAAAGTCATGCTATAGTATGTCGAAAAAGTCAAAAAATGAAAAATTTTAACGTGTCATAAAAAGTTATTAAATAGACTTGTTATAACCTGTATAATGATTTGATAGCAGAATATGTCGAAAATGGTTGTAAAAAATGCCTTTTTAGCGTGTTCAAAATTGTCAAAGAAAGTCAGAGTATAGTATGTCGAAAAAGTAAAAAAATTAAATGTTTTAACATGTCATAAAAAGTCATTAAATAGACTTGTTATAACCTGTAGAATGATTTGATAGCAGAACATGTCGAAAATAGTTGTAAAAAATGCATTTTACAGCATGATGAAACTTTACAAAAAATGTCATACTATAGTATGTCAAAAAAGTCAAAAAATGAAAAATTTTTGACATGTCATTAAAAGTCATTAAATAGATTTGTTAATGCCTGTAGAATGATTTGATGGCACAATATGTTGAAAATAGTTATAAAAATATGTTTTACAACATGATGAAACTTTACAAAAATGTCAGACTATAGTATGTCAAAGAAGTCAAAAAATGAAAAATTTTTACTTGTCATGAAAAGTCATTAAATAGACTTGTTATAACCTGTAGAATGATTTGATAGCAGAACATGTCGAAAATAGTTGTAAAAAATGTGTTTTACAGCATGATGAAACTTTACAAAAAATGTCATACTATAGTATGTCGAAAAAGTTAAAAAACGACATTTTTTAACATGTCATAAAAAGTCATTAAATAGACTTGTTATAACCTGTAGAATGATTTGATAGCAGAATATGTCGAAAATAGTTGTAAAAAATGCCTTTTTAGCGTGTTCAAAATTGTCAAAAAAAAGTCAGAGTATAATATGTCAAAAAAGCCAAAAAATGAAATTTTTTAACATGTCATTAAAAGTCATTAAATAGATTTGTTAATGCCTGTAGAATGATTTGATGGCACAATATGTTGAAAATAGTTATAAAAATGCGTTTTACAGCATGATGAAACTTTACAAAAAATGTCAAACTATAGTATGTCGAAAAAGTAAAAAAAAAAGAACAATTTTAACATGTCATAAAAAGTCATTAAATAGACTTGTTATAACCTGTAGAATGATTTGATCGCAGAATATGTCGAAAATAGTTGTAAAAAATGCATTTTACAGCATGATGAAACTTGATAAAAAGTCATACTATAGTATGTCGAAAAGTCAAAAAATGAAATTTTTTAACATGTCATAAAAAGTCATTAACGAGACTTGTTGTAACCTGTAGAATGATTTAACAGCAGAATATGTCGAAAATAGTTGTAAAAAATGCATTTTATAGCATGATGAAACTTTACAAAAATGTCAGATTATAGTATGTCAAAAAAAGTTAAAAAAATGAAAAATTTTTGCATGTCATAAAAAGTCATTAAATAGAATTGTTATAACCTGTAGAATCATTTGATGGTAAAATATGTTGAAAATAGTTATAAAAATGTGTTTTACAGCATGATGAAACTTTACAAAAAATGTCATACTATAGTATGTCGAAAATGTCAAAAATCTGAAAAATTTTAACATGTCATAAAACGTCATTAAATAGACTTGTTATAAACTGTAGAATGATTTGATAGCAGAACATGTCGAAAATAGTTGTAAAAAATGTGTTTTACAGCATGATGAAACTTTACAAAAAATGTCATACTATAGTATGTCGAAAAAGTCAAAAAATTAATTTTTCTAACATGTCATAAAAAGTCATTAAATAGACTTGTTATAACCTGTACAATGGTTTGATAGCAGAATATGTCGAAAATAGTTGTAAAAAATGCATTTTACGGCATGATGAAACTTGATAAAAAGTCATACTATAGTATGTCGAAAAAGTCAAAAAATGAAATTTTTTAACATGTCATAAAAAGTCATTAAAGAGACTTGTTGTAACCTGTAGAATGATTTAATAGCAGAATATGTCGAAAATAGTTGTAAAAAATGCATTTTATAGCATGATGAAACTTTACAAAAATGTCAGACTATAGTATGTCAAAAAAGTCAAAAAAGGAAAAATTTTTACTTGTCATAAAAAGTAATTAAATAGAATTGTTATAACCTGTAGAATGATTGGATAGCAGAATATGTCGAAAATAGTTGTAAAAATGGATTTTACAGCATGAGGAAACTTTACAAAAAATGTCAGACTATATTATGTCGAAAAAGTCAAAAAATGAAAAATTTTAACATGTCATAAAAAGTCATTAAAGAGACTTGTTAATGCCTGTAGAATGATTTGATAGCAGAATATGTCGAAAATGGTTGTAAAAAATGCCTTTTTAGCGTGTTCAAAATTGTCAAAAAGTCAGAGTATAGTATGTCAAAAAGTCTAAAAATTAAATTTTTTAACATGTCATAAAAAGTCATTAAATAGACTTGTTATAACCTGTAGAATGATTTGATCGCAGAACATGTCGAAAATAGTTGTAAAAAATGCATTTTACAGCATGATGAAACTTTACACAAAATGTCATACTATAGTATGTCGAAAAAGTAAAAAATGAAAAATTTTAACATGTCATAAAAAGTCATTAAAGAGACTTGTTATAACCTGTAGAATGATTTAATAGCAGAATATGTCGAAAATAGTTGTAAAAAATGCATTTTATAGCATGATGAAACTTTACAAAAATGTCAGACTATAGTATGTCAAAAAAGTCAAAAATGAAAAATTTTTACATGTCATAAAAAGTCATTAAATAGAATTGTTATAACCTGTAGAATGATTTGATAGCAGAATATGTCGAAAATAGTTGTAAAAATGGATTTTACAGCATGAGGAAACTTTACAAAAAATGTCAGACTATATTATGTCGAAAAAGTCAAAAAATGAAAAATTTTAACATGTCATAAAAAGTCATTAAAGAGACTTGTTAATGCCTGTAGAATGATTTGATAGCAGAATATGTCGAAAATGGTTGTAAAAAATGCCTTTTTAGCGTGTTCAAAATTGTCAAAAAAAGTCAGAGTATAGTATGTCAAAAAAGTCAAAAAATTAAATTTTTTAACATGTCATAAAAAGTCATTAAATAGACTTGTTATAACCTGTAGAATGATTTGATCGCAGAACATGTCGAAAATAGTTGTAAAAAATGCATTTTACAGCATGATGAAACTTTACACAAAATGTCATACTATAGTATGTCGAAAAAGTAAAAAAAAATGAAAAATTTTAACATGTCATAAAAAGTCATTAAATAGACTTGTTATAACCTGTAGAATGATTTGATCACAGAATATGTCGAAAATAGTTGTAAAAAATGCATTTTACAGCATGATGAATCTTGATAAAAAGTCATACTATAGTATGTCAAAAAAGTCAAAAAATGAAATTTTTTAACATGTCATAAAAAGTCATTAAATAGACTTGTTATAACCTGTAGAATGATTTGATAGCAGAACATGTCGAAAATGGTTGTAAAAAATGCCTTTTTAGCGTGTTCAAAATTGTCAAAAAAAGTCAGAGTATAGTATGTCAAAAAAGTCAAAAAATGAAAAATTTTTACATGTCATAAAAAGTCATTAATTAGGCTTGTTATAACCTGTAGAATGATTTGATCACAGAATATGTCGAAAATAGTTGTAAAAAATGCATTTTACAGCATGATGAAACTTGATAAAAAGTCATACTATAGTATGTCGAAAAAGTCAAAAAATGAAATTTTTTAACATGTCATAAAAAGTCATTAAAGAGACTTGTTGTAACCTGTAGAATGATTTAATAGCAGAATATGTCGAAAATAGTTGTAAAAAATGCATTTTACAGCATGATGAAACTTGATAAAAAGTCATACTATAGTATGTCGAAAAAGTCAAAAAATGAAATTTTTTAACATGTCATAAAAAGTCATTAAATAGACTTGTTATAACCTGTAGAATGATTTGATAGCAGAACATGTCGAAAATGGTTGTAAAAAATGCCTTTTTAGCGTGTTCAAAATTGTCAAAAAAAGTCAGAGTATAGTATGTCAAAAAAGTCAAAAAATTAAATTTTTTAATATATCATAAAAAGTCATTAAATAGACTTGTTATAACCTGTAGAATGATTTGATAGCAGAATATGTCGAAAATGGTTGTAAAAAATGCCTTTTTAGCGTGTTCAAAATTGTCAAAAAAAGTCAGAGTATAGTATGTCAAAAAAGTCAAAAAATGAAAAATTTTTACATGTCATAAAAAGTCATTAAATAGAATTTTTATAACCTGTAGAATGATTTGATAGCACAATATGTCGAAAATAGTTGTAAAAATGGATTTTACAGCATGATGAAACTTTACAAAAAATGTCAGACTATAGTCTGTCGAAAAAGTCAAAAAATGAAAAATTTTAACATGTCATAAAAAGTCATTAAATAGACTTGTTATAACCTGTAGAATGATTTGATCGCAGAATATGTCGAAAATAGTTGTAAAAAATGCATTTTACAGCATGATGAAACTTGATAAAAAGTCATACTATAGTATGTCGAAAAGTCAAAAAATGAAATTTTTTAACATGTCATAAAAAGTCATTAACGAGACTTGTTGTAACCTGTAGAATGATTTAACAGCAGAATATGTCGAAAATAGTTGTAAAAAATGCATTTTATAGCATGATGAAACTTTACAAAAATGTCAGATTATAGTATGTCAAAAAAAGTTAAAAAAATGAAAAATTTTTGCATGTCATAAAAAGTCATTAAATAGAATTGTTATAACCTGTAGAATCATTTGATGGTAAAATATGTTGAAAATAGTTATAAAAATGTGTTTTACAGCATGATGAAACTTTACAAAAAATGTCATACTATAGTATGTCGAAAATGTCAAAAATCTGAAAAATTTTAACATGTCATAAAACGTCATTAAATAGACTTGTTATAAACTGTAGAATGATTTGATAGCAGAACATGTCGAAAATAGTTGTAAAAAATGTGTTTTACAGCATGATGAAACTTTACAAAAAATGTCATACTATAGTATGTCGAAAAAGTCAAAAAATTAATTTTTCTAACATGTCATAAAAAGTCATTAAATAGACTTGTTATAACCTGTACAATGGTTTGATAGCAGAATATGTCGAAAATAGTTGTAAAAAATGCATTTTACGGCATGATGAAACTTGATAAAAAGTCATACTATAGTATGTCGAAAAAGTCAAAAAATGAAATTTTTTAACATGTCATAAAAAGTCATTAAAGAGACTTGTTGTAACCTGTAGAATGATTTAATAGCAGAATATGTCGAAAATAGTTGTAAAAAATGCATTTTATAGCATGATGAAACTTTACAAAAATGTCAGACTATAGTATGTCAAAAAAGTCAAAAAATGAAAAATTTTTACTTGTCATAAAAAGTAATTAAATAGAATTGTTATAACCTGTAGAATGATTGGATAGCAGAATATGTCGAAAATAGTTGTAAAAATGGATTTTACAGCATGAGGAAACTTTACAAAAAATGTCAGACTGTATTATGTCGAAAAAGTCAAAAAATGAAAAATTTTAACATGTCATAAAAAGTCATTAAAGAGACTTGTTAATGCCTGTAGAATGATTTGATAGCAGAATATGTCGAAAATGGTTGTAAAAAATGCCTTTTTAGCGTGTTCAAAATTGTCAAAAAAAGTCAGAGTATAGTATGTCAAAAAAGTCAAAAAATTAAATTTTTTAACATGTCATAAAAAGTCATTAAATAGACTTGTTATAACCTGTAGAATGATTTGATCGCAGAACATGTCGAAAATAGTTGTAAAAAATGCATTTTACAGCATGATGAAACTTTACACAAAATGTCATACTATAGTATGTCGAAAAAGTAAAAAAAAATGAAAAATTTTAACATGTCATAAAAAGTCATTAAATAGACTTGTTATAACCTGTAGAATGATTTGATCACAGAATATGTCGAAAATAGTTGTAAAAAATGCATTTTACAGCATGATGAATCTTGATAAAAAGTCATACTATAGTATGTCGAAAATGTCAAAAATCTGAAAAATTTTAACATGTCATTAAAAGTCATTAAATAGATTTGTTAATGCCTGTAGAATGATTTGATGGCACAATATGTTGAAAATAGTTATAAAAATGTGTTTTACAGCATGATGAAACTTTACAAAAATGTCAGACTATAGTATGTCAAAAAAGTCAAAAAATGAAAAATTTTAACATGTCATAAAAAGTCATTAAATAGACTTGTTATAACCTGTAGAATGATTTGATAGCAGAACATGTCGAAAATAGTTGTAAAAAATGTGTTTTACAGCATGATGAAACTTTACAAAAAATGTCATACTATAGTATGTCGAAAAAATAAAAAAAAAGAACAATTTTAACATGTCATGAAAAGTCATTAAATAGACTTGTTATAACCTGTAGAATGATTTAATAGCAGAATATGTCGAAAATAGTTGTAAAAAATGCATTTTATAGCATGATGAAACTTTACAAAAATGTCAGATTATAGTATGTCAAAAAAAGTTAAAAAAAAATGAAAAATTTTTGCATGTCATAAAAAGTCATTAAATAGAATTGTTATAACCTGTAGAATCATTTGATTGCAGAATGTCGAAAATATTTGTAAAAATGGATTTTACAGCATGATGAAACTTTACAAAAAATGTCAGACTATAGTATGTCGAAAATGTCAAAAAATGAAAAATTTTAACATGTCATAAAAAGTCATTAAATAGACTTGTTATAACCTGTGGAATAATTTGATAGCAGAATATGTCGAAAATGGTTGTAAAAAATGCCTTTTTAGCGTGTTCAAAATTGTCAAAAAAAGTCAGAGTATAGTATGTCAAAAAAGTCAAAAAATTAAATTTTTTAACATGTCATAAAAAGTCATTAAATAGACTTGTTATAACCTGTAGAATGATTTGATAGCAGAACATGTCGAAAATAGTTGTAAAAAATGCATTTTACAGCATGATGAAACTTTACAAAAAATGTCATACTATAGTATGTCGAAAAAGTAAAAAAAAATGAAAAATTTTAACATGTCATAAAAAGTCATTAAATAGACTTGTTATAACCTGTAGAATGATTTGATCACAGAATATGTCGAAAATAGTTGTAAAAAATGCATTTTACAGCATGATGAAACTTGATAAAAAGTCATACTATAGTATGTCGAAAAAGTCAAAAAATGAAATTTTTTAACATGTCATAAAAAGTCATTAAATAGACTTGTTATAACCTGTAGAATGATTTGATAGCAGAACATGTCGAAAATGGTTGTAAAAAATGCCTTTTTAGCGTGTTCAAAATTGTCAAAAAAAGTCAGAGTATAGTATGTCAAAAAAGTCAAAAAATGAAAAATTTTTACATGTCATAAAAAGTCATTAAATAGAATTGTTATAACCTGTAGAATGATTTGACAGCACAATATGTCGAAAATAGTTGTAAAAATGGATTTTACAGCATGATGAAACTTTACAAAAAATGTCAGACTATAGTCTGTCGAAAAAGTCAAAAAATGAAAAATTTTAACATGTCATAAAAAGTCATTAATTAGGCTTGTTATAACCTGTAGAATGGTTTGATAGCAGAATATGTCGAAAATAGTTGTAAAAAATGCATTTTACAGCATGATGAAACTTGATAAAAAGTCATACTATAGTATGTCGAAAAAGTCAAAAAATGAAATTTTTTAACATGTCATAAAAAGTCATTAAAGAGACTTGTTGTAACCTGTAGAATGATTTAATAGCAGAATATGTCGAAAATAGTTGTAAAAAATGTGTTTTACAGCATGATGAAACTTTACAAAAATGTCAGACTATAGTATGTCAAAAAAGTCAAAAAATGAAAAATTTTAACATGTCATAAAAAGTCATTAAATAGACTTGTTATAACCTGTAGAATGATTTGATAGCAGAACATGTCGAAAATAGTTGTAAAAAATGTGTTTTACAGCATGATGAAACTTTACAAAAAATGTCATACTATAGTATGTCGAAAAAATAAAAAAAAAAGAACAATTTTAACATGTCATGAAAAGTCATTAAATAGACTTGTTATAACCTGTAGAATGATTTAATAGCAGAATATGTCGAAAATAGTTGTAAAAAATGCATTTTATAGCATGATGAAACTTTACAAAAATGTCAGATTATAGTATGTCAAAAAAAGTTAAAAAAAAATGAAAAATTTTTGCATGTCATAAAAAGTCATTAAATAGAATTGTTATAACCTGTAGAATCATTTGATTGCAGAATGTCGAAAATATTTGTAAAAATGGATTTTACAGCATGATGAAACTTTACAAAAAATGTCAGACTATAGTATGTCGAAAATGTCAAAAAATGAAAAATTTTAACATGTCATAAAAAGTCATTAAATAGACTTGTTATAACCTGTAGAATGATTTGATAGCAGAATATGTCGAAAATGGTTGTAAAAAATGCCTTTTTAGCGTGTTCAAAATTGTCAAAAAAAGTCAGAGTATAGTATGTCAAAAAAGTCAAAAAATTAAATTTTTTAACATGTCATAAAAAGTCATTAAATAGACTTGTTATAACCTGTAGAATGATTTGATAGCAGAACATGTCGAAAATAGTTGTAAAAAATGCATTTTACAGCATGATGAAACTTTACAAAAAATGTCATACTATAGTATGTCGAAAAAGTAAAAAAAAATGAAAAATTTTAACATGTCATAAAAAGTCATTAAATAGACTTGTTATAACCTGTAGAATGATTTGATCACAGAATATGTCGAAAATAGTTGTAAAAAATGCATTTTACAGCATGATGAAACTTGATAAAAAGTCATACTATAGTATGTCGAAAAAGTCAAAAAATGAAATTTTTTAACATGTCATAAAAAGTCATTAAATAGACTTGTTATAACCTGTAGAATGATTTGATAGCAGAACATGTCGAAAATGGTTGTAAAAAATGCCTTTTTAGCGTGTTCAAAATTGTCAAAAAAAGTCAGAGTATAGTATGTCAAAAAAGTCAAAAAATGAAAAATTTTTACATGTCATAAAAAGTCATTAAATAGAATTGTTATAACCTGTAGAATGATTTGACAGCACAATATGTCGAAAATAGTTGTAAAAATGGATTTTACAGCATGATGAAACTTTACAAAAAATGTCAGACTATAGTCTGTCGAAAAAGTCAAAAAATGAAAAATTTTAACATGTCATAAAAAGTCATTAATTAGGCTTGTTATAACCTGTAGAATGATTTGATCACAGAATATGTCGAAAATAGTTGTAAAAAATGCATTTTACAGCATGATGAAACTTGATAAAAAGTCATACTATAGTATGTCGAAAAAGTCAAAAAATGAAATTTTTTAACATGTCATAAAAAGTCATTAAAGAGACTTGTTGTAACCTGTAGAATGATTTAATAGCAGAATATGTCGAAAATAGTTGTAAAAAATGCATTTTACAGCATGATGAAACTTGATAAAAAGTCATACTATAGTATGTCAAAAAAGTCAAAAAATGAAATTTTTTAACATGTCATAAAAAGTCATTAAATAGACTTGTTATAACCTGTAGAATGATTTGATAGCAGAACATGTCGAAAATGGTTGTAAAAAATGCCTTTTTAGCGTGTTCAAAATTGTCAAAAAAAGTCAGCGTATAGTATGTCAAAAAAGTCAAAAAATGAAATTTTTTAACATGTCATAAAAAGTCATTAAATAGACTTGTTATAACCTGTAGAATGATTTGATAGCAGAATATGTCGAAAATGGTTGTAAAAAATGCCTTTTTAGCGTGTTCAAAATTGTCAAAAAAAAGTCAGAGTATAGTATATCAAAAAAGTCAAAAAATTAAATTTTTTAACATGTCATAAAAAGTCATTAAATAGACTTGTTATAACCTGTAGAATGATTTGATAGCAGAACATGTCGAAAATAGTTGTAAAAAATGCATTTGACAGCATGATGAAACTTTACAAAAAATGTCATACTATAGTATGTCGAAAAAGTAAAAAAAATGAAAAATTTTAACATGTCATAAAAAGTCATTAAATAGACTTGTTATAACCTGTAGAATGATTTGATCACAGAATATGTCGAAAATAGTTGTAAAAAATGCATTTTACAGCATGATGAATCTTGATAAAAAGTCATACTATAGTATGTCGAAAAAGTCAAAAAATGAAAATTTTTAACATGTCATAAAAAGTCATTAAAGAGACTTGTTGTAACCTGTAGAATGATTTAATAGCAGAACATGTCGAAAATAGTTGTAAAAAATGCATTTTATAGCATGATGAAACTTAACAAAAATGTCAGATTATAGTATGTCAAAAAAGTCAAAAAATGAAAAATTTTTGACATGTCATTAAAAGTCATTAAATAGATTTGTTAATGCCTGTAGAATGATTTGATGGCACAATATGTTGAAAATAGTTATAAAAATGTGTTTTACAGCATGATGAAACTTTACAAAAAATGTCATACTATAGTATGTCGAAAATGTCAAAAATCTGAAAAATTTCAACATGTCATAAAAAGTCATTAAATAGACTTGTTATAACCTGTAGAATGATTTGATCGCAGAATATTTCGAAAATAGTTGTAAAAAATGCATTTTACAGCATGATGAAACTTGATAAAAAGTCATACTATAGTATGTCGAAAAAGTCAAAAAATGAAATTTTTTAACATGTCATAAAAAGTCATTAAATAGACTTGTTATAACCTGTAGAATGATTTGATAGCAGAATATGTCGAAAATGGTTGTAAAAAATGCCTTTTTAGCGTGTTCAAAATTGTCAAAAAAAGTCAGAGTATAGTATGTCAAAAAAGTCAAAAAATGAAATTTTTTAATATGTCATAAAAAGTCATTAAATAGACTTGTTATAACCTGTAGAATAATTTGATAGCAGAATATGTCGAAAATGGTTGTAAAAAATGCCTTTTTAGCGTGTTCAAAATTGTCAAAAAAAGTCAGAGTATAGTATGTCAAAAAAGTCAAAAAATGAAAAATTTTTACATGTCATAAAAAGTCATTAAATAGAATTGTTATAACCTGTAGAATGATTTGATAGCAGAATATGTCGAAAATAGTTGTAAAAATGGATTTTACAGCATGATGAAACTTTACAAAAAATGTCAGACTATAGTCTGTCGAAAAAGTCAAAAAATGAAAAATTTTAACATGTCATAAAAAGTCATTAAATAGACTTGTTATAACCTGTAGAATGATTTGATAGCAGAACATGTCGAAAATAGTTGTAAAAAATGTGTTTTACAGCATGATGAAACTTTACAAAAAATGTCATACTATAGTATGTAGAAAAAGTCAAAAAATGAAATTTTTTAACATGTCATAAAAAGTCATTAAAGAGACTTGTTGTAACCTGTAGAATGATTTAATAGCAGAATATGTCGAAAATAGTTGTAAAAAATGCATTTTGTAGCATGATGAAACTTTACAAAAATGTCAGACTATAGTATGTCAAAAAAGTCAAAAAATGAAAAATTTTTACTTGTCATAAAAAGTCATTAAATAGAATTGTTATAACCTGTAGAATGATTTGATAGCAGAGTATGTCGAAAATAGTTGTAAAAATGGATTTTACAGCATGATGAAACTTTACAAAAAATGTCAGACTATAGTCTGTCGAAAAAGTCAAAAAATGAAAAATTTTAACATGTCATAAAAAGTCATTAAATAGACTTGTTAATGCCTGTAGAATGATTTGATAGCAGAATATGTCGAAAATGGTTGTAAAAAATGCCTTTTTAGCGTGTTCAAAATTGTCAAAAAAAGTCAGAGTATAGTATGTCAAAAAAGTCAAAAAATTAAATTTTTTAACATGTCATAAAAAGTCATTAAATAGACTTGTTATAACCTGTACAATGGTTTGATAGCAGAATATGTCGAAAATAGTTGTAAAAAATGCATTTTACAGCATGATGAAACTTTGCAAAAAATGTCATACTATAGTATGTCGAAAAAGTCAAAAAAAAATGAAAAATTTTAACATGTCATAAAAAGTCATTGAATAGACTTGTTATAACCTGTAGAATGATTTGATCGCAGAATATGTCGAAAATAGTTGTAAAAAATGCATTTTACAGCATGATGAAACTTGATAAAAAGTCATACTATAGTATGTCGAAAAAGTCAAAAAATGAAATTTTTTAACATGTCATAAAAAGTCATTAAAGAGACTTGTTGTAACCTGTAGAATGATTTAATAGCAGAATATGTCGAAAATAGTTGTAAAAAATGCATTTTATAGCATGATGAAACTTTACAAAAATGTCAGATTATAGTATGTCAAAAAAGTCGAAAAATGAAAAATTTTTGACATGTCATTAAAAGTCATTAAATAGATTTGTTAATGCCTGTAGAATGATTTGATGGCACAATATGTTGAAAATAGTTATAAAAATGTGTTTTACAGCATGATGAAACTTTACAAAAAATGTCATACTATAGTATGTCGAAAATGTCAAAAATCTGAAAAATTTTAACATGTCATAAAAAGTCATTAAATGGACTTGTTATAACCTGTAGAATGATTTGATCGCAGAATATGTCGAAAATAGTTGTAAAAAATGCATTTTACAGCATGATGAAACTTGATAAAAAGTCATACTATAGTATGTCGAAAAAGTCAAAAAATGAAATTTTTTAACATGTCATAAAAAGTCATTAAAGAGACTTGTTGTAACCTGTAGAATGATTTAATAGCAGAATATGTCGAAAATAGTTGTAAAAAATGCATTTTATAGCATGATGAAACTTTACAAAAATGTCAGATTACAGTATGTCAAAAAAGTCAAAAAATTAAAAATTTTTGACATGTCATTAAAAGTCATTAAATAGATTTGTTAATGCCTGTAGAATGATTTGATGGCACAATATGTTGAAAATAGTTATAAAAATGTGTTTTACAGCATGATGAAACTTTACAAAAAATGTCATACTATAGTATGTCGAAAATGTCAAAAATCTGAAAAATTTTAACATGTCATAAAAAGTCATTAAATAGACTTGTTATAACCTGTAGAATGATTTGATAGCAGAATATGTCGAAAATGGTTGTAAAAAATGCCTTTTTAGCGTGTTCAAAATTGTCAAAAAAGTCAGAGTATAGTATGTCAAAAAAGTCAAAAAATGAAATTTTTTAATATGTCATAAAAAGTCATTAAATAGACTTGTTATAACCTGTAGAATGATTTGATAGCAGAATATGTCGAAAATGGTTGTAAAAAATGCCTTTTTAGCGTGTTCAAAATTGTCAAAAAAAGTCAGAGTATAGTATGTCAAAAAAGTCAAAAAATGAAAAATTTTTACATGTCATAAAAAGTCATTAAATAGAATTGTTATAACCTGTAGAATGATTTGATAGCAGAATATGTCGAAAATAGTTGTAAAAATGGATTTTACAGCATGATGAAACTTTACAAAAAATGTCAGACTATAGTCTGTCGAAAAAGTCAAAAAATGAAAAATTTTAACATGTCATAAAAAGTCATTAAATAGACTTGTTATAACCTGTAGAATGATTTGATAGCAGAACATGTCGAAAATATTTGTAAAAAATGCATTTTACAGCATGATGAAACTTTACAAAAAATATCATACTATAGTATGTCGAAAAAGTCAAAAAATTTAATTTTTTAACATGTCATAAAAAGTCATTAAAGAGACTTGTTGTAACCTGTAGAATGATTTAATAGCAGAATATGTCGAAAATAGTTGTAAAAAATGCATTTTATAGCATGATGAAACTTTACAAAAATGTCAGACTATAGTATGTCAAAAAAGTCAAAAAATGAAAAATTTTTACATATCATAAAAAGTCATTAAATAAAAGTGTTATAACCTGTAGAATGATTTGATAGCAGAATATGTCGAAAATAGTTGTAGAAATGGATTTTACAGCATGATGAAACTTTACAAAAAATGTCATACTATAGTATGTCGAAAATGTCAAAAATCTGAAAAATTTTAACATGTCATAAAACGTCATTAAATAGACTTGTTATAAACTGTAGAATGATTTGATAGCAGAACATGTCGAAAATAGTTGTAAAAAATGTGTTTTACAGCATGATGAAACTTTACAAAAAATGTCATACTATAGTATGTCGAAAAAGTCAAAAAATTAATTTTTCTAACATGTCATAAAAAGTCATTAAATAGACTTGTTATAACCTGTACAATGGTTTGATAGCAGAATATGTCGAAAATAGTTGTAAAAAATGCATTTTACGGCATGATGAAACTTGATAAAAAGTCATACTATAGTATGTCGAAAAAGTCAAAAAATGAAATTTTTTAACATGTCATAAAAAGTCATTAAAGAGACTTGTTGTAACCTGTAGAATGATTTAATAGCAGAATATGTCGAAAATAGTTGTAAAAAATGCATTTTATAGCATGATGAAACTTTACAAAAATGTCAGACTATAGTATGTCAAAAAAGTCAAAAAATGAAAAATTTTTACTTGTCATAAAAAGTAATTAAATAGAATTGTTATAACCTGTAGAATGATTGGATAGCAGAATATGTCGAAAATAGTTGTAAAAATGGATTTTACAGCATGAGGAAACTTTACAAAAAATGTCAGACTGTATTATGTCGAAAAAGTCAAAAAATGAAAAATTTTAACATGTCATAAAAAGTCATTAAAGAGACTTGTTAATGCCTGTAGAATGATTTGATAGCAGAATATGTCGAAAATGGTTGTAAAAAATGCCTTTTTAGCGTGTTCAAAATTGTCAAAAAAAGTCAGAGTATAGTATGTCAAAAAAGTCAAAAAATTAAATTTTTTAACATGTCATAAAAAGTCATTAAATAGACTTGTTATAACCTGTAGAATGATTTGATCGCAGAACATGTCGAAAATAGTTGTAAAAAATGCATTTTACAGCATGATGAAACTTTACACAAAATGTCATACTATAGTATGTCGAAAAAGTAAAAAAAAATGAAAAATTTTAACATGTCATAAAAAGTCATTAAATAGACTTGTTATAACCTGTAGAATGATTTGATCACAGAATATGTCGAAAATAGTTGTAAAAAATGCATTTTACAGCATGATGAATCTTGATAAAAAGTCATACTACAGTATGTCGAAAATGTCAAAAATCTGAAAAATTTTAACATGTCATTAAAAGTCATTAAATAGATTTGTTAATGCCTGTAGAATGATTTGATGGCACAATATGTTGAAAATAGTTATAAAAATGCCTTTTTAGCGTGTTCAAAATTGTCAAAAAAAGTCAGAGTATAGTATGTCAAAAAATAATCAAAGAATCAAAGAATTAATCAAAGAATTAAAAATGTCTTTTCTGCTCTTGACTCTTCTAAAATGGAAAAAACACAGGATAAAACAAACAGATTTATTTGCAGCTCTGACATCAGAAACATTAAACGGGTCATTTCATTCTCATTGTGTCAAACATGCTGACGGTGCAACAAACCCAACAAACACACAGGCATCGATACACGCAGTGAAAACTGAAGAAACGTGTACAAACCGCAGGCATCAGAGAGAGGTCACGCACAGAGGATTTCCAAAAATAAAAGCTCTTAGAGGTACTTGGATTGATTAGGTGTTTTGATATATCGGGCACAAAAACATCAAAACTTCTGGTCTCTTTTGCATCTGCTTTGTTAATCTATAATCAATAATGCATGAAAATATTGAGTAGCTCACAAACTTTACAGAGGATCAGACAGAAGAGTTAATAACAGGCACAACATGACTCTTCAAACAGTGTAAAACTTCAAAGTGAATTTCCAAACTCATTTGAGACGCATGAAAAAGAAAATCCAAGAAAAACATGATTCAATACAAAGAAAATAAATGTCAGACAAAACGGTGGCACAAATGAATACTGAGTTTAAGGAAAAAGGCATCATCAAACATAAATAAACCTTGGGAAAATATAATGCGCAACATAAGAAAGGCTCAGATAAAAGATGACAAATTGGTTAATGGATTGTCACAATAAAAGGCATTGTCCATCGACTCCAGAGTCTCAAATAGTTAGCAAACCACCAAAAATACCATAAACTTGATGTCACTGATGCTTTTTATTCGTTAATTTTGAGTCCCTGCTTTTTTTTCTTTATATATAAGTGTTGTGTAGAGCTCAATGATTCATTTTAGTGTATTGTCTTTTTTCCCCAAATAAATTCTATAAAATGAATGAATTAATCATCCTAATATATAAGGCTAACTAACTTTCAAAAAGTGAAATGAAGGTTCTCACCTGGTGACTTTAAAGAATCAACACTTAGACCTTAAAGACTTCTTAAAGACTAGTAGGACACATTTTAAGGCTGCACTAATCAATGGTTCTATGAAAGAAGTATGTAATGTAAAAGGTGAGCATATTTAATATTACGCTGCAGGACATGAGTGTTTGAGCCTCCTTTAGCAGCAACAGGTTTCAGTTTCCAGCAAATCAAACTCGCTGATGAGTGACGATGAGTGGAACATTTATCTGCTAAAGAGCCAGATGCTTTTGCCAGGAGTGGGTGGAGACCAAAACAGAGCGACCATTGTAACTAGAAATGCAATTTCTGAAGAAATTGTGGTGTGAATGCTGAAAGCTGAAGCTACTCTACTAATGCTGAATTTTGAAATAAACTGAATTCAGTTTAGCTTAAACTAATCTGCTAATGCTTTATTCAGTTTAGCTTAAACTAATCTGCTAATGTTGAATTCAGTTTAGCTTAAACTAATCTGCTAATGTTGAATTCAGTTTAGCTTAAACTAATCTGCTAATGCTAAAATCTGCTTATTTTAAGACAATCTGCTAATGCTGGATAGCTTAAGCTAATCTAGTAATGCTGGGTTGAATGTTGCAGGAATAAGTGAAATAGAATAAATATTGAAAAAAGGATGAATGTATAATTTGTTAAATTTAATTTAAAAGTCGAATTTTGAAAATGTATTCACTCAATTTACATGTTTGAAATGTTTTAATTTAATTATTGAACAATATCAATGTTGGAATTGGAGTCTGGATTCGAACTCACACTCCTACCCACTGAGCTAAAGCGGACTTTGAATGGTAAAGGAAGTAGTAGTGGTGGTGGTGGTGGTGGTGTTGCAGTGTGTTGGGGAATGAGTGGGCGGAAACTTCCCAGCATGCCTCTGTGATTTCATGTGTTTATTGAAAAGCGTTATCAGGAATGTTATTCCATGTGTTTAATGCAGTTAGTATTGTCTGTTGTGTCTGTTCATCAGTCATGTTAATGTTTGTGGTGATTATGAAGTTGAAATTGACAGTTGTTTGAATGAGTAAGTGAACAGTGTATCACTGAATACCACCAGAGGGAGCCACAGAAGAAATCCCATTCATTTCACTGAGAAAAAAAATTATGAATTATGGTGAATAACTTGAAAAGTATGAAGTTTATCTAAATTCTGAATACATCCATTTGAATCCAGATCATGCCGAACACTTTGAAGTTTAAACGGTATGTTTATGTTGAAGCGTGTTGGAGTAGAAACGTGCCAAAAAGAAAAATACTGCTTTCAGCATTCACACCAATTAGCTTCATCAGAAGCACTCAAACTCTGATGGGTGATAAGATGTCATTATTTGACCGCTTGGTTGCTGCAGCATTGACTGTCTTTAAGGTCATAAAGATGCAATTCTCCTGAAATACCAACTGTTTCACTGTAACAGGACTCGTTTCAAGAACGAAAGTTGGAGCAAAGGAATCCCAAACTAAAAAAATTGGCCCTGTTTACACAACAACTGCATTAGTACAAAACGCAAAGGTTTTTTTGCGTTTCAGCCTCCCGTTTACACGGTAACGGCGTTTTAGATGACCTAAAATGCAAATTAAAAAAAAAAAAAAGGCCTCCAGAGTGGAATTTTTCTCAAACGCAACAACTTCTCTCGCTGTGTAAACGGGAAGCCGGAACTATCAGGTAAGACGCTGCCGTCACACTCTGCTTTGCGCATGACAATTTATTCTAGTTGCCATGCGCTAACTGTGCAACAACATTACTACAACAATGGCGGAAGCAACTGCGCCTCGTCGTCGGTCCAGACAAAGCTCTCACACCGAACACGTTTTGTCTCCACTGTCCTCTATTTCTTTGTGAAAACAAAGTACAGGCAGCTGGCTGTACTTATTCTGGTCTATAGACCATAAAAAGTGATCACGTGGAGTATGCCTCTACAAAGTTACATCAACTACCGGCCTGGCATACATACTACAGCGTTTTTTTGTTCTCCCAGCGATCTAATGTAAAGGCAGCTCTTTTTCCCCCGTTGTCATGTAAACCCAACAATACTCTTGCATTTTCCTGTGACACGTCGTGTAATCAGGGCCTAAGCTGACTCTGTGTTTATACATTTATACATGACTAAATACAAAAATAAAAATCCACAGAATTATTGATTATTATTTGCTGAAACAAACAAACCTGCAGAACTACAATTATGCAGCTGAGCCAGCTCCTTATGTCTTCAGTTTATACTCAGCAAATTAAGATTTCAATTGACTAGAAATCGAGCAGAGGTGATTGTTTAATATGGCACCAAGATCAGCTGTTGGCAGGTGACTTTTTTAGGATTTTAAAAGATAAAAAACAATAACAACCCTAACCCTAACAACAACAACAAAAAAAACCACATTGTATTTGTTTTTCTATGAGTGAAAAGCAGAACAGGGTTTGGGTTTGTTGACATCAAATGTTTGTTTGTGGGTCTCCTTTTAGTATTTGGCACACTGGTAGATTAATATATCTGACAGTGAGGTGAAGCCAAAGATCTATGAAGCTTTAACCTATGATATTTTTTTTAAATTCAGCGAGCACAATACAAAAATATCTAACAAATATTGAAATATGTTATAATATCTAAAAAGACCACAGCAGTGTTTTGCCATTAAAAAGCCACACTCACATTAAACTTAACATTACTGCTGACCCATGTGGCAGCCAATGGTTTCAGTACACTTTGAAAACCATCCTACTATTATGCAGCTGGAAGTCGTGATATAAAGCCTCCCCTTGTTTCACTAAAGGACAAAATAAAGATTTAGCTGCAGGAGGCGAGCAAAAAGATAATTTCCCTCGTTTTTGGAGCACCTCAACTTGGCTGAAGATTTTTTTTCTCAAAGTAAGGCAGATCAAGGTGTTACTTGATGTAAGGAAAAGAGTTGAGTTGCACTTAAAACGAAATCATCTTGGACTCGACACGAAAATTATTTTTGTTGGGTGGAATTCACATCTAAATGTTTACTAAAGATAATTTGTTTGTGCTCAAGCGTAGCATCCTGTAGAAAACATGCAGCCTTATGAAGTGAACTCAGGGGAATTTAGTTTCAATATTCTATAGGGTTACATGGTTTGGTATGCAAAGGAAATATTAAGCAAAAAAACACAACAGAAAGTTGGTCCACAGTACTTTCAAATGAAGAACCCAAAAAAAACAAGTGTCAAACAACTGAGGCACGAGTTGTTATAATTTGTGGATTAATTTGAGCTTTTTTGAGCACTACAGCTAAAAAAAATAACGAATCATAAATATCAATGCAGCTCAGACTATTTTCTCTTTTAAAGATATATTATTATTAAAGGGGGGAAGAAAAATGTGAGATGTGGAGGACGTAACACAAATATGATGACAGAAATAATAATCTATATTTTACATTTCTTTTAATATAAATAATTGGTCACTGTATATTCTAACACCATTGGACATGAATGGGACCTTAAAGCGATATTTCACTGTCTGATTATCTGTTGAGCAGAAAGCAGAGGTCAACATGGAAAATCAGCTGCACTGAGAAGCAGAGGTCACCTGACTGGCTTTCAACTTATTTCCAATGCATTTACGTTGACATATATCATATCATGTTTATTCTAGCTTTGACCATGTTTTTTATTCTATGGAGTACAAATAGTTAATTTTCTGCAAGAGTTAGCAAATTACAGTGACCCTTCATCCCTAAAGCATCTGGTATTTGTTGCTGACTTATTTCAAACTGCCACAGAGATTAAAGTCTGTTGCTCCACAGTGAAATAAAGCTTTAAAAGCCAAGGCAGTGGATCCGCTTGGAACAACATGCTCTATGACACTCTATCTATGTAGGCTTTTCTTCCACCACTTCACATGCCACGCTGTACCCGTATTTGTCATCCTAAAATTTGAATGACATGCTGTCAGTCTGACACCATGGTGGCAAAGTGTGATCAATCGTGCTGCCAGTAGAGAGCTCGTTGCAGCTGGATAGTTTGAAATAAGGCTGGGGAATAGAAATGGAATATATGCTTAGCAAAAGTAGGCAAACAATATTTCTAATCAATCATGTAGCAGTCCTCCACAAATACGGGTACATACAGGTACAGCATCAAATACTGTGAAACAGAAAAAAACAAAACCGGTCACTAAGTTGCTCACTCTGGTCCAGGAGGAAAAGTTTCAGGAGAGGACCTTGACTAAATTTACACAGACACAGAGCCGGATGCTAAACTCTTTACGGCCCACAATAAGCTGTCATCAAGTGACAACCTGAACAGCCTGAAGAGCTCATATTAAAGTTTTAAACATCTCATTTTGACTGTTCAAACCACTTGTGAACAGAGGCTGCATCTCTCAGACAAGGCACATGATGTGTCTGACAGTGATGAAACTGTCCCCACCTGTTTTAATTTCCTCCTCAACAGAGCTCACAGGGACAGGCTGAGACTGTTTTACCTCGTATATCCACTAGAGGGGCACAGGGTTCTTTCTTTGCACAGTGGCAGTTTGAGGAAAAAGAAGGAAGAAAAAAAAAGGGGAAAGACAACGAAAAGAGGACGGTTAGAGAGAAGAGAGTGAACATGATGGATGAAGAAACATGCAATCCAAGATGAAAACGAAGGAATGTGGTGAGTAGAAAGGACAGAGGGGCGCTGACGGATCATTTCCTGGATCTAGCATGCACATTTCTTCTCATTGGGCTGCTCATCGCCAAGCTTTGTGGCCCCGTTGCCGTTGGCTGGCTCAGCAGGAGGTTTGTCGACGCACTGCTCCATCCTCTTCATGACCAGGTCCAAGAGCGTTATCACCGCCTTGTCCACCTCCGCTCCCGTCGCTGCACTAGTCTCAAAGTATGGGATTCTGGGGGGGAAAGACCGATGTGTTGTGTCCAATTAATTCACCATCTTGTAGAGACAACATGCAAGTACAAATTCCTCATTTATTGTTCTGTCAGAGCTATGTAATTTTTACAAAATATGTTGATCACTTACGGGTGTGGATAGATTGATAAACAGATCAAAGGTTAAGGGAATATGCTTCTTGCTGCATCTAACAAGTTTTCAAAAAAGCTGTGGTATTTGATTTTGTGCAGCAATGTGAATACATTACATTTTTTTTTTCTTAACACCTTTTGTTTTATGCAGTCTTATCTTTGGCCTTGTACACATATTGACCACTTCTGCAATTATTTTTTTGCCCCTTACACTTAAATATGCGCATAAAGAAAGTCAAGTTGTGTTCTCGATTAAGTAATTAGTCCAAATTAATATATCTGACAAAGAAAGAGCCTCAACAGCCCGGTTGTTTCTGCCTTACAAAGGTTGTTGTGAGACAGTGAGAGCTCTTAAATCTCCAAAACAGAAAACTAATCCAGTTTACAGCATATTAAATGATTAATGGATTCCCTAATTTACTCCATTTCATATCATAATAAATTAAATAGCTGGACTGGCTGTTAACATTTAAAGGAACAGTGTGTAGCAATAGGGGACCTATTAGAAGCAATTATTACTGCGTATGTTTTTGTGTGTATAATCACCTGAAAATAAGAATATGAGCAGTTTCTACAAAATGGAGCTAGCCACCATGTTTCTACAGTAGCCCAGAATGGACAAACCAAATTCAAGACAGGGATATATTGGATGACTTCCTGTTTATGACTTCCTGGAACAGATTTTTTGTTGCCAGGCAACTTCAGGTCAAGGTCTCAGTTGGCTGGAATGACACAAGGAAGCGACTTTTACCTCGTCAAACAGGAAGTGCATTGTTGAGGTACTGTTGAGATGTCAACATGAGTCATGTGCTGCCTGTCTGTACTTAACACCTCAATTTTAAGTCCTGATAATTTTGATTAATCCTCAACACCTTTTCAAAACGAAATCTTTCTAACCTTCACGATGACAGTTTTTACAGCAGGACTGTTGTATTAGCCTGCTTTAGTTTTATTAGTGTACCTAAAAACGATAAACATAAATGAACTGCTCATTACATTAACATTAAGCCCTTATTACAGTTTAATGAGGTGCTTTTATGCAGCTGGTATTTTGTAAAGTAATGACAAACATTGTGTTTATGTATTGATTACACATGTATGACTGGAGAGAGTGATGCTGGAGGCATTTCAGTATTTCACGTCACCTGACTCTCACAAAGCAGCTATAATATTGGTGAGTCAATATAAAAAAATTATATTTAAAAAACAAAACAAAACAGCATTTCACTATGACTGGAATGGTGCAGGAGTAGTTCAGTCTGTAGTGACTTGGGCTGGGAAGTGGAGGGTTCAAGTCCAGGTTGGACCAAGTGTGGAGAGTGGACTGGTAGCTGGAGAGGTGCCAGTTCCTCCTCCTGGGCACTGCTGAGGTGCCATTGATCAAGACGTTTAACTCCCAACTGCCCACGGCGCCTGGATACGGGGCAGCCCCCTCACTCTAACACCTCTCCATGTGCTTCACGTGTACATTGTTTCATTTTCTATGTGATGTGCAACAGAACAATACTAAGAGAGTGAAACCTGTCATTTCCCCATTGAGGATTAATAAAGTAATTAAGAAATTATTATTATTATTATTGTTATTGTTATTGACTATGATATGACATGATATTATAGTGCAATATAAAAATGTCCACCGTAGGATATAACCCTCTGTTGTTTACAGTATATCATTAATTTTAGGCTACTTGGTTAGCTCTGTTGCTACACTAATGTTAACCTTACTTCAGTTGTGGTTTATATACGCTGTGTAAAGATCAACTACTGCAGCAACGCTACTGCTTTGTGGTGGCATTTTTATGTCACCCGCAAGATCTCGTTTACGGCACTAGTAGCTCAGGAGTAAACAGAGGTAAAGCAGCATGGAGGAAGAGGAGAACAAAATGAAAAGATGAAATAACGTTACCAGCAACGTTACATCAGAAAAAAATACTATCTCGGGATATAAAATTAGCTACATCAAAACATAAACTTTTGTCCGTATCGCACAACAATCCAGTGGACTTTAAATTACTACATGGATGCAATTATCAAGTAAAGTTAGGAGGAGCTGCACTACAGGGGGCTGATTACTGTTATAGATGCATTGTGATATTTAATTCCAAACACCACAGGTGGACATCGATAGGTCAACACTCAGGCATGGAGCACAGAGTTAAGGTAAAAAATTGGACTACCTTTACCCTGCAAACGTGAGGTTGTATACTAAAAACCACAAAAAACACAGGAAACACTGTACCCGTATTTGTCAGCGAGCTCCTTGGCCTGCTTCTCCTGAACCTCCCGCTGGTCGGCCAGGTCCGCCTTGTTTCCTACCAACACAATATCTGGATTCTCACAGTAGGCGTTGGCCTGTAGCTGGCCTGCACGAGAATCCAAATAAGCAAAAACAGTAAACAAATGAGATGTGCAAATGTAAAACAGAACAACTGTATCTGTAAGAAAGCTGAAAGTGAGACAGAAGAACTTCATTAAAGGAGAACAAATAGCTTTGCTTACTGCTGGAATAACTCATGCTTCTTAGGCATCTTTAATTTATGTACAAATGCAGTAAAATACAATAACATCTACAACACCCTGTGGGGGGTTTGACCATTAGAAACTAGAACAGGGGCAGATTCCTAAACATATAAAAAAAATGGAAGAACATACTCATCCAGTTTCTGACATTGAGGAAGCTCTGCTGGCTGGTGAGATCAAACATCAGCAGGAACCCCATGGCGTCCCTGAAGAACGCCGTCGTCAGGCTGCGGAACCTGGAGCACAAAGAAACCCAAAGAAATGAGGAACATTCGACTTCAAATCTCATTTGAAGATATGAATACAACTGAGAAGGAGACGAACAAAGAAGAGGATAAGAAGAAAAATGAAGAAGACAATGACGACAATGTGCCACAGGCTGATAAGGAGGAAGGTGATGGTGCTCATGCTTAGAGAAGATGATTGATATTTTTTCCAATTTAGAATTACAAAAATGGCATCTTTATTGCCTCATTCAATCATGAAGTGCCACTGATATCATTTAAAATCCGATGCTTGAGTGCCACAGACGTATATACACGTCAAAGTGGGGTTTTTTTGGGTCGCCAATCGCGGCCTCCTGCAGCTGTGAGTAACGTTGGGGCTTCTCGGAGATGTAGTCGGAGCATAAAGTGTGAAGTGGAGATGACCGCAAATAGAGAGCAAAACAGAATCTGGAAAAAAGTGGGGTTTTTTTTTGGTTTGAGTGACCTCCACTCTACATCTGATAAAACAAGACTGGAACAAGGTAAAAAAAAACAAACAAAAAAAAACATTTTTTTCATGATGAAATAGTCTCTTCTTTCATTTGAATTATTCAGTGTTTTCAGAGTCACAGTACAAAATATTCTGTGGGTCTTGAAATACTCAAAATGGGCAAAAACGCTGGAACGACTTTCTGTTTCATAAAATGGCTGGCACTCAATGAGTTAACGCTCGGGGTGGGTATTGGCAAGAACTTCACGATATGATATGTATCGCGATACCTGAGTCACAATATGATACATTATTGTATGGCTGCAACTAATGCTTATTTGATAGTCGACTAATCTATCGACTATCTTAATGATTACTGGACTAATAGGATAATGAAGCTTGCACTTGTTCAGTGGCTCTTATTTAGCCATCAGCTTTTAGTTCAGATAGAGGTTGTTTTGGCTAACAATAAAGATGATAAATATGTGTACTCTAATGATGGTGATGGCTACTATCATCCATAAATATTTATGAACTAGCTGCTGCAAAAGTAAAAATAACTCTTAAACCATTATCCAAAATATTTACACCCCCATGTGTAATGTCCCCTTAACTGATAGAAATGTGCAAACGGTAGATATTGTGTGCTGCGGTCTGTAATTTATGTTTCACGGGGGGGACAATGAGAAGGATCATGAAGATCTGTATATGAAAATAAGAATTAGTTCTGTTACATTGAGCTGAAGAAATGAAGTTAGAATTATATAACTATAACACTGACTCATCCTGCAATGAGTCATCAGGCCTTTCTATACAGATTCAACAGATCGAGGCCACTTCCAATTAAAGACCACACGCACGCACACACACATACACAGTAAACACAAGCAGTGAGGCATATAAATAAAAATAGTGATCTGCAGTTTCTCCCTCAAACTATTCACACGATCAATTTCAGCAATTAGCTTACAGTCTATCTTGACCTGCATATGGACATTTTGTATTGGAGAGAAAGGCCTCTTTGTCTTAGTTTCCTAAATGCAACAAGTAAAGGTGTGTTCCTGCCTTACATATCAACTCTGAACCAAACAATTAATCAGCAGGTGCAAATATATTCTCCTTTTCCATGTATGTATTTTAATTCTACTGTAATAGAGACAGAGGTGCAGCAAAGGGAATCAAATCTGGAGGGGGGCATTAATTCAATGTACACAACACAAATTTACTGTTTCCTTCATTGACACAATGAATGCTGGGTGTCTGGCAGATGTCTGCAGACTGGCAGGATGGATGAGGCATGTGAAAAAGGTATAATCCAAGAGAGGACTGCATTTATATCTGTAGCTGTACTACACATGTTAGTTTGTGGAAGTGGAGTCAGTACACAAATATGAGCATAAACTAAAAGCTTAACTGTAATCTGTGATTGTCATGATGAAATACAAGAAGTCTGGTAGCCCACCTCTCCTGTCCAGCTGTGTCCCAGAGCTGAAGGTGAACCTTGAAGGTTTTCCCCGTGGTCGTCCCATTGGAGTTGGACGCTGTGTACACCTGAGGAGACAGAGACAACACCAGTTTACTTTTAATCCATCAGACACAAGAAAGAAAAAGTGATTTATCGTACAACCTAAATACTGGCGCCTGCGTGTAAGATATAAGAAATAAATACATTAACAAGAAACGTGTTGTGCGCGATCCCATTAAAGCATGGCAGCTATTTGCCTTTGAGTTACAGATGACATGTCCACTGAAAACATATTTTAAAAACATTAAAGGGTTTTGAAGTGGGGTAAAGAAATCAAAATCAGCTTAAGTGCATATTCTATTTCAAATATTTTCACCTCTCTAGCTTTTCCTTGAACCTGAAGCCTTTATAGCCAAGGCTCTCACTAAAGTACACCAGTAATTTTACCTGCTGCCTTGATCGATTAGTTTGCGTGATAATAAGCGACAAGTGGTGAATCCAAACTAATCAATCTCATCAGGTCGCTAATGCGAACAAACCAACTGTCTAGATATCAGACGACACAAACAGTGCAGAGTTTGCTCCTCTGTCTGTGCTGAAGCTGGCTGGGATAACCTGTATTGGTTTCAATAATATTTTAGAATTACATTTCACAGAGCAAAATCTATTGGACGCAACCTCCACCGCCAACGCAGCTCTTTGTGTTTTGACACAGCTTTCGGCTCACCGCTGCTTTACAGCAGCTCTGACTAATGGTGATCAGTCATTGATCCTGACTCCATAATGATGAACTCTTGCGTGCTGCAGCTGGTTGCGTTTGAAGCCTCTGGCGTCATTCACACCTCTCACTCTCCCAGATGAGACACTCTCTTTTAAAGCTGGGTTCACACCGATCACACTCTTACGCAGTTTGATGAACTCTAAAGTGCTTTTAGTTCACGTTTCCGGGTGATAACTGCCTCTCCAATCAGACAGCAAATTGTACAATATTACGAAGAGTTTGCCACAATATTTTAATCACTTTTTTCAGAAAAATCCCTTTTTATTTTTCATTTAATGAAATGAAATAAATGGATCATATGCATCAGGATTAAATGTCACACAAAAATAATAAAATAAAATATAATGTTAATTCTCATTGTACAGCAGAGGGAGATTTTGCTTCATGACAGCTCACCAGAGCTGTCCATGTTGGTTAAGTGGCTCACATGATGAACAAACTGGTCCACATTCAGCTTCAGGCTCCATCAAAGCCCTGAGGAAGAGACCCTGACAGCACTGAGGCACAGCGGTGATCACACGAGTCAGCTTCTGTTTGACTCCTGAGCACAGGGTGTGCTCTTAACACACACAAGAGGAGGTGAGGAGCAATAATCAATCCAATGAGTCATCTGGAGCGGTGGGATTAAAGCAGAATTGTCAGTATTTCTGACGTGCGAAGGCACAATAGCACCAGGGTGACCAAAGCCAGCCTCCATTACTCTCTCTTCTCCATATATTTACCCTGATGAGATCCAACGAGCAGTTGAAAGAGTTCATGTTTTCAACAAGTGTGTGACAATTTAAATTGGCACTCCAGCAAAAATCAATCTTGTGAGTGTGAAACCTCGACTTAGACGTTAGATTAGACAGGTTTCTTCAGAGAACAGCAGCTGTGGGATTCCAATATTGACAAGTCATTCGACTGGAAAAAATAACATCCATTGAAGCCTCTTAAAGGAATAATATGACATTGCTTTCTTGTCAAGAGAGAGAAGATGTTTATTTTTTTAAATCATGAAATATGGAGCCACAGCCAGCAGACAGCTAGCTTAGCCTTGCAAAAAGACTGGAAACAGGGAAACAGCTACCTTTGGATAAGTTAAAATCTTGCTAAATAACTATAATAACTATCATTTATCAATTATAAAGTGAGTTAAATGCTCTAACATGTACAACATTGTTGCACTGTTGCCAATAAGCCATATTTCAGTGTTAATGCATGTACAGTAAGCTATTAAAAAAAAAACAAATATTGTTGTCACATTTACACCCAGACTGTATTCAAGAAGTTTTTGTGCCTAAACTTAACCAAACCATAAGCGTTTAACTGATGTTCATGTGGATCACTTTAATAAGGATGACGGAAAAATGCTTTGTCGGTTGTTGGCCGTGATATAAAGATAGATTTGGATTCAAAAGAATAGTCTTTTAGCTAACATTCTCACACTCACAACAGAAAACGGGCGATCTGAACATCGACTGGAACTCCTCTTTGTGTTCAATGAAAGTTAAATTAAGGGAACTGTAGCCTGTGGATTGTCACAGGTCATCAATAAACCAACTAGAATAAGTGTGACGGGTGATGGAACTAGAATAGCCACTTGTATTGATCATTGAATAGACCCGAGCTCTGTTCTAACTCCATATCTGTGCCAGTAGGGTGTAGCGATCAAAATCTTATTGCAATGGTAAGAAGGAAAACAAAAGTTCCAAAGCCTGGTACAAAAGTAATAAGGAAGAGATTATTTAAGAGTTTTAATCAGGCCAGATATGTGTTTCCAGAGGAAACATTTCAGGCCTTTAATGAAATCTTAATGAAAATGGTAGACCGCCATGCACCATTAAAGACTTTTACAGTTAGAAGTGTCAATATCCCATGGTTAGATAAAGAATTAAAAGAATATATGACAGAAAGGGATCAGGCAAAACTAACAGCAACTTCATCTAGTCTGAAATCAGACAAGCAAATACACTCCAAATTTAGGGACTTTGGAACAAAATTACATAGGAAGAAAAAGTATATTATGATTATATATTATGAGAACAGAATAAATGAGATCAAACATGATAGTAAGCAATTATGGAATACTTTAAATTATCTATTAAAAGGAAATACTAAGTCCACTTCATCTAATCTAGATATTGGAGGGGAATTTTAACTAAACCAAAGGACATTGCAAATCATTTAAATAATTATTTCATAAACAAGATAGATAATTTAAAAACACAGTTAAGTCAAATTATACAGACCTATTGCACTTATTAATTGATAATATGATGATGGAAAAAACTGTTCTTTTGAATTTAGAAAAAGTTAATGTGGCTAAAGTTGAATTAATGCTAATGATGTGCAAGAATAAACCACCTGGGATTGATGACCTGGACAGCAAACTGTTTAAACCTATAGCATCATTAATTACACCAATGGTTACACATTATTAATCAATGCATCAGTAAAAATGTATGTTTACAAGCATGGAAAATATCCAAAGTAGTGCCAATACCAAAAAATAAAAAGTCTCCATTTACAGAAAATAACAGTTGACCTATATGTTTATTGCCATTTCAGAATAAAATACTTCAAACTTACTTCGCTAAAATAACTTAATAACAGATATTTAGCATGAATATAAAGAGAAACATTCAGCAGCCACAGCCTTAACTCAAATGGTGGATCATTGGTTCAGGGAATTAAAAGACAGGGAAATGATAGGGGTAATTTTGCTTGATTTTTATGCAGCTTTTGATATTCTTGATCATGAGTCACTGTTAAAAAAGTTGAAATATTATGTTTTTTCTCAGTCTGCAATGTTGTGGATAAATATTTATTTGTTCAATTATATTTGGTGTATTTTAATGGAAGTTATTCAGAAGTGAAATATATGAAACATGGTGTGCCTCAGGGAAGTTGTCTTGAGTGGCTCTCTACACTATTTTTACGAATGATCTTCCTTTAGTATTGGAAAAGGCACACATCTCAATGTATGCGGACGATTCCACAATATATTTAGCAGAATCAACTATTAGAGAATTAAATGCAAATTTAGATCTGGAGTTAAGCTTGGTTGTAGACTGGATCAGCAGCAATACACTTATCTTGAATGTGTCTAAAACTACTAGTATAGTGCTTGGGACAAACTATTCTTTATGTACAAAATCGGTGAAAAACTTCCTTGGCCTTGGCTGAGGTCTGTGCTCTCTTTTTAGTTATTTCTAGTTATTAATACAGCAGAACCAGAGATAACATCTTTCTTAATGCCACAACTTCTTCTTCCTTGTCAAAACCTGGTGACTACATTTCCCACAATGCAACGCTTGCGGCTTAGGCTAATAAAACCATGAGCCGCTAGCCTGCAGCAGAGATGAGGAGCAGTCTACTGAGGTCTAGTGAGCTCACTTAATAAAATGAGTGTGACTCAGCTCAGCAGCAGAAAATCCAGACCTGACTGGCTGTTTGCTCTTTGATAAGTACAGCCCAAAGAAACTGCCTGGGCAAATGCCACAGTAACTATGGTAACTGAGCCAGCATTACCAGTGTGTAAGGTTGGCGTATTGGAAAACTGAGGTCTAGCTGAGGTGATTCCCTGCTTTTTGCCGTTCCTAAAAAGGTCAGAGAGAAGAACTTACCACTCTCTTTTCCCTGAAGTCGATGCCGACTGTGGTGATGAACTTGGGGTTGAACTTGTTGTCTGTGTATCGGTAGAGGAAGGTGGTCTTCCCCACGCCAGAGTCCCCCAGGGCCAGGAGCTTTATAAGGTAGTCATAATCCCCATCAGTCATAGTGACGCCCACAATAAACCTGTGGAAAACAGACAGAGGCATGTTAGCATCCAGAGACAAGCAGAGAAAGTCACAGCACAACCTGTGAATAGGAAAGAAACAAACACTGACATCAGAGATTCAGAAGGTTGTTTACCCACTGGTGAATTATAGAAGTGAGGTCAAGGGGTCGTTTGACCAGAACATGACCTACTGGGAAAAACAACAACTGTGTTTATGTGTGAGTGTGTGTGAGCATTAAGTATGAGTGGTAAGGAGAGTGTGTCTGTTTGTCTGATAGTATTTTTTTTTACTGCTTTCTCATGCTCTAGATAAACTGCTCTTTTTCTTACATTTTCCACTGCTTTCTCATACTCGGACACACACATAGATATATTTACTAGATATACTGTAACAAAGCTCATACTCTGCTGGTAAATAGATATCATTTATGCTACTTTATACTTCCATCTGACTTCCATCCTTTCAGAGCTTTTTTCTGCGCTACTTTTATCTGACAGTCACGTGTTACAATGTGGTCGAAAGCATACACATTCATGCCAGTGGTTTCGTGCTAAGCTAAGGAAGGAGAAGGCTACTAGTCTGTAAAAATTGCATACATTTTAAAATATTAAACAATATTAAGTTTCAATGTTTATGAAAACACAAACAGTGTTTCTATGACTCCTTCCTGTGATAGCTTCTCTTTCTTCAGTAAATATTAGTCATTTGATTTATCAATAAGAGGCTGCCCAGAGCTTTATGATCTGTCTTATCATGTGAACAGCCCTTGATGCTACAGTAACACTTGGAGCTACAAAACGGCCAGCGTGACCAGTTTCACTGTCACAGAGTCACAGTCACAAATGTTGCCGTTTGACACAATTATGTGGTTAAAGCAGCATTGGCAACTGGCTAAAGGCATTTTTGTTGACAGAAACAAAAATGTATGATATGATATGAGCTTCTTTGAGAGACGATGAATATCCACAGAAAATCTGATGGACGTCTGCCCTCTAGTCTACACATCAACACAACAATTTGTCAGATATGAACTGGAACACAAGATCAACTTCACAGACAGTACACAATAAAGTGAGTCCTCCTGAGCATCAGTCAGTGGAGATGTTATCCATAAAGAAAAGGAATGCAGTGTCCTGTGAAATTCTAAAGCAATACAATGAGTTGTAGTCTGGGGGTCTGTTTGCCTCATGGCTAATTGTGGTATATTTAGAAAAAAGGATCACAAGACACTGAATTGACCCAGCTGAGTGGAAGCACATATAACACTGTGCTTCAACACAGCAATTAACCAGGAGCTCTGATCTCCTCACAATAACCTCACTGTGCCTCAGACAGTACAGCGAAAATCAGAGAAACACTACTCACCAACCAGACTGAAGCTAAGATAGTACTACAGTATGATTCACCAAGACTCATGCATTATCGTATCTAAACACAATTAAGTCTGTATAAATAGTAGATATTTACAGTTAAGCAGAACAGAAAGAGATCAGGTGACATTACATAAGGTTGACTCTCACTCAGCTACGAACAGCCAACCTGAATAGAAAGCTGAGGTGAAACCTGCATTTAAAGAACACCATTTCCCATGAGCCCTTTCATCACAAGTTAAACCTTGCTAGCTTGAAGGAAGAGCTGAGTCCATGGATGTTAAAGTGACGACATAAAAAGAAGGAATTGGTGGATATTATAAACATGGAGGAGCTGTGGCAGTAAAGTTTTGGTCGCTGTCATGTTTCATATGCTTACAAATAAATAATTTAATTTTGTTAAAATTAAAAATATTTTAATTTTATTAAGATTAGAAATCACTTGTTACGACTAAACAGAAATCATTTAATTTTAAGATTAGGAATTAATCATTTCATTTGTTAAGATTACAAAGAAATCATTTAAATTTACTGTTAAGATTACAAATAAATCATTTATTTTGTTAAGAGCACAGTTACAACTCTTACAAATACTCACTTATCTAGGAATATGCCACACAATGATCACTGCGAATAACAGCAAACATGACTTTTTCTGTGTGTCTGTGATGCGTTCATGAACTGAAACCTGTGCAAGAAGATCATACGTCAAAAACATGCCTCAAGTTGGTCAAACTCATTGATCTGTCGTCAACGGTGGAGAACCAGAGATGTTTCCGGTTGATCAGCTGGTCAGGGACGATTCCCTGAGGGCCAAGCAGTTAACAGCAGCTCGGTCAGCTGACTGCAGGGAACAGCACAAGTCAGCCAACAAAATGGAAAAGAATAGAAGAAAATGGAGATTTATTTCAAAATGTATGTTGATTTTCTTTGTGGTGTTCGAGGGGGAGGATCTATTAAAAAAAGACTACACGAGTCTGAAGTGATTCATAACTATATACTATAGACATTCATACATTAATGTAAGGCAGGGGCGTAAAGTGGGGTGACCAGCGGCCCCTTTGTCTATCCTTACCCACCGACTTCTCTTGCTCAGCTGCCATTTCAGCTGTATCTTCAATAACATTAAGTGAGTTATTAAACTCATCATCTGTACAATTTTGTTCTCCTTGATTCACCCAGCAATTATGAACCATACTCAATCTACTACAGCATGACAGCGATTGGTTCACTAAATCATGAATTATTCATATGGACTCATATACCAGGAGGTTAATTGGGCCATATTTTGTCAGAAGGAGGACGTATTCAGGCTGAACTCAAGCAAAAAAAAAAAAAATTAACTTTTTAAGTTGTTCTATAAGCCACATTCTCTCTGCACTGGTCCGTATACCTGTAAACACCAGAAACACCAGGGTATATTCCCACCAGTACCTTATGGTTATTTGTGCTGCTGAACTGTGTTGCACTAGACTCAGAAGTTGTTCTCATAGCCTCATTAGTAAAAATGGCCGAGTTGTTTGTCGTTGTCACTTAGACTGCATTACGTTAATTTCTCTCTTAATATTTAAAGCAACTAAAATTGATACACAGCTTTGCTACATATAAAAGGCTTTCCCTGGTGTCTGATAGACCTTTAATTTCAATAACACATGAGAACAAAAGCATAAAGCTCACAGACATTAAACATGCATGAGCCAGTGCATGCAATAAGAGAGAGGGGAAACGAACAGAAAATATGAGAAACTAATAGAAAGGAGTCCTGCAGTATAAAAAAGATCAGTATCTGAACGTCTATCACCGAGCTGGGTTTTGCTCTTCCTCTTCTGTTTTCTGTGACATCAGATAATAACAGTGGTAAAAACAGTGGTAACTGCTTTGAGACAGACGGATTCACAAACAGCCTGCAGCTCCACAAATATAATAGAGTTGTATAGTTATGGTTTGTAAAATGTCCTAGAATACAGTATGTCTCCAGTTATATGGGTATATGGCTAAAGTGAGACATACAGTTTTGTACTATTTTGTACTGAATAGTGGCAATTTAATTGTATAGTCTTAGTGCATAAAACAGTATGGAACAATCTTTTTGTATATATAATATGTGGACACCATGGCCTGATAATGAAAACACATCCAAGTAGTGTTGTGGTGTTGCTTTTACTATCAACAGGTTTAATCCTACACTGAACTGCCGCATAAATCACTTCTGCGCTGAGAGTCGAAACCCTTAAGGAGAAGCATGAACCTGCCTGACAGAGCCTCAGTGTGATTTCCAGCGCTGCACTGCTCTAAACACACCTAGATTTATTACACACTGAGTACGACATTGGAAAACAGGGCAAGATGAAGAAAAAGGGCAGTTTGTATGGAGCTCTGCAGCACACAGACTCCATTATGAGATGGGAAAACCAAAGTCACTGATCTTAGCAAGCTTCACTGCATAACTGCTTAGATAATGTAGAAGACCCAATTTACTTTTACTTTTATTCATTTTGAAATTATTTAATTTTGAAAAGACAGCTCGTGATCATTGGTCCTGAACACCTTCCATAACAAAGACAGCCAGTCCTTGATCCATCTCACTCCTGACAACGTCATCCAGTATAAGTCTGTCCCTGAGACTCACAATGAGCAACATGGAAAAAAAATAACCACAGCTGTTTTTATCAACTGAGGAACATCTGCAGAACCAGGCAACATCTATTATCCAGTGCGCACACACACACACACACAGAGTTACATGCTGTATACTTTCATATAATTGCACTTTGATTATTATAATGCCTTGTTTATTCTTAAAAGGACACTTCCTTTTACAAATGACGATCAAGTAACTTATTATGAGCAATAGCTTTGACCAGAACAAAGCCTTTTTCGCACAGAACAGAATGACGCAAGACTGAGTCCTAAAACCAGGAAATGAGATGACAGTTTTAGCACTTCAGTTCCCTCGTCTCTAAGTTAATGGGTTTTTATTGAGATGCCTCAGATAAAGGTGGTTAGCAAAGTGAAAGAGATTTTAACATTTTGTCCGACCACATAAAACAAGTCCCCCACTTGTGAATATTACATGCCAGCACCAGGAAAAAACAGGGAAAATAAGTACAGAAACACCTCCTGGGTTCATTGAACCCACCCACCAAAGTGGTGTTTCTTACATTTTATACTACATCACAGCCTCAAAGCTTAGTATGGATACATAAACTGTCACTTCAAAACATCGCACCATCATGCAGGCATGTTATAGTTAAGTAAGTTTTTTAAATTTTGTATAACCCAACATCATAAATTTACCTCAGAGGGTTTTACAAACGACCCGCACATTGACTGATGGAAAAAAAACAAAAAAAAAACAAAAAAAACTTTTAACAAGGAAAAAGAAATGGAAGAAACCTCAGGGAGCATAACAGAGGAGGGATCCCTCTTCATGGATGGACAGACATGAAATAGATGTGTACAGAGTCATTTTCAGGCTAGATGGGTCGTTTACATGATTTGCAGTGAGACTGTTTCTGCATAGACATTACTTAAGAAATGAACTATTTGTAATTCACAGTAATTTATCTAATTTAGGCTGAAAAAATGAAGAGGGGCAGAGGAATAAAGATGATTATTCATTTCACTTTTATGAAATAGTTTTTTAATCCATTACATTAGGGAGAGACAGACATAAACAACAGGCTGTATACCGCGGTACATTCTATTCCTCATTATCTACAAATTACTGCTGATGAGAAAAGAGGGTGTTGTATCTTTAAGCTTCATTATGTCGTTATACATATTGCAACCACGAGCCTTTAATTAAATCAATAAATAATTCATATCACCTTAATATGGATTTATCCAAATCCAAGTTGGATTTCCAAATTAAATGTATTCTCATAAGAGCAGATGACTCTGGGCAGTTTATAACTGCAAAACAACAGTTTTCAGGTTCAACATAATCAGTAAGATTTTTTTTAGGAGAGTATTGTAATCTAACACTTGTACTAGCACTATAGGGTGGGTATTGGCAACGACTTCACGATTCAATACGTATCGCAATACTTGAGCAAGATACAATACGTTATTGTGATATTGCGATATACTGAGATATATTGCAATAGTCTAAGAAATTCCACATAGTTCACTAAGAAATTTAAAATGTAGATATACATATACATACATATACACACACGTGTATACATAAATATAAACACATGTATATATACACATCTGCCTGTACGTGTAGATACACATACATACTGTATATAAATATATATTTATAAATATATGTACACAAATTCATATGTACATATATTTATAAACATGATATACATATATACATACATATAGACATATATATAGTAGTGCTGTCGAAGTTCCCACATTAACTCAAAAATCAGTAAAAAAAAAAAAAATCAATGTTGTATCAGAAGAAAAAGAATTGTGCACTAATTCAAAATTCAAAGCTACAGATGAATATTTTTAAAAATATTTTAATTTTCTTCCTAAAAATCAGCAAGTGATAAAAGCTTAGCCTTTACTGTGTTCAACTGTTCATTATTAATCAAGGGCGACAAGACTCTCAAAGTGCTTCCTTTGGTTTTAGGTAGTTCCCAAAAGAAAGCTTGAACAGTTTTGATCACGGTTGGAAATGCGGTTCAGCTAGGCTCCTCTGAAAGTAATTTAGTTGGAGCTCTAAAATATTGTATTTAATTGTAATAGTGCAGTGTATTAATAACTGTAATGGGATTCAAGCTAATGTAAACAGAAACCATTGCCTGACATGTTCACCATGCCATAAGCAATGAAGGATACTATTTCAACATAAAAAGTATTTGCAACTTATAAATATATTAAATGTATGTTGCAGAAAAGAAACAGTTTGAAATAATCAATTTCAACATATGTAGCCAAAAATCTGAGGCATCTATCAGTAGATAACGCAATGACAAAGACGACAACAGCTTGTTTTTAACTTGTTCAGAACCTTTTGTTTTCCAAGAATCTAATATATATTAAAGGTCAGCAGACGTTTGTCAGAGACCTTTATGTCGGGGTGCTGTGGCCTCTGAATCATCCTAAACAGGTCAGACAACTTATTTGTTTTCCGTCTGTTCAGACTCTTTGCTGCTCTATTCTCCAGAGTCAATGATCAATAACCGCTAACATAGATGAGGATTGATTGACCCTTGATTACCCAATTTGTCCAGATGTAATCCAGCTTCACCCCTCAGATTGTACAAAACCTTTTAGCATTTCAGACCCACTTAGCAAAGCAGTGAGTCACACTGGAGACAGCACAAGAGAAAAAAATCAATGAAGTGAATCTAAACAACAGCTGCTTGTCCTGTTGTGTATAAAAACTGCAATTACTACTACTACTACTTATAGCTATTCTTAAAGCTTCATGAACAAGCTCTCCTCTGCATCTGCAAACAGACGCTGGCTGTGCCTTCTGTCCAGTAAATGTTACTGGTTTTAAACTGGGGCCACAGAGACATTTACGCTAATGAGTCCAGCAGCTTCTGGTCTCAAAACCAGACCAGATAAAATAGGACATACTCAACTCAGATGTAAGGTATGCATTTGTCACCTCCGCCAAGGAGGTTATGTGGGCACCGGGGTTTGTTTATTTGTTGGTTTGCAAAAAAAAAAACGTCCATAACTTTTTGAGTTACTTTGCAAACCAACAAACAAATAAACAAGCCCTGGTGAAAACATAACCTCCTTGGCGACGGGGGTATCTTTAAATAAAAAGTCACCGCCGCTGCCTTGGCAGAGCTCTGTGCTCTCTAAGTGCTTTTCTAGTTAATTTATGCATTTATTTATCCGTATCTGTCAGTCTCATCAGAGCTTCCTCAATCCCGCCTTAATCCCACAACAGGGGGTGGGCCAACATCTGTACAGGGAGCCCACACAGCTGGATCTGAAAGGTCAGCAGGGATAATACTATGTGAAGAGAAGGGGATGGATGAGGAAGTGAAGGAAGAACTGTCTAGTGTCTAGAGCAAGGCACTAAAACGGGCAGCTCAGTGGTTCAAATCTGGAGTTTTCTGGTCTATTATGAAAAAAAATGGTACAAATCAGGTTTGGATGACTGGACCAATGAAAATTACTCCAAAACCACTGCCTATATTGACATAAAACGTCTCAAAGGGATTAAGTCTTTACAATTCAGCTTGAGGGGATCATGAAAGTCATGGCTTTGGTTTTTGGGCCGACACTGCCAACCTCAAAGCTATGCTACTAAATAAATACCTAATTCTAAGGAACCATTTAAACCATTTTAATTTACAGAGCCAATTCATGCTGACTTTGGACCTTGTGCTCAGCTTCTAAGATAACATAAAATCTAAAGTAAAAGGAAAGGTTGCTTAAATACTCTTACACAAAACTTCTATGAAGTATCAGATCATTAAATAAACCAATAAAATTGTGTTTTATCTCTTTGTCTTCACGCTAGGCCGCTGGGCTCCACACGAGGACCAGCGGACAGACTGTGTTTACACTGCTGCATTAAAAACCTGTGACATTTCCATCTGAACAAATATGTTCTGCTGTTCTCGGTCTGTGGCTGCTTGAACACAGCAGTGGTCCAGCTCACAACATATCCAGACTCATAAAAGCATTTCCATTTGTTCATAGTCTGGTGCTTCTCTGCCACCGCACAGGAAGTGATGGTTTTTGCCATTAAATGGTTTCTTTGCAGTGCAGATGAATTATTCTTTAGTTCCCATGCATAGTGTAAGTGACACTTGCAGAAACTCAACAGAAAATGCAAGAGAAGCACTAAGGAGTCATACTTTGACGACAGTGTCTTTCAAGGCACTCTCCCGCTTCAAAATCAAAATGCAAAGCTCCTCCTTTGCCTTTCAAATACACGACCCAAATCTGACTAAATCCATCCGCGTGAACCTGATCAGATACAAACAGAGCAGAACACCGTTACTGAGGAATTCTAACTAATGTGGAGCATTGGGCTGCGACCTGCAAGTCTCATGAGTCCAATAGTCCTGATGTTTTTAGTCTATCCTATTACATTTGACTTGAACACAACAAACTGACTGAAAACCCAACTATGTGCACCAGGGGTGGAATAGCTGTAATACAGAAGCTTAGGCAATTTTATTATTTTTAAGCAAGTCTCAGCAGTGTGTTAGGGCTGGGAGATATGACCTAAAATTTATATTGCGGTATAATTTAAACCATAGATGGTAGACAGTATATATCACAGTATACTTTGGTATGTAAATTACTAGGGCTGACCCAAAAAATTTTAAGCTTCTGGTTCAAGGGTTCCTCTATGGTTTTCACTCACTAGCTACAGACAAAAGCAAACATGACCAAGAAGTCATCACATGTGTGGCTGCACTTTAAAATATGCCCCGATAGCCTACTGTGTAATTAAAAAAGAAAATAAAAAAAACCCTGACAAGGAAATGTAAAGCCCGACGCGCTACGGTGTGCCCCCCACCACACGCACACACACACGCACACACACACAGCCGTCGGAAAATGTTGATACTGTTTTACATAACACTATGCATTTTAATGATATTTTTGATGATCCCTGATCACCCTGAATTTAGAGGCATCCTGCCTGCCATTGCAAATAACGTTTTTCTGCTCCACATCCGACTTTTTGAAACCAAACCACGTCCAAATCACGGACGTCCTTCTCCGCTGTCTCTGTGCTTGCAGCCATTCTCACTCTGAGGCAGGTGCGAGGATGTCATCGACGGTAGGACGGTACTATGCAAATACTACTACTGTGGGCCACATTTTCTACCGTCTACCGCAAATATCGTGCAGCCCTACAGTGTATTATGGCTATTATACCATGAACACTTGACAAACTGAATAAAAAGAGAGAGGCTATGTTTAATTTCAGACTACAGAAGCTGCTGACTACTACAAACAACTACTACGTTTATGACGTAAAACTTTACATTGGTTTTGTCGAATAGATACAGTCCAAGTGTGGTTATAAAGTGGAGTTAGATGGTGGTGCTTTTTCTCTAACACAACATCCTTGGCTGGATAAAAATACAAACGACAAGAGGAGGGATAAAAGAATAAATTAAATTATTCTCAGAGCTTAGTGAATCCGGCTACTTTTCAAAACTGCATGACCCATGAGCTTTCACAGCTTTTGGCCAAATATAGTCACCAAAAAAATAAGATGGTAATAGCCCAAAACCAAACTCGAGGCTTTCATGCAGCGTTCCACAAACCCACAGGTGACATCACGGTGTCTCCATCCTCTTATAAATACAATCAATGGAAAATACATATTAACATCATTTTCACAATAACAAACTGAAGTTGCTTTTTACTACAAGATAGTTATATTACGGCTGTCATTTGCTCCCATAAAACATGAGCTGACATTTTACTATACTCTATTTAGCCACAGGAAATGGTGTACACACCATCCAACACACATGGTCACAGTGTGAATACAGGGTTCCTGCACCATTTTAAATGTCAAATTTAATACTTTTAAGACCTTTTTAAGACCTTGCCAAAAAAAGACCCAAAATGTCAGAACAATTTCTTTGGTAGAAAACAGTCAATTTAGTGTAGAGCCTGACCAATATGGAGTTTTTGAGCCCGATGCTAATTTCGATATTTAGCAGGGAAAAATATATATATATAATAACCAATTAATCTCCGACAAAAAAAGAAAAAAAAAATTCAGCCCTGTAATATTTGCAACAATGATATACTGTAAATTGAAGGCATAAAACAACTTTTTTTCAACTACTTTAATTTTACAACTTTCAAGAACAAAGAAATTTTGTGAACAAAATAACATGCAAAATTGCAGTCAATCTCTGAATTCTGGGTTTTCCTATTGGAATTAAATGCACCATCTGAAAAATACCTACAGCAAATTTATAGTAAATTTAAGACAATTTAAGACCTTAATTACCCAGATTTTAATTTAAGACTTTTTAAGGAATCACAGGATACCTGCAATACTGAAAATGTATAGAATTATAACTCAAATTTGTTTTTTAAAGAAGAAAACACTGCGGATTGAACTTGCTAATCAGTGCAGGCTGATATCTGTTGATAATTTCACATCCATTAAGTCTAGTTAGACTAGTTAGTCCAGCTGCTGGTGCTTCCTGGTACTGTGGTTGTGCTATTGTTTATGTTTAGCTACTACATGTTGTTGTCAATGGTGATATGGGTCTGTCAACACAGAGTTAAGATTTGGGAAGGTGATTTAAATGAAAAAACACTATATAACGTCTTTATCATGCACACACACACAAGCCTCTGTCCTCCACAATGAATGGACAGAGGGCAGTTTCACACTTCCAACATGTCACATGCCTGACTTGTTAAACACAGAGGACAGAGAGTGTATCTTCTCACAAGTCACTGCTTTAGTTTTAGTCAAACAACATGATTTATAGCTGAAATATTTCCTGACTTCAGTTACGACTTACTTTCACTGACAGATATCAGTTTAACAGTTCCCTGGCCAACAAAAACATGGGTTTAAGTTAACTTAAATTATTGTGAAAGTAAGCCTAGCTGGAGAGAATAAACCAAAGCTGGTCTTTTCTAAGTGGTATTTTTCAGACTACCAGTATGGCTGATGTTTTAGATAAGCAAGTCATTTTACAGCTTTAGTCCTGGAGGATAACTAAACATGTCAGCTAGTTTCTTGGAGCTTCCTATCCCTTTTTACAACACATCACTGCATGTTGTCAGCTCAATTTGTACCACACATTACAGTCGTGGTCAAAAGTTTACATACACTTGTAAAGAACAATGTCATGGCTCTCTTGAGTTTCCAGTTATTTCTACAACTCTGATTTTTCAATGGGGTTTAAGTCAGGACTTTAGGAAGGCCATTCTAAAACCTTAATTCTAGCCTGATTTAGCCATTCCATTACCACTTCTGATGTGTGTTTGGGGTCATTGTCCATTTGGAACACCTAACGGCGCCCAAGACCCAACCTTCAGGCTGATGATTTTAGGTTATCTTGAAGAATTTGAAGGTAATCCTCCGTCTTCGTTGTCCTATTTACTCTCTGTAAAGCACCAGTTCTATTGGCAGCAAAATAGCCCCACAGCATAATACTACCACCACTGTGATTGATGGTAGACATGGAGTTAAAGGCCTCACCTTTTCTCCTCCAAATATATTGCTGGGGATTGTGGCCAAACAGCTCGATTTTTGTCGTCTGACCACAGAACTTTCCTCGAGAAGGTCTCATCTTTGTCCATGTGATCAGCAGCAAACTTCAGTCGAGCCTTAAGGTGCCGCTTTTGGAGCAAGGGCTTCCTTCTTGCACGGCCTCTCAGCCTCTCAGTCCATGGTGATGCAAAACAAGCTTGACTGTGTACACTGACACCTGTGTTCCAGCACCTTCTAACTCTTGTCAGATCTGCTTTTTGGTGGTTCTCGGTTGACTCTTCACCCTCCTGAGCCCTATTTAAATGGCCTCAGTGAAGTCACCAGCTGTAGTCACTCATAATCACTCACAAGAAGTTAAGAGGCCATGCTATGAAGCTCATTTCATTGACACAACTTTCTACGTCACAAAGTTGCTAATTCATCTTGCTGTATGTATATTTTTGACCGAGCAGATTTGGTCACATTTTCAGTTGACCCATAATAAAGTCATAAAATAACCAAACTGCATGAAAGTTTTTTGAAAGACAAAGAAGTATCTTTCCAGTCTATCAGAGAAAAATCAGAGTTGCAGAAATAACTGGAAACTCAAGAGAGCCATGACATTATGTTCTTTACAAGTGTATGTAAACTTTTGACCACAACTGTATTTAAAGAAGTCATCATGACTGTACATGACTGAATTCTTAATGAGTGAAAAAGAACAAATGCCGTAGATGTTGAGATGTCCAGTTTTTATTTGACATCAGTTTAAACAGGACACAAATGTGGCCGCCCGCTGGAGGTCCATTTGAAATGCCAGTAGATCTCTCTAAATGCTATACACTGTTCCTTTAAAGCTTTAAAATAATAAAAGCTTTCTCCTCTGCTTGAATCAAATATTTACCTCAGAATCTCCTCTGTTATAAATCAAGAAAGAGGAAATGCCTCTGATATGGGAGCAGGAGGAGCAGAAATATCCAGCATTAACACTTTCAGTCTCATCCAGTAGCTAACTGCTGTTTTTGAACATATTACAGACTTTAAATTACACTATTTCACCTCTGCAGTCAAACCAGTTTTAAGATAATACTGTTCAAACAAAGCTAGTAGGCTGTTTCTCTTCTCACAGAGTTGAGGCTTCCAGCCCATTTCACAAGTCACATTCAAAAAGATTTCTGCAAAATAAGTGTGCCCTGGATGACAATCTAAAACATCAAAGTAACCTGACAGGAGTACAAATTCAGCTGTGAATACTGAATCGGTTCTACATTCATCAGGCGAATTATACAGCAAATTAGTGTGTTGAGAAATTAGCTTTTAGAAAGTTAAAGACATCTCTGACTCATTAGTGTCCTAAAGGAATGGCTGATGTTATTCTTTATTTTCTTCCTATCAACAAACCCAGAGAATCCTTCAAAATGTGGACTATTCTCAGTGGCGTAGTAATACACACCTGATGCTGCAGTGAGTATTTATGGCAGCAGGATGATGAATTTGGGATAGAATCAAACACTGGTAGTGTTCACATTAATGAAGGACCATGTGATTAAATAATGGAGGTCTATGGCACATGCTAGTTTTAATATATACACTGAATATTCATGAAATAAAAAAGTCTACTACCACTCAGACCCTTTAAGGCCACCGTCAAAGCAAAACCTCTGTATTTTGAGACCTTTTTGTTATGCAATTGGGAGGCACAATGGATCAGTAAGCTAGCTAGCTTACAAACTAGCCTCTAATAGAGTAGCTAGCTCTGAAAGAACAATAAAGTCTCCTCCGGGTCAACACTGATACGCGTCTCATTACGTTGCCCTGCAAGCTGTTTTAAGATGATGCTATGCAACTATTAGTGTGTTTAAAGAACACACAGGTATATGATAATCAAACATCTGCTGACAGACAAGTGGTCTTTTACTACTTCATTAATTAATTTCCAAAAAGTGATAAAAATATTTTAGAAGTATTTGGAAAAAAATACACTAAGATTTTTTTAAAGTTTATTTTAATTAAATAACGTTATTTCTACTTCTTATTTCTAATATTATAAAATGGGCAATACAACAAGAGGACCCAGTATGTACAGGTTTGAGCGTTTGGCTGCTAAAAGTTAAAGCTCATGTTTATTTTATTTTTTTTTTTTATTTTATAAAAAGTAAAGGCTGACGACTTGAAGCCAAACTGGTTTTGTGATCACAACACTGAGTTGATCACAAAGTCATCCCACAGTAAAAATAGGTTTTAAAAGCAAACAACAGGTGTGAGCATCCTGCTTTCCTTCAGAGCATCATTGCTATCAAGAGACTGACATCCCTGCCGGTCGGCCACTCAGACAAGAAGCAGCAGCCGAGCGCCACAACAGCGCTACAGTTATAAACTTGTAGAAAAGGGTGTGATCACATTCCACAGCTAGCAATGAACCAACTGTATTTCCCTGTTAAAAACACATCTTGACTCTACATCTGCACACAAACCCTGTCCGTGCCTCCCAGATCACCCTGCAGCCTGTCACATGCCTACAAAAGTCAGCAAACACCTCCAAAATGTACACAATGAACTGGCCAAACAAAAAGTCTCACTGAGCTTCTGAGCTCCTTACCTCTCAGCGGCTCCTCAGCTGATTCAACAGGGTGAGATCCTGAGGGAGATAAGAGCCGTCCAGAGCAGCTGACCAGCAGCCCTGCATCTACACTGACTGACTGACTGACTGGGAGGCTGGATGACTTGATGACTGGCTCACTGGATGACTGGATGGCTGGATGACTGACTACAATAATTCAGCTGGAGGCAGCAGAGCAGGGAGCCACTCCCCTCGCCGACCAGCTGACTCCTCGGCTGGAGGGAAAGATGGATGACTAGTTCAATGGATCTGCCTTGCTGACTGTCTTGGTGGTTCATCCGACTGAAAACTGACCATACACAACTGGATGAACTGAACAAGTGACCAAATAACTGACCAACTACGTGGGATAGTTAATGAATTGAAAAACTTCCTCGATGGTCAACTATCCAACTGAATGATGGTCCAAATGAATAAATGTATGACTGATTAACTGAATGACTGACTAAATGGGAAAAAAACTGCCTGACTGTCCAAGTAACTGACTAAAATACTCTACTCTATACAATCCAAATTAATACCCGAACGAACGATTAAATGATTAACTTACAAACTAACTAAATGACTCACACCAAACGAATGCCCATGTAACGCTCCAAATGGGAATCTAATTGACTAATTGGCTGACAGCAACTGGCTAGTTCACATTCTGCTAAGATGCAGACTGACAAACTGATTCCCTGACTACAAATATCAACCAGTAGCTGACCTCACCAGTGGACTGGTTAACTGATGACTGGTTAGTTACCTACTGAGGTCCAGATGCAGCTCTGCTGTTTCTCTCTTTCTGCTATTCCTTCTCTGCTATATTCTGCTTCTGACTCTGTTGCTCTGTGTAATGAGAGGGTGGGGCTGAGCTACAATAGACTAGCTCCACACACACACACACACAACGATAAGGCTGCATGTATGTGTGCGTAGACACAGCAGCCTCAGGCCATGCTGGTGGAGGAAACTGTGTGTGTGTGTGTGTGTGTGTGTGTGTGTGTGTGTGTGTGTGTGTGTGTAGTAAGTAGTAAAACAGGAAGTAGGTAAGAGAAATGACACAGGACAGCTGAAGTCTTGAATGAGGAAATGTATGCTGTACTTGTAACAAAACTGATCGCAACGTCTGAATGGATGGTTAAAAATCTAAAACAAATATTAGTTATTAATGCATGCTTAGTGGATGGCTCTCTATATTGCAGGCTGTTGGCTCATGCATCATTCATAGACATGCCATATAATGTGCATATAATCCACATAATTATGAACAAAGAAGTATATAAAGCAGCGAACATCTCGTAGGGAAGGAGGTCGGGGTGGATGGGCGCCATCACCCAGTAAACCAGGGGTCAACTTTAATTATTCATCATGTAACATCCACACTTTACACCACTTTCGGGGTGGGGCAACTTAACAGCCATCTTTTCCTAAACCTAAGTAAGTAGTTTCCTATCTTATTTTGAAAAGACTGGAGTGGAAATTGACACTGCGTATTCATTGGAAAATGCACAAAAAAAAACAAGTTTTGGCATGATATCATATCATAAAAATGTGAATAACTGCTATGTTTTCGGCTAATTTTAGATTTCATCTACTGTTCGTCAGATAACATTTAACAAGAAAAAACAGTTCTTTAGCTTCACCCACATATACTGACCATAATGAATGACAATATTGCACATCCACAGCAGTTCTTTGCAGCTACAAACTGTTTTATTTGTTTCCATCTGTTATGAGAGACATAACAGCAGCCGTGTGTCTTCAGCTGAACGGTAGCCATGACAGTGACGACAACACAAAGGACACCAGCAAAGGAGGGGGAGGGAAGACAGAAGGATACAAGCAAAGGATACAACTCACTCTTCCTCCCTCCTCCTCTCCTCCATCCATACGGTGAGGCAACTTCCACAGTGACTTTCAGTTTTAGCTTGTTTGCACTGACTTATGATAAACAAACCCAGGTGGCTGACGGGACACTTGTATAGTTTTATAGCTTGGTCACACTTTAAGATTTGCTAACACAGCAACTTTTTATCAAACATTTCTTCAGACTGCCCAAATCTTCAAATTTTCAGCCAAATAATTATTTTGGTCCATATCAAGATCACATTTATTTAATATGATTATTCATTGAGGTTGGCCCCTCTCAGCTGATTTGGAGTCCACATGTGTCCAGGTCGTGAAGCATCATGCAGCTCATGTTGTTGACCTTTGGGCCTTTAAAGGTCACCTCACTGCAACACCGACAGTTTCCATGACAATACAAGATCCATCACTGGCTCAGCAAGGAAACACTGACAGCAGGAGACAATACCTGTGTTACTTCACATCACTTCTCTCACTGTCTTCCATCCATTTTGCATTACTTTTTTGGATCCAATGGCTGGTGATTATTTACCTGAGTGATGCTACAGATACTAAGGGCTTCTGCTTACACATGATGTAGTCACCTGTAGTGCACTAAGCTTTGACTTTAGAACTACAGAGGACTTTACATTAATAGAAGAACTGTACCAGGAAAGCACCCTCCTTTCAACAGCTGTGACTAACTGATTGGTCTACAAAATGTCAGAAAATTGTGGCTCAGTGTTTCCCAGGGTCCAAGATTTTGTCCTAAAAAATCTGAAGACTCACAGATAGTCAGTTTACCTTCAAAGGTACTGTAGGTATGTGTTCTTACCAAGCACAAAGTTCCTCTAGCAAACTGTAATTTGTAGAAAAAGATTACATTTTCACTGTTAATGTTACTGAAAGGCACCATACACTCAAACAGCAGCTATCACTGGATGAATATTGTTGTCTGGGACCAACATGGCGGCTTCAGCTGGACAATAACATCCCTCCATGTCGAGGACAGTTCAGTCTTTCTTTGTGTTCCACATGATTTGTTTAATAGGAAAATGCAGTGTGGGCAGGCAGAGGCATGAAAGGCCACTGGACCAAACAATGCAGTTAATGAGGCAACAAAACCACTCACCCCGCAGTTTGAATATTGTGTTCTTTCTTCTGTACAAAGTCCTTATAGAGATGTCATACATATACGTGTCAGCTTGTTTTCTTCCACCAAATCAACATCAACAGCAGCATCAGCTGCCATCTGACAGCAACAGAGATGCTATGGACCACTTACAATCCCTCAGCCCCCATTGGCTGAATGTGAAAAGGACAATGGGGTCCAAACCAGTTTGCCAAAACTTGGACATTAAGCATCCAACATGCTCAAAGTTGGGGACAGCAATTCCCATAATTCCCAGTGAACCAAAACAAAGTGCTTAAAAATCAATTGTGTCCATATACTGGATGGGTCTCGCTGGTACAGTGCAGCTGGAGATAGTTCCCAGTGATCACTAATGTGCAAAAAGACAAAACAAATAGGTTGCATTATCTCAACAGGGTCCACTGGTCATGTGACTGTAATCTATGTGTCATATACAGTATGTGTATGTGTTCAGTAGGATTATGACGATACACTCGGCTCACGAGACAAGACATGAGATAGGGTTCATGAGAACAAGACGAGATGACAATTTCGCATTACTTTTAAGAAATATAAAATGACAAAACATACACTGGGCAAACAGTCATTCAACTCTATTTCTTAAACAGAGTTTATTTGACTCTACCATCTTAAAAAATTCATAAAAAAAATATATTAAATCAGTCATTTACTGGCTGCATTTCAGTGCCCGCTTCACTCCTGTTAAATGGATATCATCAAATCCAGTATCGTCAAAATACTCCAAATGACTCCGTAGTGAAACGGGTGAGTAAATGACAGCATTTTATCCCAGAAATAATGTCCAATTAGAAAAAAAAAAGTCACTTTCCCTTTAAAGAGCACCCAAGTAAAATATCAGAGTTGTCTTCCACAAATAAACCGAGATTGGATTTCTGTGTATCAAGTCATAAACTACAATCACACTGCACATACTCAGCAAAAATAAAACTTATTTTGAACATATTTCTGGAAACTGTTTTTCCCCATTTACAGAGAAAACATTGTGTTCCCTCTGACTTGTTGCTGCATAACCACATGATGTAACTAGAATTAACACCCTGTGGTTGAATACCAACCAGTCAAGAGATGCAGTTTATATTCATGTTTGTGCAAAAAATTATCACTTCATCATTTTATCTTGTTAGACATTAGTGTTAAATTGTCATAATGAGCATGTGAATTTTTGAGTTACCCAAAAAACAACTAAACAAAAATATCTGCAACACGACAGCAAACTGAAGTATTAAGAATGTGTATAAAAATGCAAAAATATTTCAGCCACAAAATGAACTGACACAACTTAAACATGTGTTCTTGATCAAACTGAACCCATCTGCGGAACCACTAGTAAAGTATCGCCTGAGGTGGAAAACAATGGGTCAGTCATGCAGTTTATGTTACAGCCCTGTTGAAAACACTGAAAGAATGCCCTTTCCTATTTAAAAGTGTTTACCCAGGGACAGACACTCAGCAGAACACAACAACACAGTCTTTCTCTTAAGAGCTCGTCAGCTTGTAAGCAAAAGGTCGCCAGTTCAAATCCCAGCATGATGACAAAACTGCTTCTGACAATGAGGAGAAAAAGTAGCAAAAACATATATTTTTAACAGAAGAAATCCACAAACCCTCAGAAATGTTACTGGGTATGCATCAAGGTCCTAATGTGCCGCACATGTTTATTAACCATGGCTCTATGGATGGCAATGTTGGTTAGTGAATCATTTTAGTCCAGACTGAACTATCCCAACTAGTGGAAGGATTTCCATGAAGAGTCAAGTTCTGAGTCCTAAACTTTGAGTTTTGAGCTCAGTAAATCAGTCATGAATGCCATTTTGCCAAGAACAAGCCTCTGTGCCTGCATATAGACATCATATCTCTTATTTCATTGTTGGTCATGGGGGCTAGTGCTGTGTGACAGGGACAAAATTTTACATCTCGATATACACTATTTTGCCAAAATCATTCGCTCACCCATCCAAATAATCAGAATCAGGTGTTCCAATCACTTACATGGCTACAGGTGTATAAAATCAAGCACCTAGACATGCAGACTGCTTTTACGAACATTTGTGAAAGAATGGGTCGCTCTCAGGAGCTCAGTGAATTCCAGCGTGGAACTGTGATAGGATGCCACCTGTGCAACAAATCCAGTCATGAAATTTCCTCGCTCCTAAATATTCCACAGTCAACTGTTAGCTGTATTATAAGAACGTGGAAGTGTTTGGGAACGACAGCAACTCAGCCATGAAGTGGTAGACCACGTAAACTGACGGAGCGAGGTCAGTGGATGCTGAGGCACATAGTGCGAAGAGGTCACCAACTTTCTGCAGAGTCAATCACTCAAGACCTCCAAACTTCATGTGGCCTTCAGATTAGCTCAAGAACAGTGCACAGAGAGCTTCATGGAATGGGTTTCCATGGCTGAGCAGCTGCATCCAAGCCATACATCACCAAGTGCAATGCAAAGCGTCGGATGCAGTGGTGTAAAGCACGCTGCCACTGGACTCTAGAGCAGTGGAGACACGTTCTCTGGAGTGACAAATCACGCTTCTCCATCTGGCAAGCTGATGGATGAGTCTGGGTTTGGTGGTTGCCAGGAGAACGAATCTTGTCGGACTGCATTGTGCCAAGTGTAAAGTTTGGTGGGGGGGGATTATGGTGTGGGGTTGTTTTTCAGGAGCTGGGCTTGGCCCCTTAGTTCCAGAGAAAGGAACAGTTTGGAGCTGGCCCCTTCCTCTTCCAACATGACTGTGCACCAGTGCACAAAGCAAGGTCCATAAAGACATGGGTGACAGAGTCTGGTGTGGATGAACTTGACTGGCCTGCACAGAGTCCTGACCTCAACCTGATAGAACACCTTTGGGATGAATTAGAGCAGAGACTGAGAGCCAGGCCTTCTCATCCAACATCAGTGTGTGACCTCATAAATACGCTTCTGGAAGAATGGTCAAAAATTCCCATAAACACACTCCTAAACCTTGTGGACAGCCTTCCCAGAAGAGTTGAGACTGTTATAGCCTGTCTCTTGAGTCCACACCTCTGGTATGAGAGACAGAAGTCCATATTTATTTCACAAGCTCGGTTACGTCACCTCTGAAATCCTGCATGATCCAACGTGCTGAACACAACAGCTTCTCACAACCAGAGGAGAACAGGTATTAATTGTTTAGACACACCGGGGCAAAATGTGACTCCAGGGGCGATCACATTGTTGTTTCCTGCCGGCACAATGGAGGCCATTATGGCTGAATGCTGATCATCATGTCCTAATGTCACGCTCTTCACAGGCTGCAGTGATGTCAGCGAGTCAGCAGAAATGGTTTAATGCTTTAGATTGACCTCACAGCTCCAGTCAGCAGCAAATTTATTAATGGAGACTAATAAGATAATATATTATCATTATTATTATTAGTAGTAGTAGTAGTAGTAGTAGTAGATAATATTTGTTTATTAAGATAATGTCAGCAATAGATGCGCTGTTTCTGGGATTTTTTTAGATTCAAAACAGCCATCTAATTTTTGAAGTACACCAACAAAATTTTATGCTACTGTCCCATTTCTAGTCTCAAACTAAAACTGTGCAAATATGGCAACTATTTGGATTTGGAGCCAACAAAGGTGAGCTGATTTAGTGTTTATTGGAAGTTGGAAAACCAGCTTAGAGGTGCATTACCACCACCAAGTGGACTGGATTACGTTTCACTCATGGGCTGCTGCTGAATAAATGGTGATAAAATGTGATATAATGGTCTGGTCCAGTGTTTGGTTTGATATCAAACCACTAAGAAGTTTAGACTATTTGTAGTAATCTGTTGGTTACTTGCTAAGTTGTTTGGTTTATAAAATGTCAGAAAATGGGAATGGGAAAAATGCTGATCAGTGTTTCCAAATGGCTCAAGATGACATCCTCAAATGTCCTGTTTAGAATATAATATATTTTTTTTATTTATCCCCAAGTGGGGGAAATTCACTCACCACAGCAGCATGGGCAAAGTTCAGACAAATGAAAGTACTTACTGTAAAGACGATTAAAGAAACTGGAATTTTAACTTATTTTTCTTGACAAATTCCTCAAACCGATTGATTGATTATCAAAATACTTGCAGATCAGTTTTAAAAGTGTTTACACAGACCTGAAAGGTCACTTTTAGACATTTTCACAGTTTTTCGGGCAGTCTGTGTCATTCATTGGCATCAAATCCTCAGTACAAAAGACAACATAGGAAGGAAATACTGAAAGAAAAAGCTAGAAGGTCAGGAAGGAAAAGAAACAGGGGATGAAGAGAGAGACAAGAACAAGCTGGCGACAACACTGCAGTTTAAAAATGTATGAGTCTCCAGTCTCCAGGTGATTGCTTCTGTGTGTGATGTGTGTGAGAGTGTGTGTGTGTGTGTGTGTGTGTGTGTGTAGCCCTGTAGTTTTAGAATTTAACAGAATGAAGCTCAGACAAAGATGGACACATTTTACACTGCTGATGATATTTATGTATGTGACAGAGAAAGAAGAAACCTCTGTTTGACTTATCATAAAGTCACGTCAGCTGGAGAGTCACGTGTCAAAAGAAGAGGAAAAGGAGGGGGAAGAGACAACAACACAGTCGAGGAAGGAGAAAGGAGAGGAGCTGAAGGAGGAACGAGGAGTGGAAAATGATGAAACATCTAGGAGAATAAAGAAGAGGATGAGGAAATAAAGGGAACAGAAAAAAATGAAGGAAAGGCTGAGCAGACTGGTAGTACTAGACCAGAAGGAAAAGACAGGAGGACCGTGTGTATTCAGACAGTGCAAAGCAAATTTTAGAGGCCGCGCAATTGCAATCAAAGTCAATATGTGAACGAGATTAGACGCATATGAAAACCATCTTCTCACACATTTTAAAATGACTTTGCATGTAATCACGACGCCTCTAAGATTCGCCTCACGTTCTGTCTGAACACAGAGCAAGGAGGACAAAGAGAAGGGCGAGGAAAGACCAGACAGGGATAAAAGAAAACGAAACAAAAGGAGGATAAAATTAAGAATATTGATAGTTGTATAGACTTTTAAGACATTTAGGTTATTTAATGTTTTAAAATAAAATTCTGCATAAATCGTAAAATGTAGCACCTTTTGGGAAACACTCCTTCTTGCCAAGATAGATGAGAATATTGACACCACTCTCATGTCTGTCTTATATATGAAGATAGCACCACGAGACAGTTAGATTAGCTTAGCATAAAGCCAGAAAGCAGGGGAATCAGTTCACCTTGCATTGCCCATAAATAACCTATACCTCTAAAAGCTCACCAATTAATATAATAATTATTAATATTCAAATTCTTTTCAATACAAACCAAAATCTAAAAACATGTTACTGTTTATCCATCCAGCCATCTTCTACCGCTTATTCTCACATAGGGACATAGGAGGGCTGGAGCTTATCCCAGCTGTCTTAGGGTGAAAGGCAGGGTACACCCTGACCAAGTCGCCAGTCCACCGCCGGGCACATAGAGACAGACAACCATTCACACTCACATTCACATCTACAGGCAATTTAAATTAGCCAGTTAACCTAATCCCCATGCATGTTTTTGGATGGTGGGAGGAAGCCGGAGTACCCGGAGAGAACCCACACAGACACGGGGAGAACATGCAAACTCCACACAGAAAGGCCCCGGGCTGGGAATCGAACTCGGTACCTTCTTGCTGTGAGGCGACAGTGCTAACCACTAGACCACCATTTTTCATCATTTCTGCACATTCGTAAAGCAATCTAAGAAACATTACAATTTTTTTTCCTCCCCAAATCTTGACATTCAGAATGAATTAAAATATTATCCTTGTAAGCTGTGGAGAAGGAAAATAGCAGTGTGGCGGTCCGGCCGTTAACAGTAGAAAAAGGATGGCCACTAAGGGGCAATAAATCTCCACCAGACAAAGCAACAGTATCCTCCTACTGGGAGTCATCATGACCATGTTCACCTCATTAGCAAAAATCTGCTTTGATTTTCACCAAGGTCTGAGAAAAATCTGCAAGTTAGCTAACAGCTAACGTACGTGTCGTCATCTTGCTTCCTTGATGTAACGTAATCTTGTTGAAACACTCTGATTGGACTTCTGTGATGCCACACCTGAATAAAGTTGGACACTCCACCCTGAGTAAGAGCTTTGTAATAAAAACAACTATGTGACTGCAGTGTGGAAATAGCCAAATTGCCATTCATGCTACCAGTTTGAAAACACACGCTCATTATGACAATCAAAACCATGAATGAATCAATAAGATGCAAAGAGCTTTGAGGGAGCGCAATGGAAGGAATGGCAGCAGCAGATGTGGCATCGTGACCAGTAACTCTTTACACTTGGAAAACAACTCCTCTCCTCCTCCTCGTTTGCTCTCCTTTCTTCACCTTCTCTCCTTCTGCCTCCGTCACCAGGCAACTAGCCTTTCCTCGCTCTCTCTGCTTTTTCTCTTTCGCTCTCATCTTTGTCACATTTTCTAAGCATCCCTTGATATGCCTTATATGTAACATTAACTCTCGTAACTGAGTCCACGAAAAGCAAGAAACATCAGTTAAAACCATCGCTGCTCACTGCATCTCAGGTGTGACCTGATGGATCAAATACCAGTACTTTTCAGACGCAAATGACATTCAGTGGAAAATATTGACATGTCAATATTACATTTGTTATACTTCAGAGTCTGCACAATAAAGCACAACAGACATCAGTTTAATAAAGGTGAGTTTTTCACATCGCCATGCCTCTGTTCTTTTTCTGAAACTTACTATGTATGTAGACATTATTTCAGGCTAAACAACGCCCAGAGGGGACAATGTTGTGGTAGCAACCTGTCAATCAGCAGGTGGTGCCACACTAAAGCATCCCTTGCTTTATGGTCTGTTTGACTCTAAATGGGAAAAATAATTTCCAAAATGAACATCATGCTGTATTGAAGAAGAATTTAAACTAGAAACTGAGACCACAAAATCATGGCTACAATGTTTACTGAGGTAATAAATCAAGAGAAGACATATTTTTTTCACAGAAAACATTTGTTATGTAACTGCAGGAAAAGAAAAAAGATAAGAAAAGAAAAGAAATAAATACTAAAGTGAATGATGGATGGATTGAGGTCCAGTTTCAAGGTCCTGGACTTGTGCATGCTAGCTCACTGAAACTTTAAGATGTCATAAGTAGCGTGAGCTTTTCCTGACAAAGCCAAAATGTCTGCTGTGGAAAGATGAAATGAAAATGAATATTAATAAAATCCGAAGTCCATTGATATATAATTTCATAGGCTGTGATAAAAGATAAAAGCCATATTCCTCTCATCAACCAAATTTGTGATTAAACTGTGCGTAAGCTCTGACTGGATGTCTCCAGTGTTTGACAGCTGTTTTGCAACCTCAAACAACATCCCTCTCTTTCTCTCTGACTCTCATTCACTCCTCTTATCTCCCGCTGCTTCTCTCTTTCTACTCCTCTCTCGCAACATAGCCCAGTTCTCCCTTGAAGCCGTCCCTACGATGAGTCGAGCAGAGACTTCTGACGCACATCAAGCCAAGTCCTCACAGCGAGAGAGGGGAGATGAGGGATCAACAGGAGTGAAATAAAAAAACCTCCCGGCCTTCAGAACTTTAAGAGAGGAAGTCAGACAGGCTTGATCTCAAACAGTATTCTTAAAAGAGCCTTTTCAGTGAGTTTCACCATCAAATACAAATAAAATCTAAACTACTGAGAAACTGCTTTAACATTTAGCTTTTTTTTTAGCTTTTACATTTAACAATGTGAATTATGTGCTGTTTGACTATAACAAAAAAAATACTGGCCAATATGCTGTTTAAGTGTCTATATTATGTTATTCTGAAATATTAATATCCGTATATGCCTCAACAACAGTTTCATACACAGAAGAAACTAAACACACACACTCCCCACAGTGGCATTTCTGTGACTACAGTACATCCACTGCTGCTGGTTCCATTTATTATTCATGACATGCAATTAGTTTCTAATCTGCTGCTTCCTTTTACAGCACAGACACAGTCTGACTACCAGACAAATAAACACTCCCTAAAAACATTCAAGTATTAATAAAACATACTCGGTGCCTGCCGTACACAGCGATCTATCAGAGGACTAATAAACATGCCTGCTTAACATTCCCCAAGTCATATTTTAAAGCCTGATCAACTCAAGGAGAAGCAGAAATTAAAAGAAAATTGTCAAATTTAATAGTGTAGTAGATTTTACCTACACCTAAATTATGAATCATTTATTGAAAAGTGTCACTGACTAAGTCTGTGTCATCCAATGAAACTTTTCAGAGTTGGTGAAGTGTTCACTCAATCTGCACAGTCAACATAGGGCTTTTGTTTTGATAAAAAAAAAAAAATATTATAAACCTGAATTAACCTTCTGCTTTCTTAGGCTACAAGTATACTCTAAATACTCTTACTATAAAACTATAATTGGGCATTATTGTTATTATTATTAGACACATATCATGATAATTATCAACTTCAATCAATATAAAATATCATGTCTAATCTTCTGTCCTAAGAAGAAACTATAATAAAGTTGGCATTATACATACATATCTAGATAGGTAGATATGAAAATTAGCAGCACTAATCAATAAAAAAAAATGTCTTTTGTGTTTTACCTTACTTCAGAGAATTGTGGTTAATGCCTTGCTATAGGGAATTAAACCTGCAACCCTGGCAGTGATAACAGCATGTATGTGTTCAAATCAAACTACAGGGGAAAAAAGATAAATAACTGTGTTACACATTGGCATCTAATTTCTTCTGTGTACGTTTTAGACCAGGCAAAGTCAATTCTTGGATAAAGTGATGATTCACATTTTGTGCCCATTTTCTCCCACCAGGCTTGCTTTGTTTCTTGGAAAGAAAATATCAATCCAATTCCTGCAGAAATGTCCTTCTATAGCACCAAAGCAGAAACCTTTTACTCCCACAGAGTGGCAAAAAATTTTTTTTAAAAAATGGTATCAAATCAGAAAATGTCATGGCAGCAGTGTCATAGAGGATCACTCTGCCCTCCACTGACTCCTGGCTGTCAAAGTGGAGAGAGTGTTGAGGACTATCCTACGGCTTTCTGGCAGCAAATAAAAGATGTGCGCTACATGAGGGACAGAAAGAAGCAAACCGAGTGAGTGATGACGGATGAGAGAAAAGAGACAAACAAGTACAGATTGTGTTTAGTCCCATGGTGCGTTCTTGGCAGTGACATATAGATCTCATTCCTTTCCAGTTTATTAATTCATGGTCAGTTCATCAGAACATGATCTCAGCTCTCTGGTTGCTTTTATCCTCTCCACCAAAAAGTTAATAACATTCATAGTTGCAAGGCTTATTAGACAATATCAGTAACATACAACCTGCTGCATACAAACACAAGTATTGCTTTTAACACCATTTTCAGTGTGATTAAGCTGCATTTATTCACCAGGAACAATTTTTTCATCAAAATCTGACAATTATTTTCTCTATTAAGCGCATGGTCTATGAAACAGTTGTCTGACCAGCAGTCCAAAAACACTTCAAAAATTTACTTAAATAATAGAAAACAATTTTGATAATTGAAGATTAATGTCTTAAAATAAAGGTATCAATTAATCACACTGTGCATAACCAAGACAACAAACCTTATTACCTTTATTATTCCTTTTAATCTTGACAAAGGAAGCACAGACCAGAATCACTCTTTTCACTCCTACCTTTCACAATAAAAGCCCTAGACATGCAACATTGTAAATTTCTCTGTGAGATGAATAAAGTATCTATCAAACATAAGCTAGTATTTCTGTGTTTATTAAAGGCCTAAGGATGGAGAAACAGCATCTATCTATGAACCTGTGCTGTATATAGATCAACAACAGCCTCGGTTGTTAAAGCAGCACTACACAGCGAGGAGTTCCCCACCATAACAAGTCGTAATCCTGGTATTTATGAGTGAGGACAAAAGTGGCAGCTGAGGAGAGGGAATGTACTGCCGAGCTGATTTACTGTCCAGAAGGACAGCCTGTGTTATTGATCCAAAGTCATAACCACATGTCTGTTCTCATGCTCTCTGTTTCCTCTCTGTGGTGTCAAAAACCTTCTTGTGTTTTTCATCTAATAGTCCCACTAGAGCTAGACTGAGAGCTAATATCAGGTCAGCCAACCTAATTCATCTCCTCACCAACACACCAGGGCTGGCTATCACCAGGTACCTCACGATACAATCGCAATATTTTGCCCGTCATAATGAAAATATCACGATATAGCGATTCTGCGATAATCGATACATTGCAAAAAAATTTATTCACGATACATCACGATATCTGTTTCACTGAGGAAATTCGGAATTTCATTATTTATTTATTGACTGCACTGAATCCATTTCATGGGAATTACAAAATATTATCAATCAATTTTACATGAATGACAGCCAAGTGAAACAAAGTGAATACTGCATATACAGTATGCATATATATGTGTGAAGAAAAAAAAATTAACTCTTCAAGCGCCAAAGGCGTACATGTACGTCTTACCTTTTTTTTTTTTAAGCAGCAGGGACAAAAGAGCACTCTCACAGAGCCTGTGAATAATATTGGGGCTTCTGGGAGATGTAGTCAGAGCATACGCCACAGAGATCAAAGCAGGAAGTGGAAACGATCGTGATTAGAGAGAATCTGAATGTAGGGAATTTGGTGAAAGTGGCCTCTACTAGTGCTGGGCGGTATACCGGTTCATACCGAATACTGGAGTGTAATTTTTTTATGATATGAATTTTTAATATACCGCTATACCGGTATATTAATACTAGGCAATACTATGCCACCTAGTGGTGGACAAAACATCTCTCTCAACCGGTAGAATATATGTTGTAAACACCTGATGATGCATGAAAAAAATACCGTCATATACCGTGAAACCGTCAGAATTTAGAAAAATACCATGATATGAATTTTTGGTCATACTGTCCAGCACTAGCTTCTACTCTACTCCAGATAAAACAAGAATGCAACAAGGTAAAACCAAACACTTTCTTTCATGATGAAATAGAGAGTCTCTTCTTTCATCTGAGCGATTCTGTTTTCAGAGTCATAGTACGAAATGTTCTGTGCATCATGAACGATAACTCAAAATGACCAAAAACGCTGGCACAAGGCACTTTCGTTTTTAATCGAGTTTTTGTTTTATATCAGAAGACAAAATATTGTGATATATCACCATATTGATATTTTTAAGTCACAGATAACATGTCAAGATATATAACTATGAACTAATCTAAGACCCAAACATCCCAACACAGTTTGTCCACTAAAGTAACAAGAAATATATGAGCACCAAGCTCAAAGTACATTAGTTATTAGAAGTCAGGAACTACATTTGTCATTATAATACGTTCTGGTAACAACGCTGGAACGTGCTAGTTCCAGCTTTTATATTTTATTTTCAGTTTGTTTCTGAATTGAACTAATGGAGCCATTACTAGGACAGCCATTATATACCTCCTGTATACTGGTCCAGTGTTGTGGCTTCAATAAAGCAGCACAACCACCAGGTAGACCACAGGATGTGCAGTCAGATTCTTGATCTGTTCAAATCTACAACAGGTTCTGAAGTGTAGCATGACAAAAATGTGTCTTTCATACAGAAAATGAAGCAGATTCTCATTTCAATCACACAAATTTGACTAGAAGACCATTTATTGTGAGTATTGTCCTCAAAAAGCAGCTCAGCCTCTGACTGATCTCAGCAACCCCATCTCTCTTCTTTTTCCCAGTTTTGTACACTCGGTACGTATGGACGCTCTGGCTTAATTTACCTCTAATGTCATTCCTGACTTTGTATGAAATCCCTGCACCTCTTAAATAAACATGAAGGAAATTCTGCATCATCTTCACAGTTGAATAGAGTGTGTTGAATATTCTCAGAGTGCTATTCTGTACGGTTGTCTTTTAAATCCTCTCCTGCTCAACCAGTTGTGAATGATCTGAACTGACTGGCTGAACTGAGCAAGACACTTGAGATCTCCATCCTCGCATCCAAGGACGACTGCAACCGATACAGGGAGCTTCAAAGGAAACACACAGCCGGACTGCAGCTCAGATTAATGATAAATATATGTGAAGATAACATCACAGTGTGGAAACCGCACAGCACATAAGCCATAATATGTGATCGTCTATGCACAGTACAATGGATCGCAATGCAGAAGACTTGTGTCTATATGGTCCAGAGCCTGCAGAAATTTCACTTTTTTTGTAAAAACAACACATCATGTTGCTCATCTAATGCTTCAATAAAACAGAGGAAAATGATTTTCATAATCGATTAATTCACTGATAGATTTTCCAGTTAAATAATTAATTATGTAGCCTACAAAAAGTCAAAAATGTATAGTCAAAAATTACAACTTCAAAGTTATGGTTTTTGTCCAGCAGCCAACAGTTTGAAACCAAAACATATTTACTGTGCTACCATTTCAGACCAGTTAAGGCAGAATATTTTCCTATTTGAGAAGCAGACATGAGCTGTAAACTTGTATAAAGCAACATTAGAATAGAACAGAATAGAATAGAGTCTCTGCTTTGGTCTCCACGAGCTCCCGAGACAAATACCAGGGTTTTAAGGCTGATGAGAGTGCTGAGATTGAATCAAAGGAGAAATGTTGAAGCCATAAAAACCCCAAACAATGAGCTGAAAGATGCTATAAATCTTGACACAAATCAGCTTCTTTCACATCATGAGGGAATTGAATATGCCATAAACATTATTTGGTGCTGAGAAGTACCGTCTCCAGACTTGTTACAGTCTGCTTCTTTGGCTGGAGCTTCAATTCAACCAGATTTTCACTGCCAAGAAACATTTCGATCACTAAAACTCCAAAAAAACAAACCTCTTGACTAACAGCCAATCATGAGAGCACACACGCCACTCCACCGACTTGGAGAGGAGTATTACTGCAGGCCCTCACTATCAGGTGGCAAGTCTTATCTATGCATTAATCATCTTAGGAAGGCTGAATCCTGCTGTTTCTGGTCAATACGCCACAGGTGGGCAGCAGGAGGAGAGCGAGGCGGTGACAGAGAAAGAAAAAAAAAAAAGGAGAGCAAGAAGAAAAGGGCATGCTGGTTATAGAGAGCGTCCCAGAGTTAAAAGGTCAACAGAGAAGCATCACAGCAACACACCCAACCTGTATCCTCACATGCTCTGGATACAGCTCAAAAATACGACTGGAGTTTCAAACATTACCATGGAAACTGCTCAAACACCTCATGAAAACTAAACAAGATCTACAAGCCCGAACATGAGCAAATAGTTTGACGATGACTTCAGATGATTGCTGATGGGATTAAACAGGAAACAAACATTTTGTGGCACAACATTCTAATGTCTTCTTGTTTTATCCACAGCCTCGTCCATTTTGAAGCCTCAAGTTTGTCATTTCCGACCATCGCCAGCTTGGTTTTTGGAGCAAGAACTGCGAAATCTGATGTGAAATTATGGCTGCAAACAACAATAATTGTCAGAGTCAATAAATCGTTAGATTATAAATGTAGAACGTAGCTCACTGTTTGTGTCTTTTGCTGAAGGTACTGACTGTATGACTGAATTTGAGGACACACCTGCACAAATAACAGGCTGCTGTACAGCGTCTCAGTTATGAGTCGCATTCAGGTTTCGTGTGGAACAAAAGTAACCTGTTTAATCGACATTCAGACATGATTTTCACGCAGCAGCATCAGCTGCAGCCTGCAGCTTCAATTACTGATATGATGGCAGGTGTCCTCCCCAGAGTGTCTCCCTGCAGAGCAAGGTAATATTTGTTGGGGATTTTCATTATGGTTTAGTTTTATTTAGTTTTGACTTTGTTGCCTCCAATTCAGTTATATTTAATTAGTTTTTAGAGCGGGTTTGCTAGTTTTTATTTATTTTAATTTTTTTCTAAATGATTAGTTTTAGTTTAGTTTTTCTTAGATTTAGTTTTACTTTTTTCATACTTTGGGTTATTTGTCAGGTGCAGGATTCAAAAAGAATAAAATAATAAAACTTAACAAAATATAACATTTAAAAAAATGTATTCAGTCACTTATGAACAACCAACCGTCCACAACAACCATAAGCAGAGCAGCCTTAATACTGCTTCTAGGGTTAAATACAGTGAGTGAGGCTGCCTGCTACAAATCGAAATAGTCAAAGACGACTGTAAACAAAAAGTGACAAGAAGCGAGGTGCCTTATGGTGCACCAACTCATGTAAAACTAGAAAAGCACTCAAAGAGCACAGACCTCCGCCAAGGCGGCTGCAGGGAACTTTTTATTTTTATTTAAAGTTACCCCCACCACCAAGGAGGTTATGTTTTCATGGGGCTTGTTTGTTTGTTTTTTTTGTTGGCTTGTTGGTTTGACGGTTTGCAAAGTAACTCAAAAAGTTATGGACGGTTTTTGACAAAATTTCCAGGGTTGGCTGGAAGTGGCCTAACTTAAAACTGATTAATTTTTAGTGGTGATCACATCCGATTCAACGGCACCACCAAAAATTAATCACTTTTAAGTTAGGCCACTTCTGACCAATCCTGAAAATTTCGTTAAAATCCGTCCATAACTTTTTGCAAACCAACAAAACAACATACAAATAAACAAACCCCGGTGAAAACATGACCTTCTTGGTGGAGGTAAAAAGCCCAAGCAAAATAATTAAATTTCATATCAATCCAAAACTGAAAAAGATGAAAACAAAGGGATTTGTATCTATAATTTCAAGAGCTAGGCTAAATGTTAGCCATAATTTCCATGAAGAGTCCATCAGTGAAGAATCAACCTGAATTAATACTGGAGACGTGAAAGAATAAAGCTGCCAGCAGTTCTAGGGAGTGCATCACCAAACCAATAAAGGATGCTTCCACTAATTACCTCTGCTCCTTACGTCTTTGTTTACAAACTGATTTATGGGTCAACAAATACCATGAGAGATACTCAATGCTGTCACAGCAGCAGGAGGGCTTCTCCTGAGTGTAAAGCTGAAATATTGTCATCCAGGGAAACACCTCAATGAAAAATCATGTGCAGACACCTTTCTATAACGTTTAGCCTACAAAACAGATGCATTACAGCGCTAGAAGCCAAAGCAGCAGGATTTCACAATGCCACAATGTCACAGATAAACTAAGGGCTTAAAACACTGAGGAGTATTCAGTCAGCGATGTTCATCCTCAATAACCTTTCAGCAGTTTTCACCAGGTTAGATCTGTAGTCAGCAGGGGTGGGAAAAATATTGATATGGCAATATATCACTATACTTTTCCTTCTAATATAATATCAGTTTTTAATTTCTTAATATTGACTCCCTCTCCCACAAAAAAGGTCATGTTTTGGGCCAATTGTAAATCCAAAGCAACTTCTGCACCTTGAAACAAAAAATAAAATAATTAAAAATAATCACACAGTATCTTTGACAGCCCTAATAAATATACATGTGTATATGTATACATAAATATATGCACTGTATATAGGTACATGCTTTTTATACAACTTGTATTTTAAGCTGCATTTTAAATTTCTCAGTGGTCTATGTAGAATATCACAATGTATCATATCATATCGTGAACTCCTTGCCAATACCCACCCCTAGCAGTCAGTGCTGTATAAAGCTTGGCACAAGAGCCACAGGTGGTATTTTTTTACCTCATAATATATACATTTCTAACTAAATTGACTTCCATCCAGGCCTGTGGGTGCACGCACAACCCCCTTTAAAAACTGGAGATGGCAATAAGGCCCCCTGCAATGGCTACTGACTACTAACTGATGCACACCTTATCACATTTTTCTACCTGAACACCGCCCACTTCAAATCTGTGAGAAAAAGCACAGAGAAAACAAGAAATACAGAAAACCCTTTGATGAAACACCCACAGCTGTTCATTCTGCTTCATGTTGCAGCCCATTAATCATAGTAAGAAGCTGATTGGGAAACTTTACAAAGATTTCACAAAGAGATGAGCATGTTTTTGCATTGATCTGTTGCTGTAACAGATGTTAGAACAGATGTTCCCATTCAGACACAAGAGCATGAATGTCTGGCTCAGTGTCAGCGTGACAATTCACCTTAAAAAGGTTAAGTCGGGTCAGTAAAGTTCTGCAACACTGAACTCTTTATTGAGCTGTCCTCCTGCACAGTGTCATTATCATGGTAAGCTTCAGACAAACTGTTGGAAGCACAATGAAACATCATTGGAAGTGAGGGGCCAAAACCAAAACTAAACCGCGGTGTCCACATGCTTTTGACGTCAGAAATGAATTCCTACTAAATGCTTAATATCTTTCAAACCCATCTCTAACCCAAAGGTTAACGTCACACATGTAGATGCTTGCACACCCACGCAGACAGCTATCAACACATGGCGGATCATGTCCGCACACAGTAGCCTGCGCAGTCATTTGCCTAAACAGCGCAGAGATGCAGGGCTTCTGCTCCTCCTGCTATGACTCATAGAGCCGCCTGCCTTGTACCGATGCTGGAAACGACAAGTAACCTGAACGCACCAATAAGCAACAACAACAAAACATGCATCTGTATCAGGGCACAGCATTTCTTCCTCCCGATTGTGGCACTTACCTTTCTTTCTTTTTTTACAGAAACAAACTCAGATCCTCCTCGCAGGTGTCTGCTGCTGCTGCTGCTGCCGGGCTAGTTGGTCTCCTCCTCCTCCGAGACGTCGCATCTCTCCCACGGTTCTGATGAAGAGGGGAAATTCGCGCAGAGATCACCAAACGTGGCCGGAGCTCGAGGTGACGGCCCGGCGGAGTGTCTGGTGCGTATGCAGCCTGTGGAGTGCTCGGACGGGCGTACCTTGGGAGAGTGAGACCAAGCTGATGGATGTCGCTGGGCTTCCTTAAGGAGTGGAGGTGGAGGGTTGACGCTGCCGCTGCCTTCAGTGACCTCCCGGAAACCCGGATTTCTCATGAACGCCCAGCTAGAAAGTGCCGTTCAAATGTAAAACCAATTAGTTTGTTTAAATGTATGTAAAATCTCTACCGGAATACTCAAAGTCAAAAAAAATATAAAAACGTATCATCTACATTAAGTTATGTATATGTCATGCTGCTAGCTAGAACCACTAACATGAGCTAATGGCTAATAGCCAGTTGTTTTGAAAAAAGCGACGTTAATACATCCACCACAGTACAAGCTTTACAGCATACAGCTTTACAGCAATATCATTTAACATGGGTGTGTTATAAGATAAAGATTTGATTTAATTACACCAAAATCATCTACAATGAGGTAGCCGCTTACAGCTAGCAGGAAGCCGGCCGGAAGAACCGGATGTGTCAGTTGGAGGGCGGTGCATTCCTGAAGGGTTGATGGACGTTCATTCCGTTGAGAAAATAACTCTTTTCGACTGTTGCTGAATTTCACAACTTTTTGTCGCTTATTTGCGGTTCAAGCGTTGTTACTGGGAAGTTGATTTGCCTTTGAATAAGTCTCTTCATATATTCCCGATGGCCAGGACGGACTCATTAGCGTTTTCAGTCCAAAATGGCGCCGTCGGATGTCATTTAAAAAAAAAAAAAAAAAGCATCACTGTTTACTTAAAAAAAAAAATAATATAAAGTTAACAAATAGAATAAAAAGTAGTACAGTTAACGTAATAAAAATAATAAAAAATTCTAAATAATTTACAAAATGAAAAAGCACTACAGTGTATTTATTTCATAAAAACTACTAAAAAATAATAAAATAAAAAAACAGCATATATACTGTAATAATGTTTCTTTAGGATTAAAAAAAGTTTTAAATAATAATAAAACTTCTCAGAATGTCAAACAAAGTGTGTCAAGGCCATGTTCATTTAGCAAACAGGTAAATTATTATTTTCTACAGTCCTTAACAGAATAACAGAGCAATATGTGCACTTTACACAAGAATACCTTTAAAATATTTACTGAAAAAAAAGTATGGTATCCTCCATTAGTGAATGTAAATAAATGAATTAGTGTGGGTATTGTTTTAAAAAAACATATCTATCATGCAATTTAAATGCATTTTTTATTAACTGATTATTGCCAATTCACGCTTGTATAGTAGGAAGCAGGTAATGTTGATAATTCCTGCTGCTTTTGAAGGCAGCACCATGTGTGTAACCCAAGATATGAGCCCTCAGGGTCCTAGCGCCGCCAAGCACGTACTCGTTTACTTTGGCCTAAATATTCAACAGGTGGAAACACAAACAGTGCTTGCAAATTAAATCAAAAGACGGAGATTGATGTTGCAGCACTCCACAGTGAAGCTGTGCAGCTGCTTGAAGTAAATTTGATCATTTTCTCAAATAAAATTGATGAAATTAAAGGTTATGTCACTGCACAGATTCATGAACAGCTACATTGATTCAATACCATGAATTAAGTGGTCAAATATGCTGATGTGTGTGAGTGTATGAATCCAGTATGCATTATGAATAAAATGTAAAATATCATGATTTATTTTTTTCATATTGTCAAGAAATTGATACAAAAAAACAAGCTGAGGTTTAAATGCAATTTTACAGTAAAACTGAGTAAAGATCAGAGCACTTAAAAATTATTGAAAGATAAATCTCCATCACTGGATACAGTTGCTAGGAAACAGCTTAATTTCATGTCACTGCTACAAACACTGTAGCGGAAATAACCTTGGACCCCTTGTGACAGAATATATTTCCTAAAGCCCACTGATGAGCGAATCAGGAATGTTATGAATGGATTAATAATAATATTAAATATTAATAATATACAAACCACTGTAATTACTGTGCACCAGGGGTATTGTGGTATAGTGGTATTGACATACATGACATTAAATAATGTAATGATTTTATGTTAAAAATACAATGATATATTATGTCACTAGTTCGGTGCCGGTGGAGATAATTACAGTTATGGTCACAGACTTTTTCTCCCTCCGTATTGTGAGCATAGTTCATTTTACAAAAGAAAGACAAAACAAATATAAAAAAAATACATAAACAAAGTTGAATTTGACCTTCTTTATCATCTCTATAGGATTAATGCAATGAGGGAATACCTTTGGTGTAGTATCACGAAAACATGCCTGCAAAATAACACTGACTTCTTTTCCACGGCAAAAAATGAGAGCCATAACACTTCCATGAAAATACATATATACAGTGGTGTGTCCAACAAATAAAAACAAAAAAAAAATACATTAGGCGAAGGTTGTTCTCCCTAAAAACAAGAAAAGCAATAATATAAATTTCAGTAAGGAAATTCTGTGAAACTCAAAAGTGATGTACACTGTATGTATAGAATAGAAACACAAAATAGTGAGTATAAATACTAATTAAAAAGATGACAAATCAGAATCAGAGCACAAACTGAATACAGAACAACAGAATTGCAGTATTTCCCCAAGAACTGCAAAATAGCAGAGTTAAAGAATGACAGAAATGACAATATACCAGTGTAAAATTTCATTAAAGAATGGGGCCAGTGAGTCTTGTGGATTGTTTTATTTTACTGTCAACAAATCCCATGAAAAGACCAAAACAAATTAATCAACGAAGTGACCCCTCAACATCACTTTTCAGTCTTAATGTGAATGAAACAAAAACATTTGCTGAGATTTAGACAACAAACGCACTGTAGTTAGGTTTTGGAAAAAAAAAAAAAAACAACATTGTTGGGTTTAAAAGACCGCAGCCTCCTCAGGAAGTAGAGTCTGCTCTGAGCCTTTTTGAACAGGATGTCAGTGCTGGATGGCCAGTCCATCTGCCGTCCAGGTTCAGTCCCAGGTATTTACAGGTATTGACTTCCTCCACATCAGATCCCTCAATGGAGATCTGCTGTAGATGTGGCCTGGACCTCTGAAAACCCACCACCATCTCCTTGGTCTTGGCAGTTCAGCTGCAGATGGTTTGCCCTACACCAAACCACAAAGTCCTCCACCAAGCTGTGTTCTCCCTCCTGTCCATCCCTGATACACCCCACGATTGAACTGCTGTCAGAGTATTTCTGCATGTGGCATAACTCGGAGCTGTATTTGATGTGAGGTGCCAAAGCAAATGCTCAATCAACTCCTAAGTGTCTTTTCTGCATGTGTGTCTGTGTGCCCGAGGGAATTCACATATGATCATGCATGTGCTGATGTCAAGCAACGTTCAGAATCAAAGCTTTTTTTTTTATAACCACCACAACCTGTTGCCATGGGGACCATGCCATGAGAGTGGATTCAGGAAATACATATAGAAATAGTAATACAATGGCTTCAGTGTTAGCTGGCAGAGGATTAAATGCAAACAGTTTAGCTCTATGTGATGCCTGTGTGAGGCTTATTGGTCTTTATCAATCATTGCAGGACAATAGTGTATTATAATAAATGAACAACTACATTAAATAATAAACAGGCAAGGCCGCATAACAGGAAGGTAAAACAAGTGAGGATAATTCGTTAAGAGAGACACCTGGTGGTGATAAACAGACATGACAAAGAACCGAAGGTCCATCAGAGGAGATTAACAGTTTAAAAGAGCCTGAACATTTTTGTGTTTTGCTGAAAAACTGAGAGGAGGATGCCTTTCATAAAACATATGTGGCTCCTATATTGATTGTTTGACTTATTTGTGAAACCAACCCTAAACAAAACACTCTGCTGCTCTTCCTGAATGAACACCAGCATAATAAATCCTCTTTCCTCTTCCTGCTCTCAAACACAGCCTCTCCCATTCAGTCCAGATATTCCCTGCTTTCTGCCTCTTTTGCTGATCTGCAGTTCAACTGATGACTTTAACCAACATGCTGTAAAGTGAAGCAACATGCACTACAGATCAACAGTCTAGCTGATGTCATTCTCTGCCATGCATGCTTATGAAATATGGGATAAGTCATGTTTAGATCCAGTACACCTTAATTATAATGACAAAATATCAATTATTTGACATTTACAGGGCACAGATCTGGTTTATTCCAGTTTTTGCAGATACTCCCTATACTCCAATAATGAATAATACTTAAAGTTGCTGTCTTTCTTCACTCTAATTGATTATTTTTTTCACTGTAGTACATTCCCAAAAGTCAGCAGGGAACATAAGAGCAGTTGCAGCTCATTGCACTGTTTTTATATAAATATTTGTTGTTTACTGTTGCACAGTAAATACAATTTGTTTCACACCTGTTTGTTCATATAAAGCTTGTCCATAATCATTATTGATAATTATGGCAAATAAATGTAATATCGTTCACCATTGATTTGCACCATAAAAACATTTTAGAACACTTTATACCTCTATTTCACTGTATTCACGTGCAAATATACTACCACTGTGGATTTTACTTATAAAACAGTGTTAAGTGAAATACTAAAGTAAAGCACCTTCCAGTACTTCAGTAAATGTACTTTCCACTGCAGCGGAGTATTTGTCATTTCGGGACAAATTACTTTTGATAGATTGATGCATTTATTATCACAGTGAATAGAGAAATAAAGTTTGTTTAGTCACACAAAACATGTATTTCGCAACGGTGGAAAAACAGGCGGAACTTTTCTCCGATGGAAGAGCCCGGCTGCGCAACCACGGAATGTTTTCGTGTCGCACCGCAGAACGCGGAAGTGAAGCGCCGCACTTGTGTTTATGTTTAGGTGCCGAGCAGAAAAACTCAATTTGTGAGTCACTATGGCGGTCAGCGCCGTTCACCTGGAGTCAGACGCCTTCCTGGTGTGCATGAATCACGCTTTGAGCACGGAGAAAGAGGAAGTGATGGGTTTGTGCATCGGAGAAGTGGAAGTCACCCGCATAGTTCACATCCACTCTGTCATCATTCTCCGCCGCTCGGACAAGAGGAAGGACCGGGTGGAGATCTCCCCGGAGCAGCTGTCTGCGGCCTCCACGGAAGCGGAGCGGCTCGCCGACATGACCGGGAGACCGATGCGGGTGGTAGGCTGGTACCACTCCCACCCGCACATCACCGTGTGGCCCTCCCACGTCGACGTGAGGACTCAGGCCATGTACCAGATGCTGGACCAGTGCTTCGTGGGCCTCATCTTCTCCTGCTTCATAGAGGACAAGAACACCAAGACGGGTCGCGTGCTGTACACCTGCTTCCAGTCCGTGCAGGCGCAGAAGGGCTCCGAGTACGAGCGCGTGGAGATCCCCGTGCACGTCGTGCCCCGCGACGCCATCGGCAAAGTGTGCCTGGAGTCAGCCGTGGAGCTGCCGCGGATCCTGTGCCAGGAAGAGCAGGACACTTACCGCAAGATCCACAGCCTGGCGCACCTGGACCCCGTCACCAAGATCCACAACGGCTCCGTGTTCACCAAAAACCTGTGCAGCCAGATGTCTGCGGTGAGCGGCCCCTTGCTGCAGTGGCTGGAGGACCGGCTGGAGCAGAACAAGCAGAGCATCGTGGAGCTGCAGCAGGAGAAGGAGAGGCTGCTGCAGGAGCTGGCTGCTCTGTGAGCCCAGAGGGCACATCCATTATATTAGATTCATTTAGATTAGATATAAAATACAGCGTGGAGGGAAGTTTGGACACCACTACCAGGTCTTTTGCTGCTGTTGCACAGAGGAAACGGACCTTCTGTTTAGCTTTTTTTGGTTTTATCATTATTTTTCCTCTGTTATCATCTTCCACCTGTTTTGTACCAACTAAAAATTAACATTTTGATGATGAATGAATAATATGAATATTGAAAAAAAGCACTGGCATTAAATGTTGATTACTTGTTTAAAGTGTTATTTCATGAAATTTATTATATTGACAGTCACACACTTCCAGTGTCGTTTTCTCCAACCACACAAATGCAAAACAAACATGCTGAAATTATAGATACATTTCAAGTTCTCACTGAGAATGTACAGTTGGGTTCATAAACAAACCTCCCTCATTAATAATCACTCTTAATCGGAGCCAAGCCCATTGTGGAGAACATGCTTTTGATTTTTTTTTTTTTTTGATTTTGAAGAAAATGCTAAAAACAAAAAAAATCCCAAAGTCCCAGCTGATGCCCTGTGAGAGTTCTCTCACATGTGCAGTGACTGTAGATGTTTTCAGTCCTTGGTTAATTGTCTCCTTGTTTGCTGGCCATTGATTGCCAGTGTGGGTGCGACTCATCGGGGTGGGCAACGGAGTGAGTGGGGGGAGTGTCTGGCAGGGTGGTGGGACGTGGCCTCCTTTACTGGTCAGGAGGCTAATCTCTCTGTTGAGGGCCTCTGTCTGCTCCGACTGGGCTTTCACCAGCATCTGGAGGCTCTCAATATCCTCCTGGTCCACACGACTCAAGTGATCCTGGAACTGTATGCCCTGGACACACACAAACACATATCCATTAAGACATGTAGATGGATATGTACATAGGTGGAGAGACAAACTCAATTCAACTCACATCTCAATAGTCCCAAATGCACCTTCACTGTTTTGGATCAGATCTAGTTCGTTTACACCATATTAATATTGTAAATCCCAGCTTTGATCAATATTCATATAAAAAGAACCCTTAAACGCACAGTAATTACCATCGTTTTCTGCCTGGTGTTGAGATTATGCTCCAGCTCCACCTTCTGGCCCCGAGGAGCCTCTTAGCACAGAAGAGGAGCTCAGTGTTACGTCCTGGTCACCTCCATCATAGCCTGATGTACTCCTCTCTCTGACTCATTGAACACACACACACACACAAAAGATCAAAAACTTTGCTCCAATTTAAGTAAAAGTATAAAAATGTAAAACTTCAAAGAGACTGAGATACAGACAGCTCACACTTGGACACAGGCAAACACAAACACAAAGGTCAGCATACATTGCACTGTGTTTGAGTTCCTTGGTGAATGCTGCTTCTTGGAGGAGTTTTTTCTGCTTGACCTCCTCCAGCATCCGTGCTCGGTAAGCGCCTGTATAGCCTCCAGATCCAGCAGCCTCCCAAACTTCACGACATCATCAGCTGGTTGCAATGCTTCTCCAGCTCTACACCAACACACAGATCAGCATCACATCTCTTTAAACATTCACGCATGGCAATCTATATAAACACATCATCTGGAGGGTTAGGTTAAACCAGAGAGGAGTTTGAGTCTTATCTAGGTTCAGGTGGGTCTCACCTTGGATGTTGTCAGCCCAGGTCCCTACAGTCATTAATGAGCTTCCTTATGTATGTTTACTGTGCCTTCACTGTACGTTGGGTGATCTTTCTGCTGGCTTTTCTCTGCCTGCAACTGTGTGATGCGCTCCTTCAGCCTGTTCAGCTCCCTCTTATCCAGCACCAATGCTGGGTTCATGTCTGACGGCACCGACCTCACCGACGGCACCTCAGACAATTTTCTTAGTCCTCTAAAAATTACCTGGTGCAGTCTGAGAGGAACCATCACATCCAGTTGGTTCATTTTCTGCTGTTTCTCCCTGTTGACCAGCTCCAAGTCTTCCTCTGCTGCTGCCCGACTGCTCTTCACCGATTTCTCCTGCAGAGACGACACACAGGCAAGCCAACATGTGAGTGATAAAGTTAAAACAAGGTAGCAAATATGTCAGCTGAGATGAGGCAAGAGAAAAGGTGAAAAGCAGAGTAAGACCTTCTTGACAATGGTGTCGCACTCCTCCTTCAGAGCTTCAGCACTTTTCTTCTCCTCTGCCAGCAGTTCCTCCAGGTCCAACCGATGTTCACGTAGCTGCAGTACGTTCTCAAACAACTCTGGCTCACAGCCTGAGAAACACGCACACACACACACACACACACACACACACACACACACACACGCACACACACACACACACACTGTGAAATACATTTGTACGCGGGCGTACACAGTCTGGCCTTAGTTTCCGGTTAGAAAAACTGCAGCTACTTCAGATAGATGTGTTTCACTCCTTTATTTCACACGTGAACCAAGTATAGATGTGTCTTGTTGTGGTCTCCTGAATCACATAAACAATGAACAGCAGACACATCCACGTTAATAAATAAAATATTATGAAATATTAACATATAAATAACCTTATGTACAAATCAAGAAGGTTGTAATGGTACTTCGCAATGGCCACACGGGAGCACTCCTAACTGCTTCATTACAATATGATTCTAAGTAACAAAGATAAATGTACAAATATTGGTGTCTGTGAGTCCAATCACAGTATTCAACATATAATCAAATTAGTATTGTGTCAAGAACATGTGTACAACGTATATACATAAGGAAATGAGAACATATGAATCAAACTAGTAATGCAGGCCTATCTCATATAAACAATTATGCACGTGTTCGAGAGAACAACATAGTTTCTAACATAACAGACAGTGACTATAGACTTACACATTCACGCACAATGGACATAAGTTATTGGGTTTGGCACAGTCATAACTGACTAGGATGTGTGCAGCACTAGACAGGAGCAGCTCAGCCGCGTTAAGGGCAGCTCCGTCCTTCCGGGTCTGTTCGGGTGCGCTCGGCTCGACTCACACACAGATTCATGCTCATAGTTGAAGCTGAAGTAAAACACTGCAAATTACCTCACATTAAGTCTGGCCAGGTCCAAATTATATTCAGTCTATTCAGCTCAGGTAGGGTCAAGATAGGAGTTTGGTGATGTCATGGCTCAGTGTGGTAGATTTTTTTTTTTTTAACCAGGAGCTGAATCATCAGGGCTCCTTCACCCCAAAACAAACTAAAATCAGTAAAAACACTGAATGAAGCAGTTTCACATTAAAAATCTGTGTTTATCCAGTGCTGTTGAACCCCAGAGGAGCTGTGAGTTGAGCTGCCGCTGGCATTTCCTCAGCTTGATCTCAGTCTTAAGATCTACTTTAAATCCTTGACTCTTTGAGTGCCAAAGGCGATATATTTACGCCCTTTAAAATATCTAGCAGCTTGAGTGCCATAAGCGTGTGTATATGCACTATATATATATATATATATATATATATATATATATATATATATATACGTCCTTCCTTTTTTCGGCAGCAAGGACAAAAGAGCGCTCTCACTTAATTAGTTAGTGTTAAGTTAGTTCAGTTTCCTTGTTTGCTGTCATGCGTCCAATGAACGTAAGTTCCACTACATGTCATTACTGTTAACATGCTCTTGAGGTGTGGGTTGTGAATAGTTGTTTGAAATAGAATGCTGTGGTTAGTATGTTGCACATGTGTAGGCTATTCCATATCATATTGTAAAGCGTAGCTGCTAGAGCTATTCATTTAGTGTAGTAGTAGTAAATATCTATGTCTGTCGGTTTTCAATTTAGACGAATGGCCAGTGTGTTGATAAGTTGTTATTTCTTCTATCCACTATGAGGCAGCTGCAGGTGATTACTTGTCTTGGTGGTGCTTTGTCTTAGTTGGTGGCTCCTGAAGAGGTCCTCTGTACTCCTGATCCTCAATGAGCGAACTTGAGCTATGATGACTGGGTAACCTGTCCTGCGATGAGGTGGCGACTTGTCCAGGGTGTACCCTGCCTTCAGCCCTAAGATAGCTGGGATAGGCTCCAGACCCGGGATACTTGACAGGACCTAAAACATGATTACAGTGGCATTGAAGCTGAATTTGTCCAATTTTCTGCTTTGTAGATAATCCAGCTTTAGAGACAATGCCACTACCAAAAAGAAACGGGATATCAGAAGTTATACCACTGCCCAGAACAGGTTGATATTATTCAGCTGTATCACGCCACGCAAACCTATTAATTGCAAAGAGTTATCGACTGTGTAATTGTTAGACTGCTGGTGTTAACTGTAGCCAACAGAATAAAGCCCTGGCATATCTGCAATATGCATGGAAACGAGCAATTTATGGAAAAATGCTGACCAGCTCCTGTTTTTCTCTGTAATGGAATTAGTGCTAGTGTAGCCTGCTAACTGGCTACTAAGAAAGCTTGCCTGTTGAAGCTAATTAATGAAACACCTGTGTGCATGAAATTAGACAACATAAGGCAGATGCAAGCCTAGAACAGGTTAGGAATCTGTGCTTTTGTCAAATCTATAGTTTTGTTTACCTAGTAGCCTATGAACATAGTCGTGGCATAATTTCTGTTGTTCTGTCAGTAGCCTAGGCTAAATACATAAGTGTCATATATGTGTGCTATACTGGAAGTCACCAGTAGGTGATGCTGTGCGACTTAACAAGTACCTGGGGGATTCAATAAAACTTTATTCAGTTGAATGCATGCTGCCTCACGGTCTGATACATAACATGGTATCAGAACATGTCTAAGAAGACAGGACAGAACACAGAAAAAAAAAAGATGGACCATCAAAAACCACCGGGGACATTAAATTTGGAAGGTAATCTCGCAGAAAGTTGGAGAGTATGGATACAGAAGTTTCAGATTTACCTCATTGCGAGTGGAATCAACGGGAAGTCGGAAAAAGTACAGCTTTTGTATGTGCCACATTTCTTCACGTCGCAGGAGATGATGCACTCAAGGTATTCAGTACTTTTGAGTTTGATGAAGATGTCGATGGACTGGAAGGCTTAAAAGAGCTGTTCAGAAGATACTGTGAACCGCGAAAAAACGTGACTTACCAGAGACATTTGTTCAATACCAGAGTGCAAGGCAATGCTGAATCCATTGATGCTTACATGCAGAACTGCAACAAATGGAAAGCCTTGGTGTCATAGAGAGACAAACGGAGCCCACAGACTGGGTGAGTAGCATGGTGACTGTAGTGAAACCACACAAAATCAGAATATGTCTGGATCCACAAGATTTGAATAAGGCGATAAGGAGAGAACACTATCCTCTCAAGACAGTGGAGGAAGTAGTTGCAGAAATGCCTAACGCAAAGGTTTTCTCGGTTTTAGATGCAAATCATGGCTACTGGCAGATCCAGTTAGATGAACAGAGCTCCAGATTCTGTACTTTCAACTCACTGCTGGGAAGGTACAGATTTAAGCAGTGCCGGCTGAAGCCTCTAGGGGGCCCTAGGCAGGCCCTCTATCCAGGGGCCCTTGGAGTGGCGTTCGGTGCCGACGAAAAATTTTGGATGTTTTAAGGTAGAAATGCAAATGCAAATCCTACTCATAGTACTGCATCACTGCATGTAACAACCAACCAGAACCAACCAACCAGCAGAATGGCAATGCAAAAACAACATAATCACACATCTTACATACTGTATGCCACAGAGAGATCACTCACTGCCAGTCCAGACACACGCTGTCTGACAGGCAGAAACAACAGCATTCAAAAAAAGCCGGCTTTCTGCACACACATGGCCATGACGCACCCAGTGTGTTTCTTCTCAGCCAAGTTCAAGAACCACCAGCTGAAGTACTCTACGGTTGAGAAGGAGACCCTGGCGATGCTACTAGCATTCCAGCATTTTGAGGTTTATGTTGGGTCCAGTGTTGCTCCTGTGCTGGTTTACACTGATCACAACCCTCTGGTTTTCCTGGCTAGAATGCGTAACCATAATCAACAGTCGTAACGTTGGTCCCTGATTTTACAGGAGTACAACATCCAGATCCATCACAAGAAAGGTGCTGAGAATGTGGTAGCTGATGTTCTGTCCCGTGGGTGAGGTGAGACCATTAATGGTAGAGTAGGCAAATTTTTTTAAACTGTTGTCTTCCCCCCTCTGCAATAGGTGGCAATGTAGTCAAACGTTGTACACAAACCTGAAGTGAGATTGGTTTGTGACTTATGGGGGGGGGGTGTTACGGCCCTAGTGCCGTGTTGTGTGTATGTCTCTCTCTCTCTCTCTCTCCTTAATTTGCTCCTCCAGGTGTTTTCCCCCCTCCCCCCGATCAGCAGGTGTTTCCACTGGGCTCATCAGCTGATCGCAGGTAAAAGCTGGAGGAGAAGTGCAGCTCGGGGAGGAGAAAAGAGAGGAGACAGTGTCAGTGTCTGTGACAGTCAGTGGTGGAAGCAGTCAGCATCTTGTGGCAACAGTGGTTGTCTTGTTTAGATGTTTTTCTCTGGTGTCTCCCTCTTTCCAAGTGTGGAAAGAGGGTGTACGGCTGTGGTCGTTTTCTTCCCCCCAGGTGTGGTGGCGTTTTGAGTTGTTTGATTTCAGTGGTTTATTACCTCCTGAACGGGGACGTCTTGTGGTTAATAGTTTAATTATTATTTTACCCTGGACTGTTTTGTTTTACTTTTGACCAGCGTCATTAGTTCGGGTCCCTTTAAGTTCGTGTTTTTTTTCATAAAATAAATAATCATTACTGACCCGTTAGCAGATTCTGTCTCCTTCATTTCATTCCTGGAACAATTTTACTTTGTTTTCCTCCCTTCATCCCCTGGTACCATCCCCGGGAGGTAACAATCATGCACAACAACAACAACACACCATCAACAGCGTTATTTACTAGAGGGTTATAATTTACCAGATTGCTGCTGGCGCTGTTCATTCTGGCGCTGTCATTTTTTTTCTTTTCTCGTGTCCCATGGGATAAATCCGTTTCATTGTGTGTCTGTGTTTATTTTGCTACTTTTTCCAGTTCTCTCTCTCTCTCTCTGCCCTGTGGCTGCGCCGTCACGTGAACCGGAAGTAACTCTGTCTGAAAGGGGGCGGGGGAAACTTCCCAAGACTAACAGCTGTCAAGAAAAGCTTGTTCCGTCTTTTTTTCATGACACTGACAGCCAATCAGGAGTCTTACACAGTCACAGAAGTCACACGGGCGATCTTGCTTTAGATTTGTCTTGGCACTTTCAGCAGAGGCGGCAGTAGTGGCAGTAGCTCAGTCTGTAGTGACTTGGGCTGGATCGGAGGGTCGCCAGTTCAAGTCCAGGTCGGACCAAAATGTGGAGAGTGGACTGGTAGCTGGAGAGGTGCCAGTTCCTCCTCCTGGGCACTGCCGAGGTGCCCTTGAGCAAGGCACCGAACCCCCAACTGCTCGGGGCGCCTGGATAAGGGGCAGCCCCCTCACTCTGACACCTCTCCTCTAATGCATGTGCATGTGTTTGTTTCATGACTTGTGTGTGTAATGTGCAATTGAAAAAAATATATATATATACTAACAGAGTGAAAAAATGTAATTTCCCTCATTGAGGGATTAATAAAGGAATTCTTCTTCTTCAGAGCTGCTCGCTGCTGCAGGACGCGATGCTCACAGCTGGCTGGGACTGATATTCTGTTACTTGTAAGCGACGTTGGGGGGCCTTTTCGCTCGGTGGGGGCCCTAGGCAACGTGCACTGTGTGCGTTTGCCAAAATCCGTCTCTGGATTTAAGAGACTTCCTTTTGGCATATCCTCAGCACCAGAAGTCTTTCAGAGGTGCTTGGAGCAACATCTAGAAGGACTGGATGGAGTGGTGAATGTTGTTGATGACATTCTGGTGTGGGGTGAAGACCAAGAGTCACATGACAACAGATTGAGGAAGCTGCTGGACAGACTGAGGAGCATAAACATGAAACTCAACAGGGACAAATGCAAAATTGGACTCTGTGAAATCAGCTACATCAGACATGTGTTGAGCAAAGATGGACTGAAACCAGACATGGGAAAAGTGAGAGCCATACAAGGAATCACAGAACAAAACAGAACTGCAGAGGTTCTTGGGAATGGTACAGTATGTCGCAAAGTTCATCCCAAATCTCTCAGAAGAGTCTGCACCACTCAGGAGGCTACTGGAAGGAGAAACCATCTGGCACTGGGAACACGAACAACAAAAGAGCTTTTCAAGACTCAAGGAACTTGTGAGTAACACACCAGTGCTGAAATATTATGATGTGAAAAAGCCTGTCACACTCTCAGTTGATGCAAGCACAAGTGGTTTGGGAGCAGTGATCCTACAAGAAGGACATCCAATAGCATATGGTTCCAGGTCACTAACAGACTGTGAAAAAAAATATGCTCAAATTGAAAAGGAGCTGTTAGCTATTGTTTTTGGCTGTGAAAGATTTCACCAATACCAGTATGGGAGATCCGTGCAGGTCGAATCAGATCACAAACCTTTAGAGACCATCTTTAAAAAATCTCTTCACATGGCGCCAGCCAGGCTGCAGAGGATGTTAATGAGGCTTCAAAAATACAGCCTACATGTGAAGTACAAGCCTGGTAAAGAAATGCACATAGCAGATGCATTAAGCAGAGCCAGTCTGAAGGATCTCCCAGATGTCACACAGGAGAAAGAGTTGGATGTGAGCTACATAGCCCAACAGCTACCAGTTTCAGAGAAGAAGCTTGATCAGTTCAAAGAAGCCACACAGAAGGATGAGACGTTGGGACTGCTGATAGCAGCAATACAGAACAGATGGCCTGACTCACGGAAACAGGTTCCAGAGGAACTACAACAGTACTGGACGTTCAGAGATGCTGGAGAAAATTCATGAGAGTCACATAGGAATTGTGAAAAGTAAGGAAAGGGCCAAAGATGTCCTGTTCTGGCCAGATATGGCCAAAGAGATTGAGGATGTGATACAGAGATGTGCAGTGTGCAACAAACACAGAAATCAAAATCCAAGAGAGCCCTTGATATCTCATCCAGTCCCAGAGTGAGCTTGGTCAAAGGTGGGAATGGATTTATTCCATTTCAGCAATGCTGAATATCTTCTCTGTGTGGACTATTTTTCCAAGTACCCTGAAATCACAAAGTTGAGCGGTACAACAAGCAAGCACATCATAACTGCTTTGAAATCTGTATTCACCAGACATGGTGTGTCAGATGAACTCTGCTCTGACAATGGAAGGCAGCTAGTCAGTGCAGAAATGCAGGAGTTTGCACAAAGTTGGGAGTTCTAACATACCACCTCAAGCCCAGAGTTTCCACAGTCCAATGGGCAAGTCGAAAGAGCCATTCAAACAGTGAAACGTCTGCTGAAAAAGGCACAGGACAGTCACACAGACCTATACATTGCTCTTTTAGAGTACAGGAACACACCACTGGATGGAGTAGGTTATTCTCCTGCACAGTTTCTGATGGGTAGAAGACTGAAAACAAAATTTCCAGTGTCAAGTAGTTTGCTGCAGCCCCAAGTCTTAAAACAAGCAAGAAGCAGTTTGATTTATAGGCAACACAAGCAAAAATACTACTTTGATCGTGGAACAAGGAAACTGCCGGAAGTGAAAGAAGGAGAAAGAGTGAGAATCAGACAGCAGAACATGTGGCAACCTGCTGTTATTCTGAACACACATGATAAGCCAAGGTCTTACATTGTCCAAACAGACAATAACCAAATCTACAGAAGGAACAGAAGACACATTCTGAAAACAAAGGAAAACTGGACTTCAAAACAACCAACAGAGACTGATGACAACTTACCTGATCCACAGCAGCTGATGGAAAACGTACAGTCTGCAGGAAGAGAAACTGAACACAGTGAGGATGTCCAGGAGAGATCCTTACCTGAGAAACAGATACCCGCAGCAAAGCCACCATCACCTGTGGTCACACCCAAGTAGACCAAATCAAATGAGACTGTGAAAATGAACAGTTACAAAAAAGAAGTTTCTGATGTCCTATTGAATTGATCTACTAGTTGCAAGTGTAAACAATTGTAGTGTGACTTAAAAAAAAAAAAATCTAAAGAAAGGGAGATGTCACGTATGTATGCTATACTGGAAGTCACCAGTAGGTGGTGCTGTGACACTTAAGTACCTGGGGGATTCAATAAAACTTTATTCAGTTGAACGCATGCTGCCTCACGGTCTGATGCATAACAATAAGCAATAATGCTGGTAAAGCTGGATGCTGGTAACGGTAATGTCCCTACCAAAGCTGAGACCAAACCAACGCCCTTGATTTCTCCAACCACACAAATGCAAAACAAAGATGCTGAAATTATAGATAAGTTTCAAGTGCTCACATCTGAGAATGTACAGTTGGGTTCATAAACAAACCTCCCTCGTTAATAATCACTCTTAATCAGAGCCGAGCTCATTGTGGAGAACATGCTTTTGATTTCTGATTAATCTATCGATTGTTTTCTAAATTAATCAATTAAATGTTTGATCTATAAAATGTCATAAAATGCTACAAAAATCCCAAAGAACCAATGATGTCCTAAAATGCCCCTTGTCCTCAACTCAAAAATATTCAGTTTGCTGTCATATAAGAGGAAAGAAACCAGAAAATATTCACATTTAAGAAGCTGGAATGAGGCACTCTAATGTATTTTATTTAGTTAATTATCTCCTTGCCTGTTGGGTCATTTTCATACTTTGACTCGTTTGGATGGACACCCTGGCCCTTGATTTGCCAGTGTGTTATTTTTTATTTTTTTAAGGCCCGAGCCGACTGCTGTTATTATTCTTCTGGCCATGGCATGGTGTGTCTTTTTAGGTGTGTCTTAATTTGCCATAACTATGTCTTATGTGGTCCCACCCCCACTATATTTCTGATGTTTAATAACAGTCTCGCCCTGAACGCATTGACACCAAACTCACTTCCGTATGTCATAGCGCCACCTAGTGGTGAAGGCGAACGCATTTTGGCACTTTTTGGCCTATAACTCCTGGAGGAGTTGTATGGAGTATGGAGCTCGTCAAAAATAAGTGACACAGAACACGCAAAGGAAGCCCAGGGGCAAACGATCACCAAGGCTAAATGGAAAAGGAGTCGGCCGTATATCAGGTGGCAGTGCGATACGCTGCAAGAGCCCGTCGGCACCCCACAGAGGTCCTAGTTTTCTTTTTGTTTTTGGGGGGGGGCAACGGAGCAAGTGGCTGGCAGGTGGCAGGTGTTTTCAGTCCTTGGTTAATTGTCTCCTTGTTTGCTCGCCGTTGATTGCGAGTGCGGGTACGACTTGTCAGGGTGGGCAATGGAGCGACTGGGGGGAGTGGCTGGCAGGTGGCAGGTGTTTTCAGTCCCTGGTTAATTGTCTCCTTATTTGCTCGCCGTTGATTGCGAGTGCGGGTGCGACTTGTCAGGGTGGGCAATGGAGCGAGTGGGGGGAGTGGCTGGCAGGTGATAGGTGTTTTCGGTCCTTGGTCAATTGTCTCCTTGTTTGCTCGCCGTTGACTGCCAGTGCGGGTGCGACTTGTCAGGGTGGGCAATGGAGCAAGTGGGGGGAGTGGCTGGCAGGTGGCAGATGTTTTCAGTCCTTGGTTAATTGTCTCCTTGTTTGCTCGCCGTTGATTGTGAGTGCGACTTGTCAGGGTGGGCAATGGAGCAAGTGGGGGGAGTGGCTGGCAGGTGGCAGATGTTTTCAGTCCTTGGTTAATTGTCTCCTTGTTTGCTCGCCGTTGATTGCGAGTGCGACTTGTCAGGGTGGGCAATGGAGCGAGTGGGGGGAGTGGCTGGCAGGTGGCAGATGTTTTCAGTCCTTGGTTAATTGTCTCCTTGTTTGCTCGCCGTTGATTGCGAGTGCGACTTGTCAGGGTGGGCAATGGAGCGAGTGGGGGGAGTGGCTGGCAGGTGATAGGTGTTTTCACTCCTTGGTTAATTGTCTCCTTGTTTGCTCGCCGTTGACTGCCAGTGCCGGTGCGACTTGTCAGGGTGGGCAATGGAGTGAGTGGGGGGAGTGGCTGGCAGGTGGCAGATGTTTTCAGTCCTTGGTTAATTGTCTCCTTGTTTGCTCGCCGTTGCTTGCGAGTGCGGGTGCGACTTGTCAGGGTGGGCAATGGAGCGAGTGGGGGGAGTGTCTGGCAGGTGATAGGTGTTTTCAGTCCTTGGTTAATTGTCCCCTTGTTTGCTCGCCGTTGACTGCCAGTGCCGGTGCGACTTGTCAGGGTGGGCAATGGAGCGAGTGGGGGGAGTGTCTGGCAGGTGGCAGATGTTTTCAGTCCTTGGTTAATTGTCCCCTTGTTTGCTCGCCGTTGACTGCCAGTGCCGGTGCGACTTGTCAGGGTGGGCAATGGAGCGAGTGGGGGGAGTGTCTGGCAGGTGGCAGATGTTTTCAGTCCTTGGTTAATTGTCTCCTTGTTTGCTCGCCGTTGCTTGCGAGTGCGGGTGAGACTTGTCAGGGTGGGCAATGGAACGAGTGGGGGGAGTGTCTGGCAGGGTGGTGGGACGTGGCCTCCTTTCTTGGTCAGGAGGCTAATCTCTCTGTTGAGGGCCTCTGTCTGCTCCGACTGGGCTTTCACCAGCATCTGGAGGCTCTCAATATCCTCCTGGTCCTCACGACTCAAGTGATCCTGGAACTGTATGCCCTGGACACACACAAACACATATCCATTAAGACATGTAGATGGATATGTACATAGGTGGAGAGACAAACTCAATTCAACTCACATCTCAATAGTCCCAAATGCACCTTCACTGTTTTTGGATCAGATCTAGTTCGTTTACCATATTAATATTGTAAATCCCAGCTTTGATCAATATTCATATAAAAAGAACTTAAACGCACAGTAATTACCATCGTTTTCTGCCTGGTGTTGAGATTATGCTCCAGCTCCACCTTCTGGTCGAGGAGCCTCTTAGCACAGAAGAGGAGCTCACTGTTACGTCTGGTCACCTCCATCATAGCCTGATGCGCCTCCTCTACCTCTGACTGAACACACACACACACACAAAAGATCAAAAACTTTGCTCCAATTTAAGTAAAAGTATAAAAATGTAAAACTTCAAAGAGACTGAGATACAGACAGCTCACACTTGGACACACAAACACAAACACAAAGGTCAGCATACATTGCACTGTTTGAGTTCCTTGGTGAATGCTGCTTCTTGGAGGAGTTTTTTCTGCTTGACCTCCTCCAGCATCCTGCTCCCCGTCAGCGTCTGTATAGCCTCCAGATCCAGCAGCCTCCCAAACTTCGACATCATCAGCTGGTTGCAATGCTTCTCCAGCTCTACACCAACACACAGATCAGCATCACATACTCTTTAAACATTCACGTGGCATCTATATAACACATCATCTGAGGGTTAAGGTTAAACCAGAGAGGAGTTTGAGCTCCTCTCGGTTCAGGTGGGTCTCACCTTGGATGTTGTCGTCCAGGTCCCTACAGTCTTTAATGAGCCTGGCGTGCTCCTTGTGTGCTTCACTGTGTAGATTTTTCAGCTGGCTTTTCTCTGCCTGCAACTGTGTGATGCGCTCCTTCAGCCTGTTCAGCTCCCTCTTATCCAGCACCAATGCTGGGCTCAGGTCTGACGGCAACAAGCCGTCAACAAAAAACTCGTTCTGGTAGACAAACGGAGAAGGTGGAGGGAAGTGAGTAATTTTTTAAACAAAAATTCCTTCGTTCCAGCTCAGAGGATTTTCTTAGTCCTCTTAAAATCTTTGGCCTGTTTTTGGAGAAAAGATTAAATATGTATTTAATATTAATATTATATTTGAATATGTCCAACTGTTCTTTTTGGTCTTGAACCCCCACAGTTTTGGGCCGATTACCTGGTGCAGTCTGAGAGGAACCATCACATCCAGTTCGTTCATTTTCTGCTGTTTCTCCCTGTTGACCAGCTCCAAGTCTTCCTCTGCTGCTGCCCGACTGCTCTTCACCGATTTCTCCTGCAGAGCCGAGCAGAGACGACACACAGGCAAGCCAACATGTGAGTGATAAAGTTAAGACAAGGTAGCAAATATGTCAGCTGAGATGACGCAAAAGAAAAGGCAAAAAGCAGAGTAAGACCTTCTTGACGAGGGTGTCGCACTCCTCCTTCAGAGCTTCAGCACGTTTCTTCTCCTCTGCCAGCAGTTCCTCCAGGTCCAGTCGATGTTCACGTAGCTGCAGTACGTTCTCAAACAACTCTGGCTCACAGCCTGAGAAACACACACACACATACACACACACACATTTAGTAGTACATGTTGCACATGGTGGTTCATTTTCTATTTGTATATAGTGCTCTCTTATGGCTAGGGAGTTAGCAGCTAGCCTATGGCATGTGGCTGCATTCCAGATGCAGCTTATGCCTTGGTCATAGACTGTAAAAAGAATGGATGTAACACCCGTGATGTCACCCATTGGTTTTGGGGAGTCCGTTTTTTTGCTCCTATCATTGGCATTTGAACTGAATTAAAATCCATCTTGGATTTTAATGTACGTGTACTTTTCATATTTGGAGGAGAGACGGGTCAGCCGTCTGAGATCCCGCCAAACTTGGTCTCGCCACACATTCCCATCCAGTAGTATGACATAATTGACAAACGACTAAAGTAAACTGTTACCATTAAAACATTTGAGGATTCCTCTAGATTTGAACCTTGTTAGAAATATTTGGGATGATAAATACACTTAATTACATACATATAACATAGGCAGAGTCATTTTAGATAAAAAAATGTATTTTAGAAGGTTTGAACTGACCTGGAGGGCAAACACTGTCGTCCAGAGCAGCTCCTCCATCCTCCGTACCGCTGTCATAATCATCATCATCCCAGTCATCGTCTTCATCAGAGTACTCCTCTTCTTCTGCAAGCACACATTTGGTGTTAAAGGACATATACTGATACACAGTCACACTTGTGTGTTACTTCCTCTCACCCTCATTTCTTGGCTGCTCCTTCTTCTGAATGCGTTTGATCTTCTTCTTGAAGACTTTGGTCAGAAACTCTTCAAACTTGTTTTCTTCACCCAGCAAGGCCATAAAGGCAGCAGTCAGAGCCTTCTCTCTCTCCTGCAGCTGGGCAATGTCTCGCCGCTTCAGTTCCAGCTGTTCTTTACACTCCTCCACCTTAGACTGGAGGAGAGGATGGATCAAATGAGTGCACACAAGTGAGGAGGTGATTTACATTCTGCATCAAAAACAAAAGCTCATCCACATGAGCCAGTCCACAGGTACATCAACTCTCACCATGATGCAGCTCTCCTCCTTAATGCATCTGTTGAGCTTCTCCTGCAGGCTGTCCTCCCTCCTCTCAACCTCCATGAGGAGCAGCAGCTCCTGGTAGAGCGTCAGCTGACGGAGGTCGGCCATCTTCAGCTGCCAGTCCAGACGCATCTTCTGGTGATGCAGCAGCAGGAGCTCTGCGTCAAACTGACACACTGAATTCTCCATCTGAGGATTAAAAAATACATCAACAGATTACATTACAGTATTATACATTCCAGGAGATATTTTGCTTATGATTACATATTTACTCTAACGTAACAACTGAAAACTCCTGTCTGGCAAGCTTGTGGGAGAACTCGAAACAAAACCGAAACAAAAATGTGAATGTCCCTATCGAGAGCCAGTGTTTGGTTTGTAAAAGTCAGCTCCATGTGGAGATATAAACGGTAATAAAACATAACTCTTATTTTCAGGTGGTTGTACACTAAATAAACCATGAAAATTAATATTATATTCTATTATTTTCCCAATAAATCCCCCTAAATGCTTCACATTTCATGAAAAGCCGACCTGCTTCAGCAGAGAGTTCTGGTCGCGCAGCAGTCTGATCTCCTCCAGCTTCTGGAGCTCCTTCTCCAGCTCAGTCAGCTCTGCTTCTTCCTCCTCATCTGTCTCTCCTTCTTTTCCTCTGGTTTCAGATAAAACTGACTCTTTTTGTTCCTCCGTGCCGTTTTTTCCACCCAGCTCTTTCTCCAGCAGCTCCAATAAATGGATGACTCCTTCCGGATCGTTCTCCAAGGCCTGGGACCTGTTTGAAAATCAAATATTAAAACAGATTTATTTCATTAAAAATATACAGTCAGCCAATCAGAACATTCTGGGGCTGTGAGGTTTTAGGTTGAAGACAGTTCTACGGCTGTGTTGCCTGGTTTACAGTCACATGGTGATGTTAACCCCTTGCTGTGTCGAACTGATAATGGACATGCTAAGCCTGTTGCCCCAGTGCATACTGGTTAGCCAGCAGAGCCCTACAGTATGTCAAAGTAAACTTTTCTCCTGTACCTCTGTCCCGTCAGGATCCCGCATCGCTCCAGGGCGGCGTGGTTATACCGCAGCCTCTGCTCTGGCATTTCCTCCGGCAGTATGACAGGCAGGCTGGGTAGAGGGCGGTGGAGGTGGGCTCCCAGACGCTGCTGGACCCTCTGGACCTGCTGAGCCTGAGAGCGTAACTGAGACACCAGACTGACCTTGGAGTCCCGCAGTGCCATGATTCGTCCATTCATCTCCGTCTGCTGCTCCCAGATCTGGTGGAACATTAAATGAATGATGAATGAATGATGTTCTTTTTCATCGTTCATTAAGGTCTTGATTAATTTTATTAGTCTATTAATGGTTTCTGGAAGAAGTTCATGTTGTGAATGAGGTAAGATGTCAATGTGTTTGTGTGTACTTTTTCCTCCAGGTCTATCAGCTCTGCTCTCTTCCTTTCAGCATTCATCCTCAGGTGTTTCGGCATCATGAAGTCTTTGGCTGACTTCAGTTTTAAGTCTCCGATGGTTTCTTTGGCTTTAAGGATGGCCTGCACATCCTGCGGATCCTCACAGTTCTCGCTTGGCTTCTCTGCATACCTAAGAAACCCAGAAGCCATCTCACTTTAGTACCAGCACTGCAAAAACATTAAAACAAAAACAGGCAGTGCCATGTAAACCTAATTTTAGACACTGTGAGGATGACACTCACAGTTGGGCCCATTCCTTCTTCCTCTTCTCGATCTTGGCTCGAGCTTGTTCGGCTTTCTCTGCAGCCTTTGGGAGCCTCTTGATCTGCTGATCTGCCAGCTTCGCCTTTGCTGGATGTGCCCCGCCCTGCCCTGGAGAACACACACAGGTGATTGGTCAAGATTGACAGATGAAACAAACAAACAAAGCACTTCCCTACCTTCTAATATGCTGCTGTCTTTTGCAGCCTCGGCTATGGTTTTTCTGTGTTTTGATGCATCAGCTCCTTCTCCATCAGGACAGACGGGTTTCTTCTGATGTCTCAGCTGGGATGGAGGCTCAGCGAGCGACTGCAGACGGTAAGTGGAGACTCTGTGGTTAGTGCGGATGGCGGCCACGGTCACGACAGGTTGCACAAACTCCTTGACCCTGAAAACCAACGCAAAATGTGAGAGTGTATCACTGTTATCTCTGTCATCACTTTTACCATGGGTTTCATTGTTAGCATCATTAGCTGTGAACCACTGGCTCGGTTGTCGCCATGGTGAGAGCTGTGCAGAGGCTACAGAAATCTAAATTAGTGCCTTTACCTTTGAAACTGCAGTAAACGAGAAAAACTAAACTTATTTAGCAAAGAAATATGATCTAAAAAGAAAATAAATCCCACTAATGATTAACAGTATAAATACAGTATGAAGACAAAATCTCATTATCTGATTGATTACATGACCTGTGTGTTTTGTGAGTTGTGTATGTGTTTGTAGTCTGTACCAGTCCGGCAATTTGCTGAGTGCGATGCTGCAGCGCTCCAGCTCCCCGGCCTTCTGCTCTCTGACCTCCGTCACACGCTGGGCCTTCATCCTCTCTGCCCGCTCACTGAAACACCGGTTCAGCTGCAGATCCTACACACACAAGCAAACACACACACACAACTGAGGACATCACCCAGATATACATGATGAATATATAAGAATTCTTTGGAGACTTGTCCAAACCTTTAAGACAATATTTTGAATCCCAACCTTGAACTTAAACCAGGTCTTTACCTCAAACGGTTAATGGTTAGGTTAAAAGAGAGACAGTCCAGACAGAGTGGGCTGTCTAGCCACCATGTTTCTACAGTAGCCCAGAATGGACAAACAAACAAAACTGGCTCATGTAAGGACATTCATGTTTTCTTGTAATGGTGCAGCTCTCCTACACACCTGGCACATAGGGGACGTTCACAATCTACAAATTCACCACTAAATACCCGCCAAATCCCACACACTGACTCTTTCAAGGAACTGTATGTAGGATTGTGGCCAAAACTGGTACTGCAATCACTTTCAAATTACTGTAGAGTGGTGTCTCCCCTCTCCCGCTCCCCTAACTAGAGGTTGCCAGCTTGGCTGCAGTATCCAACAGGAACAGAAAGTGTTACAGTGAATGAAAAGCAGCCACCTTGGGCATCACCATGGACACTTGGAAGGAGTAAAATGGGGTGGGGGAGAGCTGTGGAGGGCTGGGGTAAAGTGAATGGAGCTCTGGGTCGGGGGCTGTGGCTCTGCGGTGATAGTGGCCGATCGGGAATGCTGCTTCCCGTTCAAGGTTGGCGGGTAGCACCAGGTGTCCAGTGAATGAAAAGCAGCCACCTTGGGCATCACCATGGGCACTTAGACAGAGTGAAATGTGCCAGAGGAGAGCTGTGGAGGTATGGAGTAAAGAGAGCGGAGCTCCCGGGCGGTGGCCGGGGGTTATGCGGTGAGAGCGGCCGATCAGAAGTGCTGCTGCCCGGCCGCTTTCAGCCGTCTCCATCTTTCAAAGGCATCTCCTATACATATCCTTTATTTATTTCGGACTTTGTCACAACGTATTTTGGATTCATTCATTCATTCAAGGTCTATTAGGTTTCGTAACGTTAGACATTATTTATCCAACACGTTCGTAGCTGCAGCTGTGGTAACTAGAGCAGAGCTGGCAACCCAGATGCAGAAACACTACTGACTTGGTGATTGGGAGATAGGTGGATGGTGGTGCATCAGACCAAAACACAACATGACAACATCAACATCAGTTGAGGGCTGCAACTTGGCTTTGTAAATGAGAATATCCTGGCTGGACTACTGTTGTCAGTGAAATAAGTATTTGAAATGAACATGATTTCTTAATGTCTGGTAACATATCAGGGCCATTTTATGATTAATTTAAATACGTCTTACATATTGTACCTTTAACTAACCGGTTTGCAGTTTACAACATATTACAGGAACTGTCACACTAGGTGCCAGTGGATAACCCAAGTGTGCGTACCTCAGGTTTCACGCGAACATGCTCCGGCAGAATCTGGTTGAGTTCGTTGGCCAGCAGCTCTTCATGCTTCTTCCAGATGCCAGCCAGCTTCTTCTGCGTCTCCGCCTTCTTCAGCTCGGCGTCCCGATGCACACTGTCCTTCTCCAGCTCTTGCTTGGCCATCTCTCTGCTGGAAAGGGGTGGAGGCAGTGATTAGAAGGTGATATGAAGGAATAAAATACAGAGAATATAGTTTTATGTGGTGCAATTAACTTTCATAAATGAAACGGAATAGAGAACAGAAAAGGAGGAGGAGAGATTGGACCTAAACAGACTACTCATGCTCACCTGTAGGCTCCAGCATCTTCAATGTCCTGAGCTAACGCCTCATTTTCAAGACCAACCTGCACCACCCCAAAGACCCCACCAAGCACAGACAAACCTTTTAACAATCAACATCTTACTATCTGTACAACATAAAACATCCTCGATAAACACAAACAAAAACTTAAGCAAACATGCAAGACTCATGAGGCTGTACTTTGAGCTAAGTGTAACTTGTTGACTGACAGGTGACTATGATGAGGACTGACCCTGGGTGGAGGAACCTCGGCCCTCTTTCTCTGCAGGGTTTTCTGCAGTTCCTCAGGAGGAAGCAGGCTGAAAGAGAAGATGTTCCCATCATCTCCCGCCGTCAGCACAAAGTGGTCATCGTGGCTGCAGCGGATGTGCCGCAGATGTCCGTACTGGTTGTCATGGACACTGAGAGCCCAGCTGGCCTGCATGGAGGTGAGGTTGTGGTCGCCAGGCTGCAGAGGGTAAACCCTGATGAAGCCACAGTGAGTGCCGCAGAGCAGGAGCTGCCTGTTGGAGCTACATACCAAAACAACAAAACACAAGGGGCTTAACAGTTTTATACAAGGAGCAATAGTGTGGGAATTTAATTCATTTCTGCCCTTATTTTTCAAACCACCTCCTGTGAAAATTAAAAATACTGATGTGTTAGTTTGCCCTCCGGCTACCTGAAGGTGATGGAGCGAATGGGGTCGTCGTCTGTGCTGTGGACGGCCAGGAAGTCAAAGGGCTCATCCTGCCGCTGGTCTGGATCTTGGTCCTGATCCTCAGAGAACTTACAGTGATACAGGAAACCTGAGTCAAAGCCACCCTGCAGGAGAGAGAAACTGATTCAATCTACAAGGAAGGTAAACCAGTTGTCCTCTTTCTTCTTTTAGATTTCTATGAGATAAAGTATCATTTATTGACATCATTGAGATCATTTTTCTCCTCCAGCTCTCTTTGTAAAATGTACATGTTCCTCTCATCTCTCAGCTTAAGTGTCTTACACTTTTCCAATTTCCACAAGCACCAACTCTCATCTATAGAGGAAAGAGTAATCATAGCTGTGCTAATGCTGAGTGTTATATCTCTGTATTTACTCTGTCATTCAGTATGTGCTCATTTATGGATGTCAAAACTAAAAAAAAAGCTGATGGAAACAGTGGTATGAACTGAAACTGACTTTCTTACCTTCATCTTTAAAATGACATGCGTAATGTATGCCACAATTCAAAAATGCTTAAAAAAAAATTACCTCATCGTTAATTACTGTGCACATTACTTCCATTATAAGGTCCATGGGGAGCTTATTTGCGGAGGTTTTGCTTAATTTGACACTTAGAGTGTGTGTGTTTTTACCATGGAGAGCCAGAACTGGCCAGGCTGTGAGTAAAAGCCACAGTAGAGAGGACTTGGAGGCTCAGGGATGTAGATAGGGGGCAACGCCTTCTCTTCCTCCTCATCATCTGTCTCTGCATCAGGCTGCTTTGAATCTTTCAACCTCTCTTCTCTCTCTTTCTTCTTCTTCTCCTTTACAGCTTGACGTCTTGCAATTTCCTCCTCTCTCTGAAATACACAAACGCACAAAAACACAAATGATGAACTGACATGGAAGGAAATGAAGCTATGAAAAAACTACCTGTATGATTA